>JALAZF010000398.1:3023991-4495986 GCA_022829125.1 Lathyrus tuberosus
CTCCAAGAACTCAATTTCCTTCTTTCCTCTTACATCTTCAGGAAAATACCTCCTCAGAAACGCAATGCTAAACACAGCCCAAGTGATCTCCTCCTCTGCAGCTTCCAACACATGACGTGTACTAACCCACCAATCATCAGCTTCTTCCAACAACATGTGAGTACCCAGTCTCACCTTCTGATCCTCAGCATAATCCATCACTCGGAAGATCCTTTCAATCTCTTTAAGCTAAATTTGAGCACCATCAGGATCATATCTTCCTTTGAAGATAGGCGGTTTGTTCTTCCTGAACTCATCATTACCCGTAGCATTAGGTGCACCCTGCACAGCCCGAGCCATAGCTTGCATAGCAGCAGCCAAAGCAGCGTCATTCCTACCAGCCATATTCTGTTCATTTCCAATAACAGCAACTATGGTTAAACAAACAGCTCACCGAACCACAACGACCAACAAGGACTGACACAAACTGACACGGACTGGCTCTGATACCACTTTATGTAACACCCCCAATCTATACCCCCAAGCTATTAAAGCAATAAATAAAATTCAAAATTTCATCAGAGTATATTTAAAGCATTCACGGCATAGACCAAGGGGTCACATCAATTTGAAACAATCATATAATAAACCTGCTCATATAGATATGCAACAATTCAGGTAGCACATAATAAAGGAACTTAGTTCCTAACACCCACAATTCAGATACAGAATAAAAGCGGTAAATCTGTAACTGAAACTCATATATATATATATATATATATATATATATATATATATATATATATATATATATATATATATATATATCACATAAAGGGTTTATCTGACATATACAACATCATACGTGTACAATCCAAAAGATACATATATACATAATACAAAATAATCACACTCGATCCCCCCGACTACCCGGTGCTACATATCAGAGCCGACCGACAAAATAATGAAGACCTAAGCTTCACAAAAAGACCTCCAGCATCTAATCTGCAATGCCTCGTAGAGCATTTAAAATAGCAGAAGGGTGAGAAACACAATCATAATACAATTGCATACAATTATATATTTAACACAAAAATACACATATAAAATATTCTCACCACAACTTATACCAGAATCCAAACACGAACAACACAAGGTATATTTCATATATCCATCATCAAGGTATATCAACCATGCACAATATAGACATCACCAACATATATACACATATTAACTCATCTATTTCCTCCACAATTCCACACACAGTCAACCCATTCATTATTTTCCACACATAATGCATACATTCACAATTCCCACACAATCAATCCATTCATGATTTATACAAATGCACAGAGACCGACACAACGACTCTATGCAATGCACATGCGGTACCATCCATCCATCATTCTCAACACTAGTTCACTCATGAACTATTGGAATCATCGCTTGTTACTGAGGACCACTCATGTAACACCCCGTCGGGAAAACGATCTTCCCCGTCGCTTTAGGTCCTCTTATTTTTTTAAGGCGCACGACGTTTATGTATTGCTTTAGGTCCTCTTTGTGTAAGGCGCACAATCCGATCGCTTTAGGTCCTCTTTGTATAAGGCGCATGATCGTCTATAATCATCGCTTTAGGTCCTCTTTGTATAATGCGCACGATGTTATAGCGGATTCCCTCTCGAACCATTTGGTCGCTCACACCCACTAGGGTACACGACATCACCAACATGCATAACATGATGCTTGGCATACAATGACTCATGACATTCAAATGCACACATATACACATTCCATACACATGCATATATCATTAAATACGCCACATCGCATTTTCTCGCCCTTAGGCCACAAATCATCATCACAACATTTATCACATGCATTCCCATCACACAACAGCACACAAGTCATACAATACCCATATCAACAACACATTGCATAATACACATCAACTACACACACTTACCATAGTACAAGTTGACAAACCGACACCATTCCAATCCCCGACATAAATAAATCGGCCATTAGTCTCAAAACCAATAATATAAGAAAGAACATGCCAAAAGCTTTTCAACGCACCAAACCGCGCCTCAAACCGGCTTACGGATCAAAAGTTGTAAAGAAAACAAATTGGGAAAAACTGTCACATTCGCATTGCGAAGCTCCTAGCGAGTCCTTCGCTTCTTCATTCGCAGTGCGAATGTCCTAGCGAACGAAGTTAGAAAGGAAAATAGCCTAGAAAATTCCTAAAGTTCGCAGTGCGAACAGCCAGCGAATGCTCGCTTCCCCATTCGCAGTGCGAGTTCCCCAGCGAACAGTGACAGAAAGAAAACAGCACAAAATAATACAAAGTTCGCAGTGCGAACCTCTGGCGAATGCTCGCCCTCACATTCGCAGTGCGAATAGCCAGCGAATGCTCGCTTTCCCCTTCGCTAGGGGATTCGCAGTGCGAACCTGCGATTCCACAAAACCCAGCAACACTGTTACATAACCCAAAATCATATTTTCCCCACCAAAACACTTTCAAACCAACACATAAGCATCAGAACATAATCTAATCATGGTAACAAGTATTCTACCGCATTTACACAGATTTCCAATCGTGAAAACATTGATTTCTATCGTTTATCACATTTCAACCTATATCTAAAAACCAATAAAACTTCCACACAAACATACATAATCATACACAAGCATAGTATAATCGAGTTTCGCACCCTTACCCAATTAAATCGCGTTTGAAAAGTCGGCTGAATCGGTTCCTAGATTTCCAAGTTTTCTCTCTTTCTCCTTTTCTTTCTCTTTTCTTTCTTCCTCTTTTTCTTCTCTTCTTTTTCTTTCCTTTCTATTTTCTCTCTTTCTATTTCTATTCATATGAAAAATATAATATCTACCCAACCAAAAGACCAAAATACCCCTACACTCAAATATCTCAGAAACGCTCCCAAAACGCGATAAAATATAATCTCGATGAAAAATAACATATTTTCACATAAAAGTCAGAAATAAAATAATATAATAATAAAATAATCGAAACGACTCAATTAAATAAAAATAACCAAAACTGGGGCGTTACATACGCCTTGGCGACTCGTGCCTTTTGGCGCAACAAGACATTTAAAGCTACCATCCTTTCCTTGTCTAAGTCCATGAGTTCATCTAGCATCATTTCCCAATATCGTTCCGACGAAATCTCATATTGTCGTTGTACTCTAACTGATTGCAGGCATACTTCGGCTGGTAGTACGGCGTCATGCCCGAAGGTTAGACGGAATGAAGTTGAATTGGTCGACTCCTTGGGTGACGTCCGACAAGCCCACAACAACTGACTTAATGTCTTATGCCAGTTTTTTGGCTTTTTCGCAATGTGCTTCTTGATTAGCCCGATTATCACCTTATTAGCCGCTTCGACTTGACCATTCGCCTGAGCATAGTATGGTGTCGAAGTAACCAACTTGAAACCTGTTTCTGATGTAAATTCTTGCATTTTCTGCCCCACAAACACAGAGCCTTGATCTATCGTGATTGTTTCAGGTATCTCGAATCTATACAAGATATGATTCTGCATGAATTCTATCACGGTCTCTTGATCCACCTTCACTAGAGGCACAACCTCTATCCATTTTGTGAAATAGTCTATTCCCACGAGGATGAATCTTTGTTGCTTCGACAATGCTGGCCAGATCTCTCCTATTACATCCAAAGCCAACCTCGAAATGGCCATGGTTTGACTATAACATGCAACTCACTGGCTGGTACATGCTGAATATTTGCATGTCTCTGGCAATCCTGGCACCCTTTTGCGAAATCTATGCAATCCTTGAGCATGCTGGGCCAGTAGACACCTTGTCGAAATAAGAGCCATTTCATTTTGTGACCAACCTGGTGAGCTCCACAGGTTCCACCATGAACCTCAGAAATGGCCAGATAGGCATCCGTATCTCCTAAGCATTTGAGCAATACTCCCTCTGGAGTTTTCTTCAATAATTCATTTCCCACAAGGACATAACTCATTGCTCTGTACTTAGTCTTTCTATCAGTAGTGCCCGACGGATTCTCCAAATACTTCATGATTGGTCTTCGCCAATCCGTTGGTCGAGTTCTCGGACATTGACCAACTTGATGGTGAATGCGTGTTCGACACCATCTTTTCCCTAGTTTCGATGAACTCTTTCAGCCTGCCTTCTGACACTTTATACCCAGAGGCAATCTGTGCTAATTCATTAGCTTTGTGGTTTTCTACCCTAGGCACATGTGAAATGTTGACCACTTCAAAATGCTCTAACAAACGTCTCGCCAATGAGAAGTAACTCAAAAGATGCTCTTTCACGCACTTGTACTCCCTTGTGATTTGTTTAATCACCAATTCTGAGTCTCCTCTTATCTCGACCTCTTTGGCTCCCAAATCCTTAAGTATTTTGAGACCAGTGATTAAGGCTTCATACTCCGCCTCATTATTTGAGCATTTGCCATCAACCTTGCATTTAAATGTAGTTGGAATCCCTTGTGGGGATATTATTAAGATTCCAATACAAGCCCTGTTTTTATGGCTTGATCCGTCGAAGTACAACTTCCACGGAGCGATGTCGATACTGTGTATCGACGTTTCGACCAAAGTGTGGTCGACAATAAAGTCTGCCACTATTTGACCCTTCATCGCCCTTAAAGGGACGTATGTCAGAGAGAACTCAGTTAATGCTAGTGCCCATTTCCTAATTTGACTATGCGAAATAGGTTTGGACAACATATGCTTAATAACATCAAAATGCGACGAAACATAAACATCAACTGGTTTAATATATTGCTTTAGTTTCATACATGAGAAGTACAAGCATATGCACAATTTTTCAATCAGAGTGTACCTAGTTTTAGCATCTATTAACAAAGTTGATGTAAAAAAGAATTGGATTTGAGGTCTAAAATCTCATGTAAAATGGTGTTGAAAACATGGTCACAAAACTGAATTTTGAGACTTAGAAAAATTCTGAGTTTTTTTCATTGAACAACTTAATAATCCCAACTTTGATTGATCATAACTTTTGATCTAGAAATTCAAATGGAACACTCTTTATATGGTTGGAAAGCTTGGAATCCATGCTACAACTTTCTTTTGAGAAGAAATTTCAAATGAAACTTGTATCATAGAGAAAAATGACCATAAAGTTGGTTGCATGGCATAGAAAACTTTCCCAAAATGGAAAGTTCTAAAACCCTTGTTTTTTCCAAAAATGGCAACTTTCCATAATTCTTGATTTTTCATGATTCCTTTGATATTTCTTGATCAAATCCCCTTTAAGGACCATATTTGACATGATGAACATGAGTTTGACCTAAAAAGTCTAGTTGACTTTTCCCTTGATCAGTTGACTTTTTTCGATTTGTCTGATTTTCAACCATCTGACCAATTGCAATCCTTCTGAATGAAATTGTGAATCAAATGAGATGTCTTGACCTTGAAGAGCCTCGTTCTCTTTGCTTTGAACAATTCTTACCATGGAAACTTTCGATCCCCTGCCTTGGGAAAACCAATTATGCATGTGCAATGCTTATGCCCTAAATGCATATGAGGGGTGAAGCATAAGCCACTTATTAATGGTATAAATAAAAGGGCAAATTTTAGGGTTTTACAGTGAAGTGTTGAAGTGACTGCCCCTGCTTCATGTATCCAATGCAGTCCTAATAAATAGTTGTATGCTGCTCAGATGTCCATGCCTTGGAAATTGACTTGGAAAGTGTGGGGACCAATGGTTATGGGAAGGTCGACTTCCCCGATAACTGTTTTCCTAGATCCGTCAAAAGCTTTGACAATGATCTCACTGCCTCTCATCGGAGTACCTTGATAAGATAGTCATACCAAAGTTGACCTTGGCATGACGTTCAAGGATGAACCTGTGTCTACCAGTACGCTGGCTAAAGCATCGTCCTGGAAATTGACTGTGATATTGAGTGCCATGTTATGATTCTTGCCTTCCTCTAGAAGTTCTTCATCACTGAAACCCAAATTGTTGCAGGAAGTGATGTTGGAAACAATGATGTCAAACTGACCCACTGTTACATCTTGTTCTACGGAAGGCAGTGGAATTCTTTTCCATCTTCTATTATGGTCGCACTGTATTTGTACGGAATAGCTTTTTCTAATTCGTAGGGCACTGGGCCTGGCAAGTAGATGACTACAGGGGTTATTTGGGTCTTTCGACTATCAAAAGTAACCTCAAATGGTTCTAGCTCGGGACTGTTGGAAAATTTTCCACTGCCGAAAGGGATTCCCGAGTGCTTTGGCTCGTTGAACAGAGGGATTATGGTGAAAACATCCTCGTTAACTCCATAATTATCAGACTCTCTTTCATTGAAGACTGTAATGGTTCTTTTGTCCAACAACTCCTGAATCTCATTCTGGATAAGGAGGCAACCATGTTGACTATTGTGACATTTTCTGCAAGCCGAATGATCGTGGTGATTCAGACCAAAATAATCAAGTTCGCACAGACATTTGTGAAATTTGACCAATGATGTTTCAATTTTTTTAATGTCGTAAACTGCATGCTGTCCTAGGCAACCTTGCACCATATTAATGGACTGAGAATTTAGGCACAATTGGGTTTCTCCTTCGTCCACTTAATTCTGGAGAGCTGCTCGCACGGTGTAGCACCATTGACTATTCTCTAAACATATTCGACAGCCTTCATAATTGTGAGGTGGCACCCGGCCGTATCCACTATGTATATAGTGCATCTTTACCAAATCTGTTTCCAGTAAGCGGATTGAAGGGAAATCATGATTCAAAACGCAGCGGAAATTAAAATTTCCCTTTAGCGATCCTTACGAAAGATCATGATCAGTGATAGAATGGTTACCTCTTGTGGCGATGAAACCTTTGATTCAGAAACAAAGGAATGATCACGAGCGACGTACGATGAACAACGCCTCTACTCAGTCCACACGAATAACTTCCTTCAGTCTCAGTGCTAGCTGCTATGATTGAAGGCTTTGAGTGAGAGATAGAGAGAAGGAAAATACGGCTAGGGTTTCTCAACTGAATTTTCATCAATTATTTATGCTTCTGCATAAGGGTTATATTTATAGAACCACTTATGTGGGCTACAAGCTAAAAAACCCACTTAAGTGCACGCACACCATATCTTATGATGTACCGTATATCACTTAAGCACGCGGTACGTTACCACAATCCGTATTCCACTTAAGTGCACCGTACCTGTCGCTCCCAGGATTTTCATCCAGGTACAAACGCGAGAGTGGCGCGGAAAAAACAGAGTCGCCAGCCGTGTAAATTTATCCCAAGAGAGGGAAAGGGAACACCGCATAAACCTGAGGAAAAGGGAAAGGAATGGTCATCGCAACCATAGCCTGGGTTCGGGAGTCGGTTACGCGAGGGGAAGGTGCTAGCACCCCACGCGTCCATCGTACTCGATGGGATCCACGCTTGTTGTCTATTCTAAGGGTGAGTTATCCTATCATCTAGGGCTGTACTAAACGGGGGGAGGAAAAAACTAAGACAGACTCGGTAGGATGTTGACGTCCTAGGCCTACATACCCCCTTTGTGCAATGGGGAATTCAGAGTCAACGTAGTTCGGACCAAGTTCTTTTTGTGTTTTTTATGAGCGATGTTAGGCTCGCGTCCGGCAGTTAGGGTCGATGTCTGTTTGCGTCTCAGATGGAAGGTAACGTGCCCTTTTTGAAAATAGCCTTTAGATTGAAGGTCCCGAAGGACAAAAAGGTTTGAGGTAGGTTTGTGTTTTTTAGGACAGAAGTGGCTTAAGTTAGTTCCTAAGCTGCATTGCGCCAAAGTCTAGGGCACAGGGGCGAATACTTAACGCGTCGTCCCAAGACAGGACGCTCGCTAAGTACTCTAGAAAGATGAGAGGAAGGCCCTCATTTCTCATTCCCCATACTTAAGGCTCGTGCGCAATGCACCTTATTATTATTAAGTGTTTTGAAGAAATTTGAGATGAGAAGAGAGAGAACACAAGGGTAACTCTAAGGGAAACTAATGGTCCTAATGTTATCATGCATGGGTGACCTACGGTTAGTGAGGCTTGAAGATGACCTAAGCCCTAAAGGAAGAAGATAGGAGAGAAATAAAGGATAAGGGTGACCATGGATACTGATCCATACCCTTAAGGAACTTACTCTGATCCTGCATAAAGGGTTAGTGAGAAACAGACATGAATAAGAGCAATGAGGTGAATGAAAATCAAACAACGGCAAACAATGATAATAATAATCCAAACATGAATCAAAGAAACAAAGAGACAACCCCCAAAGCAAATGGCACAAGTGCCCTTCAAACAAGGTAACTAGATATGATAAAAAATGTGCACACAAGAGAACCTCAAAAGAAAACAAATCAAATAATTAGCAAAATGATTCCTAAAATTCCTAAATTAATCATTAAAGTTCCTCAACCAGAGGTAAACAACATATAAAAGGTCCCTGCAAAAATCCAAAATGTTAGCCATTCAAATAATCATACACATTCAAGTAAGGGATAGGTTTCAATTATGCCAAAGAGAAGGACCTAAATGCCACATGAAAAATATTTAAAAATGAAAGAAAAATATTTTTATGCAATTTAGAATGTTTATGAATGAATACAAAAAGAACGAGTGAAAAATATTTTATAGGTGAGGAGAATAAAAATAAAGAAATTTATATATGCATGAGATGTGTAATTGAAAGGAGATTAATGAAACAATTAATTTAAATGACAAAAATAAAATAAAAATACAAAATAAAATTTATAAAAAATTTGTAAGATAATAAAAATGAAGTGTGAATTTTATGATGATTTTTAGATGTGATTTACTATTTTTAATGATTTAAAATATGAAATAGTAATGTAAGAATAAAATAAAAATGAAATAGTGTGGGGGTGTGTTAAGCAATATCGTGTGGACTGTACTCACGTTATAGCATGCTGGGCCTTGAAAACATAGGGTGTGAAAAGAAAAACCAGCTAATCCCAGCCCAACCCAATACCCACGATTCAGCAACAAAAAAAGAAAGGAAAAAGGAATTGTACAAAAATCATGTAACATGGAATCAATCGGTCACTTTGGATTTAAGTCAGAAAAAGACAAAAAATACGAATAGCCAATCACGTGATGACACACTTCATCTCCTTCATGGCAAAACCCTACAACCTGCGGCCATGCATCGTGAAAACCGTAGCCATTACCTCACCTTCGACCCCAAAATTCTTCCCCCAATCTCCACCAAATCGAACGAAATAAAACCCAGAAATATAGTACAAAGATCATAGATCAACATGGCATAATTGGTTTTCCACAAAGATCATTCAAACACAGAGAAAAGAAAGCCTAAAGAGGCAGGTACCAAACTGTAAACAAGAACTCAAACCACACAACATGCTTAGATTTCAAACAACCAACGATGCCACCGTTTCTGATAGATCCCAATGCAATATATGAACACAATCAACACGTCTTAACATATTTAAATCTAAGCATACTATCCAACAAAGTGTGAGAAGAAAAAAAATTTGGAGAGATTACCTAGCCGTGTGCGAAGAAAAGCTTCCTCTTTGATGACTTTAATTGGTCAAATGAAGGCAGAAGGACCTTGCTGCGTGCTCTGTGAAACCCTGGTATTTTTCCTCTCCAAAAACCGACCGACCTCCTTAGGGTTTGTTTTGTCTCTTTTTATAGCATGAAATAGGGTTATTTTTGTGGATATTATGGGCCTGAGACGTGTTGAGTAATCCAGCTTCTGAGAATGGAAGGTTTGGATTCACTTTTATCACACAATGCCATGGAGGTTCAGATTCGTGTCCAACACTTTGAATTCCCTTAGCTTGGTAACTACCCCTCCATTTGGTACACTCTTGGACTCTTTGAATAGAGGGCCATTAGGAAAACAACTTTGGTGTTCAAAAGAGATGCAAATTGGTCTTGGAAAATGGTGAACAATGACCAAGAAATCGTGTCCTCAAATCTGGCCAAATGACTTAGAAATAATTCCACCTTTTTTCCAAATTCGTAGGATGAAAATGACCCACTTTGGAGCACTACAACTCATTCAAAAATAATCCAAACAACGTGATTCTTGTGCTCATTTTGAAGGGAAAACTTCATACTACAACTTTCATGTGAAAAATATTTCCAAATGAGGTCTTGATCATGATGAAAATCAGCCTTGAAAGTTTGTTCCTAAAACTGCCACAAATGACTTAGAAAAAATTCTAAGTTTTTAAATCTTGTAAGGTGAAAATGTTCAACTTGGGAGCACTATAACTCATCCAAAAATGACTCAAATGGCATGGTTCTTGTGCTCATTTTGAAGAGAAAACTTCACACTACAACTTTCACGTGGAATAGATTTTCAAATGAAGTCCTGATCGTGAGGAAAACTGTCCTTGAAAGTGGTTAAGAACTTACCCAAAATAGTAAGTTTCTAAAAAACCCTAAATTTCCCTTTTTAGTAACTTTCCACATTCTTGATTTTTCCATGAACCCTTGATCATTTCTTGATCAAATCTCATCCCTTGCTCACATTTGTCTTGAAAATCATGATGTTGACCCCAAAAATCCAGGAGTTGACTTTTTCTCTGCACAGTTGACTTTTGTTGACTTTCAAAATGACCTATAATGTCTTGGCTCATATCTCCCGAATGAAGCATTTCTGGACTTGGCCTGTGAGACACAAAGTTGTAGGGAATTAAATTTCCTTCAAGATGGGCTTCGATTGAGGAGTTTTTGATGAAGTATGTGGAAGTTAGGCCTGGTCAAAGTACAGTTGACTTTTCCTACAAAAACCCTAATTTAGTAACTCCTGATTCTTGATGATTCTGAGGTTTCCATGATGAATCATGATCAATCCTTGATCAAATGATGAATTTCACCCCATAATCTTGATGTTGACCAAAAATCCTGAGGTTTGACTTTGTGTTGACCACAGTTGACTTTTTGACCAAGTTAACTGATTTTCAATCCATTGGCCAATTGAACTTCTCCTGAATCAAACTGATGGACAATCTTCCACTCCTAGGTACTCAGGGACCCATGGAACCAAGTCTTGCCCAAAAAATCAGAAATAAACTGACTTTATAGCAAACCCTAGTTTTGGTACCCTCAGTCTAGGAGGAAATAACACAGTCTCCAAATCCAAATCCCTCTGAATATGATGTGTATCCTCTCCAACAAAGATAAGATATGCCATTTGCTGATGATAAAAACCCAAGGAGCCTGCCCATTGGAGAAATAAACCCAGGAATCCCAAAACCTTAATTCATGCACTGGTTAGGAGGGAGTAATCCACTTGAGATCCCTTGCCACCTGTGAACCCTTGATGATGTGATGGACCAGATATGACCTTCCTGGACTGCCTCAGGCACCTTGACCCCATGCTAATGATATGCATACATGATAATGAAATGAAACATAAGCCAGTTAGTAAAAGTAAGGAGGGAAAATTTTGGGGTGCAACAGCTGCCCCTATTCAATCAACTTGGTCCTGAGTGGTATGATAGCAACGGCTCTCAGACATTCCAGGATACACGGGGATTGAATACTGAAAGAACTCCAGAAATTTGCTAATGATGAGAACAACGAGACGGAGCGTGCTGGAAAAAGGGAATATGACCTCAATCATGTCCACAAGAAAATGAATATGACCTCAATCGCACCCACAAAACGAACACAACCTCAATTGCACCCGCAAAGGAAGACTGACCTCAATCACTCCCACAAATAAAATACGAATACGACCTCAATCGTACCCACAAAACGAACACAACCTCAATTGCACCCGCAAAGGAAGACTGACCTCAATCACTCCCACAAATAAAATACGAATACGACCTCAATCGCACCCACAAAACGAATACAACCTCAATTATACCCGCAAAGGAAGAGTGACCTCAATCACTCCCACAAATAAAAATACGAATACGACCTCAATCGCACCCACAAAACGAATACAACCTCGATTATACCCGCGAAGGAAGACTGACCTCGATCACTCCCACAAATAAAATACGAATACGACCTCAATCGCACCCACAAAATGAATACAACCTCAATTATACCCGCGAAGGAAGACTGACCTCAATCACTCCCACAAATAAAATACGAATACGACCTTAATCGCACCCACAAAACGAATACAACCTCAATTATACCCGCGAAGGAAGACTGACCTCAATCACTCCCACAAATAAAATACGAATACGACCTCAATCGCACCCACAAAACGAATACAACCTCAATTATACCCGCGAAGGAAGACTGACCTCAATCACTCCCACAAATAAAATACGAATACGACCTCAATCGCACCCACAAAACGAATACAACCTCAATTATACCCGCAAAGGAAGACCGGCCTCAATCACTCCCACAAATAAAATACGAATACGACCACAATCACACCCACAAAACGAATACAACCTCAATTATACCCGCAAAGGAAGACTGACCTCAATCACTCCCACAAATAAAATACGAATACGACCTCAATCGCACCCACAAAACGAATACAACCTCAATTATACCCGTAAAGGAAGACTGACCTCAATCACTCCCACAAGTAAAATACGAATACGGCCTCAATCGCACCCACAAAACGAATACAACCTCAATTATACCCGCAAAGGATAACCAACATAAAGTGGACTTTACTGGGGATAACGTGAAAACAAAACTTCTGTTTTAAACCACCTCGTTTCAGAACCTACTGGTAAGATGACTCCGTTGGGGAAGAAGAAGTCTAAATAAAAGACTCTGTCGGGGAGTACAAGTATGAGGAACGCGTCCCTCCAGAATCTCCTGAGTGATGCCACCTCCTGCTGGCAAAGAAAGTATCAAACCTGGCTTATGCTTCGAATGCAAATGAAAATGCCATGTTTTTGAGGATGCGATGCAAATGCTTATGATATGCAAAGGGGTCCCTCCAGCAAAATAAATGCCGGAGAGGAAATACCAATTCAGCTGATGACAAAAATAAATTGTCCTCTGAATCCACGAACTCTGCTGAGAAGGATCACTCCGACCGAATCTTTGGATCAACAACTTCTGTTGGGGATGAAATTCCAAAAGAACATCTGCTCTACTGGGGATTATACGTAACTCTTTGAAAGGGGAGGCCACGGCCTGAATCAGAAGAGTGCCAGATATCACTTGGATTTAAAACCTGCTAGGGATGTCAACCCCTGTTGGACAAACTGTTGCGAGGATCACTACCAAACTTTGCTTGGGGGAACGGTAAGTGCTGACATCCACCCTGCTAGCGGATAACATCAAGCTTACTTATCTGTTGAGGATTAGATTGCACCATTGCTGCTGAGAAAAACATTTCCTGAAGCGTTCAGACTCTGTGGGGAAATATGTCTTAATCCGGAGAAAATACTTCTCAAGTCTCCTGCTGGGGAAGGTCTGCTCTGCTGAGGAAAGTGCAACCTCAATGCTGGGGAGAGCAAGCTGCTGGGGAAGTATGATCCCGTTGCCACTCAACCTGACCTGTCTTTATGTTCATAAACGGCCCTTTAAACTTTCCACTTGCCCCAGACCACCAGGTCTAATGGAAGAAATCATCTCAAGAGGATTTTACAGAAGACCGGGCGTTCGCACTGCCCCAGGGCCTTCAAGCTCTTGGAGAGATTTATCATATCTTGACATAATTGCCTCAGTCTTCATAATCCATGAAGTACATTACCTCGAAAGGGATTTGCAATGACCTGAAATATTTTGTCTTGAAGAGGTGCTTTCAATTAACCATTTTCAGGAGTGGATAATCTTCCACGCTCTAGAGGTGTCCTGCCCCAATATGATCTTTGAAGTGACTTTGCCCCTGATCTTAGAATGAATGCCCCAGAATAACTGAATTTCAGAGGGACTTCTCGACGTGACTACCCCAGATTGGCTCCATCTTAACACGACTTGCTGGGAGAGCCCACTCTACACTGAGTCTCTTGGCAGCATGCCCCTTGATATGATTGTCCTTCGGAATTTTCAAGCAACCCAACTTGGCAGGATCAAGCTTCTTGACTGACTTTCACTGTGTAAGCTACATTGATGCTTAGGCACATGTATGCAAACAGAACAAGTTATCTATGAGAATTCTAATGCAACACTCATGTTAACCTTGAAGTTTTTATTGAAAATGCATCGCCCAACCTCGTGAACGAAACGCTAGCTGGGACGCGACCTTGATTTTTGAATGGTAAAACAATGCGCACATGCAATACCAACAAATCTTACTAACACAACTTATAGGAGTCAGGAATGTTGTCCTGTTGGAGTACGCCTTCGGAATAAACCCTGTTTCAATTAGGACTTTAGAGGGTTATAACGTGGTCTGGTTCACGGTTTCAAAAAAAAGGATATATGGCTCAAAGTTTATCGGAGCCCACCCACTCTTCGTGATGTTCTCCAGTCCTATGTTCAGTTAATCTAACCCAAACGCTCATTTCTCAAAAGATTTATGATCTTCAAGGAACCTATGCCACTAATGGTTTGACCCCTAAGGAGGTTTTGGAGTGACAGTCATCCCTTTTATCTTTTGTGTCTGTAATCACACGAATTTGCTCTTATCGGGGATTTTCTTTTCGCCTTTCGCTTTTTCTTTCTTTTTTTTTTATCCCTAATTTTTTCCTGGACTGACTCTTTTGATTTTTTTCGATTTTGAAGTCCAGCGGGACGCCCTAACTTTTGCCTAAGTCGCTTGTTCTCAAGCTTCGACTTAGCGGGCTTTCTCTTTTTATTCCCCTTTTGAACGAAGCGTGTGACACTGGTTGGCTTACTTGCTTGAAAGGGTTGTGACTGCCTCACTCCTTAGTTGTTGACGGATAACCATCGGGGTTTCATATCTCTTGCACACTCTCCTTGGAATTTGAGCGCTCGGTCAAACTAACTGACGCCTACCCTGCCCCTGGGTTAAATATGAGGGTTTTTTCGTACGAAAGAAACTCCTACTCCGAGGCTCAAAGGGGTTAACGAGGGTTTATCTCCTTATCTCTCCAGTGGTTATGGTTTTGAAACAATGCATGTACATCCTCAACAGGGTTCTATCCAAAAGCGTACCATTAGAGACCTGCGTTCTTATTTCGTCATCCTCCCTCAAGAGTTCTTAACAAGAAACATTGATATTGCAGTGCATATAAACATTTAAGAGTGAATACGAATGGATTTCTTCAAGGAAAACATACTTATTGCATTAATATCACCATAAAAACAAACAAGTCTTGCATACATAAGATGATTTAACAGAAAATAAAAACTACAAATGAAAATGCAGTAAAGAAGCTGAAGATTGCTATTGTTGAGGAAGCTTAATTCTGCCTGGACGTACTTGCAGACTGAGTGTTCATTTGAGAAAGGAGGCTTCCATTAATGTACATATCGTCTTCAGTGAATACAATGATCTCTGAGTCCACCAGGTCTTGCACCTTATGCCTGAATACATTACACTCATCAATTGTGTGCCCGAACGTTCCCGAGTGGAACTCGCACCTAGCAGTCATGTCATAATCGGGAGGAATATGGTACGGTACTGGCGCGGTACCCCTTGTTTGAATCAGAGACTTCTTAAGCAAGCGCGTAAACAACTGACTATAAGGGATAGGAACAGGATCAATTATCCTTTTGGGCCTTCTTGGTCTCGACTGCCCCTGTTGCTGATAATTCTGTTGTCGGTGCTTATTTGAGCGCCCAGTCTGGCCCTGCACTTTCCTTTCTGCACTCGGCTGAGGCACAAACAAGGGTTGTGGAAGAGATCCCTGACGCGAGGTGGATCCTTTGGCAAAAGAGGGAGTCATCAGTCCCTTTGCAACACTGGGAGTAACATCACTTTGTTTACCAGTGCCAACTGATGTAAACTTGATTGCCCCTGAGTCAATGAGCTCTTGGACTTTATACTTGAGCATCTTACAATCTTCAACATCCAGGCGCCCCTGAATGGAATTCACACCTATCATGGACATTGGAACCCATACGAAACTTGGTGTGTGGAGGTCCCGCAGCAATCAATTCAATCAGCTGAAACTTGAGCAAGTGCTGAAGCAACTGAGCGTATGGCATCGGGATCTGATCAAACTTCTTTTCAAGCTTTTCTGGATTAAGACCCTCAAGAAATGGTTGTTGATGAAAAAGCTCTGACGGTGGGGAGGATCCACGAGGCAGTTCATGGTCTAGAGGAGACCCCAAAGAGATGGGAGGAGTGAGATCCTCTGCTGTGGAAGCGGGCACAGGACTGTCTTCCTTTTTCAACACCCTATTCAAAATTTCCATGATCAAACCCATCTGAGTCTTCATCTGATTGATCTCTTCCCTTAGCATCCTCTGCTCCTGGAGCATGTCTTCCCCAAATTGCCCCATCTGGCTTCGCATTTCCCTCAACTCAGCTTGAACTTGCTCCATGATCAACCCTGAACGGCCTGAGGAGTTAAGTCTGCAATTCTGAGATGAGAACAAGATAAGAATACCGGAGATAAACACCTGTCATGCGAAATGATTATGCAAAATGATTATGAATATGCAAATGCAAATGGACGTGTTTGAAAATTCACATGGCGATCCACCCCTTGATTCCAATTTAATAACAAGATATAATGGAACTTCTGCCCATATATTAAGAAAACCAGGGAAAAGCCAAATGTCAACAATCACAAATCCGAGATAACGAGTCTGAATATAGGTCCCAACCTACAAGCCTGGTGGTGATCCACATTTAATGAAAGAAAACAGAAAACTATGGCATATCATCAAAGTTCACAAGTGTCAATCCCCCTCATCCATTATGCTTTCTGCACCAGTCTTGAATCTCCTTGAACAGCTTTCTGGTATCGGGATGCTTCGGCCTCTGAATTAGCCCTTGGATAAGAAGGTCTCTCCTGTGTATGATCCCATCCAAGTATCGGCAATGTAACTCCCAAGCGTCTTCTCCAGTAGCACCATCTATGCTAGGACCCTCATGTCTAGGTTTCTTCACTTCAGCTTGGACTTTCAATTCCTCTATGGAGGCTATAGCTTTGTTGAGTTGATCTTGGACAGCTTGTCTCTTGAATATCCCTGATAGAATCTCGGCGTCTTTCTTCTTGAGCGTAGACTTCAACTGATCAATCTTAGTTAGGTAAGCATCTTCCTTTCTTTTATTCTCATCCATGGCAGTTTCTTGGTGATCATTGAACCTGTGAATCTTCAACAAAGCCTTGCCTAATTCTTCCTCCTTGGACCTGAGAACGCTACTGATACCATCCAAAGCTTGTTTCATTCTTTCCCTGGATGCAACCATGTCAGCAAGCTCTTTTTCTGCTTTAGCAAGGAGCTCTGTCTTTATCTTGGCGGTATGAACAGCTTCACCCCGCTCATGCTTCCACTGATAAATCTTTCTCTTTAGCTCACTATTCTCTTCCCGCAACCTTTCTTTTTCAGCCCCTAATGTGTTATACTTCTCCAACTCAACGGTGGTAGGAGGCTCGATCACCAAAGGATACAGAGGTGGTTCCACCGGGAATGGGAGAAGCTCCTCTTCTGCCCTCTTCTTAATCCACTCTTTATATGGATGGAAAGCCCGATTGTTACTTTTCCCGAATGGAATCTTACCCTTCTTAGTCACCTGTTTCCAAGCATTCACAACTTTCCTTATCAATCCTTGATCCTCAATACCATTGAAGAATAAGGATTCTCGGACATCTAGCTCTTCGGGTGGATTCTTCAAAGGATAGCCAAACTGTCTGATAGATAGGGAGGGATTATAGTTAATTCCACCTTTCCTCCCTATCAAGGGAACATTAGGGAATTCTCCGCATTTGAAAATGATCTCCATTCCTAGCAAGTCACGATTAATCCAAACGATGTTATCAGCAGTCAAGCCCATAACCCTCTTAGACAACTTCAGAGAATCTTTCGTATCAACGAAAGCGCCAGATTCAGGGAGACGAGTCAAAAGCCAAGTAGCTAAGAGCGGCGCACAGCAACTCACAGTTTTCCCACGCCTATTCTCATTCTTATAGTGAACTGAATGGTACACATCACCTAGCAAGGTAGGTATAGGATTCTTCGACATAAAGATCCTGACGGCATGCATATCCACCAGATCAGGAATATTCGGAAACAAAATAATCCCAAAGATACACACAGCCAGAATAGCTTGGAAAGAAGTCCAGTTCTTCCCTTTGACATGTATGCAAGCCTGATCGAACAAGAACTTCAATAGGAAACCCTTAACTCCTTGTTTTTCTGCAATGTTACTGTTAAGAACAGGCTCACTAATGTGAAGAGCAACAGCCATATCTTTTATACCGGGGTGTTCTTCAGAAAAGAAAACTATATCATGACTAATAGGAATTCCCAAAATAAATGAGAACTTCTTCAACGTCGGAGCCAAGATGTAGTCCGGGAAAGTGAAGCAACGCAGAGGCGGGTCGTAAAACTGAAGAAGTGTGTGAATGACATCCTTCTCATACTGGGAGATATTATAGACAAATTTCAGAAGTCTTCCATACCTTCCACTGAACTCTGTACGAACTCCGGAACAAGCCATATTAATCAATTTGTGAATCAGTGTCAAAGTCGGCTCTGGGAATGAATAGGCAACAGTCTTCTTTCTCTGAACATCCATACTGAAGTAACCTCAGAAAACCGGAATCAAGAGTAAGATGCAAGCCCTGAAAAATGTCAAACACGTCAGAATGCAAGAAAAATGATATGCTCATGCAAACATGGGGTCAAGGCACACTGCTGGATGTGCTGTGCTGTTAGCTGAACGAGAAACCAGAAAACCAGAACTCTGAACCACTGAGGAACCCAAATAATCAGACATTGATGAGAAATCCAGAAAACCGGGTAGGTTGAAAGTCTCGGTTACCTGCAAACCTGCAAACGCCCATCCCCTCTCACGTGTAGGTACTAGGATGTTCAATATCTCGGGCTCTCAGGTCGAGAAATGATGATACGTTCACCATTTCTGGTTTGGCATCATCATCAATCGAGGAGGCCTCAACTGATTCTCCAAGGCGGAAGGTCCTCAGCTTTGGCACTGAGGTCGAGAAACAATAGTACGGTGGAGAAATGACTTTTTACTTTTGTTTTTCGCGAAACATGTTGTGGTTAGCAAGAGTCGCCACCGACTTTTCTTTTATCCAATTTATTTAGGAAAGGTGAAAAGAACAGGAAAGACCGTTTTGAAAAGATTTTTGAGTTCGGGGGGTAAGTTATGAAAAGGGAAGGTGTTAGCACCCCTTTTCATCCGTAGTTATCTACGGGCTCTTAATTGCTAGCTCACTTTAACTTGTTTTTTTTTTTAAATGTGGTGTGTGTTTAGAAAATATTTCGTAAAAGTTGACTTTGTAATAATTCGTGTAAGAACGTATACAAAGTGTTTGTTTTTGAAAATATTTTTGAAAGTGTGAGGTGTGAAAAGTATTTATTTTTTTGAGTTGTGAGCGAGCATTTAAAAGTTACCTACCCTTAATTTATAAGGTCTTTCTTGTACTTATCATTTTCCTTGAGAGATAGCACTATCCATACCATTAGTGGGTAGGTAGTCCTATCTATTGGATGTGGAGGGACAGCGAAGGGTCATCAAATGGTCATAGAAGGCAACATGTAAGGATACCTTAGCAATTTGTAGGGACTACCATCATTTTTCCGTAGGGTCATCGAGGGACAAGATCATTTTTTGTAGGCAACTTGAAGGGTCATCGAGGGACTATGATCTTTATATCGAAGGGACTGTGATGATATTATTCGTAAGCGTCTTTTGCTAAAGTATCCCTACGTTCGAGGGGCATTCATCCCTCAGGGTACAGTACTAAAGTCAATCGAGGAGTGCCTCCGCTGATTCTCTTCAAAACATAGGGGCCGTCCTATGCGAGTTCCAAAGCGGGCCCTCGGGTGCGAATGAGTTTGCCACAGGATGTGGTCTGCCACTGTCACCACTAAAGAGGGATGTTTCCACTAAGGTCCTCAATGATCGGTCACCAGAGTCGACAGCTCTCTAGATCAACACCCCAACATGCGTAAGACACACACGTTAGAATGCGTCCCAAGATAGCCTCGTCTGGTTGTGAATTTCGTGAACACACAAACGTACCAAGCGGGCACGTAGGTCCCACTACTTTCCACTCTAGTCCTAGGGTATTCTCAAGCCTTGGTATTGGGCTTAGCTCTCAGACCCACCTAACCTGCAAAACAAAGACAGCCAGCACAGCACAGCAGTATGACAGTAATAAAAAATGAAATGCAGAAAATGCGGTAAAAAAAATAAAAATAAAAATACAACACTTAAAGCAAATCAAAACCAAACACCCAAAAAGAACAAAGACAAGCAAGCGTTAAGACTGACTCGCTTAGGGATGGACCAGCATAGGTCAACCAAATCCCCAGCAGAGTCGCCAGCTGTCGCTCCCAGGATTTTCATCCAGGTACAAACGCGAGAGTGGCGCGGAAAAAACAGAGTCGCCAGCCGTGTAAATTTATCCCAAGAGAGGGAAAGGGAACACCGCATAAACCTGAGGAAAAGGGAAAGGAATGGTCATCGCAACCATAGCCTGGGTTCGGGAGTCGGTTACGCGAGGGGAAGGTGCTAGCACCCCACGCGTCCATCATACTCGATGGGATCCACGCTTGTTGTCTATTCTAAGGGTGAGTTATCCTATCATCTAGGGCTGTACTAAACGGGGGGAGGAAAAAACTAAGACAGACTCGGTAGGACGTTGACGTCCTAGGCCTACGTACCCCCTTTGTGCAATGGGGAATTCAGAGTCAACGTAGTTCGGACCAAGTTCTTTTTGTGTTTTTTATGAGCGATGTTAGGCTCGCGTCCGGCAGTTAGGGTCGATGCCTGTTTGCGTCTCAGACGGAAGGTAACGTGCCCTTTTTGAAAATAGCCTTTAGTTTGAAGGTCCCGAAGGACAAAAAGGTTTGAGGTAGGTTTGTGTTTTTTAGGACAGAAGTGGCTTAAGTTAGTTCCTAAGCTGCATTGCGCCAAAGTCTAGGGCACAGGGGCGAATACTTAACGCGTCGTCCCAAGACAGGACGCTCGCTAAGCACTCTAGAAAGATGAGAGGAAGGCCCTCATTTCTCATTCCTCATACTTAAGGCTCGTGCGCAATGCACCTTATTATTATTAAGTGTTTTGAAGAAATTTGAGATGAGAAGAGAGAGAACACAAGGGTAACTCTAAGGGAAACTAATGGTCCTAATGTTATCATGCATGGGTGACCTACGGTTAGTGAGGCTTGAAGATGACCTAAACCCTAAAGGAAGAAGATAGGAGAGAAAGAAAGGATAAGGGTGACCATGGATACTGATCCATACCCTTAAGGAACTTACTCTGATCCTGCATAAAGGGTTAGTGAGAAACAGACATGAATAAGAGCAATGAGGTGAATGAAAATCAAACAACGGCAAACAATGATAATAATAATCCAAACGTGAATCAAAGAAACAAAGAGACAACCCCCAAAGCAAATGGCACAAGTGCCCTTTAAACAAGGTAACTAGATATGATCAAAAATGTGCACACAAGAGAACCTCAAAAGAAAACAATTCAAATAATTAGCAAAATGATTCCTAAAATTCCCAAATTAATCATTAAAGTTCCTCAACCAGAGGCAAACAACATATAAAAGGTCCCTGCAAAAATCCAAAATGTTAGCCATTCAAATAATCATACACATTCAAGTAAGGGATAGGTTTCAATTATGCCAAAGAGAAGGACCTAAATGCCACATAAAAAATATTTAAAAATGAAAGAAAAATATTTTTATGCAATTTAGAATGTTTATGAATGAATTCAAAAAGAACGAGTGAAAAATATTTTATAGGTGAGGAGAAAAAAAATAAAGAAATTTATATATGCATGAGATGTGTAATTGAAAGGAGATTAATGAAACAATTAATTTAAATGACAAAAATAAAATAAAAATACAAAATAAAATTTATAAAAAATTTGTAAGATAATAAAAATGAAGTGTGAATTTTATGATGATTTTTAGATGTGATTTACTATTTTTAATGATTTAAAATATGAAATAGTAATGTAAGAATAAAATAAAAATGAAATAGTGTGGGGGGTTGTGTTAAGCAATATCGTGTGGACTGTACTCACGTTATAGCATGCTGGGCCTTGAAAACATAGGGTGTGAAAAGCAAAACCAGCTAATCCCAGCCCAACCCAATACCCACGATTCAGCAACAAAAAAAGAAAGGAAAAAGGAATTGTACAAAAATCATGTAACATGGAATCAATCGGTCACTTTGGATTTAAGTCAGAAAAAGACAAAAAATACGAATAGCCAATCACGTGATGACACACTTCATCTCCTTCATGGCAAAACCCTACAACCTGCGGCCATGCATCGTGAAAACCGTAGCCATTACCTCACCTTCGACCCCAAAATTCTTCCCCCAATCTCCACCAAATCGAACGAAATAAAACCCAGAAATATAGTACAAAGATCATAGATCAACATGGCATAATTGGTTTTCCACAAAGATCATTCAAACACAGAGAAAAGTAAGCCTAAAGAGGCGGGTACCAAACTGTAAACAAGAACTCAAACCACACAACATGCTTAGATTTCAAACAACCAACGATGCCACCGTTTCTGATAGATCCCAATGCAATATATGAACACAATCAACACGTCTTAACATATTTAAATCTAAGCATACTATCCAACAAAGTGTGAGAAGAAAAAAAATTTGGAGAGATTACCTAGCCGTGTGCGAAGAAAAGCTTCCTCTTTGATGACTTTAATTGGTCAAATGAAGGCAGAAGGACCTTGCTGCGTGCTCTGTGAAACCCTGGTATTTTTCCTCTCCAAAAACCGACCGACCTCCTTAGGGTTTGTTTTGCCTCTTTTTATAGCATGAAATAGGGTTATTTTTGTGGATATTATGGGCCTGAGACGTGTTGAGTAATCCAGCTTCTGAGAATGGAAGGTTTGGATTCACTTTTATCACACAATGCCATGGAGGTTCAGATTCGTGTCCAACACTTTGAATTCCCTTAGCTTGGTAACTACCCCTCCATTTGGTACACTCTTGGACTCTTTGAATAGAGGGCCATTAGGACAACAACTTTGGTGTTCAAAAGAGATGCAAATTGGTCTTGGAAAATGGTGAACAATGACCAAGAAATCGTGTCCTCAAATCTGGCCAAATGACTTAGAAATAATTCCACCTTTTTTCCAAATTCGTAGGATGAAAATGACCCACTTTGGAGCACTACAACTCATTCAAAAATAATCCAAACAACATGATTCTTGTGCTCATTTTGAAGGGAAAACTTCATACTACAACTTTCATGTGAAAAATATTTCCAAATGAGGTCTTGATCATGATGAAAATCAGCCTTGAAAGTTTGTTCCTAAAACTGCCACAAATGACTTAGAAAAAATTCTAAGTTTTTAAATCTTGTAAGGTGAAAATGTTCAACTTGGGAGCACTATAACTCATCCAAAAATGACTCAAATGGCATGGTTCTTGTGCTCATTTTGAAGAGAAAACTTCACACTACAACTTTCACGTGGAATAGATTTTCAAATGAAGTCCTGATCGTGAGAAAAACTGTCCTTGAAAGTGGTTAAGAACTTACCCAAAATAGTAAGTTTCTAAAAAACCCTAAATTTCCCTTTTTAGTAACTTTCCACATTCTTGATTTTTCCATGAACCCTTGATCATTTCTTGATCAAATCTCATCCCTTGCTCACATTTGTCTTGAAAATCATGATGTTGACCCCAAAAAGCCAGGAGTTGACTTTTTCTCTGCACAGTTGACTTTTGTTGACTTTCAAAATGACCTATAATGTCTTGGCTCATATCTCCCGAATGAAGCATTTCTGGACTTGGCCTGTGAGACACAAAGTTGTAGGGAATTAAATTTCTTCAAGATGGGCTTCGATTGAGGAGTTTTTGATGAAGTATGTGGAAGTTAGACCTGGTCAAAGTACAGTTGACTTTTCCTACAAAAACCCTAATTTAGTAACTCCTGATTCTTGATGATTCTGAGGTTTCCATGATGAATCATGATCAATCCTTGATCAAATGATGAATTTCACCCCATAATCTTGATGTTGACCAAAAATCCTGAGGTTTGACTTTGTGTTGACCACAGTTGACTTTTTGACCAAGTTAACTGATTTTCAATCCATTGGCCAATTGAACTTCTCCTGAATCAAACTGATGGACAATCTTCCACTCCTAGGTACTCAGGGACCCATGGAACCAAGTCTTGCCCAAAAAATCAGAAATAAACTGACTTTATAGCAAACCCTAGTTTTGGTACCCTCAGTCTAGGAGGAAATAACACAGTCTCCAAATCCAAATCCCTCTGAATATGATGTGTATCCTCTCCAACAAAGATAAGATATGTCATTTGCTGATGATAAAAACCCAAGGAGCCTGCCCATTGGAGCAATAAACCCAGGAATCCCAAAACCTTAATTCATGCACTGGTTAGGAGGGAGTAATCCACTTGAGATCCCTTGCCACCTGTGAACCCTTGATGATGTGATGGACCAGATATGACCTTCCTGGACTGCCTCAGGCACCTTGATCCCATGCTAATGATATGCATACATGATAATGAAATGAAACATAAGCCAGTTAGTAAAAGTAAGGAGGGCAAATTTTGGGGTGCAACAGTACCTTACGGTGTTACATATTTACTTAAGTACACCGTACCTTACGGTGTGCCTTATTTATTCTACCTCTTATCAAACTGTCCTTATGTGTGTGACCCTGTAGGATTTCGAAACGTTGGTAATTATATTATATCATGCATTTAACATAATAAACAGTGAGTGGTATCTAGCAAAACATCATTGCTACCCAAGTCATGAAATTGTCATGTGATCTAACAAAACTTTTGTGATAGTGATTGTGTGTACAATTACCCTTTTGCCTTTATGTCTATATTGAACACAAGGCATATACCGTGTTAGCCTTGTTCAGTTCAATATTGGGCCGTTAGAAATTTATCCTGTTATGCAGGATGGGAAAATTCCATCTAGGTCACTCATGTCCCTCAGCATGCTTTATGAAGTACCCATCAACTGTCTTTATAGTCATCCAATTACGGACAATGTTTGATTAGCAATAAAGTACTTGACTCTACATCTAGGGTCTATAGTGGTTTCAGGTCGAAGGGTGGTATACACCACTATCACCATGAGAGAAACTTATGACACTTTGCATAACATTCTATGAAGTACTCTCATAGTGGGTCAATCTAGTATAAATATTACTCCTAATATTCATACCTATGTTAAGACTTGATAACTCCTTATCCATGATCCATGAGATGTGATCATCTCTCTATCTACATAATAGTCTTAATGCTTTAAGGTTATCCCATATCACATTAAAGCTTGACTACAGATACTTTAAGAATAAAGTCCTTATGTTTGATGGAATCTCATGATTAAGTCACACTTAATATTTCATTAAACGAACCAGCTATTCTAGGGACTTTATCACTTTGGAAAAACAAACATAATAAAGAAATGCCTTTTATTATTAATAAATAATTCGATACAAGTACCAAAAGTATTGGTCTCTAGGGCTTACACCAAAGATCTCCCACTAGCACTAGAGCCAATCAGGCATACCCCTAATACTCATAGATCTAGTATGGCCATCATGCTTCTGCTGCGCAAGAGGCTTTGTTAGTGGGTCAGCAATGTTGTCAAGTGTAGGTACTCTACATATCTTCACATCTCCCTGACCTATTATCTCTCGAATAAGATGATAACGCCTAAGTATGTGTTTGGATCATTGGTGAGATCTAGGCTCCTTAGCTTGTGCAATGGCACCATTGTTATCACAATAGAGATCAATGGGATCCACAATGCTATGGATTATGCCAAGTTCACTAACGAACTTTTTGATCCAAACAACTTCCTTTGCTACATTTGAGGCAACAATGTACTCGGCCCTGGTTGTGGAATCAATAACTGTTTCTTGCTTTGAACTTTTCCAGCTCACAGCGCCACCATTTAGGCAGAACACATAACCAGATTGCAATTTAAAGTCATCCTTATTTGTCTAGAAGCCAGCATCGGTGTATCCAATTACCGTGAGCTCTTCCTGACCTCCATATATCAAGAATGGATCCTTAGTCCTTCTCAATTACTTAAGGATATTCTTGACAGCTACCCAATGAGCATCACCGGGATCAGATTGGTACCTACTCATTGCACTTAAAGCATACGAGACATCTGATCGAGTACATAACATGGCATACATGATAGATCCTATTGCAGATATATATGGAATCTTATTCATACGATCCCTTTCTTCCTTAGTTGAAGGAGATTGTGTTTTTGATAGACACATGCCATGTTGCATAGGTATGAATCCTTTCTTGGAATCATGCATATTAAAGCGTCTCAGCACTTTGTCTATGTATGTACTCTGACTTAGGCCAAGCGGTTTTTGTGATCTATCTCTATAGATCCTGATTCCTAATATATAGGCTGCTTCACCAAGGTCCTTCATAGAAAAGCATTTCCCTAACCAATTTTTTACTTGTTGCAAGGTAGGGACATCGTTTCCAATGATTAATATGTCATCTACATATAATACCAAGAAGACGATCATTCTCCCACTAACCTTCTGGTAAACACAAGGTTCATCTTCATTCTTTATGAATCCATATTGTTTTATAGTTTCATCAAAATGAAGATTCCAGCTTCTGGAAGCTTGCTTCAATCCATAGATTGATCGTTGTAACTTGCATATCTTTTGGGCTTCTTCTGGTATGTCAAATTCTTCAGGTTGTGTCATGTACATATCCTCAAGAAGATTCCCATTAAGGAAAGCAGCCTTGACATCCATATGCCATATTTCATAATCATGATATGTAGCGATAGCAAGTAAAATCCAAATAGATTTAAGCATTGCAACTAGTGAAAAGGTTTCATCATAGTCTACACCATGAATTTGTTAATAACCTTTGGCAACCAGTCTTGCCTTATAGGTATGTACCTTACCATCCGTGTCAGTCTTCTTTTAAAGACCCACTTGCATCCTATAGGATTAATCCTACAAGAGGCTCTACCAAGGTCCAAACCTGGTTTGTGTACATGGAATCCATTTCAGATTTCATGGCTTCTATCCACTTCTCAGACTCAGGACCAGTTATGGCCTCTTGATAGGTTACAGGTTCATCTTGATCCATGAGTAATACATCACCTTGATCAGTTATGAGATATCCATATTTCTCTGGTTGGTGACGTATCCTGCTCAACCTACGCTGGTCTTGTTCTACTTGAGCAGGTTGCTCTTCCACAACTACTTGTGGTTCCTACTCTAATTCCTCCATAGGTGTATCAATGCTTTGTGATTCTTGAATTTCTTCAAGCTCTACTTTCCTCCCAATGATTCCTTTGGAAATAAAGTCCCTTTCCAAGAAAACTCCAGTTCGAGCGACAAACACTTTGCCCTCAAAAGGATTGTAGAAGTAATACCCTCTTGTTTCTTTAGGATACCCCACAAATAAACATTTGTCAGATTTGGGCTCAAGCTTAATTGAAATTTGTCGTTTCACATAAACTTCACAACCCCAAATCTGCATGTAAGACATATGTGGTTTCTTACCACTCCATATTTCATATGGTGTCTTTTCAACCTTTTTGGATGGAACACGGTTAAGTGTGTAAGCTGCTGTCAGTAGTGCATGTCCCCAAAAGAAGTTTGGAAGATCGACGTGACTCATCATGGATCGGACCATGTCTAACAAGGTTCGATTTCTTCTCTCAGATACATCATTCCAATGTGGTGTTCCAGGAGGAGTGAGTTGGGATAGAATCCCACACTCTTTTAGATGGTCATCAAACTCTAGGCTATATTCACCGCCTCGATCTGATCGAAGAGTTTTAATATTCTTACCTAGTTGGTTTTGTACTTCATTCTTGAACTCCTTGAACTTTTCAAAGGATTCAGATTTGTGTTTCTTTAAATAGACATAACCATGTCTACTAAAATCATCGGTAAATGTGATGAAGTATTGAAAACCTCCTCTGGCTGGTATATTCAGTGGTCCATATACATCAGTATGTATGAGGGCCAAAAGATTATTAGCCCTTTCACCTTTTCCTGTGAATGGGGACTTTGTCATCTTTCCAATTAAACAAGATCTACATGTATCATATGATTCGTAATCAAAAGAGTCCAATAGTCCATCTTTATGGAGTTTGGAGATACGTCTCTCATTTATATGGCCTAAGTGACAATGCCAAAGGTAACTTGGATTTAACTCGTTAGGTTTCATCCATTTAGTATTAATGTTATAAATTGGCATTTCAAGATCAAGGACATACAATCCATTGTTCATTTGTGCAGTAGCATAGAATATATCATTCAAATTAATAGAGAAACAATTGTTCTTTATTATATATGAAAAACCAAACATGTCCAAACAAGAAACGTAAATAATATCCCTGCTAATTGTAGGTACATAGTAACAGTTCTCTAACTGAATTATTAAACCACTAGGTAAAGTCAATACATAAGTTCCTACGACTAAAGCAACAACCTTTGCTCCATTGCCAACTTCACCTTTTGCCAAAACTCTACTCCTTTTTAGCCCCTGCACATTGATACAAATGTGAGAACCACATCCACTATCTAATACCCATGATGCAGAAGTAAATAAATTGATTTCTATAAAAAAATACCTGAAGTCGAAGTCTCCACTCTATTCTTCTTATCTTCCAGGTAATTTGGGCAGTTTCTCTTCCAATAACTGGTCTTACTGCAATATAAGCAAGTGCCCTCCTTTGCTATACCTCCATAAGGATTCAAAGCAGGGGCAGTATGTTTGGGTTTGGAAACTTCCTTGCCTTTCCATTTACCACCCTGCTTGGTGGGCCTTTTGTTCTGTTTCTTTCCATTACTGACCATCAGAATGGATTTCCCTTTTAATTTCAGATTTTGCTCAGCAGTTCTTAACAAGCCTAGCAATTCAGGAAGAGTTTTGTCCATATCATTCATGTTGAAATTAAAGACAAATTGAGTGAAGCTTTTCGGCAACGATTGTAGGATCAAATTAGTCGCAAGCTCCTTTTTTAGGGGAAATCCCAATCTTTCAAGGTTCTCCACTTACCCAATCATCTTGATTACATGGGGACCTACAGGGGCTCCCTTAGATAGCTTGGCTTGAAAAAGGGCTTTTGAAACTTCAAACCTCTCATGCCTTGCCCGCTCTTGATAAAGAATCTTCAGGTGTTCGATCATATCGAATGCTGCCATGTTTTCATGTTGCTTTTGCAATTCAGAATTCATGGTAGCCAACATGAGGCAAGCAGTTTCATTGGCATCATCGACATGCTTCTTATAAGTATCTCTTTCAGCCTTAGGAGCAGAACTAGGAGGCTCCTCCTCAGGAACAGGTGTCTCTAAGACATACAAGTTTTTGTTCTGTTTTAGAATAATCCTCAAATTTCAGTGCCAATCCAGAAAATTTGTCCCAGACAGTTTTTCCTTATCAAGGATTGATCGTAAAATGTTGTTAGATGTGTTTGTTGTCATGGTAATCTACAAAATAGAATGGAAAAATATAAGTATCATTAAAACAACATATTCAATTAGGCATTTAATTAAATATGCTCCCACTATTTTACTCAAACCAAATGACCCTCACCATTTGATTCGAAAAATCCCGTTGGAAGATTTTCTAGAGGATCGAGATCCATATTTCACTTTGTTTTAAGTCAGCGTTAGGCTGATTATACAAAACTCGCCTATTTAGGTAGGAACTCCTTCCAATTGTATCCAATACAATTCTCGAATATTTCAGTTGGGTGAATAACTCCTTGTTCTAATCCATCACATGGATTATTCCCAACTCTTGCTTCTAAACGTATATAATCTTATTATATTTTGTTTAGTTAAGTTTAACCCATTGTTTTAGAAATTGGATATTACATTTATCCCATCTCATCTTACTAATATAAAACATGCACCTCGCGTTAGGCGAAACCTACATTATTCGATACTAGTCTTGATGAGTTCTAAAACTTGGAAAGCATAAACTTAATATTCAATTTGAGGGAATTTTCATTAGTTTGATCTCACCGACTTATTTATCATATAAACCGTCTCTCACATGCATCAACATACATACACATGCATCAACATACATACAAAATGAAACAGTTATGGCCCTTAGCGCAATTGTTCTCCCAAGCCAGTGAGAGAACCTAAGCTAAACCTAATAACGATCTACACTTCTCCAAGCAAGATCTCCAAGGTTGTCCTCTTTTGATCTTGTAGTCTTTATTTTTCTACATAACATTTGTTACATTAAAGAATACTCGATTTTACATACGAGGGAGTGAGATGAGAAAAGGAGTTACATCAAGAGATTAAAATATATGCACGACACACAGGTCATATTTTAAAATCCCTAAACAAAATAAAGGAAAACTAAGGCCATAACTGATCACCACAAGAGAAAAATAATAAACACACTTTTATTATTATTAATTTAAATCCTGTTAATTAAATGAATCAAATTCAATTTCGCGAATAATCACACTACGCAGACGGGGTTTTCACTGCCCGGTCAGCGGACGAGGGTTCCGCTGACCGGTCAGCGGACGGGGGTTCCTCAGGAAGTTCTTCATCACTGAAACCCAAATTGTTGCAGGAAGTAATGTTGGAAATAATGATGTCAAACTAACCCGCTGTTACATCTTGTTCTACAAAGGCATGTTTCAAGACTTTCTGTAGAGCTTTTCTGTGAGCTTATGAATTGAGCAGGAGAGATAACACAGATATCCGAGAAGGACTTTGTAATAATTTATCCACAATGTTGTATTCACTTCTCTGGATGAGTTTTAACATTTCATCGTTATTTTTCACAGGCTCTGCACTGCTGGATTGACCAATTTGTTGATTAGGAACTTCAGCTTGAGATTCCTTTTCTTTTACAGGTTCTCCAACTCCTCTGTTGAAGATTTGACCACTTCGGGTGACTCGACTGATATCAGCAATGTTGACAACGGATGGCAGTGGAATTTCTTTTCCATCTTGTATTATGGTCGCATCGTATTTGTACGGAATAGCTTTTTCTGATTTGTATGGCACTGGGCCTGGCAAATAGATGACTACAGGGGTTATTTGGGTCTTTCGACTGTCAAAGTAACCTCAATTGGTTCTAGCTCAGGACTGTTGGAAAATTTTCCACTGTCGAAAGGGATTCCCGAGTGCTTTGGCTCGTTGAGCAGAGGGGTTATGGTGAAAACATCCTCGTTAATTCCATAATTAACAGGCTCTCTTTCATTGAAAATTGTGATGGTTCTTTTGTCTAACAACTCCCGAATCTCATTCTGGACAAGGAGGCAACCATGTCAACTTTAGCGACATTTTCTGTAAGCTGAATGATCATGGTGATTTGGACCAAAATAATCAATTCCGTACGGACATTTATGAAATTTGACCAATGATGTTTCAATGTTTTTAATGTCGTAAATCGTGTGCTGCTGTAGCGAGCAATTTTGGACGCGGTTCTTAAGCGCTGGTCGCTCTCTGCGGTTGAGCTTTAACTACAGGTCGATTCATTTTTTATCCTATTAAAGCTGATGAAGGAAGGGAAATAGATGTCTCCAATTAACCCTGCTTTGCATACTAAGTTTAAACAGCGGTCTGTTAGGTTACGGATGCGATCAATGTGGGGGGGCCTTTGTACTGGTTATTTGTATTTTTGCCAATACTGATTTCTTTCTTTTTTTTTGTTAGGATACTACTTCAGATTAGGATGTATGGGATTTTGGGTTTTAGGGTTTTTGTTTAGTGTGCTTGCTAAGATTTTTTCTTTCAATCTTATGCCTACGTATTCCCGTTTACCGAAACAGGGAAATCAGAGCGTTCGTAGTTCCTCCTATTCTATGGGAGGAAATGGTTGTTTGGGTGTCTTGTTCAAAACCCAAGACGTGAAGCGAAAGGTGGTTTGTATCTAGTTCAAAGCCCAAGATGTGAAGCTGAAGAGTCTATTTGTATCTTGTTCAAAGCCCAAGATATGAAGCTAAAAAGTTTTGACTTTAGAGAGAATTTGTCATCTCTAAAGAGGGGGTTGTATGTCACAACTATTTTATAAAGGAGAATTACTTTAACCGGGATATGTGAATCCTGGCAATGCCATAATTTTCTTTAAAGGGTATTTTAACCTGAAGGAGAAGACTTTAACTCAGTGTAGAGTAATGCCATCTTTCCTTAGGAATTTCTCATGCTAAAAGAGGGACAGTGGCATGGATGTAGATGATCCAGAGGCTTGCCGCTTACAGCAGTTAGATGGAGGGGAAGGAGTTGTTGATGTTTGTGTACTGTGAATGAGGCACAGCATTGATGCTAAAAGGTTAATTGGATTAACCAGTGGTTTTCTTATATAAAGCCTAAGAGGAGGCTATTATGTGTCTCGTACAAAGCCCGAGAGAGAGAGGCTAAAAGGTTTTGATTCAACGTGGGAATCTTTTGGTATCTCGTATAAAGCCCGAGATGGAGGCTATTTGACTCAACAATAGAGTTTTTTGTATCTCGTATGAAGCCTGAGATGGAAGAGAAAATTTGTTTGGCTCACTAAGAACCTTTTTATATCTCGTATAAAGCCCGAGATGGAGGCGAAAGGGGTAATTGACTCAACGAGGGAGTCTCTTATGTGTCTCATACAAAGCCCGAGAGAGAGGCTAAACGTTGTTTGACTCTGCTGGGGAGAATCATTGTACAAAGCACAAGAGAGAGGCTATGGTTACTGTTTCAGGTGAGTGACAGGTCCAGTATACTGATTTAAAGAGAAAATCAGTTCTTATATGAGCAATACTGTACTCGAGGATTTGGTTCGAGGATCCGGGTTATTCCTGTTCTTTAAGGAAGTGGGAAATCCGAAGGGTATTGACACTGTCCGAGTCTACGGGTTTAATTCCTATTTGACGAAGGGGTTACTTGAGAATGTCTTTGAGACTCAAGGATATTAGACTGTCCAAGTCTAGAGTTTCATCTTTTGTACTATGCTTTGAGAAACAGTAGTAGACTCTTGAAAGGACTGTTCTATGCAGATGACTAAGTTCTGTTCCTATACCTCTAGGAGGTCGTCGGGACAATTTGTACGAAGCCCAAGAGGAGGCTGGAAGCTTTTAAGAAGCCGATCGATCCTTGTACAAATCCCAAGAGGAGGCGAGGTTGCTTTTAGGAAGCCTGTGGGTCCTTGTACAATGCCCAAGAGGAGGCCGATTGCTTTTAAGAAGCCGATGGGTCTCCAAACCCCGAGAAATTCAAGGCAAGCTATTCACAAGGAATAGATCAAGTCAGGAAAGTTCGAGAATTTGGAAGAAACTCAAGATATGCCATTCACGGAGAAAAGATCATCTCTGGGGAGTAGAGTTTCTTGACAAGTGCTTTTAAGAAGCCTGTGGGTCCCCAAACCCCGAGAAGTTCAAGACATGCCATTCACCGAGAATAGATCAAGCCAGGAAAGTCCGAGAATTTGGAAGAAACTCAAGAGATGCCATTCACGAAGAAAAGATCATCTCTGGGGAATAGAGTTTCTTTGACAACTTCTACGAGTGATAGTCTATGAAAGGGTTCACAGAGAATGTTGCCTTTCATGTCTCCATATTGTTTAACCCCAAGAGGAGGGAAGACTGTGTCTGGTAATCCTATGGGGATCTAGTTTAGACTATTTCTAAGAGTGATCAACGGGCTTAATGCTAGACGTAGTTGCCGGGGAAACTCTAAATATCTATACTATTATTACACAGTTGATATGAGTTTATGAAAGAAGACTTACAGCGAAACAGCCCCACAATACAGTTATATGCATATGAAAGCGGTAAATGAAAGCAATAACTACTTACTCGGTTGTAGAGCTTCCATGTTGTTTGGTTAGTTGTTCAACAAAGAAAGATTGAAAACAACAGTATATTCAAAATCAAAGGAGAAAGTGCTTTGAAAAAGAAAGATTTGGGGCTTATAGCTCAAGGAGAGGCCCAGGGTTTTATCAGTGAGCTCACTGTTGAATTTGTACAGAGGGACTTATACAAGTGACTGAGGCCCAAAATTGTTTTCTGTACAAAGGGATGGGTCTTACACTCTCTCAAGAGGCCCAAAAAGTTTAAAGAAAAAGAGTGGGGCTTATAACACGAGGGTAGGCCCAATTGATTTTTTCGTTTAAAAATGGCGATCGCGCCGAGGTTTTCTTTTAACGCGAAGGGACTTATACAATATCTGAGGCCCAAAATGTTTTGGTTAAAAAGGGGTTGGGTCTTACACTCTAATAGAGGCCCAAAAGTTTTGAATGGGTCTTATAGCTCGAGGAAAGGCCCAAAAGGTTATTTTTCAAAATGGCGACGATCGCGCCGTTTGTTTTTTACGGTATCGGGACTTATACAATACACTGAGGCCCAAAATGATTTTGTCAAAAAAAGGATTGGGTCTTACACTCTATTAGAGGCCCAAAAATTTTGAAAATGATTTATGAGGGTTGAATTAATCCAAAACCCTAATTTGCTTTCAAAAAAGTATTTAATTGAATAAAAATTCAATTAAAATGATCAAAATTGTTTAACATAGGAAAAACAAATTGTGATCTTGGATTAATGCTTCAAAAATTAAGTATTGACCTACAAAATATTTAGAAGGCATTAAAAGTTGCAAAATCAAGGTGGAAAAAATATTTTAAATGTTAAAAAAAATTAAAACATTAATTCTTTGCAAAAATATCAATTATATAAAATAAATAATATTTTTGGGATTTTTTGGGAAAATAAAATATTTTAACATTTTTGTGAATTATTAAAAAAAAGAATCAACTCAAAATCATTAAAACTCAGAGAGAAATTAATTTTTGAATCAATTAAATAAAATCACAAAATTCAAATATTCAAATTTTGAAAAAAAGGCGCCAAGAACACACCAAGAACACGCGCGTGTTCTGGGGTTGGCCAGATTTGCATTTTCTCTCCAATCTCACTGAATACTTGATTATAACATGCAATCCACATATCATTATGCTCGTCTCAACCTCACGATCATGTCTATATCAATTAATTTCATTTAAATTAAACATATAACAAGAAATCATGAAAAATCCTCAAGAACCCTAATTTATGCATGAAGGCTAGGATTTTTGATACACGATTCAAACAATGCAATTAATTGAGGGGAAACATTCCATACATGATTATGAACCTATGGCCAAATTATTGTGCAGCAAAAATTGCAAGGATCATAGAGTTAGAAGAGCTCATGCTTACCACTTGCAGCTGGTGATCGTGATTTGTGTTGGAGGTGTTACAGCTTGGTTCCAATGATGTGGATAGCTTCCCTAGGTGCCAAGTGATGTGTCTGAGTGCTTGGAATGGATTGAAATGGTTTGGAGTTGAAGATGGCACCTCAACTGCAAAACTGTCAAGAACTTGAGCAATTGGCTGGTGATTTTATGAAATCTGTGTTCCAGATGTTATGTGAGTGTTTTGGATCACTTCTATATGATGTATGTGAGGTGTGTGAGTGATTGGTTTGAGTGGAATTGCCCTCTAGCTCAAAACCCGATAGCTACCTTGCTAAGAAATGCATTTTTGCCAAGAGAAAGAGATTTTGAGAAAGGCAAGTGTTGTAGGCCTTTGGTGTACTTAAACTGACCACAATTGAGCTCTATTTATAGTAGAGCAAGTTTGTTTTGCAAGGAATAGTGAATGTCAACTGCTGAGTAGGTTTGTTCAATGTTGGCCAATGGAAGTTTAAGTCTCCTCTAGCCATTGACTAAAGGTTAGGGCACAGGCTGCTGGTTCCCTTGGTCTTGGATAAGTCTTGACTGAATTCAAATGAAAATGGCTCAGTCCATGCCACCTTGATGCTTCCATTGAATGCTCCAATCCAAATTTGGAGTCTTGTCCCTATTTTGGCAATTCTAGGTTCAACATGCTATTTCTTGTTCCAAAGACTTTGGAGGCTTGGCTCAGTGATTGTCCCCTTTAGATTCAATCCTCAGATGTGTCCAAGTGGATAGGAGTGTTTGGATTTGCACAATTTTGGCAAATCGAGCAAAATTGCAAATTCTGCCTTGCCTTGACAGAATTCAACAAGGCCATTTGACAATGTCATATCTCATGACTCAAATGGAATTTGGCAATGTTCTTGGCCATTTTGGAAAGCCCTTACATGATATAACAACTGTTTGAACATGTTTGGTTTTGATCCCTTTTGAATCCAAGTGAAAAATCCCCCTACATTTGGAAAAAAATGAAGACAAATTTGGACTTAGTGAAAATTTCACTAAGTGTTGGAAAAAGTGACATTTTCATTTTTCAGCCATTTTGATCACTCCATAACTCAAAATCCTTAATGAATTGGACTTAGGTCTAGTTGAAGTTTTTGTAGAGGGTAATGAGGGCTAAAAATCCATCTTTGGATGAGGAAAATGGCTTTGTGGTTTAGGAGTTATGATCCTCCAAAGTTGGTACCCTTGTCACTTTATTTTTAACTTAGAAAATTTTCTAAGTTTTTATGGTTACCCCTTTTACAAGTTATCCAACTTTTCTTGATTTTTCTTGATGAATGATGATTCAAATCATACATTAACATCATTTTAGGGTTAAAAATCCATTTTGGTGAAAAATCTCAAAAAGTCAAAGTTGACTTTTGTGCACAGTTGACTTTTTATCAAATGAATTCCAAACTGTGCAATTCTTCATGAAATCATGTCCTTGACCTAAATCAAACTTGATGGACATGTTCCATGGGTGTTATAGGGTATATTGGTGCATGTCATAGGGCTTGGGAGCATGTCCTGGTCAAAAGTCAAAGTTACAGTTGACTTTTTCCTTAAAACCCTAATTGTGGTGCAGATGAAATTGAGACTTGTTGCTCAAACTTCTTGGATCAATCCATTGTTCCAAATGGATCAATATAGTTCATTAGAGACCCTCAAATCCTCTCTTGAGGTCTTGGCTCATGATTTGCCCTAAAAGTCAACTTAGGGGTGAATTAGGTCAAGAAACCCTAATTCCTGATTTTTTATGAATGCATCCCCTGAGGCAAAATTGACTTGATGATTGGGTCCATGAGGTTCCATGGAGTATATTAGGTTATGTTTTGGATCATTGGCTTGTGCCCAGATGAAAAAATTCCATCTGGAGGCCCTGGTCGACCAAAACCCTAATTTGGTGACACTGTCGATCTTGAGACTTAATCCACCTAGAAGGGAGCAACCTTGTGCTTAATCCTTGAAGTGGGAGTCCTTTTGATCCATTGTGGATGTTTGAGAGGTTAGACAAGTTGAAGATCATGTCATTCCTTGATTGATCCTTTGCCTAAAAGCTCTGAGAGGGCTTGAAACCCTAATTTTGATTGTAGGGGATGCTCACCCATCTTTGGGGAGACTGATGAAGTATGATGGCCCATCCATATTGTGATGATGATTTTCACAATGATGGGAAATCTTAGTGGTCAAAATTTGGGGTATGACAGATGCCCCTATTTAATCTTCTTGGACACGAAGGTGTGAATGACGAAGGTATTCGGGCATTCGGGGTGCAAGAGGATTAAATATCGGAATACCCGAAATTTTGATGGCTATGAATGGTAGCTTACGCATTCATCTTCTTTTGCTAAGCAATGATGCTTAGAAAAGGTTAACTTCCCCTCGATCCTGGTCTTCAGCCAAGGAACTGGTCTCAGTTTTCTTTTGAGATGAACTTCCCCTCGATCCTGGTTTCCTACCAAGGAACTGGTCTTAGTTTCTGATTTAAACTTCCCCTCGATCCTGGTTTCCTACCAAGGAACTGGTCTTAGTTTCTGATGTAAACTTCCCCTCGATCCTGGTTTCCTACCAAGGAACTGGTCTTAGTTTCTTTCGTCAATAAACTTTACTGACAAGGGACGTTATTCGTAGCGGCTTTCCTTCAAACTTCTCACCGAATTTTCTTGGGGAGATGCCATTTGAGTGGAAAAAGTTTCGATGTCATACTTGCTGGGGAACCCAGTCGTCTGAGTTGTAGAGGTGTACAAACTTCTCTGTTGGAGATGCCATTTGTTGACTCTACTCGGGGAATGCGAGTCCCTTGAGAGACTGCATTCGTTTGGGGTCTTTACATCATACTTTTCTCGAAGATCTTCTCGGAGAAATGCCATATGATGTGATCCAATTTTGAGGTGCCGATGACCTTTTCATCAGCGGATTTTCTAGGAGAAAAACTGCCGTACTGCTGAATCTCCAATTTAGAAGGCTTTCTCTGTGGATTTTCCTTAATCCGGGAAAGCAAGGATATCATCTTCAATGGCGAAGAGTGATGCTGGCTGAGGGTTCCTCTGGTTTTTCAGAGGTTCAAGTTATCAAAGTGGTCAAGGGCCAACTTCAATCCAGAAATAAAACTGGAGGAGAGAGAATGTTTAGACGTAACACTTCCTGGCGAGGAAAGGGCTGACAACTCGATTGAGAGGACTTTTATCACTAGGGGACAAGGCCGACTACAATGATAGTGATGCAATATGAAATGTGAATGCAAATCAATAATGCAATGATGCATGTATGTTTATGCTGACAAAACTGACGCGACATACAGACTGACGAGTGAACACGACTAGATACTCGGCCATCGCGGGGCGTGTAGAAACGTCGCTGGTTCAAGATAGCAATTCCACCTTGCTTAGGAGAGATAGTCCCTATTGGGAGCTACCGTTGATCGGGCTTAGGAGATAAGAACTCAGTCGAGGCGTGTCAGACGAAACAAGGTCTTTGACACAGTTGATCCCTTCATTCAGGCGTACTGAGTTAGAAGGAGTACTTTGATTCTGCACTTTGAGGTTCACTTACTTCTGGAGAAGCGACCGATGTTCTTCTGATGTTCAACAGTCAAAAGAAATTACCATCTTTAATTTAAAAGCAGAAAAAGTTTTAACAAGTAAATTCATTTTTGTTTTATTTCAAGAATCGTTAATCATGTTAACAACGTCGTTCTGTAAAGCTAAAACAAATAAGAATTATAAACAAAAGCACAAGGGCTCAAATTTTATTGATAAGATGGAGATCAGCAAAAAGCGTGATTCCATTGAGTATTTACAAAGTTAGAAAATGGTAATTTACAAGGAAAAGGGCTACGTTGAAACATAACGACCACTATCCTTCTACCAACTTTGAATTCGGGGCATCCTGAGCTTCTGTCGAAGATGACCTTGACAGGAGTTTTCCGACGGATGATGTAACTGCTGCTGAGGGACTTGCCTCTGTTGAACATAGTTACTTGCCATTATCCCTAACTTTTGCCTGGATTGTACTATGATGTTTCCAATCCACCGGGATGATTTTTTTTATATCTCTAACTTTTGCCTGGACCGCCCTTTCGGGTTTTCAATCCACCGAGACGTTTTTTTTTAGTTTAGGCGAAGTATTTCTTGACTACATCAACATTCGTGGGGTAGGCAAATTCCTCTCCGTCCATGGTTGCAAGTCTTAAGGCGCCGCCTGAGAAAGCTTTCGTGACCACATAGGGGCCATCATAATTCGGAGTCCATTTACCTCGCGAATCAGTGAGAAATGACTGGATATTCTTGAGCACGAGGTCTCCTTTTCTGAAGACACGAGGTCGGACCTTTTTGTCAAACACCCTCTTCATTTTCTGTTGATACAATTGACCATGGCATAGTGTCGTGATTCGCTTCTCTTCGATCAGATTCAGTTCATCATGTCAGCTTTGACACCATTCAGCTTCGGTGAGCTTAGCTTCCATCAATACTCGGATTGACGGGATCTCTACTTCTATGGGGAGCACTGCTTCCATGCCATACACTAGAGAGAAAGGGGTAGCCCCTGTTGAAGTGCGGACAGATGTGCGATAACCGTGAAGAGCAAAGGGTAGCATCTCGTGCCAGTCTTTGTAGGTTACAACCATCTTTTGAGCGATCCTCTTGATGTTCTTATTGGCCGCTTCTACCGCTCCATTCATCTTGGGTCGGTAGGGAGATGAGTTATGGTGTTCGATCTTGAACTCTGCACATAACTCTTTCATCATCTTGTTGTTCAAGTTAGATCCATTATCAGTAATGATCTCGCTCGGAACACCATAACGGAAGATGATATTGTTTTTGATAAATTGGATCACCACTTGTCGGGTTACATTAGCGTATGACGCTGCTTCGACCCACTTGGTGAAGTAGTCAATGGCTAACAGGATGAACCGATGTCCGTTTGAAGCCTTGGGCTCAATCATGCCAATCATGTTGATTCCCCATATGGAAAAAGGCCATGGGGAAGAGAGAACTTTGAGATGTGATGGCAGTACATGAATTTTGTCGGAGTATATCTAACACTTGTGACACCTCCTCATGTACTTGTACCAGTCGGATTCCATGGTCAACCAATAGTACCCTGCTCTTAGAATTTTTCTCGCCATTGTGTGTCCGTTGGCATGAGTGCCAAAGGATCCTTCATGAATTTCTTTTATAAGCATGTCTGCTTCTGGTCTGTCTACGCATCGGAGCAAGACCATGTCAAAATTTCTCTTATAGAGAGTGCCACCGCTCAGGAAGAAGTTTCCAGCCAATCTTTTGAGGGTTTTTCTATCTTTCCTGGATGCCTCAGGTGGGTACTCTTGTTTCTGAAGGAAGCATTTGATATCGTGATACCAAGGTTTGTCGTCTATGACTGCTTCAATCGTGAAGATGTAGGCGGGCCGTTCAAGGCGCATTATGTCGATCTTAGGTAAGTCATTCCATTGACCTACACTAATCATGGAAGAGATAGTGGCTAATGCGTTAGCCATGTGATTCTCATCACGAGGGATGTGATGAAACTCAACTCTGTTGAAGAAGGGTAGCAACCTTCTTGCGTAGTCTTTGTAAGGAATCAATCCTGATTGGTATGTGTTCCAATCTCTTTTTATCTGATTGATAACCAAGGCTGAGTCGCCGTATACGTCCAAGTTTTTGATCCTTAAATCAATTGCTTCTTTGAGACCCATGATACAAGCTTCGTATTTGGCCTCGTTGTTCGTACATTTGAACGTAAGTCTGGCAGTGAAAGGAATGTGGGTACCCTGAGGGGTAACAATGATTGCCCCAATTCCGTTTCCATAATGATTAACTGCTCCGTCAAAGATAAGTCCCCATTGGGAACCTGGTTCTGGCCCTTCACTGGGTAACGGTTCATCGCAATCTTTCATTTTTAGATACATGACATCTTCGTCTGGGAAGTCAAACCCGATTGATTCTTGATCGTCAATCGGTTGATGAGCCAAATGATCGGCTAAAATACTTCATTTAACGGTTTTCTGAGCGTGGTACTCTATGTCATATTCTGATAATAACATCTGCCAACGAGCAATTCTTCCCGTGAGAGCAGGTTTTTCAAAAACGTACTTGATTGGATACATTTCAGAGATTAACCAAGTAGTATGACGAATCATGTATTGGCGAAGACGTTTGGCTACCCAAGCCAAAGCGCAACAAGTTTTCTCAAGCACCGTGTACCGAGTTTCGCAGTCGGTGAATTTCTTGCTCAAATAGTAAATGGCAGACTCTTTCCGTTTGGTTTCGTCTTGTTGGCCAAGTACACATCCCATTGAGTCCTCTAGGACTGTGAGGTAAATGATCAGCGGTCTTCCTTCCACTGAAGGTGATAGAATTGGAGGATTCAACAGATATTCCTTGATACTGTCGAAGGCGGTTTGGCAGTCTTCTGACCAAACGCAATCCTGGTTCTTTTTGAGTAACTTGAAAATCGGCGCACTCGTGGCGGTCATAAGGAATATGAATCTGGAGATGTAGTTCAAACGTCCCAAGAATCCTTTGACTTGTCTTTCAGTTTTCGGAGAAGGAATTTCTTGAATGGCCTTGACCTTGTCAGGATCAACCTCAATTCCTTTTTGGCTGACGATGAACCCTAGTAGTTTCCCTGAACGGACACCGAAGGTGCACTTGTTGGGATTCAAGCGGAGCTTGAATTTTCTTAGACGATCGAACAATTTTGACAGATGTTCAACGTGCTCACTCTCTGTTTTTGATTTTACAATCATATCATCGACATATACCTCGATTTCCTTGTGTATCATGTCATGAAACAGAGTAGTCATGGCCCTTTGATAGGTCGCCCCGGCGTTCTTCAAACCGAACGGCATTACCTTGTAACAAAAGGTACCCCATGGGGTAATTAACGAAGTTTTCTCCATGTCTTTCGGCGCCATTTTGATCTGATTATAGCCCTAGAATCCATCCATGAAGGAGAAGACTTTGAACTTTGATGTACTGTCTACCAGCATGTCAATGTGTGGTAAAGGAAAGTCGTCCTTTGGACTTGCCTTGTTCAGATCTCTGTAGTCGACACACATTCTAACCTTTCCATCCTTTTTGGGAACGGGTACGATGTTGGCTAACCATTGAGGATATTCTGACGTGGCGAGGAAACCCGCGTCAATCTGTTTCTGTACTTCCTCTTTGATTTTGATGGCCATGTCCGGGTGAGTGAGTCTCAACCTTTGCTTTACTGGCGGACATTCCGATCTCAACGGGAAGTGATGTTCCACGATGCTGGTATCCAACCCTGGCATATCCTGATAGGACCAAGCGAATACATCGGGAAATTCTCTGAGAAGCTTTATCAAACCCTCTCTGGCAATTGGACTGAGCAGTGCCCCAATCATGATTTCTTTTCTCTCTTGTTCTGAACCCAAGTTTACCGTTTCCAACGGTTCTTTATGAGGTTCAATGGACCTTTCCTCTTGTCTGAGTAGTCGAGAGATCTCTTCTGGAATTTTGTCATCATTTTCTTCTTCAGCCTCGAATACCGGGAACTCAAAGTTGGGAGAAGGCATCGGATCGTATGTTTCAACGGGGTTTAAAACAAGCAATCTGCATGACGTGATGATTCGTGTTTAGAAGAGATAGAGAAAATGCAAGTGTGTACAGTGTTTTATTTTTATTACTGCTTGTTTTTATTTGAATTGTTTTTTTAGGATTACCATTTTCTGAAAAAGCAAAAAGAGAAAACAGCAATTAATGCAAAAATTACAGAACGACGTTATTTTATTAATGAACAAATCGACTCTCGAAACTACAGCCCTATAAAACAAAACTCTGTCGCTTTGGGCTAAGCGAAGAGGGAAATTTACAGAAAGCGAGCCCTATCAAAACATCCGTTTCACCTGGGCAGGATGAAAGGTTGAAGATGGCAATTACTTTGACTGATGAACGATCTTCGGAACCTCGACGGCAACCCATTGGCGGCGAACTCCTCGGTGAATCACAAAGTTTGGTACCTTCCTTGATTTGTCTTCAGAAATGACGCTGATTTCTGGTGGAGCAGGATCATTGGAATCTGTCTCCCAGGCAGAATTGTCGTAGGAGAATTCCTCTGTTGCATTTTGCGTAGCATTTGTGCTCTCAGTTGTATCTCCCCATCCAGTTGGCTGGATATCTTCGAGCCTGATACGAGAGCTTTCGGGAGCGGTGTATTTGACCATGAAGTCGTATTTCCCACTCGGTTATCCCAAGGTGTCCCAAACTTCTTTGGAACTGGAAAAGTCATCTCTCTCGATGACGTTGATCTCGGGAAAAGCATAGTTGATGAATTCAAGTCCTGTAAACGTTGCGAATTCATCTTCATATTAAGTAGTTTCTGAATGACCTGAGTGTTGATCCCATGACATGGTGGGGACACGGGTATTCTGTTCAATGATGGCCAGCCAATTTTCGTTGTTCGGCTGGCTCTCTTGCCCCAAGTTTCCTGGGTAAGGCTGCCACATTGGCAGACCATCCATTTGGCCATAGTAATTGTGGTCAAAGTTGTCTTTCATCAGAGTGTCTTCCTCTAATGAATTTGGCGGAGCACGGCATCCTTCCGGATCACAATCTCCATATATCATTTCGACGTTTGACCGTGGTATAAATCTCGGACTCTGTGCGGGATAGCAAAATGGCGTAGGCACCTCTTCCTGAGACATATAACCATCCTTATTAAGATAGGACTTCTATTCCACATCTGTGTCAGAGGGATCCTCCTCATTGATAGTGTGTACTGCTTGAGACACTGGGTGGAGAAAACCTCCACTACGGAAGAAGTTTTGAAGGGGATGAAGACTTTCATCGATGGCAGTTGTTTGAGTACAGGTTGCAGAAAAACCAAGACCCTTCTTTGTTTTATTGTCAATAGGAATGACAAGTTGTCCCCATCCGGTTGTGTCGGTACTCTCGACTGCTTTGATAGCATCCTTGTATGAGGAAATCGAGGTTCCTCCTCTGAACTGATTATTCTTGCTTACTGACAGTGCTTGGAACTAAGTTCCAATAACCTCCTCGGGTTCTATACCATCAGATGATGACAAGTTACTCACAAGCAAGGCCTGTTCTCCACAGACTGTGATGAGTTGATCGTTCTTGATGAACTTTAGCTTTTGGTGGAGGGTTGAAGTAACCGCTCCAGCCTGATGTATCCAAGGTCTTCCTAATAAATAACTATACGTTGCTCGGATGTCCATGACCTGGAAAGTGACTTGGAAAGTGTGAGGACCAATAGTTATGGGAAGATCAACTTCACCGATAACTGTTTTTCTGGATCCGTCGAACGCTTTGACGACGACCTCGCTGATTCTCATCGGAGGGCCTTTGAATGATAATTGCATCAAAGTGGACTTCGGTATAACATTCAGAGCTGACCCTGTGTCTACCAGTACGCTGGCTAAAGCATCGTCCTGGCAGTTAACTGTGATATTGAACGCTATGTTATGACGGCGACCCTCTTCGGGTAATTCCTCATCACTAAATCCCAAATTGTTGCAGGAAGTGATGTTAGAGACAATGCTATCGAACTGTCTGATTGTTACATCCTGTTCCACAAAGGCTTGCTCCAAGACTTTCTGTAGAGCCTCCCTGTGGGCTTCTGAACTGAGTAACAGTGATAATACCGAGATCTTTGAAGGAGTTTGTAGTTGATCCACAATGTTGTATTCACTCCTTTGGATGAGCTTCAGCATCTCATCATTATTTTTCGAAAGGTCGGGATTACTGGATTGACCGACTGGTGGATCGGGAGCTTCTGTCTGAAGTTCCTTTTCCTTGTTAAGTTCCCCAACCCCTCGGTTGAAGATTCTACCACTCCGTGTTACACGACTGATGTCTGCAATATTCACGACGGAGGGTAATGGAATTTCCTTTCCATTCTCAATTATTGTTGCACCGTATTTGTAAGGGATTGCCTTAACTGATTCATATAGTGTTGGTCCCGGCAGATAGATGATTATGGGAACCTTCTGATTTTTCTGACCATCATAAGTGATCTCGATCCGTTCCCGGTTGGGAACTTTAGATTCGTCAAGTAGAGGGATGATGGCAAAAACATCCCTGGTCCTGTGATGACCAGAGATGGTGACAACATCCTCCATTTGACCGATAAGGTAGTTCGGCGTCCAGTTGATGGGTCCAGAACCCGGATATGGACGAATCTCTCCACGATCCACCTGACCCTGAAGAGCTACTCTCACAAGGTAACACCCTTGGTTACTTTCCGAACAGACGCTACAACGGTAGTAATTGTGTGGTGGCACCTGGCCACGCCCGCTTTGAATACAATGTAACCTCACTAGGTTAGCTTCCACAAATCGGACATCCTGACTTTGACGCCGAGTGGGATTCCTGTTATTGATACTAATCTGCTGAGTATCTTCATCCATATAGATTGGCATCCACCAGTGATTTAACAAGTGTTGAAGTGCCTCCTGGACAAGGGTACAACCTTGATCGTTTTCGCAACCTGCTTTACAATTTTGATAGTCATGTGATATTAAGAATCCGAGTCGGACCTGCTCAGCATGTAACTCTACCAGGTTGGTATTCATTAAGCGAATATCGAAGATCTGAACCGTGTTGATCTGATAGGGATTCCTATCATGGTAGTCTTGGATCCATCCAAGACCCATCTGACGCTGGAGGGCCTCCTGTATGAAAGAGCATCCCTGTTTGTTTACCGAGCAAGTCAGACAGGAACTGTAATCGTGCCGCGGCAGATTATGATACTGGCTTTGCCTTGAGTGCATCGCCACCAAGTTGACATTCATTGCACAGATATCGTGGTTCTGAATGACGTTAGAATTCGTGTATACCATGTTAACTCCACGAACTCGGTCCTCTTGGATCCATCCGAGATCCATTTGTTCCTGTAGAGCTGCTTGCACCACAGAACATCCCTGATTGTCTTTAGAGCAGATATCACACTGGTGATAATTATGAGGTGGCACATGGCCATATCCACTCTGTCTACAATGCATCTTGACCAAATTGGTTTTCAACAAGAGTACATCGTGAATTTGATAGACATCGTTAGTCTCTCCTTCTATCAAATTGACGGCAGTCTTCTCATGTTGAGGCAGCGGGTTCGTGAGAACATTAGGATTCGTATCCTTGAAGGATAAGACCCCGCTCCTAACAAGTTTTTGCACGTCGGACTTGAAATTGAGACAAGTCTCTATGTTATGCCCTGATCCTCCTTGATGGTAAGGGCATGTTTGATCCACCTTAAACCAAAAAAGCGGATTTTCCGGTACTATAAGAGGAGATTTAGTCTGAATGTGCCCCTTGGCCAGTAGTAATGGAAACAGCTCTGCGTACGTCACGGGTATAGGATCAAATCCTGATGGTCGTGTTGTACGGTTGTTGTTGTATGGAGGACGAGCCTGCTGAAGAGGCTGTTGTGTCCTTTGTTGATCAGGTTGGCTCTGCGCAACCTGAGGTTGATACGTAGGAATAGACGCAGGGTTGATAGTAGGAGTCACAGCTGCTACCGGTTGATAACGTCGCCTTTGCTTTCCGAGAGAGATATTCCCAATATCTTGCTCTTTTTTCTTAGGGAGAGCACTACCGTATTTTTTAGTACCGCTCGTCGATCCAGTGTCTTTTACCAAACGTCCTTCTCGGACGGCTTCCTCAAGACGTACGCCCATGCCCATCATCTCGGTGAAATCACTGGGTGCACTGGCAACCATTCGGTCATAGTAAAATGAGCTTAAGGTCTTTAAGAAGATCTTTGTCATCTCTTTTTCTTCAAGAGGTGGACAAATTTGAGCGGCAATCTCACGCCACCTTTGAGCGTACTCCTTAAAGGTTTCCTTGTCCTTTTACGACATTGATCTGAGTTGATCTCTGTCGGGTGCCATGTCCAAATTGTATTTGTATTGTTGGACGAAGGCAGTGCCAAGATCTCTGAATGTACTGATCGTGGCACGGTTTAAACCCATGTACCATTTGAGTACGGCACCGGTTAAACTATCCTGAAAGTAGTGAATCAGTAGGTCCTGATTCTCCGTATAAGCTGACATCCGCCGAGCGTACATCACCAGATGGCTTTGAGGGCAAGAGTTACCCTTGTATTTTTCAAAGTCGGGCACTTGAAATTTATGCGGGACTTTCACATTTGGGACCAAACAGAGATCTGCGGCATCCTTTCAAAATAGATCCTGACCGCGAATGGCTTGTAGTTCCTTCTGCATTTCCAAGAACTGCTCCTGGAATTCCTCCATTCTGTCAAATATAGTTTCCTTCTTACCAGAAGGTGTCTGTGGAATCTGTCCTTCCGGGACAGTGTGCACCACAGGGGGTGGTATCGTGACTACGGCAGTGAGTCTTGGCGTCTCCCGAAGTTTGTAACCTTCAGGAGTCTTCAGGATGCCTCTGGCATCTTCGCTTTCCCAAAGTTTGTAACCTTCAGGCCCAGCGGCTTCTGTTGTGATTCCTTGATCTTCAGTGATCGGCGGTGTGACGCCCCCAATCTATACCCCAAAACAGATAAAGCAATAAAAGAAAAAATTCAAAATTTCGTCAGAGTATATCTAAAAACACGGCATAGACCGAAGGGGTCACATCAATAGAAAACAAAATACAAATAACATACAACACCTGCTCATAAAGATATGCAACGGTGGGGTAGCAATCAAACAGAGGAAACTCAGTTCCTTACACCCACTTTTCAGAAATTAGAATAAAAGCGGAAAAATCTAAAATCTGAATAACATATATACATATATCATATAAAAAGTCTGTCATACATCAAGTTATACACGTACAATTCCAAAAGATATCATCACATATACAAAATAATCACAAACGGCCACCCTAGCTACCCGGTGTCACATATCAGAGTCGGCCGACAAAAGAATGAAGACGCAACACTTCACAAAAAGAATACCTCCAGCGACTCTAATCTGCAATGCCTCATAGAGCATTATAAAATAGCAGAAGGGTGAGAAAAACAACCATAATATAATTGCGTAAAATTATATATTAACACAAAAATACTCAAGTAGGCATATTCTCACCACCATTGCACAACAATCAAACATAACACAATACGGTACAATTTTCACGTATCAAATACCACTGCACTTCAATCATTCACAATTCAATTACACATATTCCATCTCATCAATCACAATCACAAATCCATGCACAATTAATTCATGATTTATGCAAATGCACAGGGACCGACACAACGACTCTATGCACATGCTATGCGGTACCGACTTGCAATGTCTCATCATCAGTTCACTCAGGAACTACTGGAACCATCGCTCGTTACTGAGGATCGCTCAATAACTCCCCGTCGGGCCTACGATGTTCACCCGTCGCTTTAGGTCTCCACATGAGCACACAACGTTATGGATTGCTTTAGGTCTCCACATGAGCACACAATCCGATCGCTTTAGGTCCCCACATGGGCACACGATCGTCTATAACCATCGCTTTAGGTCCTCACATAGGTACACGATGTTATAGCAGATTCCCTCTAGAACCAAACCGTCACTCAGGACGTCACAACAATGCATATCATGATGTTTGGCATACAAATGACTCATGACAATCCAAGGCATACATATATACAATCATGTGAACCATTTCAACATCAATAATCATGCATTGAAAATCAATTCAAACAATGCATTCATCATTAACCACAAATCACAACAACAAGCATATTATCATATGCATTCACACCAATTCACATCAATTACACCAAACGGCAACGAGCATCGTTTTACCACCCAAACGGCAACGAACTCTTTCACAATTAACATGCATTTACATTTAATTTAAACAATGCATTTATTTGCCAAAAGGCCACAATTCACAATAATTTCCACAATCTAGGATTCACGCCATAAGGCTACCCACAACACGTCGTATAACAGTACACACAAGCTATACGTTATATAACAAAAGCATATTGCACGATAACACCTCAATCGCACGCATTCACGACGGTAAAAATTAACACAACAATACGGTTTCAATTTTATGCTATAATTGAACCATATACAGACCTCAAAACTATTTTTCCTAGAAAGAACATCTCGTTAGCTTTCCAACGCTTCGAACGGGGATCAAAACCGACTTACGGTTCAAGAGTTATGAATTTTTGAAGTTTTGCAAAAACCAGAATTTTTCTGCTAACAGCCCTACGGGTTCATGCAATTTCGTCCGAAAATCCGACCGATTCAATTATTTTCTTCGAAATAACCACATACTTATTCATACCAAACATATAGTAGTGATTTGGAACCATTAAACGTGAATTCTACGACTTTCGATTGCACTCCGAATCTTAAACTCTCAATTCTCCAAAAATGCAAAAACTTACAAACTCAACCAAATTCGATAAAACAAGCATACTCGATCACGGCCTAACATTACTCGACACATCTACACAATTTATTCCGACTTTCGTCCGTAAAAACATCGGTTTCTATCGATTTCTACCGTTTCGACCTAAAAGTGAAAACTATGGAAAACAAGCAAACATTCCAAGAAAACATACATAATCTTACACAAGCATAAGATAATCGAGTTTCACATCCTTACCCGATTAATTCGCCTTTGAAAAGTCGGTTGAATCGGTTCCTAAATCCACAAGTTTTTCCTCTTTTTTTTTTTTCTTTTTCCTCTTCTCTTTCTCTTCTCCTTTTCTTTTTCTTCTTTCTTTCTCTCTTTTCTTACTACTTTTCTATTTTTATAACAAATCAAAATATCTAACCCCAATGTCATACCCTAATTTTTGACCATAAGATTCCACCATCTTGTGTGCATCATCCATGCATAGCTAACCATTTTACTATGTTCTGCTTGTTTGTTGCTGTGTGTGAAATGCAGGGTTACTGATTCCAAGGTCATGGAGGTTGTATGTGCATATGCATTGGAATTCTAGTCTTTGCAAGTTGTGTTTGAACTCAGTAGAGATGCCCTCATTCTTATGGTCCATACAAGATCGATTTTCCTCAAGGTTCCTTATAAGCTTCCCTCAAGGAGAGCCAGGGTTTTGTTCATTGATGTTGAGAACTGGGTGGAATTTTGTTATGGGTTGTATTACAAGCAGTATATTCGTTTTCAAAGGATTTCTCCGGGCAGGATTCATATACTGAAGTCATTATCATACAAGATTCTGTTGGAGCAGGCAATAAAGATTAAGTCCTATTCAAGAGAGACTTTAGTCACATTCATGATGATTGGATCCTTGTTGAGTTTCTTTGGAGCTTATATGTTTGGATTTTTGAATCGGGTTTAGACAAAAATTTCTCAAAGCAAAGTCTAAGATTCACCAAAGTTCAAGTTGGTTCTTTGTTTAAGCTCAAACTATGATTGGATCCATTCAATAATTGAGTTTTATACATCTTTCCTTGTCAAATTCAAATTCAAGATTCATGTTCTCCATAAAATTCAAGTGAAAGATTGGTATTCAAGTTCAAGTCATTATTCAAGGTTCCTTGTCAAAATTGCAAACTCATGTGACTAAAAGCCAAGAAAATCAAGCGTTCAAAATTTATGGTGTAAATTGATTCCAAAATTCTAAGAAAACCATATTTGTTTCAAACTTCATGCCAAGATTTACAAGTTCAAAAGATATAAGCTTAAGGTCCATTTCAAGAGCAATTCCTAAGTTACAAGCGACATTCATCATGAGAATTACATGGTTCAAAATAATCCAAATTGTTTTCTATTTCAGAATCAGACTACAAAGATTCCAAGTGCCAGTTCACACCGAGCATCCCACATCAGGAAAAGTCTCGTAGAATATTAACATCCAACACACATGAGCATCACCAGCCAAAGTGGGACCCTTGCAAATTGAAGCCTCTGCGTGACAGTGATGTTGAAAAATACTGAAGGGTGGAAAGATTTGAGCTTCCCAAAACTTTCATGCACGTGCTATTCATGAGCCTAAGGCATCAACAATGTCCCACTTGTAAAGCTGAAATTGTAAAAGTCAAGGAATCATTAGCATCATGAAAATCTGTTATGGCGATTACACGAAATCAAAAATGAACAAAACAGAAAAGGAAAGTTCATCATCCAATCACCATCATCTAAATTCAGATATCAAACGTCAAACATTTCCAAAATAGAACCAGACAGGGTGAGTTTAAAATGGAATCACGGTCTTATCTCATTGCCAAAACAATATGCAAACATGCCGAAATGAAAATGGAAACGAATTTATCAAATTTTAAACATGTTCAAATTCTTTCCAAAACAGTCTGTGAACACAATTGCGACATGTCGGAGCAAGAATCACAATTCATAATGTGTTTCCAAGATAAGATTCAACCAAGTTTTAATTGGAATTAAGTTTTCATTTTCTTGGAGTTTATATAAAGAACACAACTTTGACAGAAAAAAGGGAGGAAGAACAACAAAAACTCATTCACAGGAAAAACTCAGTCATAAAAAAACTCACACACAAGTTCAGAAAAAAATCACCATCAAATTCATAACATTCACAACCACAGCAAGCCACAAGAGGAGAGCAGTTCTCACATACATCATATACACAGAGAAATTCACGAGGAAAAGCTCAGATACCTCACAGTATCACAAAGATCCACATACGAGCAAGAACAACATCAGCTACAGTTCATACCAGGGATCACACATGCACAACAACGACGTGTCATCATCAATTGAAACACATACACACGCAAAGAGGAGGAAGGTACCTGTATTCAGCTCGTGTCGGTATCGTCGTTGAAGTCGCGTCGGACGAACTCCGACAGGTAATTCTTTAACTCCGCCCCTGTTCCGCAAATGCTGAAATTGATTGCTGTTTATTGCCTTTGATTTGTTTGATTTCCCCTTTTAATGCGCTGTTTGTGTCATCGTCGATAGAGTGAGAGAAACCGTTAGATTGGAAAGGGAAACCGCAAGCGAAAAGAAGCTGATGCGAGGGAGTGCGTTTCGCAAGAAGGAATGAGGATCAAACAGAAAGAAACGATTCGATAGATAAGGACATGGCTTTGCGAAGCGAGAGTGAAAGCTGAGAAGGAAAGGATGCAACGAGAGAGATTGAGAGAGGGTTTGATTCAAACGGAGAGGCGTCGTCTTGGACGATGAGGTTTTCGTGTTCGTTTTCTCTTCTTCACGTCGAGCAGAAAGAAGAAGATGGAGGATTGCTTCTGTGATAGAGTAACCGTTTGCCCTTTCCTTAATCCTAGGGTTTAGTTACTAAAGGAGCAGACCGGGTCACATGCGAATCGACCCGCTCCAAAACCATCACACCTGACCCGCGCCCGTCTTGTTTGGGCTGAGACTCTTGGGCCTTTTTCTTCTGTGCACGCATCCTTTTTTTAACACATCTTTGTTTTTTTGTTATTTCAACTAAAATCTAGTTTAATTAGGTCTTAATTATGATTTAGTTTTTTTCTTGTTTAATCAATTTAATTATAACTTAATTGGAGTTTATTTTAAATTTTAATTAGGATTTAGTTCTTTTAGTTAATTAGATTTAAATATTTAGTTTTTAATTAGACTTTAATTTAATTAGCAAATAAGTTTTCAATTAATTCATGTTCAATTAATTATTTAGTTTTTCTAGTTAACTTAAACTAAAGTTTAAACAATTTTGATGTTAATTGTGATTGTTCATTTATCATTTTTTTTATATACTTGTATGATTTGCCATGTTCCCTTAGGACATCTTGACTTAACTTAATCTTCGACTCATTTGAATTAATTTTAGACATTAGGATTAACTTATTTGCATGACAACATTAAGCTAGAATTTCATCCCTTGCTCCCTTGTTAATTTTCACGTTGCCTCATTCCAAAGGAAGGGTTTCCCTTCGTTGACTACCATGTCACAACTTAGCCTAAACTTTAGGTCCTTCCCATTTATCCTAACCTTAAGATCGGAGTCACCGTACTCTATTCATGTGTTCCTACCATGGGCACTTTCTACCATTTCAACTTAACTTTAACTTCGGAGTCACCGCACTCTATGTAAGCGTTTTGCCACAAATGCTACCTCCCCTAGAACCTTGACCATAGTCAAGAGTTCCTCACCCTCTTTGAGGGGAACTATGGATACTCTGATTCCACTCCCGTCAGGATACGTAGGCACAAGATGCGATGTCTTGGCGAGTATACTTAGATACTAACCCCTAGGGTTCAACCTTTAACATAACACCCTTAGCAAGCAAGTAATAGATAACATAAATACTAACAAGAGGTTCTCGTAGAGTACTACGGACGTTTAGGATGCTAATACCTTCCCTAGGCGTAACCAACCCCCGAACCTTAGATCTCTTAGGTTTTTTCGATCTTTAAACCTTTCCTTTGGATAAAATAAAGACCGGTGGTGAATTTCAAAAATTGTGATTCAAGTTAATCCAATAGCTTGGCATCCGATTCTCACCGCAACAGAAATGGCGACTTCACTGGGGATTTTTCGAGGGTTTCCCCTAACTTGTTTATATTTATGTTATTTATTTACTTGTTTGCCTATATATCTCTATATCTGTATATATACCTGTTCTGCTTGGATTTTCTGTGTGCAGGGTTGCTAATTTGTGTGGTGAGACAAAGTCCTACACCCGGACTAGAGTGAAATTAAGATAGGAAAACGGTGAGACTTCAATGATACTTTGAGGGAGTCGATTCCTGAAAAAGTAAATTGAGACTTCACCACTCAGTCTAGGCCCTCTCGAATAAAATATTTGTCCAACGAGTTCATTCGTGAAGACGATATGGTTTCGATCTAAAGGCCCTCGGGACTGGGGACCGTAGTTACCTTTAACCCAACTTGGCCTATTAGGATGTGGTGCGGGGACTATGCAGGAGTCTATTTCTGCAATAGTCGCTACGCGATACTACACTCAGACGAGATTCTCTTGAGAATATTATTGACTACCAAGTGATTTGGAAAATCGATAATATCCGAAAGATGGATTGTAGACTCTGGGAACTTTGTAGAACCCGTTCGGCAGGTACAAATAAACCTCTAGTACATACCTTGGGAAGGGTAGACCATGGCTCCATGCTCGTGATCTTCAAACCTAAGCCTTGCTTGTTTACCTGTATATGTGTATATGTGTGTTTATGCATCCATCCATTCATGCATTCATGAATAACCATTTGGTTTCAAGAAACTCAATTGTTTTTTCCCTTGCAAAATCAAAAAAAAAAATCATGGATTATAAAATGAAACCTTTTTCCGAAATGTTTGCAACCTACTTTTGAGTTCCTTGAAACCATTGCATTGCATTGCATATCATTTGCATGCATCTGTTTGTCCAGCAGCTCATTTCCAGCTATCTTTATCGCAGTGTCACCTGTGAGTTGTCAAGCTGATTCCTCGACATCGATACCAGACTAGAGCTAACTATAGACGCATAATGGCAGAGCAAGAAGCACACAATGCTGAGATGCGAATGGAGATCGACGACCTTAAGTCAAGCATGGCAAAGCTCACTGAAATGCTCCAAGTTCTGATTGCTAGAGGAGAGCAACCCCAAAGGACTGTCATCCAAGAAGTTTCAACTGCTGATCCTCAACATGTTCAGGTGCCACCTTCAACTTGGCCAGAGTTTGGTTTACCTCCCAACTACTCTCCACCTCTTGCATCTACTGCTATGATTGGTCAGACTTCTAGACCAGTGTTTCAAGCTCCAGTTTTCTCCGAGCCTAGACCTGTGGTTCATGCTGTTGCCCCGACTACTCGACCTCCTTTTGAAAACCCTCTCTATGAGTACAATGCTGACATTGCTCAGGGTGAAGACCATGAAGACTTTGTTGAACCCGCGATTGTCCGTGAACATTTACAAACCATAGACAAGAGACTCAAAGCAGTAGAGGGTACTGATTTCTTCAACATTGATGCAGAAAACATGGGTTTGGTTTCTGACCTTGTTATGCCTGCTAAGTTCAAGGCTATCGATTTTGTGAAGTACAAAGGTGATTCTTGTCCAAGAGCTCATTTGGTCATGTATACCCGAAAGATGGCTGCTCATGCCAAGAATCAAAAGTTGCTTATCCATTGTTTTCAAGATAGTCTGAGTGGAGCTTCTCTCAAATGGTATATGAATCTTGAACAGAACAGCATTCACTGTTTCCAGGATCTTATTAATGCCTTCATGAAGCAATATAAGTATAACCTCGACATGGCTCCTGATCGTCGTCAGCTTCAAAACATGTCTCAGAAGGATAAAGAGTCTTTCAAGGAATATGCTCAGCGCTGGAGAGAGTTGGCTTCCCAAGTTGAACCTCCTTTGGCAGAGAAAGAATTAACTGGACTGTTTATGGACACCTTGTCTCCATTCTACTGGGAGAAGATGATTGGCAGTGTTTCATCCAGCTTCACTGATTTGGTTACTATTGGTCAGAGACTCGAGGAAGGACTTAAGAATGGTAAAGTATCCAAAGCTGCTGAATCTTCTAATGGTGCTAAGAAATTCTATGGGAACTTCCAGAAGAAGAGAGAAGATCAGACCAATGCTGTTATGTTTGAAACAAGAAGGCCTCGTCCTCGACCACAATATGTTGATCACCCTGATATTGCTGCTGTTACTCCTATTGTTGCTGCTCCACGACCAGCTCAAGCTCCTCAACGTCCAGCTGTTGGACAGAATCAGTATCGTAATAGGAATAATTTTGATCCTATTCCAATGACATACACTGAATTATATCCTGGTCTGGTTCAGAAAGGTTTGATTACTACAAGGCCTTTGCCTCCTCCTCCAAATCCTCTTCCAGCCGGTTATAGGGCCGATCTTCATTGTGAATACCATCAAGGTGGTGCAGGTCACGACTTGGAACATTGTTTTGCATTGAAGGCTAGAGTACAAGAGCTGATCAAAATTGGTATTCTCTCATTTTGTGACACCAATCCAAATGTCAAGAACAATCCTTTGCCAGAGCGCGCTAAGTGAAGCTTCAGTTGACTTCAGCAGACCTCAGTGTTTCAGACAGGACAACTCACTCTTGTTTCTGACTAGTCACTAGACTTTTGTTTCTTGTCGTTTGCATTTTCCTTATTTGTATTAGATGTTTGCTTTCGACTTATGTTTGTACTCTCATAATTAATAAAATGAGCATTGCAACTTTTGGATTCAATTTCATTTGCTTTTGTTATTTACATCTTTACGCTTTATCTTTCAAAAAAAAAAAAAAAAAAAAACTCTTTTCCACTTTCTTTCTGATTATGCTAAGATTGGAGGGAGGATGATGAAAACGTTATACTCATAATTGTTGTTGGTATGCTTTCAAAACAAAACTTTGCTGAGGATGTAAGGCATTGTTTCAATTCCTAAACACTGGAGAAATAAGGAAGATAAACCCTCGTCAACCTCTTTGAGCCTTGAAGTAGGAGTTTATTTTCTTTACAAATAAAAACCCGCAATCTTGACCTGGGACAGGGTAGTTCTCAGTTAATTGGATTGTGCATTCAAATACAAGAGTTTCATGCAAGACATCTTGCATTCTCAATTTTTCCTTCGCACGCAACGAGCAAGTGTTGAAGATGTCTTTCAAGTCAAAATTCGATGATGGTTCGCCGTAATCATTAAGCCAAGCAGTCACTTTCTTTCAAAAAAAAAAAGATAAAAAAATAAAAAAAGGAAAAAGCCCGCTAAGTCGAAACCTGTGAAGGAGACTTAAGCAGACAAAAATTGGGGCATCTCGCTGACTGTAAGATTCACGAGAAACAGTTCAGGCAAAAGTTAGGGATAATAAAAAGGAGAAATCTTTAAATCCTTACCATGAAATCCTCAATGAAAAAAAACAACCAAGAGTTATAAGGAAGTAGTGACTGTCACCTCAAAAGTCCCTTAACTTCTGAACCATCATCACTATCATCAATGCAATCCCTAACCTATGGGAACCTGAGTGCAAAGTCTGAGTTAACTGAGTGTAGGACTGGAGATCATCACGAAGATTGGGTGGGGACAAATAAACTTTGAGCCTTTATCTTTTGTTTTTTAAACCGTGAACCAGACCACGTTATAACCCTCAAAAGACCTAATTGAAGCAAGGTTATTTTGAAAGCATACTACAACGAGGTTGCGTAAACTGACTCCTAAAGATCTTTGCGGGTCATTTGTTTTGGCATCACGCCTTTTTTTTCTTTATCTTTCACTTTTAAACGTCTTGAACCACCGTGTTCTGACCAGTGACCCTATTGTTTTACCTCTTTCCAAAAATGATTTTGATTTCAAAAGTTGCATGAACTTTGCATTTACTATGTCTGTATGAACACTTTTGTTTGCAATCTGGCTTCCGCTTAAGGAATTTTCAAACATTTAAGAAACTTGGTCGGTTATCCAATCAGGGGCAAGTTCTTTCCAAATCATGTCGAAAATCAGTTCAAGATTTGTGGTTCAGTGCAAGTCCTTCTCAAAAGTGGTTTATCCAGAAGATTTTTCAAGACTCAGACTGGGGCAAGCTTTCCAAGAGCACAGTAATTCAGTCATTTACAGAATCATTCCAGCTGAAGCAATTATCAGTTCATCTACAACAGTCAACTAATTTGGGGCAGTTTACTTGAAGAATTCCCAAGCAGCTTTCCATCCTTCCTACAAGGATCAGCAAATTGATACAGTTTACCAGTGTGGCAGAGATTGTGCAGTGACATCTCTAGTTTCAAAGCAGAATAACAGTGATCTCTATGTTGAGGAATCAGTCTTCCAGTCCTGTCTTCTTCACAAAAGAGTCGAGTCGTGTCTTCGACGTCTACATTGCATTTACATTTGATCATATATCATGGCATAATTCATATACATATGCATAGCAAGAGTGTCATCCTCATTTGCACTCATTTGCATTCTCCATAGGTCGTGTCGTTATCAACGTCTCACCTTGTTGTCTAAGTCCAACTCACTTGGCGCCTACTAAACAGACATTGTCGCGTCCATCCAATGCTTTCTTGGATACGGTGATCCATTTTATCCAATACTTTCTTGGGTATCTCCTTGTTCATATTCGTTTAATGCTTTCCTGGACATTGTGGTTTTCATTACATCCAATGCCTTCTTGGATTTTACCTTTTGTCTCATTGGCGTCTGACGTCTTCTCAGATATTATGAGTCATACCTTTCATTCAAAGCTATTATTGGATGACTGGTTTTCTTTGCATTCAATGCCATTCTTGAATGTAGTCTTTGTTCACAATCATCTAAAGCCATTATTAGATATTGTGATTATACCTTTCATTCAAAGCCATTATTGGATGTTTGGTTTCTTTACCATCTGATGTTTTTCCGGATGTGTCCCTTTTTCTGATGTTCTTCCAGATCGAGTCTTTGTTCACAATCATCTAAAGCCATTATTAGATATTGTGATTGCACCTTTCATTCAAAGCCATTATTGGATGTCTGGTTTCTTTACCTTGTTCACTTTCATCTGAAGCCATTATCAGATATTGTGAGTGTACCTTTCGTGCAAAGCCATTATTGGGCGACTGGTTTCTTTGTGTCTGATGCCTTCTCGAATTACATTATTTTGTCGCATTATCATCTGTTGCCTTCTTAGATATTGTGAGTTTACCTTTCATCTAAAGCTATTATTGGATGTTTGGTACTTTTTTCATCCAATGCCATTCTTGGATGATGTTTTCCAGATACTTTGCTTTGTTTCAATTCGTTTCTGACACAACTGTAACACTTTTTTCCCCTGTGGCACCATCCCCACAGGATTCTCCTTGTCTTTGCATATCATATCATTCCATGTCATATCATAAGCATTTTGTGGCATCTTAGGGCCAAAAATTGTGCATGTTTGTATTTAAGTCCCTCCTATCTCGTCGAGACGAAGATTTCAATCTCCATATCTCCAGATAGAAGAAACTTAAATAGGGGCATCTGTCATACCCTAATTTTTTACCATAAGATTCCACCATCTTGTGTGCATCATCCATGCATAGCTAACCATTTTACTATGTTCTGCTTGTTTGTTGCTGTGTGTGAAATGCAGGGTTACTGATTCCAAGGTCATGGAGGTTGTATGTGCATATGCATTGGAATTCTAGTCTTTGCAAGTTGTGTTTGAACTCAGTAGAGATGCCCTCATTCTTATGGTCCATACAAGATCGATTTTCCTCAAGGTTCCTTATAAGCTTCCCTCAAGGAGAGCCAGGGTTTTGTTCATTGATGTTGAGAACTGGGTGGAATTTTGTTATGGGTTGTATTACAAGCAGTATATTCGTTTTCAAAGGATTTCTCCGGGCAGGATTCATATACTGAAGTCATTATCATACAAGATTCTGTTGGAGCAGGCAATAAAGATTAAGTCCTATTCAAGAGAGACTTTAGTCACATTCATGATGATTGGATCCTTGTTGAGTTTCTTTGGAGCTTATATGTTTGGATTTTTGAATCGGGTTTAGACAAAAATTTCTCAAAGCAAAGTCTAAGATTCACCAAAGTTCAAGTTGGTTCTTTGTTTAAGCTCAAACTATGATTGGATCCATTCAATAATTGAGTTTTATACATCTTTCCTTGTCAAATTCAAATTCAAGATTCATGTTCTCCATAAAATTCAAGTGAAAGATTGGTATTCAAGTTCAAGTCATTATTCAAGGTTCCTTGTCAAAATTGCAAACTCATGTGACTAAAAGCCAAGAAAATCAAGCGTTCAAAATTTATGGTGTAAATTGATTCCAAAATTCTAAGAAAACCATATTTGTTTCAAACTTCATGCCAAGATTTACAAGTTCAAAAGATATAAGCTTAAGGTCCATTTCAAGAGCAATTCCTAAGTTACAAGCGACATTCATCATGAGAATTACATGGTTCAAAATAATCCAAATTGTTTTCTATTTCAGAATCAGACTACAAAGATTCCAAGTGCCAGTTCACACCGAGCATCCCACATCAGGAAAAGTCTCGTAGAATATTAACATCCAACACGCATGAGCATCACCAGCCAAAGTGGGACCCTTGCAAATTGAAGCCTCTGCGTGACAGTGATGTTGAAAAATACTGAAGGGTGGAAAGATTTGAGCTTCCCAAAACTTTCATGCACGTGCTATTCATGAGCCTAAGGCATCAACAATGTCCCACTTGTAAAGCTGAAATTGTAAAAGTCAAGGAATCATTAGCATCATGAAAATCTGTTATGGCGATTACACGAAATCAAAAATGAACAAAACAGAAAAGGAAAGTTCATCATCCAATCACCATCATCTAAATTCAGATATCAAACGTCAAACATTTCCAAAATAGAACCAGACAGGGTGAGTTTAAAATGGAATCACGGTCTTATCTCATTGCCAAAACAATATGCAAACATGCCGAAATGAAAATGGAAACGAATTTATCAAATTTTAAACATGTTCAAATTCTTTCCAAAACAGTCTGTGAACACAATTGCGACATGTCGGAGCAAGAATCACAATTCATAATGTGTTTCCAAGACAAGATTCAACCAAGTTTTAATTGGAATTAAGTTTTCATTTTCTTGGAGTTTATATAAAGAACACAACTTTGACAGAAAAAAGGGAGGAAGAACAACAAAAACTCATTCACAGGAAAAACTCAGTCATAAAAAAACTCACACACAAGTTCAGAAAAAAATCACCATCAAATTCATAACATTCACAACCGCAGCAAGCCACAAGAGGAGAGCAGTTCTCACATACATCATATACACAGAGAAATTCACGAGGAAAAGCTCAGATACCTCACAGTATCACAAAGATCCACATACGAGCAAGAACAACATCAGCTACAGTTCATACCAGGGATCACACATGCACAACAACGACGTGTCATCATCAATTGAAACACATACACACGCAAAGAGGAGGAAGGTACCTGTATTCAGCTCGTGTCGGTATCGTCGTTGAAGTCGCGTCGGACGAACTCCGACAGGTAATTCTTTAACTCCGCCCCTGTTCCGCAAATGCTGAAATTGATTGCTGTTTATTGCCTTTGATTTGTTTGATTTCCCCTTTTAATGCGCTGTTTGTGTCATCGTCGATAGAGTGAGAGAAACCGTTAGATTGGAAAGGGAAACCGCAAGCGAAAAGAAGCTGATGCGAGGGAGTGCGTTTCGCAAGAAGGAATGAGGATCAAACAGAAAGAAACGATTCGATAGATAAGGACATGGCTTTGCGAAGCGAGAGTGAAAGCTGAGAAGGAAAGGATGCAACGAGAGAGATTGAGAGAGGGTTTGATTCAAACGGAGAGGCGTCGTCTTGGACGATGAGGTTTTCGTGTTCGTTTTCTCTTCTTCACGTCGAGCAGAAAGAAGAAGATGGAGGATTGCTTCTGTGATAGAGTAACCGTTTGCCCTTTCCTTAATCCTAGGGTTTAGTTACTAAAGGAGCAGACCGGGTCACATGCGAATCGACCCGCTCCAAAACCATCACACCTGACCCGCGCCCGTCTTGTTTGGGCTGAGACTCTTGGGCCTTTTTCTTCTGTGCACGCATCCTTTTTTTAACACATCTTTGTTTTTTTGTTATTTCAACTAAAATCTAGTTTAATTAGGTCTTAATTATGATTTAGTTTTTTTCTTGTTTAATCAATTTAATTATAACTTAATTGGAGTTTATTTTAAATTTTAATTAGGATTTAGTTCTTTTAGTTAATTAGATTTAAATATTTAGTTTTTAATTAGACTTTAATTTAATTAGCAAATAAGTTTTCAATTAATTCATGTTCAATTAATTATTTAGTTTTTCTAGTTAACTTAAACTAAAGTTTAAACAATTTTGATGTTAATTGTGATTGTTCATTTATCATTTTTTTTATATACTTGTATGATTTGCCATGTTCCCTTAGGACATCTTGACTTAACTTAATCTTCGACTCATTTGAATTAATTTTAGACATTAGGATTAACTTATTTGCATGACAACATTAAGCTAGAATTTCATCCCTTGCTCCCTTGTTAATTTTCACGTTGCCTCATTCCAAAGGAAGGGTTTCCCTTCGTTGACTACCATGTCACAACTTAGCCTAAACTTTAGGTCCTTCCCATTTATCCTAACCTTAAGATCGGAGTCACCGCACTCTATTCATGTGTTCCTACCATGGGCACTTTCTACCATTTCAACTTAACTTTAACTTCGGAGTCACCGCACTCTATGTAAGCGTTTTGCCACAAATGCTACCTCCCCTAGAACCTTGACCATAGTCAAGAGTTCCTCACCCTCTTTGAGGGGAACTATGGATACTCTGATTCCACTCCCGTCAGGATACGTAGGCACAAGATGCGATGTCTTGGCGAGTATACTTAGATACTAACCCCTAGGGTTCAACCTTTAACATAACACCCTTAGCAAGCAAGTAATAGATAACATAAATACTAACAAGAGGTTCCCGTAGAGTACTACGGACGTTTAGGATGCTAATACCTTCCCTAGGCGTAACCAACCCCCGAACCTTAGATCTCTTAGGTTTTTTCGATCTTTAAACCTTTCCTTTGGATAAAATAAAGACCGGTGGTGAATTTCAAAAATTGTGATTCAAGTTAATCCAATAGCTTGGCATCCGATTCTCACCGCAACACCCAAAAAGACCAAAATACCCCTCAGCTCAAATATCTCCCAAACGCTCTCAAAATGCGATAAAACATAAACATACCGATGAAATATATTTCGGGAAATAAAAGTTGAAAAGAAATTATAATTTATTGCAAATATTTTACCTATCAGAGAAATTATCCAATTAACAGGTAAAACTCATTTAATTTACACAATTCAAAAAAATGTCAAAAACTCACTAACTTCCACCAGTGGATGTTAGTTCAAAATGTGACACATTTATGCCACAAAACTCTCAATGCCCAAACATGATGCATTAACATGAAACACAATAAATCACACAATTCACAAAATTTCACATAAATGAAATAATTAAATACGGTTAAATAAATCGGGGCGTTACAACTCTCCCCCACTTAGAAATTTTCGTCCTCGAAAATATTACCTGAGACGAACAACTCTGGATACAACTCCCGCATCCTACTCTCCAACTCCCACGTCAAATTGCCCTCAGCAGCGCCTCCCCACGCCACTTTCACAAGTGCAATATCTTTGCCCCTCAACCGCTTCACCTCGCGATCCAAAATACTAGCTGGTAACGCCTCGACCGTAAGGTTCTCCCTTACCTCAACCTCGTCCATCAGAATCACATGTGAAGGATCCGGAACATACTTCCGAAGCTGTGAAACATGAAACACATCATGCAAATTCGACAGATTCGGCGGTAACGCCACCCGATACGCCACAACACCCACTCTCGCAGATATCTGGTAAGGACCAATAAATCGAGAAGTAAGCTTCTTAGATTTCAATGCACGACCAACACACGTTACCGGCTTAACTCTAAAAAATACATGGTCACCCTCTTGAAACTCAAGATCCTTCCGTCTCCGATCATGATAACTCTTTTGTCTACTCTGAGAAGCCTTCATTTTCTCACGAATAAACTTTACCTTTTCTGTCGTCTGTTGCACCAACTCCGGTCCAACCACCGAACTTTCACCAGATTCGTGCCAACACAACGGTGTTCGACATCTCCGTCCATATAAAGCCTCAAAAGGTGCCATTCCAATACTAGAATGGAAACTATTATTATACGTGAATTCAACCAATGCAAGATAACTATCCCACGCACCACCTTGTTCAAGAACACAAGCCCTCAACAAATCCTCCAATGACTGAATGGTTCTATCGGTCTGACCATCCGTCTGCGGATGATAAGCCGAACTCAACCTCAATCTAGAACCCAAAGCCTTCTGTAAACTTTCCCAAAATCTCGAAGTAAACCTCGGATCACGATCTGAAACAATACTCAATGGAACACCATGTAACTTCACAATCACACTGATATAAATCTCATCTAACCTCTCCAAAGAAAAACTGATGTCAATCGGAATGAAATGCGCTGATTTAGTCAGCCTATCCACAATCACCCAAATAGCATTATGCCCTCGCTGAGTATTTGGCAACCCTGTCACAAAATCCATAGAAATGCTATCCCACTTCCACTCCGGAATATCCAACGGTTGCAACAAACCACTAGGCCTCAGATGTTTCACCTTCAACTTCTGACAAGTCAAGCATGCATACACAAACTGAGCCACATCTCTTTTCAAACCAGACCACCAGAAAATCTTCTTCAAATCTTGGTACATCTTATTCGCTCCCGGATGTATACTCAAATTACTCCGGTGTCCTTCCTCCAAAATCATTCTTTTCAACTCCGCATCATCAGGAATGCAAATTCTACCTCGGAACCTCAAAACACCATTAACATCCACTTTAAAGTCCTCATTCACACTTTCCTCTCCCACCGTCATCAAGTCCACAAATTTCACATCCAACTTTTGCTTTTCACTAACCGTCAATAAAAATTCATTAGTGACTTTCAACATTCCAAGTCTCACACTAACCGACGTCACTTCACAAACCAAACTCAAATCTCTAAACGATTCCAAAAGTTCCCACTCCTTAACCATCAATGCGGACATATGCAAAGATTTCCGGCTCAATGCATCGGCTACCACATTAGCTTTACCAGGATGGTAATTCAAGCCAAAGTCGTAGTCTTTCAAGAATTCCAACCATCTCCGTTGCCTCATGTTCAACTCTTTCTGATCAAATAAATATTTCAAGCTTTTATGATCACTAAAGACTTCGAACCTTGCACCATAGAGATAATGCCTCCAAATCTTCAACACAAAAACCACAGCCGCTAATTCCAGATCATGAGTAGGATAATTTTTCTCATGAACCCTTAATTGCCTTGAAGCATAAGCCACAACCTTACCTTCCTGCATCAACACACCACCTAAACCAATCAGAGACGCATCACAATACACCACAAATGGTTCTTTAGGATTCGGTAAAATCAGGATCGGAGCTGTCGTCAATCTTCTCTTCAGCTCACAAAAAATTTCTTCACACTGAATATCCCAAATGAACGCTTTGCCCTTACAAGTCAACTGAGTCAAAGGAAGAGCTAGCTTAGAAAAACCTTCAATGAACCTCCGATAATAACCAGCCAAACCCAAAAAGCTTCGAATTTCAGTAACGGATCTAGGAGCCTCCAATTGTAGAACTGCTTCTACTTTAGATGGATCCACAGCAATACCATTACCTGAAATTACGTGCCTAAGAAAACTCACCTTCGACAACCAGAATTCACACTTGGACAATTTGGCAAAAAGCTTCCTTTCCTTCAAAACCTGCAAAACAATACGCAAATGCTCTGCATGCTCCTCACGAGACTTAGAATAAATTAAAATGTCATCAATAAACACCATGACAAAACGATCCAAATGCTCGTGGAAAATACGATTCATGTATTCCATAAACACACCAGGCGCGTTAGAAACCCCGAACGGCATCACAGAATATTCATAATGACCGTAACGTGTTCTAAAGGCCATCTTCTGAATATCCTCTTCTTTCACTCTTATCTGATGATACCCCGATCTTAAATCAATCTTACTAAATACATAAGCACCAACTAACTAATCCATCAAATCATCAATCCTTGGAAGCGGATACTTATTCTTAATCGTCACCTTATTCAACTGGCGATAATCAATACATAATCGCATACTCCCATCTTTCTTTTTCACCAACAAAACTGGAGCACCCCAAGGAGAAACACTTGGTCTCACAAACCTCTTTTCCAATAAGTCATTCAACTGCATTTTTAACTCCACCAACTCAGATGCCGACATTCGATAAGGTGCCATAGAAACAGGTCTAGTACCAGGAACTAGATCTATAGAAAACTCCACCTCTCTCTCTGGCGGTACATCTGAAATATCCTCAGGAAACACTTCAGGAAAATCACACACAACAGGAAACACATCATGTGAAACTTGACTATCTACAGTCAATGATGCAAACAAACCAAACAACTGAGCTTCATCCGCCAAAAGTTTCTTCAACTCTTTGGTAGATAAGAAACTCGAGTCTTCGTCTTCCTCAAGAGAAGGAAACCTTACTAGCTTATGATAACAATCAATGTGAACCCGATTAAATTGCAACCAATTCATTCCTAATACCACATCTAAACCTTCCAACGGTAAACACACCAAATCCACCACAAAGTCTTTACCATAAATGGTCAAAGAACAACTTAGACAGACCAAAGAAGTAGTTACTGACCCCATCGCTGGAGTATCAATAACCATCTCAAAACCCATCACAAACAACACAAGATTCAAACGCTTCGTGCACTCAGAAGAAATAAACGAATGAGTCGCTCCAGTATCAATAATAGCAATTAAAGGCGTATTATTAATAAAGCAAGTACCTCTTATCAGACGATCTGCACTTGAAGTCTGAGTTCCCGCCAATGAAAACACTTTACCATTAGCTGTAGCTTTCTTCGGATTAGGACACTTCGTGCAAATGTGACCAGGTTCCCCACAACTGTAACACTTCACCACATTCTTCCTTTTACAATCAGCTAAGACATGTCCGATACCACCACAATTAGAACACTTATCCAACTTCTTCCTACATTCTGTCTGACGATGACCCAATTCGCCACACCTAAAACACCTAGGAGAATTAGACATACCTCCTCCACCTGACCTTCGATCAAAAGTACCCCTTTGTTTACCCTTATCAGTCGATGACACATACGGACCACCACGGAATTGTTGCTTCCCTTTCCTGTCACTTACACTTTTATAGTGAGCAGAACGAGCCTTACTATCTTCATCATAAATCCTACAGCATTCCACCAAATCAGCAAACCTTCGAATCCTCTAATAACCGATAGCCTGCTTAATCTCAGGACGCAATCCACTTTCATACTTCACACACTTAGAAAATTCAGCAGTTGCCTCCGCATAATGAGGATAAAACTGCACAAGTTCCACAAATTTAGCAGTATAGTCAACAACAGACATATTACCTTGTTTTAACTCCAAAAACTCTATCTCTTTCTTTCCTCGGACATCCTCGGGAAAATACTTCCTTAGAAACTCTCGGCTAAACACTTCCCAAGTGATCTCTTCTTCCTCCGCAGCTTCCAACACCTGACGAGTCCCGACCCACCAGTCATCAGCCTCTTCATGTAACATATGAGTACCTAGCCTCACCTTATGATCATCTTCACAATCCATCACCCTGAAAATCCTTTCAATCTCTTTCAACCAAATCTGTGCACCATCCAGATCATGTTTCCCTTTAAAGACCGACGGCTTATTCTTTCTGAACTCATCATTTCCGGCAGCATTCGGTGCACCCTGCACAGCTCGTGCCATAGCTTGCATCGCAGCAGCCAAAGCAGCATCATTTCGACCAGCCATATTCTGTTCGTTTCCAATAATAGAAACTATGGTTAAACAACAACTCACCCGAACAAAACTGCCGCACAACAACAACTCGCCCAAAATGCCAGACGCAACTGACACAACTGACACGGACTAGCTCTGATACCACTTAATGTGACGCCCCCAATCTATACCCCAAAACAGATAAAGCAATAAAAGAAAAAATTCAAAATTTCGTCAGAGTATATCTAAAAACACGGCATAGACCGAAGGGGTCACATCAATAGAAAACAAAATACAGATAACATACAACACCTGCTCATAAAGATATGCAACGGTGGGGTAGCAATCAAACAGAGGAAACTCAGTTCCTTACACCCACTTTTCAGAAATTAGAATAAAAGCGGAAAAATCTAAAATCTGAATAACATATATACATATATCATATAAAAAGTCTGTCATACATCAAGTTATACACGTACAATTCCAAAAGATATCATCACATATACAAAATAATCACAAACGGCCACCCTAGCTACCCGGTGTCACATATCAGAGCCGACCGACAAAAGAATGAAGACGCAACGCTTCACAAAAAGAATACCTCCAGCGACTCTAATCTGCAATGCCTCATAGAGCATTATAAAACAGCAGAAGGGTGAGAAAAACAACCATAATATAATTGCGTAAAATTATATATTAACACAAAAATACTCAAGTAGGCATATTCTCACCACCATTGCACAACAATCAAACATAACACAATACGGTACAATTTTCACGTATCAAATACCATTGTACTTCAATCATTCACAATTCAATTACACATATTCCATCTCATCAATCACAATCACAAATCCATGCACAATTAATTCATGATTTATGCAAATGCACAGGGACCAACACAACGACTCTATGCACATGCTATGCGGTACCGACTTCCAATGTCTCATCATCAGTTCACTCAGGAACTAATGGAACCATCCCTCGTTACTGAGGATCGCTCAATAACTCCCCGTCGGGCCTACGATGTTCACCCGTCGCTTTAGGTCTCCACATGAGCACACGACGTTATGGATTGCTTTAGGTCTCCACATGAGCACACAATCCGATCGCTTTAGGTCCCCACATGGGCACAGGATCGTCTATAACCATCGCTTTAGGTCCTCACATAGGCACACGATGTTATACCGGATTCCCTCTAGAACCAAACCGTCACTCAGGACGTCACAACAATGCATATCATGATGCTTGACATACAAATGACTCATGACAATCCAAGGCATACATATATACAACCATGTGAACCATTTCAACATCAATAATCATGCATTGAAAATCAATTCAAACAATGCATTCATCATTAACCACAAATCACAACAACAAGCATATTATCATATGCATTCACACCAATTCACATCAATTACACCAAACGGCAACGAGCATCGCTTTACCACCCAAACGACAACGAACTCTTTCACAATTAACATGCATTTACATTTAATTTAAACAATGCATTTATTTGCCAAAAGGCCACAATTCACAATAATTTCCACAATCTAGGATTCACGCCATAAGACTACCCACAACACATCGTATAACAGTACACACAAGCTATACGTTATATAACAAAAGCATATTGCACGATAACACCTCAATCGCACGCATTCACGACGGTAAAAGTTAACACAACAATACGGTTTCAATTTTCTGCTATAATTAAACCATATACAGACCTCAAAACTATTTTTCTTAGAAAGAACATCTCGTTAGCTTTCCAACGTTTCGAACGGGGATCAAAACCGACTTACGGTTCAAGAGTTATGAATTTTTGAAGTTTTGCAAAAACCAGAATTTTTCTGCTAACAGCCCTACGGGTTCATGCAATTTCGTCCGAAAATCCGACCGATTCAATTATTTTCTTCGAAACAACCACATACTCATTCATACCAAACATATAGTAGTGATTTGGAACCATTAAATGTGAATTCTACGACTTTCGATTTCACTCCGAATCTTAAACTCTCAATTCTCCAAAAATGCAAAAACTTACAAACTCAACCAAATTCGATAAAACAAGCATACTCGATCATGGCCTAACATTACTCGACACAACTACACAATTTATTCCGACTTTCGTCCGTAAAAACATCGGTTTCTATCGATTTCTACCGTTTCGACCTAAAAGTGAAAACTATGGAAAACAAGCAAACATTCCAAGAAAACATACATAATCTTACACAAGCATAAGATAATCGAGTTTCACACCCTTACCCGATTAATTCGCGTTTGAAAAGTCGGTTGATTCGGTTCCTAAATCCACAAGTTTTTCCTCTTTTTTTTTCTTCTTTTTCCTCTTCTCTTTCTCTTCTCCTTTTCTTTTTCTTCTTTCTTTCTCTCTTTTCTTACTACTTTTCTATTTTTATAACAAATCAAAATATCTAACCCCAAAAAGACCAAAATACCCCTCAGCTCAAATATCTCCCAAACGCTCTCAAAATGCGATAAAACATAAACATACCGATGAAATATATTTCGGGAAATAAAAGTTGAAAAGAAATTATAATTTATTGCAAATATTTTACCTATCAGAGAAATTATCCAATTAACAGGTAAAACTCATTTAATTTACACAATTCAAAAAAATGCCAAAAACTCACTAACTTCCACCAGTGGATGTTAGTTCAAAATGTGACACATTTATGCCACAAAACTCTCAATGCCCAAACATGATGCATTAACATGAAACACAATAAATCACACAATTCACAAAATTTCACATAAATGGAATAATTAAATACGGTTAAATAAATCGGGGCGTTACAGGCGGAACATATCCTTCCGGGTATAGTTAACAGGCATGCCCCAAGGGCGATCTTTCGGCATTTGATACCTAGGATCATACTTCTCCACGATGGGCATTGAGGTGATCTCTGAGATCACAGTTCGTTGTAGCTGAGCTTCTGCCATGGCTTGCATGTCGTTACGAAGCTTTCTCATATCCTCTCTCAGAGCGTCGATTTCTTCTTTCAACTCTCTGTTTTCTTCCTCAAGATCATCCATCTTTTTCTGACGATTGGTCCGAGTATTATACGAATGAGACAGTTTGACTCTAGAATCGAGACACAAACGTGAGATTCGTAGGGAAGAAGAATACGCGATGTGAGAATGATGAATGCAATTATTATATTAATTGTTCTTTTTGGTTTAATTAAAATAAACTTTGACAATTAGATTGCAAATATCAAACGGTGGGGAAACCCCTTTTTATTGAAATTCAAAGGATTACAGAAATGGAAATACAGTAGATTACAAAGTGCAGAAACAGAAACCTAAACTAATGGGTCCCGAGTCCTCTCTGAAGAGAAATCGGGTGCTGATTCTGGTATCTTTCTTTTCTTTGATCAGGGCTCTTGGGCCGTTGTCGGGTTGTCATTCCTTTGCCAGGTGAAAGGAGTGAACAAATTCCTTTGGTCATCTTGATTCTCTACAGCATGCTGCTCCAAAATTTCAATCAGAGCATCCTTATCTTTCAGTAATTGTTGTATTTTGATGCACTCTATATCGAGGGTGCGGTACTTGTTCTTCCAAGACCTTCTCTCCTTTTGAACTTTGTTGAGAGTAACCTGAAGCTTTTCAGTTTCTGTCATGAAGTACATGATAGATTCCCTTAGCAGAAGAATTCCGTAACGAGGATAAGGTATCTTTAGCTTGAGAGCTCTAGTTTGTACCCAATGGAGATAAGGCTCCACCGAGACACAGTCCGGTTTTCCTAGAGACTCTCGTCCTTTCTTATGAACATGCTTCCAAGCGTGCACTATTTCCATCTTCAGTGCTCTGTCATTTTCTCCTTCCTTGAAGAAAAGACCTTCTAGATGAACACCCCGCAGGACGTGTCTTATCGGGTATCCAAATTGACGATGAACGAGAATTGGATGGTAATTAATTCCTCCCTTAGTTCCTATAAGGGGTACGTTGGGGAAGTTTCCACAACGATCGATGATTCTGATTCCATCATAGATCCTATTACACCAATCTATATCAGAGTTGGTAAGAGACATGATCTTCTGCGACCAACGTAAGGCACTCTTGCAATCCCAAAAAGCAGCAGACTTGGGCAAGTGAGAGATGAACCATTTGTAAAGCAGAGGTACACAGCACGTGATCTCCCCTCCACTATACAAATTCCCCAAGTGTACAGAATGATATGCATCTGCGAGCAAAGTCGGCACAGGATTTCCAATGAGAAAAACCTTAATGGAGTTGATATCTACAAAGTTATTGATGTTGGGGAACCAAAATAACCCGTAGGTGAGCAAGACAAAGACGCTTTCAAAAGCAGTCACGTTTCCAATACTGGCAAAATACAGGGCTTTCTTTGTCAAGAACTGGGCTCGCAAACCTTGTATGCCACCCTTGATGGTTAGGTGAGTCCTGACCTCAGACTCGTCCAAATGAATTGCTCTCGCAATGGTCTGATTCTTTGGAATTTCTTCCAGTCCAAAAAATAGAGCTCGATCAGTAATGTGTAGATCAGTCAGATGAGAATACTCCTCCAGCGTTGGTGCTAGCTGGTAATCCGGGAATGTGAAACAGTGATAAACCAGATCGTAAAACTGAATGAGCGCATCCATGATTCCCTCAATCACATGGACTCTTAACAGTGGTAGCAAACCTCCGTGCTTGGCTCTGAAAGCCTCCTGGTTTGTGATCATTCTTGCCAAACCTCTTAAATCCTCTAGTTTTGGAACCTTGAAGGTGTACGTATGAGTTCTCCTTCTACCGAAATCCATTAGTGCAATCCTTTTCTATGATATTTGCAATCACAGTCTTAGTTTATTTTGAAAAAAAATAGAGACTAGAAGAGAAGTTTTTTGAATGTTTTAATGTTTTATTAAATGAATGCATGAATGCAGCACACAAAAACATAGAAAAAACATGGGGTCAAAGGGTCGTTGTCATGAAGTCAAGGCTCTACCCATCCCCAAAGGTTTATACTAAGGTGATTTTTGTACCTGTACTCATTATCATCAGCTCCTCCCAGGAAAGCAAAACAACAAGTGGATCGCCAGCGAGTTGTAGAGCAATCTTAGAGTAAGTTCCATTCACCGAGAATAGATCACCAGCCTCAAATGAGGGTAGTATCGCGTAACAACTATTCCCGATAGTTTCCGCACTACGAAAGGGTTTGGCTCCTCAGCTTCTTAGACTTAACAATCGGCCCATTGTCTAGGTGAGAGAATGGGTTGCATTGGTCAGCCTCCACTGAGGTTGATGGTCGACCTCGTCGCCATCACTTATCTTAAGTGTATACTCAATCTTTCCACATGCGGCATCATACGCATTCCCATTAGCAGAAAAATAAACACGTATAGCAATTAGGAAAAGTAGTATATATATTTGTCCTAATCATCCTAGACCTTTAAAGTTATGAATCCTAAGTTCCTGACAGAAATTGGGTTCCCCGGCGGAAGCCCCAATCTGTGGTTTTCACACAAGAGGTGAAAAGGTTTGAAAGAAAGGCCCCACGGTGGGCGCCATTTTTCTGTAGCGAGCGATTTTGGACGCGGTTCTTAAGCGTTGGTCGCTCTCTGCGGTTGAACTTTAACTACAGGTCGATTCATTTTTTATCCTATTAAAGCTGATGAAGAAAGGGAAATAGATGTCTCCAATTAACCCTGCTTTGCATACTAAGTTTAAACAGCGGTCTGTTAGGTTACGGATGCGATCAATGTGGGGGGGCCTTTGTACTGGTTATTTGTATTTTCGCCAATACTGATTTCTTTCTTTTTTTTTTTTGTTAGGATACTGCTTCAGATTAGGATGTATGGGATTTTGGGTTTTAGGGTTTTTGTTTAGTGTGCTCGCTAAGATTTTTTCTTTCAATCTTATGCCTACGTATTCCCGTTTACCGAAACAGGGAAATCAGAGCGTTCGTAGTTCCTCCTATTCTATGGGAGGAAATGGTTGTTTTGGTGTCTTGTTCAAAGCCCAAGACGTGAAGCAAAAGGTGGTTTGTATCTTGTTCAAAGCCCAAGATCTGAAGCTGAAGAGTCTATTTGTATCTTGTTCAAAGCCCAAGATATGAAGCTAAAAAGTTTTGACTTTAGAGAGAATTTGTCATCTCTAAAGAGGGAGTTGTATGTCACAACTGTTTTATAAAGGAGAATTACTTTAACCGGGATATGTGAATCCTAGCAATGCCATAATTTCCTTTAAAGGGGATTTTAACCTGAAGGAGAAGACTTTAACTCAGTGTAGAGTAATGCCATCTTTCCTTAGGAATTTCTCATGCTAAAAGAGGGACAGTGGCATGGATGTAGATGATCCAGAGGCTTGCTGCTTACAGCAGTTAAATGGAGGGGAAGAAGTTGTTGATGTTTGTGTACTGTGAACGAGGCACATCTTTGATGCTAAAAGGTTAATTGGATTAACCAGTGGTTTTCTTATATAAAGCCTAAGAGGAGGCTATTATGTGTCTCGTACAAAGCCCGAGAGAGAGAGACTAAAAGGTTTTGACTCAACGAGGGAATCTTTTGGTATCTCGTATAAAGCCCGAGATGGAGGCTACTTGACTCAACAAGAGAGTTTTTTGTATCTCGTACGAAGCCCGAGATGGAAGCGAAAATTTGTTTGGCTCACTAAGAACCTTTTTATATCTCGTATAAAGCCCGAGATGGAGGCAAAAGTGGTAATTGACTCAACGAGGGAGTCTCTTATGTGTCTTGTACAAAGCCCGAGAGAGAGGCTAAATGTTGTTTGACTCCGCTGGGGAGAATCATTGTACAAAGCCCAAGAGAGAGGCTATGGTTACTGTTTCAGGTGAGTGACAGGTCCAGTATACTGATTTAAAGAGAAAATCAGTTCTTATATGAGCAATACTGTACTCGAGGATTTGGTTTGAGGATCCGGGTTATTCCTGTTCTTTAAGGAAGTGGGAAATCCGAAGGGTATTGAGACTGTCCGAGTCTACGGGTTTAATTCCTATTTAACGAAGGGGTTACTTGAGAATGCCTTTGAGACTCAAGGATATTAGACTGTCCAAGTCTAGAGTTTCATCTTTTGTACTATGCTTTGAGAAACAGTAGTAGACTCTTGAAAGGACTGTTCTATGTAGATGACTAAGTTCTGTTCCTATACCTCTAGGAGGTCGTCGGGACAATTTGTACGAAGCCCAAGAGGAGGCTGGAAGCTTTTAAGAAGCCGATCGGTCCTTGTACAAAGCCCAAGAGGAGGCGAGGTTGCTTTTAGGAAGCCTGTGGGTCCTTGTACAATGCCCAAGAGGAGGCCGATTGCTTTTAAGAAGCCGATGGGTCTCCAAACCCCGAGAAATTCAAGGCAAACTATTCACAAGGAATATATCAAGTCAGGAAAGTTCGAGAATTTGGAAGAAACTCAAGAGATGCCATTCACGGAGAAAAGATCATCTCTGGGGAGTAGAGTTTCTTGACAAGTGCTTTTAAGAAGCCTGTGGGTCCCCAAACCCCGAGAAGTTCAAGACATGCCATTCACTGATAATAGATCAAGCCAGGAAAGTCCGAGAATTTGGAAGAAACTCAAGAGATGCCATTCACGGAGAAAAGATCATCTCTGGGGAATAGAGTTTCTTTGACAACTTCTACGAGTGACAGTCTATGAAAGGGTTCACAGAGAATGCTGCCTTTCATGTCTCCATATTGTTTAACCCCAAGAGGAGGGAAGACTGTGTCTGGTAATCCTATGGGGATCTAGTTTAGACTATTTCTAAGAGTGATCAACGGGCTTAATGCTAGACGTAGTTGCCGGGGAAACTCTAAATATCTATACTATTATTACACAGTTGATATGAGTTTATGAAAGAAGACTTACAGCGAAACAGTCCCACAATACAATTATATGCATATGAAAGCGATAAATGAAAGCAATAACCACTTACTCGGTTGTAGAGCTTCCATGTTGTTTGGTTAGTTGTTCAACAAAGAAAGATTGAAAACAACAGTATATTCAAAATCAAAGGAGAAAGTGCTTTGAAAAAGAAAGATTTGGGGCTTACAGCTCAAGGAGAGGCCCAGGGTTTTATCAGTGAGTGCACTGTTGAATTTGTACAGAGGGACTTATACAAGTGACTGAGGCCCAAAATTGTTTTCTGTACAAAGGGATGGGTCTTACACTCTCTCAAGAGGCCCAAAAAGTTTAAAGAAAAATAGTGGGGCTTATAACACGAGGGTAGGCCCAATTGATTTTTTCGTTTAAAAATGGCGATCGCGCCGAGGTTTTCTTTTAACGCGAAGGGACTTATACAATATCTGAGGCCCAAAATGTTTTGGTTAAAAAGGGGTTGGGTTTTACACTCTAATAGAGGCCCAAAAGTTTTGAGTGGGTCTTATAGCTCGAGGAGAGGCCCAAAAGGTTATTTTTCAAAAGGGCGACGATCGCGCCGTTTGTTTTTTACGGTATCGGGACTTATACAATACACTGAGGCCCAAAATGATTTGGTCAAAAAAAGGATTGGGTCTTACACTCTATTAGAGGCCCAAAAGTTTTGAAAATGATTTATGAGGGTTGAATTAATCCAAAACCCTAATTTGCTTTCAAAAATGTATTTAATTGAATAAAAATTCAATTAAAATGATCAAAATTGTTTAACATAGGAAAAACAAATTGTGATCTTGGATTAATGCTTCAAAAATTAAGTATTGGCCTACAAAATAATTAGAAGGCATTAAAAGTTGCAAAATCAAGGTGGAAAAGATATTTTAAATGTTAAAAAAAATTAAAACATTAATTCTTTGCAACAATATCAATTATATAAAATAAATAATATTTTTGGGATTTTTTGGGAAAATAAAATATTTTAACATTTTTGTGAATTATTAAAAAAAAAGAATCAACTCAAAATCATTAAAACTCAGAGAGAAATTAATTTTTGAATCAATTAAATAAAATCACAAAATTCAAATATTCAAATTTTGAAAAAAAGGCGCCAAGAACACACCAAGAACACGCGCGTGTTCTGGGCTTGGCCAGATTTGCATTTTCTCTCCAATCTCACTGAATACTTGATTATAACATGCAATCCACATATCATTATGCTCGTCTCAACCTCACGATCATGTCTATGTCAATTAATTTCATTTAAATTAAACATATAACAAGAAATCATGAAAAATCCTCAAGAACCCTAATTTCTGCATGAAGGCTAGGATTTTTGATACACGATTCAAACAATACAATTAATTGAGGGGAAACATTCCATGCATGATTATGAACATATGGCCAAATTATTGTGCAGCAAAAATTGCATGGATCATAGAGTTAGAAGAGCTCATGCTTACCACTTGCAGCTGGTGATCGTGATTTGTGTTGGAGGTGTTACAGCTTGGTTCCAATGATGTGGATAGCTTCCCTAGGTGCCAAGTGATGTGTCTGAGTGCTTGGAATGGATTGAAATGGTTTGGAGTTGAAGATGGCACCTAAACTGCAAAACTGTCAAGAACTTGAGCAATTGGCTGGTGATTTTGTGAAATCTGTGTTCCAGATGTTATGTGAGTGTTTGGATCACTTCTATATGATGTATGTGAGGTGTGTGAGTGATTGGTTTGAGTGGAATTACCCTCTAGCTCAAAACCCGATAGCTACCTTGCTAAGAAAGGCATTTTTGCCAAGAGAAAGAGATTTTGAGAAAGGCAAGTGTTGTAGGCCTTTGGTGTACTTAAACTGACCACAATTGAGCTCTATTTATAGTAGAGCAAGTTTGTTTTGCAAGGAATAGTGAATGGCAACTGCTGAGTAGGTTTGTTCAATGTTGGCCAATGGAAGTTCAAGTCTCCTCTAGCCATTGACTAGAGGTTAGGGCACAGGCTGCTGGTTCCCTTGGTCTTGGATAAGTCTTGACTGAATTCAAATGAAAATGGCTCAGTCCATGCCACCTTGATGCTTCCATTGAATGCTCCAATCCAAATTTGGAGTCTTGTCCCTATTTTGGCAATTCTAGGTTCAACATGCTATTTCTTGTTCCAAAGACTTTGGAGGCTTGGCTCAGTGATTGTCCCCTTTAGATTCAATCCTCAAATGTGTCTAAGTGGATAGGAGTGTTTGGATTTGCACAATTTTGGCAAATCGAGCAAAATTGCAAATTCTGCCTTGCCTTGACAGAATTCAACAAGGCCATTTGACAATGTCATATCTCATGACTCAAATGGAATTTGGCAATGTTCTTGGCCATTTTGGAAAGCCCTTACATGATATAACAACTGTTTGAACATGTTTGGTTTTGATCTCTTTTGAATCCAAGTGAAAAACCCCCCTACATTTGGAAAAAAATGAAGACAGATTTGGACTTAGTGAAAATTTCACTGAGTGTTGGAAAAAGTGACATTTTCATTTTTCAGCCATTTTGATCACTCCATAACTCAAAATCCTTAATGAATTGGACTTAGGTCTAGTTGAAGTTTTTGTAGAGGGTAATGAGGGCTACAAATCCATCTTTGGATGAGGAAAAATGGCTTTGTGGTTTAGGAGTTATGATCCTCCAAAGTTGGTACCCTTGTCACTTTATTTTTAACATAGAAAATTTTCTAAGTTTTTATGGTTACCCCTTTTACAAGTTATCCAACTTTTCTTGATTTTTCTTGATGAATGATGATTCAAATCATACATTAACATCATTTTAGGGTTAAAAATCCATTTTGGTGAAAAATCTCAAAAAGTCAAAGTTGACATTTATGCACAGTTGACTTTTTATCAGATGAATTCCAAACTGTGCAATTCTTCATGAAATCATGTCCTTGACCTAAATCAAACTTGATGGACATGTTCCATGGGTGTTATAGGGTATATTGGTGCATGTCATAGGGCTTGGGAGCATGTCCTGGTCAAAAGTCAAAGTTATAGTTGACTTTTTCCTTAAAACCCTAATTGTGGTGCAGATGAAATTGAGACTTGTTGCTCAAACTTCTTGGATCAATCCATTGTTCCAAATGGATCAATATAGTTCATTATAGACCCTCAAATCCTCTCTTGAGGTCTTGGCTCATGATTTGCCCTAAAAGTCAACTTAGGGGTGAATTAGGTCAAGAAACCCTAATTCCTGATTTTTTATGAATGCATCCCCTGGGGCAAAATTGACTTGATGATTGGGTCCATGAGGTTCCATGGAGTATATTAGGTTATGTTTTGGATCATTGGCTTGTGCCCAGATGAAAAATTTCCATCTGGAGGCCCTAGTCGACCAAAATCCTAATTTGGTGACACTGTCGATCTTGAGACTTAATCCACCTAGAAGGGAGCAGCCTTGTGCTTAATCCTTGAAGTGGGAGTCCTTTTGATCCATTGTGGATGTTTGAGAGGTTAGAAAAGTTGAAGATCATGCCATTCCTTGATTGATCCTTTGCCTAAAAGCTCTGAGAGGGCTTGAAACCCTAATTTTGATTGTAGGAGATGCTCACCCATCTTTGGGGAAACTGATGAAGTATGATGGCCCATCCATATTGTGATGATGATTTTCACAATGATGGGAAATCTTAGTGGTCAAAATTTGGGGTATGACAGCTGCCTTGGGCAACCTTGCAGCATATTGATGGACTGAGAATTTAGGCACAGTGGGTTTCTCCTTGGTCCACTTGATTCTAGAGAGCTGCTTGCACAGTGTAGCACCATTGACTATTTTATGAACATATTCGACAGCATTCATAATTGTGAGGTGGCACCCGGCCGTATCCACTCAGTATACAGTGCATCTTTACCAAATCTGTTTCCAGTAAGCGAATTGAAGAGAAATCGCGATTCAAAATGTAACAGAAATTAAAATTTCCCTTTAGCGATCCTTACGAAAGATCATGATCAGTAAAAGAATGGTTACCTCTTGTGGCGATGAAACCTTTGATTCTGAATCGAAGGAATGATCACGAGTGATATACTATGAACAGTGGCTCTACTCAGTCCACATGAATAGCTTCCTTCAGTCTCAGTGCTAGCTGCTATGATTGAAAGCTTTGAGTGAGATATAGAGAGAAGGAAAATACGGCTAGGGTTTCACAACTGAATTTTCATCAAGTGTTTATGCTTCTGCACAAGGGTTATATTTATAGAACCACTTATGTGGGCTGCAAGCTAAAAAGCCCACTTAAGTGAATGCACACCATATCTTATGATGTACCGTATGTCACTTAAGCACGTGGTACGTTACCACAATCCGTATTCCACTTAAGTGCACCGTACCTTACGGTGTTACATATTTACTTAAGTACACCGTACCTTACGGTGTGCCTTATTTATTCTACCTCTTATCAAATTATCCTTATGTGTGTGACCCTATAGGATTTTGTGTCATTGATAATTATATTAAATCATGCATTTAACATAATACACAGTGAGCGGTATCTAGCAAAACATCACTGCTACCCAAGTCACAAAATTGTCAAGTGATCTAACAAAACCTTTTGTGATAGTGCTTATGTGTACAATCACCCTTTTGCCCTTATGTCTATATTGAACACAATGCATATACCGTGTCATCCTTGTTCAGTTCAATATTGGGCCCTTAGACATTTATCCTGTTATGCAGGATGTGCAAATTCCATCTAGGTCACTCATGTCCCTCATCATGCTTTATGAAGTACCCATCAACTGTCTTCATAGTCATCCAATTACGGACAATGTTTGATCAATAATAAAGTACTTGACTCTACATCTAGGTTCCATAGTGGTTTCAGGTCGAAGGGTGGTATACACCACTATCACCATGAGAGTAATTTATGACACTTTGCATAACATTCTATGTAGTACTCTCATAGTGGGTCAATCCAGTATAAATATTACTCCTAATATTCATACCTATGTTAAGACTTGATAACTCCTTATCCATGATCCATGAGATGTGATCATCAGTCTATCTACATAATAGTCTTAATGCTTTAAGGTTATCCCATTTCACATTAAAGCTCGACTACGGATACTTTAAGAATGGTGTCCTTATGTTTAATGGAATCTCATGATTAAGTCACACTTAATATTTCATTAAACGAACCAGCTATTCTAGGGACTTTATCACTTTGTAAAAACAAACATAATAAAGAACTTCCTTTTATTATTAATAAATAATTCGATACAAGTACCAAAAGTTTTGGCCTCTAGGGCTTACACCAACACGGATGTCACAGCTTTAGTGTCTGCCCAGATTTCCATTGGTTATGCTAACTTGATGTGTGTTTTCATCCTGGTAGACTGGGAGTCACTAATGGTCCAACAGATTTTGAAGAGTTCTCTATACAAGCGCACAACCTTGATCGTTTTCGGAGCAATCTTTGTAGTCCTGATAATTATGGGCTGACAGATAACCGAGCCTGACTTGTTTGGCATGCAATTCCACCAAGCTAGTATTCATTAAACAAATGTCCAAAATCTGAACCATATTGACCTGTTGATTATTCCTTCCATGGTAGTCTTGGATGCATCCAAGATCCATTTGACACTGAAGTGCTTCTTGTACAAAAGATCATCCTTGATTATCTTTTGAAAAAATTAGGCAAGTGTTGTAATCGTGCAGCATCAAGTTGTGATACTGACTTTGTCTTGAGTGCATTGCTACTAGATTAACATTCATTACGTGGATGTCATGATTTTGAATAATGTTCGGATGCTGATAGGCCATATTTATTCCACGAACCCTGTGATCTTGGATCCAACCTAGATCCATCTCCTCTTGAAGAGCTGCTTATATAATGATGCACCCTTGATTGTTCTTGGAACAAACGTCGCATTGATGATAGTTGTGAGATAGCACATGGCCATACCCGCTTTGTCTGCAATGCATTTTTACCAGATTTGTTCCTAATAGGCGTACACTGTGAATTTGATAACTGCTGCCAGGTCATTCCTCTACCAAGTTTACTGAAGCTTTTTCATGTTGTGGCAATGGGTTCGTTTGAACATTTGGGTTCGTATCTTTGAAAGATAAAACTCCATTTTTGACGAGCCTTTGTACGTCAGATTTGAAGCTGAGGCAGTTTGTCGCTACGCGAAAAATGCAGAGAAGTCGTCATCGAACGATATTTATCCCAACAGGGGGGAAAGGACAACATCGAGAAAACCTAGGGGAAAAGATGGTCTCGCGACCAATATATGGGTCAGAAAGTCGGTTATGCAAGTGGAAGGTATTAGCACCCCTCACATACATCGTACTCGATGGGAACTATCTAGGTAGTCTATGCGCGAATAGGTGTCGTTAAAGGTTTACTTGCTAAAGAGAAACGGAGGGGTTTAAATAAAAGAGGACTCGATAGGATCTCACAATCCTAGGCCTACGTATTCCCTCGTGCAATGGGAAAGTCAGAGTCATCGTAGTTCGAAGGACTATGGGTGAATTGGTGGGAGGTTGCTCGCCAAGACATCGTATCTTGTGCTTACGTATCTTCATTGACAAATGAAGAATCAGAGCTTCCGTAGTTCGTGGGACCATGGGTTGTTGGTCTAGATCGCACGTGGGTGAGAGAAGGTTTGTTTTTGTGGGCGAGATTAACGGTCGCGTTCTAGCAGTTAAGCGTTGCTTGTATTACGGTAGAATGGAGGTAAGGTTGTTGGTATGTTTTAGAGTGATGCCCTAAGGCGAAGGAGTGGTGAAAGTTTATTGGTTTTATCGAGTTTAATTATAGGTACTTAGAGGGGGAAGAGTATCCAACCATATGCTAAGTGCGACCTACAATCAGATACTCGAGGTTGAGGGAACAATAGTATCCCAACCACCTACGTTCACCCTAAAAGGACATATTAAACTTTGGGTTTGGTTTAAATGTTTTTATGGGTGAAAGAGGATGAAAGTGATATGGAAAGGATGGTGAATTGAACCAAGGTAGGTTGATGGCGATGCGCAAGGCAATCGACTTACAAGGGTAGAATGCATACAAGGTTTGCAAGGTTTAGATGGAATGGAATGGAGTTGGTAGAGGAGATGGAAGGTAACCCTAAGGTGATAGAGGAATGAACAATTCATTTAATTATTTTGAAAAGTGACTCGAAGTTGGATCGAGTTTTTATTTGTCTTTTTGTTTTGAAATTGTTTTCTAAACGTTTTCGATTTTATCTTTCCTAACCTATTAAAGCGATACAGGCGTATATAAGAAAGTAAAGGTCCTAAACTATTACATTGTAATCGGGAGTGGGGAAGCATAAGGAACCCACCAAGGGGGGAGAATACCCTAATCTAAAGCAGTAGTACAAGTGCATTGAATTATAAAAGTACAAATCAGGGGTTAAGAGTTCAAATGTCTAAGTGGTAATGTAATTCTCAGTAGGTACCTCACAAAACAAATCAAAGGCGTTAGTATGCAATAACCCTAAGGTCAGGATCAGGAGGGGGTCTAACTAATGTCGTCATGCATGGATTGAACGATGCCGTGATCTCAACTATAAGAAAGTTAAGTGACTCTTCGTCCATCGCAAAGAGAAACAGAAAACAAGGCAATAAATCAAAACCAGCAGCAACAACAACGCTCCTGCAACTGTAAAGCTATAAAATCCAACCACAAGTCAAAATAGCTTTCAACAGCACCTGTTTTCAGCAATGAATAGGTGTAAGAAAATCTGAACAGAATTGCAACATTTAACAGCTCACCTTGTGCACAACAACTATGTATGTAGCAGCACTTCCTACCTTTAAACAACTTAGCAAATCAAGTGTGAATCACAACAAAACAACTCCAAAATTAGTCTAGGTAATCCAAAATAATAACCAAGGTTAGTCACCAAAATTCAAATGGAAAATATCAACAAGAATTAAGTGAAATTGATACCAAAATGTAAGCAACAATTAATCTAAAATCTATGCAACGAATATCACGTACTCTAGTAAAATTCGCAAACAATTAATCAAAGACTAATCCAATATATCGAATTTCAACTAGGAAAAATCACAAAGATAACAATTAAGAACAATAACAAATTTAACAAATGAAAGCACTAAGAATATTAGTTGATGTTAGCATTAAAATCCTAGTTTAGTCGATGTTAGAACCAAATCAATTCAAACTATGTCATGATCAATTAGTTCAAAATTAATTTCTAATTCTAAAGATCTATTTCTAATGTTTATTAACTAAGAATAACCTAGCTTAAAGCAAGTGATCAACCACTCACTTAATAGAACAATTATGCCAAAAACAATTAGTGCAATTATTCAGCAAAAACCATTAGTAAGCAATTAAGCCAAAAACGATTATTCAAATCCATTATCAAAGTCTAATCTAATTAATCAAAATTCTAGCCAACATTAATCTACCATGAATCATGTAAAAAGTCAATTAAAAACACGGTTAAAATCAACAAGTCAAAGTCTAAATCATATCGAAATTAGTGTCAAAACAAAAGTTAATCGAAATTAATCTACAATTAGTCAACAACTAGTCAATGTTAAAATGTCAAGATTAATTTCTAATTTGAAATCTACTTCTAAAGTGGTGAATTACCTCTAAAAATCTAATGTTAACATTAATTCTAAATCCGAAATTATAAGCCACTAACAGTCATCCAAAAACAATTATCAAGACCTAAATCTAATTACCATGTTTAAGATCTAAAGTCAATATCTAAATCTACCAATCAATTTCTAAAACAATTCTAAAGCTATATTGATTCTAAAGACCTATTATTCCTAAAACAAGATTATCAAAACTCAATTAAAAACCAATGTTAAACTCTAAAAGAAATATCTGAACAAATATCCAAACAAAAATCTAAACAAATAATTAACCATTTTAATTAAAACTAACAGTGGGAAAAAATGGTTTTGGGGGGGGGGGGGGGGGGGGGGGGTGGGCTGTGCAGTCGGTGAATTACTGGTGCAAAAAGCAAGCACCTGGCGTGTAGTTTGTTTTGGTGAACAGGGAGTTGCGTTGAGTATTACGATGGTGTGGATAGCAGTTACATAGGGGTGGTGTAGAAAGAAAGTATATTGGCTTTGGGTTTTGATCCACATTCACAAACCAAGCAATATAACAATATGCAGAAACCCTATGTCTCCAACATTATCCCTATTACACTGACTTCTACTTCATCCAGCGCCGCGACTTCAAGCACAACGATCTTTTCCGCTCGTTCGCATGAGACTACTGTCGGTCATCGCATCTCACTTTCTCCTTCACATTCGTTAAATCCACCACAACAACAGCTTCCCCACAGAAAAATCATCGTGACTCCTTCTCAGGGAACCCCGCCGTCGTCGCAAATTCATCAACACGCCGTACTCGCTCTCAACGGCAACGATGCAAACTCCTCTCAGCTGATTCGGAGCTAAATTAGGTACGCGCCAAATCTTACCTTCGCCGTTTTTTAATCTTCTTCTTCTTGCCGCGAGTTTGGAACTATTGTAGTTGTCGTGGATTCGATGCGGATTGCTTCTAGATCACGCCACTTTTCTCACTTAGGGATCGTTCTTGAATCGTGTTGAGTACAATTTGTTATCGCGAATTGTTATTATAGTAGAGAATGAATTATTAATGTGCGAATTCGTTGACGTACAAACTGTTTCGGTTTTTGTTCTGGATTTGATGCAGGAATTGTTTTTAATTGGTGACGATGAAGTGTTGTTGATGCCTGAAGATGATGGTGAATCTTGAAGACGGTTGTATTGGTGAATGCCGCCGATTTGAGGTTGGTTGTAGCAGCGAATTTATGGCAGGTTTTTTGTGAATGATTAAAGTGGAAGAAAATTATTGAAGGCCTGAGGTTTGTCTAGAAGAATTGAAGATGATGAAGAGAAAACCAGAGTTGAAACTTGGAGAAAGCCTCCCGGAAAAAATTGGTTAGTTCTCGTTAGGATCCTTTTGTGTATACTGTTAGGAAGTTTTGATGTTAGGAAAATTTGTTAGAAGTGGTTAGGAGTTGTTTTTTGTTAGCCTTTTTTGTTAAAAAAAAATTGGATTGGGAAAGCTATTAGAGTTTATTGGGTTAGAGGAATTGCAAATTTCTGTTGTGAGTTGTTAGAGGGAATTCTGTTGTTATGGATGTTGAAGCTGTTATGAACTTGCTGGTTATTGAATTAGTTAGGATTGGAAAAATTGTCATGAGTTTGAACTTGTAGATGAATTTTCTGAACATTTTTCAACTGCTATGTATTTTTCTTTTTTTTTCTGCTGCATTCTGTTATGACTTTTATCTTCAGTTTCCTGCAACAAACCAAGTTTTTCATTTCTTAGCTTGCTTTCCAATGTATCTACCATATTCAGACCAATCGTCCTTCAACAATCTGGTCTCAGAAATATCAAGTGCTCACTTCCGTTACGGTGAATTACTGGTGCAAAAAGCAAGCACCTGGCGTGTAGTTTTTTTTGGTGAACAGGGAGTTGCGTTGAGTATTACGATGGTGTGGATAGCAGTTACATAGGGGTGGTGTAGAAAGAAAGTATATTGGCTTTGGGTTTTGATCCACATTCACAAACCAAGCAATATAACAATATGCAGAAACCCTATGTCTCCAACATTATCCCTATTACACTGACTTCTACTTCATCCAGCGCCGCGACTTCAAGCACAACGATCTTTTCCGCTCGTTCGCATGAGACTACTGTCGGTCATCGCATCTCACTTTCTCCTTCACATTCGTTAAATCCACCACAACAACAGCTTCCCCACAGAAAAATCATCGTGACTCCTTCTCAGGGAACCCCGCCGTCGTCGCAAATTCATCAACACGCCGTACTCGCTCTCAACGGCAACGATGCAAACTCCTCTCAGCTGATTCGGAGCTAAATTAGGTACGCGCCAAATCTTACCTTCGCCGTTTTTTAATCTTCTTCTTCTTGCCGCGAGTTTGGAACTATTGTAGTTGTCGTGGATTCGATGCGGATTGCTTCTAGATCACGCCACTTTTCTCACTTAGGGATCGTTCTTGAATCGTGTTGAGTACAATTTGTTATCGCGAATTGTTATTATAGTAGAGAATGAATTATTAATGTGCGAATTCGTTGACGTACAAACTGTTTCGGTTTTTGTTCTGGATTTGATGCAGGAATTGTTTTTAATTGGTGACGATGAAGTGTTGTTGATGCCTGAAGATGATGGTGAATCTTGAAGACGGTTGTATTGGTGAATGCCGCCGATTTGAGGTTGGTTGTAGCAGCGAATTTATGGCAGGTTTTTTGTGAATGATTAAAGTGGAAGAAAATTATTGAAGGCCTGAGGTTTGTCTAGAAGAATTGAAGATGATGAAGAGAAAACCAGAGTTGAAACTTGGAGAAAGCCTCCCGGAAAAAATTGGTTAGTTCTCGTTAGGATCCTTTTGTGTATACTGTTAGGAAGTTTTGATGTTAGGAAAATTTGTTAGAAGTGGTTAGGAGTTGTTTTTTGTTAGCCTTTTTTGTTAAAAAAAAATTGGATTGGGAAAGCTGTTAGAGTTTATTGGGTTAGAGGAATTGCAAATTTCTGTTGTGAGTTGTTAGAGGGAATTCTGTTGTTATGGATGTTGAAGCTGTTATGAACTTGCTGGTTATTGAATTAGTTAGGATTGGAAAAATTGTCATGAGTTTGAACTTGTAGATGAATTTTCTGAACATTTTTCAACTGCTATGTATTTTTCTTTTTTTTTCTGCTGCATTCTGTTATGACTTTTATCTTCAGTTTCCTGCAACAAACCAAGTTTTTCATTTCTTAGCTTGCTTTCCAATGTATCTACCATATTCAGACCAATCGTCCTTCAACAATCTGGTCTCAGAAATATCAAGTGCTCACTTCCGTTACGGTAACTCCATCTAATGTTTTAGGGGTCACACCCCGTCGTGATCCTCCACTCATGGCTTTCAAATGCTGGATAGCCTATTTTTGCAGGCATTTCGCCGATTAATGCATCCCGACGCGATTCTATGAGATCTTCAGAAGTAGCCAAACATGACAGAATTGCAATGCAATTGTCAAGACAAAACCAACGGAAATCCATCCTAGTAGGACTTACATTGCCAATGAAGTACCTTCCGTGATGAGGCATGAAATCAAATACCCAATCAGGTAGAGAATCACATATCACATTACACTTGTTTACTACAGTGTGCGGGTTTGATTTGCTTGCTCCAAAAGGACATAACTCATCTTGCTCAAATACATAGAATCCGATTTGAGTTTTGTAAAGGTGGAGCCGATTGCACATTCGTGAAGGTGGATGTAGGTTTTCTTGGAATTTGGATATTAGACTTTGGATATGAATACTTTGGATAGGTAATAATTGGATTGAACAATATGGATTAATGGATTGGAAAATATGGATTTAGAGAACTAATTCATAGATTTGAATAATCATGAAGGAATGAAACTAAGTGGTTCGGATATTGAATGAGAAATTTAAAAAAATGTGAGGAATATACAATTTTTTTAAAATGTGGACTTAGTCAGATTTGAAAAGAGTTAAAAAATGGATTTGAATATGGGTTGACATGAACTTAATATGGGTATGGTTAGGAAAACAGATGGATATCCCAATGGATATTTATAAAATGAATTGAAATGGTTGTAAATTCTAAACAAAATGGACATGGACACTAATTTGTCTAGAAGATGGATTTATGGGTAGAAAAGATGGATAATGAAGTGTGAATTCCAAGAGATCCACATGACCAGTCTTAACATGTTTAATTCATCTCAAATTTCAAATCCAAAGCAGACTTGTATTCTAAACCAATCTCCAACTTCAATCAATAAATTCCGTTAACCTGAATCATAGGCAACAAGCAACAGGCGACTGATAAGACAACAATGCTTTGACTACCAAATGAGTCCACAACTAGATCTTCTATACCATGAATACCAAGATGCGTGATGAAGATGAACCACTTGGTTTAGGTGCACAATGATGAAGAAGTGACCTGAGAAGTTCAGAAAACCTGAATAAGATAACCTTGATGCCTGATGATTTTGACAGAGAGATACTCATGATGTTGTGAGCCCAGATTATTTCTTCGGCTGGAGTGTAAGAATCCCAAATCACCATTGAATAAGGAAGACCTCAAATTACCAGAAAATCCTCTGATTCCACGTCTTAGGAGCTCAATGCAAAAGAATGAATATGAGTATGACCTAATGTGTTATGTAGATGAATGCGAACAAAAGCCAGTTAAAATTAGAAAAAGCGAGGGCAAATTTTGGGGTGCTACAGCTGCCCCTTTTGAATCTTTTTGTACCTGAAGGTATGGATAGCAACAGCTTTCAGACATTCGAGGTACAAGAAGATTGAATATAAAATATCCAAAAATTTGTCCGCTGGGGATAATGATGTATTTGGAATGGAAATTGACTTATAGGGGAGCATGAAATAATGGGTGAACTTTTGGTAGTCTTATTACTAAGGATTGATGGTTGTACTAGGGAAAAGAAGGTTTCTTTTGTGATGGAGATGTTATGATATGCAATGCATGCTATGCTTTTTCCAGTCCTGAAATGGGAGACATATCCGCAGGATTCTCAGAATGGAAACGAATATAATTATAAATGTTGGCTATTCAGCTGTAACCAAAAATTCCTTCTGCAAAAGGCAAAGAGGACTCCTGAACAAAAGGTTAGGACAAACGATGATCTAGTAATGGTATTCCTCCTGCAAAAAGGTAGAAAGGACTCCTAAATAAAAGGTTAGGAGAAACAATTTGATTGGATATAGTATTCCTCCTACAAAAGGTAGAGCGGACTCCTGAACAAAAGGTTAGGAGATAATTTATTAGATAACAATATTCCTTCTACAAAAGGTAGAGAGAACTCCTGAACAAAAGGTTAGGAGAGACTTTGATTGGATAACAATATTCCTCCTACAAAAGGTAGAAAGGACTCCTGAACAAAAGGTTAGGAGAAACGACGATTTCCTCTTGCGAAAGGCAACGAGGACTCCTGAACAAAAGGTTAGGAGAAACCTTGACTGGATAACAATATTCCTCCTACGAAAGGTAGCAAGGACTCCTAAACAAAAGGTTAGGAGAAAAACCAATTGGCTTGATGTATTCCTTCTACAAAAGGTAGAAAGGACTCCTGAACAAAAGGTTAGGAGAAACCATGATTTGGTAGTGATATTCCTCCTACAAAAGGTCAGAAGGACTCCTGAACAAAAGGTTAGGAGAAAGATTTGATAATATATTCCTTCTACAAAAGGTAGAGAAGACCCCTGATCAAAAGGATAGAAGAAATAATGATTTGGTAATGATATTCCTCCTACGAAAGGTCGAGATGACTCCTGATCAAAAGGATAGGAGAAACAATGATTTCCTCTTGCAAAAGGTAACGAGGACTTCTGAACGAAAGGTTAGGAGAGAAATTTGATTAGTTGATAGATTTCTTCTGCAAAAGGCAGAGAAGGTACTTACAAAAGGTAAGCTGAATCCATTGCGAAAGACAATGGGGAATTGCAAAAGGCAAGGGCAGAGGGGAAAACAATCTTCGTGCTAAAGGAAAAGATAACTTTCAAAAGGCAAGTGCAAAGGGGAATAACCATCTTCATGCAAAAGGCTGAGGGAACTTGTAACACCCCCAATCTATACCCCCAATTAAATAAAGCGATAAAAATTTCATCAGAGTATAATTAAACATTCATGGCATAGACGAAGGCGTCACATCAATTGAGACAAAACACAATAAACCTGCTCATAAAGATATGCAACAATCAGGTAGCAATTAACAGAGGAACTTAGTTCCTACTACCCACAAATCAGATACAGAATAAAACAGAAGATCTGCAACTGAATCTCATATATATATATATCACATGAAAAGTCTGTCTGTCATACACAGATCCATACATATACAATCCAAAAGATATCTATACATATACACATAAATCACAACGATATCCCCGACTACCCGGTGCTACATATCAGAGCCGACCGACAAAAGAATGAAGACCTAAGCTTCACAAAAAGACCTCCAGCATCTAATCTGCAATGCCTCATAGAGCATTCAAAACAGCAGAAGGGTGAGAAACACAATCATAATATAATTGCATACAATTATATAATAACACCAAAATACACATGTAATATTCTCACCACAACCTATACCCGAATTCAAACACAAAACAACACAATGCATATCATCATATATCCATCACCAAGGCATATATAATCAAATAAATGCATTTATTAACAACATATATATATATATATCTCAACTCATCAATTCCATTCACAATTCCACCCAAAATCAACCCATTCATAATTTATGCAAATGCAAAGAGACCGACACAACGACTCTATGCAAATGCGGGTACCATCCATCCGTCAATCTCATCATTAGTTCACTCAAGAACTATTGGAACCATCGCTTGTTACTTAGTGTAACTCCCCGTCGGGCAAACGATGTTCCCCGTCGCTTTAGGTCCTCTTGGTATAAGGCTCACGGCGTTTATGGATTGCTTTAGGTCCTCTTTGTATAAGGCTCGCAATCCGATCGCTTTAGGTCCTCTTTGTATAAGGCGCACGATCGTCTATAATCATCGCTTTAGGCCATCTCGGTATAAGGCTCACGATGTTATAGCGGAATCCCTCTGGAATCGATTCGTCGCTCACACCCACAAGGGCACACGACATCACAAGAATGCATATCATGATGCTTGGCATACAATGACTCATGACATTCAAATGCACACATATACACACCCATAATCATGCATATATAACCAAATACCACACATTGCATTTTCTTGCCCATAGGCCACAGACCATCATCACAACATTTTATCACATGTATTTTCATCACACAATAGCACACAAGTCATACAATATCCATATCAACAGCACATTGCATAATACACCTCAATTACACACAATTAAAACGGTAAAAGTCGACAAAACGACACTATTCCAAATTCCCGACATAATTAAATCGGACAACAATCTCAAAACCATTTTAATAAGAAAGTACAGTTTATTAGCTTTCCAACGATACTAAGAATGTTCAAAACGGATAATCAGAACACAAGTTACGGACGTAACGGAAAAGACATCGCGAAAAGACAACATTTTACACCTCTGCTGGCCATACGCGTATTGCCCTGAGCCATACGCATATTGCCCAAACTCATACGCGTACCATTACGCGTTTCAGCATATGGCCGAGAAAAATGGAACTCCATACGCGTATTGCCCTCAATCCTTCATTGCCATACGCGTATTGCCTTAACCAATACGCGTATTGCCTTGAGTGATACACGTATGGGCAGTGAAAAACCAGAATTTTTCCTGCAGAATTTTTATGCAAAACCATCCAAAACCCACTCCCATTTTTTACCTAAACACCAGAAAATTGCCAATAGATAGCACAACAACATATATCTAACATGTATCAACAATAAGGGACCTGAAAACATGATTTCCGACACAATTTAATCGGATTCTAACAATTTCAACATATTATGGGTTTTTGTTCAATATCCAATTTCAATCCAAAAACAACCAACCACATACATACATAATCATACACAAGTATAATATAATCGAGTTTCGCACCCTTACCCGATTTAATTGTGTTTGAAAAGTCGGTTGATCGATTTTCTTCCTTTCCAAGTTTTTCTCTCTTTTCTCCTTTCTCTTCTCTTTTCTTTCCCTTTTCCTTCTTCTCTTTTTCTTTCTCACTATTTTTCTCTCTTTCTATTTCTATTCTTACTAACTTAAGAAAAATAAAGTGAAATGACCAAAATACCCCTACACTCAAATATCTCGCAAACACTCTCAAAACACGATAAAACATATTCACGATGAAAAATAATATATTATCAAATAAAAGTCAAAAATAAAATAATATAATAACATAAATAATCAAATCGACTCGATTAAATAAAACTAACAAAAACTGGGGCTTTACAGAACTTGCAAGAGGTACTAGAACATCATTTGACCTCACAGGCACAACTGCGGAGATGACATTCTCGAAGTATGGCGATCATTCAGTACTTGGCCACATAGGCATCAAGTGTCCAAATTGATCGAAAGAGGAATAGATTATTCATCTAGTCCTATATTTGTACTCAATATGCGAAGCTTTTTCTCGTGCAAAAGACAGCGAGATCGCTTACAAAAGGCAAGCGAGGGGATAGGATTTTGCGCAACAGGCGGCGAAAGCACTTACAAAAGGTACGCTGACTCCTATTCAAAAGGCATGGAGGAGATACTTCATGGAAAAGACGCGGAAAGACTTACAAAAGGTAAGTTGAAAAGACCTTGTGCAAAAGGCACGGAAGGACTTACGAAAGGTAAATTGGAGAGACCTTGTGCAAAAGGCACGAAAGGACTTACAAAAGGCAAGTTGGGGCAATAACCATCCTCATGAAAAAGGCAGAGGAAACTTGCATAGGGTATTAGAACATCATTTGATATCACAAGCACAACGGCGGAGATAACATTCTTGGAATGTGGCGATCAGTTAGTACTTGTCCACACAGGCATCAAGCGTCCAAATTGATCGAAAGGAGGTAGAATACCCAATGCAAGATTCTTTCGCGTGCAAAAGGCAGCGAGATCGCTTACAAAAGGAAAGCGAAGAGATATGACTTCGTGTAAAAGGCAACAAAAGCACTTACAAAAGGTAAGCTAACTCTTATGCAAAAGGCAGGGAAGAGATACTTCTTGGAAAAGACACGGTAATACTTACAAAAGGTAAGTTGAAAAGACCTTGTGCAAAAGGCACGAAAGGAGTTGCAAATGGTAAGCGACGGGATAGATATCCTGAAAGAATCCTGACGGAATGATCCCTAGGAATTTTGCGTCTTCGAGAACGACTGGCTAAGCGTGCATGTAATGATGTAGAATGTATGCGAATGTATGCAAAATGCCGAGTATGGTTGGACTTTGGTTTAAGAGGGAATAAGTTATGGCTTTCTGGTAGTTGCCAATACAGATTGGACTTCCGGGTTGGTGAAAGGGTTTGACTTCCCGATACTCAGTATCTGACGATACCACGATCGAAGGATGAATGTCGATGCTCTTGGGGCCTCAAGTCTTGATCTTTTGATGGAGTCGCACACTTGTTTCTGGGAATTCCAGCTTCTTTTGCTTGACATGCCATGACAGCTTGCAAATGATTTCATGACCGTAGCGACTTGATTAATGATGACTGTGCTTTTACTATGCCCCAAGGCTTCTTACCAAGATTTGATGTTGCACTAGCGTGATCCTTTGACGTTTGTCATGAACTTAATAGTTATTAGCGTATGACACAGTCTGCTTGCCTTCCTTAAAATTATGGGGTGAATCTGCCCCATTGCCACTTGTCTGCTCCAGTTGTAGGGTACTTAAAAGATTTTTCCTTTAAAGGAAACCTTGGGAGTGATTATCCCAGGACAAGGTCTGAGATGGTTTGCCCCAATGTCTGGATCTGAAGTGATCTGGACCTGCCTGAGCCTTTGCTGGAAATTTCCATAGATTGACTGAGTATGGTTGATTTTGGAGAGATTGGTCAAATCTCGACGTGATTGCCCTAGATTGGTTGAATCTTTGAGAGATTTTTCGAATCTCGACTTGATTACCCCGGATTGGTTAAATCCTGGAATGGAATGCTCTTCTACTCAACGAAGCCTTTAGGCGTTTTGTACTTCAACCTTTCCATTGTAGGAACTTTCTTAATGTCAAGTGTTTGTTCGCCAGTAAAATTGTTCGTTTTGAAAATGATAACTTTAATGTAAAGCATATGACAGTTTTGGAATCCAAATCGGTTCACTGAAATGATGATGGTGACATATAGTGAACGAATCACTGATTAGAATGTCACATCGATACCAACACGAATGGTAAGCAACTCATTTTTCGGAGTCAGTTTTGACGCAATTTTACCGAAGTATGCTTTCGAAATAAACCTTGTTTCAATTAGGTCTTTCAAGGGTTGTAACATGGCGGGGTTCACGGTTTGAGAAAGAGGGATTTATGGCTCAAAGTTTATTTTAACCCACCCATTCTCCTTGATGTTCTCCAGTCCTACGTTCAGCTAATTCGACATAGGCGCTCACCTTTCAAAAGGGTTATTGAATGATAGAAGTGATGGTAAAGGAACCAACATGGGTTTGGAGTGGCAGTCACTCGCTTTTCACCATTTTATTAGTAGTCACACGACTTTGTTCTTGTTGAGGATTTTTCTTTTGATCCTTTCTTTTTCTTTGCTTTCCCTAATTTTTGCGTAGACTGATTATTTTGAATTTGCAGTCTACCGGGATGCCCTAATTTTTGCCTAAGTCACTCGTTTTTAAGTTTTTTTTACTTAGCATCCTTTTTTCTCTTCTTTTTTTCATTTGATTCTTTTTCTTTTTTCGGAACAAATCGTGTGACATTGGTTCGTTTGATTTTTTTGAAGGGGTTGTGACTGCCTCGTTCCTTTCGACGGTGAGGGACAACCATTGTGATTTGTGAGGTACGACCTCTCGTGGGGGATAAGACGTGGTTGATCCTCTAATGGGACACTCCTCTTTTTTTCCCTTTTGAAATATGAACGCGTGGTCAAATTAACTGAAGACTACCCTGTCCTAGGTTAAGATAGAGGGTTTTTTCATTTTAGAAAGAAACTCCTACTTGTATGCTCAACGGGTTGACGAGGGGTTATCTTCCTTATATCTCCAATGTTTAGGAATTTGAAACAATGCCTGTACATCATCAACAGGGTTTGATTCAAAAGCATACAACCGAGAGTTTTGTGTTTTGATTTCATCATCCTCCCTTGGATTTTGCTTGAACAAGCGTTTGATATCAATGAAAAATATGAGTGAACACGAATGGATTTATTCAAAACATGCATATTTATTTCATTATCATTATCGATTGAAAACAGAAGAGTCTTTACAAATGAATTGGCACTTAACAGAAAGAAAATTACACATGAAAATGATTGAATGAAAAAATGATGGCTGACATGATTGGCCTTATTATCCGCCCATATATTGGGATTGTTCTGCTAACAGAAGTTGATGACAGTCCCTCGGGAAGCTCTTATCTGATCTGCCTTTGCACTAGTTATGGGCTTGTAGATGTTTTGGCATGCAGAGGCGTGAGATTGTTGAGTATGCTTAGACCGCTTGGTACGAACATGATAGCCTTTGAATCGACCAGGTCTTGTACCTTATGCTTCAAAGCTTTATAATCCTCGATCATGTGCCCGGGTGTTCCAGAGTAGTACTCACACCTGGCATTTGCGTCATAACCTGGAGGAAGAGGGTTTGGAGGAGGCTTAAACTCTCTTATCTGAACTAGCAAACTATTAAGTAAAAGAGGGAGAAGTCGACTATATGACATAGGAACTGGGTCAAGCTTTCTCTCTGGCCTCCTTGGTATTCTCTGTCCTTGTTGAGTGTTATTTCGCCGCTGATTTGGATACTGATTCTGGTTCTGGGCTTGGCCCTGCTGATTTGGCCGAGGAACAGGCAATGGCTAAGGAATAGGCAGTGACTGAGGAACCAATGATGGCAATTGATAGGGAAGCCTTGGAAGTCCAGGAGGCAGCTCGTGACTTGAGGTGGAGCCAGGAAGATGCACAGGAGCAACCATCTCTGTGGGAGCAATTGGTGCAGAGTTACCTTCCTTCCTCATCAAGGTTTGCATGATCTCCATAATCAAGTTCATCTGAGTTTTCATCTGCTTGACCTCCTCCTTCAACAGTTCTTGGCCTTTCTGCAGTTCTTCCATAGTGATCTGAGACATACTTCCAGCTCTGAGCGATGTCGGGAAGTCAGCTATCTGCTAGGAATAGAAGGTAGTATGAGGTTCTTTGATTTTGTTTTATGAAATGTGAAATGATGCATGAAGGTATGCAAAAAGTTTTATGTCCCCAAGGGGAATGCATATGCTATGTTGGTTTTGAGATGATGTGATGAGATGAGATGCAGCATCACGGATCAAAGGTTCGACGCATTCTGGATAATCTGAACATGATTCTCAACATAGGTTCAAAGGTCCGACGTATTGAGGTATGATGAGGCTTGGTTACCTGCATAAAATCCATGTCCCCTCACAGGTGAGTGATAATGCTTTCATGAAGATTCTCAGAGTCATGGATCCGTCTCGAGAATACCCTCATTAGTGCAAAAATAACTCGCAAAGCCAATGATACTCCCAAGGGAATCTCCTCTAAGTGAGGTTGCCCTCAACTTCGAAAAGCCAAGGTTATCTAAAGGTCCCTAGAGTCATGGACTTCCTTTGAAAGAAAGGTCATCAACACGAAGTGACTCACGTGGCGACCACACTTCAAATAAAATCTACTCTAGGCGGGATATTTCATACCTTTCCCCCAAGATAACTACATCTTGACAAGTTAGTACAAATATCCCTAACTATCTTAAGGTAGCTCTCTAAGCCTGTGCATTGGGCTTATCACACATCATGATCATATTCCCATTCCCACAAGAGAAATATAATAAATATGGTTAGCAAAATGATAAATAAAGCAAGTAAGGCAATAGAAATAAGCACCCAAACATGCAAAGAAGAGAACCTAGACTAGGCTTGACTTCCTAAAGGAACCTTGTTGTTCCCCAGCAAAGTCGCCAGCTGTCGCTACGCGAAAAATGCAGAGAAGTTGCCATCGAACGTTATTTATCCCAACAGGGGGAAAGGACAACATTGAGAAAACCTAGGGGAAAAGATGGTCTCGCGACCAATATATGGGTCCGGAAGTCGGTTATGCAAAGGGAAGGTATTAGCTCCCCTCACATCCATTGTACTCGATGGGAACCATCTAGGTAGTCTATGCGCGAATAGGTGTCGTTAAAGGTTTACTTGCTAAAGAGAAATGGAGGGGTTTAAATAAAAGAGGACTCGATAGGATCTCGCAATCCTAGGCCTACGTATTCCCTCGTGCAATGGGAAAGTCAGAGTCATCGTAGTTCGGAGGACTACGGGTGAATTGGTGGGAGGTTGCTCGCCAAGGCATCGCATCTTGTGCCTACGTATCTTCATTGACAAATGAAGAATCAGAGCGTCCGTAGTTCGTGGGACCACGGGTTGTTGGTCTCTATCGCACGTGGGCGATAGAAGGTTTGTTTTTATGGGCGAGATTAATGGTTGCGTTCTAGCAGTTAAGCGTTGCTTGTATTGCGGTAGAACGGAGGTAGGGTGCCTTTTGTTGGTATGTTTTAGAGTGATGCCCTAAGGCGAAGGAGTGGTGAAATTTTATTGGGTTTATCAAGTTTAATTATAGGTACTTAAAGGGGGAAGAGTATCCAACCATAGGCTAAGTACGGCCTACAATCAGATACTCGGGGTTGAGGGGACAATAGTATCCCAACCACCTGCGTTCACCCTAAAAGGACATATTAAACTCTGGGTTTGGTTTAAATGTTTTTAGGGATGAAAGAGGAGGAAAGTGATATGGAAAGGATGGTGAATTGAACCAAGGTAGGTTGATGGCAATGCGCAAGGCAATCAACTTACAAGGGTAGAATGCATACAAGGTTTGCAAGGTTTAGATGGAATGGAATGGAGTTGGTAGAGGAGATGGAAGGAAACCCTAAGGTGATAGAGGAATGAACAATTCATTTAATTATTTTGAAAAGTGACTCGACGTTGGATCGAGTTTTTATATGCCTTTTTGTTTTGAAATTGTTTTCTAAATGTTTTCGATTTTATCTTTCCTAACCTATTAAAGCGATACACACGTATATAAGAAAGTAAAGGTCCTAAACTATTACATTGTAATCGGGAGTGGGGAAGCATAAGGAACCCACCAAGGGGGAGAAAACCCTAATCTAAAGAAGTAGTACAAGTGCATTGAATTATAAAAGTACAAATCAGGGGTTAAGAGTTCAAATGTCCAAGTGGTAATGTAATTCTCAGTGGGTACCTCACAAAACAAATCAAAGGCGTTAGTATGCAATAACCCTAAGGTCAGGAACAGAAGGGGGGTCTAACTAATGTCGTCATGCAAGGATTGAACGATGTCGTGATCTTAACTATAAGGAAGTTGAGTGACTCTTCGTCCATCGCAAAGAGAAACAGAAAACAAGGCAATAAATCAAAAACAGCAGCAACAACAACAACAACAACAACGCTCCTGCACCTGTACAGCTATAAAATCCAACCATAAGCCAAAACAGCTTTCAACAACACCTGTTTTCAGCAATGAATAGGTGTAAGAAAATCTGGACAGAATTACAACATTTAACAGCTCACCTTATGCACAACAGCTATGTATGTAGCAGCACTTCCTACCTTTAAACAACTTAGCAAATCAAGTGTGAATCACTACAAAACAACTCCAAATTTAGTCTAGGTAATCCAAAACAATAACCAAGGTTAGTCATCAAAATTCAAATGGAAAATATCAACAAGAATTAAGTAAAATTGATACCAAAATGTAAGCAACAATTAATCTAAAATCTATGCAACGAATATCACGGACTCTAGTAAAATTCGCAAACAATTAATCAAAGACTAATCCAATATATCAAATTTCAACTAGGAAAAATCACAAAGCTAACAATTAAGAACAATAACAAATTTAACAAATGAACCACTAAGAATATTAGTTGATGTTAGCATTAAAATCCTAGTTTAGTCGATGTTAGAACCAAATCAATTCAAACTATGTCATGATCAATTAGTTCAAAATTAATTTCTAATTCTAAAGATCTAGTTCTAATGTTTATTATCTAAGATTAACCTAGCTAAAAACAAGTGATCAATCATTCACTTAATAGAACAATTATGTCAAAAACAATTAGTGCAATTATTAAGCAAAAACCATTAGTAAGCAATTAAAGCAAAAACGATTATTCAAATCTATTATCAAAGTCTAATCTAATTAATCAAAATTCTATCCAACATTAATCTACCATGAATCTCTACTAAACCATGTAAAAAGTCAATTAAAAACACGGGTAAAATCAACAATTCAAAGTCTAAGTCATATCGAAATTAGTGTATAAACAAAAGTTAATCGAAATTAATCTACAATTAGTCAACAACTAGTCAATGTTAAAATGTCAAGATTAATTTCTAATTCGAATTCTACTTCTAAAGTGGTGAATTACCTCTAAAAATCTAATGTTAAAATTAATTCTAAATCCGAAATTATAAGCCACTAACAGTCATCCAAAAACAATTATCAAGACCTAAATCTAATTACCAAGATTAAGATCTAAAGTCAATATCTAAATCTACCAATTAATTTCTAAAACAATTCTAAAGTTATATTGATTCTAAAGACCAATTAGTCCTAAAACAAGATTATCAAAACTCAATTAAAAACCAATGCTAAACTCTAAAAGAAATATCCGAACAAATATCCAAACAAAAATCTAAACAAATAATTAACCATCTTAATTAAAACTAACAGTGGGAAAAATGGTTTTTGGGGGGGGGGGGGGGAGGGGGGTGCAGCCGGTGAATTACCGGTGCGAAAGGCAAGCACCTGGTGTGTATTTTTTTTTTGGTGAACAGGGAGGTGCGTTGAGTATTACGATGGTGTGGATAGCAGTTACATGGGGGTGGTGTAGAAAGAAAGTATATTGTCTTTGGGTTTTGATCCATATTCACAAACCAAGCAATCTAACAATATGCAGAAACCTTATGTCTCCAACATTACCCCTATTACATTGACTTCTACTTCATCCAGCGTCGCGACTTCAAACACAACGATCTTCTCCACTCGTTCGCATGAGACTACCACTGGTCATCGCATCTCACCTTCTCCTTTACATTCGTTAAATCCACCACAACAACAACTTCCCAGCAGAAAAATCATCGCAACTCCTTCTCAGTGAACCCCGCCGTCGTTACAAATTCATCAACACGCTGTACTCGCTCTCAACGACAACGATGCGAACCCCTCTCAGCTGATTCGGAGCTAAATTAGGTACGCGCCAAATCTTTACCTTCGCCGTTTCTGAATCTTCTTCTTCTTGCCGGGAGTTTGAAACTATTGTAGTTGTCGCGGATTCGATGCGGATTGCTTCTAGATCACGTCGCTTTTCTCGCTTCTCGATCGTTCTTGAATCGTGTTAAGTACAATTTGTTATCGCGAATTGTTATTGTAGTAGGGAGTGAATTATTGATGCGCGAATTCGTTGACGTACAAACTGTTTCGGTTTTTATTCTGAATTTGATGTAAGAACTACTTTGAATTGGTGATGATGAAGTGTTGTTGATGCCTGAAGATGATCGTGAATCTCGATGACGGTTGTAATGGTGAATTCCGCCGATTTGAGGTTGGTTGTAGCTACGAATTTATGGCAGGTTTTTTTGTGAATGATTGAAGTGGAAGAAGATTATTGAAGGCCTGAGGTTTGTCTAGAAGAATTGAAGATGATGAAGAGAAAACCAGAGTTGAAACTTGGAGAAAGCCTCCCGGAAAAAAATCTGTTAGTTCTCGTTAGGGTCCTTTTGTGTAGACTGTTAAGAAGTTTTGATGTTAGAAAAATTTGTTAGAAGTGGTTAGGAGTTGTTTTCTGTTAGCCTTTTTTTGTTTAAAAAAATTGGATTGGGAAAGCTGTTAGAGTTTATTGGGTTAGAGGAATTGCGAATTTCTGTTGTGAGTTGTTAGAGGGAATTCTGCTGTTATGGATGTTGAAGCTGTTATGAACTTGCTGGTTATTGAATTAGTTAGGATTGGAAAATTGTCATGAGTTTGAACTTGTAGCTGAATTTTCTGAACTTTTTTCAACTGCTATGTATTTTTCTTTTTTTTTTCTGCTGCATTTCTTAGCTTGCTTTCCAATGTATCTACCATATTCAGACCAATCGTCTTTCAACAATCTGGTCTCAGAAATATCAAGTGCTCACTTCCGTTACGATAACACCATCTAATGTTTTGGGGGTCACGCCCTTTCGTGATCCTCCACTCATGGCTTTCAAATGCTGGATAGCCTATTTTTACAGGCATTTCGCCGATTAATGTATCCCGGAGTGATTCTATGAGATCTTCAGAAGTAGCCAAACATGACAAAATTGCAATGTAATTGTCAAGACAAAACCAATGGAAATCCATCCTAGCAGGACTTACATTGCCAATGAAGTACCTTCCGTGATGAGGTATGAAATCAAATACCCAATCAGGTAGAGTATCACGTATCACATTACACTTGATAACTGCAGTGTGCGGGTTTGATTTGCTTGCTCCAAAAGGACATAGCTCATCATGCTCAAATACATAGAATCCGGTTTGAGTTTTGTAAAGGTGGAGCCGATTGCACATTCATGAAGGTGGATGTAGGTTTGCTTGGAATTTGGATATTAGACTTTGGATATGAATACTTTGGATATATAATAATTGGATCGAACAATGTGGATTAATGGATTGGAAAATATGGATTTAGAGAACTAATTCATGGATTTGAATAATCATGAAGGAATGAATCTAAGTGGTTCGGATATTGAATGAGAAATTTAAAAAAATGTGAGGAATATAAAATGGTTTTAAAATGTGGATTTAGTCGGATTTGAAAAGAGTTAAAAAATGGATTTGAATATGGGTTGACATGAACTTAATATGGGTATGGCTAGGAAAACAAATGGATATCCCAATGGATATTTATAAAATAAATTGAAATGGTTGTAAATTCTAAACAAAATGGACATGGACACTAATTTGTCTAGAAGATGGATTTATGGGTAGAAAAGATGGATAATGAAGTGTGAATTCCAAGAGATCCACATGACCAGTCTTAACATGTTTAATTCATCTTAAATTACAAATCCAAAGCAGACTCGTATTCTCAACCAATCTCCAACTTCAATCAATAAATTCCGTTAACCTGAATCACAGGCAACAAGCAACAGGCGGCTGATAAGACAACAATGCTTTGACTACCAAATGAGTCCATAACTGGATCTTCTATACCATGAATACCAAGATGCATTTGTCATGTAACCCTAACCATAAGGAACCTGAACCACTTGCTTTAGGTGCACAATGATGAAGAAGTGACCCGAGAAGTTGAGAAAACCTGAATAAGATAACCTTGATGCCTGATGATTTTGGCAGAGAGATACTCATGATGTTGTGAGCCCAAATTGTTTCTTCGGCTGGAGTGTAAGAATCTCAAATCACCATTGAATAAGGAAGACCTCAAATTACCAGAAAATCCTCTGATCCCACATCTTAGGAGCTCAATGCAAAAGAATGAATATGAGTATGACCTAATGTGCTATGTAGATGAATGCGAACAAAAGCCAGTTAAAATTAGAAAAAGTTAGGGCAAATTTTGGGGTGCTACACAGTTCTCAATGTTATGCCCCAGTCCTCCTTGATGATAAGGGCAAGATTGATCAACTTTGAACCAATAAGTGGGATTGTCCGGCACTATGAGAGGAGTTCTGGTTTGAACGTGCCCCTTGGTTAGCAAAAGTGGAAATAGTTCTACATATAAAATTGGTATGGGGTCAAACCCTGGCTATCGTGGAAAACGATTGTTGTTATTATATTGCGAGCGAGCCTGCTGAAGAGGTTGTTGCTGCCTTTGCTGATACGGTTGTTGATTTGGCTGTCACTGAGCAACCTGTGGTTGATATGCTAGGATTGGTGTTGAACTGACAATAGGAGATTCCGTTGCTATATGTCGAGGTTGATACCTTCGCCTTTACTTACTCTGTGAGATATTACTGATATCCTGTTCTTTCTTCTTTTAGGAAGTACTCCTGTATCTCTTACTACTGCTGGATGGTTCTGAGTCCTTAACCAATCGACCTTCTCGTACTACTTCTTCAAGGCGTACCCCCATGTTTTCCATCTCAGTAAAATCGTTGATTGTACTGGCGAGCATCCGATCATAATAAAATGAGCTTAATGTTTTCAAGAAGATTTTTGTCATTTCCTTCTCCTCAAGAGGAGGACAAATCTGGGCAACGATTTCATGCCATCTTTGAGCGTACTCCTTGAAGGTTTCTTTATCCCTTTGGGACATAGCTCTGAGTTGATCTCTGTCGGGTGCCATATCCATATTGTACTTGTACTGCTGAACAAAAGCTGCCCCGAGATCTCTAAAGATACTAATCTTGGTACGATTTAATACCATGTACCATTTGAGCACGACGCCGGTTAAACTGTCTTGAAAATAATGGATTAGCAGTTGTTGGATTTCATTCTGGGTAGACATCTTCCGAGCGTATATTACCAAGTGAATTTGAGGGCAAGAGTTGTCTTTGTATTTTTCAAAGTCGGGCACCTTAAACTTGTGCAGTATTTTGACGTTTGGGACCAAACAGAGGTCAGCGACATCTTTTCCCAACAAGTCTTGTCCACAAATGGCATGCAGCTCTTTCTGCATTTCCAAAAATTGTTCTTGGAATTCATTCATTCTTTCATATACTTCTTCATCTTTGCCAGGGGTGGCATGAAGGATTTGTTACTCTGGGATAGTATGTATCACATGTTGTGGTATAGACATTACTGCAGTTACTCTTGGTGCTTCGGTGACCTGAAGTTTGTAACCTTCAGGTACATGAGTCTCTGTCGTAGCCCTTGCATCTTTGTTCACATGAAGTTTGTAACCTTCAGGTCTGGAGGTTCTGGTTGTTGCCCCATATGTCTTCAGTGACCGGTGGCATATATCCCTCAGGTATAAAATTGAAAGGCATGCCCCAGGGGAAACCTTTAGGCATGTTGTACTGCGGAAGATTGACGGGTATCTCAAATGCTAGTGTAGACACAATTTTTGAGATTGCAATCTTTTGAGGTGGTTGATCCTGAGCTGCTGCCAGGGATTCAATCATGTTGTTGAGTTTTTCTAGACTTTCCTTTAGAGTGTTGACTTCCTCTCTCAGCTATCTGTTTTCCTCCTCAAGATCGTCCATTTTTCTTTGCCGATTGGCCAGAGTATTGTACGAATGAGACAGTTTGACTCTAAAGTGCGACACATGTGTGAGACTTTACGACAAAGATGTGTAATGCAAGAATGATGAATGATATGCAAAGAATGAGAATGCTCTTTTTATTTTCAAAAGAACTTTTAACAATTTTATTGCAAATATCAAACAACGGTGGAAACATTTGATTGAATTCAAAGGATTACAATATCTTACAGGGAAAAGTACATTTTTTTACAAAGTGCAGGAAGGAAAAACTAGGCACATGAATCCTAAGGAATCTTTGACGGAGGTCTAGACGCTGGCTGTTGATTCCCTTTTCTCTTCTTTGATCGGGTCTCCTCAACCGTTGTTGGGTCGATGATCCTTTGCCATGTGAAAGGAGAGAGTAAACTTCTCCGTTCCTCTTGACTTTCCACAGCATGTTGTTCTAGTATTTCAATCATAGCATCTTTCTCCTTTAGTTACTCTTGGATCTTGGTGCACTCCAAGCTGACAATCTGATATTTATTCTTCCAAGAGTTCTTTTTACGTTGAGTTTTGTTAAAAGCGACCTGTAGTTTCTCTGTGTCACTCATGAAGTAGATGACCGATTCTTTTAAGGGAAATACTTCTTGACGAGGGTAAGGCATTTTTAACTTGAGGGCCCTAGTTTGTACCCATTGGAGATAAGGCTCTGCGGAGATGCAGTTTAGTTTTCCCATAGATTCTCTTCCTTTCTTATGAACATGATGCCAGGCATGCACAACTTCTTCCTTGAGTGCTCTGTCATTTTCTCCTTCCTTGAAGAAAAGACCTTTCAGATGAACGTCGTAAGGTACATTCTTCATCGGGTATCCAAGCTGACGACGGGATAAAACTGGATAATAATTCATCCCTTCCTTAGTACCATTGAGGGGTACATTGGGTAAACTTCCACATTTGTCAATGATCTTTATCCCGTCATAGACTCGATTGTACCAATCTATGTCGGAATGGGTGAGAGATATAATCTTCTACGACCATCGCATACCACTTTTGAGATGCCAAAAAGCAGCAGATTTGGGTAAGTGGAAAATAAACCATTTGTAGAGTAATGGTACACAACATGTAATTATCACTCCGCTGTACAAGTTCCTTAAATGCACTGAGTGGTAAGCATATGCAAGAAAAGTTGGGACTGGGTTCCCAATTAAGAATATCTTGATAGCGTTTATGTCGATGAAATTGTCAATGTTAGGAAAAGGAATAATCCATAAGTGAGTAGAACAAAGTTATCCTTAAAAGCAACTATGTTTCCTATGCTGGTAAAGTATAGGGTTTTTTCCAATAGAAACCTAGCTGGTAGACCTTGAATTCCTCCCTTGGTGGTCATGTGAGTTTTGATATCTGACATTTCCAAAGAGGTGACTCTTGCAATGACCTGATCCTTAGGAATTTCTTCCAGTCCAGAGAATGGATCCTGATCAGTGATGGGTAAATCAATCAGATGAGAGTACTCTTCCAATGTTGGTGTGAGCTGATAATCTGTAAATGTAAAGCAGTGGTACACCGGATCATAGAACTAAACCAATGTAGACAGGACTCCTTCCACCATGTTGACTTTCAAAAGTGACAAAAGTCCTCTGTACTTAGCTCTGAAGGCTTCCAAATTAGTAATCAACCTTCCCAATCTTCTTAGGTCTTCAAGTTTTGGATCTTTGAAGGTGTACTTTTGAGCTTTTCTTCTACCAAAATCCATAATGCGGTTTCTGATATTTGCAACACCTTTTTTCTTAGTTCTTTTGAAAAAAATTTGAGAAAAGATTTTTTTGATAGTTTTTATGAATGCATGAATACAGCAAACACAAGTATATGAAGACATGGGTTTAAGGGTTCACGAGCATGGAGCCATGGATCTACCCAATCCCAAAGGGTATGTACTAGGGGTTCTTTTTTTTGTACCTGTAGAACGGGTTTTAACAAGGTTCCCAAAATCATTGACCCCTCTTAAGAATATTACCAGCAAACCGACTTACTCATGAGAGCTGTAATATCCATAAGATGAATCTCATTCGAGCATAGTATCGCGTATCAACTATTCCCAATAGTCACCGCACTACATCCTAAAAATGGCTAAGGTTAAATGTTTACTAATCCTCAGCTTCGCGGGTGCCCAATGGAAAAAGTAATGTTTTCACGACTTGCTCGTTCAACATCAGTAATTCCAAAAGGATACCTCCACTGATTTGGTGGACTTTCAAGTTAACTTGGTCAGGATTCACTCCCTATAAGCCTTCTTGAGTCTGCCACCTCCTATCTTAAAATATGCTCTCAAGCCCACTGAGGACTTTTTGACTCACCACATTTGTATTAATCACATTCCCGAATAATAGTAATTTAAACAAGTATGGAAGACAAGCAGATAGTATGATGGAAAACAGTAAATGATATCAAATAAGAAAGCAAATAAACAGTAAAAATGCAAAGCAATGCTTAACCCTCCTAAAAAGAATTACACTCCTCGACAGAGTTGCCATTTTTCTGTAGCATCGGTTTTAGTGTCGCGACCACCACCGCATTTAGTGCTACTTTCTGATTTCTATATTTATGCTATGAAGCTTAAAAGGAAGGGGAAGATATCTTAAACTAACCCTGCGTGCAAATGTTTTCCTTTACAAATGCGAAGAGATCGGGGATCGGGGGTTGGTTATACAAAGGGAAGCTGTTAACACCCAAAGTATCTATAGTAATCTATAGGAACCTTTACTTGCATATGTTTCTACTGTTGAATTGCTTGGTTGCTTAAATTCATTTACTGTTGAATAAGAAAAGTTTCTCCTTTGGGAAAGCTAAGGAAATGTTTTTGTTGTTTTTGGGAAGGTACTAGACCTTAAGTTTTTTATTAGTGCGCTCGATAAGATTTCGCAATCTTATGCCTACGTATTCTTATAAAGAGACTTGGGGAAATCAGAGCGATCGTAGTTCCTCCTATTCTATGGGAGAAAAATATTTGGTGTCTTGTTCAAAGCCCAAGATTGAATCTAAAAGAGTATTTGTGTCTTGTTCAAAGCCCAAGATTGAAGCTAAAAGAGTATTTGTGTCTTGTTCAAAGCCCAAGATTAAAGCTAAAAGAGTATTTGTGTCTTGTTCAAAGCCCAAGATTGAAGCTAAAAGAGTATTTGTGTCTTGTTCAAAGCCCAAGATTGAAGCTAAAATAGTATTTGTGTCTTGTTCAAAGCCCAAGATTGAAGCTAAAAGAGTATTTGTGTCTTGTTCAAAGCCCAAGATTGAAGCTGAAAGAGTGTTTGTGTCTTGTTCAAAGCCCAAGATTAAAGCTAAAGGTTTGACTAAGAGAGAATTTGTCATCTCTAAAGGGAGACATCTCACCTATTCATCACAAACATTGAGGAATTGATTAAGGGAAGTTGCTTTAACTAGGATGTGTGGAATCCATCAATGCCACATCTTCCTTTATAAGTCTTTGCATGCTAAGAGAGGGACATTGACTTGGATGTGTGGAATCCAGAGGTTTGCCACTTACATCACTTAGATGAAAGAGAAATTTTAGCCATGACAAAGGAGGGACTCCAGCTTGAATTTTGAATCAACAAGTGTGCCACTTACATCAATTATCTGGAAAAAGATTTAATTATTTGTTTTGAAATGTGATGTACATAGGAAATATCCTCCTACAGAGAGGACTCATAGTCTCATCTGTGGGAATGTTGAATTTTGTGCCTTGACCAAAGCCCAAGGTTGAAGTTAAAAATGTTGAAAACTGACTCAACTGGGGGAGTATTATATTTGTTTTGTACAAAGCTCAAGATTGAGGTTAATTGGGGAAATCATTATATGAAGCCTAAGAGGAGGCTGACCCTTGCTGAAGATTTATTCAAATCCAGGAGAAGGTCTAAACTATTTTGAGGAATCAAAGGGGAAATTAACTCTTGTTGGTGATTAGAAAAAGAGTTGAATTATCAGATGCCATGAGGAATTGATACTTTTGGGGGTTTGTTGATGGTAAAATGGTTCTGGCTGGGGATTTTAAAGATGGAAGTCAAACCTTGTTGAGGATCAGAAGAGGCTTAAAAGGATAAGCTTGACTATCTTAGAGGCTTTTGACTCTCCTAGGAACTGGTGTACTGTTAAAGATGACTAGGATCTATCCTATGTTTTTAGGAAGCCTGAGGGTCCTTGTATGAAGCCCAAGAGGAGGCTAGGGATGCTTCTAGGAAGCTTGTGGGTCCTTGTATGAAGCCCTAGAGGATGCTAGGGATTGAGACTTTCCAAGTCTAGGAAGAGTTCAAGAAAGGTTTAACCGGGAAATAATCCTTTCTTTGTTGAACTATTCCAGGGTTAAAGGGATTAAAGAAGAGGTTTCACCGGGAAATAATCCTATCTTTAATGAAGTGTTTCATGGTTGATCGAATTGAATAAAGCCCAAGAGGAGGCTATCTTCTGGGGAGATTCATTGTATGATGCCCAAGAGGAGGCAATAATGCTTGGATAAAGCCCAAGAGGGGGCTAACTGTATTCCTTTGTACAGGGGGAACTAGTTACTTGAACTAAGTTATACTAATTTAAAAGATCATAGTGTTTTAACTAGTCTAAACTGAGGATGGCTGAAATGATAAGAGGAACTTAACAAGATATGTACAAGTGTATATACAGACATATGAACAAGTATATAGACAAGTATTGAATTGAGAAAAGTGGTGGGTCTTATTCTCTAGATAGAATCCCAAGTGTATTGTGATTGAACAAATGTTTTCTTCAAGATTGGATTAGGGTTTTGAAGAAATTGAAGAAAGTTTTGAATTTGAAGATGACTTGATCTCAAATAGGAAAGAAGCAAAGGTATTGGGTCTTATAATCTAGATAGAGGTGATTATTTGTATCCTGTACAAAGCCCAGGATGAATAAGGCTAAAAGATTTTCTATTTACAGAATGGTGTTGGGTCTTACACTCTATTAGAGGCCTAAGATTATTGTTTAAAACAAGGTTTATGCACAAAGGGATTGGACTTACACTCCTAACAGAGGCCCAAAGACTGTTGTGAAAACAATGATCGTACCGTGATTTTGAAAGGTGCTAGGGGACTTATACTATAGCAGAGGCCCATGAAGTGGTTTATTTACAAAAAGTGTTGGGTAGTACACTCTAATAGAGGCCCATGAGTGTTTAAATGAAGTTTGAAAGATTGAATCAAAACAAAATCCTAAGTTCATATTTTTTAAAGATATTTTTCAAAGGAAAATCAATAAAATATGTATAATTTATCAAATAAAATCATTAATCATGTTATAAATAATGATTAAGGTTTATGAAAAAAGTGATTTATTCACATGAATATTTAAAATCATTTTGGTTTTAAAAATCAAGAAAAAGAAATCATTTAAAAAAACATTTAAAACAATTCAAAATAATATTTTTAAATATATTAAAAATATATCAAATACAATTTTTTTTTGTGATTTTTTGGTGAATAAAATATTTTAAATGTGTGAGTGATATTTTGTACAAAATTCCTTTTTAAATAATTAAAATTCATTTATAAAATAATTATTTAAAATAAAATAGAAAAAATACCAAAAATATGAAGAAAAAAAAAGAGTGAAAAGGACCAAAAATGGCATGGGTGGGTGTTGAACCCACGCCCTAGCACACAAACACACTTGAAAACACACGCTGCAACCATTGGGGTGATGATACATTCGTGTATCAAACCCACCCCATAAATACATAAGGGTGGCTTGGTTTTAGGCCTGGCCAAAGGCGCCATGACCTGGATCTTGCCCAAGGGAGGCCAAGTTTTGGTGGTTTTGCAAGAAGGCCATAACCTCTTCATTTCTCCATGATAATGGAAGAAATAAAGATGGATCCTACCTAGAATTTCATGAGGAATCCAATGGTGGTCTGGAAATTTTCTAAAAATTCCTACATTTTAAAACCCGATAGTGGTTTCAAAATAGGTCATGTTTTGAAAGTTTTATGCTACAACTCTATACAAGAAATAATAGCATGGCAAAATAGTTCAAACACAACAAAAATGATATGTATGACATGTTCATGATCAATGTACATCAAAGCAATTCATATTTCACAAAGTTTAAGTTCTTATGCACTTACCTCTTGAAGCCTCACTTGCTAACCTTCAAGATACTTGTGACAGAAGCAAACCAATGCCTTAGACACTTCTAATAGATCCCTTGGAAGCTTTTAGGATAATCAAAATCCAAAGAAAACTTCTGGAACATAATTTAGCTCTTTCTTGCAAAATTGACAAAAGTGACCAAAATGGCAACTCCACCAAATGATATATATTAGAGTGTGTTTGAGGTGCTGTTTGGTTTTGAAAGGGACTGAATCAAGACATGGCTTGAAAAATGAAGAAAAGTCAAAATTTGAGGTTTTGATGGTTGACTTTCTGATTTTGGTGATTTGAGATGAAGGTGAGGATTTGGACACCTCCAATGGATGATTTATGATGTTGTGTTTGGATGGTTGTTTGAGTGGTTTAGGCTCTGGTTTTGATAATTTCAAGTTCCCCTTTGAAACTTTGAAATTTGAAGTAAGAGAGGGAGAATGAAAAAACAAAGCTTTGGTATTGTTTTAGTGTGATTAAAATGATCAGAAACAACTCCTATTTATAAAAGGACAAGTTTGTTTTGGGAGGAATAGTGTTGGATGAGGGATCACTCTATTATTCAATGGATTTTGTCATGTAGCTCTTTCTTAAATGCCAAGGTACAAAAGTCTCCTCTTATCTTGACTTCAACCAAATTTGTAGGTTTAAACACTCATGTTTCTTGACTTATCTTGACTGGTTTGTAACTGATTCATGCCACCTCTATGCATCACATTAATGCTTGATGCTAAAATTGAATTTCAAGGTTCATGTAATGATGAATTTTCACATGTCAAGTTGAATTCTTAACTCAATGGTCCAAAGATGAAAACATCAAGTGACTCATCAAGATTCTTTTTGATCATGGAAGAGGAAAAAGCTTGTAAGATCACAAAATTGAAGATGGAAATCGTGTGGCACAAGAAATGCACAAAATCTATCTTGAAAATTAGTTTGAGCAAGGCATGTTATGAGGTTCATAACTCCTTGCTTAAGTTGAATTAATGGGAGTTCTTGTACTCTTCGAAAAGCTTGTATATCATACTTCAACTTTGATGTTTACATTTGGTCTTGATTCCTCTTGGATCATAATGAAAAATGCCTCCAAAGTTGGACAAAATATGAGACAGATTCTGCCTAAAAAATTCTAAGTTTCAAAGTTCAAAATCTCATGAAACCCTAACTTTAATGCTTCATATCTCAAAATCCATGCATTTTTTAGGGGTACCTCTGCTTTACAATCTTGTTATATGTAAGAAGAGCTATCATTTGAGCTTTGGATGGGAAAAAAATGGTTGCTTGGATCACAAGTTATGGCCTTACAAAGTTGGGTAAAAACCATTATTTTCCATAACTTAGTGAAATTTCAAGTTTCTCAAGGTTGCCCTTTTTGCAAGTAACCTCACTTTTCTTGATTTTTCTTGATTGATCATGATCCAAATCACAAGCTAACATTGTTCTTGACTTAAAGAGGCCATGTTTACCAAAAAATTCCAAAAGTCAAACTTGGTTTTGATCACAGATGACTTTTTGTATTAGATGAATCTTAAACTTTGTGATCGTTTATGAAATTAAGTCCTTGGGCTAAATTGAACCTAATGGATGGATTTAAAAGGTGTTTTTGAGTGTCTTGAATCACGTCCCAAGGTTTGAGCTCGTGCTTTTCTCAAAAGTCAAAGGTATGGTTGACTTTTTCTCAACAACCCTAGTTTGTGGTCCAGATGAATTTGAATCCTTATATTTCTTATGAACCAAGTTCTTTGGATCAATTCCATCTTGTGAATGGATCAATATGATGTATTTGAGGTCCCTAAATCATATCTTGAGGTCTTGGCTCATGCCTTGCTCCAAAAGTTAACTTAGGGAGTGAATTAGGTCAAAACCTTAATTCCTGATTTTAAATAGATGAATCCCCTAACACTAGTTTGACCTTATGAATGGACTCAGAAGGTTCTTTGAGCTTCTTGAATCATATATTGAGGTATTGGCTCATGCCCAGATGAAAATTCCTCTCTGGAGGCCTTGGTCTACCAAAACCCTAATTTGGTGACACTGATGATCTTGAGGCTTGATCAACTTGAAATGTTGCATTATTGTGCTTGATTCTTGATGTGGGAGACCTCTTGATCCTTCATGGATGTTTGAGAGGTTTGACAAGTTGAATATTATGTCAATTCTTGATTGATCCTTTGCCTGAATGCTCTGAGAGGACTCAAAAACCTTAATACTTGGTTGAGGTAAATACCCAACAATCTTTGAAAGGATTAGTGAGGTATGAAAATACATCCATATTATGGTGATGATTTTCACAATGATGTGAAGTCTTGTGGTCAAAATTTAGGGTATGACAGATGCCCCTAGTTAATCTTCTTGGACCTGAAGGTGTGAATAAGGAGATATTCCGACGTTCATGGTAAAAGAGGATTAAATATCAGAATACCCAAAATTTTGATTGTGGATGTGAATGGTAGCTAATTTGCTCATCCATCTTCTTTTACTAAGTAATGCCACTTAGAAAATGGTGTAACTTCCCCTCGATCCTGGTCTTCAGCCATGGAACTGGTCTCAGTTTATTTTGAAATAAACCTCCCCTTGATCCTAGTTTTCAGCCATGGAATTAGTCTCAGTTTCTTTTGAAATAAACCTCCCATTGATCCTGGTCTTTAGCCATGGAACTGGTCTCAGTGTTTTCTTGTTGAGTTCTTCTCTTGACAAGGAGAAACTAAGACCAGTTCCATGGCTGAAGACCAGGATCGAGGGGAGGTTCATTTAAGAATAAACTGAGACCAGTTCAATGGCTGAAGACCAGGATCAATGGGAGGTTTATTTCAAAGGAAACTAAGACCAGTTCCATGGCTGAAAACCAGGATCGAGGGGAAGTTTATTTCAAAAGAAACTAAGACCATTTCCATGGCTGAAGACCAGGATCGGGGGGAAATTTCACCATTTTCTAAGTAGCATTACTTAGTAAAAGAAGATGTATGAGCAAATTAGCTACCATTCACATCCACAATCAAAATTTCGGGTATTCTGATATTTATTCCTCTTTTACCATGAACGTCTGAATATCTTCGTCATTCACACCTTCGGGTCCAAGAAGATTAAATAGGGGCATCTGTCATACCCTAAATTTTGACCCTAATACTTCACATCATTGTGCAAATCATTACCACAATATAGATGCACTTTCACACTCACTAACCCTTTCAAAGATTGATTGAGTAATCACTCTAGCCAAGAGTTAGGGTTTTAAGCCCTCTCAGAGGATTCAGGCAAATGATCAATCAAGAAATGACATGATCTTCAACTTATCAAGCCTCTCAATCATTCATGGAGGTCAAGAGATCCTCAAAATCAGGAATCAAACACAAGATTTCAACATTTCAAGTTGATCAAGCCTCAAGACCGTCAGTATCACCAAGTTAGGGTTTTGGTCGACCAAGGCTTCCAGAGGGAAATTTCATCTGGGCATGAGCCAAGACTTCAAGATATGTTTCAAGGACCTCAAATACATCATATTAGTCTATTCATATGATTATATTGATTCAAAGAACTTGATTCATAAGCAATGCGAGAATTCAAATCCATCTTAGCCACAAACTAGGGTTTTGATGAAAAGTCAACCATACCTTTTGAATTTTGGCCAAATACATGATCTCAAACCTTGGGATATGAATCAATACACTCAAATTTACCCTTGATGTCCATTCATAAGTTTAAAATCACCTTGGGACCTCCAACATTGAAAATCAGGAATTAGGGTTTCTCGGCATAAAATTCATCTGAGACCAAAAGTCAAAGTTTGATTTTTTAACTAAAAATGTTCATCATGGACCATTATACAAGAAAACATGTTCCATTGTTGCATTTGAACAATATTTGATCAAGAAATCAAGGTAACTTGTAAAAAGGGCAATGTTGAGAAAGTGAAAATTTCACTAAGTTATGGAAAAAAGTGTTTAAGTACCCAACTTCCAAAGGCCATAACTTGTGATCCAAGCAACCATTTTCTTGGATCCAAAGCTCAAATTATAGCTCTCATCACATACTACAAAAGTGTAAAACTTATCCATGGTCAAAAAATGCTTGGATTTTAAGTTATGAAATGATCAAAATCAAGAAAAGTGTGAAATGAACTTCAACACTTAGTGAAATTCCGCCCAAGCTAAGATCAAGCAAAACACCAAAATGTGGAGGGATTTTTCACCATGATCCAAGATGAATCAAGTCCAATGGTGAACATTCAATACACCTTGCTGCAAACTGTTTTGTAAAATCAATTTGGTCATTTACTTGCCATACACGATTTTCTTATCAAGTGTAATGATCAATGCCACTCACATTCAATGCATAACAGAAGGAATCATAATAAACCTGCAAATTTAGGTCAAAGGGTCAAGATATATCTCAAATTTGATTAATGGATTTTGTCAAATTATGCCTTGAATTCAAAGGCATTTATGTGCAATAGTGCACATTCAACAAAGGTACTCTTTTCAGTCAAGATGCTCACATAAACAACAATAAAAACATCTGAGGAATGTGGAATGAGTCAAAAGGTAAGCTAGCCATGTGGAGAGCTATGGTACGTTGTGTGAGGGGCAATGATGCATCTTGCCAAAATCTTTGAATCCAAGCCAATCTTCGAGCCAACACTATTCCTCCAAGTTTCTAAGTTTTTCAAAAGTGAGTGGAAAGTTCTCTAAACCAAAGCTTCTTGGCTCAAATCAATGATCTAAACACATCACAAATCATCCATTAGAGGCGTCCAAACCCTCATCTTCATCCCAAACCACCAAAATTAGAAAGTCAACTGTCAAAACCTCATATCTTTGACTTTCTGCATTTTTCAAGACATGTCTTGATCCAGTCCATTTCAAAGCCAATAACACTCCAAACACTCTCTAAATAACATCCCTAAGTTGTTCCAACAAGTGTTCCTCAACTGTAACACCATTTGAGGGAGTTGCAATTTTGTCCACTTTTGGCTCATTTTGCAAGAAGAGGCCAAACCCTGATCTAGAGGTTTCTCCATGATTCTAAGCATCTAAGTAGCTTCTATAAGGTGTATTGAAGGTGTCCAAAGCATCAAGACACATATGTAACAACTATCTTGAAAGATCCCAATTTACTTCAAGAGGTAAGTTTCCTCAAAACTTAAACTTGCCAAAATGTCATACATGTCATACATATCATATTTATTGTGTTTGAACTATAATTGAGCACTATTGTTGGCTGTATAAACATGTAGCATAGAACTTGCAAAATAATGGCCTATTTGAAACCACTATCAGGTTTTAAAATGTAGGCACTTTTAGGAAAATCTAAGACCACCATTTGATTCCTCATAAAATTCTAGGTAGGATCCATTTTTATTTCATCCAATTTCATGGAGAAATGAGGGAGATATGATCCTTCTTGCAAAGCTTGAAAACCTTGGGCAAGGACCAGCCATGGCGCCTTGGCTTGGTTTGGCCTCAGGTCTTTTCCACCCTTATTAATTTATGGGGGTGGTTTGATATACGGATGTATCACCACCCCAGTGGTTTGTGCCTGCGTGTTAAGTCTGTTTGTGTGTGCTAGGGTGTGGGTTCAACTCCCACCCATGTCATTTTTTTAAAACTTCTCCCATTTTTCATATTTTCACTTTTTTTTATACTTTTCTATATTATTTTCAAATAATTATTTTTAAATCAAACTTAATTATTTTTAAAATAAATTTTTGCACAAATATCACTCACATATTTAAATATTTTATTCAACTAAAAAATCACAAAGATAATTTTTATTTGATATATTTTTAATATATTAAAAATATTATTTTAAATAGTTTTTAATGTTTTAAAATGATTTCTTTTTCTTGATTTTTTCTTAAACCAAAATGATTTTAAATATTCATGTGGATAAAATACCTTTTTCATAAACCTTAATCATTGTTTATAACATGATTAATGGATTCATTTGATAAATTATACATTTTTTATTGATTTTCCTTTGAAAAATATCTTAAAAAATGAAATTATGGTTTTACTTTGATTCTATCTTTCAAACTTCATTTCAACACTCATGGGCCTCTATTAGAGTGTAAGACCCAACCCTCTTTGTAAATAAACCACTTCATGGGCCTCTGTTATAGTATAAGTCCCATCGCGCTTTTCAAAATCACGGTGCGATCACTGTTTTCACAATAACCATGGGCCTCTTCTAGGAGTGTAAGTCCCAACCTTTTTCTTTCAAAATCATCCTCTGTTTTTCAAAACAATATAATCATCTTGGACCTCTGTTAGGAGTGTAAGTCTCATCCCTCTTTCTACTTTCACAAACTTCAATCTTTCAAAACTGTCAAATTCAATTTAAACCTAGCATCAAACAATCTCATGGGCCTCTATTTAGAGTGTAAGACCCAACACCTTTGCTTCTCTCTCACTTAAGATCAAGTCATCTTCAAAATTTAAAACTTTCTTCAATTTCTTCAAATTTCTAATTCAATCTAGAAGAAAACATCTAATCAATCACAATACACTTGGGCCTCTATCCAGAGAATAAACCCACCACCTTTCTTAATTCAATTCATACTTGTTTATATACTTATTCATATATCTGTATATATATACTTGTACATATCTTGTTAAAGTTTCTCTTAGCATTTACATCATCTTTAGTTTAGACTAGTTCAAACAATATGATCCTTTCAATCAGTATAACTTAGTTCAAACAACTAGTTCCCCCTTGTACAAAGGAATTTTTCTTCCCAATACAATCAGCCTCCTCTTGGGCTTTGTTCAATTTATTCAACCATGAAACAATTTAATAAAGAAAGGATTATTTCCCGGTGAAACCTCTTCTTTAACCCCTTTAACCCTGGAACAGTTCAGCAAAGAAAGGATTATTTCCCGGTGAAACCTTTCTTGAACTCTTCCTTGACTTGGAAAGTCTCAATCCCTGGCCTCCTCTTCGGCTTCATACAAGGACCCTCGGGCTTCCTAAAAGCCTTCTCTTGGAAATAAAATCCCTTAGCAAATAGTCAGTCTTCACTTAAATTCCCTCAACCTCCTCTTAGGCTTCATATAATGATTTTCCCAATCAGCCTCAATCTTGGGCTTTGTACAAGACATTTATATTACTCCCCCAATTGAGTCAGTTTTCAAATTTTTTAGCTTCAACCTTGGGCTTTGATTAAGGCACAAAATCTAACATCCCCATAGATGAGACCATGAATCCTCTCTGTAGGAGGATATTTCTTCTGTACATCACATTTCAAAACAAACAATTAAACCTTTTTTTCCAGATAATTAATGTAAGTGGCACACTTGTTGATTCAAAATCCAAGTTGGAGTCCCTCCTTTATCATGGCTAAACTTCTCTTTCATCTAAGTGATGTAAGTGGCAAACCTTTGGATTCTACACATCCAAGTCAATGTCCCTCTCTTAGCATGAAAAGGTTCATAAAGGAAAAAGTGGCATTGCTCTATGCTGAGTTAAAGCTTCTTCCTTCATGACCTCTCAAATCTCTATGCTGAGTTAAAGCTTCTTCCTTCATGACCTCTCAAATCTCCTATAAAGGAAGATGTGGCATTGTTGGATTCCACACATCCTAGTTAAAGCAACTTCCCTTATAAATCAATCCTTCATTGTTTGTGATGAATAAGTGATATGTCTCTCTTTAGAGATGAAAAATTCTCTCTCAGTCAAAATTTTCGCTTCAATCTTGGGCTTTGAACAAGACAAAAATACTCTTTTAGCTTCAATCTTAGGCTTTAAACAAGACACAAATACTCTTTTAGCTTCAATCTTGGGCTTTGAACAAGACACAAATACTCTTTTAGCTTCAATCCTGGGCTTTGAACAAGACATCAAACATTTTTCCTCCCATAGAATAGGAGGAACTACGAATGCTCTGATTTCCCCAGATCTCTTTACGGGAATACGTAGGCATAAGATTGCGAAATCTTAGTGAGCACACTAATAAAAAATCCTAGGTCAAGTACCTTCCAAAAAAATAATAGAAAACCCTAAAACAACAAAATCATCTCCTCAAAGGAGAAACTTCCCCAATCAACAACAAATGGATTTAAGCAACCAAGCAATTCAACAGTAGAAACATATACAAATAAAGGTTTCTATAGATTACTATAGATACTCTAGGTGTTAATAGCTTCCCTTTGTACAACCAACCCCCGATTCCAAATCTCTTCGTATTTGTAAAGGAAAACATTTGCACACATGGTTAGTTTAAGATATCTCCCCCTTCCTTTTAAGATTCATAGGATAAATATAGAAATCAGAAAGTAGCACTAAAAGCGGTAGTGGTCGCGTCACAAAATCGAGCTACAACTGGTACGTTCTACGGATATATGCTCCCAACAGCTCTATCAGTACAAAACCTCTTGAAGTCTCAAAGGTTGAATGCGTTACACACTGGATTCAGTATATGTTATGCATCCATCTTCAACATCCCTTGTACTATGGAGTAAAGGAAAAGACACTTGATCAAGTCACTTCCTCAATAGCTAGTTTCTGCAAAGGCTATATATATGGCTGAAGATTCAAGTTTGAATCTTAACAAGGATTCTTCTGGTGAAGGAGTAGCAAGATCAAGAAATTATCAACTCTAATGTAATATGCAGAGTTTCTATTTTAGGCTGTAATTGTAAAAGCCTTAATATCTCTTACCATTATATATCATAGAAATCAAGAGCTTTAGGTATTTGTTATGGTGATTTCCGGTACCTCTGATGCTTGCATCATGTACACCTTGTTCTCTCTTCTGCTGAGCCTTCATTAGTTTTGATTAAGTCTCTTGCAATGTGCTTGAGCAAAAGTCTTGTATTATTGGGATTCAAGCAACAAGTCTTGAGCCAAGATGCTTAAGCCACATAAGTTTCATTGCTTAAGTGCTTGAGCTGTGAAAGTCTTATCCAACTAGTCTGATTGATCAGTGGGGAAAGACTTTGTCTGAGGGGCGTGAATAGAAGTCTCAAGAGAGCTTGAGCAAGGAAAAGTCTTAGACATGTGGTCTAATCAAGGATAAGTCTCAACCTGAAGACCTTGGAGTAGGTGGCTCGGTCAGAAGGTGTGAGCAAGAGAAGTCTTAGACATGTGCTCTAAGCAAAAGGAAGTCTCAACCTGAAGACCTTGTAGCAGGTGGCTCGGTCAGAAGGTGTGAGCAAGGGAAAGTCTTAGACATGTGCTCTAAGTAAAGGAAGTCTCAGATAGTTGGCCTGGGCAGTTGTAAAACTCTTATGTAGAAGCATAAGCGATTGTAATCATGAAGTGATTATAATGAAAATATCTTATGAGGCAAGGGGAGTGGAGTACTCTCAGTTAGGGGAGAACCCGGGATAAATCTTTTGTGTCTTCTACTATTATTTTATTTACTTCTATTATATCAGCTGTTAATGAATTAAACAGAATCTGAACATCAGTTCTGATTCTGAAACTCTAATCATAAGTTAAATTAAAGAAAACGCGAAACACAATTTACCCCCCTCTTGTGTACTTTTCACACCTTCAATTGGTATCAGAGCCTGGTATGTGCTTAACACTTAAAAGTGGCGCATATAATGATCCAATAAGAAAAATATATTTCTTCTTCAAGAAGGAATCAAGTGCCATATGAAAAATATCATATGGCTTTTCCTACCATATTCAAATGGATAACTCCACTGACTTTAAATGATGGAAAAGATAAACATATTTTTAACTTATTGTTCTTGATAAAGGGTTGCTGAAGGTCTATAGAATATCCTTGAAAGAGGTAATACTATAGAAGTTGATGGTTGAAAATCTCTTTCAACAACTCAGAAGATGCATATTGAATACCTTCAGAGGTAGTTTCATTCTGGTAGATGCTCTATCTCACTTCTGAGTATATCAACATCATTGATATGTATGATCCTTGGACTATCTTTGAATTCTTGTGCTCAGATTTGTGGGATCAATATTTGAAGCTTGAAGAAGTTGCATACCAGGCATCTGTGTAACAGATGACCTTCTAATTTTGGCTCAATTCCTTGGAATGGATGATGATGAGAGACTTGGGTTTCTTGTCAGATGTACTTCCATACTAACTGAATGAATTGTGATATCTGTTGTTAGAAGAGTAACTTCAGAAGTTTCTGAAATACTTGTATTTCAACTGATCTCCCATATCTGAAAGCAAGAAGAAAACTACAAGAACCTAATATCAGATGTTCTTCATCTTCTAGTCTTTTAAAGCTGATATTAGTGCAGGATACAAGTGAAAAGAAGCATCTGTGTTCTCAAACAAAAATCAAGTATTGAGGAGCAAGAGATGTTGTTAAAGCTATCTTATTTCAAAATATTTGATAATATGGAGTTTGTTCTTTAAGGTGATATCTTAAGAAACTCCATTGCTTCTTAGTTGAGGATTATCATGAAAGTTGTTTTAAAAGACATTTCTATGAGAAATCTTCAACTTCTCTTTGAGTTCTGTCAGCCATACTAAGACAGTACTTTGATCTGCTTTATGTCAATTTCTGATATCTAACACCATCTGGTTCTGAGTTTGTCAATGATTTTAGAGTCAAAATATTTAATCCCGGGTAATGAGATTAGTGGAATTGCTTAGAATAAGATATTGTTCCTATTATATCTCATTCTAGACTTATACTCTGGAGTGACTTATGATTTTGCTATTAGATTGAGATGTAAGTTAAAGAAGAGTCTGTTTGTACTTACATGTATGGTCTTATAGAAATATGAGTATCATAATGTATCTACTACATATATCAAGGAAAGAAGCAGAGGCATCTTCCATAAAGTTGTTTACAACATTTATTGGAGGAAGAGCCAATAGCTCAGAATCAAGTAAGGGGGTACTGAATTTGGTGAGAGTAGTGGAATCAATGGTTAGACAGCCGTTGAATTAGAATCCACTCAAAACTGTGTTCAGACTCTATTGGTCAAGTCTAAATACTGAATCGAGTCTGGCCAAAAAAAGTGGTATGCTTGTTCTTTTCTGGTTTATCTTTTGATTCAATGAAACATTTGTATAGATATAAATACAAAGTTTCTGTTAGACTTCTAGAGAAGTTCTTTTGTAAAGAAGAACTTTAGAAATCTTTAAGAGGAAACTCTATTGTGTTTGTTTATACTGAATGTCTTATTAAGCCAGATGATGATCATTATTTATGGAAACAGTTTTCTCACTTTTGTGTTGATACTGTTACTTGTTAGCTGTCTAAAGAAGACAATTCAATATTCATCTATCACTCATGACTCTTGTTTCAAGATAAAGTGCTAGTTCTGAATAGAACTTTAGAGACTTGTGACTGACAGATGATATATTTGTTTAAGTCTAGATCTACTAGATTCTGATGGATGATAGCTTTTGAAAGTTGTCGGTTTCTGAGATTCTGAAGAAGAATCTTTTTTACTGTCATATGAGTTTAAGTAAAAAGTTTTTCAAAAACTTCTATAATACTTAACTTTACATAAAGGTGAAACTCGTCTAGTGGAATTGAAATATTTGCTTGATAAATAACCATTGGGTAATATTTTTTTCTCTTTTAGTACTTGCTGTTACTATTCCCTGTCTTGTGAAACATCATTGTGTCCTTTTTCTGACAAGATTCTTATTCTTGTAAGATTCTTGTTCAGTTCCTCTTCTTCTTCTTCTTCTTCTTCTTCTTATTTCCTTCTTGGTTGTGTGTTGATCAAACCAAATCTGAGATGAGTTCTTCAGTTAATTCTCCTTTGAAACAGCTGGTTGTCATCAATGAAAAGTTTATGAATTTTGATGAGTTGCTTAAGATTGGTTTCAACTTCTGGAAGACTGTGTCTAAACAAGGTTGGAATGGCTACTTTGAGATGCTTTATGGTTTCACTTATCCAAGTCTTGTCAAAGAGCTTTGGATCAATGCCTCAATTGTTGAGCTGAATTCTGAGTAAGCTATTCTGTCTAGAGTAACTAGTGTTTCTATTATAGTAACCTCTAAAGCGATTGCAAATGTGATCAATTGTGAGGAGATTGGAGAAATCCTAGGAACTCTTGTTTGGGAACACTATCTTCTTTCGCGGCGTATCTTTGTAGACCCATCTAATACATCAGTGGTCTCAAATCTTCTTCCTGATGTTGTTATTTGGAATTAGATTCTGAATTTATTCTCACTTCCTAAGGATAAGGATTTAGACCAAGTCGACCCTATTGAAAAATGTCTGCTTCTACTTTTTAATTCAGATTTGAAGATTGATCTTCTTCAATTTATGTTTGACCATCTGAAGAGATCTCTTTCTTATTTTCAAAAGGGAAAGATCTTCTTCATTCCTTTTGGACGAGTTATTTCTGAAATACTTGTTCAGCAAGGGGTTAACATAAGTTTTGAGGCTAGTTCTTCCAAGATTAGGAGAGACAAGTTTAAAGCTATCTATGAAAGTTTCTGATGTTAGATATCTGCATAGTTATGCTTTGTATGTTGAAATCTTTATATTAAGCATCTTATTAATAAATTCAGAGTTTGTTCATGCTTGTGTTCAGTTTTAACTGATTAATATTTATTCTTGTTGTTCTATGAGAATCTGAAATAGATAAAAGAACTCAAATGTTTGCAACTTAATAAAAAGGAAGCTATTACAAGACAATTATATTTTCTAGTCTATTGGATAAGCCCTAAAGGACTCCCTAGGATCATTAGACATGTATAGATTATCTAAGAAATCTTTCCATTCTTCCTTAGCAAACTTCAAAGCCTCCTTTCTCAGTATGTTTCTGCATCTACATCCAGAAGATCTTCTTCTTATGTGATTTTTCATAAAGGATGCAGAAGAAGAGAGCACCTCGGAAGCTGTCTGCTTGCTTGCAGATTCTTCAGTTGCTGCCTTGCCTTGATTTTCTTGAGTTGCTGCATTCAGTAGTGATGCCTTCCTGAAATCTCTCTTTGGAACCCATATTTCCTTTTGCTTATACATCTTGGTGTTTTAGGGATTAAGTGATGATGGAATAAAGCTTACTAGAGTCCTTTTATAGACGTGTTACATACATTGTCTTGAGTTTAATAGTATTTAAGTACTGATTAAATCTTATCAGTATTCTAATAATGACTCTTGGAAATGTGATCTAGTAGTCTAACCTATTAAGATTCTCTTAATAACTATGAGTTTATATTTGATTTGTTATAACTGTTGCTTCTGTGTCAGTTTCACTTTGTTAAATGTACCTTCAAAATATCTAAAGAAATTAATGGAATGTACTTGCATGCTAAAGTAGTATTGGTCAGAAAAACTATTTCATTAATATTAAACTGATGGATTACAAATTTATTTTTAAAAAAAGGGAGCAAGGTGAATCTAGAAGAGATCCCTAGCTAATGCGTCTCATGCCAAACGACGTCCACTGTTGTTATAGTTGTCATACCCTAAATTTTGACTAGGCATTTTTGAACTTGCAATCGTCTGACTTTATTTTTACTTTGCATCATCTGTATAGTTTAACCTGCATTTCATTAGGCTCTTAAGACATGGGATCTGATGTTTTCTGTTAACCCGGATTTCCATTATTCAGAGGTTATTTCACTTGGTTTTTGTACTCAAGCTTGAAACAAGGAGTTGTATTTTCAATCATCATGAGCATCTTTTATCAGAGGTTTATCAAAGCTCAATGTCAATTTTTCTGAGTTTCTTCAAGGGTATCAGTTATTCAGGGTTGCATCGGTGGCCTAACTGGGAAGACTTTGAATTAGGGTTTTGGTTATCATCAACTTTCTAAGTCATTGCTTCATCAGTATGCGTCCAAGGAAAGAAGATTAGGGTTTCTCACCCCCTTGTGTTTGAGAGGGTCAAATGTCGTTTAATTCAGGTTCACTAGAGGATAGCAGGTTAAATGTGTGTGCAGTATTGCTCAGTTACAAATTGGATGTGACTTAATCTTGGTCAAAGAAAGTGGGTTTGATTCATTTACGAGCCATCTGTGTCATGGGTTGTTTTGAAGGCGAGGATGTGATACAATCCCAAATGTTTCATCGAGGATCAGATTTGATTCCAATTAGGGTTTGGTGCAGTGTATTAAAGCTCATTGTTCAAGTTGTTATTCTATGATTTCCAAGACATTTTTATTTGGTCCCTAATAAAGACTTTGATCCATCAATGTCCAAATGGCTGAATTAATTCAAGATCATAGTTCTGTTCAAGTGAGAATTCAAGCCTGTTATTCAGTTCAAGATCATTTCAAGGTGGATTCATTGCTCTGATTTCGTTCCTCAAGATTGGGCTCAAGGTTTCTTTTCACTTCAAGATTGATTTTATAAAGGATTTAAAGAAGTGGAAAACCAGTCTTAACCGTGGTTCTTAGATTCAAGTCAAGAGAGGCATTGAACATGAAAATTCAAGTTGCAATTATTATTTTGTTCCATCATGGTTCATTTAAGTTCAAGAAATAATTTCAAAGATTAATTCATGGATTTAAGGCTCTGATTCATTTCAATTCATGGTGGATTCTTTTATTCATCAAGGATTGATTCAAGGTGTTATTCATTTCAAGTAAGGATTCAAGTTTGCATTTGTTACATGGAAAGAAAGTGCAAAGATTTACATTCATTCAAGTTTAATTTCAAAGCCCGATACACTTTATTGCAAGCAAAAATTACAATAAAAAAAGAAGGTTCATCACCAAGTCCATTACAAAAAAATGTGCCAAAAGCCCATGATCCAATTGCAACCATTATATCCAAGTGACAAAAAAGAAAAAAAAACAAGTGATGCTTTAAGGAAAAGAAAAACGAGGGTGAGCAAAAATTCCAATTTTCTTCATGTACACATGCCCTACACAAGCTGCAACATCCCACATCCTACACACAAAGCTTTGGCACAAACCTTGCATAACCGTACCATAAAACAACAAATCACAACACGCCAACCGTACTCGCTACATAACACAATTGGACCTCCAATGCCATAAGCCAACAAAACCACATCCTGCTACAAAACATACAGACCTGCGCACAAACCTCTGCAAACCTAAACCATCCACATTAAAATCCAAAACCTGCATTCTGCGACCAAAACAATAAACCATACATGACCTGCTACGACAATAATTCTGAAACACAAAACCCACCACGAAAGATACAACACAACAAGAAGACAACATAAATCTTGTGCTATAAAACTGAGAGGAAAAAAATTGAATAGTTTAAAAAAGAAAAGAAAACCTTTTGACAACAAGAGCCTGCAACCTCCCTTCACATGACAATAATCAGCCTCATTCACCATAAAAACCATGATTGAACTCTCCATTTTCACCCTTGCTGCAGCACCACAAGAAACACTTTTTGATAGCATCTTGCCATAAAACCATCTCGTGCACTATGTCAATCACCTCTTCTCCTTTGCTTTTCACTGAAAAATAACATACAATTCAGCCGTAACCACCCCAACATCAGAATAACACAACACTTCACCACCACTTTAAATCTCAAAAAAAAAATGCTCACTGTAATCACCTTTCTGTCACTTTCTCTTCACACTGCCCTACACCTTCACTCCATTAGCACACATACTTCCACCCTCAATAGCCACTATGAAATTTACTGGAAAACACAACCACGACCTCTCCACAGAAAACCAAAACACACCTCCAAAACAAAACCGGTCATCACCATAGAAGAACAACAACAACCGTGCGCAAGAGAAAATAGAAAAAGGTGAGATCAATGGAACGAAACACTGCGAAAAACGCAACAGAGAGAGATTGGTGAGACACAAATCGCGAGAAGAGAGAATCCACGACTGAGAGAGGGAGAGACCGACGAGTCATTTGGATAGGAAGATTGAGAAACTCGTTGATTTTCTTTTGGCTTGTGTGATCTGATTTGTTTTTTTTTATTTAGGTAAAACCCTTTCCTTGTTTTTCTTTGCCTTGGCCTCTTTGGGCCCACCTGAATTGTTAGCCACACCCCTCAATCACTCGTTCCACCCTCCTTGGCCTTTTTTTATATTTTTTTTATTCTCATTTAAATTTCTTTTAGTTTATTTAGATTTTCTCTTTATTTTGTTTTGAAAATTTGATTTACTTTTCTAATTAGGTTTTAACAATTTTCTTAGAATTATTAATTAATATTTAGATCATTTAATTTTAGATGTTTTCAATTAAATAAAAAAATCCCAAAAATATTTTCTTAATTGGTTTTTGTACATTATCTTTCCAATTTTGACTTTTGTTTTGAATGCGATTAATTTTTTATCATCTCAATTTTAATTTTCAATAATCTTCTTGACTTCTAGCTTTGGTAACTTGTAGCATGATTCCTTAGCTTGGAGTTTTGTTTCTTCTTTCTGTTTGATCATATGATCTCGTTTTTTTTATCTTGATTGTGTTGTTGCTCATTATCTTGTGTTCATTATGCATCTTTTGTCATATTATTTCTCTTTGCCTAAATGACTTGATCATGCTTTCTCTTGTTGATTCATCTTAATGCTTGTATATATATCTTGATTATTTGCTAACTTTACTTTCACATGTTCCCTTAGGATCTCCTAGTTCAACCTAATTTCTGATTAGGATTGGAGTAGGATAGACATTAGGTGTTAATCTTTTGCATGACAATATTAGGTTAGATTTCCCCTTGATCTCAACCTTAGGACCATTTTTTATGATAACATTTAGGATTCAGTTCCCCTAGATTTTCTTTCTTTTTGCATCCAAATCTTTTCTTGCATCAAAAACAAAAAACACTTAATAAACACGATGCATGTAGTACGTCACGAGCCTGAAGTACATGGAAAGAGATGAGCGGGAATTTTTCCTTACCTCTTCTTAGAGTGTTTTGTACGTGAGACGCTTGGATCATTTGTACAAGACATTCACTTATATGTCATAGACTTTAGTGCAATACGCGTCTCAAACTGTTTTCAAAACCCTAACAAAAACACTTCAACAAATTCAAATCATTTTCTCCTTCGGGATTATCTTCAAAACCATTTACAGAAAGGACATGTTATTTCCGTTCTACCGCAATACAGGTAATGCATAAGACTCCACGAGCGAGCGGCAATAGACCTAACTGCTAGAACGCGAACGTAGGCACAAGGATCCCCAATCCTTGGCAACCTTACTAATAACTAACCGAGCCTTTTCTCTCGCCCCAGTGCAATCGAGACCTTTTTAACCGTAGTCCGAACTATGGACGCTCTGATTTCTCATACCTGTTGAGAATACGTAGGCACAAGGGCCTCAATCCTTGGTGAGCAACCTTCCCATTATTCTTCCGTAGTCCTCTGAACTATGATGACTCTGAATTTGTCATTACACGAGGGAATACGTAGGCATAGGATTGAAAGATCCTATCGAGTCTCCCTTTTGTTTTCTCCTATTTGTTTTCCCTTTTCATTCATGCATTCCCTTAGCAGATTAAGCTTTAGATATATACACCCTTATATTAGAACAACAAGAGTGGATCCATTGAGTACAATGGACGCGAGGGGTGCTAATACCTTCCTCTTGCGTAATCTACTCCCGAACCCCGAACTTGGTTGTGATGACCATGTTCTTTCCCTTCTTGAGGTTTTCTCGATGTTTTTCTTTCCCCGTTGGGAGAAACAAAGTTCGATGGCGACTCTGTGTCTTCGCCGGTTATTTTTTTCGCGTAGCAACAATAGTCCACCTTTTTGTCTTCTAAATCAATTACTTCTTCCTCATCTATGACTGGAAGAGAGTGGTAGAACTACTTGTTGAATCTCCTTTTCTTCTTCTTTGACCTCTTCATGCTTTTTTTCTGTGGCTTCAAAGCAGCTACTGATGAACCTCCTTCTGAAGGTCGTTCAGGTACTGGTGATGTTGCCTCTTCTGTAGAAAGTATTTTTGAGGGCAAAGGCTCAGTTGTAGAGGACTCAGAAGAAGCTCACCTCTGAGGGGATTGGATTGATAAACTTGTAGAGCTCTCAGTTACGTCTGTTATGACAGATGTATTATGACTCTCAGATTATGATTCCATATCTTTAGGTTGGTGATTGATGAAAATGACTTAGGAGCTAGATGCTTTTATAATGACTTTTGTGGACACCAAGAGTCTAGAATTAATCCTTGTTTAATCTTGGAATAGTAACGACCACTGAGACTTCAAAGCATGCACTTTACAAACCTTAAAGACTCTTATTACTTGATTATTTTTCCTCTTTGGAAATTGATCCTGTAATTATTATCTGAGTTATATTTATTAATGATATTCTTTATCTTTCCTTTATTTTCCTTTTATTCTTTTTGATGTGACAAAAGGGGAGAAATAATAGTAAGTATTTAAGTGGAAACTAAACCTATTGAATATATGTCCTGTACATATTGGTTATTTATTTTCTTGTCATTTATTTTTCTGTTTTTATGGTTACCTTGCTCAGGGCACATTTTTAACTTTCTTGTACATAGGTCTAAGGAAAAGCTTACAAACCTCAGACTTAGCTTATCAGACCCAGAAAGAGCTTGCAAACCTCGTATTTTGGTGTTGCCAAAGAAAGTTAAAAAGGGAAACATATTTTAACTTTCTTGTACATAGTGTTAGGTAAGAGCTTACAAACGTCTGACTTAGCATATTAGACTCAGAAGGAGCTTACAAACCTCGTATTCTGATGTTGCCAAAGGAAGTTAAAATGTTGTTATTTTGGTTTTCTTAAATATGGAACTAAGGGGGAGCTTACAAACCTCATACCCTGATGTTACTAAGAAGACTAATTTATTTTTTCTTGAAAAATAGTTCTTGGTGTTAGAGTCAATAGAACTCAGCTATGGACTATCAGACTCAAGGGGAGCTTAAAAACCTTATACCCTGTTGTTGCAGAGAAAATTAAATGCCCAACATTGTCCTTTAAATAATTATGTTTGTCATCATCAAAAAGGGGGAGATTGTTAGAACAAGATTTGTTCATGACATATTCTCTTTTAGTTTTGATGATAACAAAAGTATTAAAAGAACAATGGTTTATTTGATGTGTGTTTTATTTATGCAGGTTCTTATTCTTGTACATAAATAATCATAATCTATTTTAATTAGACACACTTGGGAGTTGCTTCATTGCTAGCTTCTGGTGGCAGAGTCTGAAGAACAATTGCTAGTGTGGCTTAGCGCAGACTCTAAGCTAAAGGCGTCATCACTTAGACGAGTTACTACACTTGGTAATTGTATATCAGCATCTGGTACCATTCAGAGTTGGTGATAAAGTTGTGGATTATTTGTACTATAGAAAGCAAGTTGTATTGTCTTATCAGCTTGTCATCTCGAGTCTACAAGATTACAAGGCTCAAGAAAGGCTAGTACGTTCTATGGATGTATGCTCTCAATGGCTCTATCAGTACAAAACCTCTTGAAGACTCAAAGGTTAAACGTGTTACACACTGGATTCAGTATCTGTTGTGCATCCATCTTCAACGTCTCTTGTACTATGGAGTAAAGGCAAAGACACTTGATCAAGTCACTTCCTCAACGACTAGTTTCTGTGAAGGCTATATATATGGCTCAAGATTCAAGTTTGAATCTTAACAAGGATTCTTCTGGTGAAGAAGTAGCAAGATCAAGCAATTATCAACTCTAATGTAATATGCAAAGTTTCTGTTTTAGGTTGTAATTGTAAAAGCCTTAAGATTTCTTACCATTATATATCTTAGAAATCTTAAGAGCTTTAAGTCTTTGTTATGGTGATTTCCAGTACCTCTGATGCTTGCATCATGTACACCTTGTTCTCTATTCTGCTGAGCTTTCAGTAGTTTAGATTAAATCTCTTGCTATGTGCTTAAACAAAAGTCTTTTCTCATTGGGATTCAACCAACAAGTATTGAGCCAAGATGCTTAAGACGCGTAAGTCTCATTGCTTAAGTGCTTGAGCTGTGAAAGTCTTATTCAGCTAGTCTGATTGAGCAGTGGGGAAAGACTTCGTTTGAGGGGCGTGAGCAAGAAGACTCAAGAGAGCTTGAGCAAGGGAAAGTCTTAGACATATGCTCTAAGCAAGGTGACTCGGTCAGAAGGTGTGAGTAAGAGAAGTCTTAGACATGTGCTCTAAGAAAAGGGAAGTCTCAACCTGAAGACCTTGGAGCAGGTGGCTCACCAAAAGGTGTGAGCAAGGGAAAGTCTTAGACATATGCTCTAAGCAAAGGAAGTCTTAGACAATTAGTTCGAGCATTTATAAAAGTCTTATGCAGAAGCATATGCGATTGTAATCATGAAGTGGTTATAATGAAATCTCTTGTGAGGCAAGGGGACTGGAGTACTTTCAGTTAGGGGAGGAACCAGGATAAATATTTTGTATCTTCTGTTGTTATTTTATTTACTTCTGTTATATCTGCTGCTAATGAATTAAACAGAATCTAAACACCAGTTCTAATTCTGAAACTCTGATCAGAAGTTAAATTAAAGAAAACACGAAACACAATTCGACCCCCCTTCTTGTGTACGCTTCACACCTTCAATGGTCACTATGAGTATTTTGTGATTCCATTTGGTGTGTCTAATGCGCCAGGTGTATTTATGGAATATATGAATAGTATTTTCCATCCTTATCTAGATCAGTTTGTGGTTGTGTTCATCGACACTATTTTGATATATTATAAGTCTGATGAAGAGCATGCGAAGCATCTAGAAGTTGTGTTGCAGACCTTGAAATAAAAAAAGTTTTATACGATGTTATCCAAGTGTGATTTTAGGTTACGATAGGTGATTTTTCTCGGGCATTTAATTTCTAGAGGTGGTATTATTGTTTATCCATCGAAGGTAGATGCTATGTTGCAATGGGAAAATCTGAAGTCTGTTACTAAGATCAGAAGTTTTCAAAGTTTGGCTGGTTATTACAGAAGGTTTATTGAAGAATTTTCTAAATTGGTGTTACCTTTAACTCAATTGACTCGAAAGGGTCAAGCTTATATTTGGGATGTTCTGTTTGAGAAGAGTTTTTAGGAACTAAAAAGGAAGTTGACGTATACTCCAATTTTGATTTTTCCAAGTCCAAATGAATCCCTTGTTATGTATTATGATGCTTCGAAGATGGGTCTAGGTGGTGTGTTGAAGCAGAATGGTCAGGTTGTGGCTTATGCTTCTAGACAATTAAAAGTTCTTGAGAGGAATTATCCTACGCATGATGTAGAGTTGGCAACCGTGGTGTTTGTGTTAAAATTTTGGAGGCATTATCTGTTTGGTTCCATATTTGAATTATTCAGTGACCACAAGAGTTTGAAGTACTAGTTCGATTAGAAAGTGTTCAATATGAGGCAAAGGAGGTGGCTTGAATTTTTGAAGGATTATGATTTTGGTTTGAGTTACCATCTTGGTAAATCCAATGTTGTAGTTGATGCTTTAAGCATAAATTCATTGCATATGTCAATGCTTATGGTTCGAGAATTAGAGTTAATTGAGCAATTCAGAGATCTGAGTTTGTTGTGTGAAAGGACTCCTAATAGTGTGAAGTTGGTTATGTTGAAGCTGACTAGTGGTATTCTCGAAGAAATCAAAGAAGGTCATAAATCGGATTTGGGATTGATTGACTGAAAAATGTTGATCAATCAAGGTAAAATAGGTGATTTCAAAATAGATGAGAATGGTGTTATGCGTTTCTGTGACTGAGTTTGTGTACCTTATGTGCCACAACTTAAGTAGAGTATTTTTGAAGAAGGCCACAGAAGTAGTTTGAGTATTCATCCCAGTGCTACAAAAATGTATCAAGACTTGAAGAAAATATTTTGGTGGCCAGGAATGAAGAAGGATATAGATGAGTTTATTAATGTGTGTTTGACTTGCTAGAAGACAAAGATTAAACATAAAAAATTATTGTTTTGATGACACCCTTGGATATTCCTGAATGGAAGTGGGATGGTATTTCCATGGATTTTGTGACGAGTTTGCCTTAGAATTCTAAAGGGAATGATCTAGTTTGGGTTATAGTAGATAAATAGACTAAATCGGCTCATTTCATTCTGATTAAGATCAGTTATTCATTACAGAAGTTGGTTGAAGCATATATTGAGAAAGTTGTAAGCTTGCATGGTATTTTTTCGAGTATAGTTTCTAATAGAGATCTGACATTCATATAGAGGTGTTGAGGGAGTTTACAGGAACCATGGATACTAAGGTGAAGTTTAGTTCTTCTTATCATCCTCAGACGGATGGTCTGACAGAGAGGACTATCCAATCTTTGGAGGATTTGCTGAGAGCTTGTGTTTTGGAGCAGGGAGGTAACTCAGGCTGCTACTTGCCATTGGTTAAGTTCACTTACAATAACAATTTCCATCCTAGTATTGGAATGACACCATTTGAGGTTTTGTATGGTAAAAGGTGTATGACACCTTTTTGTCGGTTTGATTAAGGTGAAATTTTTGTGCTTGGACCTGAGATTGTTCAGCAAACTACCGAGAATATCAAGATGATCCAATAGAAGATGAAAGTTTTGCAGAGTCGCCTGAAGATTTATCATGATAAGAGGAGAAAAATGCTTGAGTTTAAAGAGGGAGATCATGTGTTCCTGCGAGTCACTCTGGTGACAAGTGTTGACCATGCTTTAAAATCTCGAAAGCTCACGACACATTTCATTGGTTCTTATCATATTATGAAGCTAGTAGGAGAAGTGGCTTACAGAGTTGCTTTACCACCATCTATTGCAAATCATTACAACATGTTTCATGTGTCCCAACTTCAAAAGTATGTTCCGAATCTATCTCATGCGGTTCAAATGGATGATGTGCAAGTAAGAGATACCTTGACTGTGGAGGCATCACCAGTGCAAATCGATGACCGAGAAGTGAGACAAATGAGACATAACGAGATAGTCTTGGTGAAGGTTGTTTGAGGAGGACCTGCGAGTGGAAGCATGATGTGGGAGCTGGAGAGTCGGATAGGAGAGTCTTATCCGGAGCTATTTTGTTCAGGTAATTTTTTAGTTCAAAAATTTTATAAGTGAGGGAAAGTTTTAATACCCCGAATTCAATTAATTTATTTAATTGAATTTAGTTGCATTTTATTTAAATTATTAAATGAATTATATGTTTTTGGTTAATTTTTGGTGAATATGTGTGTAGTACGGGCATGTGGTTGGGTTAGTGAGAGTAGTAGAATTAATTATAATTTAATTAATTTTATAGTGAGGAGAATAATTGAAATAGTATAAGTATTATAAAAATAAGGAAATTAGAAATAATAATTGATTAATATTATTTTGGTGAAAATTAGATTTCATTATAAAATAAATAGAAAAATAAGGTAGTAAGGGTATAGTGGGGATTGGGGAGATAAGCGAGGATAGGATAGGATAGAAAGAACCTAAGTGAGGGAAATAGGTTTTCTATATAAAAGGGAGGAGTGTGGGAATTTGAGTTTTCAGTGATCGTGAAATTGAGTTTGGGGGAAAAAAGGCAAAGGCTTGAGAGAGGCTAGGGTTTGGAGGAGGAAGAAGGAAACCACCATTGCTGAAAAGCTTTTGCTGGAAATTCAGGTAAGGGGGAAACTAATTCGTATATTGGTGTAATTTATGAAGGGTAGAGAGGGATCCTCACCATCTACTAGATTTTCTCTCTTTTTTCCAATCGATGATGTATACGTGTGTTTGATATACAATTGTGATGAATTTGTTTTGAATGTACATTGTAGTGTGAAATTCGTGTATTGTATCATGCAAAATCTGCAAATTATTGTTTTTAATTGATGTGTTTGAGTTTTCATCAATATGACCTTACTTCGTGATAAATTGGTGAAATCAATTGTAAATCTGTGTAAAATTAACATGTCCATGGGTTATAATTGATGTATGATTCGTTTCTGGTTTATTTGGATGTTTTGGGTGTGAAATCGGAGCTTCAAATGAGGTCTAATGGCATAAAACACATTCAGCACAGGGGTAACGACCGTCACCTGCATGAAGGGTTACCCGTCAGCGTGTTGGAGGAGGCTGACACCCGTCAGTTGAATGATGGTCAGACCATCAGGGTCTTTTTGAGTGATGATGGATGGGGGAACAAAGGGATGACAGGCTGGTTGTCATACCCTGAAAACCGTTATGGCTCTAGAACATACTATTGTGGGCTATGCGAAGAGTCATGACACATCAATTCAAGTTTTCATTGCTATTTCTGAACCCAATAATTAATTGATGTTATTTTATGATGTTCGAAGTGTTGGAAAGCTAACATGTAACACTTTCTCGGGAGCTGAATGTGAATTAATGATATGAATATAATGTTTTCTTTAGGCGCAATGTTGTGAATGTGTGATTGATTCCAGATGAATTGTTATGATGATTGATGATTAATTATGTGGAGATTACATAATCATTGTTTATTATGGTGGTAGCTTCGAAGGGGGGACTATGTTGCTACTATGTTGCATGTTGTTTATGGTTGGAAGGGGGATTATAAACTTGTGGTTGTTATTGTTGCATAAATTGTATGTCATACATCATTTGTGTAGTTGTTGTGAAAGAGGCAAGTTACAAGTCTAGAAGGGTGGACGAGTAACTTGTCCCGAGTCTAGAAGGGTGGACTCAGGGTTTAGAAGGGTGAACCCGGTTCGTATGAAGAATCATCGTTGCTTGGTACTATATGCATAATATTGATGTCGTGAGTCACATTGCATGAATATGTATATATTATAATGGAAAAAGTGTGAGATTGTAATGGTGTGGTTTCTGTATTGAATGTGTGATGTATTGTGTGTTTATCTATCCTCATATTCTTTACGCCATTTTATGTCGATGTTTATTCTCACCCTTTTTGATTTATGTTGTCCACCATGAACCTCTTGCATATAATAATGAGTACATTTTTATTGATGTGAGTGGAAGATATGTTCTTGGAGCTTACCTTCAATTATTTATTGTTCTATTGTATTTTAGTGGTTTAGTGCTCTGATCCTGTAACATCGGGGACAAGACTCTTTTGTTATGTTTTGAGTTGGTGTCAATTTGTGATGTTAAAGTTTAATACTTTATTTGAGAAGTTCAATTTGAAGTTGTTATTATGTTAATTTCCGCTGCATGTTAAATGTATTTGAAAGTTTTGTTGGTTGGTTGTCGAAGTGACACCTTAAATTGTCGAGTAATTCTTTTTATATAAGTTTCAGGGTTTAGGGTGTTACATATGTATGAAAATAAATAAGTACATTATTAAAAAGTAAATTTGAAGCCCAATATGAGTCAAAGGCATGAAGACCAAAATGGTGTAGGCAAAGACGATCTAAGATCACAAGCCAGGCCCCTTCTATGTTGGACTAGGATTGAGGGACAATTGTTATTTCCTAGACTGTGACAATGTTCATGATACAATAACAATTAAAGGCCAATTGGCACAACCCAATAACGAGACAATAAAATTAAGAGGTAATTCAGAATTGTACACCGTGATGACGTCAGACCCCTGACATATGGAAAATATACCATGCTCTCAGCTACAGGCCTAAGGAAGGTTCTAAGACCTCGAGAACAAGTGTGGATTTGTCCTATGATAACACTTGATTAAGTAAAAGGATTAAAGAAGGATCGTCAGATGAAAAACATGAATTATACTCTAACATTTGTATTTTTGGACGACGATCTTACGCTGGAAGATTCTGGGGTTTCAAAAACCCTAAAAACCTCCTATAAAATGAGCAATAAATCATCAAATCAATGTACACACATTTTTTTTACTTAGATTATATCTCACATCCGATAAAAATTTAATTGGGCATCAAAGTGTTTGCAAGTACCATCCCTTATCGAGCTGATATACCACATACAACTTTAGTTCCCCAAATTATTTACATCTGACCAACTTCACAACCATGATAAATGATTCTTTATCAGAAGGATCAACAACCAAGTATTATTGAAAAATACAACTATGTCATTGGATGCATTAAAATATGAATAATTGCAAAAGTCAAAACAAAACAAATAATTCAACCGACAACACATATGTCTTTCCCCTTTAGGTTTTGAAGCATTTGTGTTTAAGCTGCAAAATTCATCCGCCTTTGAATTATTGTGTATTCTTAGTTCCCTGACTATAAAAGGAACACAAATTTCTAGGAAATGCATCACTTTATCATCAAGCAATCATCACAATCTATTTCAGCAACGATATGGCTTAATACAATTCAAGCTCTTTCTAATAATTCATTGTTTAATTTTAAATTTGTGAGAATAATCTTAAACTATCTTCAGTTTTTCTCGTCATTGTTATAATTTCAGCAACGATATGGCTTAATACAATTCAAGCTCTTTCTAATAATTTCTTTACTATACAATTTCATTTACATTTTTTTACTTTATGTCTTCGATTACTTGCTTTTGTTTTAATTGTTACCACGTATGAGTAGTTCTATTTCTTGAAATATTGAGAACTCCAATAACATACCATTCATACAATTATTGTTATTTCTTGTTATTATTGAGTAAAATAATTTAATTTGATCTTACCATATTTTATTATTGTAAGTACATATTTTCCATCACTAGAGATATTCAGACGAATAAGTGAAAAAAGAATTCAGATTATCTGTACTATAAGACATAACTGGGTGAATGATAGAAAGGAGAAGCATGATCATGTCTTATCGAATTCCACTAATTTAAATGCGTAGCTACATAATTTTGGACAACTGGGTGAATGACCAAAATGAAAAGTAAGTTTATTTGAACTACAAACTTAAATAGAACGGTTAGTACATGAATACTTATAGTAATGACTGTCCTAATACTTCTTTTTGATAAGAATCATTCACATCGCACTTTGTTAAAAGAGGACACTAACATTTAATGGATCTTATTACATATTCACCATGAATATGAGTCGTGTAGCTGAAATACACTTTTTAAGATCAAAAGAAGATTTTAGTCATACTAAGCTCGATATTTAATGATTTTTATTCATAATAATAAAAAATAAAAAATAATATATAATATATCATGATGAGATGTCACAATTCTAAAACTTTATTACTATTGTTATTCTTTCATTATAAACCAAATCAATAGCATTTTTATTCATTCAACTAATCATTACATTAATTCAACCACTATTCAACATTTTTTTGTGTAATCGATTTTTTTATATTACACGATATAACCGTGGACTCGAGACTTTATTAGAAAGGCCGAACTAAAAATATTTTAAGACTACAGTTAAATTAAAGTCGTTTCTAATTATATATTTTTATATATCTAAGAGTCAAATTAAGTCACTCTTAATTACATTATATATATATATATATATATATATATATATATATATATATATATATATATATATATATATATATATATATATATATATAACACAACCATTTTCAACATTTAAAAAGTGAACCATTTTTACACCGGAGTAGGAGTAGATCACCATTACATTTGATGCCAATAGAGTCAAAAATACTACTCCTAATTCATTCTCTATAACACAATAACACTTTCAACAATTAACACTATTTTTCACAATCCTAATTTCTTAAAATACTAACACTCACACCTACACAAAAGTAGGGGCAATCATCACACAAGTTCCAAGGTTGTTGTTTGGTTTCAAAATCCTTCATTTTTTTCTTCAACAACCCTTTTCCCCTATGATCTTCAATCCGAAAACATATAAAAAATTGCATTAAAAATTATTTTTCCTCTTACAAAAATGCTTAGTTTAAAAAAAAAACACACTATTGAGCATGAATAAGCTAAAATTGTTTTAACTTCTGTGCTAACTTCTTTGGACAAATCACTGCCCCATCTATGCAAAGACCACCTTTGGTGTGTGTGCAATCAATTTGGGCCAAAGAAAATTTAAGATTAATGGGCCCATTAGGCTTCTCAATGACCAAGTCTCCAGCATGGTAATAGGCCCATTCTCCAGGCCCATTTAAATAGCACTGTGAGAGCAAATTCTGACCGTCGGATGTCGATAGTTGAAACCTAATGGGCTTTATATCCCAACCATGTACTTGTTCAAGATTGCATATTCTTCGGCCCAATCTCTTTATGGGCTTTCCCAATTGAAGTTTGAAAAATAAACTATAGTCCCCTTTTGGAAACTCAAATTCTAGCTCCCCTGATGCTTCCACCCACCACATTTGTTGAAGATATGCAACACTTTTAAACCTGCATTTTCATTAAATACTTTATTAGTAAAATGTTAAAAAAAAAAAAGAAAAAAGGCGAGCATATGGGCATATCCATTTTGGTTAGATTTGTCATGCAAAAAAACTTCTTAAAAAATAAAATAGAACGAGCATATTTGCAATACGAATCTAAAAATTTAAGTAGATCCAAAAAAAAATAGAATGAAGTGGGACACATCTGTAAATATTACATTTTTAATACATAAAAATTATAAAACTTTATATTAATATTTACGTTTGAAAAAGAATAAAGCGGAACAAACATATTAAAAAATATAAATTTAAAATCTTGACCTATTTAATAGAAATATGCGGACAAAACAAATATATCAAATGAGTTGAACCAGTTTCAGAATTTTTTTTTAAACTAACACACTTTTTTTAAAAAAATTCTAAAAAAACTGATTTTTCAAACTATTTACGAAAATGGCGGGGTTTGGAAAAGGGTTTCAAGGGTGGCGTCATATGGAATGGCGCCTCGGTTAGAAACCACAAGTCATTTCATATGGCACCTCAGGCCATATGTTTTTCCTTAAAAAATTCCCTGAGGCGAAGCCATATGAAATGGCACCTCAGGTCATTTTTTTTAAATGTTTGTTTTTAAATTTGTGCAGAGGCATGGTTAGGAACAGTAGAAAAATAGTGTAGGCATGCATTGTTGAGTGATGCAGAGTGTGATCTTGTCAATAGTGTAGTCATGCAGAGTTGTGTGGTCTTGTCAAGTTTAGTGTAGGCATGCAGTCTTGTGTGGTCATGTCAAGGATAGTGTGTAGGCATGCAGAGCAGCACATGGCTCTTTGACAATGCTTTTCTGAAGCAATTAGACTAAAGAGACACGTTTCTTGTAATATTTTTCTGCCTATTAATACACATGAAATATACAAGCTATCATCCTAACACAAATTCAAATATGGCTCAAAGACCACAATACTTGATAACTGCACATATCCTTGGTGAGATATTTGATTGTCCAATGAGTGGTTTCAATTTTAGGGATACAGAAGTGACTAGGTTTTTAATTGATAGAAGAACAAATTTCTATCATTTGAAAGCCCTGTTAGAGAAGAAATTGCAGTGCGGTCCAGTTGGGCAAATTATATACAAAAACCCTATCTTTTTTGAGGGGCATGATGTGTGCAAATTTTTTCAGATGAAAATACGGGATGATGAAGATGTGCGTAATATGTTTCTCAGCCATGAGCATTCCGGTTTCAATGAGGTTGAGTTATATGTTACGTTACAAAATCAACCATTGTCTCAACAACTTGAGGTATCGCAGGTTTTCAACGATTCTGACAACGAACAAGCTGAGGTGGATGCAGTTGACGAGGAGGAAGAAGAAGCGGAGGACGTTGTTGACGAAATGATAAACGGCGACGAGGTAGACCAATTGCCAGACAGTCATGTTTACCGCCGACCCCAACACATGACAACACTAAGCCTAGGCGACGATTAACCCTCAACAGATAATTTTTACGACCCATACAAACAGACGGAGGGAGTATTAAAAGTTGGAGACAATTTTCGTACAAAAGAAGATTGTGTTCGAGCAATTAAACAATACCATATGGCCTTGGCTGCAGATTATAGAGTCGATCAAACAAATCCGACTCTATACAAGATCTACTGCCGCAACGAGGCCTGCCCCTTTAGACTAACGACATCTTTCCAGAAGCGAAGCGATTCCTGGAAGATAGGGTCAATGGGTCCGGAGCACACTTGCATACTAACCAATCCAAGTCAGGATCATCGCAATCTCGACTCTCAGATGATCTGCAGCGAAATTCTCTCAATCGTGAGCGACAACCCTTCTGTGAAAGTCAGTACCATCATAACTCATATGGTGCAAAGATACAACTATACTCCCTCGTACAGGAAGGCGTGGATTGCTAGGACGAAGGCGGTTGAAAGGATTTTTGGAAATTGGGAGGACTCTTACAAAGAACTCCCAAGATACCTCGTCGCCCTAAAACAATATGCTTCAGGTACTGTTGTCTTGTTAGAGACGTTGCCGGCATATACGCCTGACGGGAATTGTGTAAGTGGAAATGGCATTTTCCACAGACTCTTATGGGCGTTTGAACCATGCATCAAAGGATTTACGTTTTGTAAACCTATAATTCAAATTGATGGAACATAGTTGTACGAAAAATATAAGGGCACGCTACTAATGGCTGTGGCACAGGATGGCAACAACAACATTTTCCCTATCGCATTCGCTCTAGTTGAAGGGGAGACTGCTGGAGGTTGGAGTTTTTTCTTAAAAAATCTTCGACAATATGTTGCTCCCTAACCTGACGTATGTCTGATCTCCGATAGCATCCCTTAATCGATAGTGCTTACAACAATCCTGATAACGGCTGGCAGGATCCTTCATCGAGCCACGTGTATTGCATTAGGCACATTGGGCAAAATGTCCTGCGGGCGTTCAAAGACAAGGGCCTAAAGCAGCTAGTTACTAACGCGGGATATGCATTAACAGAGCCTACGTTCAGATACTACCGGGACGAGATCAGATAAACAAACCCAGAAGCATTGAGTTGGATTGATAACATACCATGGGAGAAGTGGACAAGGGCGTATGACAATGGGCGGCGATGGGGCAATATGACAACAAACCTCGTTGAGTCTATGAACTCAGTATTCAAAGGCATCCGGAACCTGCCGATAACCGCTCTTGTGAAGTCAACTTATTTTAGGCTCGCTGTGCTCTTTGATACCAGACGTACTAAGTGGGTTTCGGTCATACAATCTGGGCAGCTGTTTAGTGACTATTCCATGACATTCATGAAGGACGAGGCTGCAAAGGCTAACACACACGTCGTCACAGTCTTCGATCGTTTTGCAGGACACTTCAGTATTGAAAAGTCTATTGATCACAATGAAGGATTGCCTAGGGGATCTTATCGAGTGGAACTAGATGGGAGTTGGTGTGACTGTGGAAAGTTTCAGGCATTTCGTATGCCTTGCTCCCATGTCATAGCAGCCTGCTCCAAGGTCCGACTGGACCCAACCAACTATCTCCATGTTCTTCACCAAGTCAGTACTCTATGTAATGTGTACCGTAAAAGCTTTCAAGTAGTCGCAAAGGAGGACTACTGGCCTACATATGAAGGCGAAATTGTGTGGCATAACGACTTGATACGAAGAAATAAAAAGGGTCGCCCTATCAGCAGCCGGATTCAAACGGAGATGGATACAAGTGAAAAAATGGTGAGGTTGTGTAGTTTGTGCCGCCAGCCAGACCACAAACGCACTAAGTGTCCAAATGTATTAGGTCCTAGCACAGCGGCATAATTACTTATGTAATCTTGTCTATTTATAATAAGAACAAATTTCATTTCATTGATGGCATACATAACTCAATACAACAACATAACAAACCTAAACGAAGCATCACTTAACGAAACCTATTACCAAATCATAAAATAACAATAACAATAACAACACATAAAAGCAGCTTATCTAGGCAATTACAACCATCAACTTAATTTCCTGTTCTAACATCATCATCATGAGGACGCCAGCATCATTTTCCACTTTCCTCCAAGTCCGGGTGACTCCGTCTGGACCAGACTTCTCAACCTGCCTCTCTATCTTCCTAATCTTTTCACCTGCCTGAAATTCTTCTGGTAGCCAGCGGCGAAGTTCCCTGTGCAAATGCTCCAACGTCTGGGTATTCCAGAGTAGCATCTCCAACGGAGGCTTGACAGCTGAATATATAACTAGGGCATTTCGTTTCATCAGTGGAAACTCTGGCCACTTTTCCTCCGTTGCCGATGACGACGACGACGGCCGACTATTTGAGGATGAAGACATCGTGTTGAGTAAGAGAGAGTTTGGGACATTGGTGAGGGAAGGGAAAAAATTAGGGTTTGGGTGACAGTTGTTGTGCAAAAATAAGTGAGGGAGAGCCCTTATTTATAGGCACAACATAACATATAAAATAATATAATTTTTAGTATATTAAAAAATATAAATTAAACTTAAAAAAAAATTAAAAAAATATAGAAATGCCCTGAGGCGCCATTTCATATGTAGGGGTGGGAATAGGCCAGGCCAACTAACAGGGGCCTACGGCCTAGCCTACATAGGCTCAGGCCAGACTAGGCTTTTTCTTAAATAGAAAAGGCCTAGGCTTTTTTATAAGCCTATTTAGCTAAAGAGGCTAGGCCACATGCTGTAAGAAAAGTCTTTTAAGCCTATCAGGCTGGCCTATTTAAGAAAAAATCAATAAATTTATTATTATTATATTCTATTTAGTACTTTGAATTAAAATACGAAAACAAAACTTAGTTATCTTGAAGAACTTATGAAAATAAGTTGAAATAACATTATAAACAATGTCATAAGTTGTTGTCATAAGTCTTTCTCATAAATTATCTTCAACAAATAGTATCACCAAACTTATGCTAATAAGAAAACTTGAACGAGACAATGAAAACAAACATTTAATCTCATTGATCTTTTAACTTGTTAGTCTATTTAACATTAGTTGAATTTCTTATTTACAGATGTTCAAATGAAGTAGGCTTTTAAATAAGCTATTAGGCTAATCAGGCCTTCGAAAAGGCCAGACTTAGGCCTAAAAATAAGCCTATGATAGGCTACAGGCCAGACTTAGGTTTTGAATTTTTTAGCAAACCAGACTCAGGCTTAGCAAAGCCTAGCTCGGCCCAGCCTATTCCCACCCCTATTCATATGGCTACTTCTCAGGGAATTTTTTTAAGGCAAATATATGGCCTGAGGCGCCATATGAAATGGCTTGTGGCCTCTAACTGAGGCGCCATTTCATATGGCGCCACCCTTGTATTTGGTTTTCAAACCCAGCCATTTCTGTAATTATCTTGAAAAGTTGATTTTTTTGAAAAATTTTTCAAAAAAGTGTTAGTTTAAAAAAAATTCTCAATTTCAACATTCTTTAAAAAAGTGGTTATTTTATATTTTTAATGAATGATTATTAATATTTAATACCACTTTTACCTAAAAATAGGTCATTTTCAATGAGCTACTTGATTGCACTTTTGTTTCTTTTATTACTGTAACTTGTAGATAGGAATGGCTGACTAGGATAACTAGTTGGCAATAGACTTTTAATAATATTTAATTGAATACTTAGAAGCCTTTTTAACTATTGTAATATTTTCTATTTGCAAGTTGCTTGCACTTTTTGTTCTTTTTTTCTTTAATTACATTTAATAAATGAATTGCTGACTAAGCTAGAGGAAAAAATGAATATGGTAAAGCAAGTTGTCAATAGGATTTTAACATTAAAAAACAGAAATTAGTTTTCCTTAAAAGAAAATTACTCAATAGTTATTCTATAAGTAATATATATAATATAGAATTTATTTATTTTGATACAATTGAAGCGATTAATTTTTCAAATCAAAAACCATGAAGAGCAGCAAAAGTCCATTTTAATTTTTTGTAACATTATATATTCTCAAAAGAAATAGTGAAATATGCATCAATGGAAACATACTTTTTTTTGTATGATGGAAAATCTCTCTTATTCTATATTTTAAAAAAAGTTTTCTTACAAATGGTTTTTTTAAATTCTAATAATTGTTTCATACTTCTTTGCAATACTTTAAAGAAAACATAACGTATTTTAAAATGACAAAACAAAATAAAATAAAAATATAATGTTTTATTATTTTTAATTTTACTTCCATTAAAAAAATATTTTTTAAATATTTTATCTATTTTCCATCATTTAATTTTACTTTCATATCAAACAAATTAATATAAAAAGTATTTGAACCGACCCTCACCTTGATTCCTCAGTTGGAATATAATTCCAATATCTTCTATCGTCAATCCCAGTTATCTTCAAAGATTTTGATGATATCAACAAACAAACTTGGCCACTACATCTTTCCATCCAAACTTCCTACAATAATAATCACAAAGAAACAAATTAATACTTTTTCAAAAAATATTATAAAAATAATTTCTAAAAAACTTGCAACCACAATTATATCCACAATATTAAAGATCTCTTAATTTAATATTCTGATTATCAATAACATTAAAGATACTTATTAAGAAAGTCGAAATAATAACATAAAAAAAATCAATAAATAAACTTGATATCTCAGATCCACTACTAATCAAGAGTTTTTTTTTTTCACAGAGTTACTTACTTTTGTACCATCATCAAAGAAATTGGGTTGACATAGTTTAGCATAGATATTTTTCTTAGTCATAGAACAAACTTTTTCTTCTTCAATAACTTTATTGACAAGAAACTTATAGCTTTGTGGCAACTTAGATTCCCATACATAATCATCAGAGGAAGCTCTATGAAAAGTTTTGTTGACTCGAGCCAATTTACAAATCTCTTGAGGATCCATCTTCATCATCATGGAAGAGATGCAACTTTCGGGAATATCATCAAGACAAGTCATTGAAGAAGAAAGATACCCACCATGATCATCATTGTTGGTAGAAATACCAGCCCCCATATCAATGGAAAAAATTATATGAATTTGAAGAATTATGAGATGAAAGTTTAAGGAGAAGTTAATCGAGAGAAGATGCTTCAAAAAAAGGTATATGTGTTTTGGATTTAAAGAAAGACACAAACAAGTGTGGTGGGGATGTTGTGGGAAAAGGTTTAATGGGAAGTTTCCAACCAAAAAAGAATTAGAAATTGAAGTGGACGTGTACATGAGTCTGCAAGGAATATAATATGTGGTTTTTGTGAGGTATTTATTATAATGACTCATTTGTTGATATTATGGGCCCTTTCATTCCTTCCACGTATACATAATGTATTTCTTTTTTTTTTTTTCTAAAAAAGAAAGTTCTTTGTGGTTATATATATATATATATATATATATATCATACCCCAAATTTTACCCTTAGATTTTTTGATCTTCTGCATATCATTTTAGGTCAATCATATTGCATATCTAACCCAATTTATCAGGCTTTGTTTGTTGTATTTCATTTGTGAACCAGGTTTTATTTTAAGAGGCTTCAAGGGTTGATCAATCAAGGTTTTGGATGGATCACTGGACCAAGCAAGTTTCTCATACTCCTAAGAGACCTCATCTCCTCAATATTCTAGTGTAATTTGGTTTCATCACAAGTTCTCCGAGGCTTAGGTTTTGTAAGACTAAATCAAGGGTCAGGCAAAGTTATCATGGCCAAAGGGTCTGTGCGGTGTGGTTTGAGATTCAGTGGAAGTTTGACTTAGTCCTGGCCAAACCGGTGGTTTGTTTCAATATCAGATTGTCAAGCTGTGGTGAGGACATTGGTGTCAGAATGAATAATTGTCAGAGCCATTTCAATTAGGGTTACGTGCCAAGTCAAGCATGATTCTTGATCAAGAAGGTTCACAGTAAGACGTTGGTCTGTCTGCGATCCAAATGGCATGGGTTCAAGATAATTCTAATATGACATTTATCACAGGATTGATTCATTGATGGATTGTATTTTCCAAGGACTGATTCGAGGTTCAAATGAATAGTTCAAGAAGGGTCTAATTTCAGAGCAAGATCAACTACCCAAGCTATATGATTGGTTCATGTCAAGGCCCGATAATTGGTTTCTAGTGGTTCAGGGCTGCACTCCAAGATGAGCTCAAGCTATGTTCCAAGATAATACTAAGGTTTGCAGCACATAACAGACTGGTGGTTGAGAGTAACATGTCATTGTAGCAAGCTTTGCGTTAAAGCAGCATGAAGAGGAACTTGAAAAGGTTTTCAACGAGATTCTTACAAACAACCCAGCCACTGCTTCTGAAAATCACCCACTACATCATCAGCCACGTTCAAAAACAATCATAACCGCAAAATCCACAAAATACCACTTTCAATCATCTTCCCATCGAAACCATTCACCAACTCATTGAACATACTTCATCATTTTTCATTTCTCACTAACTTCATATTCATTCAACTGAGGCCTTCAAGCACCATACAAATTGATGTGCCAATTCATGAAATCCACCACTCTTCAACTGTGAGAGTCACTGCGCCTGAACTTTTCTTCGTTCCAATTCGTTCTGATTTGAAAAGTGAAGATTTCGAACTTGAACACGATCCGAAACTGAGTTAAGCCGCAAAACCATAAACGGAGTAGTTTCTGTAGCGTGCGATTTTTGTCGGTGAAGCGACCACCTTACCGCAATGGTTGGAATTGGGTGCTACTTTCTGATTTCTTATTTATCATATGCAACTGGAAAGGAAAGGGAAACTATCTAAAACTAACCTTGCACGCAAATATTTTTTTTAACAAATGCTAAGAGATTGGGGGGTCGGGGTCAGGTTATACAAAGGGAAGTTGTCAATCACCCAATGTATATATGGTTATCCATAGACCTTTATGGCATGTTTTTCTATTGGTTTAAATACTTTCTGGTGTTTATCTGTTGCGGGTTGGGAAAGTTTCTCCTTTGGGAGTGTTGAGAGAGTGTTTTTGCTGTTTTTCAGTTTTTTCGTTGTTTTTGTGAAGGTATTGGACCTAAAGTTTTTGATTTGTGTGCTCGCTAAGATTTTGCAATCTTATGCCTACGTATTCCCGTAAAGATACTCGGGAAATCAGAGCAATCATAGTTCCTCCTTTTCTATGGGAGGAAAGATGTTTGGTGTCTTGTTCAAAGCCCAAGATTGAAGCTAGAGGTTATTTATGTCTTGTTTAAAGCCCAAGATTGAAGCTAAAGGTTTTTTATGTCTTGTTCAAAGCCCAAGATTGAAGCTAAAAGGTTTGGCTGAGAGAGAATTTGTCATCTCTAAAGGGAGATATCTCACTTATTCATCACAAAATGTTGGGTAATTAGTTATAAGGGAAATTACTTTAAATATGATATATGAATCCAGCAATGCCATAATTTCCTTTATAAGGGTGATGTCATGAAGGAGGAAACTTTAACTCAGTATTGAGCAATGCCATTTTTCCTTATGAATCTTTCACGCTAAGAGAGGGACATTGGCTTGGATGTACATAATCCAGAGGCTTGCCACTTATAGTTGTTAGATGAAAGAGGAAGTTTACCAGGATAAGAGAGGGACCACAACTTGGATTTTTGAATTAACAAGTGTGCCACTTACAGCAGTTATCTGGAATTAGGGTTTTTTTTATTGTCTGTTTTGATATGTGATTTACAGAGAAATGCCTTCCTACAGAGAGAACTCTTGTTATCCTCTGAGGGAATGTTGATTTTTGTGTGCCTTGATAAAAGCCCAAGGTTGAAGCTAAAAGGTTGACTCTACTAGGGGAGTTTTATATCTTTCTTGTACAAAGCCCAAGATTGAGGCAGAAAAGAGATTGACTCAGCTGGAGAGTATGATCTGTTTTGTACAAAGCTCAAGATTGAGGCTAAAAAGAGATTGACTTTATTGGGGAGGTTTTATCTGTCTTGTACAAAGCCCAAGATTGAGGCTAACTCCACTGAGGGAAATCATTATACAAAGCCTAAGAGGAGACTGGCTGGGGAGATTCTTATATGAAGCCTAAGAGGAGGCTAGCTTCTGCAGAGGATTATTGAGATCCAGAGGCAGGTCCCATATGTATTGGGGAATCCAAAGGTTTTACTCTCTCTGGGAATTTGGAGAAGAGTTGAAATATCAGAGACCATGAGGCTCTGATTCTGATAGGGTTTTATTTATGGTAAATTGACCCTGTCTGGGTTATTTTAAGTGAAGGTTAAGGATTGAGTTTGAAAACCGATGGAGCTTCTAATTCTTCTGGAGATTAGTGTGTTGATGAAATGATCAGGGTTTTTTTCTGTACTTTTAGGAAACTTAAGGGTTTCTTTGAGATCCAAGAGGAGAAGAGACTTTCCAAGTCTACTAGTATGAAGAGGTTGACTCTTAGTTGGAGAATAATATTTGTATGATGCCCAAGAGGAGACTGATGTTTTAAGGGATACGAATCAACCCTAGAATGATCTAATGTTTTGGGATTCTGACCCTCCAGAGAATTGAACTAGTAGAGATGACTAGGTTCTGTCGTATACCTTTAGGAGGCCTTTGGATCCTTGTACTAAGCCCAAGAGGAGACTGAGAACTTCTAAGAAGCCAGTGGGTCCTTGTACAAAGCCCAAGAGGAGGCTGGGGATGCTTTTAGGAAGCCTGTGGGTCCAAGCCTAAGAAAAATTCAAGAAAGGTTTCACCGGGAATAAGTCCTTTCTTTGCAGAACAGTTCTAAGGTTTGAAGAAATTCAGGAGAGGTTTCACTGAGAATTAATCCTCTTTGGGGAAATGAATTTCTTGTACTCATATATTTCTAAGTTAGGACAGTCTTGAGAAAAGTTTCACCGGGAATAATGCCTTTCTCTGTTCCATATTGTATAAGCCCAAGAGGAGGCAAGACTGTATCTGGATTTTCCTATGGGGAACTAGTTTTGATTGTGTTGAAAGAGTAACCACTGGTTTGATCTTAAACCTAGACCTAACTGCTAGGGAAAACTCTAAGCAAGTATATACAAATATCTATCTATATATATATTGAAAAGATAATGGAACTTACAGTTGTGCAAGCCCAAGCATAGTAATTACAGCTGTATGGTTAGTTATTCAAGAAATTGAAGAAATTTTTGATAAAAAACTTTGAATTTGAATTTGAATAAAAAATAAAGTTGTTTTAAAAGGAAGTTTGGGGCTTACACTCACAGGGAGGCCCAGATGATCTCTTTTAAAAAGGCGACGATCGCGTCATAGTGTTGAAAAACACAGAGGGACTTATACAATGATGATCTGTTGATAATCATGTGAAATTGATCAAAGGGGGAGAAGGATACATCTATACTAACAACAGAAACTGATCTATACTAGCAGCAAAAATTGAATTTTTAAAGACCTCACAAAGATAGGGGGAGTCTTCAAATTACAAATCAAGATAAAGACATAAAATGTTGCCTTCATCAAAAAGGGGGAGTATGTGAGGGCAAGGTGCTTCTCATCTAGTTTCTGTTTTAATGATGTCAACAAATAGGATAGTCTTTAGTTTGTAATTTGGACGATATCACTTCATTGTCGGTTGCATTGCATATAACCATTGATAATCATGTGTCTAAATATATAGGAGGGGTTCTATATAATTTCTAGATGTGCATAATCATGGTACTAGTGTTTGGTGTGCATGCCTCGTGTCTCAATTGGTTAAAACATGCTGAAAAATCATTTTCTAAGTTTTTATAGGTCTTGAGTCGACCTAAACTATGCATGAGTCGACTCATGCTGTCTTGACAGTTTTTGTGAAACCACCGGGAAGGCGCACGCTGACCCTTTCCATACATGCGGTCGACGCATGCTTCTGGGTTTTGTTATTATGCAGTTTCAGCGTTCCTGCGTCGACACATGGTCATGAGCGGTCGGTGCATGCTTGGTTATTTTGCGCAGATACTTCACCGGGTAAGCGCCCACCGACCCTCATCCAGTGAGCGGTCGACTCTTCGCTGGTCTGAGGCATTTTTCTGCATTCTGTTATTTCTATTATGCTGTCATTTTCATTTAGTTGGTTATTTTGCATCATATAAATAATTGGTTCCTCATTTTTTCAACATAATAAGAAATGTGAAAATATATACTAATCTTTCTCTTCATCTTCATCTTCAACCTTGTGTCCTCTAACAACTACACATAATCATTTTTTTAGTGTCGTGCATTGTGTGAAGTGATAACGTTCAGACTTAGGTGTGTTGTATCCTTTGATCTGGGTTGAGAATCAGTAGGTGTTTCTTGAATAAAACCTCTGGTTTTGTCCTCCAAGAATCCGGGTAATTTTGGGGGGGTTTTGGACAAATCGGTTTCTCTACAAGAATTCAGCCGTGCGAAGGTAACTGAAAAACGGAGTGTTCGTTCAGTTTAGTAGCTACAGTCGGAGGATCGTACGAGAAAGATTTGGGTTCGAAATGTGGAAGATCGAAATCGACCGAGTGAAGATGATTGAAGAGCGGTGGGTTCTTTCAATCTAGTAGCGTGAGACGGTGATTTGTTCTACCAAATTCGAAGCACTTGATTCATCTTGAATTAATGGGAGAGAAGAATTTGCATCGACATCAAAGACGTTTGAGGGTTTGATTGTTCAGTTTTCTCTTGTACAAAAATTTGCAAACAGAAAAATATATATATATATATCTCAATTCCATGTTCGGAATTTGGGGCAGAGGTACCCTTAGCGAGGACGGTAGGGGAACTGCCTAAACAAATCGTGTTTGTTCTCTCTTTCCCTACTCTTTTACGTTTTGATATTAATCGAACTTGTGAAATATCAATTGATAAAAAATTTCTGATATAGTGTAATATAGAGCTGAAAATAAACTTATAAAAACGATACAATCCCTTGGATTGCATTTGGCATTAGCTCTACATTCACATTAATTAGAAATTCACACTTGGAGTGTTGCATACCCTAAGTGTTCGATAAATTGATTAAGCGTAAGCTCTAAAGCACTCTGTGATTAAATTTTTTCATCCTATCTCATTGGTAATTGGATAAATTTCAAGTAAATAAAATTTGGTTGATTGCATTATGTTTTTGTTGATTCATATATATTTTTCTCTTCCGTCGCATCATTCCTAGCAATATTCCGCATATCCGATCTTTTCGGTAGTGGTTAGACGAGTGATTCAGTGGTTGCTTCCGTAATAATTTTTAAAGCCAACTTTGGAACACCATTAGCGTGTAAAAACTTGTGGGATCTATTCAACCCCCCTTCTAGATCCTAGCCATCGTCTAACAAGTGGTATCATGAGCTTCGGTTTATCTGGTACTTCGGTAAAACTTCTTGGAAAATGGCGAATGAACCTAAAGGGGCTTATAATAGAGCTCTAATTTTTACAGGCGAGAAGTATAGCTACTGGAAAAATTGTATGCACGTGCATATAAATTCCATTGATCGAAAGATTTGGAATGTCATTTTAAACGGTCCTATGGAAATAACCATGACCGGTGAAAATGGTGTTGTTGTTCCCAAACCTGAAGCTCAATGGAATGAGGAGGACGAGAAAAAGTATAGCTATGACTGGAAGGTTCGGAATATTTTGATCTCCTCTTTGGGAGTTGACGAATATTATCGAGTATCTCATTGTGAAACGGCCAAAGCCATGTGGGATGCTTTACAAGTAGCTCACGAAGGCACTAATGATGTGAAAATGGCCCGAATCAACACATTAACGCAATAGTTTGATCTTTTTTACATGAAGCAAGGGGAAACCATTGCGGATATGCAAAAACGATTCACTCATATAATCAACAAATTGCATGTACTTGGTAAACCGGTTCCCAACGAGGTTGCTACTAATAAAATCTTGAGGTGTCTTAACAGGGAATGGCAGCCGAAGGTTACCGCGATCAAGGAGGTCAATAATCTAGCTACTCTAGACCTCACGACACTATTTGGCAAACTTGATGAACATGAGCAAGTGCACATCAGCTTGGAAAAACATGAGAAGAGTGTAAAGAAGGAGAAAACAAAGGAAACGGAAAAGAAGTCGACTGCTCTTAAGACTTCTTGCTCAAAGTCCACATCTCAAGAGCAAAGTGATAATGAAACCAACAATGATGAAGATGATGATTCGAGTGATGACATGGGGCTATTTGTGAAGAGATACAATAGGTATGTTGAAAGAATGAAATTCAGCACTGGATAAAAATCTCATCAAATTTAAAAGGCAAACTAGAAATGAAGGCAACAAGAGTGGCAAGTTGAAAGGATCTTGTTACAATTGTGGAAAATCCGAGCACTACAAGCCGGATTGTCCATCACTTAAGAAAGACAAAGACAAGGATAAGGATAAGAGTCGTCAACACAAGAAGTCAAACAAATCTAGACGAGCATACATCGCTTGGGAAAGCGATAGCGGGTCGGAAAAAGATGACAGCTCAAGTGACGAAAGTGAATCCGTCAATCTATGTCTTATGGCACATCAAAACAAGAAGAAAGAGGTAAAACACTCTAAATACGACCACTCCAATAATATGTCTCATTTAGAATTACAAAAAGCATTTGATATGTTGCACCATGAGGCTACGGAAGCTTTTCAACGCTTAGCCTCGAACAAAAAGATTTTTTCATACTTGGAGAAAAAGGTTTCCGATTCCGAAAAAGAATTGGAAGCTCTTAAAAACTCCATGGTGGATACATCAGAAGCTAAGATTGATGAGAACAAGTCTCCATGGTTCAATTGGGGCTGCGATACTTGTCATATTTGGCAAAAAGAGGTAAGAACCCTTAAGGCCAAATTAGAAAAGGCTCTAAAGCCTAAAGTTACGTTTGCTATTGATCGATCACATTATTGAGAAAGTATGAATAATCTGTATCAAAAGTATACATATGTGATTCGAGATAGAGATAGCAAAGGTAAACCTCAAATGCACCGTAATTGCCTATATTGTTGCAAACCTGGTCATACTATTGCTAAATGTCGTTTTAGAAGATTTCTTGTTCCAAAAGGCATTTATCAATGGCTGCCCAAATGCAACCCTGGTTTCACTCACCATAAAGGACCCAATAAGAATTGGGTACCTACTTTCCCTTGATTGACTATGTAGGTACACAGTCTTGAGACCACCGAAAGAAGATGGGTTCTGGATAGTGGCTGCTCAAGACATATGACAGGAGACATATCTCTTTTCATCGACTTTATGGCGAAGAAAAAGGGATTTGTTACCTACGGAGACAACAACAAGGGACAGATTCTCAGCAAAGGTAGTGTAGGTAACCCCCCATCTACTACTATCTCTAATATGCTTCTTGTGGAAGGCCTTAAGCATAACCTTTTAAGCATTAGTCAACTATGTGACAAAAATGATAAAGTATCTTTTTCAAAGGATTGTTGCATAGTTGAAGATAGTGACAAAAAGGATGTGTTTAAGGGCTTGAGGGTGAATAATATCTATATGATAGACTTAAATGAGGTAACGTTGAATGGCGACAAGTGTCTAGTCACCATGAATGAAGATTCATGGTTATGGCATAAACGGTTGGCTCATATCAATTTTGATTTGCTTAACAAAATAGTCTCTAAAGACCTAGTCATCGGTTTGCCCAAAATCAAATTCACAAAGGATCACCTTTGTGATGTTTGTCAAATGGGGAAGCAAACAAGGTTCTCATTCAAATCTAAAAACATCGTTTCAACTATGAGACCCCTTGAGCTCCTCCATATGGACCTCTTTGGACCATCTAGGATCAAAAGCCTAGGTGGTAACTATTATGGTTTTGTAATAGTCGATGACTTTTCTCGGTTTTGCTGGACTATTTTCTTAGCAAACACGAGTGATACCTTTTCGGCCTTTGAAAAATTTGCTAAGTTATCTCAAAACAAGTTAAACACGAACATTGTGTCAATTAGAAGTGGTCATGGGGGTGAGTTTGAAAATCATTTGTTTGAAGCATTTTGTGAATCCCATGGAATTGGACATAATTTTTCCGCACCACGTACCCCTCAACAAAATGGGGTTGTGGAACGTAAAAATATAATTTTGGAAGAATTAGGAAGGACTATGATCAATGAAAGTGGACTTCCAAAATACTTTTGGGCCGACGCCATAAGTACGGCTTGTTATGTTTTGAATAGGGTGCTCATCCGGCCTATTCTAAACAAGACACCGTATGAGCTTTTAAAAGGGCGAAAACCCAATATCTCTCACCTTCACGTTTTTGGTTGCAAGTGTTTCGTGTTGAACAATGGTAAAGAGACACTTGTAAGTTTGATGCCAAGGCTGACGAGGGTGTTTTTCTTGGATACTCTCAGTCAAGTAAAGCATATAGGATTTATAATAAGAGGTTATGTATTGTTGAAGAGTCGGTACACGTTACTTTTGATGAGTTTTATCCAAAAAATGTCGGAGAAGGTAGTTCTTTTCATGGTACAGGTGTATCTTCAGAAGACATACTCAAGGACACTGATAAAGGAATTGATCAGCCTGAAGCAGTGCGTATTAAGGAGGAAAAGGATCACCAACCTATGAAGAGTGAAGAGGATCATCTAACTAATGAAGATGACCTTCCTCCAGCATGGAAGTCTTCCAAAGACCAACCTATCGACAATATCATCGGTGACATCTCTAAGGGAGTAACCACCCACTCTAAACTTAGTAACTTCTGTTATTACTCCACTTTTGTGTCACAAGTTGAACCTAAAAACGCAAAGGAGGCGTTACTCAATGAGCATTGGTTTTTATCAATGCAAGATAAACTAAATCAATTCAGGAGAAATGAGGTTTGGGACCTTGTCCCCCCCTCCGCGAGGACATCGAGTAATCGGCACCCGATGGGTGTTTAGGAATAAACTTGATGAAAATGGAGTTATAACTCGAAACAAAGCGCGGCTTGTAGCGCAAGGGTATAACCAAGAGGAAGGAGTCAACTATGAGGAAACTTATGCGCCGATTGCCCGACTCGAGGCTATACGCCTTTTACTTGCTTATGCTTGCACTAAAAATTTCAAATTGCTTCAGATGGATGTTAAAAGTGCTTTCCTTAATGGATATATCAATGAAGAGGTTTATGTAGCCCAACCTCCGGGTTTTGAATCTCATGAATATCCCAATCATGTCTACAAACTTAAACGTGCTTTGTACGGACTTAAACAAGCCCCTGGGGCTTGGTATGAACGTCTAAGCAAATTTTTACTTGATCAAGGGTATTCAAGAGGCAAGGTTGACACAACCCTCTTTATTAAACGTCAAGGAAAACACTTAATTTTGGTACAAATTTATGTTGACGATATCATCTTCGGGTCTACTAACATGACCTTGGTCAAGGAGTTTTCTAGTTTGATGCAGAGGGAGTTTGAAATGAGCATGATGGGGGAGCTCAACTATTTCCTCGGATTGCAAATCAAACAACTCGAAGAGGGCACGTTTGTGAGTCAAACAAAATATTGTCTTGAGCTTCTCAAACGTTTTGACATGGTAAACTGCAAGGCAATTGATACTTCGATGCCTACTTGTGCTAATCTTGATCGTGAGGAAAATGGTAAGGATGTAGAGGTAAAGAAGTATAGAGGTATGATTGGATCTCTTCTTTATCTTACCGCATCACGACCCGACATTATGTTCAGTGTATGCATGTGTGCAAGGTACCAAGCACGTCCCAAGGAATCTCACTTAAAAGTTGTTAAGCGTATACTTCGATACCTCTCTGGTACTCTAAAGTATGGGCTTTGGTATTCCAAGGGTAGTGTTTGTTCCTTAGTTGGCTATTCCAATTCCGACTTTGCCAGGTGCAAATCGGATAGGAAAAGCACTAGTGGCACGTGTCACTTTTTTGCAAATTCCTTGGTGAGTTGGCATAGCAAGAAACAGGTTTCCGTTGCCTTGTCGACAGCCGAGGCGGAATACGTTGCCGCTGGCAGTTGTTGTGCTCAAGTCCTATGGCTTAAGCAACAATTGCTCGATTTTAATTTAAAACTTGAGCGTATTCCTATTCTATGCGACAACACTAGTGCTATTAACCTAACTAAGAACCCCGTATTGCATTCACGCACCAAGCATATCGAAATACGTCATCACTTCCTTAGGGATCATGTAGAGAAAGGTGATGTGGTCTTTGAGTATGTTGATACTAAAAATCAACTTGCTGACATCTTTACAAAACTACTAGCTACAGAGCCTTTCTTTCACATCCGTAGGGAACTAGGCGTTCTCGACATCTCGGATCGTGCTTGATAATAATTCAATATACTAGCTCTTCACTTATATATATATATATATATATATATATATATATATGCTTGTTTATGTTTTTGACTAACAATGCAAAGAATTATTGAGCTATATGTGAGGGCTCTCATCGTCTATCATGATTAAAGTAATATCGTTCCTCGTCATAAGTTTCTCTTACATATATGTACCATGTTAAGTGTTAAAAATGATGTTTATTACACACTTAAGCATATCTTATTCATTTGAATGTTTGATTTGTGTGTTGGCATGTTTATTTATCAATTGTTAGTGCATTAGTAGATAAAAATTTGAATTTTTCCATTTTATACTTGGTTGAGTCGACCAAAGCATGTCATGGGTCGACTCAAGAATGGTCCAATTTTTCAAGAGAAGGCGTGGGTCAGCGTGCGTCTACCTAAGGTCGACGCATCCCTAATTTTTCAAATTTTTTTAAATTTTGTTCAGCGTGTGCCGACGCATGACAAGCTTCGGTCGACGCTTCGCTGACGAACCCTGATTTTTCACTTTCTTGGGAAGGTGCGCGCTGCTTCAATGTCTTAAAAAGTAACTGCATGAAATTAATACCTTTATTCTTTTCATTTGCATGTCATAAACTCTGATTTTATTGTCTTCTCATCTCCTCTCCTTCAAACTTCCTCCATAAAACTCCATTATTGCCACAAAATTCCATTCAACAAAATCTTTAAAAGGGGGTTCTCAATATACATTAGAATCAAGGTTCTCTCTTAATTCTCTCATCATCATCTGCGCATTGTTCATCATCTGCACACTGTTCATCATCTGCGCACTGTTCATCATCTACGCACTGTTCATCATCTGCGCATTGTTCATCAGTTCGTCACTGTTCATCTGTTCTCATCAAGTTGCTCAACAATGGCTTCCCAAAGGGTAACTGGAAAAAGGTCTACCAGAGCATCAACATCACGGGCTGGACCCTCTTCAACACTGGTAACTGCTCTATCTTTACTCTATGATGCATTATCTGAGACTTTCAACGACGACTTCCGAAACCACTCCCTTATTAGACACTATGTATACTATCCTCTGAGAGCGCCAGATTATCATCTCACAGAGGTCATTGAAATGTTGAATGTTCAAAAATTTGATGAATTTCTGGAATGTGACAATAAGTATAATGGAGATTTGGTGTGATTGTTCTATACTGGAATTCTAGATAAATTCACAGGTACGGATTTTAAGTATCTTATGGATAATAAGACCTATTCTATGAATGCTGCTGTATGGAATAGCTTGTTTAAGTTGGACACTGAAGATCTTCCAGAGGTAACTGACACTAAGTTTGTCGACAACTATGAATTTAAATGTGCATTGAACTCAATGTTGCGTGAACCTTATTCGGATAGCATTGTGAACAGCGATCTGTTTCCCAAAACTGTCATAATAGGTCATCTAAAACCTGTTGATCGTATCTTGCAATGCATTGTCGCTCACATCTTGCGACCTAAGAAAGGAGGATTTTCTAGGGTCGATCAAGCAAAGGTTAATTTAATCTATCTATTGAAGAACAAAATCCGCATCAACTGGCCATACTACTTTACATATCGTATGTTTGCACTACGAGATTCTACAAGAGGTACTTCGTTGTGTTATGCGTCGTGTATTCAGTGCATTTTGAATAAGGCTGGGATAAAGGTTCCGGGTATTCGCTATATCTCTGTTTCATCTGATCATGAATTCTAACAAAATACCCTGACTATGATGGGTTACTTTTGGGATCCTGTCGCCCAGGAGTTCAAATTCAGACCCAGAGGAACTCACCCTCATCATGATGTTCCGGATGACCACGCGGTCGCGGAAGAAAATGTACAGGACGATCAAGCTGGAAATAACATACCAACTGACGTAAATATGATGAATGAAGACAATGAGGAATGGATGGGTTCCTCTCCACAGCGTGATCCTTATGAAAATCAAGGCTAGGGAGAATGGCAACACACCGGTTGGACGTCTCTTGGTGCTGCCTATGTTCCTCACACCTATGGCTGGCAATAACAAGCTGATGAATACGACTGGAAATAGCCTGAGTATTCGATTCCTACAACTTCACAGCCACAACAACAGGACACTGAAGAAATTCTGGCCATGTTGAATCAGATGCAGCTGGAACAAGAGGAATTTATGAACTTACAAGAGGAACGGTATGCAGCTCAGGAGGAGACGTTCACTTCTCTCTCAAATCAGTTGGACATCCACACTCAGAATTTCAACCGGTTTGCTGATGCTTCAATGAACAAGTTTACAGCTTTGGATAATGCACTGGAACTTCAGACTCGGAATCTAACCAACAGTTTGGGCATTCTCAATCGGGCTGTGATTGAACTGAATCAGTACTTAGAGGAACATCCACTCCCTCCACCACAAGGACAACACTTCAGAGGAATAGGCCATCCATTTAGGGGGAGGAGACAATGAGACTTAGGATCATATTTTTAGTGCATGTTATATGTTGTGTTTTGATTATATGACTTGTTCTTTTCTTGCATGATGTTTTGCTTTTGCTTTCATTTTGGACTATGTTACTCTTTCGACTACTATGGAATGTATTCTGTTTGCATCTAGTGTGCCGTATTTATCCATTTTTTATTCTTGCATTAACTTCATTATATGTGGATGTATGTTAATGTATATGTTTTGCAAATTATTGAGTAAATCGTTAAATATCATGATGCTTTATCTTTGACCTTCTTCTGTTTCTCTTTTTGATGTTGTCAAAGGGGGAGAAGGATACATCTATACTAGCAGCAGAAACTGATCTATACTAGTAGCAGAAGTTGAATTTTTAAATACCTCACAAAGATAGGGGGAGTCTTCAAATTACAAATCAAGATAAAGACAGAAAATGTTGCCATCATCAAAAAGGGGGAGTATGTGAGGGCAAGGTGCTTCTCATCTAGTTTCTGTTTTAATGATGTCAACAAATAGGATAGTCTTTAGTTTGTAATTTGGACGGTATCACTTCATTGTCGGTCGCATTGCTTACAACCATTGATAATCATGTGTCTAAACATATATGAAGGGTTCTATATAATTTCTACATGTGCATAATCATGGTACAAGTGTTTGGTGTGCATGCCTTGTGTCTCAGATAGTTAAAACATGCAGAAAAATCATTTTCTAAGTTTTTACAGGTCTTGAGTCGACCTAAACTATGCATGAGTCGACTCATGCTGTCTTGACAGTTTTTGTGAAACCACCGGGAAGGCGCACGCTGACCCTTTCCATACATGCGGTCGACGCATGCTTCTGGGTTTTGTTATTATGCAGTTTCAGCATTCCTGCGTCGACACATGGTCATGAGCGGTCGGTGCATGCTTGGTTATTTTGCGCAGATACTTCACCGGGTAAGCGCCCACCGACCCTCATCCAGTGAGCGGTCGACTCTTCGCTGGTCTGAGGCATTTTTCTGCATTCTGTTATTTCTGTTATGCTGTCATTTTCATTTAGTTGGTTATTTTGCATCATATAAATAATTGGTTCCTCATTTTTTCAACATAACAAGAAATGTGAAAATATATACTAATCTTTCTCTTCATCTTCATCTTCAACCTCGTGTCCTCTAACAACTACACATAATCATTTTTTTAGTGCCGTGCATTGTGTGAAGTGATAACGTTTAGACTTAGGTGTGTTGTATCCTTTGATCTGGGTTGAGAATCACTAGGTGTTTCTTGAATAAAACCTCTGGTTTTGTCCTCCAAGAATCTGGGTAATTTTGGGGGGGTTTTGGACAAATCAGTTTCTCTACAAGAATTCAGCCGTGTGAAGGTAACTGAAAAATGGAGTGTTCGTTTAGTTTAGTAGCTACAGTCGGAGGATCGTACGAGAAAGATTTGGGTTCGAATTGTGGAAGATCGAAATTGACTGAGTGATGGTGATTGAAGAGCGGTGGGTTCTTTCAATCTAGTAACGTGAGACGGTGATTTGTTCTACCAAATTCGAAGCACTTAATTCATCTTGAATCAAGGGGAGAGAAGACTTTGCATCGACATCAAAGACGTTTGAGGGTTTGATTGTTCAGTTTTCTCTTGTACAAAAATTTGCAAACAGAAAAATATATATATATATCTCAACTCCATGTTCGGAATTGGGGGCAGAGGTACCCTTAGCGAGGACGGTAGGGGAACTTCCTAAACAAATCGTGTTTGTTCTCTCTTTCCCTACTCTTTTATGTTTTGATATTAATTGAACTTGTGAAATATCAATTGATCAAAAATTTTTGATATAGTGTAATATAGAGCTGAAAATAAACTTGTAGAAATGATACAATCCCTTGGATTGCATTTGGCATTAGCTCTACATTCACATTAATTAGAAATTCACACTTGGAGTGTCGCACACCCCAAGTGTTTGATAAATTGATTAAGCGCAATCTCTAAAGCACTTTGTGATTAAATTTTGCCATCCTATCTCGTTGGTAATTGGATAAATTTCAAGTAAATAAGATTTGGTTGATTGCATTGTGTTTTTGTTGATTCATATATATTTTTTTCTTCTGTCGTATCATTCCTAGCGATATTCCGCATATCCGATCTTTTCGGTAGTGGTTCGTTGTAGACGAGTGATTCAGTGGTTGCTTCCGTAATAATTTTTAAAGCCAACTTTGGAACACCATTAGCGTGTAAAAACTTGTGGGATCTATTCAACCTCCCCTTCTAGATCCTAGCCATCGTCTAACATATGAAATCTTATACACGCAAGATAAATAGTAATTGGTTGAGGGCTATCATTCTATGAACATCCAGAAACACATTGGTAACTTGAAAACATATTTATGATGCATGCATTATAGAGTTTGAAAGTTTCAGGCTTACCTCTTGCAGTTGGTGATCGAATTTGATGATGGATATGTTACATTTGGACAACTTCACTATACCTTATGGAGTGTCTTGAGATGCCTGGCCTTAATTGGAGATGCTTGGATCACCTTGTGGTATCTCAACTGCAAATAGGCCTCAAGTGGATTTTGAGGTCTATGATTTTGGTGTTCCAGATGAAGTATGAGTGTTTTAACAGCTTAAATATGATATATTGGATGTGTTTAGATCATAAGCTGTGGTGGAATTGCTCCCTAACTCAAAATTCGATGGTGACTTGCAAAATAAGGCATTTCTGGTTTTTTGAAAGAGATTTTGAGGAAAGCAAGTGTTGTCAAGCTTTGATGTACTCAACCTGATCACAAATGACCTTTATTTATAGTGTGTCAAGTTTTTTTTGGCATCAATAGTGAATAGTGGCTGGTACAGACCTTTGTCCAATGGTTTTCAAAAGGAATCTCAAGTCTTCTAGCCATTGACTTGGTTCAATATTGCAGACCTATGGTCTTCTGTTGCAGGGATAAGGCTTAACTCGTTCAGTTGTATTTGCCTGAGTTCATGCCACCTTGATGCATCCATTGAATGCTCCATGACAACTTTGAAGTTTTTGGTTTTTGCATCATTAGATATCACATGCATACATGGTGATCTTTTGTATTGGGAGACTTGTGGCTCAGAGATATTTTGCTTTGATCTGATCCTTAATGTTTCTAGAAGGATTACAAGACTTCTAATTGTACAAATTAGCCAATTCGAGCAAATGACCTATAATATATCTTGGGAAGAAATAAGCTTTTGGTGCCATGTTCCAAGGGTTGTAACTTTCAGCTCAAATTGAATTTGGAGATGATCTGGTACTTGTTGGAAAGCCTTCATGACATACTTTAACTTTAATGTCCAACATTGGTCCTAGTTCAACTTGGATCAAGGTGAAAAATGGCCTCAAAGTTGGTGAAAATCCAAGACAGATTCTGTCCAAAATTTTCACTAAGTGTTGGAAAAAGTGGTCATTTTCATGTTTTTGTGATTTTGATCAATCCATAACTCAAAATCCACGAGGATTTGGAATCTTTTGTAGTTGAAAATTTTGAAGTATGTCATGTGAAATTTCATTTGAGCTTTGGATGGAAGAAAGAGGCCCTGTGGTTTGGGAGTTATGACCTTCCAAAGTCAAAGGTACAATTGACTTTTCATCAAGAAGCCCTAATTGGCCCAGATGAATTTGAATCCTTGCATTGCTTGTGAACCAAGTTATTTGAATCAATCCAACCTTGTGAATGGATTAATATGATGTATTGGAGGTCTTCAAAACACTTCTTGAGGTCTTGGCTCATGTCTTGCTCCAAAAGTCAACTTAGGGGTGAATTAGGTCAAGAAACCCTAATTCCTGATTTTTGATGCATGCATCCTCTGAGGGTATTTTGACTTGATGATTGGGTCCATGAGGTCCCTTTGAGCTTCTTGACTCATTTTTTGAGGTATTGGCTCATGCCCAAGTGAAAATATTCCTCTGGAGGCCTTGGTCGACCAAAACCCTAATTTGGTGACATTGTGGATCTCGAGGCTTGATCAGCTTGAGATGTTGCACTCTTGTGCTTGATCCTTGATATGAGAGACCTCTTGATCCTTCATGGATGTTTGAGAGGCTTGACAAGTTAAAGATCATGTCAATTCTTGATTGATCCTTTGTCTGAGTGCTCTGAGAGGACTCAAAACCCTAAGTCTTGATTGGAGTGAATGCTCAACAATCCTTGAGGAGATTGACGAGGTTTGATGGTACATCCATATTGTGGTAATAACCTTCACAATGATGGGAAATCTTGTGGTCAAAATTTGGGGTATGACAGATGCCCCTATTTAATCCTCTTGGACCCGAAGGTGTGAATGGCGGAGATATTCGGACATTCAGGGTGCAAGAGGATTAAATATTGGAATACCCAAAATTTTGATTGTGGTTATGAATAGCAGTTTGCTCGCCCATCTTCTTTTGCTAAGCAATGTTACTTAGAAAAAGGGTAAAACTTCCCCTTGATCCTAGTCTTCAGCCACGAAACTGGTCTTAGTTTTCTTTTGAAAATAAACTTCCCCTCGATCCTAGTTTTCAGCCACAGAACTAGTCTCAGTTTCCTTTGAAATAAAACTTCCCCTCGATCCTGGTCTTCAGCCACGAAACTGGTCTCAGTTTCCTTTGAAATAAACTTCCCCTCGATCTTGGTTTTCAGCCACGGAACTGGTCTCAGTTTCCTTTGAAATAAAACTTCCCCTTGATCCTAGTCTTCAGCCATGGAACTGGTCTCAGTTTCTTATTGTCAAGTTTCTTTCTTAACAAGGAATGCTATTTGTAGCGGTCTTTATCAAACTTCTCACCGAGTTTTACTAGGGAGATGCCCTTTGATGGAAAAAGTTTGAGGTCAGACTTGTTGGGGAAACCCATTAGTCAGAGCTGTAGAGGTGCGCAAACTTCTCTATTGGAGATGTCATTTGTCGACTCTACTGGGGAAAACGAGTCTCTTGAGAGACCGTTTTTCACTTGGTGAGGTTAATCATACTTTTCTTCGAGATCTTTCTCGGAGAAATGCCATGTGATGTGATCCAATTTTGAGGTGCTGATGACTTCATTAACATCGAATTTCTTGGGAGAAAAATCGATGCATTGCCAAGAGTGTTTGGTTAAGAGGCTTTCTCTGGGGATTTTCCTTAATCCGGGAAAGCGAAAATATCATTTTCAATGGTGAAGAGTGATGTTCCAAAGGTGTTTGTCGAACGTCTTCTCGCCTTTTAGAGGTTCAAGTTATCAAAGTGGTCGAGGAAAATCTCCAATCCAGAGATAAACTGGGGAGAGATTGCTTAGACGGCACTTTTCCAGACCAGGACATAACTAACAACTCTATCAGTGAGAGGACTTTATCACTTGGGGATGAAACTGACCAGAGTGATATTAATGCAACATGAATATGAATATGAATCAATTATGCATGATGTATGTATTGTTTATGCTGACAAAACAGACGCGACATACGGACTGGTGAATGAACTTGACTGGATACTCGGCCACTGTGGGGGATAAAAAGTATCATTGGTTCAGTGATAGTCATCCTTTCTTACTTAGGAGGGGTAGAACCTACTGGGAGAGAAAGAACCATCAATTGGTCTATAGAGGTAAGAACTCTGTCGGGGATATCAAATGGGACATTACATCTAAAACAGTTGATCCTTCATTCTGGTGTACTGGTTTAAAAGGAGTACTTTGATTCTACTTTTTGAGGTTTAATCACTTCCGGAGAAGCCATCGATGTCCCTTTTTGTGTTCAATAGTAAAAAAGAATTGCCATCTTTATTTTAAAAGCAGAAGAAAAATTTGACAAGTAAATTCGTTTTTGTTTTGTTTCAAGAATCGTTGATCGTATTAAAATGTCATTTTGTAAAGCTAAATAAATGAGAATTGCAAACAAAAGCACTAGGGCTCAAATTTTATTGATAGAATGGTAATCAGCCAAACGCATGATCCCATAGAGCATTACAAAGTTTAGAAAATGGTAATTTAAAGGGAAAGGGGCAACATTGAAACATAACGACCTTTATCCTTCTACCAACATTGAATTCTGGACATTCTAAGCTTCTGTCGAAGGTGGCCTTGACTGAAGTTATTTTGACGGATGACGTCTGCGCTGGGGATCTGAACTTTGTCAGACGTATTTACTTGCCATGAATCCCTATTTTTTTTGCCTAGATTTCCTTTTGAGGTTTTCAATCTATCGGGATGATTTTTGCTTGTGTCTCTAATTTTTACCTGGACCGCCCTTTTGGGTTTTCAATCCACTGAGATGTTTTTTATTTATTTATTTAGGCGAAGTATTTCTTAACTATATCAACATTCGTGGGGCAGGTAAACTCCTCTCTCCCCATGGACGCGAGTCTCAAGGCACCGCCTGAAACGATTTTCTTAATCACATAAGGGCCTTCATAATTCGGAGTCCATTTGCCCCGGGAATCAGTGAGGAATGATTGTATCTTCTTGAGCACGAGGACTCCTTTTCTGAAGACATGGGGTCGGACCTTTTTATCAAACGCCTTCTTCATTCTTTACTGATATAGCTGACCGTGACATAAAGTCGTCATTCTCTTTTCTCCAATAAGGTTTAATTCATCGTGTCGGCTTTGACACCATTCAACTTCTGTTAGCTTGGCCTCCATCAATACCCTGATTGATGGGATCTCTACTTCTATGGGGAGAACTGCTTCCATGCCATATACTAGAGAGTAAGGGGTTGCCCCTGCTGAAGTAAGGATAGATGTGCGATAACCGTGAAGAGCAAAGGGTAGCATCTCGTGCCAGTCTTTGTAGGTTGCAACCATCTTTTGAACGATCTTCTTGATGTTCTTATTATCCTCTTATACCGCTCCATTCATCTTAGGCCAGTAGGGAGATGAGTTATGGTGTTCGATTTTAAACTCAGCAGATAACTCTTTCATCATCTTGTTGTTCAAGTTGGATCCATTATCAGTAATGATCTGGCTTGGGACACCTTAACGGCAGATGAGATTGTTCTTGATAAATTAGACCAACACTTGTCGGGTCACATTGGTGTATGACACTGCTTCGACCCATTCGGTGAAGTAGTCAATGGCTACCAGGATGAACCGATGTCCGTTTGAAGCTTTGGGTTCAATCATGCCAATCATGTCGATTCCCCATATAGAGAAGGGCCATGGAGAAGAAAGGACTTTGAGATGCGTTGGCGGTACATGGATCTTGTTTGCGTATATCTGAAACTTGTAACACCTCCTCATGTACTTGTAGGAATTGGATTCCATTGTCAGCCAATAATATCCTGCTCTCAGAATTTTTCTCGCCATTGTGTGTCCTTTGGCATGAGTGCCAAATGATCATTCGTGAATCTCTTTCATCAACAGGTTTACTTCTTGTTTGTCTACGCATCTGAGCAAAACCATGTCAAAGTTTCTCTTATAGAGTGTATCACCGTTCAGGAAGAAGTTGCTAGCCAGTCTTCTGAGAGTCTTCCTGTCTTTTCTTGATGCCCCAGGCGGGTACTCTTGTTTTTGAAGGAAGCATTTGATATCGTGATACCAGGGTTTTTCATCCATGACTGCTTCAATTACAAAGATGTAAGCAGGCCTGTCAAGGTGCATTATATCGATCTTGGGTACGTCGTTCCATCGACTCACACTAATCATGGAGGATAGAGTAGCGAGTGCATCAGCCATGTGATTTTCTTCACGAGGGATATGATGAAACTCAATTCTGTTGAAGAATGGTAACAACCTTCTCGCGTAGTCTTTATAAGGAATCAATCATGAATGATACGTGTTCCACTCTCCTTTGATCTGATTGATAACTAGGGTTAAGTCTCCATACACATCCAAGTTCTTAATCCTTAAGCCAATAGCTTCTTCGAGACCCATGATACGAGCTTCGTATTCGGCCTTGTTGTTTGTGCATTTGAATGTCAGTCTGGCAGTGATAGGAATATGGGTACCCTGAGGTGTTACTATGATTGCCCCAATTCCGTTTCCTATTGACGGGTCCGTCGAATATTAGTCCCCATTGGGAACCTGGTTCCGGCCCTTCACTGGGCATCGGTTCATCGAAATCTTTCATTTTTAAGTACATGACATCTTCGTCTGGGAAGTCAAATCCGACAGATTCCTGATCGTCAATCGGTTGATGAGCCAAATTATCGGCTAAAATACTTCCTTTGATGGCTTTCTGAGCATGGTACTCAATGTCGTATTCCGATAAAAACATCTGCCAACGGGCAATCCTTCCTGTGAGAGCAGGTTTTTCAAAGACGTACTTGATCAGATCCATTTCGGAGATTAACCAAGTAGTGTGACAAATCATATACTGGCGAAGACGTTTGGTTGCTCAAGCCAGAGCGCAACAAGTTTTCTCAAGCATAGTGTACCGAGTTTCACAATCCGTGAACTTCTTGCTTAAATAATAAATGATAGACTCTTTTCATTTTGTTTCCAACGGCTCTTTGTGAGGCTCAATAGACCTTTCCTCTTGCCTGAGTAGTTAGGAGATCTCTTATGGAATTTCTTCGTCCTCTTCTTCTTCAGCTTCAAATACCGGGAATTCAAAGTTGGGAGAAGGCATTGGATCATATGTTTCAACGGGGTTTAAAGCAAGCAATCTATATTAAGTGATGATTAATTTTTTAGCAAAGACAGAGATAATGCAAGAGTGTGTGCAATGTATTTTCTGAAAACTGCTTGTTTTTATTTTGGGTTGTTTTTAGGATTACCATTTTCTGAAAAACGAAAAGTGAAAACAGCAATAAATGCGGGAATGACAGAATGACATTATTTATTCATGATTTGTCGATTCTTGAAACACAACCCTATAAAACAAAACTTTGTCACTTTGGGCGAAGCGGAGAGGGACATTTACAGAAAACTGAGCCCTTATAAAAACATCCATTTCACCCGGGCAAGGTGAAGGGTTTAACACAAAGATGGTAATTACTTCGACTTATGGACTACTTTTGGGACATCGACTGCAACCCAGTGGCGACGAACTCCTCTGTGAATCACAAAGTCTTGTACCTTCCTTCTTGGTTTATCTTCAGAAATAACGCTGATTTCTGGCAGAGTAGGATCATTGGAGTCTTCTTCCCATGCAGAGTTGTCATAGGAGAATTCTTCGGTCGTATCTTCCATAGTGTTTTCACTCTCAAGGGGATCTCCCCATCCAGTCGGCTGGATGTCCTCAAGCCTGATACGAGAGCTTTCAGGACCTGGTATTCCACTAGACTGGTATTCATTAAGCGGATGTCAAAGATCTGAACCATGTTAACTTGATGATTATTCCTTTCATGTTAGTCTTGGATCCATCTGAGATCCATTTGACGTTGGAGGGCCTCTTATACAAAAGAGCCTCCCTGATTGTCTTTTGAGCAGATCGAGCAAGTGATGTAATCGTGTCGTGGCAGATTGTAATACTGACTTTGTCTTGAATGCAATGCCACTAGATTGACGTTCATTGCACAAATGTTACGGTTCTAAACAATGTTAGGATGTGCATGGGCCATGTTTACTTCACGAATCCTGTGATCCTGAATCCAACCTAGATCCATTTGTTCTTGTAGAGCTGCTTGTACTTTGGCACACCCTTGATTTTCCTTGGAGAAGATATCACACTGATGATATTTGTGAGATGGAACATGGCCGTACCCGCTCTGTTTGCAATGCATCTTTACCAGGTTGATTCCTAGTAAGCGTACATTGTGAATTTGATAACTGTTAACAGGCTCCTCTTCTATCAAATTCACTGTAGTCTTTTCATATTGCGGTAATGGGTTTGTCTGAACATTTGGATTAGTATCTTTAAAAGATAAAATCCCGTTCTTGACAAGCTTTTGTACATCAAACTTGAAGCTGAGACAATTCTCGATGTTATGTCCCGATCCTCCTTGATGGTAAGGGCAAATCTGATCTGCTTTGAACCAAAAAGGTGGATTTTCTGGTACTGCGAGAGGTGTCCTGGTTTGAACATGCCCCTTGGCCAGTAGAAGTGGAAATAATTCTGCATACAACATCGGTATAGGGTCGAACCCTGATGGACGTGTAGTACGATTGTTGTTATTGTACTGCGGGCGAGCCTGCTGAAGATGTTGTTGTGGCCTTTGCTGATACTGTTGTTGATTTGGTTGGCTCTGAGCAACCTGAGGTTGATAAGTCAGAGCTGGCGTCGGGTTGATAGCAGGAGTTACTGCTGCTATCGGTTGATACCTTCGCCTTTGCTTTCCCAGAGAGATATAACTGATATCTTGCTCTTTCTTCTTTTAGAAAGCACTACCGTGTCTCTTAGTACTGCTAGATGGCTCTGCATCTTTGACTAATCGCCCTTCTCAGACTGCTTCTTCAAGGCGTACTCCCATGTTCACCATTTCAGTGAAGTCACTGGACGCACTAGCAACCATTCGGTCATAATAAAACGAGCTCAACGTTTTCAGAAACATCTTTGTTATTTCCTTTTCTTCGACAGGAGGACAGATCTGGGCGGTGATTTCACGCCATCTCTGAGCATATTCTTTGAAGGTTTCTTTATCCTTTTGTGACATAGCTCTGAGCTGGTCCCTATCTGGTGCCATGTCCAAGTTGTATTTATACTGCTGAATGAAGGCTGCCCCGAGATCTCTGAAAGTACTGATCTTGGTGCGGCTTAAACCCATGTACCATTTGAGTGCGACACCGGTTAAACTGTCTTGGAAGTAATGGACTAGTAGCTGTTGATTTTCTGTCTGGGTAGATATTTTCCAAGCGTACATCACCAAATGACTTTGAGGGCAAGAGTTGCCTTTGTAATTTTCAAAGTCAGGCACCTTAAATTTGTGCGGTATCTTTACATTAGGGACCAAATAGAGGTCGGCGACGTCTTTTCCAAACAAGTCTTGACCGCGAATGGCATGCAGTTCCTTCTGCATTTCCAAGATTTGTTCCTGGAATTCATTCATCCTTTCATATATGATGAGTCCAAGCCCTTGAGGTTGGCATCAATTTTGGTAAAACTAACTTAGCAAAAAGATGTTGGACAATATGTCCTGACATGATGATCTAACTGCAGGTTAAAGATGTTAGACAAGATGTCGTATCAGGTGGATTCAACATCTTTGTCTATTATAGTTTTGGAATAACTGTATTTAGGTTCCAGGTGTGATTGGAATATCACTTGATCCTAGGTGACATCTGAGATTGAGGAATCACAGATTCTGATTCTAAAAGGAATATGCGGTTTCAATACAAGGAGATATTTTTGGAAACTTGGGATTGAAGAAAATAATAGGTCGCAGATTCTTTGGAGCAGAATTGCTGCGTTTTTGAAGCCCAATTCCAGATCTGTTTTGCAATATAAATAGGATGGATTTAACCTAGTATTGGTGTTGAATATTGCAGCTGTTATAGAGTACTAGGGTTTGTACTTTTGTGAGCCTCTCGTGTACTGTGTGAATACCAGAGAAGGACAGTTTGTTGAGTTGAAATATTTTTAGTCACTGCTGTGATTAGAAGGGAATTGAGAAGGGTCTCATACCTAGGAGCATCTTAGGTAGAAATCTAGGAAGGGTAGTTCTAGGTACTAAGTTGTAAACGTTGGAGTTTAGCTTAGAACTAATTCTACTTAGTTGATTTCATTCCTGGCTTGGTAGCCCTCGGATGTAGGTGTTGTTGATCACTGAACTGGGTTAACAATTTCTGTGTGTCATTTTTCTTTCTGCTGTTTGTTTATGTTCTTCCTTAATCCTTGTGAGAAGCAGAGATCAAGTGTCACGTAATCCTGTCTGACATCTTAGTGATCTGCTTAACCAGAATTTCGATATCCGTCCTCGTTTCCACCAGAAATCGCTTGCAGAATCTGTCCTTCCGGGGTAGTGTGTACCACTTGTAACACCCTTCTATACCCCAAAACAATAATCGGATATTTCAATTAGAAAACATAACCACAAGGGTGTCACACACATCAAAACACATAACCTACTCCGTAACATGGGTTACCATAAAAATAAATTCAATGTACATATTTATACCTGGGATGTTACACGACATCCAACACATCTGATTTGTACTTGGGATGTTACACGACATCCAACACATCTGATTTTGGTCAAGTACTTATATAATAAGACATTTAGTACCTGTCATCGCGTGCTCACCCAAGAATTTATGGTATCATCGCAGCAGAATTACTAATAAACATACAACAATAGTATCGTAACTCAAGACGGTAAGTCTCATGGATTTCAACTTAATGGCAAAATCCAAGGAGTACGACAATCAACTTAAAACAACTTAAAAATCTCAACAACAAAAAAAGTTTGTAACATCGACAACAATAACACCAAAAATTAAATCAAACGTTTATCCCCACCCGATGTTACATGATCAGAGCAAGAAACCACTAAATAAAAGTGATAAACTACGGAAGTCACTTCAAGAGCTATCCTTCCACTTACTTCCGTCAAAGCTACTCCTGAGTATCTGCACGATACCCATGTAAAGGCAACATTCAAACAGAAGGGGTGAGAATACAATTCAATAATAACGGTAAAAGACAATCGGAAGTAGATTAATCTAACAACATCACACACCAAATACAACAACATAGGCATATTAAGTATTTTCATCCACACAACATAACATCAAATAATCACTAAATGCAGCACAAATGCAAATGTACTCGACAACTGACTCAAAATGCATGTGGTACCAAACTATAAACACTCAGGTTCATTTCACTCCATGATCCCCACCATAGGATCGATTCCCTCTTGGAACCGGAGCACACCAAAATCGCTACCATCACCCTAGGCAACGCTTCACTAATTCCTCAATAGAATTAGCTACTCGAACTTGATCCCCACTATAGGATCAAGGCTCCCCAAATTAGACCGAAGTCCGTACACCATGATGCATGAACTCATAATAACATGCATTATCACCAAGATAATCACCAAATTAATCACCAAAATTATCATCAAATAGTCACCAAACTATCGCCAAAATTATTACCAAAATGATCACCAAAATTGTCACAAAAATAATTGCCAAAATAACCACCAAAATTATCACCAAAATAATACATAGAACTATACTCACCACTCTATAATTAATTAATACCACACTAATTAATAAATAAACACACTAGTTAATAAAGAACACCACATATGTAGATTAATTATTTTCTCTCTATATATTAACTAAGTTAAATATACAAAAGCATTGTGTCAAATATATGCCAAAACAAAGAAAAACAGATGGCGACAGAATTTAACAATGTCAATGTTGGTCTAAGCTAAGCATATATATAAGTAAGGGTGGACAAAATTTTCAACCCGCCCGAAAACCGAGAAAACCGCAGTAGTAAAAGGAAAATGGGCGGGTACGGGCGAGTAAACGGGCCAAAGGAAATTTTTTCACAGTTTAAAACGGTTTTCATGGGCGGGTGCGGATTGGAGAAATAAATACGTCGGTGTCCGACCCGCCCCCACATGTATAATAATAGTTTTCTGAATCATTTAAAGCTTCTTTATTCATATTTTAATAGACAGCCATTAATCAAGAAACATTATATTTATTGGAAACACGCACTGCAACACTGCAAACCATCAATGTCACTTTAATAATAATAATTTATTCTTAATTTAATCCTATTTTGAATATTTTCTCTTTAATTTTGTACTAATTACAAGTATATTTGTTTGTCTCTCTAATTTGTCTCTCTCTTTCTCCTTTTCTCTCTATTTTCTTTTCTCTCTATTTTCTAATTTTTATTCTTCAGATACATAACCTCTTTCCCTCTCAACTTCTTCCTTAACAACATGACAAATATGAGATTTCCATCGCAGTGAAAAACAAAGATAGAAAAGAAAAGGATATATGAAGTATGGTGCAAAGCTACCATGAAAAAGATTTTTTTGGTTTTTAGCAGATTTTCATCTATGGAAAGAATGTTTAGACTCACCGGTAAAAGTAACTACAAACCGCATCATCCGATCCGTTTGAACCGCAACCCAACCGAACCGCTAGCCGCTGTAACCGACGTTGAAAATGGGCGGAAGTGGGTTGTTAATTTTGGCCCGCGGTTTTTCACGGTGGACAACATCTGGCTCGGAACCGCCTGAAACCGCCCGTTGTCCACCCCTATAAATAAGTATATATTTCTCCATTATATGCATGCCCAATTCAGTAGTCTTAACAGTAAATTCAATTAATACTAAGCATTTCTATTTTTTTCAAACGATACGCACGATAGCTTCGGTTTTCTTAAAAGTAAATCAATTAATACCACACCTGCCCATTTGATTATAAAATTAATTTATACATGATACTTCTATGATAAATAATTATTCAAAATTATAACTTAGCAGAGATTTCTTAAGTTAAAAATCATAGGTACCAGTTTTATATGCATATAATCACAGTAACGACGTGTATATTATTACGGCAACGACATGTATATAATTACGACAATGGCATGTGCATCTACAGTTCTATATTTATATAATCACAGCAATGGCATATGCATGCATATATTTGGCTACAGTACTACAGTATAAATTGGAGGCTACAATGTATAAAATAGAAACATATTCTTGAGTTAAATATATTTGAAACGTGGTTCTTTCGATCATCAAAGTAATATATATAACCTACTTTATATACTAGTCGAAGCAACTTTATCAATATTCGAAGCAATTCATATGCGCATATATTCATATGATAATCGAACCACTATGTGTGTATATATAGATGAAGAATGGACACACTATTGCATATACATAGATGAATGACGGTAACAAGTATTGCAAAACATCAATTTTTTTCTAAAAACACAAAATTCATGAAAATCATCACCCCTATTATTGAACCAAATTCCCACCCTTACCTTGTAATTCTAGCAATTGATGCAATTCTCCCTTGAATTTCTCTTCTTCTACCTCTAGCCAAATTTTCTGCTTTTGCTCTAACTTCCAAAAACACGTACTGACACTCTCCAGTTCTCTAACCCTTCTTTTAGATTAAAAACCTAGTACCTTATTTTAGTTATTCCCATTTCACCCTTACTTATCTCTATTTCCTATTTTATATTTATAATAACTTAATTCCCCTTATTTTTCTAAATATTCTATACCTTTATTTCTCCACTAAATTCTCAATATTTTATTTTAATAAAAATACTACTAAATACTTCTTATTTTCCTATCATTCTACTATATTCACTTTATTAAATTAAATAAATCATATTATTTAACTTTCAAATAATTCTAAATATTTTAATTTATTCCAACTAACTTTTACTCCAATTGATTATTTAACTACCCCTACCCATCAATCCAATAAATTACACAAAATTATAATTAATTCAAAATTAATTCGATTAAAATAACTATAAAAAAAATGAGGTGTTACAACTCTCCCCCACTTAAAAAAAAATTCCGCCCTCAAAAATTACCTGATGAAAATAAGGTCAGATACGACTCTCTCATATGCTCTTCACGCTCCTAAGTCATGCTCCCACCAGCTGGTCCTCCCCAAACTACCTTTACCAAGACAATCTCTTTACCTCGCAACTGCTTCACCTCTCGATCCTCTATCCTTATGGGCGATGCCTCCATAGTCAAGTTATCTCTCACCTGCACATCATCCACTTGGATCACATGAGACAGATCTGGAATGTATCTCCTCAACTGAGACACATGAAACACATCATGAAGATTAACAAGCAGCGGCGGCAAAGCAATCCGATAGGCCACCTCTCCTATCCTCTGTAAAATCTGGTACGGACCAACAAAACGTGGTGTGAGCTTTCGAGACTTCAAAGCTCGACCAACACCAGTTACTGGCGTAACTCTCAAAAACACGTGATCTCCCTCCTGGAACTCAAGTGTTTTCCTCCTCTTGTCATGGTAGCTTTTTTGACGACTCTGCGACTCTTTCATTTTTTTCTTGGATCATCTTGATCTTTTCGGTCGTCTGGTGAACAATCTCAGGTCCGAGCACAACACTCTCGCCTGACTCATACCAACACAAAGTAGTCCTACACCTTCTACCATACAATGCCTCGTACGGCGCCATTCCAATACTAGAATGATAACTGCTGTTGTAGGTAAACTCAATCAACGACAAGTAGCTATCCCAAGCACCTCCTTGTTCTAGTACACAAGCCCTCAATAAATCTTCCAATGACTGGATGGTCCTCTCTGTTTGACCGTCTGTTTGCGGATGGTAAGCAGAACTCCACCTCAGCTTAGTACCCAAAGTTGTTAGCAAACTCTCCTAGAATCTCGATGTGAATCTCGGATCTCTATCCGATACAATACTTGAAGGAATACCATGCAGTTTCACAATCTCATCAATATACAATTCGGCCAGCTTTTACAAGGAATAATTGATCCTCATCGGTATAAAATGAGCCGATTTGGTCAATCTATCAACAATCACCCAAATTGAATCACATCCCTTCGAAGTCTTCGGTAGACCCGTCACAAAATCCATGGAAATGCTATCCCATTTCCACTCTGGAATATTCAACGGTTGCATAAGACCTAATGACTTCTGATGTTCAATCTTCGATTTCTGACAAGTCAAACAAGCATACACAAACTCAGCTACTTCCTTCTTCATTCCTGGCCACCAAAACAACTTCTTCAAGTCTTGATACATTTTTATGGCACCGAGATGAATACTTAACCTACTTCTGTGACCCTCCTCAAGAATGCTCTTCTTAATTTCTGGCACATCTGGAACACACACCCTATCTCTAAACCTCATCACATCATTCTCATCAATCCTAAAATCACCCCCGTTACCTTGGTTTATTAACGTGAGACGATCCACCAAACCCAGATCAGATTTTTGACCTTCTCTGATTTCTTGGAGAATACCAGTAGTAAGCTTCAGCATACCCATCTTCACACTGTTAGGAGTCTCTTTATACACTAGACTCATATCTCTGAATCGTTCAATCAGTTCTAACTCTCGAACCATAAGCATTGACATATGTAAGAACTTCCTACTTAACGCATCAGCTACAACCTTAGCCTTACCCGGATGGTAACTCAATTCAAAATCATAATCCTTCAGAAGTTCAAGCCATCTCCTCTGCCTCATATTCAACTCTTTCTGGTCAAACAGGTACTTCAGGCTCTTGTGATCACTGAACACTTCGAACCTGGATCCAAAAAGATAATGCCTCCAAATCTTCAAAACAAAAACCACAGCTGCTAACTCTAAGTCATGCGTAGGATAATTCCTTTCATGAACCTTCAGTTGTCTGGAAGCATAAGCAACGACTTGACCATTCTGCATCAGTACACCACCAAGACCCATCTTTGACGCATCACAATATACTACAAAAGAATCACTCGGATTAGGTAAGATCAATACCGGGACACTCGTCAATTTCTTCTTGAGTTCTACAAAACTTTTTTCACATGCAACATCCCACACATAAGCTTGACCCTTTTGAGTCAACTGAGTCAAAGGCAGTGCTAACTTCGAAAAGCCTTCTATAAACCTGCGATAATAATCAGCTAAGCCACCTTGTAGCACACTCAAGAGAAATAAACGAATGAGTAACAGCAATATCAATAATAGCAATTAACTCAACGTTATTAATGAAATAAGTACCTCTGATTAAGTTATCTGTCTTGGGAACCTCTGAACCACGCAAGGTAAACACTCTACCGTTAGTCTGGGCAGCAGTAGCGGCCGTCTTCTTTGGCTTCTGACATTGTATACTGATATGAGCCTGTTCACCATAATTGTAACAAGTCGGACCATAATTCTTGCACTCTGCAACATGGTGACCTATTTTTCCACAATTGTAACATCTCAGGACCTTATTATTACATTCATTAGCACAGTGGCCTAGCTCGCCACACTTGAAGAACTTGACAGAAGCGGGAGCTCCTCCCCCACTTGCCTTCTTCCCATCTAAAGCCTTCTGCTTCCCTTTGTCAGCTGGAGTCACATAAGGTTTTCCTATAAATTGTCCCTTCCCTTTCTTCTCACTAAGATTCTTGTAGTGAGCAGATCGAGCTCTGCTATCCTCATCGTAGATCCTACTCTTATTCACCAGTTCAGCATACCTACGAATATGTTGGTATCCAATACCTTGTTTGATCTCTGGTCTCAGCCCATTCTCAAACTTGAGACATTTGGAAGTATTAGCATCAACGCGATTGTAAATAGGACAGAACTTCACCAACGCCTCAAACTTCACCGCATACTCTGCCATAGTCATGTTCCCTTGCTTTAGCTCAAGGAACTCCATCTTTTTCTTGCCACGCACATCCTCTGGAAAGTACTTCTCCAAGAATTAATTTTTGAACACAGCCCAAGTTATCTCTGTACCAGTATCTTCCAATCTCTGACGCGCATTATCCCACCAATCCTCAGCTTCCTCTGACAGCATATGAGTACCAAATTGTACCATCTGAGCCTCAGTGCAAGCCATTACTCGGAATATCTTCTCAGTTACTTTGAGCCATGCCTGTGCACCCTCTGGATCATGGCTACCCTTGAAAGTTTGTGGATTGTTCCTCTAAAATTTTCCCAAAGCGCGAAACTCATCAGGAGCTCCTCCTGCTCCCCCATTCTGATTGTTCTGTGCATTTTGAGCCATCACTTGGGCAAGTGATTCCAAAGCTTTACCAATAGCAGGATCGTTTCTTCCAGCCATTCTGCACACCATCAAACAACATTAGAAGAAACAAAGCATCGACGGTGTACATACACTCATCGACTAACAGGGAATTGATATCATATAAAAACCTGGCCGGATGGACCGACCTGCTCTGATACCACTAATGTAACACCCTTCTATACCCTAAAACAATAATCAAATATTTCAATTAGAAAACATAACCACAAGGGTGTCACACACATCAAAACACATAACCTGCTCCGTAACACGGGTTACCATAAAAATAAATTCAATGTACATATTTATACCTGGGATGTTACACGACATCCAACACATCTGATTTGTACTTGGGATGTTACACGACATCCAACACATCTGATTTTGGTCAAGTACTTATATAATAAGATATTTAGTACCTGTCATCGCGTGCTCACCCAAGAATTTACGGTATCATCACAGCGGAATTACTAATAAACATACAACAATAGTATTGTAACTCAAGACGGTAAGTCTCATGGATTTCAACTTAATGGCATAATCCAAGGAGTACGACAATCAACTTAAAACAACGTAAAAATCTCAACAACAAAAAAAGTTTGTAACATCGACAACAATAACACCAAAAATTAAATCAAATGTTTATCCTCACCCGATGTTACATGATCAGAGCAAGAAACCACTAAATAAAAGCGATAAACTACAGAAGTCACTTCAAGAGCTATCCTTCCACTTACTTCTGTCAAAGCTACTCCTAAGTATCTGCACGATGCCCATGTAAAGGCAACATTCAAACAGAAAGGGTGAGAATACAATTCAATAATAACGGTAAAAGACAATCGGAAGTAGATTAATCTAACAACATCACACACCAAATACAACAACATAGGCGTATTAAGTATTCTCATCCACACAACATAACATCAAATAATCACTAAATGCAGCACAAATGCAAATGTACTCGACAACTGACTCAAAATGCATGTGGTACTAAACTATGAACACTCAGGTTCATTTCAATCCACGATCCCCACCATAGGATCGATTCCCTCTTAGAACCGGAGCACACCAAAATCGCTACCATCACCCTAGGCAACGCTTCACTAATTCCTCAATAGAATTAGCTACTCGCACTTGATCCCCACCATAGGATCAAGGCTCACCAAAATTGGACCGAAATCCGTACACCATGATGCATGAACTCATAATAACATGCATTATCACCAAGATAATCACCAAATTAATCACCAAAATTATCATCAAATAGTCACCAAACTATCGCCAAAATTATTACCAAAATGATCACCAAAATTATCACCAAAATAATTGCCAAAATAACCACCAAAATTATCACCAAAATAATACATAGAACTATACTCACCACTCTATAATTAATTAATACCACACTAATTAATAAATAAACACACTAGTTAATAAAGAACACCACATATGTAGATTAATTATTTTCTCTCTATATATTAACTAAGTTAAATATACAAAAGCATTATGCAAATGTATGCCAAAACAAAGAAAAACAGATGGTGACAGAATTTGACAATGTCAATGTTGGTCTAAGCTAAGCATATATATAAGTATATATTTCTCCATTATATGCATGCCCAATTCAGTAGTCTTAACAGTAAATTCAATTAATACTAAGCATTCCTATTTTTTTCAAACGATACGCACGATAACTTCGGTTTTCTTAAAAGTAAATCAATTAATACCACACCTGCCCATTTGATTATAAAATTAATTTATACATGATACTTCTATGATAAATAATTATTCAAAATTATAACTTAGCAGAGATTTCTTAAGTTAAAGATCATAGGTACCAGTTTTATATGCATATAATCACAGTAACGACGTGTATATTATTGTGGCAACGACATGTATATAATCACGGCAATGGCATGTGCATCTACAGTTCTATATTTATATAATCACGGCAATGGCATGTGCATGCATATATTTGGCTACAGTATAAATTGGAGGCTACAATGTATAAATTAGAAACATATTCTTGAGTTAAATATATTTGAAACGTTGTTCTTTCGATCATCAAAGCAATATATATAACCTACTTTATATACTAGTCGAAGCAACTTTATCAATATTCGAAGCAACTCATATGCGCATATATTCATATGATAATCGAACCACTATGTGTGTGTATATATATAGATGAAGAATGGACACACTATTGCATATACATAGATGAATGACGGTAACAAGTATTGCAAAACATCAATTTTTTTCTAAAAACACAGAATTCATGAAAATCACCACCCCTATTATTGAACCAAATTCCCACCTTTACCTTGTAATTCTAGCAATTGATGCAATTCTCCCTTGAATTTCTCTTCTTCTACCTCTAGCCAATTTTTCTTCTTTTGCTCTAACTTCTAAAAACACGTACTGACACTCTCCAGTTCTCTAACCCTTCTTTTAGATTAAAAACCTAGTATCTTATTTTAGCTATTCTCATTCCACCCTTACTTATCTCTATTTCCTATTTTATTTTTATAATAACTTAATTCCCCTTATTTTTCTAAATATTCTATAACTTTATTTCTCCACTAAATTCTCAATCTTTTATTTTAATAAAAATACTACTAAATACTTCTTATTTTCCTATCATTCTACTATATTCACTTTATTAAATTAAATAAATCATATTATTTAACTATCAAATAATTCTAAATATTTTTAATTTTTTCCAACTAACTTCTATTCCAATTGATTATTTAACTACCCCTACCCATCAATCCAATAAATTACACAAAATTATAATTAATTTGAAATTAACTCGATTAAAATAACTATAAAAAATGAGGTGTTACACCACTGGCTGTGGTATAGTCATTACGGCGGTAACTCTTGGCGCTTCAGTGACCTGAAGTTTGTAACCTTCAAGGGTTTCTATTGTAACCCTTGCATCTTCAATTACCTGAAGTTTGTAACCTTCAGGTCTGGCGGTTCTTGCTACGACTTCCGGGTCTTCAGTAACCGGTGGGATGTATCCTTCATGTATAAAGTTATGAGGCATGCCCCAGGGAAATCCTTTAGGCATGTTTTACTGAGGATGACTGTCAGGCATCTCAAATGCTAGTGTGGATGTACCCTCCGGGATTACAGTCCTTTGATGCTGTTGTTCCTGTGCTGCTGCCAGGGATTGCATGTCGTGGTGGAGTTTCTCCAAACTCTCTTTTAGAGCGTTGATTTCTTCTCTCAGCTCTTTGTTCTCTTCCTCGAGATCATCCATTTTCTTTTGTTGATTGGCCCAAGTATTGTACGAATGAGATAGTTTGACTCTAGAGTGCGACACATATGTGAGACTCAAAGGCAAAGATGTGTTATGTGAGAATGATGAGTGAAATGCAAAGAATGTTATATTTTTTTTAGTTTTTTTTTTGTTTTTAAAAGAACTTTTAACAATTATATTGCAAATATCACACAGCGGGGGAAACCCTTTTATTGAACTCGGAAGATTGCAGTATTTTACAAGGAAAAGTACAGTATTTTACAAAATGCGAGAAAGGAAAATTAGGCCTATGGATCCTGAGTTCTTTCTGAGGAGAGCTCAGATGCTGGTTCCTGAACTTTTCTTTTCTTTGATTGGGCTCCATTAGCCGTTGTCGGGTCGACGGTCCTTTACTAAGTGAAAGGAGTGAGTAAATTTCTCCGTTCTTCCTGACTTTCCATAGCATGCTGCTCCAATATTTCAATCAGAGCATCCTTTTCCTTTAGCAGTTCCTGAATATTGGTACATTCCAAATTAAGGATCTGGTATTTGTTCTTCCAAGAGTTTCTATCACGTTGAACTTTGTTAAGAGCGACCTGGAGTTTTTCCGCAACAGACATGAAATAAAGGACAAATTCCTTTAAGGGAAAATCTTCTTGACGAGGGTAAGGCATCCTTAGTTTGATAGCCCTAGTTTGTACCCAGTGGAGGTAAGGTTATGCATAGGAACAATTTGGTCTTCCCCGGGGATTTTCTCCCTTTCCTGTGAATATGTTGCCAGGCATGCACTATTTCTTTCTTTAGTTCCCTGTCATTTTCTCCTTCCTTGAAGAAAAGACCTTCTAGATGAGCATTATATGGGACATTCTTCATCAGGTATCCAAGCTGACGGCGAGCTAAAATTGGAGGATAGTTGATCCCTCCTTTAGTACCAATGAGGGGTACATTGGGGAAATTTCCACATTTTTTGATGATCGTTATCCCTTCGTAAATCCGATTGTACCAATCTATGTCGGAATTGGTAAGAGACATAATCTTTTGTGACCATCGTAGATTACTCTTGTGATCCCAAAAAGCAGCAGACTTGGACAAGTGGGAAATAAACCATTTGTAGAGTAATGGTACACAACATGTGATCATCCCTCTACTTTACAAATTCCTTAAGTGTACAGAATGGTAAGCATCCGCGAGCAAGGTTGGTACTAGGTTTCCAATTAGGAATATCTTGACAGCATTGGTGTCGATGAAGTTGTCAATGTTGTGAAAAAGGAATAACCCGTATGTGAGCAGAACAAAGTTGTCAATATTATGAAACCTATTCATCACAAATATTGAGAAATTGATTTTAAGGGAAATTACTTTAACTGGGATATGTGAATCCAGCAATGCCATAATTTCCTTTATAAGAAGGATGTCATGAAGGATGAAAGCTTTAACTCAGTGAAGAGCAATGCCACTTTTTCCTTTATGAATCTTTCATGCTAAGAGAGGGGCATTGGCTTGGATGTTAGGGATCCAGAGGCTTGCCACTTATAGCTGTTAGATGAAAGATAAGTTTTAGCCAGGATAAAGGAAGGACTCCAGCTTGAATTTTGAATCAACAAGTGTGCCACTTACATCAATTATCTGAAAAAAGGTTTTGATTGTCTGTTTTGATATGTGATGTATAAAGGAAATATCCTCCTATAGAGAGGACTTATGGTCTCATCTGAGGGGATGTTGATTTTTGTGTGCCTTGATCAAAGCCTGAGGTTGAAGCTAAAAGAAACTGACTCCACTGGGGAGAGTTTTATCTGTCTTGTACAAAGCCCAAGATTGACGCTGACTGAGGAGATTCTTATATGAAGCCTGAGAGGAGGCTATCTCTTGTTGAGGATTTATGGAAATCCAGAAGCAGGTCCAAAATATATTGGGGAATCCAAAGGGATTTACTCTTGCTGGGAATCAGGGAAGAGTTGAAATATCAGATGCCATGAGGTTCTGATTTTACTAGGGATTTGTTGATGGTAAATTGACCTTTGTTGGGGACTTTTAAGGTAAAGGCTTAATCCTTGTTGGGGATCAGGGAAGTTTAAAGTTGAGTTTTAAAACCTTAGAGGTTTTATCTCTGCCGGAGACTAGTGTAGTGGTAGCCTGATTTGGGTTTTTCTTGTGCTTTTAGGAAACTTGAGGATTTCTGTGTGAGGTCCAAGAGGAGGTGAGACTTTCCAAGTCTGCTTGAATAAAGCCCAAGAGGAGGATGAGATTGTCCAAGTCTCTCAAAGAGTGGTAGGTTATGGTGTAGAGAGGGGTCTTTGTATGATACCTAACAGGAGGCTAAGGGTTTAAGGGATGAAGATCAACCCTAGAAAGGTATGATATTCTGAATTTTGACTCTCCTGGGGATTAAACAAGTAGAGATGACTAATTTCTATCCTATGCCTTTAGGAGGCCTTTGGGTCCTTGTACTAAGCCCAAGAGGAGGCTGGGGAACTTCTAAGAAGCCTGCTGGTCCATGTACTAAGCCCAAGAGGAGGCAGACTGTATAGGGAATTTCTTATGAGGGAACTAGTTTTAACTAAGTTGAAAGTAACCTCTGGTTTGACCTAAGTATAGACCTAACTACTGGGGAAACTCTAAGCAAGATATGCACAAGTATATACAGACAATTGAATTGACAGATATATATAAGCAAAAATGCATTGAAGAGATATTGGGACTTACCGTCTAAGAAGAAGCCCAAGTGTATTGTGATCTGTTGTATTGACTACAACTGTCTGATTGATTAGGGTTTCAAGAAACTGAAGAAAGTTTTAAGAAAACTTTGAATTTGAATTTGAATTAAAACAAGTTTGTTTAAAAAAGAAAGGAGGGTTTGGGGCTTATATCTCAAAGAGAGACCCAAGTGGTCTAAGAGCAGTTTCACCGGGAATAATGCCTCTCTTAGTACCAGTTTAAAACAGATAGATGATTTTGAAAACAGAGGTATGAGGCTTACAACTCAAGGAGAGGCCCATGAAAGCTGTTTAATGTTTAAAACAAATTTTATGTACAAAAGATTGGGGCTTATACTCAAGGAGAGGCCCAGATGACTTATTTGAAACATTGATCGCACTGCGATACCGACAGACGTTGGGGGACTTATACTACAACAGAGGCCTAAAATTGTTTTATGTAAAAAAGGATTTGGGTCTTACACTCTATTAGAGGCCCAAAAATGTTTGTGAAGAAAGAAAAATGGGGCTTATACTCAAGGAGAGGCCCAGATGATATATTTGAAAAGGCGACGATCGCGCCGTGATTTTGAAAACCACAGAGGGACTTATACAATGACTGAGGTCCAAAATTATTTATGTACATGAAGGAATGAGTCTTACACTCTAATAGAGGCCCAAAAAGTTATTTTTATACAAGAGATGGGGCCTACAACTCAAGGAGATGCCCAGATGAAAAACAATGATCACACCGTTATTTTGAAAATCGTATTGGGACTTATACAATGACTGAGGCCCAAAGGATATATTTACAAAGGGGATGAGTCTTACACTCTATTAGAAGCCCAAAAGTGTTTCAAATGAAGTTTGAAAAAATAAATATTAAGAAAAACCCTAATTTTAATTTAAAAATATAATTTTCAAAGGAAATTAAATAAAAAATAATATCAAATATCAAATATATTCAAAAACATGTTGTCAACTTTGAAAAATGTTTTGAAAAATCATGTTTAATCACATGAAAACTTGGAATTCATTTGAATTTGAAAAACCAAGGTGGAAATTTCATTTTAAAATGTTAAAAAACAAATAAAATGAAATTATTTAAAAAAATTCAAACTATATCAAATAAATAATATAAATTTGACTTTTTTGTAGAATAAAATATTTTAACATTTTTGTGAATTTTTAAAAAAAGAACCAAAAATGATAAAAAAAAATGAGAGAAATTAATTTTTGAAATCAATTAAGAAAATGACCTAAAATTCAAAAATTCAAAATATGGCGCCAACGGTCATCTTCTTCCTCACGACCTCCCTCCATGGCCGTTTTGCAAAACCTCACATATCTCTCTTAATACGTAATGGTTTTGACTATTGTAAACACGAAAGTTGTGTATTTTTGAACAAGGATTTCAGTGATATAAATTAATTGCATTTATATTAAGTGTGGAGTGAGAAATCAAAAGATGAACATAAGAACCCTAATTTCTACAAGAACATTATGAAATCCTATACACGATAGCTGCAAAGCAATTGATTGAGGGGAAACACTCTACATAAGTGCAGAAACATGTTTGTAACTTGAAAACACCACTGCAAGAGGAAATCGAATCCTCAGTTGTAGGTGTTACAGATGTTGTGTGATGATCTGGACGACTTCAATGGACCTCAAGTAGTGTGTTTGAAAGCTTGGAATGGATTGAAACAACCTGGAACTTGTTGTGGTACCCCAACTGCAAATAAGCCAAAAAGCTTGAGCAAATGGATGTTGACTTTGTGATTCTGGTGTTCCAGATGTGTTTTGAGGTTATGGATCACTTGTATATGACATATGTGAGGTGTTAGGATAGTTGGTTTGGATGGAATTGCTCTCTATTTGAAAATTCGAATGTGACTTGTAAGAGAAGCAAATTCTGGATTTTTAGAGTGATTGGAAGGAAAGTGATCGTGAAGGATGGATTAGATCCTGTAGAAGTGGGCCATCAAGAATGACAACTGCTGAAGATGGAACCCAAAGATCTGATAAGGCAAAGCTGGCAATAACCATTGGACTTGGAAATTGTTGGGGATGTCAACCACTGTTGACCAAACCATTGAGATGACTAACACCAAACTCTGCTTGGGGAATGAAGTCAATGACACCGAACCTGTCGGAGAATACCCTTGAACTTAACTTGCTGTCGGGGAAACGACTTTAACCTGCTGGGGATGATAACATACAGTTGCTGGTGAGATTGCACTTCTTGACCTGACGAGGAGAGTAGACACTACAAAACTGTGGGGAATATAGGATCTCTGCCAAGAGGAGACATCCACAAATCTTCTGCTGGAGATGAAACATTATCCTGTCTAAAACGGGAGGCTTCTGAATACTCGCTAGGGAGTAATAAACCATTCTAACCGGGGGAAGCAGCCCTCTGCACTCATGCTGGGGAGAGAGAAATTCTCAACGCTCTACTGATGATGCTGAATCTTCTATGCTAGAAACAGAAACTCTAATGGGGGGAAGAAATCATGCCACCCTGCAAACACACATCAAACAACAAGATGTTCTATATGCGAATTGGCCACCTCGGTCGCCATCCATAATATCCCTAAAATTCTGGCCTATGCAGATAGCAGATGTCCTAACACATGTCAAGACATTGTGCTGCATAATCATTTAAACTTGGAGGTGCTACAACAGTCTGATACCTTGAATATCAGAACTGCACACTCACAAATGTCACGACAACTGATCCAACATGTCAGTCAAGAACATTAACAAAACTGTAAATTGCAGAATGTTAAATAAGACAGTAATTGTTAACCCAGTTCGGTGCAATTCACCTACATCTGGGGGATACTAATCCAGGATGAAGACTTCATTATCTGTAGAACTGTTACAAAGCTAAACTCCCCCGTTTACAACTTTATTCCTAACATCTACCCAATGAACATCTTTACCAAGGCTAAACTCAAACGTTTACAACCCTGATATGAGATACCCCACTCACATCCTAATCACAACCTGTGATATCTCTGTCTTCTGCCAATACAGAACTGTCGCGGTTTCTTGATCTCCAAGTTATCTTGGACTTGCTTCAAAGCTTCGTCCAAGAACAATACAACAACCATTACCTACAGGCTTCTGGTTGTATCCCTGTACCTATGCCTTCCACTCTGCATCCTATATTACAGAGTGGAGACTTACAACTCCTAAGAGAGCCAATGACTCTCAAACCCTAAACCCTTATTCAACACAAGAGAACTAGGTTACAAAGTTATAAGCGATACAAAAGTTACAGTCAGTTTAACCCTAGGTCTAAGTCTCCTTATATAGTCTTCTGTTGTCTTGGGCTTTCAATCGTTTCTCCTTTATCCACTCTGCAAATTTGCACCAAATCTCTTGACAAATTTGTTAAGTAATTAAACCTGCTCTATTTGTAGGATGGTAGGACATCTTTGTCGACATCTTTAATCTTGAGAATATTTCTTCATCTTTATCATAATCATGTTTTACCAAAATTTTGTCAAACCACAAGAGCTTTCAATCTCCCCCTTTTGACAAATTTTGGCTAAAACATTCCCTTCTATGCTGGATGAGCGATATTGATAAAGGACCTTGAGTCTCTTCATCTTGAGAGTTTCTCTTCTGATATCTTCTTCCTGAATTCCAGAAAGAGCTTAAACATTCGTGACATGGAGTTCATAAAATATGTAACTCAGATCACAAGTCACAACCTGTTTTTCAACTCAGATCACAAGACACAAAGGAAACATGTTAAGATGTCAGATCATCTTATCCAGTATTCTTGCAGAACACCTGCAGGAATGTACCCAGAAAACAACAAAAAAATGACTTCCTTCTTCTCCCCTTTTTTAGCCAAAACTCGGCAAAAGTGACCAAGACAACTCCAAACCCAGACGCAACTCACCCAAAATTTGAAAAATACCATCGATCACTACACAGGAATGATGAGACTAAGAAGAATCGATACAGTCTTATTTATAGCCAAGCAATCTCCTTAGGAAGTAACAAACTGCAAAAAAACTCTGGTCAATTCAAAGATCCATTAACCGAAGGTAATCACTCCATTAAATGCTCACCGGCCAAGACTGTTGACTGTTTCTTCTTTTGAGAACACCGACCAACAAACCCATTACATGAAAACGTGTTTAACAACAATGTCCTGACATTGCGTCAGACATTGTCTGTTCTTCATAGGTTCTTTTTCTGATATGGTCTTACAGAGATTTCTTCACAAGTTTATGATCCCAGTCTGCAGAGAAAAACTAAATGCTCCCAGACTCATAAATGATTCTTAAGCATCCAATAAGAACCATTCCCAATACACATGTACTGCCAAGTTTCCCATAACTTGCAACAATACAACAATGTCAAGACATCCTCCTTGACATTTCAGCTTGCTTAACGCACAAATGCAAACTGGAACTTCAAATGCACCCTCGCAGTAACTCATCCTAGATCAAGAGGCATCTCCCCCTATCTAAGTTAACCAGTGCTCCTCCACAGAACACCTAAGCTAATGAATGGAAAACATAAGATGCATCTTCATGTCTTCAAGAGTGTACCCCCAGTCTAACTTACCAGCTGAACACAATCACCAACTCTCTTATTGCTCCCTCTGACAAGAAACAATAATCACTCATACATGATCACCATCGTGTTACCCGTGAGGAAATGTATACCAACCATAACAAACTCTTGGCTTGAGATCAAAGTCCCATTGATCCCCCCCGTCCTGCAACCATCTACACACCATACGAACTCCTCTTGAATTCTCATGTATAGACTTCCAGCTGCTTGAGGCATAAACCAATTGAATCAGAATGCTTCATATTCCTCAAAGAGATGCACAGGGCCCCTTAGTTTGTTATAACGATGTCAGCTATCGAATGCATGCTCCATAACTTCACAGCTGCTAAACTGATCCACTACTAGCATGACTTGCAGCCAGGGCAACATCCCATTCGCAAGATTTTCCACTGACCTTACCCAGCCAGTAATACAGATAGATACCCCACAATCTAAGACAATCATTCCTTATAATTTTCCCGTATGATAACCTGGAATACTTATGATTTTCTGGTGAATATCCATTTCTGAATGCATCAGAAACCAGACCTTCGTGCAACCAACATATGATCCACTCCAGTCTACTCCACACCATCCTCCCAAGGCAGTTCTTCTACTTCATCATTCTCCCGTATGACTAGATAGATACTCCTCAGACATGATGTAGCCAACAAGTTCCTAAACCAGAACTCAAGAATCCTCCACCAAGGATAACCAACCCAAAGATGTTCTAACAACAGTTATGACATCTTTCACACATCACAGACACCACACACCATGGCTCTTGATATGCTCCACCACTGGACTTACTATCAGCATAGTAATCCACACTGAAGATCTTCACACAACACTGCGCCACTAGCTTGAACAAAGAAAACTTCAGAAACCCAGAGAGAAATAAACTCTCATCCACCAAAGAAGGTATGCTTCCATCCTCAAACCAGAACTTCTACCACAAGCTCCCAGAGAATCAGAACCTCCTTACAATTTCAACTAACTACTCTTCTGCACAAGAGCAATTAGTTTCAAGCATCCTGCTTGAATGCACATTGTGAAATCAACCAAATGCCACTTTTTGATTGACCTCACTCTTCTTCAGAACTCCCATAAGATACACTAATCCACTAATAAAATCATATCTTCAAGTCACATGAACTACTTGCCCCATAGGAAGACATCTTGGATCCACCAAGCCTCTTAGTCATGTAACATCTTCCCATCCATAGCTCCCGCAAACTGCATGAGATAGATCTTTTTGAAGCATTCATAATTTCCATTCTCCTGTAGATCACCTTATCTTAAGCTGATGTGCCACATCACCAGCTGAGACTTCTGATGTTTAGCTAGATGTCAGAATATTCTGATATGACATCCAACTATTGAATTTAGCTCCTCCTTTTGCCACTTAGAAGAACCTCTTCCCTTTGCAGAACAAGAGTTCCATGCTCTCATAGACTTAATTCAACAACCAAGTTTGAGTAGACAACCTCCATCCTGCATTGAAACTCCAAAGACTTCAAACCTGCCATGTCTGAATCTTTAGAAAATAAGTAGTCCAAGACTACCCCATAGCTATACCAAATAATGCCACTTCCCTTAGTAGAGCCGTCAGTAGAAAGTCAGAGATAACTGCCACTTATCCTTGACCTTCACAAACAGAGCAAGATCCATGCTCCAAAGCACCTGGATCAGAAATAAACTGATCCAAGCTGTAACCATCAAGATTATGATGTCTTCATCTTCATCTTAACAACATCAAAGTCTAGACTAGTTTCTTGCCAGGAAACTCTCCAGAGAACACATGCTTCTGTCACACCCGACTGAAGCCACTTCTTAGATCACCACCTAAGACTAAACAGATGCTAAAGCGTATGCAGCACCCCTCCCATGATTCGGCATAAACTCTGATAAAGAGATGTTCCAACATCTTGTTGAACATCAATAATCTTGACTTTCAAGGATAATCAATTAAATACTTGTGGATTCCACAAATAGAAATTGATCTTAAATCCTTGTCCAATAACCCTTCTTCAATGCTGTAGCTGAGCTCCACCAAATCATGTCATGAACACTTATAAAGTATTCAATCTTTTTGCAAGTATCTTCTTCAAAGGACAATGTTGAGATACCAAGGTGTAACGAGCGAAACTGGACGTGTTTCTTAAGCACTGTCGCTCTTTTGGGGGTACTACAGGTCGATTCATTTTTTATCCTATTGAGCTGACTAAGGAAGGGAAATAGATGTCTCCAATTAACCCTGCTTGCATACCGAGTTCAAACAGCGGTCTGTTAGGTTACGGATGCGATATGGAAGTGGATTGATTTGAGCTGGAACTTGATTTGACACCTCAACTGCAAATCTGTCAAAGGCTTGAGCAGTTGGCTGGTGATTTTGTGATTTTGGTGTTCCAGATGTTATGTGAGTGTTTGGATCACTTCTATATGATGTTTATGAGGTGTGTGTGTGATTGGTTTGATTGGAAAAGCTCTCAAACTCAAAACCCGATAGTGACTTGCCATAAAAGGCAAAATTGGGGTGAAAGAAGAGATTTTGAGGAAAGCATCTGTTTGATGACTTTGGTGTACTCAAATTGATCACAATTGAGCTCTATTTATAGTAGAGCAAGTTTGTTTTGCAAGGAATAGTGAATGGCAACTGCTGCATAGGTTTGGCCAATGTTGAGCAATGAGAATCCAAGTCTCCTCTAGCCATTGACTAGAGGTTAGGGCACAAGCTGCTGGTTCCCTTGGTCTTGGATAAGTCTTGACAGAATTCAGTTACAAATAGCTCAGTCCATGCCACCTTGGTGTATGCATTGAATGCTCCAATCCAAAATTGGAGTCTTGTCCCTCTTTTAGGGATTTCTAGGCTTAGCATGCTATTTTTTGTTCCAAGGACTTTGGAGGCTTGGCTCAGTGTTTGTACCCTTTAGATTTGATCCTCAGATGTGTCCAAAGTGATGACAAGGCTTGGAATTGGCTGATTTTGCCAAATCGAGCAAAAATACAAAATTCTGCCTAGCCTTGGCAGTTTTCAGCAAGGCATATTGCCCTTGTCATATCTCATGGCTCAAGTGGAATTTGGTGATGTTCTTGGCCATTTTGGAAAGCCCTCACATGATACAACAACTGTTTGATCATAGTTGGTTTTGATACCTTTTGGATCCAAGTGAAAAATGCCCCTACATTTGGAAAAAAGTAAGGCAGATTCTGACTTAGTGAAAATTTCACTAAGTGTTGGAAAAAAGTGACATTTTCACTTTTTGTGATTTTGATCATTCCATAACTCAAAATCCATGATGAATTGGAATTAGGTGTAGTTGAAGCTTTTATAGAGGGCCATGAGATCTACAAATCAAGCTTTGGATGGGGAAAAATGGCTTTGTGGTTTAGGAGTTATGATCCTCCAAAGTTGGTACCCTAGCCACTTTGTTCCATAACTTAGAAAATTTTCTAAGTTTTTTATGGTTACCCCTTTTACAATTTATCTCACTTTCTTTAATTTTTCTCGATGAATGATGATTCAAATCATACACTAACATCATTTTAGGGTTAAAAATCCATTTTTGTGCACAGTTGACTTTTTATCAAATGAATTCCAAACTGTGCAATCCTTTAGGAAATTATGTCCTTGACCTAAATCAAACTTGATGGACATGTTCCATGGGTGTTATAGGGTGTATTGAATCATGTCTTATGGTTTGGGAGCATGTCCTGGTCAAAAGTCAAAGGCACAGTTTACTTTTTCCGCGAAACCCTAACTGTGGTACTGATGAAATTGAGACTTGTTGATCAAGCTTATTGGATCATTCCATTGTTGCAAATGGATCAATGTGGTGTATTAGAGACCCTCAAATCATGTCTTGAGGTCTTGGCTCATGCTTTACCCCAAACGTCAACTTAGGGGTGAATTAGGTCAAGAAACCATAATTCCTGATTTTTTGATGAATGCATCCCCAGAGGCAAAATTGACTTGATGATTGGTTCCATGAGGTTCAATGGAGCATATTAGGATATGCTTTGAAGTATTGGCTCATGCCCAGAGGAAAATTTCCATCTGGGGGCCCTGGTCGACCAAAATCCTAATTTGGTAACACTGGCAATCTTGAGGCTTGATCCACCTAGAAGGGAGCAACCTTGTGCTTAATCCTTGAAGTGGGAGTCCTTTTGATCCATTGTGGATGATTGAGAGGTTTAGACAAGTTGAAGATCATGTCATTCCTTGATTGATCCTTTATCTAAGAACTCTGAGAGGACTTGAAACCCTAAGTTTGATTGTAGTGGATGCTCACCCATCTTTGGGGAGACTAATGAGGCATAATGATACACCCATATTATGATGATGATTTGCACAATGATGGGAATCTTAGTGGTCAAAATTTGGGGTATGACAGATGCCCTTATTTAATCTTTTTGGACCCAAAGGTGCGAATGACGAAGGTGTTCGGGCATTCGGGGTGCAAGAGGATTAAATATCGGAATACCCGAAATTTTGATGGTGGTTATGAATGGTAGCTTACGCATTCATCTTCTTTTGCTAAGCAATGATGCTTAGAAAAGGTAAACTTCCCCTCGATCCTGGTTTCCTACCAAGGAACTGGTCTTGGTTTCTGAAATAAACTTCCCCTTGATCCTGGTTTCCTACCAAGGAACTGGTCTCAGTTTCAGATATAAACTTCCCCTCGATCCTGGTTTCCTACCAAGGAACTGGTCTAAGTTTCTGAAATAAACTTCCCCTCGATCCTGGTTTCCTACCAAGGAACTGGTCTCAGTTTCAGATATAAACTTCCCCTCGATCCTGGTTTCCTACCATGGAACTGGTCTCAGTTTCTTTTGTCAATAAACTTTATTGACAAGGGACGCTATTCGTAGCGGTTTTCCTCAAACTTCTCGCCAAATTTCTCGGGGAGATGCCATTTGATGGGAAAAAGAATGATGTCAGACTTGCTGGGGAACCCAATCGTCTGAGTTGTAGAGGTGCACAAACTTCTCTATTGGAGACGCCATTTGTTTCTACTGGGGAAAGCGAGTTTCTTGAGAGACTGCTTCCGCTTGGGGTCTTACATCATACTTTTATCGGGATCTTCCCGGAGAAATGCCATATGATGGGATCCAATTTTGAGGTGCCGATGACCTTTTCATCAATGGTTTTTCAGAGAAAAATTGCCGTACCGCCGAATCTCTTGATTAAGAGGCTTTCTCTGGGGATTTTCCTTAATCCGGGAAAGCAAGGATGTCATCTTCAATGGCGAAGAATGACGTTTGTTGAAGGTTTTTCTAGCCTTTCAGAGGTTCAAGTTATCAAAGTGGTCAAGGGCCAACTTCATCCCAGAAATAAACTGGAAGAGAGATTGTTCAAACGCAACATTTCCTAATCGAGTAAAGAACTGACAACTCGATTGAGAAGACAGTTATCACTAGGGATAAGACCGGCTGGAGTGATAGTGATGCAATATGAATGAGAATGCAAATAGAATGCATGGTGTATGTATGTATATGCTGACGAAACTGACGCGACATACAGACTAAAAGATGAACATGACGGGATACTCGGCCATCGCGGGGCAAAGTCGTACCGTTGATCCAAAAGTAGCAATTCTGCCTTGCTTAGGAGAGACAATCCCTGCGGGGAATACCGTTGGTCGGGCTTAGGAGATAAGAACTCAGTCGAGGGTATCATATGGGAAAGTCGCATCTGATACAGCTGATCCTTCATTTGGGCGCACTGGCTTAGAAGGTGTATTTTAATTCTGCACTTTGAAGCTCGCTTATTTCTGGAGTAGCGAGCGACGTTCTCTCGATGCTCAATAGTCAAAAGAAATTGCCATCTCTATTTTAAAGCATAAAATTTTTACAAGTAAATTCATTTTTGTTTCGTTTCAAGAATCGTTGATCATGTTAAAATGTCGTTCTATAAAGCTAAAATAAATGAGAATTATAAACAAAAGAACAAGGGCTCAAATTTTATTGATTGGATGGAAATCAGCCAAGCGCGTGATTCCATAGAGTATTTACAAATTTTAGAAAATGGTAATTTAAGGGAAAAGGGCTACATCAAAACATGACGACCGCTATCCTTCTACTAACCTTGAATTCTGGGCATCCTGAGCTTCCGTCGAAGATGACCTTGACTGGAGTTTTTCTGATGGACGACGTAACTGCTGCTGAGGGATTTGTCCCTTTGTTGAACGTAGTTACATGCCATTATCCCTAATTTTTGCCTGGATTGTACTTTGAGGTTTCCAATCCAATGGGATGATTTTTGATAATGTCTCTAATTTTTTCCTGGACCGCCCTTTCGGGTTTTCAATCCACCGAGAGATTTTTTTTAGGCGAAGTATTTCTTGACTACATCAACATTCGTGGGGTAGGCAAATTCCTCTCCATCCATGGTTGCAAGTCTCAAGGCGCCGCCTGAGAAAGCTTTCTTGACCATGTAGGGGCCGTCATAATTCGGAGTCCACTTGCCCCGAGAATCAATGAGAAATGATTGTATTTTCTTGAGCACGAGGTCTCCTTTCCTGAAGATGCGAGGTCAGACCTTTTTGTCAAACGCCCTCTTCATTCTCTATTGATACAATTGACCGTGGCATAGTGTCGTTATTCTCTTTTCTTCGATCAGGTTCAGTTCGTCGTGTCGACTTTAACACCATTCAGCCTCTATAAGCTTAGCTTCCATCAACACCCGGATTGATGGGATCTCTACTTCTATGGGGAGCACTGCTTTCATGCCATACACTAGAGAGAAAAGGGTTGCCCTTGTTGAAGTGCGGACAGATGTGCGATAACCGTGAAGAGCAAAGGGTAGCATCTCGTGCCAATCTTTGTAGGTTATAACCATCTTTGGAACAATCTTCTTGATGTTCTTGTTAGCCGCTTATACCGCTATGGTGTTCAATCTTGAACTCTGCGCACAACTCCTTCATCATCTTATTGTTCAAGTTAGATCCATTATCTATAATGATCTGGATCGGAACACCATAACGGCAGATGAGATTATTTTTGATAAATCGGACCACCACTTGTCGGGTTACATTAGCGTACGACGCTGCTTCGACCTACTTGGTGAAGTAGTCAATGGCTACCAGGATGAACCGATGCCCATTCGAAGCCTTGGGCTCAATCATGCCAATTATGTCGATTCCCCATATGGAAAAAGGCCACGGGGAAGAGAGAACTTTGAGATGCGTTGGCGGTACATGAATTTTGTCGGAGTATATCTGACACCTGTGACACTTCCTCATGTACTTGTAGCAGTCGGATTCCATGGTCAACCAATAGTACATTGCTCTTAGAATTTTTCACGCCATTGTGTGTCCGTTGGCATGTGTGCCAAAAGATCCTTCATGAATTTCTTTCATCAGCATGTCTGCTTCTGGTCTGGCGATGCATCGGAGCAAGACCATGTCAAAGTTCCGCTTATAAAGTGTATCACCGCTCAGAAAGAAGTTTCCAGCCAGCATTCTCAGGGTTTTTCTGTCCTTTCTAGACGCCCCATGTGGGTACTCTTGTTTCTGAAGGAAGCACTTGATATCGTGGTACCAAGGTTTGTCGTCTATGACTACTTTAATCGTGAAGATGTAAGTGGGCCTTTCAAGGCGCATTACGTCGATCTTAGGTAGGTCATTCCATTTACCTACGCTAATCATGGAAGAGAGAGTGGCTAAAGCGTCAACCATGTGATTCTCATTACGAGGGATGTGATGAAACTCGATTCTGTTGAAGAAGGGTAACAACCTACTTACGTAGTCTTTGTAAGGGATCAATCCTGATTGGTATGTGTTCCAATCTCCTTTGATCTGATTGATAACCAGGGCTGAATCGCCATATACGTCCAAGTTCTTGATCCTTAAATCGATCGTTTCTTCGAGACCCATAATACAAGCTTCGTATTCGGCCTCGTCGTTCGTATACTTGAATGTCAGTCTGGCGGTGAAAGGAATGTGGGTACCCTGAGGGTGACAATGATTGCCCCAATTCCATTTCCGTAATTATTAACTGCTCCGTCAAAGATAAGTCCCCATTGGGAACCTGGTTCTGGCCCTTCACTGGGTAGCGGTTCATCGCAATCTTTCATTTTTAGATACATGACATCTTCGACTGGGAAGTCAAACTCAATTGATTCTTGATCGTCAATCGGTTGATGAGCCGAATGATCGGCTAAAACACTCCCATTAACTGCTTTCTGAACGTGGTACTCTATGTCATATTCTGATAGCAACATCTGCCAACGGGCAATCCTTCCCGTGAGAGCAGGTTTTTCAAATACATACTTGATTGGATCCATTTCGGAGATTAACCAAGTAGTGTGGCAAATCATGTACTGTCGAAGACGTTTGGCTGCCCAAGCCAAAGTGCAGCAAGTTTTCTCGAGCATCGTGTACCAAGTTTCACAGTCGGTAAATTTCTTGCTCAGATAGTAGATGGCAGACTCCTTCCTTTTAGTTTCATCTTGTTGGCCAAGTACACACCCCATTGAGTCTTCCAAGACTATTAAGTATATGATCAGTGGTCTTCCTTCCACTGGAGGGGATAGAATCGGTGGGTTCGACAGGTATTCCTTAATACTGTCGAAAGTGGTTTGGCAGTCTTCTGTCCAAACGCAGTCCTGATTCTTTTTGAGTAATTTGAAAATCGGCGCACATGTCGCGGTCATGAGCAATATAAATCTGGAGATGTAGTTCAAACGTCCTAGGAATCCTCTGACTTGTTTTTCAGTTTTCGAAGAAGGCATTTCTTGAATGGCCTTGACCTTGTCAGGATCAACCTCAATTCCTTTCTGGATAACGATGAACCCTAAGAGTTTCCCTGAACGGACACCGAAGGTGCACTTGATGGGATTTAAGCGGAGTTTGTACTTTCTCAAATGCTCGAATAATTTTGACAGGTGGGTCACATGCTCTTCTTCTGTCTTAGATTCTGCAATCATATCATCGACATATACCTCGATTTCTTTGTGTATCATGTCATGAAAAAGAGTAGTCATGGCCCGTTGATAGGTTGCCCCGGCGTTCTTCAAACCGAACGACATTACCTTGCAACCAAAGGTGCCCCATGAGGTGATGAACGAAGTTTTCTCCATGTCTTTCGGCGCCATTTTGATCTGGTTATAGCCCGAGAACCCATCCATGATGGAGAAAACTTTGAACCTTACTGTATTGTCAACCAGCATGTCAATGTGCGGTAAAGGAAAGTCGTCCTTTGGACTAGCCTTGTTTAAATATCTGTAATCGACACACATTCTGACCTTTCCGTCCTTTTTGGGAACAGGTACGATGTTGGCTAACCATTGAGGATATTCTGATGTGGCGAGGAAACCCGCGTCAATCTGTTTCTGTACCTCCTCTTTGATTTGGATGGTCGTGTCTGGATGAGTCTGTCTCAACCTTTATTTAACTGGCGGACACTCTGACCTTAATGGTAAATGATGTTCCACGATGCTGGCATCCAACCCTGGTATATCCTGATAGGACCAAGCGAATACATCGGGAAATTCTTTGAGAAGCTTCGTTAAACTCTCCTGGGCAGTCGGATTGAGTAGCGCCCCAATCTTGATTTCTTTTTTCTCTTCTTCTGGACCCAAGTTTACCGTTTCCAATGTCTCTTTGTGCGGTTCAATGGACCTTTCCTCTTGTTTGAGTAGTCGGAAGATCTCTTCTGGAATTTCGTCGTCAACTTCTTCTTCAGCCCCAAATACCGGGAACTCAAAGTTGGGAGAACGCATTGAATCGTATGTTTAACGGGGTTCAAAAGAAGCAATCTGCATGACGTGATGATTCATGTTTAGAAGAGATAGAGAGAATGCAAGAGTGTGTGCAGTGTTTTTTTTGTTACTGCTTGTTTTTTTTATTTGTTTTGTTTTTTAGGATTACCATTTTCTAAGAAAAGCAAAAAGAGAAAACAACAATTAATATGAAAATTACAGAACGACGTTATTTTATTTATGAACAAGTTGATTCTTGAAACTACAGCCCTATAAAACAAAACTCTGTCGCTTTGGGCAAAGCGAAGAGGGAAATTTACAGAAAGTAAGCCCTATCAAAACATCCGTTTCACCTGGGCAGGGTGAAAGGTTAAAAACGGAAATTACTTTGACTTTTGAACAATTTTTGGAATATCGACAGCAACCCATTGACGACGAACTCCTCGGTGAATCACAAAGTCTGGTACCTTCCTTGATTTGTCTTCAGAAATAACACTGATTTCTGGTGGAGCGGGATCATTGGAATCTGTCTCCCAGGCAGAGTCGTCGTAGGAGGATTCCTCTATTGCATTTTGCATAGCATTTATGCTCTCAAGTAGATCTCCCCATCCAGTTGGCTGGATATCTTCGAGCCTGATACGAGAGCTTTCGGGAGCGGTGTACTTGACCATGTAGTCGTATTTCCCACTTGGTTGTCCCAGGGTGTCCCACACTTCTTTGGAACTGGAGGAGTCATCTCTTTCGATGACATTGACCTCGGGAAAAGCGTAGTTAATGAATTCTAGTCCTGCAAACTTTGTGAATTCATCATCGCTCTAGATGTTTTCTGAATGACCTAAGTTTTGATCCCATGACATGGTGGGGACACAGGTATTCTGTTCAATGATGCTCAGCTAATTTTCATTGTTCGGCTGATTCTCTTGCCCCATGTTTCCTGGATACGGCTGCCACATTGGCAGGCCATCCATCAGGCCATAATAGTTGTGGTCAAAGTTGTCTTTCATTGAAGTGTCTTCCTCTAATGAGTTTGGTGGAGCACGACATCCTTCCGGATCACAATCTCCATATATCATTTTGACATCCGACCGAGGTATAAATCTCGGACCCTGTGCAGGAAAGCAAAATAGAGTATGTGTTTCGTCCTGAGACATATAACCGTCCTCGTTAAGATAGGACTTCCATTCCTCATCTGTGTCGGAGGGATCCTCCTCATTGATAGTGTGTACTTCTTGGGTCACCGGTTAAAGGAAACCTCCATTGTGAAAGAAGTTCCGAATGGGATGAAGACTTTCATCGCTGGTAGTAGCTGTCTGGGTATAGGTTGCAGAAAAACCAAGACCCTTCTTTGTTTTATTGTCAGTAGGAATGACTAGCTGTCCCCATCCTGTTGTATTGGTACTCTCGACCGCTTTGATAGCATCTTTGTATGAGGAAATGGAAGTTCCCTCTTCGGATTGATTGTCCTTGCTCACCGAAAGCGCTTGGAACTGAGTCCCAACAACCTCCTCGGGTTCTACACAAGTAGATGATGATAAGTTACTCACGAGCAAGGCTTGTTCTCCACAGACCGTGACGAGTTGGCCGTTCTGGACGAACTTTAACTTTTGGTGGAGGATCGAGGTGACCGCCCCAACCTGATGTATCCAAGGTCTTCCTAATAAACAATTGTACGTTGCCCGGATGTCCATGACATGAAAAGTGACTTGGAAAGTGTGAGGACCGATGGTTATGGGAAGGTCGACTTCGCCGACAACCGTTTTTCTGGATCCGTCGAATGCTTTGACGACGACCTCACTGGTTCTCATCGGAGGGCCTTTGAATGATAATTGCATTAAAGTGGACTTCGGCATAACATTCAGGGCTGACCCTGTGTCTACCAGTACGCTGGCTAAAGCATCGTCTTGGCAGTTGACTGTAATATTGAGTGCCATGTTATGATGGCCACCTTCTTCAGGTAATTCCTCATCGTTAAATCCTAAACTATTGCAAGAAGTGATGTTAGAGACAATGCTATCGAACTGTCTGATTGTTACATCCTGTTCCACAAAGGCTTGCTCCAAGACTTTCTGTAGAGCCTCCCTGTGTGCTTCTGAACTGAGTAAAAATGACAGCACAGAGATCTTTGAAGGAGTTTGTAATAGTTAATCAACAATGCTGTATTCACTCCTTTGGATGGGCTTTAGCATTTCATCATCGTTTTTTGAAAGGTCGGGATTACTGGACTGACCGACCGGTGGATTAGGAACTTCTGTCTGAGGTTCCTTTTCTTTGTTAAGTTCTTCAACTCCCCGGTTGAAGATTCTACCACTCCGTGTTACTCGATTGATGTCTGCAATATTCACGACGGAGGGTAATGGAATTTCCTTTCCATTCTCGACTATTGTTGCACCGTACTTGTAAGGGATAGCCTTAGTTGATTCATACGGTAGTGGTCCTGGTAGATAGATGACTATGGGAACCTTCTGATTTTTTTGACCATCGTAAGTAATTTTGATCCGTTCCCGATTAGGAACTCTCGATTTGTCAAGTAGAGGGATGATGGTACAAACATCCTTAACCCTCTGATGATCATAGATTACAACAACATCCTCAATTTGATCAGCGAGGTAGTCCGGCGCCCAGTTGATTGGTCCGGAACCCGGATATGGGAGAATCTCTCTGCGATCCACCTGACCCTGAAGAGATGCTCGCACAAGGTAACACATCCTTGGTTACTTTCCGAACAGACTCTACAATGTTCATAGTTGTGTGGTGGCACCTGGCCACGCCCGCTTTGAATACAATGTAACCTCACTAGGTCAGTTCCCACAGATCGAACGTCCTGACTTTGATGCCAAGTAGGGTTCCTGTTGGTAATACTCATTTGTTGGGTGTCTTCATTCATATAGATTGGAAGCCACCAGTGGTTCAACAAGTGTTGAAGGGTTTCCTGGACAAGGGCATATCCCTGATCGTTTTTGCAACCCGCCCTTCAATTCCGATAATCATGTGATACCAGGAACCCGAGCCAGACCTATTTAGCATGTAACTCCACCAGGCTGGTATTCATCAAGCGAATATCGAAGATTTGGATCATGTTGATTTGATAGGGATTCCTATCATGGTAGTCATGGATCCATCCAAGATCCGTCTGACGCTGGAGGGCCTCTTGTACAAAAGAGCATCCCTATTTGTTTACCGAGCAAGTCAGACCGGAACTATAATCGTGCCGTGGAAAATTATGATACTGGCTTTGCCTTAAGTGCATTGCCACCAAGTTGACATTCATTGCACGGACGTCGTGGTTCTGAATGACGTTAGAATTCGTGTAAACCATGTTAACTCCACGAACTCGGTGCTCTAGGATCCATTCAAGATCCATCTGTTCCTGTAGAGTTGATTGCACCACAGAACATCCTTGATGCTTTTAGAGCAGATATCACACTGGTGATAGTTATGAGGTGGCACATGGCCATATCCACTCTGTCTGCAATGCATCTTGACCAGATTGGTCCTTAACAAGAGTACATCATGAATTTGATAGACGTTGTTAGTCTCTCCCTCTATCAAATTGACTGTAGCTTTCTCGTGCTGAGGCAGCGAGTTTGTGAGAACATTAGGATTCGTATCTTTGAAAGATAAGAGCCCGCTCCTAACAAGCTTTTGCACGTCGAATTTGAAATTGAGACAGTTCTCTATGTTATGCCCTGGTCCTCCTTGATGGTAAAGGCAAGCCTGATCCACCTTAAACCAAAAAGGTGGATTTTCCGGTACTGTAAGAGGGGATTTAGTCTGGATGTGCCCCTTGGTCAGTAGTAACAGAAATAGTTCTGCGTATGATACGGGTATAGGATCAAATCCGGGTGGCCGCGTTGTACGGTTGTTATTGTATGGAGGACGAGCCTGCTAAAGAGGCTGTTGAGTCCTTTGCTGAAATTGTTGTTGATTAGGTTGGCTCTGTGCAACCTGAGGTTGATACGTAGGCGCGGGATTGATAGCAGGAGTCACAGCTGCTACTAGTTGATAACGTCGCCTTTGCTTTCCGAGGGAGATATTCCCAATATCTTGCTCTTTTTTCTTAGGGAGAGCACTACCATATCGTTTTGTACTACTTGATGATCCAGCGTCTTTTACTAGACGTCCTTCTCGAACAGCTTCCTCGAGACGTACCCCCATACCGACCATTTCGGTGAAGTCACTGAGCGCACTGGCAACCATTATGTCATAGTAAAATGAGCTTAAGGTCTTTAAGAAGATTTTTGTCATCTCTTTTTCCTCAAGAGGTGGACAAATTTGAGAGGCAATTTCACGCCATCTCTGAGCGTACTCCTTAAAGGTTTCTTTGTCCTTTTGTGACATTGATCTGAGTTGATCTCTGTCGGGTGCCATGTCCATATTGTATTTATATTGTTGGACGAAGGCAGTGCCAAGATCTCTGAATGTGCTGATCGTAGCGCAGTTTAAACCCATGTACCATTTTAATGTGGCACTGGTTAAACTATCCTGAAAGTAGTGAATCAGTAGATCCTGATTATCCGTTTGAGCTGACATTCGTCGAGCGTACATCACCAAATGACTTTGAGGGCAAGAGTTACCCTTGTATTTTTCAAAGTCGGGCACTTGGAACTTGTGCGGAATTTTCACATTGGGGACCAGACAAAGGTCTGCGGCGTTCTTTCCAAATAAATCCTGACCGCGGATGGCTTGCAGTTCCTTTTGCATTTCCAGGAACTGCTCCTGGAATTCATCCATTCTATCGAACATAGTTTCCTTTCTACCAGAAGGTATCTATTGGATCTGTCCTTCCGGGACAGTGTGCACCACAGGGGGTGGTACCGTTACTACGGCAGTGAATCTTGGCGTTTCCCAAAGTTTGTAACCTTCAGGAGTCCTCAATTTGCCTCTGGAATCCTCGCTTTCCCGAAGTTTGTAACCTTTAGGCCCAACGGCTTCTGCTGAAGTTTGCGGATCTCCAATGATCGGTGGAACATATCCTTCCGGGATATAGCTAACAGGCATGCCCCAGGGACGATCTTTCGGCATTTGATACCTAGGATCATACTTCTCCACTATGGGCGTTGAGGTGATCTCTGAGATCACAGTTCTTTGTAGCTGAGCTTCTGTCATGGCTTGCATGTCGTTACGAAGCTTTCTCATATCCTCTCTCAGAGCGTCGATCTCTTCTTTCAACTCCCTGTTCTTTTCCTCAAGATCATCCATCTTTTTCTGACGATTGGCCCAAGTATTGTACAAATGAGACAGTTTGACTCTAGAATTGAGACACAAACATGAGATTCGTAGGTAAGAAGAATACGTTGCGTGAGAATGATGAATGCAATGATTATATTAAGTGTTTTTTGGTTTAATCAAAATAAACTTCGACAATCAGATTGCAAATATCAAACAGTGGGGAAACCCAGTTTTATTGAATTCAAAGGATTGCGAAAATAGAAATACAGTAGATTACAAGGTGCGGAAACAGAATCCTAAGCTAAGGGGTCTCGAGTCCTCTCTGGGGAGAAACCGGGTGCTGATTCTGGTACTTTCCTTTTCTTGGACCGGGGATCTTGGGTCGTTGTCGGGTTGTCATTCCTTTGCCAGGTGAAAGAAGTGAGCAAATTCCTTTGGTCATCCTGATTTTCTACAGCATGCTGCTCTAAAATCTCAATCAGAGCATCTTTATCCTTCAGTAGTTGCTGTATTTTGATACATTCCACGTTAAGGGCGCGGTACTTATTCTTCCAAGTCCTCATCTCCCACTGAACTTTGTTGAGAGTATCCTGGAGTTTTTCCATTTCAGTCATGAAGTACATGACAAACTCCCTTGGCGGAAGAACTCTGTGACGAGGATAAGGCATCTTTAGCTTGAGAGCTCTAGTTTGTACCCAGTGGAGGTAAGGCTCCACCGAGACACAGTCCGGTTTTCCTAGAGACTCTCGTCCTTTCTTATGAACATGTTTCCAAGCGTGCACTATTTCCATCTTTAGTGCTCTGTCATTTTCTCCTTCTTTGAAGAAAAGACCTTCCAGATGAGCATTCCGCGGGACATGCCTCATCGGGTATCCAAATTGACGACGAACCAATACTGGATGGTAATTGATTCCTCCCTTAGTTCCTATGTGGGGTACGTTGGGGAAGTTTCCACAACAGTCAATGATCCTGATTCCCTCATAAATCCTATTGCACCAATCTATGTCAGAGTTGGTAAGAGACATGATTCTCTGCGACCAACGTAAAGTATTCTTTTGATCCCAAAAAGCAGCAGACTTAGGCAAATGGGAGATAAACCATTTATATAGCAGGGGTACACAACATGTGATCTCCCCTCCGCTGTACAAATTCCCTAAGCGTACAGAATGATATCCGTCTGCGAGTAAAGTCGGCACAGGGTTTCCAATGAGAAAAACCTTAACGGAGTTGATATCGACGAAGTTATTGATGTTGCGAAAAAAATAACCCATAGGTGAGTAAAATAAAGATGCTTTCAAAAGCAGTCACATTCCCTATAATAGCAAAGTACAAGGCCTTCTTTGTCAAGAACTGGACCGGCAAACCTTGTATGCCACCCTTAGTGGTCATGTGAGTCCTGACCTCTGACTCGTCCAAATAAATTGCTCTTGCAATGGTCCGATCCTTTGGAATTTCTTCCAGTCCAGAAAAAGGAGCTCGATCAGTGATGTGTAAATCAATTAAATGAGAATATTCCTCCAGCGTTGGTGCGAGCTGATAATCCAGGAATGTGAAACAGTGATAGACCGGATCGTAAAACTGAATGAGTGCATCCATGATTCTTTCAATTACTTGGACCCTTAATAGAGATAGTAGACCTCCGTACTTGGCTCTGAAAGCTTCAGGGTTAGTGACCATTCTCGCCAAACCTCTCAAATCCTCTAACTTTGGAACCTTGAAAGTGTACTTATGAGTTCTCCTTCTACCGAAATCCATGAGTGCAATCCTTTTCTTTGACATTTGCAATCATTGTCTTAGTTTAATTTGAAAAAAAAAAGAGAGACTAGAAGAGAAGATTTTCTTTGTTTTAATGTTTTTAAAATAAATGCATGAATGCAGCACACAAAAACATAGAAAAAACATGGGGTCAAAGGGTCGGTGTCATGGAGTCAAGGCTCTACCCGTCCCAAAGGTTTATACTAGTGATTTTTGTACCTGTCTCTCAACATCATCAACTCTTGTCGAGAAAACACCAGCGGGCCGGGAACCGTGCTAGGTGGTGTTTTTTCGAAGAGTCCTCAGAAGAGGGTGGTATCGCGTGACAACTATTTCTGATAGCTTCCGCACCACTAAAGGGGTTTTTCCTAGGTACTCAATCTTTTCACACGCGGCATCATACGCATTCCCATTAGCAGAAAAATAAACACATATATCAATTAGGAAAATCAGTATATATATTTATCCTAATGTCCTAGACTTTTAAGAGCTATGAATCCTGTGTTCCTGATTGAAAATGGCTCCCCGACGGAGGCGCCACTCTGTGGTTCCTTCCCAATTTAAAGGTTTTGACCTAAGATCCTAGTGAAAGCCGATCCTAGCAATAACGACATCCCCCGATGAAACCGTCATAAAAATAACTCGTCAAAGGCTTTTACTTTAAGAAAGAAAGAAAGAAAGAAAGTCAAAGACCTGGCCCCACGGTGGGCGCCACTTTTCTGTAGCGAGCGAAACTGGACGTGTTTCTTAAGCACTGTCGCTCTTTTGGGGGTACTACAGGTCGATTCATTTTTTATCCTATTGAGCTGACTAAGGAAGGGAAATAGATGTGTCCAATTAACCCTGCTTGCATACCGAGTTTAAACAGCGGTCTGTTAGGTTACGGATGCGATATGGAAGTGGATTGATTTGAGCTGGAACTTGATTTGACACCTCAACTGCAAATGTGTCAAAGGCTTGAGCAGTTGGCTGGTGATTTTGTGATTTTGGTGTTCTAGATGTTATGTGAGTGTTTGAATCACTTCTATATGATGTTTATGAGGTGTGTGTGTGATTGGTTTGATTGGAAAAGCTCTCAAACTCAAAACCCGATAGTGACTTGCCTTAAAAGGCAAAATTGGGGTGAAAGAAGAGATTTTGAGGAAAGCATCTGTTTGATGACTTTGGTGTACTCAAATTGATCACAATTGAGATCTATTTATAGTAGAGCAAGTTTGTTTTGCAAGGAATAGTGAATGGCAAATGCTGCATAGGTTTGGCCAATGTTGAGCAATGAGAATCCAAGTCTCCTCTAGCCATTGACTAGAGGTTAGGGCACAGACTGCTGGTTCCCTTGGTCTTGGATAAGTATTGACTAAATTCAGTTGCAAATAGCTCAGTCCATGCCACCTTGGTGTATGCATTGAATGCTCCAATCCAAAATTGGAGTCTTGTCCCTCTTTTAGGGATTTCAAGGCTTAGCATGCTATTTTTTGTTCCAAGGACTTTGGAGGCTTGGCTCAGTGTTTGTCCCCTTTAGATTTGATCCTCAGATGTGTCCAAAGTGATGACAAGGCTTGGAATTGGCTGATTTTGCCAAATCGAGCAAAAATGCAAAATTCTGCCTAGCCTTGGCAGTTTTCAGCAAGGCATATTGCCCTTGTCATATCTCATGGCTCAAGTGGAATTTGGTGATGTTCTTGGCCATTTTGGAAAGCCCTCACATGATACAACAACTGTTTGATCATAGTTGGTTTTGATACCTTTTGGATCCAAGTGAAAAATGCCCCTACATTTGGAAAAAAGTAAGGCAGATTCTGACTTAGTGAAAATTTCACTAAGTGTTGGAAAAAAGTGACATTTTCACTTTTTGTGATTTTGATCATTCCATAACTCAAAATCCATGATGAATTGGAATGAGGTGTAGTTGAAGCTTTTGTAGAGGGCCATGAGATCTACATATCAAGCTTTGGATGGGGAAAAATGGCTTTGTGGTTTAGGAGTTATGATCCTCCAAAGTTGGTACCCTAGCCACTTTGTTCCATAACTTAGAAAATTTTCAAAGTTTTTTATGGTTACCCCTTTTACAAGTTATCTCACTTTCTTTGATTTTTCTTGATGAATGATGATTCAAATCATACATTAACATCATTTTAGGGTTAAAAATCCATTTTTATGAAAAATCTCAAAAAGTCAAAGTTGACTTTTGTGCACAGTTGACTTTTTATCAGATGAATTCCAAACTGTGCAATCCTTTAGGAAATTATGTCCTTGATCTAAATCAAACTTGATGGACATGTTCCATGGGTGTTATAGGGTGTATTTAATCATGTCTTATGGTTTGGGAGCATGTCCTGGTCAAAAGTCAAAGGCACAGTTGACTTTTTCCGCGAAACCCTAACTGTGGTACTGATGAAATTGAGACTTGTTGATCAAGCTTCTTGGATCAATCCATTGTTGCAAATGGATCAATGTGGTGTATTAGAGACCCTCAAATCATGTCTTGAGGTCTTGGCTCATGCTTTGTCCCAAAAGTCAACTTAGGGGTGAATTAGGTCAAGAAACCCTAATTCCTGATTTTTTGATGAATGTGTCCCCTGAGGCAAAATTGACTTGATGATTGGGTCCATGAGGTTCCATGGGGTATATTAGGATATGCTTTAAAGTATTGGCTCATGCGCAGAGGAAAATTTCCATCTGGGGGCCCTGGTCGACCAAAACCCTAATTTGGTGACACTGGCGATCTTGAGGCTTGATCCACCTAGAAGGGAGCAACCTTGTGCTTAATCCTTGAAGTGGGAGTCCTTTTGATCCATTTTGGATGTTTGAGAGGTTTAGACAAGTTGAAGATCATGTCATTCCTTGATTGATCCTTTATCTAAGAACTCTGAGAGGACTTGAAACCCTAAGTTTGATTGTAGTGGATGATCACCCATCTTTGGGGAGACTAATGAGGCATAATGATACACCCATATTGTGATGATGATTTGCACAATGATGGGAATCTTAGTGGTCAAAATTTGGGGTATGACACAAGGCTGCTACCCTCGACTCAAGTAACTAAGACTTTCTCTGAACATATCTTATTTACCTCAACAATTCTTCAATCAGATTAGATCCACTCTTAGGGTCAAGAGAGATGAATCCTTCCTTGCTGTTTTTGGATGGTGAAAATAAATCACCTCCACTTTCTTCAGATTGTGTTTCCAAGAAACACCTTCTAGTCAGAAGAGTAACTAGAAGACTACAAATACACGACATAGATGCCTTTATGAGTGAACTTGAGAGAATTCTCAAGTATCTTTGACAACCTGGCCATCCAACAATTTATCAAACTCCTCGAGCAAGAACCTGATAAACTTAACTCAACTCCTCTCCTCTTCAACTAACTTCAACTGTACCAAGAAACTAACTTCCAAGTACCAAGTCATCATACAAGATATCTAACCACAACTCTTTTCACTCCATTGCTCCCGACTTTGGAATAAAAAATGCAGATATCTTCAAATATAGAGGCCGGCGATTGAGACCTTCCACCAACTGTCTTCAGTAACAACTCTAGAATCCCATAATTCTAGAGCTCTTCCATCAGAAACGCATGCAGCGGAACCACCAAGAAACAAATCTTGTTTGCCCAAATAAGATGTCACAACATCTTATAGGACACACCAACAAGAGAACTAGCCACTTCTCCTATAGTTGTTGTAGAATCTCCTCAGCAACATGAACAACCTCTGGGTTTCTCCTTTCGATCCAAAACATCCATCTCATCCATTAATACCCTTGGGTATGTCTGAGTTGATTGATCTAATCTTCAAAACTCCTCCTTGTTTAAATGCCAGAAAGTATCTCCCAAAGATCTCATCCAGAACCAGACAGGATGCCTGCTCTGATACCAACTGAAATTCTGGCCTATGCAGACAGCAGATGTCCTAACACATGTCAAGACATTATGCTGCATAATCATTTAAACATGGAGGCACAATAGCAGACCGATACCTTGAATATCAGAACTGCACACTCACAAATGTCACGACATCTGATCCAACATGTCAGTCAAGAACATTAACAAAACTGTAAATTGCAGAATGTTAAATAAGACAGTAATTGTTAACCCAGTTCGATGCAATTCACCTACATCTGGGGGATACCAATCTAGGATGAAGACTTCACTATCTGTAGAACTGTTACAAAGCTAAACTGCCCTGTTTACAACTTTATCCCTAACATCTACCTAATGAACATCTTTACCAAGGCTAAACTCAAACGTTTACAACCCTGATATGAGATACCCCACTCACATCCTAATCACAACCTGTGATATCTCTGTCTTCTGCCAATACAGAACTGTCATGGTTTCTTGACCTCCAAGTTATCTTGGACTTGCTTCAAAGCTTCGTCCAAGAACAATACAATAACCATTACCTACAGGCTTCTGGTTGTGTCTCTGTACCTATGCCTTCCACTCTGCATCCCATATTACAGAGTGGAGACTTACAACTCCTAAGAGAGCCAATGACTCTCAAACCCTAAACCCTTATTAAACACAAGAGAACTAGGTTATACAAAGTTATAAGCGATACAAAAGTTATAGTCAGTTTAACCCTAGGTCTAAGTCTCCTTATATAGTCTTCTGTTGTCTTGGGCTTTCAATCGTTTCTCCTTTATCCACTCTGCAAATTTGCACTAAATCTCTTGACAAATTTGTTAAGTAATTAAACATGCTGTATTTGTAGGATGTTAGGACATCTTTGTCGACATCTTTAATCTTGAGCATATTTCTTCATCTTTATTATATTCATGTTTTACCAAAATTTCGTCAAACCACAGGAGCTTTCAATCCCTTGCCTAAGCAATTTTTATTGTTTTCGACATGCTCTGTAAAGCTTAATGTTTTCACCTGCAATGTTTATAAAAAAATACCGACCGTTTTTGCAAACAAAACAGTAAAAGTAAAAACGTGAATGGATAGCTTTTTGAGTGAAATGAAAATTTTATTGATTGAATCGGCCTTTAACTAGGCATTTACAACGGAAGCAATTCATGAAAAGAGGTAGTTGCGCAAAAATGAAAAGAAAATTACATATGTCAGCAATGTGGGAACATATATCCACCATGTTTCGACTCAGCTATGCCCCATATGTCTTCTATATCCGCAGATGCTCCGGCCTCTGAAAATAATTACTGGATTGATTCCTTGCCGTCGAAATTCCCAAGTAGCAAAAGTGTTCACAGATCGAACGCAGACCGCAGCCTCTCGCTTTCAAATCCCTAACTTTTGCTTGGATCTCCCTTTCGGGTTTTCGATCCACCGGGATACCCATTTTTTCAAAGTTACCTTTTCAGGTTTTCAACTTTGCGGGCTTATTCTTTTCTTTTCTTTTATCCCTAATTTTTGCCCGAACCTTCTCTTTTTGTTGTTCGCCGGGATGCCCTTTTTTGCCCGGACTTTTCTTTTTGTTGTCCAGCGGGTCTCTTTTTATGCGAAGTATTTTTTGACTGCGTCTGCGTTCACAGGGGATGTAAAATGTTCGCCATCTATAGTTGAGAGTAACAAGGCTCCACCAGAGAAAACATTTCTCACAACATATGACCCTTCATAATTTGGAGTTCATTTTCCCCTGTGATCTGTTTAAGGAGGAAGAATCATTTTCAACACCAATTCGCCTGTCTGAAAACACCGAGGATGTACTTTATGATCAAATTTCCTTTTCATCCTGCTCTGATATGACTGGCTATGTACAATGGCTGTCAATCTCTTCTCTTTGATAAGGTTCAATTGATCCAACCTGGATCATACCTATTCGGCTTCATCGAGCTTCACGTCTTCCAGAATTGAAGGGATCTTAACTTCTAGTGGTAGGACTGCTCCCATACCATACACCAGCGAGAAAGGAGTTGCCCCATCGATGTACGCACCAAAGTACGATAACCGTGTAGAGCAAAAGGCAACATCTCATGCCAATCTTTATACGTTACCACCATCTTCTGCACAATCTTCTTGATGTTCTTATTTGCTTCCTCAACAACGCCATTCATCTTCGAACGATATGGAGAAGAATTGTGATGCTCGATCTTGAAGCTCTGGCATAGCTCCTTCATCATCTTGTTGTTCAAATTTGAACCATTGTCAGTAATGATTCTTTCTGGGATACCATAACGACAGATGATGTCCTTCTTTATGAACCAGGCTACCACTTGTCTGGTGACGTTGGCAAACGAGGCTTCTTCTACCCACTTCGTGAAGTAAGCAATGGCGACTAGAATAAAACGATGCCCATTTAAAGCAGTATGCTCAATCTTCCCAATCATGTCGATGCCCCACATAGAAAAAAGCCAAGGAGATGTCAATTTGTTCAGAGGAGTAGGCGGTGCATGCACCTTATCAGCATAAATCTGGCATTTATGGCATTTCCTGGTGTACTTGAAACAATCGGACTCCATAGTCATCCAGTAATATCATGTCCTCAACAATTTTCTGGCCATAGCATGCCCATTGGCATGAGTACCAAAAGAACCCCCGTGAACTTCTTCCATCAACTGGCTTGCCTTATGTTCATCAACACAACGTAGCAAGACCATGTCAAAATTCCTTTTGTACAGTACATCGTCTTCATTCAACAAGAAGTTGCCTGCCAATCTCCTCAGAGTTTTCTTATCCTTGGTGGATGCCTCGGCCGGATACTCTTGACTTTTGAGAAAGCGCTTGATGTCATAATACCAAGGCTTGCCATCTGACACTTCTTCGGCCGCAAACACGAAAGTCGGTCTGTCCAGACGCATGATTCTGATTAACGGAACTTCATTCCACCGAATCACCTTGTACATGGAAGCCAACGTAGCCAACGCATCAGTCATTTGATTCTCAGCCTGGGGTACATGATGAAAGTCCACCCTATCAAAGAATGGTAACAACCTTTTGGCATAATTCTTGTAAGGCACCAAATTTGCCTGACGAGTCTCCCAGTCTCCCTTGATCTGATTAATCACCAACGCAGAATCACCATATACATCGAGGTTCCTGATTCTCAAATTAATAGCTTCCTCTAACCCCATGATGCACGCTTCATACTCTGCCTCATTGTTGGTGCATACGAAAGCTAACTGGGCAGTGAAGGGTATATGAGAACCCTTCGGAGTAGTAATGTTCGCCTCGATTCCGTTACCATATGAATTTACAGCCCCGCCAAAGATCAAAATCCACTGAGATCCAATTTCTAGTCCTTCGTCAGGCAAAGGTTCATCACAGTCTTTTATCTTCAAGAACATGATATGCTCATCCAGAAATTCAAACTTCATTGGTTGATAATCCTCGATTGGTTGTTGAGCAAGATATTCAGACAGAACACTTCCCTTAATGGCCTTCTAGGAAACGTATTGAATACCGTATTCTGTCAAAACCATCTGCCAACGAGCTATTCTCCCGGAAAGTGCTTACTTCTCAAACACATACTTGATCGGATCCATCTTCGAAATCAACAAGGTGGTGAAATTTAACATATATTGTCTTAAATGCTTAGCTGCCCTGGCGAGTGCACAACATGTCTTCTCCAGCATTGAGTATCTTGACTCACAATCAATGAACTTTTTACTCAGGTAGTAGATGGCATGCTCTTTTCTACCTGTCCCGTCATGTTGACCGAGTACACACCCATCAAATTCTCAAGAACCGTAAGATACATAATCAACGGCCGTCCTGGCACTAACGGCATGAGGATCGAAGGTTCCTGCAAATAATCTTTTATTTTATCAAACGTCGTTTGACAATTTTCATTCCACCCGACTTCTTGATCTTTTCTCAATAATTTGAATATAAGTTCACACGTGGCTATGAGATGAGAGATGAACCGGGCTATATAGTTCAGTCTCCCTAAGAAACCACGAACCTCTTTCTCCGTTCTCGGCTCAAGCATATCTTGTATGGCTTTTACTTTAGTAGGATCTACCTCGATACCTATTTCACTAACAATGAAGCCCAGGAATTTACTAGGTCTCACCCCGAAGGTGCACTTGTTCGGATTCAACCTCAGTCTGAATTTCCTTAACCTTTCAAACAACTTTTGAAGATTCACCAAATGTTCTTCCTTTGTCTGTAACTTCGCAATCATGTCATCAACATAGACCTCAATCTCCTTATGAATCATATCATGAAAGAGAGTCACCATAGCCCGCTGATAGGTTGGCCCATCATTTTTCAATCCAAAGGGCATGACCTTGTAACAAAAAGTTCCCCACGGTGTAATAAATGTTGTCTTCTCCATGTCCCCTGGGGCCATTTTTATTTGGTTATACCCAGAGAAGCCATCCATGAAGGAAAATACAGAATATCGAGCTGTGTTGTCAACTAACACGTCAATGTGGGGAAGCGGGAAATCAACTTTTGGGCTTGCTCCATTCAAGTCTCGATAATCGACGCACATCCTGACCTTTCCATCTTTCTTAGGTACAGGAACGATGTTAGCAACCCATAGAGGATAATTCATCACGGCAAGAAAACCAACATCTAACTGCTTCTGAATCTCTTCTTTGATTTTAACAGCCATGTCCGGTCTTGTTCTCCTCAACTTCTGCTTAACTGGGGGACATTCCTCTTTGAACGGTAACCGGTGCACAACAATATCCGTATTGAGCCCAGGAATATCTTGGTAAGACCAGGCGAAGATGTCCACATACTCTTGTAGCATTTCAACCAATCTCCCTTTTACACTATCTTCCAAGACGGCCCCGATTCTGACTTCTTTCTTCATATCCTCGGTGCCCAAGTTGATAACTTCAATGTCCTCCTGATGAGGTAAGATGATTCGTTCCTCCTATTTTAGCAGTCTGGCTAATTCCTCAGGCAAGTCACAGTCTTCGTCAGCCTCTTCTTCAGCTTGATAAATGGGATTGTCGAAGTCATGCCGAGCGATAGCTAAATCATGGTCGGTGGAATCTGAATTGATAAACCTGCATGAAAGATGTTTTATGTTTATTATGAATGCAATCAGGAACAAACAAAAATACATTGCCATTTTACTTTTATTAAATGCACAAAAGTAAAAAATGAAAGACAAGGATCACAATATTTGCATGTGAAAATGTTCTTTATTAATGATAAAAATTGAAAGTAAAACATCGTGGCCCTATAGAAATAATCGCTACGTCTTGGGCAGAACGTAGGATTAAACATATACAAAAACAAGAACAATTACTCTTCGCACGAGACTTGAACAATTTCCTTAGCGGACCAATTACGCAATTCCTGGCCAGGAATGCATGGACGGATCCATTGGTCCATGTCACAATCATTGTCACCCTCGTCGTCTCCGATGGCATTAATTCTGTTAAAGAAAACTCCCGCGCTGGTGAACTGAACCGGACCACTATACTTTGGAGGCCCTTGAGATGACTTGGACGACTTGTATCCCAGCCCATACTTATTCTTCTTCATCTGCACATCTATTACCTGACCCTATTTCTAAGAATTGCCAGAATCTACCACGGCGCATGCATCTTTGAACGAAGATATAGAAACTTCGGGCTCATTAACCTCCATAGGAGGCTCCTTCGACATTTGAACAGCTTCAAAACCCTGGCATAAAGTCTCATTTATTTCTCCATCCACTTCTATGTACTTGAAAGTTGACAGATGAATAACCATTATATCTTATTCCCTACACACCGTAACAACCTTTCCTTTGTCCATATATTTCAGCTTCTGATGTAGCGTAGACGTCACTACCCCAGCGTGGTGAATCCAGGGGTGACCCAGCAAATAACTATACGCCGACTGTATGTCCATGATATAGAAGGTTGCATCAAAAACCTCAGGGCCTACCTTCATGGGTATTACAATCTCTCCAAACACCGACCTTTTGGAGCTGTTAAAAGCCCGTACAACGAGATCACTGGGTGTACAAATCAGCCCTTGAGTATCAAGTTTCATAAGTGCTTTCTTGGGAAGAACGTTTAATGAAGAACCGATATCCACCAATACGTGGGATAACAATGAACCTCTGCATTCTATAGAGATGTGTAGAGCATTATTATGGTTTCTCCCCACGGGAGTCAAGTCTAAATCCGTAAAACCCAAGCCATTACCAGCATTTACATGCACCACCATGCCCTCAAGCTGATTCACCGATATTTCCTGTGGTACATACGCTGCGTTCAACACCCTTAACAAAGCATTCCTATGCGCCTCTGAGCACATCAACAAAGACAGAACAGAAATTTTGGAAGGCGTTTAATTTAACTTGTCTACGATTTTGTAATCACTTTTCCTTATTATTCTCACGAATTCATCAACTTCTTTCGAGAAAGCCTCATCAACAATCTTTTGTGCAGAATCCTCTACAACTGGCCTCTGCCCAGAATTGTCAACCACCTGTTTACCTTTGTCCTGACTTGTACTGCCCACATTGTCATTATCCGGCGAAAAGACCCTACCACTTCTGGTAATGGCTCCCGCTTCTACAATATTTTCAACAACAGATCCTACACCCGACGGACCCACCAACTCCTGCTTCTGCCCGTTGTAAAATACCTCGGCCCCATAGTTCCACTGGATGACCTTAGTGCTTTCATAGGGTATCGGCTCTGGGACGATGATAATGACCAGCGCTTGCCTCGTCGGCGCTGAAATATTAATTGTCTTATACCGGATGGATATTGTGGCGACATTTTCACCGTGATTAATAACTTTCTTCTCGCTATTGACCCGATCAAATTGTAACAGCCCATCATTCATCAACCTCTAAATATTCGACTTCAAAGAAACACAACCCTCAGGTTGCACCAAACACTCTTGGCAATCATCTGAACATCTTGGAAAAACCCCACTTGTCAATAATCTCTCCTTGACTACTGACAGAGAAGTTTGAACTCATTCACATTCATTATCAGATCCAGTGGTTCCCCATCATCTATGGCATTCGCCCTTGCCCCTCCATGATTGGGCATAGGGTTTTGGATTATATTTGGTCTATCATTTGTAAAATTGATGGCTTTCGAATCAAGAAAATCTTGAACTTTGTGCTTGAAAGCCTTGCAATTATCGATACTATGACCCGGAGCTCCTGAATGAAACTCGTAGCGTGCGTTGGCATCATACCCTGGTGGCAGATCGCCCGTGGGTGGAGCTAATGTCCTTGTTTGCACTAACTGGAGTTGTAGCAGATGTTAGAATAACTGTGCATATGGCATCGGAGGTACATCAAAGTGCATGTTTACCTTGGGCCGGTCCTGATACCTACGTGAAACAGGGTTTTGCTGCTGCGGTGCGGTCGGAATAGCCACGGTAGCAACCTGTTGGGTGTAATTCTGACGAGCCTTGCCCTTACGCCGATTTGAAGAAATTGAGTCCGCCTCTCCTTCTCTCTTCCCCCCATATGATTTCTTGTGTCCTCCAGCCGAGGATCCATAACCGCTCAGTATCTTGCCAAACTTGATACCGCTTTCAACTCTTTCACCAGCCAAAACTAGATCAAAAAATCCTGCCAATAAACATCCCACCAGTCTCTCATAATACGGCCCTTGCAGAGTGGTGTCGCAGTGAGAATTGGATATCAAGCTATTGATTAACCTGAATCGCAAATCAATATTTACCATCGGTCTTTGATTTATCCAAGGGAAGGGAGAAAGATCGAATAACCCATAGTATGCAATGCAATGTAAAGTTAGAGAATCTAAGGTTCGGGGGTTGGTTATACCTAGGGAAGATGTTAGCATCCTAGATATCTGTAGTACTCTACAGGAACCTCTTGTTTTACATTACTTGCCAATTGTTATCTGTTTTAAGGGTTTAAAGGGTAAGAAGACCTAAAGTTCTATTTCTAAGTGTGCTCGACAAGATATCGCATCTTGTGCCTACATATCCTGTCGGGAGTGAAATCAGAGCACTTGTAGTTCCTCTCTGAGGGATACTAAAGTTTGTTTGAAAATGGTCTAGGAGAAAAGATGAGTCGTCATCTTAAAAAGAGTGTTTTAGACCACCACAATTTTTTGAGGAGAATGAACCTGTGCTTCATCTTAGGAGAAGGGCTCTAACTCGGATATAAAATCGACGAGTATGCCTCATACAACTACTAAGTGGAAAAGGAATCCACATCTTGTTTGTATTGTGGGGTATGAGATTGTATGTATCTTCTTTGAGATGATTCACATCTAATTCTCTTGTGGGGAGAATCAAGTGATCTAAGGTTATTGATTATAAAAATCAAGATTACGGGGGACTAACTTAGGAAAATCTATCCTAAAGTTGTCTAAGAAATGCTTATCTTAAAAGAATACCTACAACCACTAAGGGGAGGATGAGATGCAGATGAAATGCACCATGCACGACAAGTGATTATCATACATGGGATTTTCCCTTGGATATATGCAAGCAATTATATTAAGACTGTGCATAAAAGTAATAAGCATTTTAAAATTATAATGGACGTCATCGATTAATCAAAACAACGAATTGAGTTTGAATCGTGTACACTAGCAAAGTGGGCTAGTCTTGTGTATAGTGACCAAAAGGTTGATGACGATGCTTAAAAACAATCGGCTTACACGGGTGGAAAAGTGGCTCGACATTGGATCGAGAATTTTACTTCCTTTGAAAAGGTTTAGAGCACAATCAAGACGGATAAGTAAAGTGCATTCATCAAGTACACTTATTTCAGCTAAAAAGATTATTCAAAAAACAAATTACCGAGGAAAAAAATTGGTTTACGGGAGCCTACTAAAAAATGTTTATATTAAATTGAAGGATTTATTATGAAAAAGGCAATATATTAACTAATTTTAGCAAAAAAAACTTGTAATTTAGGAAAAAAAAAATAACTTTGATCCCTATTTCTAAAAAAGAAAGGAGGTTTTATTTTTATTAACTAAATAAAGCTTATTACATTCTTATTATTTTAAAAGAAAAGTTATATTTTTATTATTAAGGAGAGGCTTAAATAGTATTTTCGTCCCTATAAGTTGGCGAGTTTTTGGTTTTCGTCCCTGAATCTTTTTTTTTTCGGTTTTAGTCCCTATATCTTACTTTCTGTTGATGTTTAGTCCCTACAGAGGTTTCCTGTGAATTTTGGCTTTAGGGACTAAACACCAACAAAAAGTAAGATATAGGGACTAAAATCGAAAAAAAAAGATTCAGGGACGAAAACCAAAAACTCGCCAACTTACAAGGACGAAAACATTATTTAAGCCTTAAGGAAATTATATTTTATTATTAAAAAAGTTATATTTTATGATTTTCAAAGATGTTAAAATAATAAAACTAAAAGGAGGTAAAAGATACAAAGCACATGCAGGAAAGGGGTCCACCATGGACCCTTGATCACAACTCGCCCCTCTGTTGGATCAGAACAAGTCAAAAGGTTGCGTCAGCCCACTAGCTCAGGCTGAGGGTATATGCAAAGGCATATAGATGCGCATGCACAAGATCAAGATGGCTGCCTAAACAGTAAAAGGTGAAGGTTCCTCTCTCTCTCTCTCTCTCTCTCTCTCTCTCTCTCTCTCTCTCTCGCGCTCTCTCAAACGTTCCCTCTCCTCTCTATGGCTCTCATTCATCTCTCTCTCTTGTTCAGAGGGATTCTGAAACCCTAACTCCCAAATCGCCGCCATCATTTTCGATTTCCTCCCTGCTGAAAACACATTCAAACACAGAAATATCAACAACCACAAAACCCTAAATCTACACCAGAGAAAATAAACCCTAACCCCCAAATCACCCTAACCCCAATTCATTAATCAAAGACGATTACATGGTTACAAAGATGATGATAATGACTTTGAATTTTCTGGTTATGGCATGACTTGGATGCGTAAGGTTTTGGGGAATGTTTTCGTATGATTGGTGTTTTGTTTCCTGAGGTGATGACTTGTTTGATATGTGATGGTTGATGCTCTGTCTGTCTCAACTTCTTCTCCATTTTTCTGTGGATTTCTCTCTTATAGATTTTCAAAAACGAAACCTGGTTTGGATTGATGCCCTGCTTTAAATTTCCTTCGATTTTGGGTGTGGAATGTTGGGACATGTTTTAGCTTATTTGGAAACAGTGAATCTGGTCTAATCTTGTTTTGGGAAAGATTTTGATGTTGTCTTGATTATGTTGTTCAAAGTTTGGAAAGCCTTAAACCAATGTCTGATACATGTTTCCTGGTTTAGAAAAAAAAGTGAAACTCTGTCTGAAGTAAAATAGGTCTGGTTTTGGAATTCTACGATTATCTGATGATATCATTTGCAAATCTGAAAACCTCCCTCTTGATTACAAACATTGCCTTTTGAATTGCTTGGAAAATCTTGAATTCTATATCATATTTCTCTTCTGATTCCTCATGAATAAACCTTAATGGTGTTTTGGTTTAAGCTTATTCACTTTTCGTTCTTTTTCATGTTGCGCTTTTGGAGCGACCAATCTCAATGGTCCTGCACAAAGATACTCAACAGTTCTTACAAGCTGAACAAGGATGCGTTTCCAAATACTGATGTTGTGAAAGTCAGGTTGGTGGAACCAACAGTACATGTGGTGAGTATTATCTCAATTCGATGCCAATATGTTGTGAGAACTCGTGGTGAGTATCTTCATATCCCTCACGTTTTAGGATTCTCTATTGATTCCCTTTTGCATTTTCACACTCGTATTCATAATCGTACTTCAAATCTTGGCATGAGTTTCTTTGAATTGGAATTTGGATCCTTGTTTGCAACTGCAGTATTTCAATGAAACAATATAATTGACCTCTATTAGCTTGTAATACCCCTCACAGGCCCAATTGGTTTCAAAACGGTTACTGTTATGCTGCGGAATTTGTCGACCTTGCAGGTACACGTGGTGAAACGAGCAAAAGCAAGATTGGCAGCCAGGATTACTAAGTGTGAACGAAAACAACATCGTGCCTCATCTTTAATTAATTCACCAAGCTGACGAAGGAGTACTGAAATAGTGAACAAGAGATTGTTCACTAGGAAATTGATGCACGTTACGTGTAGTATGCTTTTAAGTGATAAAAAACAAATAAGAGCAAGATGTTGTAATCTCTTTTTATTGTCATTTGGACTGAGATCAACTGTAGACTTGGTTTCAATAAATCCTGCAAATCAATCTTTTAGCGAGATGTTCAATTGGAGCACCCTTTTAGTCATGATAATCTCTTTGTAATGGTGCTTCAATTTGATTCAAACTTGTATGTAAAAGGAAAAGCCCCGTTAAATTGTACGTCCTTGTATTGTATTTGTACTTGATTTTATTTTTGTAATAGTCTCAAACACATGTACTTGGATGGATGGAAATCATTGGCAAGTGTTTTGGAATGCGTTTTTGTAGTCTTGTAGAGCCTTTTCATTTGAGTGCAAAAGAAATGTTAGAAACTAGATCTTCATGCTTTGACTTGTATAATCTGAACTTCTAAACCTTATTTTAAATTCATATATTGTATCATAATTTGAATTTGAGGAGTATGATATCTAATGTAATTGAAACCAAAAAGTCTTGGAATATCTTGAGAAATCTTGAAGAAAGTTTTATGAATCCGTCTTGCATTTGGCGAAATTATCTTGTTAAGATGATATAACATGAGGCATGATCTTTAGATCTCAGATAAATCTCATAGGTTCTCCTTCAACTTTGCATGGCCAACATACAACTTTGATAATAAAAAAGATTCTGCCTCGCAACCTTTAGCCTTAGAAACTTTGAATTTAGAACAAATGGAACTCTTGGTGACCCTTAGGTGGGAATAAAATTGAATATGAGTTCTAAAATCATTTGGCACATTTCAAATTTATCATGAAGATACTATTATTTTAAAACATTCCCTTGAATTTAATACTTTTCAAAATTTATCATGAAGATACTATTATTTTAAAACATTCCCTTGAATTTAATACTTTGATAAAACCAAGAAACCCTTGACAATGGCCAAACTTCGTCCGGATCAAACATCATAATACAACCAATCTTGACATACCATGGCCCAACTCAAAGGACACTATAGCTCCACGAACTCAAGCTGGAGATCAATGCAACATGTCTTTAAGAACAAACTTAGGATTGTAGCCAATTAGTCATGCCTTGAAGTACTGGCGAGAATGAATATCCTCTTCATCTGAACTTAATGTACCTGCACAAACTGGTTAGGCATAATAAACATGCACACCTACAGATGTTATGCAAAGAACAAAGTGGGATCTGAGGGTCTAAAATTAGGGTGTGATAGATGCCCCTATTTAAGTTTCTCCTATTCGGAGATATGGAGATTGAAATCTTCGTCTCGACGAGATAGGAGGGACTTAAATACAAACATGCACAATTTTTGGCCCTAAGATACCACTAAATGCACATGCTATGACATGATATGATATGAAATGCAAGACAAAGGAACCTGTGAGGAATAATGTCACAGGAGATAACTGCAGTTGAAACATCAGAAAACAGCTAAAGAAATGGAAGACCCGACGAGGGACAACCTAGCAAACAAAGCAAGACTCTACGGGGAAAGATCCAGCTCTACTGGGGAAGAGACTACCAACTGACAATCACAGGGTAGCTTAAACAGCAAGCAAGAAACTTGAAAATAAGGATAACTTACTACCAATAACTGGTAGCCTAAGCAAAGGTATCCAATTGAAATGAAAGGACGTATATTACCTACTATCAAACATATGATAGCCTAAGCAGAGGTAATAGACAAAAGATGAGAGATCACCTACTACCAAACACGGTAGCCTAAGCACAGGTGTCCGACCCAAAAGAAAGGTGCGTTACCTACAATAAAACATATGATAGCCTAAGCAGAGGTAAACACAAAAGGAAAGATGACTTATTTCCAAACATGCTAACCTAAGAAGAGACATCTGACCAAAGGACAGACATATTACCTACTATCAAACATGATAGCCTAAGCAGAGGTAATAAGCTTGTGATGAAAGTCAATAAACAAATCGACTTGAAGAACCTGCTGTCGTGGTCAACCATGGGAATTTCTAGAGATATCAATTGAAATTGGAGGAGTCTACTGTCGAGACTTAGAACCTTATTTGAGAATATCTTTGCCAAGATTTGATTGAATGTGTCAACCTGTCAAAGTTACTGGAGAATCTACTGCCGTGATTAACCAAAAACTACCTACTGCCGAGGTCTTATGGAAATCTTCCGCTGATAATAACCAGGAATCCGCCTACTGCCGAGGTCTTCTGGAAATCTTCTGTCGAGACTAACCAGGAGACATGCCTGCTGCCGAGGTTTTGATCAAGTATTCCACTTGAAAAGGGTAGAAAATAAATCATTACTACGAGGTTGTCTGCCTCAAACACAAGTCTTGAAATAAACTACTACGAAGTTGTCTGCCTCACATACATCTTGAAATAAACTGCTACGAGGTTGTCTGCGTCTAGCACAATCTTGAAATAAAAAATGCTGCGAGGTTGTCTTCCTCGAGCAAAAGTCTTGAAATAAAAAATGCAACGAGGTTGTCTGCCTCGAGCAAAAGTCTTGAAACCAATTTCTACGAGGTTGTCTGCCTCGAGCCAAAAATCTTGAAATAAACATGCTACGAGGTTATCTGCCTCGAGCACAAAATCTTGAAATAAACATGCTACGAGGTGGTCTGCCTCGAGCAAAAGTCTTGAAATAACCATGCTACGAGGTTGTCTGCCTCGAGCAAAAATCTGAATTCCTCTGGGAAAGGTGAATACTTATGAGAAACATCTTCAATCGGGTGGAATTTTATTGGAGATACATGGCTTCAATGGGGATCCATAACTTATTGGGAACATTACCAGGGATCTTTCACAAGAGCTGTAAGCCAGTTAATTTGCAAACACGTCTTCTCAAATAAAGAGAAAAAATCATCTGAATCTTCACCAAACTTTCTCGAAGAGATACCATTTGATGGAAGTAAATTTGATTAGTGGATTCACTGGAGAGAATACCACTGAGAAATAATATTGCTATAGCTGAAAACTGCGTTGAAGCTAGTAAAATTCTTGTAATATGGATTCTCAAATAAAGAGAATACTTGGAAAGTCTTTAACGAACTTCTCTGATGGGTTTTCGGAGAGATAACATTTGATGGAGAATAGTTGATAACCTTGATAACTTCACCGGGGATAGACAAAATGTCTTTAGGAGACTGCCATTTATCATCCGGATAAAAAATTGAGCTAAAATAAAGAGCTACCACTTGTTGTCTGGGTTTAACTTCCATAATACTGCTAGAGGAATAATTTACGTCTTTTTTAAATATCCTTCCTGGGGAGATAGAGTGCAAAATAGATGCACGCTCAGCCCAGGTTCAAAAACCCAGAAATATCCAAATTGTGATTGTCAGGGACCAAAGTTCAATTCAGGAAATAACTGAAAAGAAGTGGTCAAACAAGATCCATCCATTGCGGAATGAACTCAGAGGGGTTTATCTTTATCCAAATATGGAAAAGAAACTAAAGCGACCATCTTCCACGAGGATCGAACTCAGTGGGGAATTAAAAAGGACGCATTTTTTTGCTTAGGGATGACTACTCTACTTGGAGGGAGAAGACTAACCCAGTCACTTGGGGATAACCACGGCCAAAGTGAAAGAATAAACAAATAACACAAAATGCAAAATGCGCACATGCCATGAATCTACATGAATTAATGTATGTCATGTTATGCTTATGCTGACAAAACAAAACAAGGAGAAGTAAACTGGAGATTGAATAAACATCTCGGCACGGATACTCGGCCAATCTTTGCAAGATAGAAGAATTACTGGGGATGGAGAGCTATATCTGGGATCGAAATCCTGCTTCAAGGTTTCAAACTTCTCCGGGGAGAAGAGAGCACTCCACTTGGGGATAAACATCATGACTTCACTTAGGGGATTGTCAAGATGAATCCTGCTACTATCTTAGAAATGAGAAAGATCCACTGGGAATGGATCAAACTCATGATCGAAGAGGCTTCATAGGGGATAGAATAAATATCCGCTGAAGTAGTCTGAAAGAAAGTTTGGAAATTCCAGAGTAGAGGTCTCATAGGGATAAAATAAATATCTACCTCATTGGGGAAGCTCGGATCAACGACGTAGCTGAAGACATCAGAGTCGAAACTTCATGGGGATGAAATAAACATCCACTTCGCTGGGGAGATTGAAGTTGTGAGAAAATCCACTGAGTAAAGAAATAAACATCCGCTTTACTGGGGAAGGTTGAAGCCAAGGAAATTCACTGATAATTCTTAGGTCACCAACAGGGAAAAATTTGCATCAAACCTGCCATAACTACTTGAAGTAGAGATTCATCGGGGAATAGTCGTGACCAACCGAAGTAGAGACTTACTGGGGAATCATCACACCACCCGAGACAGAAATTCTTTGAGGTATGAGTGAATAATGTCGTGAGATGGATGTAACTCTGCATTGATGACCTGCATGGTAGTCGCCATTTTGAACAACAGTTGTTGTGAACGGATAAAAGTAATCTTCAATTCTCAAATGCCCCAGATCACTCGGTTTATGAGAAGAAGTCATTCTAAGAGGATTTTACAAAAAACTTGGCATCCAACTGTTCTAATGTCTTCAAACTCTTGGAGAGATTTGCCAAAATCTCGACATAACTGCCCCAGATTGACGGTGTTCTGAGTCTTCAAGCTTGCCCCTGATCAGCAGACTCTTCAGGTGACGTGCCCCTGGATATGGTCATCCTTTTGAAAATGATTCGCCATCTTCATCATAGTCTCAAGTCTCAAAAGATTTAGCTCATCGCTAATGCTTGTATGCAAGCTTCTATGATGTCAAGCAATGTTAGCAAGTAAAAAATGTTAATTCTGAAACTGATAATCCAACATATGTTTGTCTTGAATGTTTTTTTGAAAAGAATATCGCAATAACTTATGACTGAATCACTAGTTAGGATATGACATTGATTTATTTTATAAATCCAACACAAATTTGAGCATAGCTCATAGGAGTCAGGAAACATCATCTCATTGAGTATGCTTTCAAACAAACCCCGCTTCAATTAGGTCTTTTGAGGGTTTTATCGTGGCTTGGTTCACGGTTTATGAAGCAAAGGATACGAGGCTCAAAATTTATTTGTACCCACCCCTTCTTCGTGATATTCACTCCTTTTTTTTTAAATTAACTGAAAACTACCTGCCCCAGGTTAAAAAATGAGGGTTTTTTTTATTTGGAAAAGAAAACTCCTACTTCAAGGCTCAACGGGGTTAAAGAGGGTTTATCTCCCTTATATCTTCGATGTTTGGGGATTTGAAACAATGCCTTACATCATCAGCAAAGTTTTATTCAAAAGCATACAACAAGAGATCTGGCGTTCGTGATTTCATCATCCTCAGTCCAATTCTCTGCCTAAGCAAGAGATCGGGAGCATTGGCATTATAAAGCAGAAAAAGCATTTTAAAATGAGTGACAACGAATGGATTTCTTCAAGATAAACATTATCATTGCATTAATCATTCAAAATAACAAGTTCTTACACGCAAAACATGCTTATAATCAAAGAAATAAGTGCGAGCAAATAGATAAACAGTCTGATGATCCTGGGAGTGAACTCTGCTCTTGATTTCTCCGGCTTGAAAAGGACTTTCTTAAGTCTTCATATTCATCAGCATAAAGGTGTTCCATTCGCAGCTGGACTTCCTTTCTTGAAGGTCAACACTTCATCATCGATCATCTCTTGAACCTTTTCTTCGAAAACCTTGCATTCTTCAACCGAATGCCCCATTGCTCCATCATGAAATTCACAACTGACATTTCGATTAAACCAAGGAGGGCGAGATTTCATGGCTCTGGTCTTTTGGGGTGTCATCACCGAATTTTGGGCAAAGTAAGACCACAATTGACTGTAAGTCATTGGGATTAGGTCAAACCAATGAGTATTTTCTTCTGGACTATTCAGAGGTCTCTGCTGATCCTGACGCTGATTTTGGTGATTCATGTTCGAAATTCATAGATTTGGACGTTGTTCTGAGGAGTCAACCTTCGTCGTTTGTACGGATGTCCATGAGGTAGTGATTGCTGGCATTGGACAGGCGCTGCATACTGACGTTTGTGATATGGCACCGGAACTGGAGCTTGCAAGGTCTGAGAAGAATCCAAAATTGCATTAACATCAACACTCATTTCCCTTCGAGAATCACTAACAGATTTCTCTTCACCAGCTTGACTATTCTAGACATCTTGGATTTTCCCACTTTTGAGTGCATTCTCGATGTTTACTCCGACTTCCACAATTTTTGAGAACTCTAATGGAACATCGCCTATCATTCTATCATAATAAGAGTCGGACAATGTTTTTAGAAACATCTTGGCCAACTCCTTCTCTTGAAGTGGTGGCTGAACTTGGGCTGCCAATTCTTTCCACCGTTGTGCATATTCCCTGAAGGACTCATTGTCTTTCTAACTCATGTTCAGCAATTGGTCACTGTCTGGAGCCATGCCTACATTGTAATTGTATTGTTTCATAAAAGCGTTAGCTAAATCTTCCCAAGACTGAATATCGTTCCTTTCTAGCTTCATATACCATATCAAGGATGCCCCACTTAGACTTTCTTGAAAGCAGTGGATCATCAACTTGTCATTGTCGGCATAAGTAGTCATCTTTCGACAAAACATTGTTAAATGGTACCTTGGACAACTAACACCCTTGTATACTTCGAAGGAAGGCATTTTGAACTTCGGGGGAAAAACCACGCCCGGAACTAGACACAAGTCAGGAGCTTTAAGACCAGATGCGTTAGGTCCTTTCAACATCTTCAATTGTTTTTAGAGGTCACGAAATCCTTTTTCAATTTCTCCAATCTAGGATCATTCACAGTTGTCACCGGACGGATGTTCTGGGAATTTGGCATATACCTCAGAAAGCGGGTGTAGCGTGATTTTTGTGGTTTCGAATCACTATCGCTTTGGTACTACAGTTCGATTCATTTTTTATCCTGTTGAGCTGATTAAGGAAGGGAAATAGATGTCTCCAATTAACTCTGCTTGCATACTGGGGTTAAACAGTCAAAACTGTTGGTTTACATATGCTATCAAAATGGGGGTCTGTCTTAGGTTATTTGCTTAAAAACACGGTGTCTGGACTATTGGCTAGGTTTCCAGTAAGGTGTTAGGTCTAATGCTTTTGATGGATGTATGAAGGTATGGGATTTTGGGTTTTTAGGTTTGTATGCTCGCTAACATTTTTGAAATCTTATGCCTACATATTCCCGAAACAGGGAAATTAGAGCGATCGTAGTTCCTCCTATTATATGGGAGGAAAAAGGTTGTTTTGGTGTCTTGTTCAAAGCCCAAGACATGAAGCTAAATGTGGTTTGTATCTTGTTCAAAGCCCAAGATGTGAAGCTAAAGGGTTTTGGATGATAGAGAATTTGTCATCTCTAAAGAGGAGTTGTTGATGTTTGTATGCTGTGAGCAAGGCACAAATTTGATGCTAAAAGGTTGATTGACTCAACCGGAGGTTTATTTATACAAAGCCTAAGAGGAGGCGGGAAGTTTGACTTTTTCGGAGAAAATGTTCTCTCTGTCTTGTACAATGCCCAAGATTGAGGCTAGAAGGGATTTTGACTCCGTTGGGGAGAATGTATATTGTATAAAGCCTAAGATGGAGGCTGAAAGGGTTTGACTCAACAAGAGAGTACTTTTATCTGTCCTGTATAAAGCCCAAGACGGAGGCTAAAAAGGTGTGACTCAACAAGAGAGTTTTGAACAGGTGATTGACTCAACAAGAGAGTCTGAAGGTTGTTTGACTCAACAAGAGAGTCTTTTATACTCAACAAGAGAGTGTTTTGCTGTCTCGTACGAAGCCCGAGATAGAGGCTAAAAGAAGATCGACTCAACAAGAGAGTGTTTTATATGTCTTGTACAAAGCCCAAGACGGAGGCTAAAAGGAGATTGACTCAACAAGAGAGTCTTTTATACTCAACAAGAGAGTGTTTTATATGTCTTGTACAAAGCCCAAGACGGAGGCTAAAAGTGGTTGACTCAACAAGAGAGTCTTTTATACTCAACAAGAGAGTGTTTTATATGTCTTGTACAAAGCCCAAGACGGAGGCTAAAAGTGATTGACTCAACAAGAGAGTCTTTTATACTCAACAAGAGAGTGTTTTATATGTCTTGTACAAAGCCCAAGACGGAGGCTAAAAGTGATTGACTCAACAAGAGAGTCTTTTATACTTAACAAGAGAGTGTTTTATATGTCTTGTACAAAGCCCAAGACGGAGGGTAAAAGTGATTGACTCAACAAGAGAGTGTTTTATATGTCTTGCACAAAGCCCAAGACGGAGGCTAAAAGTGATTGACTCAACAAGAGAGTCTTTTATACTCAACAAGAGAGTGTTTTATATGTCTTGTACAAAGCCCAAGATGGAGGCTAAAAGTGGTTGACTCAACAAGAGAGTCTGAAAAGGTTAGCTCTGATAGGGGGAATCATTTGTACAAAGCCCAAGAGGAGGCTTACTTACTGCTGAGGATTATTTAGATCCTGAAGCGTGTCCAAGTGTGGGGAACTCTCATGAGAGAGACTGAGTTTTTGCTGGAGATTGATCCAGGGTGATTGGTGTGTTTTCTTTCTAGGTTTGAAAGGAACTTGAGAATGTCTTTGAGACTCAAGAGGTTTAGACTGTCCGAGTCTAGAGTTTTATCTTTTGTATGATGCCCAAGAGGAGGCACATGCATTAAGGGATGAGTATCAACCCTAAAATGGCCGGAGTTTTGACGCTGGAAAGACTGCTCTAGCAACGGATGACTATGTTCTGTCTTATACCTTTAAAAGGTCGTCAGGGTCCTTGTATGAAGCCCAAGAGAAGGCATGAGAACTTCTAAGAAGCCGAAGGGTCCTTGTACAACGCCCAAGAGGAGGCGAGGATGCTTTTAGGAAGCCTGTGGGTCCCCAAACTAAGATAAGTTCAAGAAATACAATTCACATAGAAGAGATCATTCCAGGAAAGTTCGAGAATTTGGAAGAAACTCAAGAGATGCCATTCACGGAGAAAAGATCATCTCTGGGGAGTTAGAGTTTCTTTGACAATTTCTAAGGGTGACAGTCTGAGAAAAGGTTCACCGAGAATACTGCCTTTCTCTTTGTTCCATATTGTTTAACCCCAAGAGAAGGGAAGTCTGTATCTGGAATCCTACTGGGGATCTAGTTTTGTTTGTATTCAAGAGTGACCAACAAGGCTTTACCTAGTGCTAGACGTAGTTGCCGGGGAAAACTCTAAATAACTATACTAGTATTACACAGTGGATATGTGACAAGTATATAAAAGGATGTGAAAGAAGACTTACAGTGAAGCAGCCCCAAAATACAATTATATACATATGAAAGCGAAATGAAAGCGGATAAACACTTACCCGTTGTAGAGCTTCCATGCTGTTTTATTAGTTGTTCAACAAAGAAAGTTTTGATAACAACATATATTTGAATTCAAAATTAAAGGAGAAAGTGATTTGAAAAGATTGTTGGGGCTTACAGCTCAAGGAGAGACCCAAGTTTTAACGATGATCGCACCGTTGTTTTGAAAACTGTACAGAGGGACTTATACAATATGTGGGGCCCACACCATTTTGGTTTCAAAAAAGGGTTAGATCTTACACTCTATTAGAGGCCCAAAGATTTATTTTTTGTACAAGACATGGGACTTATAACTCAAGGAGAAGCCCAGAGTTATTTGTTTGGCAACGACAATCGCGCCGAGGTTTTTGAAAACACAGTGGGTCTTATACAATATCTGAGGCCCAAATCATTTTGGTTTCAAAAAGGGGTTGGGTATTACACTCTATTAGAGGCCCAAAGATATTTAAAGAAAATAAATAGGGCTTATAACATGAGGGTAGGCCCAATTGGTTTTGTTAAAAAGGCGACGATCGCGCCGCTGTTTTTGAAAATACAGCGGGACTTATACAATGACTGAGGTCCAAAAAGTGGTGTATTTACAAAGGGGGTGGGTCTTACACTCTAATAGAGGCCCATGAGTGTTTGAAAATGATTGATGAGGGTGGAATCAATCAAAACTCTAATTTCATCATTTTTAAAAGTGAATTCTTAAAGAAAATCAATAAAAAATGATAAAACACCAAATAAGCTTGAATAAACAACTTGTGATTTTTGGTTAAGGTTTGAAAAATGAGGTTTTAATCACAAGATGAATTAAAACTTATTTGGTTTTGATTTTTCAAGGTGAATATTCACTTTTAAAATGTTTAAAAACAATTAAAAATGAATTTATTCATAAAAATACCAACTTTATGAAATAAATAATATAAATTTGATTTTTTTATGGAATAAAATATTTCAACATTTTTGTGATTTTTTGAAAAAAGAACCAATCAAAAATATTTAAAATTGAGGGAGTTATTAATTTTTCAAATCATTAAAAATAATAAAAAAAATAATAAAATATGAAAAAATGGTAAAAAAGAGGATCTGGGGCGAGGGGGATTCGAACCCCAGACCTCTTGTGTGCAGTGCGCGCGTCCTACCACTAGGGTGGTGATACATCCGTGTATCAAACCTCCGCCACAAATATACAAGGCTTGCCTTGTTTTTGGCCTGGCCAAGGCAAGGCAAGGCAAGGTTTTGGCCAAAAACGTGAAGCTTGTAACTTTCTCATTTCTCCATGGATTGGGACAAAATTTAGGTCTAAGCTGTCTAGAATTTCACAAGGAATCCAATGGTGGTGGTGGTTTTCTCATATGAGGTCCCCATTTTAAAACCCGATAATGGTTTTGAAATAGGTCTCCCTTTGCATTTTCTGTGCTACCTCTTGTTGCAGGTATGAATTACATGATGAATTGGTCCAAACACAACATATATAACATGTAGAAGATGTGCATGATCAGTGGACTGCAAAGCAATGTATATTTTAAGGAGTTCAAGTTGAGATGCTTACCTCTTTAGGAGCTTTTTGGGCAATTTGTCAAGTGCTTTGTTCTAGAAATGTTTTGATGCTTTGAACACCCTTAAATGATCCCTTGGAAGCTTTTAGGATGATTGGAAACAGTTGGAAATCTCAAGAATGGAAACTGGCCCTTTCTTACAAAAGGGGAAAAAGTGACCAAAATAGCAACTCTCTCAAATGGTGTTCCAGATGTGGGGAACCACTTGGGATAGTTCAAGGATGGTATTTGGAGTGTGTTTGAGGCTTTATCTGGTTTTAAAAGTGATTGAATCAAGACATGGCTTGAAAAGTGCAAAAAAGTCCTATTTTGAAGTTTTGAGAAGGGACTTTATGATTTTGGTGTTACAGGTCACTTGTGAGAGTTTGGACAGCTTAGATATGACATATTGGATGTGTTTGGATCATGAGCTGTGATGGAATTGCTCTCTAACTCAAAAACTTAGAGTTACCTTGCTAAAGAAGACATTTTTGCCTAGAGAAAGAGATTTTGAGGAAAACAAGTGTTGTAGTGCTTTGGTGTACTCAAACTGAGCACAAATGAGCTCTATTTATAGTAGAGCAAGTTTGTTTTGGCTCCAATAATGAATGGAAACAGCTGCAGAGGTTTGGCCAATTGGAGCATTTTGGAATCTCAAGTCTCCTCTAGCCATTGACTAGAGGTTAGAGCACAGGCCTTTGGTTCCCTAGTTCAGAGATCATCCTTGACTCATTCAGTTGGAAATGGCTCAGTTCATGCCACCTTGGAGCATCCATTGAATGCTCCAAAACAAAATTGGGGTATTGTCCCCTCTTTAGGGTTTTTTTAGGTTTGGCATACTATTTTTAGTTCCAAAGACTTGGGAGGCTTATGGATTAGTGTTTGTCCCTCCTTAGTCTCCCCATGAGGTGTTTAAATGAATAAACTTATTTGTCATTTACACAAATTACTCAAATCGAGCAAAATGCACAAATCTGCCTAGTTATGACAGTTGCAGCAAGGCATATTGCCACTGTCATAACTCTTAGCTCAAATGGAATTTCATGGGGTTCTTGGCCATTTTGGAAAGCTCTCATATGATACATCATATGTGTGATCATAGTTTGTCTTGATAATTTTTGGATCCAAGTGAAAAATGCCCCTACATTTTGAAAAAGTGAAACAGATTCTACTTAGTGAAAATTTCACTAAGTGTTGGAAAAAGTGACATTTCATGTTTTCAACCATTTTGATCCAACCATAACTCAAAATCCATGATGAATTAGAATGAGGTGTAGTTGACATTTTTAAAGTATTCCATGAGAGCTACAAATCCATCTTTGGATCAGCCCAAATGGTTGCTTGGATCTCAAGTTATGATCCTTGGAAGTTGGTACCTTAGCCACTTTGTTTCATAACTTAGAAAATTTCTAAGTTTTTTATGGTTACCCCTTTTACAAGTTATCTCACTTTTGTTGATTTTTCTTGATGAATGATGATTACAATCACACATTAACATCATTTTAGGGTTAGGGAACCATAATTGACCAAAAAATCAAAAAGTCAAACTTTGACTTTTGGGCACAGTTGACTTTTTATCAGATGAATTCCAAACTGTGCGATCCTCTATGAAATCAAGTCCTTGACCTAAATTAAACTTGATGGATTGATTTCATAGGTGTTATAGGGTGTATTGAATCATGTCCCAACGTTTGGGAGCACGTCCTGGTCAACAATCAAAGGCACAGTTGACTCTTTTCGCGAAACCCTAACTGTGGTTCTGATGAACTTGAAACTTGTGAATCAAGCTTCTTGGATTAATACATTGTTGCAAATGGATCAATGTGGTTTATTAGAGACCCTCAAACCATCTTTTGAGGTCTTGGCTCATGTTTTGTCCCAAAAGTCAACTTAGGGGTGAATTAGGTCCAGAAACCCTAATTCCTGATTTTTGGTTAATGCATCCCCTGAGGCTAAATTGACTTGATGATGGGGTCCATGAGGTCCCTTGGAGTATTTTGGGTTATGCTTTGAAGCATTGGCTCATGCCCAGAGGAAAATTTCCATCTGGAGGCCCTGGTCGACCAAAACCCTAATTTGGTGACACTGGCGATCTTGAGGCTTGATCCACTTGGAATGTAGCAGCCTTGTGGTTAATCCTTGATGTGGGAGTCCTCTTGATCCATTGTGGATGTTTGAGAGGTTATACAAGTGGAATATCCTGTCATTTCTTGATTGATCCTTTGTCTAAGAGCTCTGAGAGGGCTTAAAACCCTAATTCTTAGTTGTAGGGAATGCTCAACAATTCTTGAGGAGATTGATGAGGCATAATCATACATCCATATTGTGCTGATGATTTGCACAATGATGGGAAATCTTAATGGTCAAAATTTGGGATATAACAGATGCCTCTATTTAATCTTCTTGGACCCAAACGTGTGAATGGCGAAGGTATTCGGGCATTCGGGGTGCAAGATGATTAAATATCGGAATACCCGAAATTTTGATAGTGGTTATGAATGGTATCTTACGCATTCATCTTCTTTCGCTAAGCATTGATACTTAGAAAAGGTAAACTTCCCCTCGATCCCGGTTTCCTACCAAGGAACTGGTCTTAGTTTCTGAAATGAACTTCCCCTTGATCTTGGTTTCCTACCAAGGAACTGATCTTAGTTTCTTTTGTCAATAAACTTTCTTGACAAGGGACACTATTCGTAGCGATTTTCCTCAAACTTCTCACCGAATTTTCCTGGGGAGATTCCATTTGATGGGAAAAGTTTTGATGTCAGAGTTGTTGGGGAACCCAGTCGTCTGAGTTGTAGAGGTGCACAAACTTCTCTATTTGGAGATGCCATTTGTCGAATCTACTGGGGAAAACGAGTCTCTTGAGAGACTGCTTTCGCTTGGGGTATTACATCATACTTTTCTCGGGATCTTCTCAGATAAATGCCATATGATGTGATCCAATTTTGAGGTGCTGAGGACCTTTTTGTCAGCGAATTTTTCGGAGAAAAACTGCTGTATTGTTGAATCTCTGATTAAGAGGCTTTCTCTGGGGATTTTCCTTAATCCGAGAAAGCAAAGATATCATCTTCGATGGCGAAGAGTGATGTTTGTTGTAGGTCTTCTTGTTTTTCATAGGTTCAAGTTATCAAAGTGGTCGAGGACCGTCTCTAATCCCGAAATAAACTGGAGGAGAGATCGTTTAGATGGTTCACTTCCTGACATGGAAAGAACTGATAACTCGATTGAGAGGACTTTTATCACTTGGGGATAAGACTGACCAGAGTGATAGTGATGCAATATGAATGTGAATGTGAATAAATAATGCATGATGCATGTATATTTGATGACAAAACTAACGTGGCATACAGACTAGTAGATGAACACGACTGGATACTCGGCCACCGCGGGGGACGAAGAGGTACCACTGGGTTCAAAATAGCAATTCTGCCTTGCTTAGGAGAGTGATGGTCCCTGCGGGGAACAACGTTGGTCGGGCTTAGGAGATAAGAACTCTGTCGGGGGGTGTCAGATGAAACATGGTCTCTGACACAACTGATCCTTCATTCAGGCATACTGGTTTAGTAGGAGTACTTTGATTCTGCACTTTGAAGCTTAACCGCCTTTGGGAGCGGTGATCGATGTTCTTTCGATGTTCAAAAGTCAAAAGAAATTGCCATCTTTATTTGAAAAGCCGAAAAATTTGACAAGTAAATTCATTTTTGTTTTATTTCAAGAATCGTTGATCATGTTAAAAGGTCATTCTATAAAGCTAAAACAAATAAGAATTGCAAACAAAAGCACAAAGGCTCAACTTTTATTGATAGGATGGAAATCAGCCAAGCACGTGATTCCATGGAGTATTTACAAAGTTAGAAAATGGTAATTTAAGGGAAAAAGGGCTACATTGAAACATAACGACCGTTCTCCTTCTAGCAACTTTGAATTCTAGACACCCTGAGCTTCCGTCGAAGATGACCTTGACTGGAGTTTTTTGATGGATGGCATTACTGCTGCTGAGGATTTACATGTGTCAGACGTAGTTACTTGCCATGAATCCCTAACTTTTTCCTGGATTGTACTTTGAGATTTCCAATCCACCGGGATGATTTTTTGACTGTTTCTCTAATTTTTGCCTGGACCGCCCTTTCGGGTTTTCAATCCACCGAGACTTTTTATTTATTTATTTAGGCGAAGTATTTCTTGACTACGTCAACATTCGTGGGGTAGACAAACTCTTCTTCATCCATGGTTGCAAGTCTCAAGGCACCGCCTGAGAAAGCTTTCTTGACCACATAGGGGCCGTCATAGTTCGGAGTCCATTTTCCCCGGGAATCAGTGAGAAATGATTGTATCTTCTTGAGCACAAGGTCTTCTTTCCTGAAGACGCGAGGTCGAACCTTTTTCTCAAACGCTTTCTTCATCCTTTGCTGATATAACTGACCATGGCATAGTGCCGTTATTCACTTTTCTTCGATCAGATTTAGTTCGTCGTGTCGACTTTGACACCATTCAACCTCTGTTAGCTTAGCTTCCATCAATACCCTGATTGATGGAATCTCTACTTCCATGGGGAGCACTGCTTCCATGCCATATACTAGAGAGAAAGGGGTTGCCCCTGTTGAAGTGCGAACAGATGTGCGATAACCGTGAAGGGCAAAGGGTAGCATCTCATGCCAATATTTGTAGCTTACTACCATCTTTTGAACGATCCTCTTGATGTTCTTGTTAGCCGCTTCTACCGCTCCATTCATCTTGGGTCGGTAGGGGGATAAGTTGTGGTGTTCGATATTGAACTCAACACACAACTCTTTCATCATTCTATTGTTCAAGTTAGATCCATTATCAGTAATGATCTGGCTCGGAACACCATAATGGCAAATGATATTGTTTTTGATAAAGCGGACCACCACTTGTCGGGTTACATTGGCGTACGACGCTGCTTCGACCCACTTGGTGAAGTAATCAATGGCTACCAGGATGAACCGATGTCCGTTTGAAGCCCTGGGTTCGATCATGCCAATCATGTCGATTCCCCATATGGAAAAAGGCCATGGGGAAGAAAGAACTTTGAGATGTGTTGGCGGTACATGGATTTTGTCTGAGTATATCTGACACTTGTGACACCTCCTCATGTACTTGTAGCAGTCGGATTCCATGGTTAACCAATAGTACCCTGCTCTTAAAAATTTTCTCGCCATTGTGTGTCCGTTGGCATGTGTGCCAAAGGATCCTTCATGAATTTCTTTTGTCAGCATGTGTCCATACATCGGAGCAAGACCATGTCAAAGTTTCTCTTATAGAGTGTATCACCACTCAGGAAGAAGTTGCCCGCCAACCTTCTGAGGGTCTATCTGTCCTTTCTAGATGCCCCAGGTGGGTATTCTTGTTTCTGAAGGAAGCATTTGATATCGTAATACCAAGGTTTGTGGTCTATGACTGCTTCAATTGTGAAGATGTAAGCGGGCCTTTCAAGGTGCATTATGTCGATCTTAGGTATGTTATTCCATTGACCTACACTAATCATGGAAGAGAGAGTGGCTAATGCATCGGCCATGTGATTCTCTTCACGAGGGATATGATGAAACTCGATTCTGTTGAAGAATGGTAACAACCTTCTCGCGTAATCTTTGTAAGGAATCAATCCTGATTGGTATGTGTTCCAATCTCCTTTGATCTGGTTGATAACCAGGGATGAGTCACCATATACATCCAAGTTTTTGATCCTTAAGTCGATCGCTTCTTCGAGACCCATGATACAAGCTTCGTATTCGGCCTCGTTATTTGTACACTTGAATGTCAGTCGGGCGGTGAAAGGAATGTGAGTACCCTGAGGTGTTATGATGATAGCCCCTATTCCATTTCCATAATGATTGACGGCTCCATCAAATATAAGTCCCTATTGGGAACCTGGTTCTGGCCCTTCACTGGGTAGCGATTCATTGCAATCTTTCATTTTTAGATACATGACATCTTCGTCTGGGAAGTCAAATCCGACTGATTCCTGATCGTCAATCGGTTGATGAGCCAAGTGATCGGCTAAAGTACTTCCCTTAATGACTTTCTGAGCATGGTACTCGATGTCGCATTCTGATAACAACATCTGCCAACGGCCAATCCTTCCCGTGAGAGTAGGTTTTTCAAATACATACTTGATTGGATCCATTTTGGAGATTAACCAAGTAGTTTGACGAATCATATATTGGCGAAGACGCTTGGCTGTCCAAGCGAAAGCACAACAAGTTTTCTCAAGCATAGTGTACCGAGTCTCGCAGTCGGTGAACTTCTTGCTCAAATAGTAAATGGCAGACTCTTTCCTTTTTGTTTCGTCTCGTTGGCCAAGTACACAACCCATTAAGTCTTCCAAGACTGTTAGGTAGATGATCAGTGGTCTTCCTTCTATTGGAGGTGATAGAATCAGTGGGTTCAATAGGTATTCCTTAATATTGTCGAAGGCGGTTTGACAGTCTTCTGTCCAAACGCAGTCCTGGTTCTTTTTGAGTAATTTGAAAATCGGCGCACATGTCACGGTCATGAGGAATATAAATCTGGAAATGTAGTTCAAACGTCCCAGGAATCCCCTGACTTGTTTTTCAGTCTTTGGAGAAGGCATTTCTTGAATGGCCTTGACTTTGTCAGGATCAACCTCAATTCCTTACTGGCTGACGATGAACCCTAAAATTTTCCCTGAACGGACACCGAATATGCACTTATTGGGATTCAAGCAGAGTTTGTACTTCCTCAACCGCTCGAATAGTTTTGACAGGTGGCTCACATGCTCCTCCTCTGTTTTAGATTTGGCAATCATATCATCGACATATACTTTGATTTCTTTGTGTATCATGTCATGAAACAGGGTAGTCATGGCCCTTTGATAGGTTGCCCCGGCGTTCTTCAAACCGAACGACATTACCTTGTAACAAAAGGTACCCCATGGGGTGATAAATGAAGTTTTCTCCATGTCTTTCGGCGCCATTTTTATCTGATTATAACCCGATAATCCATCCATGAAGGAGAATACTTTAAACTTTGATGTACTGTCTACCAGCATGTCAATGTGTGGTAAAGGAAAGTCATCCTTTGGACTTGGTTTGTTCAGATCCCTGTAATCTACACACATTCTGACCTTTCCGTCCTTTTTTGGAACTGGTACGATGTTGGCTAACCATTGAGGATATTCTGATGTAGCGAGGAAACCCGCGTCAATCTGTTTATGTACTTCCTCTTTGATTTTGATGGTTATGTCTGGGTGAGTTCTTCTCAACCTCTGTTTTACCGGCAGACATTCTAATCTCAACGGTAGATGATGTTCCACGATGCTGGTATCTAACCCTGGCATATCCTAATAGGACCAAGCGAATACATCGGGAAACTCTTTGAGAAGCTTTGTCAAACTTTCTTTGACAGTTGAACTGAGCAGTGCCCCAATCTTGACTTCTTTTCTCTCTTCCTCTGAACCCAAGTTGACCGTTTCCAACGGCTCTTTATGAGGTTCAATGGACCTTTCCTCTTGCCTGAGTAGTCGGGAGATCTCTTCTGGAATTTCTTCGTCATCTTCTTCTTCAGCCTCAAATACCGGGAATTCAAAGTTGGGAGAAGGCATCGGATCGTACATTTCAATGGGGTTTAAAATAAGCAATTTGCATGACGTTATGATTTGTTTTTAAAAGAGATAGAGAGAATGCAAGAGTGTGTGCAGTGTAAATTTTTTTGGAAAACTGCTTATTTTTATTGTTTGAATTGCTTTTTAGGATTACCATTTTTTGAAAAAGCGAAAAGAGAAAACAGCAATTAATGCGGGAATTACAGAACAAAGTTATTTAATTTATGAACTTGTCGATTCTTGAAAATACAGTCCTATAAAACAAAACTTCGTCGCTTTGGGCAAAGCGAAGAGGTATATTTACAGAAAGTGAGCCCTATCAAAACATTCGTTTCACCTGGGCAGGGTGAAAGGTTAAGATAAAGACGACCATTACTTTGACATATGAACAATCTTCGGAACATCGACTGCGACCCATTGGCGGCGAACTCCTCGGTGAATCACAAAGTCTGGTACCTTCCTTGATTTGTCTTCAGAAATAACGCTGATTTCTGGTGGAGCAGGATCATTGGAATTTGTCTCCCAGGCAGAGTTGTCATAGGAGGATTCCTCTGTTGTATTTTAAATAGTATTTGTGCTCTCAGGTAAATCTCCCCATCTAGTTGGCTGGATGTCTTCGAGCCTGATACGAGAGCTTTCGGGAGCAGTGTATTTGACCAAGAAGTCGTATTTGCTATTCGGTTGTCCTAGGGTGTCCCACACTTCTTTGGAACTGGAGGAGTCATCTCTCTCGATGACGTTGACCTTGGGAAAAGCATAGTTGATGAATTCTAGTCCTGCAAGCTTTGCGAATTCATCGTCGTGCTGGATATTTTTTGAATGCCCTGAGTGTTGATCCCATGACATGGTGGGGACGCAGGTATTGTTTTCAATGATGCTCCGCTGATTTTCATTGTTCAGCTTATTTTCTTGCCCCGAGTCTCCTGGGTATGGCTGCCACATAGGCAGGCCATCCATCGGGCCATAATAGTCATGGTCAAAACTGTCTTTCATCATAGTGTCCTCCTCTAATGAGTTTGGTGGAGCACGACATCCTCCCGGATCACAATCTTTTCATACCCCAAATTTTAACCACTAAGATTCCCCATCATTGTGCAAATCATCATCACAATATGGATGGGCCATCATACCTCATTAATCTCCCCAAAGTTGGGTGAGCATCCACTACAATCAAACTTAGGGTTTCAAGCCCTCTCAGAGCTCTTAGACAAAAGATCAATCAAGGAATGACATGATCTTCAACTTGTCTAAACCTCTCAAACATCCACAATGGATCAAGAGGACTCCCACCTCAAGGATTAAGCACAAGGCTGCAACATTTTGAGTGGATTAAGCCTCAGGATCGCCAGTGTCACCAAATTAGGGTTTTGGTCGACTGGGGCCTCCAGATGGAAATTTTCCTCTGGGCATGTGCCAATGCTTCAAAGCACAACCTAAAATACTCTAAGGGACCTCATAAACCCAATCATCAAGTCAATTTAGCCTTAGGGGATGCATTCATAAAAAATCAGGAATTAGGGTTTTTTGACCTAATTCACCCCTAAGTTGACTTTTGGGACAAAACAGGAGCCAAGACCTCAAGAGATGATTTGAGGGTCCCTAACACACTACATTGATCCATTTTCAACAATGGATTGATCCAAGAAGCTTGAGCAACAAGTTTCAAATTCATCAGAACCACAATTAGGGTTTCATGAGAAAAGTCAACTGTGCCTTTGACTTTTGACCAGGACATCCTCCCAAACCTTGGTACATGATTCAATACACCCTATAACACCTATGAAATCAATCCATCAAGTTTGATTTAGGTCAAGGACTTGATTTCATAGAGGATCGCACAGTTTGGAGTTCATATGACAAAAAGTCAATTGTGCACAAAAGTCAACTTTGACTTTTTTAGATTTTTCACAATTATGGTTCTTTGACCCTAAAATGATGTTAATATGTGATCACACATATGATCACTTGGATCCAAAAAGTGTCAAAACAAACTATGATCACACATATGTTGTATCATATGAGGGTTTTCCAAAATGACCAAGAACTTCACCAAACCTAATCTGAGCAAGAAGTTATGACAGTGGCAATATGCCTTGATGCAAGTATCATAACAAGGCATATTTGGGGATTTTGCTCGATTTGCTCAAGTTTTGCAAAGGGCAAGCAAGTCTATCCATCTGAATGCCTCAAGGGGGACCAATGAGGGACAAACACTTATCCATCAACCTCCCAAGTCTTTGGAACCAAAAGTAGCATGCCAAACCTAGAAATGCCTAAAAGAGGGACAATACTCCAATTTTGTTTTGGAGCATTCAATGGATGCACCAAGGTGGCATGGACTGAGCCTCTTCCAACTGAATTCAGTCAAGACTTATCCAACAACTAGGGAACCACAACTCTGTGCTCTAACCTCTAATCAATGGCTAGAGGAGACTTGGATTCTCATTGATCAACATTTGTCAAACTTCTGCAGCAGTTGCCATTCACTATTGCAGCCAAAACAAACTTGACACACTATAAATAGAGCTCATTTGTGATTAGTTTGAGTACACCAAAGCCATCAAACAGATGCTTTCCTCAAAATCACTTTCTCTAGGCAAAAATACCTTCTTTAGCAAGGTAACTCTGAGTTTTTGAGTTAGAGAGCATTTCCATCATAGCTCATGATCCAAGCACATCCAATATGTCATATCTAAGTTGTCCAAACTCTCACAAGTGACCTGTAACACCAAAATCTCAAAGTCTTCTCTCAAAACCTCAAAATATGACTTTTGTGCATTTTCCAAGCCATGTCTTGAATCAGTCACTTTCCAAACTAGGTAAAACATCAAACACACTCCAAATATCATCCTTGAATTGTCCCAAATGGTTCCCCATATCTAGAACACCATTTGAGAGAGTTGCTACTTTGGCCACTTTTGCCCCTTTTGCAAGAAAGGGCCAATTTCCATTCTTGAGGTTTTCAGCTGGTTCCAACCACTCTAAAAGCTTCTAAGGGATCATTTGAGGGTGTCCAAAGCATCAAAACATTTCTGGAACAAAGCACTTGGTAGATAGCCGAAAAGCTCCAAAGAGAGGTAAGCATCACAACTTGAACTCTCTGAAATATGCCTTGCTTTGAAGTCCACTGATCATGCATCTCTTATACATGTTATATGTGTTGTGTTTGCACCAATTTATCATGTAATTCACACCTGTACCAAGAGGTAGCACAGAAAATGTAAAACATGGCCTATTTCAAAACCACTATCGGGTTTTGAGGAGGATTTGTTTTCTGGAAAAACCACAACCACCATTGGATTCCTTAGGAAATTCTAGGCCAGATGTATATAAATTTTGTCTCCATCCATGGAGAAATGAGAAAGTTATGGCCTTCACGTTTCTAACCAAAATCTTGCCTTGCCTTGCCTTGGGCCAGGCCAAAAACAAGGCAATCCTTGTATATTTGTGGTTGTGTTTCAATACACGGATGTATCACCACCCCAATGGTAAGGCGCGCATGCTGCACACAAGAGGTTTGGGGTTCGAATCCCCTTTGCCCCAGACCCCCTTTTTAATGGTTTTTCCACTTTTTTTTATTATTTTTAATGATTTGAAAAATTAATAACTGTCATACCCCAAAATTTGACCACTAAGATTTCCCATCATTGTGAAAATCATCATCACAATATGGAGGAACCATCATACCTCATTAGTCTCCCCAAAGAAGGGTGAGCATCCACTACAATCAAATTTAGGGTTTCCAGCCCTCTCAGAGCTTTTAGACAAAGGATCAATCAAGAAATGACATGATCTTCAACTTGTCTAGCCTCTCAAATATCCACAAGGGATCAAGAGGACTCCCACTTCAAGGATTAAGCACAAGGCTGCTCCCTTCCAGGTGGATCAAGCCTCAAGATCGCCAGTGTCACCAAATTAGGGTTTGGTCGACCAGGGCCTCTAGATGAAAATTTTCCTCTGGGCATGAGCCAATGCTTCAAAGCATATCCTAAAATACTCCATGGAACCCCATGGGCCCAAGCATCAAGTCAATTTGACCTCAGGGGATGCATACATCAAAAATCAGGAATTAAGGTTTCTTGACCTAATTCACCCCTAAGTTGACTTTTGGGACAAATCATGAGCCAAGACCTCAAGAGAGGATTTGAGGGTCTCCAACATACCACATTGATCCATTTGTAACAATGGATTGATCCAGGAAGCTTGAGCAGCAAGTCTCAATTTCATCAGTACCACAGTTAGGGTTTTGAGGAAAAAGTCAACTGTAGCTTTGACTTTTGACCAGGACATGCTCCCAAACCCTAGGACATGATTCAATATACCCTATAACACCCATGGAACATGTCCATAAAGTTTGATTTAGGTCAAGGACATGATTTCCTAAAGGATCGCACAATTTAAAATTCATCTGATAAAAAGTCAACTGTGCACAAAAGTCAACTGTGCACAAAAGTCAACTTTGACTTTTTGAGATTTTTCACAAAAATGGTTTTTTAACCCTAAAACGATGTTAATGTATGATTTGAATCATCATTCATCAAGAAAAATCAAGAAAAGTGGGATAGCTTGTAAAAGGGGTAACCCTAAAAACTTAGAAAATTTTCTAAGTTATGAACAAAGTGGCAAGGGTACCAACTTTGGAGGATCATAACTCCTAAACCACAAGGCCATTTTTCCCATCCAAAGCTAGATTTATAGCTCTCATTACCCTCTACAAAAGCTTAGAACTGACCTCCTTCCAAATTCCTCATGGATTTTGAGTTATGGAATGATCAAAATCACAAAAAGTGAAAATGTCACTTTTTTCCAACACTTAGTGAAATTTTCACTAAGTCAGAATCTGCCTTCACTTTTTTCCAAATGTAGGGGCATTTTTCACTTGGATCCAAAAGTATCAAAACCAAATATGATCAAACAATTGTTGTATCATATGAGGGCTTTCCAAAATGGCCAAGAACATCACTAAATTCCACTTGGGCCAAGAGATATGACAATGGCAATATGCCTTGCTGAAAACTGCCAAGGCTAGGCAGAATTTTGCATTTTTGCTCGATTTGGAAAAATCAGATAATTCCAAGCCTTGTCATCACTTTGGACACATCTGAGCATCAAATCTAAAGGGGACAAACACTGAGCCAAGCCTCCAAAGTCCTTGGAACAAGAAGTAGCATGCCAAACCTAGAATTGCCTAAAAGAGGGACAAGATTCCAATTTTGGATTGGAGCATTCAATGCATACACCAAGGTGGCATGGACTGAGCCCTTCCCAACTGAATTCAGTCAAGACTTATCCAAGACCAAGGGAACCAGCAGCCTGTGCCCTAACCTCTAGTCAATGGCTATAGGAGACTTGGATTCTCATTGCTCAACATTGGCCAAACCTATGTAGCAGTTGCCATTCACTATTCCTTGCAAAACAAACTTGCTCTACTATAATTAGAGCTCATTTGTGCTCAGTTTGAGTACACCAAAGCCATCAAATAGATGCTTTCCTCAAAATCCCTCTCTTTAGGCCGAAATGCCTTCTTTAGCAAGGTGATCCAAACCATCAAAAGTGACCTGTAACACCAAAATCACAAAGTCACCTCTCAAAACCTCAAAATAGGCCTTTTGTGCATTTTTCAAGCCATGTCTTGATTCAGTCACTTTCCAAACCAGATAAAACCTCAAACACACTCCAAATAACATCCTTGAACTGTCCCAAATTGTTCCCCCCATCTGGAACACCATTTGAGGGAGTTGCTATTTTGGCCATTTTAACCCCTTTTGCAAGAAAGGGCCAGTTTGTGTTTTTGCAGGTTCCAACTGATTCCAACCATCCTAAAAGCTTCTAAGGGATCATTTGAGAGTGTCCAAAGCATCTAACCATTTCTGGAACAAGAAGTTTGGCAGATTGCACAGAAAACTCCAAAAGCTCAAAAAGAGGTAAGCATCATGACTTGAACTTTCCAAAATATGCATTGCTTTGAAGTCCACTGATCATACACACCTCATATATGTTATATATATTGTGTTTGAACCAATTCATCATGTAATTCATGTCTGTATCAAAGTGTAGCATAGAAATATGCATTCCTTGTGAAATTCTAGGCCAGATGCATATAAATTTTGTCCCCAACCATTAAGAAATGAGAAAGTTATGGACCTTCTCGTTTCTTGGTAAAACTTGCCTTGCCTTGCCTTGACCAGGCCTAGAAAACAAGGCATGCCTTGTATATTTGTGGTTTTACTTCAAGCAATGGATGTATCACCACCCCAGTGGTAAGGCGCGCGCCCTATAACCTTGAGGTCGTGGGTTCAAACCCCACCCATGCCATTTTGTGTTTTCTCACATTTTTGCTATTTTTTCCAATATTTTATGTTTTATTAATTAATTGGAAAATTAATAACTCTTTCAATTTTAATTATTTTTTATTGGTTCTTTTTGCAAAAAATCACAAAAATGTCGAAATATTTTATTCCACAAAAAAATTAAGTTTATATTATTTATTTAATATAATTAGTATTTTTGTGAATAAATTCCTTTTTAATGTTTTTAAACATTTTAAAAGTGAATATTTACTTTGAAAATCAAAACCAAGTGAGTGTTAATTAACCTTGTGATTAATCCCTCATTTCTCAAACCTTAAACAAAAATCACAAATGGTTTATTCAAACTTATTTGGTATTTTATTTGATTTTCTTTAAATATTTACTTTTAAAGATTAACAAATTAGGGTTTCTTTGATTTTCACCCTCATCAAACAATTTCAAACACTTTTGGGCCTCTAATAGAGTGTAAGACCCAATCCTTTGTAAATACAAAACTTTTTGGGCCTCACTTATTGTATAAGTCCCGTTGTATTTCAAAAAGTTCGACGCGATCATCGTCCGTTGAAAAACAAACCTTGGGCCTCTCCTCGAGCTATAAGACCCATTCAAAATCTTTTGGGCCTCTATTAGAGTGTAAGACCCAACCCCCTTTGAAAACCAAACCATTTTGGGCCTCAATGCATTGTATAAGACCCACCGCGTTTTCAAAAACCTCGGCATGATCGCCATTTTCAAACAAATAACCTTGGGCCTCTCCTTGAGTTGTAAACCCCACCACTTGTACAAAAATAACTCTTTTGAGCCTCTATTAGAGTGTAAGACCCAATCCCTTTTTAACCAAAACTTTTTGGGCCTCAGGCATTGTATAAGTCCCCCTGCGTTAAAAGAAAACCTCGGCGCGATCGCCAATAAACAAACCAATCATCTCGGCCTACCCTCGTGTTGTAAGCCCCATTCTTTTCCTTTAAACACTTGGGCCTCTTGAGAGAGTGTAAGACCCATCCCCTTGTACAGAAAACCTTTCTTGGGCCTCAGTCACTTGTATAAGTCCCTCTGTACAACACTACAATGTGATCACTGATAAACCTTGGGCCTCTCCTTGAGCTGTAAGCCCCAACATCTTTTCAAAATATTTTCTCCTTTAATTTTGAATATACTGTTGTTTTCAATCTTTCTTTGTTGAACAACTAACCAAACAGCATGGAAGCTCTACAACCGAGTAAGTGTTTATATGCTTTCTTTATCCGCTTTCATATACATATAACTGTATTGTGGGGCTGTTTCACTGTAAGTCTTCTTTCATAAACTCATATTAACTGTGTAATACTAGTATAGATATTTAGAGTTTCCCCGACAACTACGTCTAGCACTAAGCCCTGTTGGTCACTCTTAAATAGACAAAACTAGATCCCCATAGGATTACCAGATACAGTCTTCCCTCCTCTTGGGGTTAAATAATATGGAGATGTGAAAGGCAGCATTCTCGGTTAACCCTTTCTCAGACTGCCACCCTTAGAAATCGTCAAAGGAACTCTACTCCCCAGAGATGATCTTTTCTCCGTGAATGGCATCTCTTGAGTTTCTTCCAAATTCTTGGACTTTCCTGGCTTGATCTATTCTCTGTGAATAGCCTGTCTTGAATTTCTCGGGGTTTGGGGACCCACAGGCTTCTTAAAAGCATCCCCGCCTCCTCTTGAGCGTTATACAAGGACCCTACTGCTTCTTAGAAGTATTCACAGCCTCCTCTTAGGCTTCGTATAAGGATTATTCCTTTGGGAAGATAGCCTCCTCTTGGGCTTCGTACAAATTGTCCCTCGGCTTCTTAAAAGTTTCCAGCCTCTTCTTAGGCTTCGTACAAATTGTCCCGACGAACTCCTAGAGGTGTAGGAACAGAAATTAGTCATCTTAATAGAACGGTCTTTTAAAGAGTCTAGATCTTTCTACCGTGAACGTACTACTACTATTTCTTTAAGCATAGTATAAAAGATAAAACTCTATACTTGGACAGTCTAATCTCCTTGAGTCTCGAAGGCATTCTCATGTAGGGAAAAACACCAGTAGACTCGGACAGTCTCCAATACCCTCTGGATTCCCCATTTCCTTAAAGAACGGGAAATAACCATGATCCTCTGATCAATCCCAAAGCATAGCCTTACCTTTAATCAGTCTCTTTATAAGAACTGATTTTCTCTTTTAACCAACCTACTGGACCTGTCACTCAACTAAAACAGTTGTCCTTTTAGCCTCTATCTCGGGCTTCGTACGAGATACAAAAAGACTCTCTTGTTGAGTCAATAATCCTTTTAGCCTCTATCTCGGGCTTTGTACGAGATACAAAATCACTCTCTTGTTGAGTATAAAAGACTCTCTTGTTGAGTCAATAATCCTTTTAGCTTCTCTCTCGGGCTTCGTACGAGATACAAAAACACTCTATTGTTGAGTATAAAAGACTCTCTTGTTGAGTCAACCTTTAGCCTCCGTTTTGGGCTTCGTACAAGACACATACAAAAGCACTCTCTTGTTAAGTCAACCCTTTTAGCCTTTCTCTCGGGCTTCGTATGAGACACATAAAAACACCCTCTTGTTGGGCCAATAGCCTTTTCTTAGGCTTTGTATAAGAAAAACCCTGGTTGAGTCAATCAACCTTTTAGCATAAAAAATGTGCCTCGGTTACAGGATACAAACATCAACAACTCCTTTCATCTAATCGCTGTAAGCGGCAAGCCTCTGGATTATTAAAATCCACGCCACTGTCCTTCTTTTAGCATGAAAAATTCCTAAGGAAAGATAACATTTCTCTACACTGAGTTAAAGTCTTCTCCTTTAGATTAAAACCCCGTATAAAGGAAATTATGGCATTGCTAGGATTCACATATCCCGGTTAAAGTAATCCTCCTTTATAATCAGTCACCCAACAGTCGTGACAAAATACCCCCCTTTAGAGATGACAAATTCTCTATAAAGACAACACCTTTTTAGCTTCACATCTTGGGCTTCGAACAAGATACTAATAGACCTCTTCAACTTCACATCTTGGGCTTTGAACAAGATATAAACCACCTTTTCAGCTTCACGTCTTGGGCTTTGAACAAGACACCAAAACACAATTTCCTCCCATAGAATAGGAGGAACTACGATCGCTCTGATTTCCCTGTTTCGGTAAACGGGAATACGTAGGCATAAGATTGAAAGAAAAATCTTAGCGAGCACACTAATCCAAAGTCCCAAATCCCATACCTTCACATATCAATCGAAAAGCATCAGTCTTAAACTCCCACCAATCGCCCAGGCACTATTTTAACAAAATTACTTAAGAGAGACCCACAATCTCAATAGCATATGTAAACCAACAATCATCTGTTTAAACTCAGTATGCAAGCAGGGTTAATTGGAGATGTATATTTCCCTTCCTTCATCAGCTTCAATAGGATAAAAAATGAATCAAACTGTAGTACCCCAAAGGCGATAGTGCTTCACAACCACGTCCAAAAATTCGCGCTACAGAAAAAATGGCGACTTCACTGGGGAGGTTATTATACAACGAGATCTTGTTATCTTCCCATCTCTTAAGAAGAAACCTTAAAAAGTGCCACAGAAAAGTGGCGCCCACCGTGGGGCTCTTTTCTTTTCTTTCTTTCTTTGAGGATTTCACTGGGATAGGACCTTTTTGACTTCACTAGGATCTTAGGTCAAAACCTTTAAAGTTGGGAAGGTACCACAGAATGGCGACTCCACCGGGGAGCCATTTTTGTTAGGAACATAGGATTCATAGCTCTTTAAAGTCTAGGACTTTAGGACAAATATATATACTGCTTTTCCTAATTGATATCTGTGTTTATTTTTCTGCTAATGGGAATGCGTGTGATGTCGCATGTGGAAAGATTGAGTATACACCTAGGAAAAACCTCTTTTAGTAGTACGGAAACTATTGGAAATGGTTGTCACGCGATACTACCCTCTTCTAATGGTTCTTCGAAAAACATCACCTAGCACGGTTCCCGGCCCGCTGGTGTTTTCTCGACAAGAACTGATGATTTTGAGAGACAGGTACAAAAATCACTAGTATAAACCTTTGGGGGGGGGGGGGGGTAGAGCCTTGACTTCATGACACCGACCCTTTGACCCCATGTTTTTTCTATGTTTTTGTGTGCTGCATTCATGCATTCATCTAAAAAAACATTACGTCAAAGAAAATTTTTCTCTTCTAGTCTCTCTTTTTCAAATTAAACTAAGACAATGATTGCAAATGTCAGAGAAAAAGATTGCGCTCATGGATTTCGGTAGAAGGAGAACTCATAAGTATACCTTCAGGGTTCCAAAACTAGAAGATTTGAGAGGATTAGCGAGGTTGATCACTAACCCTGAAGCTTTCAGAGCCAAGTACAGAGGTCTGCTACCTCTATTAAGAGTCCATGTGATTGAAGGAATCATGGAGGCACTCATTTAGTTTTACGATCCGGTCTATCACTGTTTCACATTCCTGGATTACCAGCTCGCACCAACGCTGGAGGAGTATTCTCACCTAACCGATCTACACATTACTGATCGAGCTCCATTTTCTGGACTGGAAGAAATTCCAAAGGATTAAACCTTTGCAAGAGCAATCTATTTGGATGAGTCAGAAATCAAGACTCACATGACCACCAAGGGTGGACTCCCAGGTTTGCCAGCCCAGTTCCTGACAAAGAAGGCTCTGTACTTTGCTAGTATAGGGAACATGACTGCTTTTGAAAGCATCTTTGTCTTACTCACTTACGGGTTATTTCTGTTTCCCAACATTAATAGCTTCGTCGATATCAACGCCATTAAGGTTTTTCTCATTGGAAACCTTGTGCCAACTTTGCTCACGGACGCGTATCATTATGCACCCTTAGGGAATTTGTACAGCGGAGGGATGATCACGTGTTGTGTACCCCTGTTATACAAATGGTTTATCTCTCATTTGCCTAAGTCTGCTGCTTTTTGGGATCATAAGAGTGCCTTGCATTGGTCGCAGAAAATCATGTCTCTTACCAACTCTGATATAGATTGGTGCAATAAGCTTTATGACGGGATCAAGATCATTGATCATTGTGGAAACTTCCCCAAAGTACCCCTCATAGGAACTAAGGGAGGAATCAACTACCATCCAGTATTAGTTCGTCGTCAATTTGGATATCCGATGAGGCATGTCCCGCGTAATGCTTATCTGGAAGGTATTTTCTTCAAAGAAGGAGAAAATGACAGGGCACTAAAGATGGAAATAGTGCACGGTTGGAAACTTGTTCATAAGAAAGGACGAGAGTCTCTAGGAAAACCGGACTGTGTCTCGGTGGAGCCTTATCTCCACTGGGTACAAACTAGAGCTCTCAAGCTAAAGATGCCTTATCCTCGTCACAGAGTTCTTCCACCAAGGGAATCTGTCATGTACTTCATGACTGAAACAGAAAAACTTCAGGTTACTCTCAACAAAGTTCAACAGGAGAGGAGGTCTTGGAAGAACAAGTACCGCACCCTCAATGTAGAGTGTACCAAAATACAACGACTGCTAAAAGATAAGGATGCTCTGATTGAGATTTTAGAGCAACATGTTGTGGATAATCAGGATGACCAAAGGAATTTGCTCGTTCCTTTCACTTGGCAAAGGAATGATAACCCGACAACGGCCCAAGAGCCCCGGTCCAAGAAAAGGAAAGTACCAGAATCAGCACCCGGTTTCTCCCCAGAGAGGACTCGGGACCCCTTAGCTTAGGTTTCTGTTTCCGCACCTTGTAATCTACTGTATTTCTATTTTCACAATCCTTTGAATTCAATAAAACGGGGTTTCCCCACTGTTTGATATTTGCAATCTAATTGTCGAAGTTTATTTTGATTAAACAAAAAAAAACAATTAATATAATCATTGCATTCATAATTCTCACGTCACGTATTATTCTTACCTACGAATCTCACGTTTGTGTATCGGTTCTAGAGTCAAACTGTCTCATTCGTACAATACTCGGGCCAATCGTCAGAAAAATATGGATGATCTCGAGGAAGAGAACAGAGAGTTGAAAGAAGAGATCGACGCTCTGAGAGAGGATATGAGAAAGCTTCATAACGACATGCAAGCCATGGCAGAAGCTCAGCTACAAAGGACTGTGATCTCGGAGATCACCTCAACGCCCATAGTGGAGAAGTCCGATCCTAGGTACAAGATGCCAAAAGATCGTCCCTGGAGCATGCCACTTAACTATATCCCGGAAGGATATGTTCCGCCGATCAATGAGGATCAGGGAACCGCTGGGCCTGAAGGTTACAAACTTTGGGAAAGCGAAGATGCCAAGGGCATGCCAGCAACTCCTGAAGGTTACAAACTTCGGGAGGCACTGAGAGTCTTGGCCATAATGACTATACCACCGCCCGTGGTACACACTGTCCTGGAAGGATAGATTCCACAGATACCTTCTGGTAGAAACGACAACATGTTTGAAAGAATGAATGAGTTCCAGGAACAGTTCTTGGGAATGCAGAAAGAACTGCAGGCCCTTCGCGGTTAGGATTTATTTGGAAAGGACGTCGCGGACCTATGTTTGGTACCTAATGTGAAAGTCCCGCACAAATTCCAGGTGCCCGACTTTGAAAAGTACAAGGGTAACTCTTGCCCTCAGAGTCACTTGGTGATGTACGCTCGGCGAATGTCAGCTCAGACAGAGAATCAGGATTTATTGATTCACTACTTTCAGGATAGTTTAACCGGTGCCGCACTAAAATGGTACATGGGTTTAAACCGTGCTACGATTAGCACTTTCAGAGATCTTGGCACTACCTTCGTCCAACAATATAAATACAATCTAGACATGGCACCCGACAGAGATCAACTCATATCAATGTCATAAAAGGACAAAGAAACCTTTAAGGAATACGCTCAGCGATGGCGTGAAATTGCCGCTCAAATTTGTCCACCTCTTGAGGATAAAGAGATGACAAAGATCTTCTTAAAGACCTTAAGCTCATTTTATTACGACAGAATGGTTGCCAGTGCGCCCAGTGACTTCACCGAGATGGTCGGTATGGGAGTTCGTTTTGAGGAAGCCGTCTGAGAAGGACGTCTAGTCAAAGACACTGGATCATCAAGTAGTACAAAGCGATACGGTAGTGCTCTCCCTAAGAAAAAAGAGCAAGATATTGGGAATATCTCTCTTGGAAGGCAAAGGCGACGTTATCAGCCAGTAGCGGCTGTGACTCCTGCTATCAATCCTGCGCCTATTTCTACGTATCAATCTCAGGTTGCCCAAAGCCAACCTAATCAACAATGGACTCAACAGCCTCTTCAGCAAGCTCATCCTCAATACAACAACAACCGTGCAACGCGGCCACCAGGATTTGATCCTATACCTGTATTGTACGCAGAACTATTTCCGTTACTATTGGCTAAGGGGCATGTCCAGACTAAGTCCCCTCTTACAGTACTGAAAAATCCACCTTTTTGGTTTAAGGTGGATCAGACTTGCCCTTACCATCAAGGAGGACCAGGGCATAACATAGAGAACTGTCTCAATTTCAAATCCGACGTACAAAAGCTTGTTAGGAGCGGGGTCTTATATTTCAAGGATACAAATCCTAATGTTCTCACAAACCTGCTGCCTCAACACGAGAAAGCTACAGTCAATTTGATAGAGGGAGAGACTAACAACGTCTATCAAATTCATGATGTACTTTTGTTAAGGACCAATCTGGTCAAGATGCATTGCAGACAGAGTGGATATGGCCATGCGCCACCTCATAACTATCACCAGTGTGATATCTGCTCTAAAAGCAATCGAGGATGTTCTGTGGTGCAATCAACTCTATAGGAAAATATGGATCTCGGATGGATCCAAGAGCACCGAGTTCGTGGAGTTAACATGGTTTACACGAATTCTAACATCATTCGGAACCACGACGTCTGTGCAATGAATGTCAACTTGGTGGCGATGCACTCCAGGCAAAGCCAGTATCATAATCTACCGCGACACGATTACAGTTCCTGTCTGACTTGCTCGGTAAACAAACAGGGATACTCTTTTGTACAAGAGGCCCTCCAGCGTCAGATGGATCTTGGATGGATCCAGGACTACCATGATAGGAATCCCTATCAGATCAACATGATTCAAATCTTTGATATTCAGTTGATGAATACCAGCCTGGTGGAGTTACATGCTAAACAGGTCCGGCCCGGGTTCCTGGTATCACATGATTATCAGAGCTGTAGGGCAGGTTGCGAAAACGATCAAGGTTGTGCCCTTGTCCAGGAAACCCTTCAGCACTTGTTGAATCACTGGTGGCTTCCAATCTATATGGATGAAGACACCCAACAAATTAGTATTACCAACGGGAACCCTACTCGGCATCAAAGTCGGGACGTTCGATCTGTGGAAACTAACCTAGTGATGTTGCATTGTATTCAAAGCGGGCGTGGCCAGGTGCCACCACACAACTATGAATGTTGTAGAGTCTGTTCGGAAAGTAACCAAGGATGTTACCTTGTGTGAGTAGCTCTTCAGGGTCAGGTGGATCGTAGAGAGATTCACCCATATCCGGGTTCTGAACCAATCAACTGGGCGCCAGACTACCTCATTGATCAAATTAAGGACGTTGTCATAATCTCTGATCATCAGAGGACTAGGGATGTTTGTACCATCATCCCTCTACTTGACGAATCGAGAGTTCACAACCAGGAACGGATCGAAATTGCTTACGATGGTCGGAAAAATCAGAAGGCTCCCATAGTCATCTATCTACCGGGACCATTACCGTATGAATCAACTAAGGCTATCCCTTACAAATACGGTCCAACAATAGTCGAGAATGGAAAGGAAATTCCATTACCCTTTGTCGTGAATATTGCAGACATCAGTCGAGTAACACGGAGTGGTCGAATCTTCAACCGAGGAGTTGGAGAACTTAACAAAGAAAAGGAACCTCAGACAGAAGTTCCCAATCCACCGGTCGGTCAATCCAGTAATCCTGACCTTTCGAAAAACAACGATGAGATGCTGAAGCTCATCCAAAGGAGTGAATACAACATTGTTGATCATCTATTACAAACTCCTTCAAAGATCTCTGTGCTGTCACTTTTACTCAGTTCAGAAGCGCACAGGGAGGCTCTACAAAAGTCTTGGAGCAAGCCTTTGTAGAACAGGATGTAACAATCAGACAGTTCGATAGCATTGTCTCTAACATCACTTCCTGCAATAACTTGGGATTTAGTGATGAGGAATTACCTGAAGAGGGTCGCCGTCATAACATGGCGCTCAATATCACGGTCAGCTGCCAGGGCGATGCTTTAGCCAGCATACTGGTAGACACAGGGTCAGCCCTGAATGTTATGCCGAATTCCACTTTGATGCAATTATCCTTCAAAGGACCCCCGATGAGAACCAATGAAGTTGTCGTCAAAGCATTTGACGAGTACAGAAAAACTATTATCGGCGAGGTCGACCTTCCCATAACTATTGGTCCTCACACTTTCCAAGTCGCTTTCTAGGTCATGGACATCCGGGCAACGTACAATTGTTTATTAGGAAGACCTTGGATACATCAGGCTGGGGCGGTCACCTCGACCCTCCACCAAAAGTTAAAGTTCGTCCAGAACAACCAGCTCGTCACGGTCTGTGGAGAACAAGCCTTGTTCGTAAGTAACTTATCATCATCTACTAGTGTAGAATTCGAGGAGGTTACTGGAACTCAGTTCCAAGCACTATCGGTGAGCAAGCACAATCAATCCGAAGAGGGAACTTCCATTTCCTCATACAAAGATGCTATCAAAGCGGTCGAGAGTACCAATACAACAGGATGGGGACAGCTAGTCATTCCTACTGACAATAAAACAAATAAGGGTCTTGGTTTTTCTGCAACCTGTACCCAGACAGCTACTACCAGTAATGAAAGTCTTCATCCCATTCAAGACTTCTTCCACAGTGGAGGTTTCCTTCACCTAGTGCCTCAAGAAGTGCATACCATCAATAAAGATGATTCCTCTGATATGGAGGAAGAATGGGAGTCCTATCTTAACAAGGACGGATATACGTCTCAGGAAGAGGTGCCTACGCCCTTTTGCTTTCCTACACAGAGTCCGAGATTTATACCGAGGTCAGATTTCGAAATGATATACGGAGATTGTGATCCTGAAGGATGTCGTGCTCCACCAAACTCATTAGAGGAGGACACTCTGATGAAGGACAACTTTGACCATAACTATTATGGCCCGATGGATGGCCTGCCAATGTGGCAGCCGTATCCAGGAGACTTGGGGCAAGGAAATCAGCCGAACATTGATAATCAGCTGAGCATCATTGAAAAGAATACCTGCGTCCCCACCATGTCATGGGATCAACAATCAGGTCATTCAGAAAACGTCCAGTACGACGATGAATTTGCAACATTTGCAGGACTTGAATTCATCAACTATGCTTTTCTAGAGGTCAACGTCATCGAGAAAGATGACTCATCCAGTTCCAAAGAAGTGTGGGACACCTTGGGACAACCGAGTGTAAAGTACGACTTCATGGTCAAATACACCGCTCTTAAAAGCTCTCGTATCAGGTGCGAAGACATCCAGCCAACTGGATGGGGAGATTTTCCTGAGAGCACCAATGCTATGCAGAATGCAACAGAGGAATCCTCCTACGATAACTCTGCCTGGGAGACAGATTCCAATGATCCTGCTCCACCAGAAATCAGCGTAATTTCTAAAGACAAATCAAGGAAGGTGCCAGACTTTGTGATTCACCGAGGAGTTCGCCGCCAATGGGTTGTTGTCGATGTTCCGAAGATTGTTCATAAGTCTAAGTAATTGTCGTTTTTAACCTTTCACCCTGCCCAGGTGAAACGGATGTTTTGATAGGGCTCACTTTCTGTAAATTTCCCTCTTCGCTTCGCCCAAAGCGACAGAGCTTTGTTTTATAGGGCTGTAGTTTCAAGACTCGACTTGTTCATGAATAAAATAATGTCGTTTTGTAATTTCCGCATTAATTGCTGTTTTCTCTTTTTACTTTTTTTTCTTCAGAAAATGGTAATCCTAAAAAAAAATCAATAATAAAATAAACAAGCAGTTTTCCAAAGAAAATACACTGCACACACTCTTGCATTCTCTCTATCTCTTCTAAACACAAATCATAACGTCATGCAGATTGCTTGTTTTAAACCCCGTTGAAACATACGATCCGATGCCTTCTCCCAACTTTGAGTTCCCGGTATTAGGGGCTGAAGAAGAGAATGACGACGAAATTCCAGAAGAGATCTCTCAATTACTCAGACAGGAGGAAAGGTCCATTGAACCTCATAAAGAGCCGTTGGAAACGGTAAAATTAGGTTCGGAAAAAGAGAGAAAAGAAATCAGGATTGGGGCACTGCTCAGTCCAACTGCCAGAGAGGGTTTGGTAAAGCTTCTCAAAGAATTCCCCGAAGTATTCGCTTGGTCCTATCAGGATATGCCAGGGTTGGATACCAGCATCGTGGAACATCATCTACCATTAAGATCGGAATGTCTGCCAGTAAAACAGAGGTTGAGACGGACTCACCCAGACATGGCCATCAAAATCAAAGAGGAAGTACAGAAACAGATTGACGCAGGTTTCCTCGCCACATCAGAATATCCTCAATGGTTAGCCAACATCGTACCCGTTCCAAAAAAGGATGGAAAAGTCAGAATGTGTGTGGATTACAGAGATCTAAACAAGGCTAGTCCAAAGGACGACTTTCCTTTACCACACATTGACATGCTGGTTAACAGTATAACAAAGTTCAAAGTTTTCTCATTCATAGATGGATTCTCGGGCTATAACCAGATCAAAATGGCGCCGAAAGGCATGGAGAAAGCTTCGTTCATTACCCCATGGGGTACCTTTTGTTACAAGGTAATGCCGTTCGGTTTGAAGAACGTCGGGGCAACCTATCAAAGGGCCATGACTACTCTTTTTCATGACATGATACACAAAGAAATCGAGGTATATGTCAATGATATGATTGCCAAATCTAAGACAGAAGAGGAGCATGTGGCCCATCAGTCAAAGCTATTCGAGCAGTTGAGAAAGTACAAACTCCGCTTGAATCCCAACAAGTGCACCTTCGGTGTCCGTTCAGGGAAACTCTTAGGGTTCATCGTCAGCCAGAAAGGAATTGAGGTTGATCCTGACAAGGTCAAGGCCATTCAAGAAATGCCTTCTCCGAAAACTGAAAAACAAGTCTTAGGGTTCCTGGGACGTTTGAACTACATCTCCAGATTCATATTCCTCATGACCGCGACATGCGCGCCGATTTTCAAATTACTTAAAAAGAATCAGGACTGCGTTTGGACAGAAGACTGTCAAACCGCCTTCGACAGTATTAAAGAATACCTGTTGAACCCTCCGATTTTATCACCTCCAGTGGAAGGAAGGCCGCTGATTATCTACATCACTGTCCTGGAAGACTCCATGGGCTGTGTACTTGGCCAACAAGATGAAACCAAACGGAAAGAGTCTGCCATCTACTATTTGAGCAAGAAATTCACTGACTGCGAGACTCGGTATACGATGCTTGAGAAAACTTGTTGCGCTCTGGCTTGGGCAGCCAAACGTCTTCGCCAGTACATGATTCATCACACTACTTGGTTAATCTCTGAAATGGATCCAATCAAGTATGTCTTTGAAAAGCCTGCTCTCACGGGAAGGATTGCCCATTGGCAGATGATGTTATCAGAATATGACATAGAGTACCATGCTCAAAAAGCCGTTAAGGGGAGTATTTTAGCCGACCATTTGGCTCATCAACCGATTGACGATCAAGAATCAATCGGGTTTGACTTCCCAGACAAAGATGTCATGTATTTGAAAATGAAAGATTGCGATGAACCGCTACCCAGTGAAGGGCCAGAACCAGGATCCCAATGGGGGCTTATCTTTGACGGAGCTGTCAATCATTACGGAAACGGAATTGGGGAAATCATTGTCACCCCTCAGGGTACCCACATTCCTTTCACCGCCAGACTGACATTCAAGTGTACAAACAACAAGGCCGAATACGAAGCTTGTATTATGGGTCTCGAGGAAGCAATCGACTTAAGGATTAAGAACTTGGATGTATACGGCGATTCAGTCCTGGTTATCAATCAGATTAAAGGAGATTGGAACACATACCAATTAGGATTGATTCCTTACAAAGACTACACGAGAAGGTTGCTACCCTTCTTCAATAGAGTTGAGTTTCATCACATCCCTCGTGAAGAGAATCACCTGGCTGATGCATTAGCCACTTTCTCTTTCATGATTAGCGTAGGTCAATGGAATGACATACCTAAGATCGACATAATGCGCCTTGAACGGCCCGCTTACATCTTCACGATTGAAGCAGTCATAAACGACAAACCTTGGTATCACGATATCAAATGCTTCCTTCAGAAACAAGAGTACCCACCTCGGGCACTAAGGAAGGATAGGAAAACCCTCAGAAGGCTGGCAGGCAGTTTCTTCCTGAGCGGTGATACACTCTATAAGAAAAATTTTGACATGGTCTTGCTCCGATGTGTAGACATACCAGAAGCAGACATGCTGATAAAAGAAATTCACGAAGGGTCCTTTGGTACTCATGCCAACGGACACATAATGGCGAGAAAAATTCTGAGAGTAGGGTACTATTGGTTGATAATGGAATCCGACTGCTATAAGTACATGAGGAAGTGTCATAAGTGTCAGATATACTACGACAAAATTCATGTATCGCCAACACATCTCAAAGTTCTTTCTTCCCCATGGCCTTTTTCCACATGGGGAATCGACATGATTGGCTTGATTGAGCCCAAAGCTACAAACGGACATCGGTTCATTCTGGTAGCCATTGATTACTTCACTAAGTGGGTTGAAGCAGCGTCGTACGCCAATGTAACCCGACAAGTGGTGGTCCGATTTATCAAGAACAATATCATCTTCCGTTATGGTGTTTCGAGCCAGGTCATTACAGATAATGGATCTAACTTGAACAATAAGATGATGAAAGAGTTATGCGCAGAGTTAAAGATCAAACACCATAACTCATCTCCCTACCGACAAAAGATGAACGGAGCGGTAGAAGCGGCTAACAAGAACATCAAGAAGATTGTTCAAAAGATGGTTGTAACCTACAAAGATTGGCACGAGATGCTACCCTTTGCTCTTCACGGTTATCAAACATCTGTCCGCACTTCAACAGGGGCAACCCCTTTCTCTCTAGTATATGGCATGGAAGCAGTGCTCTCCATAGAAGTAGAGATCCCATCAATCCGGGTATTGATGGAATCTAAGCTTACAGAAGCTGAATGGTGTCAAAGTCGACACGACGAACTCAACCTAATCGAAGAGAAACGAATAACGGCACTATGCCATGGTCAGTTGTATCAGCAAAGAATGAAGATGGCGTTTGACAAAAAGGTTCGACCTCACATCTTCAGGAAAGGAGACCTTGTGCTCAAGAAGATACAATCATTTCTCACTGATTCTCGGGGCAAATGGACTCCGAATTATGACGGCCCCTATGTTGTCAAGAAAGCTTTCTCAAGTGGTGCCTTGAGACTTGCAACCATGGACGGAGAGGAATTTGCCTACCCCACAAATGTTGATGTAGTCAAGAAATACTTCGCCTAAAAAAAATGTCTTGGTGGATTGAAAACCCGAAAGGGCAGTCCAGGAAAAAATTAGAGACATGATCAAAAATCATCCTAGTGGATTAGAGTTCTGAAAGTACAATCCAAGCAAAAATTTGGGATAACGGCAAGTAACTACTTTCGACAAAGGGGCAAGTCCCTCAGCAGCAGTTACATCATTCGTCAGGAAAGTTCCAGTCAAGGTCATCATCGACAGAAGCTCAGGATGCCCAGAATTCAAAGTTGGTAGAAGGATAGTGGTCGTTATGTTTCAACGTAGCCCCTTTTCCCTGTAAATTACCATTTTCAAACTTTGTAAATGCTCTATGGAATCACGCGTTTGGCTGATTTCCATCCTATCAATAAAATTTGAGCCCTTGTGCTTTTATTTACAATTCATATTTGTTTTAGCTTTACAGAATGATGTTTTTAACATGATCAATGATTCTTGAAACGAAGCAAAAATGAATTTACTTGTTAAAATTGTTCTGCTTTTAAAAATAAAGATGGCAATTTCTTTTGACGGTTGAACATCGAAAGAACATCGATCGCTTCTCCAAAGGTGTTCGAGCCTCAAAGTGCAGAATCAAAGTACTCCTTCTAAACCAGTATGCCTGAATGAATGATCAGCTGTGTCAGATGCGAATGCTCCCTCTGACCTTTTCGGCCGAGTTCCCATCTCCTAAGCCCGACCAGCGTCGATCCCAACAGGGACCGTCTCTCCTAAGCAAGGCAGAATTGTTATCTTGAACCAGCGATATTTCTACATGCGCCACTGTGGCCGAGTATCCATTCGTGTTCATCCGTTAGTCTGTATGGCGCGTCAGTTTTATCAGCATATACATACATACATCATGCATTATTGATTTGCATTCACATTCATATTGCATCACTATCACTCTCGTCGGTCTTGTCCCCTAGTGATAATCGTCCTCTCAATCAAGTTGTCAGTTCTTTCTTCGTCAGGAAAGGTTGCGTCTGAACAATCTCTCTCCTCGAGTTTAGTTCTGGATCATAATTGGCCCTTGACCACTTTGATAACTTGAACCTCTGAAAGACCAGAAAACCTTCAACCGATGTCACTCTTCGCCATTGAAGATGATATTTTTGCTTTCCCGGATTAAGGAAAATCCCTAGAGAAATCCTCTTAATTAGAGATTCGGCAATACAGCAGTTTTTCTCCGAAAAAAAACCGCTGATGAAAAGGTCATCAGCACCTCAAAATTGGATCACATCATATGGCATTTCTCCGGGAAGATCCCGAGAAAAGTATGATGCAATATCCCCAAGCGTGAAAGCAGTCTCTCAAGAGACTCGTTTTCCCCAGTAGAGTCAGAAAATGGCGTCTCCAAACAGAGAAGTTTGTACACCTCTACAACTCAGATGACTGGGTTCCCCAGTAACTCTGACATCAAAACTTTTTCTATCAAATGGCATCTCTCCAGGAAAATTTGGCAAGAAGTTTGAGGAAAATCGCTACGAATAGTGTTCCTTGTCAAAAAGTTTATTGACAAAAGAAACTAAGACCAGTTCCTTGGTAGGAAACCATGATCGAGGGGAAGTTTACATCAGAAACTAAGACCAGTTCCTTGGTGGGAAACCAGGATCGAGGGGAAGTTCATTTCCGAAACTAAGACCAGTTCCTTGGTAGGAAACCAGGATCGAGGGGAAGTTTTTTTACCTTTTCTAAGCATCATTGCTTAGCAAAAGAAGAAGGATGCGCAAGCTGCCATTCTTAACCACCATCAAAATTTTGGGTATTCCGATATTTAATCCTCTTGCACCCCGAATGCCCGAATACCTTCGTCATTCACACCTTCGAGTCCAAGAAAATTAAATAGGGGCATCTGTAATACCCCAAATTTTGACCACTAAGATTTCCCATCATTGTGAAAATCATCATCACAATATGGAGGAACCATCATACCTCATTAGTCTCCCCAAAGAAGGGTGAGCTACCACTACAATCAAATTTAGGGTTTCCAGACCTCCCAGAGCTTTTAGACAAAGGATCAATCAAGAAATGACATGATCTTCAACTTGTCTAGCCTCTCAAATATCCACAAGGGGTCAAGAGGACTCCCACTTCAAGGATTAAACACAAGGCTGCTCCCTTCCAGGTGGATCAAGCCTCAAGATTGCTAGTGTCACCAAATTAGGGTTTGGTCGACCAGGGCCTCCAGATGAAAATTTTCTTCTGGGCATGAGCCAATGCTTCAAAGCATATCCTAAAATACTCCATGGAACCTCATGGGCCCAAGCATCAAGTCAATTTGACCTCAGGGGATGCATACATCAAAAATCAGGAATTAGGGTTTCTTGACCTAATTCACCCCTAAGTTGACTTTTGGGACAAATCATGAGCCAAGACCTCAAGAGAGGATTTGAGGGTCTCCAACATACCACATTTATCCATTTGTAACAATGGATTGATCCAGGAAGCTTGAGCAACAAGTCTCAATTTCATCAGTACCACAATTAGGGTTTTGAGGAAAAAGTGAACTGTAGCTTTGACTTTTGACCAGGACATGCTCCCAAACCCTAGGACATGATTCAATATACCCTATAATACCCATGGAACATGTCCATCAAGTTTGATTTAGGTCAAGGACATGATTTCTTAAAGGATCGCACAGTTTGGAATTCATCTGATAAAAAGTCAACTGTGCACAAAAGTCAACTTTGACTTTTTGAGATTTTTCACAAAAATGGTTTTTTAACCCTAAAATGATGTTAATGTATGATTTGAATCATCATTCATCAAGAAAAATCAAGAAAAGTGGGATAGCTTGTAAAAGGGGTAACTCCTAAATTATGAACAAAGTGGCAAGGGTACCAACTTTGGAGGATCATAACTCCTAAACCACAAGGCCATTTTTCCCCATCCAAAGCTAGATTTGTAGCTCTCATTACCCTCTACAAAAGCTTAGAACTGACCTCCTTCCAAATTCCTCATGGATTTTGAGTTATGGAATGATCAAAATCACAAAAAGTGAAAATGTCACTTTTTTCCAACACTTAGTGAAATTTTCACTAAGTCAGAATCTGCCTTCACATTTATCCAAATGTAGGGGCATTTTTCACTTGGATTCAAAAAGTATCAAAACCAAATATGATCAAACAATTGTTGTATCATATGAGGGCTTTCCAAAATGGCCAAGAACATCACTAAATTCCACTTGGGCCAAGAGATATGACAATGTCAATATGCCTTGCTGAAAACTGCCAAGGCTAGGCAGAATTTTGCATTTTTGCTCGATTTGGTAAAATCAGATAATTCCAAGCCTTGTCATCACTTTGGACACATCTGAGCATCAAATCTAAAGGGGACAAACACTGAGCCAAGCCTCCAAAGTCCTTGGAACAAGATGTAGCATGCCAAACCTAGAATTGCCTAAAAGAGGGACAAGACTCCAATTTTGGATTGGAGCATTCAATGCATACACCAAGGTGGCATGGACTGAGCCCTTCTCAACTGAACTCATTCAAGACTTATCCAAGACCAAGGGAACTAGCAGCCTGTGCCCTAACTTCTAGTCAATGGCTAGAGGAGACTTGGATTCTCATTGCTCAACATTGGCCAAACCTATGCAGCAGTTGCCATTCACTATTCCTTGCAAAACAAACTTGCTCTACTATAAATAGAGCTCATTTGTGCTCAGTTTGAGTACACCAAAGCCATCAAATAGATGCTTTCCTCAAAATCCCTCTCTTTCGGCCAAAATTCCTTCTATAACAAGGTGATCCAAACCATCAAAAGTGACCTGTAACACCAAAATCACAAAGTCACCTCTCAAAACCTCAAAATAGGCTTTTTGTGCATTTTTCAAGCCATGTCTTGATTTAGTCACTTTCCAAACTAGATAAAACCTCAAACACACTCCAAATAACATCCTTGAACTGTCCCAAATGGTTCCCCCCATCTGGAACACCATTTGAGGGAGTTGCTATTTTGGCCATTTTAACCCCTTTTGCAAGAAAGGGCCAGTTTGTGTTTTTAAAGGTTCCAGCTGATTCCAACCATCCTAAAAGCTTCTAAGGGATCATTTGAGAGTGTCCAAAGCACCAAACCATTTCTGGAACAAGAAGTTTGGCAAATTGCACAGAAAACTCCAAAAGCTTAAAAAGAGGTAAGCATCATGATTAGAACTTTCCAAAATATGCATTGCTTTGAAGTCCACTGATCATACACACCTCATACATGTTATATATGTTGTGTTTGAACCAATTCATCATGTAATTAATGCCTGTATCAAAGTGTAGCATAGAAAATGCAATTATAGGCCTTTTTCAAAACCACTATCGGGTTTTGAGGATGGAGTATGATCTAAAAAAAAATACCACCACCATTGGATTCCTTGTGAAATTCTAGGCCAGATGCATATAAATTTTGTCCCCAACCATTAAGAAATGAGAAAGTTATGGACCTTCTCGTTTCTTGGCAAAACTTGCCTTGCCTTGCCTTGACCAGGCCTAGAAAACAAGGCATGCCTTGTATATTTGTGGTTTCACTTCAAGCAATGGATGTATCACCACCCCAGTGGTAAGGTACACGCCCTATAACCTTGAGGTCGTGGGTTCAAACCCCACCCATGCCATTTTGTGTTTTCTCGCATTTTTGCTATTTTTCCAATTTTATGTTTTATTAATAACTCTTTCAATTTTAATTATTTTTTATTGGTTCTTTTTGCAAAAAATCACAAAAATGTTGAAATATTTTATTCCACAAAAAAATTAAGTTTATATTATTTATTTAATATAATTAGTATTTTTGTGAATAAATTCCTTTTTAATGTTTTTAAACATTTTAAAAGTGAATATTTACTTTGAAAATCAAAACCAAGTGAGTTTTAATTAACCTTGTGATTAATCCCTCATTTATCAAACCTTAAACAAAAATCGCAAATGGTTTATTCAAACTTATTTGGTATTTTATTTGATTTTCTTTAAATATTTACTTTTAAATAATAACAAATTAGGGTTTCTTTGATTTTCACCCTCATCAAACAATTTCAAACACTTTTGGGCCTCTAATAGAGTGTAAAACCCAATCCTTTGTAAATACAAAACTTTTTGGGTCTCACTTATTGTATAAGTCCCGTTGTATTTCAAAAAGTTTGACGCGATCATCGTCCGTTGAAAAACAAACCTTGGGCCTCTCCTCGAGCTATAAGACACATTCAAAATCTTTTAGGCCTCTATTAGAGTGTAAGAACCAACCCCCTTTGAAAACCAAACCATTTTGGGCCTCAATGCATTGTATAAGACCCACCGCGTTTTCAAAAATCTCGCCGCGATCGCCATTTTCAAACAAATAACCTTGGGCCTCTCCTTGAGCTGTAAGCCCCACCACTTGTACAAAAATAACTCTTTTGGGCCTCTATTAGAGTGTAAGACCCAATCCCCTTTTAACCAAAACTTTTTGGGCCTCAGGCATTGTATAAGTCCCCCTGCGTTAAAAGAAAACCTCGGCGCGTTCGCCAATAAACAAACCAATCATTTGGGCCTACCCTCGTGTTGTAAGCCCCATTCTTTTTCTTTAAACACTTGGGCCTCTTGAGAGAGTGTAAGACCCATCCCCTTGTACAGAAAAGCTTTCTTGGGCCTCAGTCACTTGTATAAGTCCCTCTGTATAACACTACAGTGCGATCACTGATTTGGGCCTCTCCTTGAGCTGTAAGCCCCAACATCTTTTCAAAATATTTTCTCCTTTAATTTTGAATATACTGTTGTTTTCAATCTTTCTTTGTTGAACAACTAACCAAACAGCATGAAGCTCTACAACCGAGTAAATGTTTATATGCTTTCTTTATCCGCTTTCATATGCATATAACTGTATTGTGGGGTTGTTTCACTGTAAGTCTTCTTTCATAAACTCATATCAACTGTGTAATACTAGTATAGATATTTAGAGTTTCCCTGGCAACTACGTCTAGCACTAAGCCCTGTTGGTCACTCTTAAATAGACAAAATTAGATCCCCATAGGATTACTAGATACAGTCTTCCCTCCTCTTGGGGTTAAACAATATGGAGACGTGAAAGGCGGCATTCTCGGTGAACCCTTTCTCAGACTGCCACCCTTAGAAATCATCAAAGAAACTCTACTCCCTAGAGATGATCTTTTCTCTGTGAATGACATCTCTTGAGTTTCTTCCAAATTCTCAGACTTTCCTGGCTTGATCTATTCTCTATGAATAGCCTGTCTTGAATGTCTTGGGGACCCACAGGCTTCTTAACAGCATCCCCGCCTCCTCTTGGGTGTTGTACAAGGACCCTCGGCTTCTTAGAAGTATTCACAAACTCCTCTTAGGCTTCGTATAAGGATTATTCCTTCGAGAAGAGAGCCTCCTCTTGGGCTACGTATAAATTGTCCCTCGGCTTCTTAAAAGTTTCCAGCCTCTTCTTGGGCTTCGTACAAATTGTCCCGACGACCTCCTAGAGGTGTAGGAAATGAAATTAGTCATCTTAATAGAACAGTCTTTCAAAGAGTCTAGATCTTTCTACCGTGAACGTACTACTACTGTTTATTTAAGCATAGTACAAAATATAAAAATCTAGACTTGGACAGTCTAATCTCCTTGAGTCTCGAAGGCATTCTCAAGTAGGGAAAAACACCAGTAGACTCGGACAGTCTCCAATACCCTCTGGATTCCCCATTTCCTTAAAGAACAGGAAATAACCCTGATCCTCTGATCAATCCCAAAGCATAGCCTTACCTTTAATCAGTCTCTTTATAAGAACTGATTTTCTCTTTTAACCAACCTACTGGACCTGTCACTCAACTGAAACAACAATCCTTTTAGCCTCTATCTCGGGCTTCGTAAGAGATACAAAAAGACTCTCTTGTTGAGTCAATAATCCTTTTAGCCTCTATCTCGGGCTTCGTAGGAGATATAAAATCACTCTCTTGTCGAGTATAAAAGACTCTCTTGTTGAGTCAATAATCCTTTTAGCCTCTCTCTCGGGCTTCGTACGAGATACAAAAACACTCTCTTGTTGAGTATAAAAGACTCTCTTATTGAGTCAAACTTTAGCCTCCGTCTTAGGCTTCGTACAAGACACATACAAAAGCATTCTCTTGTCGACTCAACCCTTTTAGCCTCTCTCTCTCGGGCTTCGTACGAGACACATAAAAACACCCTCTTGTTGGGCCAATAGCCTCCTCTTAGGCTTTGTATAATAAAAACCCCAGTTGAGTCAGTCACTTTTATCAGTTGAAATATTTTATTCCATAAAAAAATCAAGTTTATATTATTTATTTAATATAGTTGGTATTTTTGTGAATAAATTCACTTTTAATTGTTTTTTAAACATTTTAAAATTTAATTCTCATGTTGAAAATCAAAACCAAATGAATTTAAATTCATCTTGTAATCAAAACATCATTTTTCAAACCTCAACCAAAAATCACAAGTTGTTTATTCAAACTTATTTGGTATTTTATCATTTTTTATTGATTTTCCTTGAGAATTTACTTTTAAAATGATGAAATTAGGGTTTTCTTGATTTTCACCCAAACAAAAATTTTAAATAATCTTTGGGCCTCTAATAGAGTGTAAGACCTAACCCCTTTGAAAACCAAAACATTTTTGGGCCTCAGTCATTGTATAAGACCCACTGCGTTTTCAAAACTCTCGGCGCGAACGCCATTTCAAAACGAAAATCATCTGGGCCTACCCTCGTGTTATAAGTCCCATTTCCTTTCTTTGAAACACTTTGGGCCTCTAGTAGAGTGTGAGACCCAACCCTTTTTGAAAACCAAAATGATTTGGGCCTCAGTGTATTATATAAGTCCCGACACCATCAAAAAGTTCGGCGCGATCGTAGCCTTTTTAACAAAAACCCATGGGCCTCTCCTTGAGTTGTAAGCCCCATCTCTTGTACAAAAATAACCTCTTTGGGCCTCTACTAGAGTTTAAGACCCAACCCCCTTTTAACCAAAACTTTTTGGGCCTCAGACATTGTATAAGTCCCTCTGCGTTAAAATAAAAATCTCGGCGCAATCGCCAGTTCAAAAAACAAATCATCTGGGACTACCCTCATGTTATAAGCCTCATTCCTTTTCTTTAAACACCTTTGGGCCTCTTGAGAGAATGTAAGACCCATCCCTTTGTACAAAAAACCTTTTTGGGCCTCAGTCACTTGTATAAGTCCCTGGATAAATTCAAAACAACAGTGCAATCACTGATAAAACCTTGGGCCTCTCCTTGAGCTGTAAGCCCCAACAATCTTTTGAAAACACTTTATCCTTTGATTTTAAATCCAAATGTATGTTGTTATCCAACTTTCTTTGTTGAACAACTATAACAAAACAGCATGGAAGCTCTACAACAGGTAAGTGTTTATCCACTTTCATTTATCGCTTTCATATGTATATAACTGTATTGTGGGGCTGCTTCACTGTAAGTCTTCTTTCACATCCTTTATATACTTGTCATATATCCACTGAATAATATTAGTATTGTTATTTAGAGTTTTCCCCGGCAACTACGTCTAGAACTAGGTAAATCCTGTTGGTCACTCTTAAATACAGTGAAAACTAGATCCCCCATAGGATTCCAGATACAGTCTTCTCTCAACTTGGGGTTAAACAATATGGAAACGTGAAAGGCAGCATTCTCGGTGAACCCTTTCTCAGACTGTCACTCTTAGAAATTGTCAAAGAAACTCTACTCCCCAGAGATGATCTTTTCTCCGTGAATGGCATCTCTTGAGTTTCTTCCAAATCCTCGAACTCTCCTGGCTTGATCTATTCTCGGTGAATAGCATGTCTTGAACTTCTCTTGGTTTGGGGACCCACGGGCTTCCTAAAAGTATCCCCGCCTCCTCTTGGGGGTTGTACAAGGACCCTTCGGCTTCTTAGAAGTTCTCATGCCTTCTCTTGGACTTAATACAAGGACCCTGACGACCTCTTAAGGGTATAAGACAGAACTTAGACATCCTTTGCTAGAGTAGTCTTTCCAGCGTAAAAACTCCGGCCGTTGTAGGGTTGATACTCATCCCTTAATGCCCGCGCCTCCTCTTGGGCATTGTACAAAAGATAAAACTTTAGACTTGGACAGTCTAAGACCCTTGAGTCTCAAAGACATTCTCAAGTTCCTTTCCAACATAGGAAGAAACCCCGATCTCTCCTGGACCCACTTCAAGATCTTCAGAATCCACAGCGGTAAGGCAGCCTCCTCTTGGGCTTTGTACAAATGATTCTTCCTAGCAGAGCTAACCTTTTCAGACTCTTTTATCCTCCATCTCAGGCTTCGTACGAGATAGAAAAACACTATCTTGTTGAGTATAAAAGACTCTCTTGTTGAGTCAATCTCCTTTTAGCCTCCATCTCGGGCTTCGTACGAGATAGAAAAACACTCTCTTGTTGAGTATAAAAGACTCTCTTGTTGAGTCAACATCTTTTAGCCTCCATCTCGGGCTTCGTACGAGATAGAAAAACACTCTCTTGTTGAGTATAAAAGACTCTCTTGTTGAGTCAATCTCCTTTTAGCCTCCATCTCGGGGTTCGTACGAGATAGAAAAACACTCTCTTGTTGAGTATAAAAGACTCTCTTGTTGAGTCAACCTCTTTTAGCCTCCATCTCGGGCTTCGTACGAGATAGAAAAACACTCTCTTGTTGAGTATAAAAGACTCTCTTGTTGAGTCAGCCACTTCTAGCCTCCGTCTTGGGCTTTGTACAAGACATATAAAACACTCTCTTATTGAGTATAAAAGACTCTCTTGTTGAGTCAATCTCATTTTAGCCTCAATCTCGGGCTTCGTACGAGACAGTAAATCACTCTCTTGTTGAGTATAAAAGACTCTCTTGTGGAGTCAAACAAGCTTCAGACTCTCTTGTTGAGTCAACCACCTGTTCAAGACTCTCTTGTTGAGTCAACCCTTTTTAGCTCCCGTCTTGGGCTTTATACAGGACATGTAAAAGTACTCTCTTGTTGAGTCAAACCATTTCATCCTCCATCTCGGGCTTTATGCGATATACATTCTCCCCAACGGAGTCAAAGTCCCTTTTAGCCTCAATCTTGGGCTTTGTACAAGACAGAAAGAACATTTTCCCTGGAAAAGTCAAACTTCTAGCCTCCTCTTAGGATTTGTATAAAGAAAATCCCTAGTTGAGTCAATTAACCTTTTAGCATCAAATTTGTGCTTTGCTCACAGCATACAAACATCAACAATCCCTCTTTAGAGATGATAAATTCTCTCTCAACCACCTTTAGCTTCACATCTTGGGCTTTGAACAAGATACAAACCACATTTAGCTTCATGTCTTGGGCTTTGAACAAGACACCAAAACAATCTTTTTCCTCCCATAGAATAGGAGGAACTACGATCGCTCTGATTTCCCTGTTTTGGGAATACGTAGGCATAAGATTGCAAAAATCTTAGCGAGCACACTAATCAAAAACCCAAAATCCAGTACCTTCATATATCAACAAAAAGCATCCGACCTAATCCCTTACCAAAAACCTCACAAATGGGCCAAACATTCTATTATTAACAAAATAACCGAAGAGCCACATCTTAATAGCATCTGTAAACCAATAGTTTTGACTGTTTAAACTCAGTATGCAAGCAGGGTTAATTGGAGACATCTATTTCCCTTTCTTAATCAGCTTAATAGGATAAAAATGAATCGAACTGTAGTGCCCAAGCGATACTGATTCAAGACCACAAAAATCGCGCTACAAATCTTCGTATATCATTTTGACATCTGACCTTGGTATAAATCTCGGACTCTGTGCGGGATAGCAAAATGGTGTAGGTACCTCTTCCCGAGACATATAACTGTCCTTGTTAAGATAGGACTTTCATTCCTCATCTGTGTCGGAGGAATCTCCCTTGTTGACGGTATGTACTTCTTGAGACACCGGGTGAAGGAAACCTCCACTGTGGAAGAAGTTCTGAATGGGATGAAAACTTTCAGCTTTAGTAGTCTGGGTACAGGTTGAGGAAAAGCCAAGACCTTTCTTTGTCTTGTTATCCGTAGGAATGACAAGCTGTCCCCATCCTTTCGCATTGTTACTTTTGATCACTTCAAGGGCATCTTTGTACAAGGAAATCGATGTTCCTTTTTCTAATTGATTCTTATTTCTCACCAAAAGCGCTTAGAACCGAGTTCCAACAACCTCCTCTGGTTCTACACAAGTGGACAACGATAGGTTACTCAAGATCAAGGCTTGTTCTCCATAGACCGTGACGAGTTGGTCATTCTTGACAAACTTCAGCTTCTGGTGAAGTGTCGAAGTGACTGCCCCAACCTGGTGTATCCAAGGTCTTCCCAACAAACAGTTGTATGTTGCTCGGATGTCCATTTCCTGGAAAGTGACTAGGAAAGTGTGAGGGCCGATAGTTATGGGAAGGTCGACTTCGCCAATAACTGTTTTTCGGGATCCGTCAAATGCTTTGACGACGACCTCACTGCCTCTCATCGGAGATCCTTTGAATGATAGTCGCATTAGAGTGGACTTCAGCATAACATTGTGAGCCAATCCAGTATCTACCAGTATGCTGGATAAAGGATCGTCCTGGCAGTTGACTGTGATATTGAGCGCCATGTTGTGACTTTTGCCTTCTTCCGGCAATTCCTCATCACTAAACCCCAAGTTGTTACGGGAAGTGGTGTTAGAGACGATGCTATCGAACTGTCGTATTGACACATCCTGTTCCACAAAGGCCTGTTCTAAGACTTTCTGTAGAGCCTCTCTGTGGGCTTCGGAAATGAGTAAAAGAGATAACACTGAGATCTTTGAAGGAGTTTGTAACAGCTGATCAACAATGTTGTATTCACTCTTCTGGATGAGCTTCAGCATCTCATCATTGTTCTTTGAAAGGCCGGGATTACTGGATTGACCAACTGGTGGATTGGGAGCTTCTGTCTGAAGTTCCTTTTCTCTGCTAGGTTCTCCAACTCCTCGGTTGAAGATTCGACCGCTCCGTGTTACTCGACTGATGTCTGCAATATTCACGACTGAGGGTAATGGAATTTCCTTTCCATTCTCAATGGTGGTTGCACCGTATTTATAAGGGATAGCTTTATCAGGCTTGTACGGCACTGGTCCCGGCAGATAGATAACTACCGGAGCCTTCTGATTTCTCTGACTGTCGTAAGTAACTTTAATCAGTTCCTGATTAAGAACTTTTTATTCGTTGAGTAGAGGGATGATGGTACAAACATCCTTGGTCCTCTCAGGATCAGAGATTACAACAACATCTTTGATTTGATCAGTGAAGTAGTCAGGCATCAAGTTGATGGACCCCGAAACTAGACATCGTTGAATCTCGTCGTGGTCCAACTGACTCTGAAGGGTTGCTCGCACAAGGTAGCATCCTTGGTTATTCTCCGAGCAGACTCTACAACGCTCGTAGTTATGTGGTGGCACCTGGCCACGTCTGTTTTGAATGCAGTGTAACCTTACTAGGTTCGCTTCCATAGATCGGACATCCTGACTTTGATGTCTAGTAAGGTTCCTGTTTGTCACACTGATTTGTTGCGTGTCTTCATCCATATAGATCGGAAGCCACCAGTGGTTTAACAAGTGTTGTAAAGTTCTTTGAATGAGAGCATATCCTTGGTTACTCTTACAACATACTTTACAGCTCAGATAATCATGTGAAGTGAGAAAACCGAGTTGGACTTGCTTAGCGTGTAACTCCACCAAGCTGGTATTCATCAAGCGAATATCAAATATTTGAATCATATTCACTTGATACTGATTTCTATCGTGGTAATCCTGAATCCATCCAAGATTCATCTGACGCTGGAGGGCCTCTTGTATAAAAGAGCATCCCTGTTTATTTACCGAGCAAGCCAGACAGAAATTGTAATCATGTCGTGGCAGATTATGATGTTGGCTTTGCCTTGAGTGCATTGCCACCAAGTTGGCATTCATTGCACGGATGTCGTGGCTCTGAATGATGTTGGAACTTGTATAAGTCATGTTAAATCCACAAACTCGATGCTCTTGGATCCATCCGAGATCCAATTATTCCTGTAGAGCTAATTGCACCACAGAACATCCTTGATTGTCTTTTGAGCAGATATCCATACCCGCTCTGTCTGCGATGCATCTTGACCAGATTGGTCCTCAATAAGAGTACATCATGAATTTGATAGCTGTTGTTAGACTCTCCTTCTATCAAATTTACTTCAGCTTTCTCGTGTTGAGGCAACGAGTTCGTGAGAACATTTGGATTCGTATCTTTGAAAGATAAGACCCCGCTCCTAACAAGCTTTTGTACGCCGGATTTGAAACTGAGACAGTTTTCTATGTTATGCCCCGATCCTCCTTGATGGTAAGGGCAAGTCTGATCCGCTTTAACCCGAAAAGGTGGATTCTCCGGTACTGTAAGAGGAGACCTGGTTTGGACGTTCCCCTTGACTAGTAAGAGTGGAAACAATTCTACATACAACATTGGTATAGGATCAAACCCTGAGGGTCGAGTCGTACGGTTGTTGTTATATGGAGGACGAGCCTGCTGAAGAGGTTGTTGTGTCCTTTGCTGATATTGTTGTTGAATCGGTTGGCTCTGAGCAACCTGAGGTTGATACGTAGGAACAGGCGCAGGGTTGATAGCAGGAGTTACAGCTGCTACTGGTTGGTACCGTCGCCTTTGCTTTCCGAGAGAGATATTACCAATATCTTGATCTTTTTTCTTAGGGAGAGCACTACTGTATCGTTTTGTATTACTTGATGATCCAGCATCTTTAATTAAACGTCCTTCTCGAACTGCTTCTTCAAGACGAACTCCCATGCCCACCATCTCGGTGAAGTCACTGGGCGCACTGGCGACCATTCTGTCGTAGTAAAATGAGCTCAAGGTTCTTAAGAAGATTTTTGTCATCACTTTTTCCTCGAGAGGTGGACAAATCTGGGCGGAAATTTCACGCCATCTCTGAGCGTACTCCTTAAAGGTTTCCTTGTCCTTTTGTGACATCAATCTGAGTTGATCTCTGTCCGGTGCCATGTCCAGGTTATACTTATACTGCTGAACGAAAGCAGCGCCAAGATCTCCGAAAGTACCGATCTTAGTACGGTTTAAACCCATGTACCATTTGAGTGCGGCACCGGTTAAACTATCCTGAAGGTAGTAAATCAATAGCTCCTGGTTCTTTGTCTGAGTTGACATTCGTCGAGCGTACATCACCAAGTGACTTTGAGGGAAAGAGTTACCCTTGTACTTTTCAAATTCGGGCACTTTGAATTTGTGCGGAACTTTCACATTAGGGACCAAACAAAGGTTTGCGGCGTCTTTTCCAAATAGATCCTGACTGCGAAGGTCTTGTAGCTCTTTCTGCATCTCCAGGAACTGTTCCTGGAACTCATTCATTATGTCGAACATACTTTCGTTTCCACCATAAGGTATCTGTGGAATTTGTCCTTCCGGGACAGTGTGTACCACGGGTGGTGGTATAGTCATCATGGCAGTGACTCTAGGTCCTTCCCTCTCCAGAAGTTTGTAACCTTCAGGAGTTGCTGTCATGCCCCGGGCATCTTCGCTTTCTAGAAGTTTGTAACCTTCAGGCCCAGCGGCTCCTACTGCGGTTCCCTGATCCTCAGTGGTCGGCGGAACATACCCTTCCGGGATATAGTTAATAGGCATGCCCCAGGGACAATCTTTTAGCATTTTGTACCTAGGATCATACTTTTCCTCTATGGGCGTTGATGTGATCTCTGAGATCACATTCCTTTGTTGTTGCATCTGAGCTTCTGCCAGAGCTTGTATATTGTTATGAAGCTTTCTGAGATCCTCTTTCAGAGTGTCGATCTCTTCCCTCAACTCTCTGTTATCCTCCTTGAGATTATCCATCTTTTTCTGTCGATTGGCCCGAGTATTGTACGAATGAGACAGTTTGACTCTAGAATCGAGACTCAAACGTGAGATTCGTAGGTAAGAAGAATGTGTTACGTGAGAATGATGAATACAATAATTATATTTTAATTAATTTTTGTTTAATCAAAATAAACTTCAACAATTGGATTGTAAATATCAAACAGTGGGGAAACCCCGTTTTATTGAATTCAAAGATTGCAGAATGGAAATACAGTAATTTACAAAGTGCTGTAAAAGGAAATCTAAACTTATGGGTCCTGAGTCCTCTCTAAAGTGAGCTCAGGTGCGGGTTCTGGTACTTTCCTTTTCTTTGACCGGGGCTCTTGATCCATTGTTGGGTTGTCATTCCTTTGCCAAGTGAAAGGAGCGAGAAAATTCCTCTAGTCATCCTGATTTTCTACAGCATGTTGCTCTAAAATCTCAATCAGAGCATCTTTATCTTTCAATAGTTACTGTATTTTCTTACACTCCACATTGAGAATATGGTACTTGTTCCTCCAAGACCTCTTTTCCTGCAGAACTTTGTTGAGAGTAACCTGAAGTTTTTCCGTATCAGACATAAAATAAAGGACAGGGTCCCATAATGGAAGAACTTCCTGACGAGGGTAAGGCATCCTCAGCTTGAGAGCTCTAGTTTGTACCCAGTGGAGATAAGGTTCCACCGAGACACAGTTTGGTTTTCCTAGAGACTCTCATCCTTTTCTATGAACGTGTTTCCAGGCATGCATTATTTCTGTCTTTAGTGTCCTGTCATTTTCTCCTTCCTTGAAGAAAAGACCTTCCAGATGAGCATTACACGGGACATGCCTCATCGGGTATCCAAACTGACGACGAACTAAAACTGGATGATAGTTGATTTCTCCCTTAGTTCCTATAAGGGGTATGTTGTACCCCAAATTTTACCCCTTAGATGTCATAAGCATTATTTGAACCTTGTAGGTCGATCTTGTTTATGTCGCTAACTAATTGAGCAGGCTTTGTGGCTTAATTTTTGTGGAAGAGATCTCAGTCAGAAGATTGTGGACACTGGTCAATCAAGACCTTGAATGAATCATTAACCAAATTTTGTTCATCATTTTGTTGGTTAATTGAAGTAAAAGTCTCTCCTCTTCAAGAAATTCAAGTTTCTTTTGACCATTTTCTCAAGACCTTTAGCATTGAATTCAAGATTTTTGTGGAGGTTGTATGTGGATTCCAAAGAAAATGATAAGATTAACACAGTTAATTTCTTAAATTTTGTTCTAAGCTTATCATGGGATTTTGATGGAATTTGAGGTTTTAATGTTCATGTGGGTATGGATTACAAGTTATTAAGTCCATTTCTTTTTAGTTTGTCTTTCAACCGTTGGGTCATTGTTTCAAGAGGAAATTTTTTCATTGGTAATAATAGGCATTCCCATATAGTCTTGTGAAGCTAAGTTGATGCGGAAACATGTGAGAATTAATCATTTAAGACAATATGAAGAAATGTTGCAAATGTAGGATATCATGGAAGTGCATTTTATTGCCAAATTATTACAATGTTTAACGTGAGAAATTGGACTTTTGAAATCTCCAAACATTTCCTCACACAAAGAAATGTATCACACGTTACAAGGTTCAAATCACAAAAATGGGCAACGGTTGTTAGCTTCATATCAGTCTATATGAAAAAAAACAATACACAACAATTTGCCTAAAAACTCATGATACATAGACCACTTTGTTTGACATAATGACTCTCCAAATATTGTGCTTCAAGGTGCACCCCAAGTGCAGCCCGCTGACCTTCAAAACCGTACAGACCCATTAACCAAGAATGCATCACATGTCCTTGTTCTGATAGCACCTAGACCACACCTTTGACCATCCAAAACCTGCCATGAAAAAGATCAACATCAGCAAGGATATTTCAAAAATAAAAAACAGAGCTTTGACTACCAAGGGCATCAAAACCACGCCTGCAACACTCCACCCAAGTTTGCACTAAAAAACCCACCTGCAAGACCCTGCAAAATTAAAAGGAAGAACTGCATCAATAGAGTAACAACATGCTGAAATCTGTGCGCATACACAGTGGCCAGAAACGCTCTGCACTCCCAGCCATATACCCTACATCATACCTGAGTTGATTTCCAACAAAGAAAAACAATTCCAAATGCAAAAATCCACCCTAAAATTCATTGCATACCAGATTTCAGTCTGCACATCACAAAACCAAATTCTAATTCACATACCAATAATTAATCCAGACCAAGCACAAAGGGTCCCAGTTGAGTTTCCATGACATATAGTTCTTGTTGTATGAACCTTTTTCACAGCTAGGCAGACAAATCACAAAACTCACAATGGGTCAAATTTCAGTTCACACACAAGAGCCAAAACTATAAAAAAAACTTCACCACAAAGTCAAGGTTCACAACTGTACAAAGTCTATAGCAAAAATGATTCAGAACAGGAACAGAGTTCAGAAATCACAAAAAGGGAAGGAAAGTAAATAGCAGGTCCCTGTGCAAAAAAAGTAGTGACATGAATAGAGAAAGCATTAGCAAATTTCAGAACAGAGGAATCAATACAGTGGATAAGCAATGGTGCAGAGTTCACAAATGAGGAAATTCCCAGCACAACAGAATTAATCAGAAAAGCATCAATAACTAATTTGGAAAACAAATAATTGAGGATCACAGAGCACAACAGTCAAGATATTGATTCAAGTTTGAATTCCACACAAAAAGGAGAGAGGTCTGAGCTATAAAAGGGGGTGGAATTTTTGAAGAAAAAACCAACAACAAATGCCCTAGTTTTCTAACAAACAGAAAAACTATAATTTTTCAAGTATTTCATCCCTAATCAAAAAAGGCTTCGTAATCACAAGTTTTTAGAGCTTTACATCAGAGCTCTAGAAACTTGAAGCTAAGCCCCATTTCACGCAAAAGAAAGAAGTTCAAAGAGTTAAGGGAGAACGTTGGAATGAATCACCTTGGTATCTGTAGAAGCTTGCTTAGAGATTTGTTCAAGAGGCATGGTTCATTCGCGTCCTTCTTTGAATTTACACTATGTTCACCTGAATATTGCATCATCTGTTAATTTCTGAACCAGATAGTTGTCTCTCTAAGTTGTTAGTTCGTTTCATTTGTATCTCAGGATTAGGGTTTCATTTAGGTTGGTTGTGATTTAGGGTTCGGTTTAGGAAGTTAGGTTTCGAATGTAGAATAAGGAAGAAATTTGAGGAGGTTTGGGTTTTTTTGAAGCTTCCGGTTCGATCGATTGAATCACTGGAGAAAACGGTGGTCCCCGTCGCGTTTCATTTTCTCCGATAGTGAGTTTAGGATAGGGTTAGAATTTTGAGAGAGAAGAGATAGTTTAGGGGAGAAAAGGTAGAAATGATTGAACAATTTCTTTCCCTTGTTTCTGCTTTCATACCTTTTCCATGTTCAATTTGGTTGGCATTCTCAGATGGTGACTGATCGGTCACCAATTCTGTGGGTTTTCGTTCACTTATTCGGCCTAAAAGTCAAGAAATCTGTAACATTTAAGTTCATGTTTTAGTATTTTCGTAAGCAACTTTATCTTTATGCAATTTCATTCTCTTAGTTTATCTTTTACGATTTTATGTTATTTTGTCGTATTTGATGCGTGTGTGGTAGTGTTTGATGTTTTTCAGGTTCACTCACAAGTATTGCGCAGATGAATGAAGTGTTCAGAGTCTTTTTAGAGCTCCAGTGATCCTGACACGGTCACCAGTGTCACCTGACACTGGCTGTGTCAGGAAGGCATCCCAAAGGAAGAGTTTTGAGAATAAGGCAGAATGCTGACACGGGGGGTCGTGTCAGCTGATACGGCCCGTGTCAGCTTGCCTGGCAAGAGAACGTGAAAAGATGAATTGGTGGTCAAGAGGCAGAATGCCAACACGGGTACCCGTGTCAGCTGACACGGCCCGTGTTGGCCTGGGCGAGAAAAATATTGACTTTTATTTTTAAAGTTGTTTTTGGGAGTCAAGGGGCAGATGGGGAATTTCCTTGGACATCAGAAACTTGTGGCTATTTTAGGGTGATTTTAGAGAGTAAAAGAGGACACTTTTTATTTTGGGGACATTACGAAGAAAGTTACGAATTTTATGCGATCAAGAGTTTTTGGAGAACGGAGATCATTCAACCGCGGAAGCCATTGAAGATCAAAGTGATCCAAATACTATTGTAATGGCTGTTTCTTATCTTTTTCTTGTTATTGTTTTTAGTTTGAACATGAGAGGCTAAATCCCCCAATGCTAGGGGGGTGTCCCTGAATTGTGATGTATGAACCTATTTTGATTTAGTTAATGAGATTTTGTTTTCTTGCTTTAATCTTTTATTATGCAAATTATAAAATATTTGTTGCAATCGGTTAAATTGGGAACGATTTACAATTAGGGATTTGGTCTGAAAAAACCCAATCTATCATTTTGCATAATAACACTACGGTAGATATTGCCTAGGAATGGGGATACCCTGTAGTGACTTTTATAAACCTTGTCAGTACTATTGCTTGATGTTCTTTCTTGACTGCTAAGGAATTAGGGTCAAGAGAGAATATCAAAGGTTTTTCGATTAAGGAATTTACGAAAAATTATTATTAAGGTTTTGTAAAATTAAGGTTTGAAGCATTTCTCGTTGAGTATAATTTAAGGTTCTTACTAAGCAATTTATACACCCTTTCCCAGCATGTTCAATCATATTCGTAAAAAGCATTTTTTCTAGTTCTGCTTATTTTACCCTGTCATTATAATTTTCTCAAACAAACAAACCCCAAAGAAAACTTTTGTTTAATTGAATTAGCATCTGCACTTACATTGACGCGCAATCCTCGAGAGATCGACTCTGGGGATAACCCCAACTATTACTACATCGTTAAATAGTACACTTGCTATTTACTGATCAAGTTTTTGGCGCCGTTGCCGGGGACTGCCAAATTCTTAGTGTCGATTTTATTTTAATTGAAATTTTGTCACTCTGTGACCAAAATTTGAATTTATTTTCCTGTTATTATTTTTCTTTATAATTACTAATACTTTGCTAACCTGTGTATGCGAGGTAAGGCCTCAGCTGAATTTTCTTTTGACACAGAACTAGAAAGATTCTTGCACGCCAGAAGTCGGCAAGCTAGGCTAGAAAGGCTGGCAGCATCGAGTTCAGAACCAATTATCCCTGAGCCCAAGAAAGAAGAGTCAGTTTCAGGCCACTCTCAGTACACAGATTCCGGTACAGACTCCGAGTCGGAAACTAGTATCATGGCGGAAGATCCACCTGCCGAAAGACTTCTCGGTGATTATGGTCGAGCAAACGCTCCAGCAGTACGGTTGACAATCGTTAATCAACCAGTTACTGTTGCACAGTTCCAGCTGCACCCATCTACCATCTGACAGCTTTAGAGTAGACCGTTTTCAGGAAGAATCAATGAAGATGCCAACAAACACTTGCAAAGGTTCCTTACCATGAGCACGTCCTTGAAAATTGAGGGACACTCTGAAGAGGCAAAGAAGTTGGTGATGTTCCCGTTTACTTTATCCGATGACGCCGAAAAGTGGTTTTATTCACTACCCGCTGGGAGTATTACTACTTGGCAAGAGATGGAGACTACATTTCTGAACGAGTATTTTCCTGCGTCTGTATACATCTGAAAAAGATATGACATTGTTAATTTTGAGCAGAAAGAATGAGAATCACTTGGAGATGCTTACAAGAGATTTAAGAGGTGTTTGGTTGCATGTCCCACCCATAATATGGACGCAAACGAACAAATGCAGAATTTTTTGAATGGGTTAAAGATGAAGACAAAGCAGCTTATTGATACAGCTTCCGGTGGTTCTACAAATTTTTCAACAGCCACTGGCATTAAAAAGATAATTGAAATAATTCCAGCAAATGAGCACCTGGAGCTGTATGATCGCAGTGTTAGCCAACCTGAGAAGATAATTGACTTGAAGCTAACAGAACAGGTTGTGAAAATGGAAGATCAGATTGCGGCTGAAGTAGAGAGAAGGTTGAAGAAAATGAATCTAGATACACAGACGGTAGCACAAGTGCAACAGGTTCAATCGGTAAATTGTAAAATTTGTGGAGGTCCTCACTTTGCCATGCATTGTGTGGCTACAGCACAACAGGTTGAAGCAATCAACTTTCTGAAGCAGAACAACCCTTATTCGAACACGTATAATCCAGGATGGAAAAATCATCCAAACTTTTCCTGGAAAGATCAGCAAGGAAATGTTCTCAAGCAAGGACCTGCTCTATACCCGAACCAGCCCCAACAACAACAATACCGCCCACAGCAACCACCACCACAACAGCAACAATATCAACAATAACCACAACAGTAGTACCAACCTCAACAACAGGTCCAAAAGAAAGCGGACTGGGAAATTTCCATTGAGAAAATGGTAGCTCAAAGCTCTCAATTCTAGGAAGAGACACGAAGTAATCTTAGGAATACAGGTGCCTCCATCAAAAATCTAGAGGTCCAGATGAGCCAAATAGCTCAACAGTTAGCAAGTTCTCAAGCATAGAGTACTCTTCCAAGTTCAACGGTAACCAACCCGCGAGAGCATAATAATGTTAGTGCAGTGACACGAGACGTACCAAACCTCAAGAGGACACCGAGAAAGAATCTGAGAGTGAAGACCGGTTACTTGAAGTTGAGTTGGAAATTAAGGAACATGAGGTTGTGAATGAAGAAGTGATTATACCTGAGAAAGTAGCCAAGGAGAAGATCATTGAGCCCAAACAGAACATCAAGCTCCCCTTTCCAACAAGAAACAAAAAGAAAGGGCAGTACGAGAAATTTTTTGAAAAATTCTTAGAAATGTTCAAGAAGCTTGAACTCAATATTCCTTTCCTGGAGGCACTTGAGCAAATGCCTACATATGCCAAGTTCATGAAGGACATCATTTTCAAGAAGAGATCCGTCGATACGGAAACTATTATTCTAACCGAAACTTGTAGTGCTATTTTGCAGGGAATGAAGATTCCGGTGAAAAAGAAAGATAGGGGCTCGGTCACCATTCCATGCACTATTGGAGATAGATCTTTCAAGAAGGCTCTTATTGATTTAGGGGCGAGCGTAAGTCTTATGCCATTGTCCATATACAAAAATTTGGGGATTGGAACTGTACAAGACACTAGGATAACTTTAGAATTTGCCGATCATTCTGTTAAGAGGCCTTATGGAATAGTGGAAGATGTTCTAGTGAAGATTGATAAGTTTGTGTTCCCGGTGGACTTTGTTATTTTAGAGATGCCGGAGGACGAAGAAATACCACTCATTTTGGGAAGGCCATTTTTGGAGACCGGACGATGTTTGATAGACGTAGAAGAGGGCACTATGACTCTTAAGGTCTATGATGAGGAGTTGAAAATTGATGTGAGAAACACTATGAAGCACAAAGATGATATTGGTACGAGCCATACTATAGAGGTGATAGATCAAGTGATTGATAATGAGAATCTGGTAAATGCACAAAAATTACCGTTGGAAAAAGTTTTGAGTTTATCAATTTTTTAGGATAGTGAAGAAGCCGATGAAAAAGAGTTGGAAGTGATTGCCATGATGGAAGCTCAACCTCCAGTTAAGGGATCTCGAATGCACCGGTGGGAAGATCTGAGGACACCTCCATTCACGGAAGGTGGTGAAGAGACTAAAAAGGGGGCTGAATTGAAAGAACTACCCGAAAATCTCAAGTATGTCTTCCTAGACACCGAAGGCAAATGTCCGGCGATAATAAGTGCCAAACTAAAAAGTGTTCAAGAAGATAGGTTGGTGCAAGTTATTAAAAAGCACAAGGGTGCAATGGGATGGAAGATTGAAGATTTGAAAGGTATTAGCCCAACGGTTTGCATGCATAAAATCCTCATGGAAGATGATCACAAACCGGTTGTCCAACCTCAAAGGAGACTTAATCCGGCGATGAAGAAAGTGGTAAGAAAAGAAGTGGTGAAGTTGTTGGATGCAGGACTAATATATCCAATATCCGACAGCTCGTGGGTGAGTCTGGTGCATGTGGTGCCCAAGAAAGGGGGAACCATAGTTATAAATAACAAGAAGAATGAGTTGATCCCCACCAGGACGGTTACAGGTTGGCGAGTATTGATTACAGGAGGTTAAATCTAGCAACAAGAAAATATCACTTCCCTTTACCATTCATCGATCAAATGTTGGAAAGGTTAGCTGGTCATGATTATTACTGCTTTCTAGATGGATACTCCGGTTACAATCAAATTGAGATGGCGCCGGAAGATCAAGAGAAGAAGGCTTTCACATGCCCCTATGGTGTTTTTGCATACAGGAGAATGCCATTCGGGTTATGTAATGCCCCTGCTACATTTCAGAGATGCATGACTTCCATCTTTGCAGATATGCTCGAAAAGCATATGGAAGTCTTCATGGATGACTTCTCGGTATTTGGGTCTTCTTTTGATAATTGTTTAACTAACCTTTCTCTTGTTTTAGAAAGATGCCGGGAGAGTAACTTAATCCTCAACTGGGAGAAGTGCCATTTCATGGTCCGGGGAGGTATAGTGTTAGGTCACAAAATTTCCCACAAGGGAATTGAAGTTGACCAAGCCAAAGTGGAGGTAATCTCAAAGCTTCCACCTCCGGTAAACGAAAAAGGTATACGAAGTTTCTTAGGCCATGCGGGTTTCTACCACCGGTTCATAAGAGACTTCTCTAAAATAGCCAAGCCCCTGACCACCCTTTTGGTTAAGGATAAGGCTTTTGTTTTTTATAAGGAGTGTGCCGATGTATTTGAGACACTGAAAAATAAATTAGTGTCGGCACCCATTGTTATTGCCCCCGATTGGTCTCTACCGTTTGAGATCATGTGCGATGCTAGCGACATTGCAGTATGGGTTGTTCTTGGACAGCGAAGAGATAAGTTATTGCATGTTATTTACTATGCTAGTCATGTGTTGAACACTGCACAGATGAACTACGCAACTACCGAAAAGGAGTTGTTAGCGATTGTGTATGCCTTTGATAAATTTAGGCAATATCTGTTGGGTTCAAGAGTCATTGTTTATACTGACCATGCTGCTTTGAAGTATCTTTTTGCTAAGCAGGATTCTAAACCAAGACTCTTGAGATGGATTCTACTCCTTCAGGAATTCGATGTTGAGATTCGTGACAAGAGAGGGTGTGAAAACACTGTGGCGGATCACCTTTCTCGCATGTCACCTATTGAAGAAACGGAATAAAAGCGCCCAATAAAGGATGAGTTTGCTGACGAACACATCTTCGCTGTTATTGGTGTTCACTGGTTTGCAGATTATGCAAACTATTTGGTAGGGGTATCATTCCTGATGATTTTGATTATAACCGAAAGAAAAAGTTTTTGCATGACTGCAGGTTTTACTTATGGGATGTTCCGTTCCTATACAAATGAGGAGTTGACGGATTGATCAGAAGGTGTGTGCCCGAGGAAGAGCAGAGGGATATGTTGAAAGCTTGTCACGACTCAGAGTACGGAGGGAACTTCAGTGGGGATAGAATTACGTCCAAAGTTCTCCAGTCAGGGTTATACTGGACCTCATGGTTCAAAGATGCTCAAGAGATGGTAAGAGAGTGTGATAAATGTCAGAGAACTGGGAATATATCAAAGAGAAATCAGATGCCCCAGAACTTAATGTTAGAAGTTAAGTTGTTCGATGTTTGGGGAATAGACTTCATGGGCCTATTTCCACCGTCCTTTGGAAAAAATTACATCTTGGTAGCGGTGGACTATGTCTCCAAATGGGTTGAAGTTGTGGCCTTACCTACTAATGATGCTAAGGTAGTGGTGAAATTTTTAAAGGAAAATATCTTTGCAAGATTTAGAGTACCGAGAGCACTGATAAGCGATGAAGGAACTAATTTCCTGAATCACCTAGGGTAGGTTGCTCCAAAAGTACAATGTGAAGCATCGTATAGCTACTCCTTACCATCCCCAGACGAGTGGCCAGGTAGAAGTTTCAAATAAGCAACTTAAACAGATTCTTGAAAAGACAGTGAGCTCCTCTCGTAAGGATTGGGCAACTAAATTGGATGATGCGTTGTGGGCTTATCGAACGGCTTTCAAAACGCCAATCGGTATGTCGCCCTACCAGCTAGTCTATGGAAAGGCATGCCATTTGCCTTTGGAGTTAGAACATAAGGCATTATGGGCATCAAAATTTCTGAATATGGATATATCTCAAGCTGGAAGTGTAACACCCCAATTTCCATCGCGAATAAATAATACATAAATAAAATCAGAGAAACTAAAAATTTATTTTTCTGACAGAAACAAGGATGTCACATTTAAATAAACAAAACATCATCCCTGCTCATAAATTTGATACATAGCATAAAATAGATTACCCTCAATTGGGAAACTTTTCCATATAAAGATAATACCAAATATATTCAACAATTATATACATAAATAACATAATCGTTTCCCCGACTCTCGTGCTACGTATCAGAGCAGACACCAAGACCGACAACAGAACGGAGGGCTAGTCTCCACAAAAGACCTCCAGCAACTCTAATCTGCAATGCCTCATAGAGCATCATAAAACAGCAGAAGGGTGAGAAATAACAACTAAATCAAGATTGCATAATAATATGCCAACACACATTCAAACACATGCATAAATCATCTCACCCATACCATCACATACTAACACATATAGCATGCCGCTAATATAAAACATATCACACATAATAAATCAAATCATGATTTTCCACACATAACGCATCCATTCACAATTCTCACCACAATTCATCACAACTCACTCATATACATCACAATGTATATATATATATATATATATATATATATATATATATATATATATAAGCCAAGCATATTCATCATGCACACTTTCACAATTCTTATCATTCTACCTAAACATACATATTCATGTTTATTCATCAATGCACCATTATAAAGGTGATAAATGCAAATCATAGAGACCGACTCATGACTCTATGCAAATCCAATGCGGTACCGACTCAATCACCTCAAGTTCACTCAGGAACTTATTGGAACCACCGCTCGTTACCAATGTAACTCCCCGTCGGGCATACGATGTTCCCCACCGCTCACACCCCACACGGGCACACAACGTTTATGGATCGCTCACACCCCACACGGGCACACGACCCGATCGCTCACACCCCACATGGGCACACGATCGTCTATAATCATCGCTCACACCCCACATGGGCACACGACGTTATAGCGGATTCTCTCTGGAACCAATCTGTCGCTCACACCCCACATGGGCACACGACGTTTATGGATCGCTCACACCCCACACGGGCACACGATCTGATCGCTCACACCCCACATGGGCACACGATCACAAGATGCATATCATGATACTTGACACACAAGAACTCATGACAACCAATGCATCTTCCCACATATATGCAACCATGAACATGCATACATAACCAAATACAACACATTGCATTTATTTGCCTTTCGGCCATAATTCATCACCACATCATGTCATCACATGCATTATCATCACACAACAGCATACAAGTCATACGACATCCATATCCACAGCACATTGCATAATACACATCATCATATTCATGCATTGAAAACAATTCAAACAATGCATTTCATCACATACCACAACAATCATACAATCACAATTACTTCCACAAGGGATTCACACCACAAAGGCTACCCACGACACATCATAACAACATACATTGATATTCAATCAAACAATGTATTTTACTACACAATAACATCATTAATCACGCATCGAAGTCTGATCCACAACAATGCACATATTTACCATAGGGCCACAACCCATCATCACAACATTTCATCATGTATATTCACATCATATAACGGTCTAAAAGCTACACGTTACATGTCACAAGCATATATCATGCTAACACATCAATCGCACACATTGTACGCGATAAAAACCCGACAACCCAACACTTTTCCAAAACCACGACCTAAATAAATCATCTACTTCCCTCCAACCCATTTTTATAAGAAAGAACATTTCATAAGCTTTCCAACGCTTCGAACGGGGATCAAAACGGACTTACGGTTCAAAAGTTATGAAGAAAACAAAATAGAAAAATATCACGTTCGCTCCAGTATTCGCTAGGCAAACCCTAGCGAACCAAGGCAGTGGAAAACAGTCATAAAGTTCGCTAGGCGAACCTCTAGGCGAACATTCGCCCGTTCCTTCGCTGGGGTTCGCTAGGCGAACCTGCGAAACCCAGAATTCGCAGCAGCGTCAATATAGGTCATATGGGACCAAAATACATCATTTTTACCACCCAAACCCTTCTAATTCATACCGGAACAACCAAAACATGTTCAGACATAATCAACGAGTATTCTACGCGGTTTATATCGAATTTCATCCGTGAAAACATCGATTTCTATCAATTGCTCCTAATTTGAATCGACTAGAAAAGTCGCGAAATAACCAAAACAATTACAACAAACAACACATATACATACACAAGCAAGATATAATTGAAACTTCTCACCCTTACCCGATTAATCGCGAGTGAAACGGAGAATCTTCGATTTTCCCCTCTTTTCTTCTTCTCCCTTTCTTTCCTCTCTTTTCTCTTCTTTTCCTTTTCTTTCTCTTCTTTTTCTTTTCTTTCTATTTCTCTCTCTCTATTTCTATTTATAACAAAATATCTAACTACCCCAAAATGACCATTTTGCCCTTACGCTCAAATATCTCCCAAACGCTCTCAAAATGCGATAAAACATAAGCATACCGATGAAATATATTTCGGAAATAAAAGTTGAAAAGAAATAATAATTTAATACAAATATTTTATCTATCTGAGAAATTAACCAATTAGCAGGTAAAATACCATAAATTCACACATTTCACAAAATTCAAATAAATGAAATAAATAAATAGAGTTAAACAAATCGGGGCGTTACAATTCTCCCCCACTTTGACATTTTCGTCCTCGAAAATCTAACCGATACGAACAACTCCGGATACGACTCTCGCATCCGACTAACAAACCAACATGCCAACAAAAGGCACACCACGAATAACACAACTGACAAACCACCTTGCTAACTACCACAACGACACTACAACGACGACAACTACAACGACAAGATGCAAAGCCCGTACAATGCACTTGACGACAAACTCACGACTCAAAGAAAAGCCAAGATACCAACACACAGGTTCACTCTAGAACCGAAACACAACATGATCGTTACCCTACCCTAGGTAACACTCCCCTAATTCCCCACACAGGAATTAGCTACACACACTCGAACCATCACCATGGAAACGAGGCAGCAACACAAACAAGAACATAAAGTTCCACGACACCACAAGGTCTCAACAACATCAACAAAACCAGAACACCCACAACAATGCTACGATTCACCAATCGAACATGCAACCAAACATCCACCTACATAGTAGCCCATGAATAATAGTTAAACCTTTCACATATCACTTCCATCCTGAAACATCCAATGGTCTCAACACTCCTACATGTTCCCAATGTTTAACGTATGAACTCTTACCAGTCCCACACGCATATACGAATCATGCCACTTCACGCTTCCGTTGCACACTCTGATTACTCGTAACCATCAAAACTACCAATTTCACGTCCAAAGTCTAACTCTTTCTTATATTCACCAAAAATCATTGTTCCATGTTAATATTCCTAACCGCACACTATCAGACGTCAATTCACACACCAACCCAAGTCTCTAAATTCTCCCAAAAGTTCCCACTCTTATCAAACATTCCATACACTTGCAACTCCACTCAAACTCAACCAAACCATTCCGGCCATCTGTTCATGAAAGTGGACACTTGTTCTCAATCGTTACCTTATTCAACTACCAGTAATCCATACACAATTTCTTCTCTTAACAGTCCAAATTCCATAAATCCCCACGTATAGCAACAACTATCCCAAAAGAACTCTCAAATATTACATCCACCCTTAAGGTTTTCTCAAAATTTCCATTAATGATCTAAAATTCCAAAGACTCTAAACCTCACCAGAACTCTAAGTTCCGCTTTCCATAGTCTCAATACCAATACCATCATAATGCTTGTTATTCCATTCAATCATCCCTCCTTTTTGTTACTAACCATACTGGAGCTCTCCAAGACGACACACTTGGCCTCACAATTCTCCTTTCCAGTAAATCTTCCAACTGCTCTATCAGTCCGGGTACTTCTAATACTAACATCCAATATTCCATCTGGGAATACATCTGAAAATCACGCACAACCGATAGCTCATCACTGTGTCCTTTCTACCAATTTCTAGAAAACTATCGTCACAAATATAACAACATCTTAGTTTCACGTCCTAAAAGTTCTTCTACTTACTTAGCAGATCCAAACCTTAAATCCTTACCTTCGTCCAATTTGAGTTCACACTCTACTCTCTGAGAACAGCCTTTAACAATACCCAATCGTTCTCTCCCAATGACTTCCCAACTTGACCAACATACCAAAAACCTCTAATCCGTCTCATCTTCCAGTATAAGAGTCTTCATCAACACAACAAAACAATCTGTAACCATTTTCTTAAATTCCAAACAATTCATTGCACCCACTATCAAAGCCGGAAAGACACACCTATTCCATCCAACATAATTCCCGTCTGCTATCAACAAGAGATTAAGGGTGATCAGTTCCTCAATTTGTCAATAGACATTCGACAATCATGATGGGGCTTAAACCGTCTTCACCAAAATATAATAGCGTTTCTTGTATCCTGTGCACAAAACTACCTAAGGCACAAATCCTTAGTTGACATAAACCTTACCTCCGCATTCCCTCCAGAATCAAGAACAACACTGTCCAAACAACACTTACACTCTTGCAACTAACGGCACACTGAGCCAACGCTCCACAACCGAAGCAACTTGGAGAAGTTACAGCTTCTCCCCCACTTATCTCATTCTCAATCCTGAAGACAAAGGATTAGAAAAACCAGAAAGCACTGACAGTGTTTCACACACATATCACGTACTAAGGAACAAACAACAATGACAGTATTCAACTGTCACACCAACAGACTCAACAACTTGGCCGGACGGACCGACCTGCTCTGATACCACTAATGTAACACCCCAATTCCCATCGCGAATAAATAATACATAAATAAAATCAGAGTAACTAAAAATTTATTTTTCCGACAGAAACAAGGATGTCACATTTAAATAAACAAAACATCATCCCTGCTCATTAATTTGATACATAGCATAAAATAGATTACCCTCAATTGGGAAACTTTTCCATATAAAGGTAATACCAAATATATTCAACAATTATATACATAAATAACATAATCGTTTCCCCGACTCTCGTGCTACGTATCAGAGCAGACACCAAGAACGACAACAGAACGGAGGGCTAGTCTCCACAAAAGACCTCCAGCAACTCTAATCTGCAATGCCTCATAGAGCATCATAAAACAGCAGAAGGGTGAGAAATAACAACTAAATCAAGATTGCATAATAATATGCCAGCACGCATTCAAACACATGCATCAATCATCTCACCCATACCATCACATACTAACACATATAGCATGCCGCTAATACAAAACATATCACACATAATAAATCAAATCATGATTTTCCACACATAACGCATCCATTCACAATTCTCACCACAATTCATCACAACTCACTCATATACATCACAATGTATATATATATATATATATATATATATATATATATATAAAGCCAAGCATATTCATCATGCACACTTTCACAATTCTTATCATTCTACCTAAACATACATATTCATGTTTATTCATCAATGCACCATTATAAAGGTGATAAATGCAAATCATAGAGACCGACTCACGACTCTATGCAAATGCAATACGGTACCGACTCAATCACCTCAAGTTCACTCAGAAACTTATTGGAACCATCGCTCGTTACCAATGTAACTCCCGTCGGGCATACGATGTTCCCCGTCGCTCACACCCCACACGGGCACACGACGTTTATGGATCGCTCACACCCCACACGGGCACACGACCCGATCGCTCACACCCCACATGGGCACACGATCGTCTATAATCATCACTCACACCCCACATGGGCACACGACATTATAGCGGATTCCCTCTGGAACCAATCCGTCGCTCACACCCCACATGGGCACACGACGTTTATGGATCGCTCACACTCCACATGGGCACACGATCCGATCGTTCACACCCCACATGGGCACACGATCACAAGATGCATATCATGATACTTGACACACAAGAACTCATGACAACCAATGCATCTTCCCACATATATGCAACCATGAACATGCATACATAACCAAATACAACACATTGCATTTATTTGCCTTTCGGCCATAATTCATCACCACATCATGTCATCACATGCATTATCATCACACAACAGCATACAAGTCATACGACATCCTTATCCACAGCACATTGCATAATACACATCATCATATTCATGCATTGAAAACAATTCAAACAATACATTTCATCACATACCACAACAATCATACAATCACAATTACTTCCACAAGGGATTCACACCACAAAGGCTACCCACGACACATCATAACAACACACATTGATATTCAATCAAACAATGTATTTTACTACACAACAACATCATTAATCACGCATCGAAGTCTGATCCACAACAATGCACATATTTGCCATAGGACCACAACCCATCATCACAACATTTCATCGTGTATATTCACATCATATAACGGTCTACAAGCTACACGTTACATGTCACAAGCATATATCATGCTAACACATCAATCGCACACATTGTACGCGATAAAAACCCGACAACCCAACACTTTTCCAAAACCACGACCTAAATAAATCATCTACTGCCCTCCAACCCATTTTTATAAGAAAGAACATTTCATAAGCTTTCCAACGCTTCGAACGGGGATCAAAACGGACTTACGGTTCAAAAGTTATGAAGAAAACAAAATAGAAAAATATCACGTTCGCTCCAGTATTCGCTAGGCAAACCCTAGCGAACCAAGGCAGTGGAAAACAGTCATAAAGTTCGCTAGGTGAACCTCTAGGCGAACATTCGCCCGTTCCTTCGCTGGGGTTCGCTAGGCGAACCCGCGAAACCCAGAATTCGCAGCAGCGTCAATATAGGTCATATGGGACCAAAATACATCATTTTTACCACCCAAACCCTTCTAATTCATACCGAAACAACCAAAACATGTTCAGACATAATCAACGAGTATTCTACACGGTTTATATCGAATTCCATCCGTGAAAACATCGATTTCTATCAATTGCTCCTAATTTGAATCGATTAGAAAAGTCGCGAAATAACCAAAACAATTACAACAAACAACACATATACATACACAAGCAAGATATAATTGAAACTTCTCACCCTTACCCGATTAATCGCGAGTGAAACGGAGAATCTTCGATTTTCCCCTCTTTTCTTCTTCTCCCTTTCTTTCCTCTCTTTTCTCTTCTTTTCCTTTTCTTTCTCTTCTTTTTCTTTTCTTTCTATTTCTCTCTCTCTATTTCTATTTATAACAAAATATCTAACTACCCCAAAATGACCATTTTGCCCTTACGCTCAAATATCTCCCAAACGCTCTCAAAATGCGATAAAACATAAGCATACCGATGAAATATATTTCGGAAATAAAAGTTGAAAAGAAATAATAATTTAATACAAATAATTTATCTATCTGAGAAATTAACCAATTAGCAGGTAAAATACCATAAATTCACACATTTCACAAAATTCAAATAAATGAAATAAATAAATAGAGTTAAACAAATCGGGGCATTACAGGAAGTTCGAGGATCCTTCAACTCCATGAGTTGGAAGAATTTTGGAACCGTGCATATGAAAATGCCAAAGTGTATAAAGACCAAGCAAAAAAATGGCATGATAGAAAGATCTTAAAGAAGGAGTTTTGGGAAGGACAGCTGGTCCTTTTGTACAATTCCCAGATAAAATTATTTCCAGGAAAACTGAGGTCTAAATGGTCGGGACCGTTTGTTGTTCACAAAGTGTTCCCTCATGGGACGATTGAGCTGAAAAATCAAGCAAACTGAGACATTTTTAAGGTAAATGGGTAGAGGGTGAAGCCCTATTATCAAGGGCAGTCATTTGGTCAAGTGGATGTTGTTCGTCTTACAAGGTAGGACGGGCGACCGTCGAGCCAGGCGACGTTAAACGCAGTGCTTCGTGGGAGGCAACCCACGTATCCTAACTTTAACCATTTTTTTGTTTGTGTCAGTATTTTATTTTGTAGGTGTTCGCATAGTCAATAAGAGGAAGAAGGAAGATCGTAGCCATCATTGGAAACCTCGGGGTCTTTACAACATGAACAAAAAATATTTGGTGGCAGAACCCTGACACGGGGGGTCGTGTCCCCTAACACGGCTCGTGTCAGGCCTGCTGAAAGAATGCAATTTTGGGCTTATCTTAGCCAAGGTGGCAGAAGGTTGACACGGGGAGCCGTGTCCCCTGACACGGCCCGTGTCAGACCTACTAAAGGAGAGGAGTTTATTTATTATTGGAAGCGTGGTGGCAGAATGCTGACACGAGGGATCGTGTCAGCTGACACGGCCCGTGTCAGGGGGCGAATTTTCAAATTCTTTTGAATGTTCAAAATCCTGATTTTTGAGTGTTGTAGGGCCCATGTAGTAAAAACCTTATCATTCTATATTAACCACTCATAAATTATTTTTATCCCTAATCCTTTTCTCTCCAACTTTTCCATTTACCTTCTTCTTCAACCTTTATCACAAACCTAGAAACCCCCATTCTCACTCACCATTCAATCTCCATTTTCTCACTCACCCACTCCACAAACTCCTTTATCCGCTTCACAAAAGTTGTTCTCCTCGACATTCTCTACCTTTCTACGGTGGTATTTTTGTATTATCTCTATTTTCGTTTTTGTTGATTTCGCAGGTTGACGACAATGCCACCAAAACGTGGAGACAAAGGAAAGAAAGCCATTGTCGCGTCGTCTAGACCGAGAAAAAGAGCAAGTCGCCAGCTAAACAAGCATGACATCGTCTTCGATGACCCGGCACATGAAGCACGCTATTATGCCCATGTAAAGCGTAAAATTACGCCAACACGGTATCTCTGTTCTAAAACTCTTGCTGATTTAGGAATATCTGAGGAGGTAGATAGGATGTTCCACTCTATAGGGATACTAGAATTCATGCATTTGGAAGCACCTACTTATGAAAGAATAACCCTTGAGTTTTTTAGTTCTGTGGAGTTTTCATTGCAAAAGACTTGGACTGGATCCGTGTATTATTATCATGGTACTCTAAAGTTCAGACTTAACAATACTGATCACGCTTTAACCGTTAAAGAGTTGGGAAATATCTTGCGCCTCCCTATTTATGGACACGGGGCTATCCCGGAAGATTTTATTGCTCGAGATTTCTGGAGTGCCATAACTGGCTTCACTACTTATATTTCTAAAGCAGCTAAGGCGTCGAGCATCCAGAACCCCTGTTTTCGTATGGCACAAAAAGGTTTAGCGTATACCCTATTCGGTCGAGGTGATAGCACAGGAGTTGCCACCAAGCAGGAGTTGTATCTTTTGTATGCCATGGCAAATCAAATGTCTGTGAATGTGGCCGCCTTCACGGCTGACTACCTAGGACAGGTGGGCAGAGCTACGCAAGGAGGTATTTTTGTTGGAGGCATTATCACACAAATAGCTAAACATTTTAGCTATCATCCAGATATTGCTAATGATAGCCCAGTTTTGGGGAAGGTCAAGTTGGACATGACTGCATTAATTCATCAGGAGATGATCCAGGTTGAACGGAATTATTATGCTGTGATGATCAGGAACAAATTTATCATTGTGCTACCCGACTCGGCAAGAATTGGGATTTCTAATCGTGCGAACTGGTTGTATAGAAGTGTTGCAACCAATTTCGAGGACGAAGAAGAGGAAGCGTGTGCCCTAGAAGGTACCCAAGCCCAGGAGGATTATCAGACAGAGCCTGAACCGGAACAAACTATTCCTTCACACTCCAGGGCCTATCACTCAAGCACCAGATCTACACCAGTGACACCAGACCAATGGTCTTGGTTGCAAACCGAGATTGGAGAGATCCGGGGTGAGAAGTCATGCCAGGGAAGTGAGCAGACCCGACAAGGGAAGATGCTTGATGAGATGTACCAGTGGATGCAGTAGATGAGGCTGCAATTTCCTCCTCCTTAGTAAGGCTCGGTGAGTCCCCTCTCGTAATTGTTCTAAATCAGTGAGGTCACTGTTTAATTCAAATGTGGGGGGTTTATTTTAGTTATTTTTGTTTATTTTTCTGTTATTTCAATTCTGTTTAATTTAGTTTGCTTATTTTGGTATGTTTAATGTTGTGTGTTACAGATTGAAGACTTTGGTACTGGATGAATATAAGAATCTCAGTAAGTGGATGAGGAGACACGATCCAGATTTGATCTCAAGGAAATCCCTGAAGGTTGGTGCTGCTGAAAAAAAGATTGGACGCGATTTCCAACACTGGGCCAAGACCGGAGTACTGCGCACCCGAGGCGATATGACACTACATTACACCGAAAGCACCTTGGAAGATGTCAGTATGCTCAACATGGCGAGGATCCGAAAAAGCCAAACACCAGTGCATCATGAGAATGTCGGGTATGTATTAGTCCCTTTTTGCTTGCGCATCTATCTATTGAATTCCTACTGCACACTTACATGCACTGAGGCATTTGTTTCTATTTAGCCCTGAGCCTTTGTAGCCTACCCTTGTATGTTATCCTTTGTTACCCCCTTTGAGCCGTATTCCTTTTATTTGTTACTAAACCGCATTTTATAAACCGTAAGCCTAAACACTTCCTTACCCTGCTCAGATGGGTGTTAGAAATTTTCTAATGTGTGTAAATATTCTAAGTTTGGGGTTGGGACACTCGCAATAATAGTGAGTGAGTGCATTCCAAAAAAAAAGGGGGCAGTGAAAAGACTTGAAAAAAAAACAAATAAGTTGTGAGAATGCACTCATCATTGAGAGGATCCAGTTGAACAATATTGTAAAACACCCTCCAAGATACATTTGAGGAGAAAAACTGAAAATCTTGAACAGAGCGGTGTCCAACCCTTTGCGTATCAAAAGAACAAATACACAGTGATGAGAAGAATAACACAGAATCTGAGCCAATAACCCCTTTGTTTTTCCCATTTTGTTGTTTATCCCACCTTGTCCCTTAGCCCCGTTACAACCTGTAAAGTCCTCAAATAGTGTGTGTTGTGTGCGGATGTTATGATAATAGATTATGTACAAGCTTATGAGATGATGATGCATACTCTGACTAAGAGAGTATAAACACTTTAACCCGAGAGATTTGGTGAGAATGTGAATACTGACAGAGGAAGAGATGCTGAATGGTGGACTTGTAGTTGATCGCCATTGGTCGGGTAAGAAGGAAAGGTCCAGAAGAAAGTGAAGGAGTCGCGAAAAATCTCCGCGGTACTGTGATTGGAAAGAAGGATTCAGGGGTGACCGACTTGTGTCTCTAGCATCACTTGAGGACAAGTAATGAGATAAGTTTGGGGTTGTGATCGGTCACCAATTCTGTGGGTTTTCATTCACTCATTCGGCCTAAAAGTCAAGAAATCGGTAACATTTAAGTTCATGTTTTAGTGTTTTCGTAAGCAACTTTATCTTTATGCAATTTCATTCTCTTAGTTTATCTTTTACGATTTTATGTTATTTTGTCGCATTTGATGCGTGTGTGGTAGTGTTTGATGTTTTTCAGGTTCACTCACAAGTATTGCGCTGAAGAATGAAGTGTTCAGAGTCTTTTTAGAGCTCTAGTGATCCTGACACGGTCACCAGTGTCACCTGACACTGGCTGTGTCAGGAAGGCATCCCAAAGGAAGAGTTTTGAGAAGAAGGCAGAATGCTGACACGGGGGGTCGTGTCAGCTGACACGGCCCGTGTCAGCTTGCCTGGCAAGAGAACGTGAAAAGATGAATTGGTGGTCAAGAGGCAGAATGCCAACACGGGTACCCGTGTCAGCTGACATGGCCCGTGTTAGCCTGGGTAAGAAAAATATTGATTTTTATTTTTAAAGTTGTTTTTGGGAATCAAGGGGAAGATGGGGAATTTCCTTGGACATTAGAAACTTGTGGCTATTTTAGGGTGATTTTAGAGAGTAAAAGAGGACACTTTTTATTTTGGGGACATTACGAAGAAAGTTACGAATTTTATGCGATCAAGAGTTTTTAGAGAACGGAGATCATTCAACCGCGGAAGCCATTGAAGATCAAAGTGATCCAAATACTATTGTAATTGTTGTTTCTTATATTTTTCTTGTTATTGTTTTTAGTTTGAACATGAGAGGCTAAATTCTCCAATGCTAGGGGGTGTCCCTAAATTGTGATGTATGAACCTATTTTTATTTAGTCAATGAGATTTTATTTTCTTGCTTTAATCTTTTATTATGCAAATTATAAAATATTTGTTGTAATCTGTTAAATTGGGAACGATTTACGATTAGGGATTTGGTCTGAAAAACCTAATCTATCATTTTGCATAATAACACTACGGTAGATTTTGCCTAGGAATGGGGATACCCTGTAGTAACTTTTATAAACCTTGTCAGGACTATTGCTTGATGTTCTTTCTTGACTGCTAAGGAATTAGGGTCAAGAGAGAATATCAAAGGTTTTTCGATTAAGGAATTTACAAAAAATTATTATTAAGGTTTTGTAAAATTAAGGTTTGAAGCATTTCTCGTTGAGTAGCATGTTCAATCATATTCGTAAAAAGCATTTTTTCTAGTTCTGCTTATTTTACCCTGTCATTATAATTTTCTCAAACAAACAAACCCCAAAGAAAACTTTTGTTTAATTGAATTAGCATCTGCACTTACATTGACGCGCAGTCCTCGAGAGACCGACTCTGGGGATAACCCCAACTATTACTCAATCGTTAAATAGTACACTTGCTATTTACCGATCAGTGACACGTGTCACCGTCGCCTCCGTCAGATTCCCATCATGTGGTCACTCCATAAATCTGGTGTACAAATATATTTGTGGCTCACCATGGACCCCTGTTCTTGGGTGCATTGATTTGTTAAAGTAAGAAATCCAACGTCCTATGGAGCTAGGGCTTATGGTGCGTCTCGTTAGAATTCCACCCATAGGATCATCTTTGCATCAATCCTTGGGCTTTGCTGGGTTTTGTTAAGCACACCACCCCTTTTAGGAGGCCTACTGCACTTCCATCGTTTTTTTACCTTGTATGCACCCCCTGTCTTATGCACTTCATTTTCTTTATTTTCTTTTTATTTTCATTTCCAATTTTACTTTATTAAAAATAGTTTTTGCTCATAGAAAATTCCAGAAAAATTCACAAATACATTTTAATGCTTAATTTAATTTTCTATAAATTTATTTTTCATTTTTATTTTATTATCATATTTATTTCTAAAAATTCCAAAAAAATATGCATAATCTTATTTTTGTACTTCTTTTGAAAATCAATCTTGTCTTGAGAGCCTTTTTGAGGGTTTGCCTTGGAGTGTTTTTGGACATGAGAGAGTTCGTTTGAGAGTTTGTTCCTTGACCTTGGATATGGTCATTTTATTAGGGTGTTAACTTGAAAACCAATTTCAAAAGTTCTCTCAATTAATACTAAGCCAATTAAAGTCTTATCAGGCACTCTTCTCATAAAAACGAAAGAAGAGGACCGTTGGAATCTAGCATTCTAGCGGAAACCTCGAGCGAATGGTCTCAAGTCTCGCACTTTGGGGTAGCCATTATTCATTCTTTCGCTCCTCAAAACATCTAATTTTAATTCGGACGAATAAGAGCCGTCAAGATCTAGCATCTTGGCACAACTCTTCGAACAATTGATTTTTCATCAAACGTTCATTGTCCACTGAACAACTTTTATATAAACTTGGACAAACAAGGACCGTTAAGATCTAGCATCTTGACATAACCCTTTTGAGCAAATTTTTTTATCATCAAAAGCTTATTGTCTTTGAAACAATCTTAATCATAACTTGGATGAATAAGAGCCGTCAAGATCTAGCATCTTGGCACAACTCTTCGAACAATTGATTTTCATCAAGTGTTCATTATCCATCAAATATTTTTCATTATCAACTTGAATGAATAAGAGTCGTTAGAGTCTAGCACTCTAGCATAACTCTTTGAACATTTGCTCAAATGTTCGCCAGTCACTTAACATACCTCAACCAACAACCTATAGTAATCAGAACTATGGACGCTCTGATTTCTCATTCTTCAATGAGAATACGTAGGCACAAGGATCATAATTCTTGGCGAGCCAACTTTCACCTTTTTCTGTTCCACCTTTCACCTTTTTCTGTTCCACCTTTCACCCTTTTCTGCTCCACCTTTTACCTTTGTCAATCGACATCTCAAGAATCCATCCTTCTTTAAGGATAGCAATACTTCAAAGTACATCAAATCTTTTTTGAAATAAACTTGAAATAAAAGGATTGTTAGAATCTAGCATTCTAGCATAACCCTTGGAAAATTGGTCTCAAGTCTTGCACATTGAGGTAGCCAATAATTTCTTTCTTTCATCCTTAAAACACTTAATAACAATTTGGACTAAGAGATGTTAGAGTCTAGCACTCTAGCACAACTCTTTAAACCATTGATCTTCATCAATGCTCATTGTCCAACAAACAATTTTCTCAAACTAATCTTGAATGATAGAGAGTGTTGGAGTTTAACACTTTAGCATAAACTCTTTGATCATTTGATGATCATCATTCTTAAAATACATCCAATCATACTCAAAACTCCATTTTATGGATAAATCTTGATTTACATCAAGAGACCATAGCCATTCAATCCCATCACAACTTAGAATTAGAGAGATCTTTAACTTTATATGAGTATCATAATCATGAATACTCATTCCCCTTGGAACTTTGACCATAGTCAATGGTTCCTCACCTTAGTTAGGTGAACTACGATTGCTCTGATTCCATCCTTCTAAGGATACGTAGGCACGAGACTGCGAAGTCTTGGCGAGCACCCTAGTAATAAAACCTCTTTAGGTTCTCTCTCCTTTAACAATGATCATTTACCTTCCTTTCCCATTAAGTAGAATATTAGATACAAACCTTAAGCTAACACTCTTTCAACCTTAACTAAATGGTTCCCGTTGAGTACAACGGACGTGAGGGGTGCTAATACCTTCCCCTTGCGTAATCGACTTCCGAACTCAGGCAATGGTTGCGATGACCATATCTTATCCTTTCTTTTAGGGGTTTTATTCGATATTTTCCCTTTCCTTCTATGGAATAAATAAAGATCGGTGGCGACTCTGTTAAGTCCATCCCGCGGGCGTACGATTGCGCTTCGCAAGGTCGTTTTTATTTTTCGAGGTACGACAGGGTACATTTGGGAAATTTCCACAACGGTCAATGATTATGATCCCGTCATAGACTCGATTGTACCAATCGATGCCAGAGTTGGTAAGAGACATGATTCTCTGCGACCAACGTAAAGTATTCTTTTGATCCCAAAATGCAGCAGACTTTGGAAAATGGAAAGTGAACCATTTGTACAGCAGGGGTACACAGCATGTGATCATTCCTCCGCTGTACAAATTCCTTAAGTGTACAGAATGATAAGCATCAGCGAGCAAGGTCGGTACAGGGTTTCCAATAAGAAAAATCTTAATAGCATTGATATCTACAAAGTTATCAATGTTGGGAAACAAAAATAACCCGTAGGTAAGCAAAAAAAAGATGCTTTCGAAAGCGGACACGTTCTCTATACTAGCAAATTACAGAGCTTTCTTGATTAAGAACTGGGCTGGAAAACCCTGAATTCCACCCTTAGTGGTCATGTGAATCCTGACTTCTGACTCGTCCAAATAGATTGCTCTTGCAATGGTTTGATCCTTTGGAATTTCTTCCAGTCCAGAAAAGGGAGCTTGATCAGTAATATGCAAATCAGTCAAGTGAGAGTACTCCTCCAGTGTTGGTGCTAGTTGATAATCCGGGAATGTGAAACAGTGATAAACCGGATCGTAGAATTGGATTAGTGTGGACAGGATTCCTTCAATTGCATGGACCCTTAACAGAGACAGCAGTCCCCCATACTTGGCTCTGAAAGCCTCGGGGTTGGTGTTCATCCTTTCCAACCCTCTTAAATCCTGTAGTTTTGGAACCTTGAAGGTGTACTTGTGAGTTTTCCTTCTACCAAAATCCATAATGCAATCTCTTTCTCTGAAATGAATGCATGAATGCAGCACACAAAAACATAGAAAAAACATGGGGTCAAAGGGTCTGTGTCATGAAGTCAAGGCTCTACCCATCCCCAAAGGTTTATACTGGTGATTTTTGTACCTGTCCTCAAAATCATTGACCCCTCTTGGGATGACGGTAGCAAGCGGATCACTAAGTGAGCTGGTTCATCTTAGAGTAATCTCAAATGAGGGTAGTATCGCGTGACAACTATTTCCGATAGCTTCCGCACTACAAAATGGTTTTAGTCTACTAAAATCCTCAGCTTCTCAGATAACCTAATGGAACAATCTGCTTTCAATAACCGAAGTCGTATAGGCATTGAATCCGCAAACGGCATCTCCACTGATTTGATTCACTCCCCGTAAGATTACCCGTATAATGCCATCACTTATCTTAGGTGTATACTCAATCTTTCCAGATGCGGCATCACACGCATTCCCATTAGCAGAAAAGTAAACACAGATATCAATTAGGAAAAGCAGTATATATATTTGTCCTAACATCCTAGACCTCTAGTCTTATGATCCTAACAGACAATGACTCCCCAACAGAGTCGTCATTTCTGTGACACTTTGTGAATTTAAAGCCTTCTACTTAAGATTGTAAGAAAGAATGCCTCCCACTGTGGTCGCCATTTTTCTGTAGCGCGATTTTTGTGGTTTCGAATCACTATCGCTCTGGTACTACAGTTCGATTCATTTTTTATCCCGTTGAGCTGATTAAGGAAGGGAAATAGATGTCTCCAATTAACCCTGCTTGCATACTGAGGTTAAACAGTCAAAACTGTTGGTTTATAGATGCTATCAAAAGGGGGTATGTCTTAGGTTATTTGCTTAAAAACACGGTGTCTGGACTATTGGCTAGGTTTCTGGTAAGGTGTTACGTCTGATGCTTTTGATGGATGTATGAAGGTATGGGATTTTGGGTTTTTTGGTTAGTATGCTCGCTAAGATTTTTGCAATCTTATGCCTACGTATTCCCGAAACAGGGAAATCAGAGCGATCGTAGTTCCTTCTATTCTATGGGAGAAAAAAGGTTGTTTTGGTGTCTTGTTCAAAGCCCAAGACATGAAGCTAAAGGTGGTTTGTATCTTGTTCAGAGCCCAAGATGTAAAGCTAAAGGGTTTTGGATGATAGAGAATTTGTCATCTCTAAAGAGGAGTTGTTGATGTTTGTATGCTGTGAGCAAGGCACGTATTTAATGCTAAAAGGTTGATTGACTCAACCGGGGGTTTCTTTATACAAAACCTAAGAGGAGGCGGGAAGTTTTGCTTTTCCGGAGAAAATGTTATTTCTGTCTTGTACAACGCCCAAGATTGAGGGTAGAAGGGATTTTGACTCCGTTGGGGAGAATGTATCTTGTATAAAGCCTGAGATGGAGGCTGAAAGGGTTTGACTCAGCAAGAGAGTACTTTTATCTGTCATGTATAAAGCCCAAGACGGAGGCTAAAAAGGTTTGACTCAACAAGAGAGTTTTGAACAGGTGATTGACTCAACAAGAGAGTCTGAAGGTTGTTTGACTCAACAAGAGAGTCTTTTATACTCAACAAGAGAGTGTTTTGCTGTCTCGTACGAAGCTCGAGATAGAGGCTAAAAGGAGATCTACTCAACAAGAGAGTCTTTTATACTCAACAAGAGAGTGTTTTATATGTCTTGTACAAAGCCCAAGACGGAGTCTAAAAGGAGATTGACTCAACAAGAGAGTCTTTTATACTCAACAAGAGAGTGTTTTATATGTCTTGTACAAAGCCCAAGACGGAGGCTAAAAGTGGTTGACTCAACAAGAGAGTCTTTTATACTCAACAAGAGAGTGTTTTATATGTCTTGTACAAAGCCCAAGACGGAGGCTAAAAGTGATTGACTCAACAAGAGAGTCTTTTGACTCAACAAGAGAGTGTTTTATATGTCTTGTACAAAGCTTAAGACGGAGGCTAAAAGTGATTGACTCAACAAGAGAGTCTTTTATACTCAACAAGAGAGTGTTTTATATGTCTTGTACAAAGCCCAAGACGGAGGCTAAAAGTGATTGACACAACAAGAGAGTCTTTTATACTCAACAAGAGAGTGTTTTATATGTCTTGCACAAAGCCCAAGACGGAGGCTAAAAGTGATTGCCTCAACAAGAGAGTCTTTTACACTCAACAAGAGAGTGTTTTATATGTCTTGTACAAAGCCCAAGACGAAGGCTAAAAGTGGTTGACTTAACAAGAGAGTCTGAAAAGGTTAGATCTGCTTGGGGGAATCATTTATACAAAGCCCAAGAGGAGGCTAACTTACTGTTGAGGATTATTTAGATCCTGAAGCGTGTCCAAGTGTGGGGAACTCTCATGAGAGAGACCGGGTTTCTGCTGGAGATTGATCCAGGGTGATTGGTGCGTTTTTTTTCTAGGTTTGAAAGGAACTTGAGAATGTCTTTGAGACTCAAGAGGTTTAGACTGTCCAAGTCTAGAGTTTTATCTTTTGTATGATGCCCAAGAGGAGGCACGGGCATTAAGGGATGAGTATCAACCCTAAAATGGCCGGAGTTTTGATGCTGGAAAGACTGCTCTAGTAACGGATGACTAAGTTCTGTCTTATACCTTTAAAAGGTCGTCGGGGTCCTTGTATGAAGCCCAAGAGAATGCATGAGAACTTCTAAGAAGCCGAAAGGCCCTTGTACAACGCCCAAGAGGAGGCGGGGATGCTTTTAGGAAGCCTGTGGGTCCCCAAACTAAGAGAAGTTCAAGAAATGCAATTCAAAGAGAAGAGATCATTCTAGGAAAGTTCGAGAATTTGGAAGAAACTCAAGAGATGCCATTCACGGAGAAAAGATTATCTCTGGGGAGTTAGAGTTTCTTTAACAATTTCTAAGGGTGACAGTCTGAGAAAAGGTTCACCGAGAATACTACCTTTCTCTTTGTTCCATATTGTTTAACCCCAAGAGAAGGGAAGACTGTATCTGGAATCCTACGGGGGATCTAGTTTTGTTTGTATTCAAGAGTGACCAACAAGGCTTTACCTAGTGCTAGACGTAGTTGCCGGGGAAAACTCTAAATAACTATACTAGTATTACACAGTGGATATGTGACAAGTATATAAAAGGATGTGAAAGAAGACTTACAGTGAACCAACCCCCACAATACAGTTATATACATATGAAAGCGGATAAACACTTACCCGTTGTAGAGCTTCCATGTTGTTTTGTTAGTTGTTCAACAAAGAAAGTTTTGATAACAAAATATATTTGAATTCAACATTAAAGGAGAAAGTGCTTTGAAAAGATTGTTGGGGCTTACAGCTCAAGGAGAGGCCCAAGTTTTAACGATGATCGCACCGTTGTTTTGAAAACTGTACAGAGGGACTTATACAATATGTAAGGCCCACACCATTTTGGTTTCAAAAAAGGGTTGGGTCTTACACTCTATTAGAGGCCCAAGATTTATTTTTTGTACAAGAGATGGGACTTACAACTCAAGGAGAAGCCTAGGGTTATTTGTTTGGCAACGGCGATCGCGCCGAGGTTTTTGAAAACACAGTGGGTCTTATACAATATCTGAGGCCCAAATCATTTTGGTTTCAAAAAGGGGTTGGGTCTTACACTCTATTAGAGGCCCAAAGAAATTTAAAGAAAAGAAATGAGGCTTATAACACAAGGGTAGGCCCAATTGGTTTTGTTAAAAAGGCGACGATTGCGCCGTTGTTTTTGAAAATACAACGGGACTTATACAATGACTGAGGCCCAAAAAGTGGTGTCTTTACAAAGGGGATGGGTCTTACACTCTAATATAGGTCTTTACAAAGGGGATGGGTCTTACACTCTAATACAAGGTAAGGCAAGGTTTTGGCAAAAAACGTGAAGCTTGTAACTTTCTCATTTCTCCATGAATTGAGACAAAATTTAGGTCTATCCTGCCTAGAATTTCACAAGGAATCCAATGGTGGTGGTGGTTTTCTCAAATGAGGTCCCCATTTTAAAACCCGATAGTCGTTTTTGAAATAGGCCTCCCTTTGCATTTTCTGTGCTACCTCTTGTTGCAGGTATGAATTACATGATGAATTGGTCCAAACACAACATATATAACATGAAGAAGATGTGCATGGTCAGTGGACTTCAAAGCAATGCATATTTTAAGGAGTTCAAGTTGAGATGCTTACCTCTTTAGGAGCTTTTTGGGAAATCTGTCAAGTTCTTTGTTCCAGAAATGTTTTGATGTTTTGAACACCCTCAAATGATCCCTTGGAAGCTTTTAGGATGATTGGAAACAGCTGGAAACCTCAGGAATGGAAATTGGCCCTTTCTTACAAAAGGGGCAAAAGTGACCAAAATAACAACTCTCTCAAATGGTGTTCCAGATGTGGGGAACCATTTGGGATAGTTCAAGGATGGTATTTGGAGTGTGTTTGAGGCTTTATCTGGTTTTAAAAGTGACTGAATCAAGACATGGCTTGAAAAGTGCAAAAAAGTCCTATTTTGAGGTTTTGAGAAGGGACTTTGTGATTTTGGTGTTACAGGCCACTTGTGAGAGTTTGGACAACTTAGATATGACATATTGGATGTGTTTAGATCATGAGCTGTGATGGAATTGCTCTATAACTCAAAAACTCATAATTACCTTGCTAAAGAAGACATTTTTTCCTAGAGAAAGAGATTTTGAGGAAAGCAAGTGTTGTAGTGCTTTGGTGTACTCAAACTGAGCACAAATGAGCTCTATTTATTGTAGAGCAAGTTTGTTTTGGCTGCAATAGTGAATGACAACTGCTGCAGAGGTTTGGCCAATTGGAGCATTTTAGAATCTCAAGTCTCCTCTAGCCATTGACTAGAGGTTAGAGCACATGCTTTTGGTTCCCTGGTTCAGAGATTATCCTTGACTCATTCAGTTGGAAATGGCTCAATTCATGCCACCTTGGTGCATCCATTGAATGCTCCAAAACAAAATTGGGGCCTTGTCCCCTCTTTAGGGGTTTTTAGGCTTGGCATGCTATTTTTAGTTCCAAAGACTTGGGAGGGTTATGGATCAGTGTTTGTCCCTCCTTGGTCTCCCCCTGAGGTGTTCAAATGGATAAACTTGTTTGTCATTTGCACAAATTGCTCAAATCGAGCAAAATGCACAAATCTGCCTAGTTATGACAGTTGCAGCAAGGCATATTGCCACTGTCATAACTCTTAGCTCAAATGGAATTTCATGGGGTTCTTGGATATTTTGGAAAGCTCTCATATGATACATCATATGTGTGATCATAGTTTGTCTTGATACTTTTTGGATCCAAGTGGAAAATTCCCCTACATTTTGAAAAAAGTGAAACAGATTCTGACTTAGTGAAAAGGTGACATTTCATGTTTTCAGCCATTTTGATCCAACCATAACTCAAAATTCATGATGAATTGGAATGAGGTGTAGTTGACACTTTTAAAGTATGTTATGAGAGCTATAAATCCATCTTTGGATCAGTCCAAATGGTTGCTTGGATCTCAAGTTATGATCCTTGGAAGTTGGTACCCTAGCCGCTTTGTTTCATAATTTAGAAAATTTCTAAGTTTTTTATGGTCACCCCTTTTACAAGTTATCCCACTTTTTTTTACTTTTCTTGATGAATGATGATTCCAATCACATATTAACATCATTTTAGGGTTAGGGAACCATAATTGACCAAAAAATCAAAAAGTCAAACTTTGACTTTTGGGCACAGTTGACTTTTTATCAGATGAATTCCAAACTGTGCGTTCCTCTATGAAATCAAGTCCTTGACCTAAATCAAACTTAATGGATTTATTTCATAGGGGTTATAGGGTGTATTAAATCATGTCCCAAGGTTTGGGAGCATGTCCTGGTCAACAGTCAAAGGCACATTTGACTTTTTTTCGCGAAACCCTAACCGTGGTTCTGATGAACTTGAAACTTGTGAATCAAGCTTCTTGGATTAATCCATTGTTGCAAATTGATCAGTGTGGTTTATTAGATACCCTCAAACCATGTCTTGAGGTCTTGGCTCATGTTTCGTCCCAAAAGTCAACTTAGGGGTGAATTAGGTCTAGAAACCATAATTCCTGATTTTTGGTGAATGCATCCCCTGAGGCTAAATTGACTTGATGATGGGGTCCATGAGGTCCCTTGGAGTATTTTGGGTTATGCTTTGAAGCATTGCCTCATGCCCAGAGGAAAATTTCCATCTGGAGGCCCTGGTCAACCAAAACCCTAATTTGGTGACACTGGCGATCTTGAGGTTTGATCCACTTGGAATGTTGCAGCCTTGTGCTTAATACTTGATGTGGGAGTCCTCTTGATCCATTGTGGATGTTTGAGAGGTTAGACAAGTTAAAGATCCTGTCATTTATTGATTGATCCTTTGTCTAAGAGCTCTGAAAGGGCTTGAAACCCTAATTCTTAGTTGTAGGGAATGCTCAACAATTCTTGAGGAGATTGATAAGGCATAGATACATCCATATTGTGCTAATGATTTGCACAATGATGGGAAATCTTAGTGGTCAAAATTTGGGGTATGACAACGGGAATCTCTTTCATTAACTTGACCAACCAGGTTATCTTGCACAGGCTGAGATCGAGTAGGAACGTCCACTTGTGGAGTATCGTTGTTAGGAGGAAAACCAAACAACGGATTGGTCACCACTTTGAAGCTTGACATGGGATCCACATTCTCCATTATCCTTCAGTAACTACTTCAAGCTTGGTACGAACGCCGGGAAATCAGCTGAGTGACACAAGGATCGGAGACCGAATAAGCTGAGGTAAAGAAAAGATGTAAGTAAAAGGATGCAATGCTAAAGATGCAATGCGAATGCAGCACGAGCTTCAAGGAACTCGAAAAAATGTATTTGCAGACATTGTAATCAAAACTCATTTTATTTATTAAATTTAAAAAAGTTTTACATAATGGCCAGTACACCTTCAAAGTTTAATACATCCGCAATAGAATATAAAAGGAACTAGGAATCTAATCCACCAGATGACGACCCCTCTCTTCTACGGAGTTGCTCCGTTAGCTTGTCGATCTGCTCTTACATCCTTGCTTTATCGAGGGTAAGCTTCTCTATCTCCGCCTTTAACCTTGAAACTTCACTTGAGTCGGCTACAGGAGGCTTAGGACGAGGATATGGCATCCTCAAGGTAAGAGTCTTTTCACGTGCCCAGGCCAGGCAAGCTTTGGTGACTGAGCAATCAGGGTTCGCTGTTACGGTTATTCTTTGCCTGTTTATGCGGCGCCATGCATACACAATTCTGGTTTTCAACTCAAGATTCTCTCCTTAATAGAGGAAAATTTTGGTCATATTTTCTGGATTAGGTACTTCCTCCATTGGATGGCCGAGTTTTCGACGAGCGAGCACATGGTTATAACTAATACATCCTTTTGTGCCAAGAAGAGGCACATTGGGAAAGTCTCTGCAGCTATGAATCATATCAATTCCTCCATACATTGGATCGCGTCATACAATGTTCGAGTGGGTGAGAGCCATGAGTTTCACGGGCCATTCTGTACCATCCTTCACATCCCCAAAAGCTCTAGACCTCGGTAGGTGCGAAATAAACCACCTATAGAGGATAGCAGTGCAACATGTAATATGTCCTTCTCCTTTCAGAACCTTCGAGTGGATGGCATGGTAGGCGTCGGCTAACACGGTAGGAAGCGAATTCTTGAGCATGAAAATTTTGATTGCGTGGACATCGACGAAATCTTCAATGTTGGGAAATAAGAACAAACCATAGGCCAACAGCGCGAAAATGTTCTCGAAAACCTCGGTATTCCCCATGTTAGCGAAGTGTCAAGCCTTTTCGAACAAGAACTGGGCAGAGAAACCATCAATTCTCCCTTTGATCATCATGTGAGCTTAAATATCGAACAACTTTATACGGGATGCTCTCGCAATATCTTCTTGGCTGGGCCTTCCTTCTGTACCGGAGAATAGAGGTGAGTCATTGACAAGGATGCCCAACAAAGTGGAATACACCTCCAACGTAGGCATCAGTTGGAAATCTGGGAAAATGAAACAGTGATAAATCGGGCTGTAGAGCTGAACAATCGTCTCTAACAGACCAGCACCACTCGAATCTGCAGCAGTGGGAGGATCCTTCCATACTTCTCAGTGAATGCCTCGGGATCTTTGATCTGATTTCCTAGTTCCCTTAACTGTTCAACATCAGGAACCTTGAAGGTGTAAGACAAAACTCTTTTCTTTCCTTAATCCATTTTACGATGCCTAGCAAAACAACTTTTAAGTTCCTTGAAGGGGGAGAAAGAAAATGCAAATGTGATGCAACAAGATTCATGGAACTCAGCTATTTATAATCATCAAGGAATATCAACAAGCTCGTTTTATTAATCATAAAAAGTCAGTTACAATCATTAGTATTCGGAATACCAAAAGACGTATCCATTAATAATAAAAATGATTACAACACGTCGGTACACTTTTCAAGAGTCATAACGGAAAAGTTAAATAAAAGCTAATAAAGAAAGATCTAAGGAGACTCTTCCAACGGTCTTGTCTTGAGTCTCTTGATTTCTTCCTCCATCTGAGATTTTTCCAAAATGAGCAGAGTAGAGTAGAGTAGAAAGAAATAGAACTGAAGTGGAGTAGAAAGAAGTCCCTTATCAATCCTCACCTTCAACAAAGACAACAGCTTCCCATATCTGCTCTTGAACCCGTCCCTATCTGTCACCAAGGTTTCCAATCTCCTTAGATCATTCAGGTTAGGACTCTGATAAGTGTACTTCATTGTATTCCTTCTTTCGGTATCCATGATATCCCTACGATATTTACAAACAAAGCTAAGTTCCATGACTCTTTATGAAATGATGCTCATGAATGCATGTATGCAAACACACAGATAAACACAAAGCACATATATGTAAGCAAACAGACAAAGAGTCCTAGGTTTGAAAGGTCACGAGCGTGGAGCCAAAGTCTACCCATCCCAATAGGTGTGTACTATGGATTTGTCGTACCTGTACAACGGGTTCTACAAAGATCCCAGAGTCAACAACCCATCTTTCGGATATTATCGATTTCCTAATTACTTGGCAGTCAATAATATTCTCAAGAGAGTCTTGTATAAGTGTAGTATCGTGTATCAACCATTTCAGGATTACTCCCTCATAGTCATCGCACTACATCCTAAAAGGCCAAGTGGGGTAACAGGGTAACTAAAGGTCATCAGCATCACGGGCTCCTAGGTCGAAAGTGGCAATGCATTCATGATAGCTCATTCAACATATACCACCCTCAAGAGGGCCTCAACTGAGTGTGGAATCTTAAGTCAACTCCTTTGGGATTACTCTCTCGAAGTCTCCTTGACTATATCCATTATCCTATCATATGTGTGCTCTCAAGTCCGGGTTAGGACTTATCTCACCACTCAAATGTAACAACCTTGCATACAGAAAACCCAAGCAGATAACAACAAATATAAATATACAAGTATACAACAAGTAACATAATAAAAGAAGTTTGGGGGAACCCTCAGTCTCTTCCCCAGTGAAGTCGATATTTCTGTCACGGTGAGAATTGGATATCAAGCTATTGATTAACTTGAATCGCAAATCATTATTCACCACCGGTCTTTGATTTATCCAAGGGAAGGGAGAAAGATCGAATAACCCACAGTATGCAATGCAATGCAAATTTGTAGAATCTAAGGTTCGGGGGTTGGTTATACCTAGGAAAGGTGTTAGCATCCTAGATATCTGTAGTACTCTACAGGAACCTCTTATTTTACGTTACTTGCCAATTGTTATCTATTTTAAGGGTTTAAAGGGTAGGAAGACCTAAAGTTCTATTTCTAAGTGTGCTCGACAAGATATCGCATTTTGTGCCTACATATCCTGTCGGGAGTGGAATCAGAGCACTTGTAGTTCCTCTCTGAGGGATACTAAAGTTTGTTTGAAAATGGTCTAGGAGAAAAGATGAGTCGTCATCTTAAGATGAGTATTTTAGACCACCACAGTTTTTTGAGGAGAATGGACCTTTGCTTCATCTTAGGAGAAGGGCTCTAACTCGGATATAAAATCGACGAGTATGCCTCATACCTCTCCTAAGTGGGAAAGGAATCCACATCTTGTTTGTATTGTGGGGTATGAGATTGTATGTCTCTTCTTTGAGATGATTCACATCTAATTCTCTTGTGGAGAGAATCAGGTGATCTAAGGTTATTGATTATAAAAATCAAGATTACAGGGGACTAACTTAGGAAAATCTATCCTAAAGTTGTCTAAGAAATGCTTATCTTAAAAGGATACCTACAACCACTAAGGGGAGGATGAGATGCAGATGAAATGCACCATGCACGACAAGTGATTATCATACATGGGATTTTCCCTTAGATATATGCAAGTAATAATATTAAGAATGTGCATAAAAGTAATAAGCGTTAAGGTTAAAATTATAATAGACGTCATCGATTAATCAAAACAACGAATTGAGTTTGAATCGTGTACACTAGCAAAATGGGCTAGCCTTGTGTATAGTGACCAAAAGGTTGATGATGATGCTTAAAAGCAATCGGCTTACACGGGTGGAAAAGTGGCTCGACATTGGATCGAGAATTTTACTTCCTTTGAAAAGGTTTAGAGCGCAATCAAGACGGATAAGTAAAGTGCATACATCAAGTACAATTATTTCAGCTAAAAAGATTATTGAAAAAACAAATTACCGAGAAAAAAAATTAGTTTACGGAAGCCTACTAAAAAAATTTTTATATTAAATTGAAGGATTTATTATGAAAAAGGTAATACATTAACTAATTTTAGTAAAAAACATGTAATTTAGAAAAAAAAAATTACTTTGATCCTTATTTCTAAAAAAAAAAAGGAGGTTTTATTTTTATTAACTAAATAAAGCTTATTACATTCTTATTATTTTAAAAGAAAAGTTATATTTTTATTATTAAGGAGATTATATTTTATTATTAAAAAAGTTATATTTTATGATTTTCAAAGATTTTAAAATAATAAAACTAAAAGGAGGTAAAAGATACAAAGCACGGGTAGGGAAGGGTAATGTTTTCGTATGATTGGTGTTTTGTTTGCTAAGGTGATGACTTGCTTGATATGTGATGGTTGATGTTCTGTCTGTCTCAACTTCTTCTCCATTTTTCTGTGGATTTCTCTCTTCTTATAGCTTTTCAAAAACGAAACCTAGTTTGGATTGATGCCCTGCTTTAAATTTCCTTCCATTTTGGGTGTGGCATGTTGGGACATGTTTTAGCTTATTTGGAAATAGTGAATCTGGTCTGATCTTGTTTTGGGAAAGATTTTGATACTGTCTTGATTATGTTGTTCTAAGTTTGGAAAGCCTTAAACCAATGTCTGATACATATTTCCTGGTTTAGAAAAAAAAGTGAAACTCTGTCTGAAGTAAAATAGGTCTGGTTTTGGAATTCTACGATTATCTGATGATACCATTTGCAAATCTAAAAACCTCCCTCTTGATTACATACATTGCCTTTTGAATTGCTTGGAAAATCTTGAATTCTATATCATATTTATCTTCTGATTCCTCATGAATAAACCTTAATGGTGTTTTGGTTTAAGCTTATTCACTTTTCATTTTTTTTCATGTTGCGCTTTTGGAGCGACCAATCTCAATGGTTCTGCACAAAGATACTCAACAGTTCTTACAAGCTGAACAAGGATGCGTTTCCAAACACTGATGTTGTGAAAGTCAGGTTGGTGGAACCAACAGTACATGCGGTGAGTATTATCTCAATTCGATGCCAAGATGTTGTGAGAACTCGTGGTGAGTATCTTCATATCCCTCACGTCTTAGCATTCTCTATTGATTCCCTTTTGCATTTTCACACTGGAATTTGGATCCTTGTTTGCAACTGCAGTATTTCACTGAAACAATATAATTGACATCTATTAGCTTGTAATACCCCTCACAGGCCCAATTGGTTTCAAAACGGTAACTGTTATGCTGCTGAATTGGTCGACTTTGCAGGTACACGTGGTGAAACGAGCAAAAGCAAGATTGGCAGCCAGGATTACGAAGCGTGAACGAAAACAGCATCGTGCCTCATCTTTAATTAATTCACCAAGCTGACAAAGGAGTACTGAAATAGAGAACAAGAGATTGTTGTTTAGGTAGCATAGGAAGAGCCATTGCATTTCCATATGCATTAGGAAATGGCTGCACGTTACGTGTAGTATGCTTTTAAGAGCAAAAAAAAACAAATAAGAGCAAGATGTTGTAATCTCTTTTTATTGTCATTTAGACTGAGATCAACTGTAGACTTGGTTTCAATAAATCCTGCAAATCAATCTTTTAGCGAGATGTTCAATTGGAGCACCCTTTTAGTCATGACTCATGATAATCTCTTTGTAATGGTGCTTCAATTTGATTCAAACTTATATGTAAAAGGAAAAGCCCCCTTAAATTGTACGTCCTTGTATTGTATTTATACTTGATTTTATTTTTGTAATAGTCTTAAACACATGTACTTGGATGGATGGCAATCATTGGCAAGTGTTTTGGAATGTGTTTTTGTAGTCTTGTAGAGCCTTTTTATTTGAGTGCAAAAGAAATGTTAGAAACTTGATCTTCATGCTTTGACTTGTATAATCTGAACTTCTAAACCTTATTTTAAATTCATATATTGTATCATAATTTGAATTTGAGGAGTATGATATCTAATGTAATTAAAACCAAAAAATCTTGGAATATCTTGAGAAATCTTGAAGAAAGTTTTATGAATCCGTCTTGCATTTGGCGAAATGAACTTATCTTGTTAAGATGATATAACGTGAGGCATGTTCTTTAGATCTCAGATAAATCTCATAGGTTCTCCTTCAAGTTTGCATGGCCAACATACAACTTTGATAATAAAAGAGATTCTACCTCGCAACCTTTAGCCTTAGAAACTTTGAATTTAGAACAAATGGAACTCTTGGTGACTCTTAGGTCGGAATCAAATTGAATATGAGTTCTACAATCATTTGACACATTTCAAAATTTATCATGAAGATATATTATTTTAAAACATTCCCTTGAATTTAATACTTTGATAAAACCAAGAAACCCTTGACAATGGCACAACTTCGTCTGGATCAAACATCATAATACAACCAATCTTGACATACCATGGCCCAACTCAAAGGACACTATAGCTCCACAAACTCAAGCTGGAGATCAATGCAACATGTCTTCAAGAACAAACTTAGGTTTGTAGCCAATTAGTCATGCCTTGAAGTACTGTCGAGAATGAATATCCTCTTCATCTGAACTTAATGTACCTGCACAAACTGGTTAGGCATAATAAACACGCACACCTACAGATGTTATGCAGGGAACAAAGTGGGATCTGAGGGTCAAAAATTAGGGTGTGACAAGTGGCCATGAACATATCCACGAGTTCTCTCTCCATCATTGGAGGTTCAACTCTAGAAGCCAGCTCACACCATCTTTGGGCGTATTTCTTAAAGCTTTCATTATTCTTCTGTGACAGACTCTGCAACTGCATACGATTGGGAGCCATATCCGTATTATACTGATAGTGTCTAACAAACGCCTCAGAGAGTTCACGACAATTACGGATGTGACCTCTTTCCAACTGTATATACCATTCTAAGGACACCCTAGCCAGGCTATCCTGGAAGAAGTGCATCAACAGCTTTTCATCTTTAGAGTAAGCAGACATTTTTCTATAGTATTGCCCTGATGTGGGTCTTAGGGCACGTAGTTCAGGTATATTTGTCGAAAGAAGGAACTTTGAATTCATGCGGAATTTTTACTCCAGGAACCAGTCCCAGATCAGCCATATCGAGCCCCAAGGAATTCCGATTCTCATACGCTTTCATTCTCTCCTCAATCAACTTGAACTTCCTGTCGGCTTCGGTCAGAATGCCAGCATCAACCCCTTGCATGGAAAATACATCGTCCTGATGGTCCTCCCATTGATGGCCTCCCGCACCATGCACTGCCCTTATACTGCCAGCCCCACCAACAACAACCGGAATACCTCCCCTTGCTCCTCTGCCCGGAGGAATGACAGCAGCAGGAATATGAACACCTCTGCCGGGAGGAACAACATGGACACCAGCCTGACTACCTCCGTCTGGAGGAACAACATGAACACCACCGTGAACAATGCCTTCTTCATCAACACGTGCAACTAGAGGCTGCACCAAAGTCCTTAGCTGTTCCTGTCCTTGAGCGACACTTTGCATCATCTCCATGAACTGGGTCATACGGTTGCGGAAGTCCTGGATTTTTGCTTGCACTTGTTCCATTGATTTTTGCAGGTTCTGACGAGTGGAATAACAGTGAAGATGATAATCAACAATCCTGCCCGTATAAGTCGAACAAGATAAGAAATCCGGAAGTGAACACCTGTTATGCAAATGAGTATAAACATGCAAATGCAAATGCCATGTTTAACCATTTCCAGGGTATATCTATACTTTGATTCCAGTCCTGATCGGGCAAGGGATCAGATATAATATTGAGAAAATAAAGCCGAAACAGATAGATATCGCAGAGACAATATAGCTGGAACAAACACCGTTGAGAAAATACTGCTAAAACAAATATGGCTAAAACAAATATCTCATTATATAACACTTTGGAAAGTCATAAAAATGATTCTAATACAACCAATGGTGAGTCCATCAACAAACCTGATGGTATTGACAATAGATGACATGCAAAGATACCAATACAAATCAATCCCAAACCCCTAACCCATGCAAACTGGTCTTGACTTCTTCGAGAAGGGCTTCAGTGTCGGGGTGAGTTGGTCGCTCCATCAGCCCTTTAATTAGCTTGTTTCTCTTCCCTATACCTTGGTTCAGCTTAACAATGTGCTTTGTGCTATCGTCGTCTCCAAAGATGTATGTGAGCTTCACCTTCTTGATCCCAGCTTGTACCTTGAGCTCTTCAATCTCTTTCTAAGCTTCCTTCAGTTTGTCGGAGAAATGCTTCTTGCCTCTTTTCGCCTTTTGGATCTCTTCTTTTAATTCCCCATTCTTAACCCTAACTTCGTCCCACATTCTTCGATAGTCACCAAGCTTGACATTTACCTCGGACAAGCGTTGCTTAGTTTGCTTGTGGACTTTGGCGGAGGATTCAGCAGCCATGCTAGCTTTTCGATAAAACTGAGCCATGTCTGCGAGGTCCCTCTCCTTCTCTGCCAGCAGCTTCATTGCATCTTGAGCCTTACATTCCAATCCCATGTTGACATGCAAAGCGTCATGAAGACGGCTACTCAAGTCGGAGTTTTCTACACCGAGCTCATTCATCGGAGCTTGCAGCTTGTTGAACTCTTCGATATGTACGGTGGTCCTCTCTTCCACAATCTCAGGATACAAAGGAGATGCAGGATCGAAAGGCAAGTAGAACTCTTCAACCCTCTTCTTTATTTAGTCTTCATATGGAGGATAGGTTCGGTTGTTGGCCTTACCCAAAACAGCTTTACCTTTTTTCTGTACACTGAACCAGACCTCAGAAGCCTTCTGTGTTATTGCCAAACCATCCGCTGCTTGGAAATACAAAGACTTCTCCACATCCTTCTTAGCGGGTGGACCTGTCAGAGCGTATCCGAACTTTCTAATGGCCAAAGAGGGATTATAGTTGATTCCCCCCTTTCTCCCTACCAACGGAACATCAGGGAACTCACAACAACTGTGAATAATGTCTTTCCAAAGCAACCCATGATCTATCCAGATGATATCTTTGGTAGACAAACCCATCAGTCGCTGACACCAATCAAGAGAGTCCTTAGAATCCACAAAAGCACCTAAACGAGGCAGACGGTTTGCGATCCATTTATAAAAGAGGGGTGCACAGCAATGAACAAACCCCCCTCTTCTCTTCTCATTTCAGTTGTACATGGAATGATGAAGATCTCCCAATAAGGTTGGCACGGGATTCTGCGTTGTGAATATTCTGATAGCGTCCACATCAGCAAAAGTATGCATGTTGGGAAACAGAACAATATCGTATACACAGAGAGCCAATAGTGCGTTGAAAATAGTCCATCTCTTGTCTCCAGCAGCCTTTTGAGCTTTCTTCATCAGAAACCCAAGATGATAACCCCGAAAGCCTCCTTTGCTGGCGATGCTGGCTTCCAACGTTGATTTTCTCAAATAAAGGGCACTAACCACATCTCTGAAGTCAGGATCACTCTTAGAACTGAAGAACGGAGCGCCTTCCTTGATAGAAATCCCCAAGATGTTTGAATATTCCTCCAAGGTATGGACCAACAAATAGTTTGGAAATACAAAACATCTCAGAGGGGGGTCATAGAATTACATCAAAGTGTGAAGGCCTCTATACTCATAGTCACTGATGTTGTGAACAAAAGATAAGATCCACCCATACTTTTCCTTGAAAGTTCCCAACACATCCGGACTCGCCATATCCTTCAGACTGTTAAGAGGGCCTAGACTAGGCTTAGGGAATTTATAGACGATGATGTTCTTCTTCTCAGTATCCATCCTTATAGAAAACCGTTGACCGGAATCAAAAGTAGGATATAACCTGGAAATGAAAAAACGAGAATGTTAGGGTATGAAATGATGCAATGCAAGGTATGGTATCAGAGGTGCCACATATAACTGGACGTGTCTGTGCTGAACGATGTAAATAGTGTCTGTGCAGAACTGTGAATAACAACTAACTGAGTATAACAGGATTAACTGTCCATTTCTATAAGAATACCAAAAAACCGGGTATGTTGGAGGTCAGAGTTACCTGCAAACCTGTAAACACCCAGCCCCTCTCACATGTGGGTACTAAAAACCGAGGATCCTCAGCGTCACAGACTCTCAGGTCGAGAAATGATGATACGTTCACCATTTCTTGTTTGACATCATCACCAATCGAGGAGGTCTCAGCTGATTTCTCTCAAAAAGGTCATCCTATAGCAAGTTCCCAGCTTCGGGTCCTCGGATCAAGAAGCGTAATGTGTTTACCATTTCTGGTATGACATTATCGCCCCTCGGGAGGAGTGCCTCAACTGAGTCCACGGGAATGGTCACCAGAGTCGACAGCTCACCAAGGGAACATTCGATGCAGTATCGGATATCTCCTAGAGGAATCTCGTCTGGTTGTGGGTCTCGTGAACACTACACGTGGTCACCACCATGCAAGTGACACGACTATCCACTCTAAATCCTGTGTGTACACTCAAGCCTGGGTAGTGGGCTTATCTCTCAGATCACCCATCCCGCCAAAGAAAACAACAGTCCAGTATATATGGCAATAATGAAATGCAAAGCAAGTAAATGCGATAAAAGTGATAAACATGCAATAAAGCCATAAATGAAGCAAGTAAAGCAATACAGATAAACACCTAATAACCAAAAGCACACAAGCGCTAGGATTGACTCGCTTGGGGAACCAGAGTCCCTAGCAGAGTCGCCAGCTGTCGCACCTGCGAAAATCAACCGGCAGAAAAGACAGAAGAGTCGCCACCAAACGTAATTTATCCTGACGAAGGGAAAGGAAACGATCGAAGAAAACCTCAAAAGGGAAAGACATGGTCATCACAACCATAGTCTGGATTCGAGAGTCAGTTACGCGAGAGGAAGGTATTAGCACCCCCTCGCGTCCATCGTACTCGATGGGATCCATGCTTGTTGTCTAATTAAAGAGTAAGTTATCTAAAGCCTACTGCTAACCAGAAAACTGAAAACAAAAGGTGACTCGGTAGGACATCGTCGTCCTAGGCCTACGTATTCCCTCCGGAATGGGAAAGTCAGAGTCAATGTAGTTCGGAGGACTGCGGGATTGTGGGTGAAGGTTGCTCGCCAAGACATCGCCATCTCATGCCTACGTATCCTCAATCTAACGAGAAAGAGGAAGTCAAAGCAGTCGTAGTTCGACCTACAAGGTCGTTAAGTGTTATTTTATGAGCGACGTTAAGTTCGCGTCCGAAAGTTTGGGTCGATCCCTGTTTGCGACAAAACAAAAATAACGTGCTCTTTTCTGAAAATAATTTGAAACCCTGTTAATCCCAAAGGATAAAATGATTTGCACTTTGTTTGTGTTTTTTAGACAGAAGTGGCTTGAGTTAGTTTGAAACTCGTATTGCACTAAAGTCTATGACATAGGAGCGAATGCATCGCATCGTCGCCCCCAAATGGGATGTATGCTAAACACTCTAGAAAAATGAAGGGAAACCCTTATTCTTAATTTCACATGTACTTATGGCTCGTGGCGTACAATACTCGTTGTATTTATTAGGTATTTTGAACTTGTTTAGAGATGAGAAGAAGAAAGAACTCAAGTGTTGCAAGGAAAAACAACTAAGGGAGACTAAGTCCTAATGTTGTCATACACAATGGTCCTAAGATTGAGGTAGAAGGGACTATCCTACTTGTTAGCATGCATGGAATGCAAACCTAATGTCTCTCCAACTTAATCGAAAATTAAGTGGAGCTAGGAATCCTAAGGGATCATGTGAACACACAAGTAAACATTAGACTAAACAATCACCAAAGAGAAATGAGAAGGAGAAGTGAGATGAAAGAGAATTCATATAAGTATAACCATCAATGTAAAGTAGCACACATACTTACCAATTCCAAGCCAAGCTCAACTATTGAATTGTTGGTTGCAAAATGCAAGACTATGCAATTATGACTATGCTAGAGTCCTAAGACTACACTATGATGAATATCAAACAACAAACAAGGTGAGATGTGTCCCAAAGGTTCATGAACCTAATATAGGAAGTATCTAATCCTACCAAATCATAGCTATGTCAATGTCCTAGAAAAGCATACAAGAATGCAAGTTATATCCTACACCAACACATCAACATTTGTCGTTCACAAGCTATGTCAAGTTAACTTTTACAAATTCCACAAATGAAAGATAAGTCATGTGTTCAAACAACATATGTGATGTAAACATGTTAAATTGATGCTTGAAGTAGTGAAAAGTGAACATGAAAGTAGCTTAAGTCTTGTTCAAAAGGTTTGCAAGTTACGCACAAAGATGTCACCTTAAGCATGCTACAGGCAATCATGGTTACATAATGAGTAAACAAGTATAACATGAACTCATCAAAGACCTAGGTCAGAAGTGAAACATGTGATTAATGTGTAAACATCTCAAATTAACACCACCATTCTCATGGCAAACCAATTTCCTAAGATATTACAAGTATGTACCAAAACTAGCACCTAAATAATTCCACAAAGCCATGTTGATTGTCAAGCAAGCAAAGGATATTCAAATCAAGTCAAATGGGCACCTAAGTACATGAGGCGGTAGAATATGACATGTGAATGAGGTTTAAAATGTCAAGGAATGCTCATGAAATTCACACCAATTTGCAAGACCTAAGTCAGTAGCATATGACATGTGAATGACATTTGAAAGACCTAAGTCAGAAGTGAAGACATATATCCAATGCTCGTAATCAACTTCAAAATGTCACAAACGTTCATGTCTAACTCAATCTCCAAAGTTATTCAAGAAAGGAACAAAACCAAGCTCAAACATTAGCCTAGCTTGTCATTCAAGTAAGAGGAATGAAAGAACATGGCAAGGCAAGTTCAAAGCATACACATCAGAGGTAAATGACCTATAATATTCATACTTGAACCCCAAAAGAAATGAGCAAAGATGGCTCACAAATGATGTTAAAGAAATGGTCAAAGTTGATGCACAAATCAAGCTTACATTCATACAAAAGTATCATCATTCAAATCATACCAAATGACCTATAACAAGAGATTACAAGGCTCCAACTCATACTAATGTCAATTCATACATGTTATCCACATTCCATATGATCATTTAGATTCCACAAAGTCATCATGACAACATGTTCTCAAAAGATGTTACAAGTAATGACCAAAGTCAAACTTAATATTCCACTAGCAATAAGAGACATTCAAGCATGCAAATGGAATGATAAGGTCAAGCCAATCAAGCATTCACACATATGGGGAAATGGTAAATGACATGAGGAAAAGCGCATTTGAATATCAAAGGTATTGGACAAGTAAGGCACACCAAAGTTCAAGTGCAAGACAAAAGTTGCAAGCTTATTCATGTTCAAACTTATGAAGGCATAACATCAATCGGAGGCATATAACATGACCTATAAACCAATGTGGGCAGGCTCTACCTCATGTTAAAGCATGTGTGAAAATATGCACAAAAGATCCATAATGAGGGTTACACAAAAGTATCACCAAACCAAACACTTAAACAAGCATCGAGCAACAATCGGGTATTCAATTAGGGTTTAAATGAAACATGCAAGTTATGATCAAAAAGCAACATCTAAGTATCACAATAGCACACCAAAATTTCATCATTAATATGCTCAAACATGTTCTCAAAGTTGACCTAAAGTGGCCACAAGCAAGCCTTAAACTTAACCTAGCTCTAGGCATACCTCCACATGACAAGCACACATTGAAATATCCATGAAAAATGGTTAAAGGCTTTGGAAAATTATGATAAATTAACCATATTATGTTAAGGTCAGTGGGTGCTCACGTGCACAAGATGGGCTCAAAATTATGCATTCAAGGTGTTCAAGCAATCTTAAACATTAAACATGTTATCAAAAGTGATCATACAAACTAAGCTCCAAAAGATGACATTCAAAGACAATTCAAAAAGTATGATTAAAGCTCCAAATGAACATCAACATGTCCCCTAATCAAAGAGCTAAGTGCACACAAGAAATTGGGTCCAAATCATTAGATAAACGTTACTTTTTTCAAAGCTTACATCTCAAGGTATAGCAACATGAACACTTTCCAAGCCAAAGTTCAAGAAAAAATACCAAACCAATCCAAAAATTGAATTAAAATTCACAAACAATTAATTAAAGCATTCAAGAAGTCCCATGAATTATCTCAGAATTTTCTGATGATTTTTAGTATTTTTAAAATTCAATTATGAAACGTGCACCAAAAGAAATAAAATAAATTACATGGAATGGGGAGGGGAGGGGGTGCTACATTAGTAAGCCTCATGCTCATATTTCACACTGGGCCCAGAAGAGGGGGTGCCATTAGCAAGGCTTAGGCCCAGCTCTCTAAACACACGCCTCCTTTGTTATTACCAGAATTAGTAAAAGAGAAACACGCATGTGCCAGGCACATGTTTCATTAATGTGTTGGCGTCTTCCCATGCGTTGGATTGATGGCAATAAACGACCATGATTTAAACATACAACCACATGCTTATCACTATTGCAAGCTATAAAAAATGTTACACAAGGACTTGTCCTCAATCGGTCACACCCTCATTTAAGTGTAATAAGACAAAAAAAAACCATGACCTCTAAGAAGATGACATGTGGTCGTCTTCTTCCTCCCTCCATGCACTATTCGAACCCTACCTCCATGAACAACAATACAGCGCAACACATGGTGAAAAGTGCACACTTTGCCATCACTTTACACCACCCATTCTTAACCATTTTAAACAAAATAAAGGTCTAAATTGAAATAGTCCAAACGTAGAACATGAATCCAGGCACAGAATCTCCATACAAATAACACACAAGAAGATTCAAAGGGGGTAAGTTAGAACCCTAAAACTTGAAGAATCACATTGGGCCCTAATTTCTATCCAAGCACATTACCTCTATCTAGAGGACTTCAGATACCCATCAAACAACATGATTCTAAGCCAGATACTAACTCTACCATAATGCAAAATTTCTCAAGAACATTACCTGGATGGAGCTTTACTTCCACGCACAAGAAACCCTTTGGACTTCCTGTTATTATCTTGAGATCTACGCCCAGGAAAAATAAATGCCTATATACTTTGATTCTTGATGAAATTCTCAAGATGCTGTTGAATTTGTTACTATGTTGGATGATGTTATGATGATTCCAGTTCAATGATAATGCATACAGAAGAGAGAGTATGCTATGGTGATGAAGATGATGAAGGAAGAATGGAGAGAACTTCAATAATGACTCAGATTCAAAGCTCTGAAGCTCTTGTATCATGGAGTTCTTTGATTTTGTTTGGTGAAAAAAATGTGCAACTAACTCGGTTAGGATGGGTTAGAATGTTTATATAGGTGATTTGGAAGATGGTTAGTATGCTACCAAGGTTAGTTAACAGTTGGAGACTGTGGTTAGTAAACTTGAAAAAAAATGAAGGTTATGTAGTGGCACGGGTTAGGGAGTTTCTATTGTGTGCATGATGTATCATGATGATGATGGTAGCATGGCATGGAGGTGTGAGTGTTAGTTGGTACAGTTACAAAGCTTGTTGATGAAGTTTATTTCATTTTGTCTTTTATGACCATTTGAAGTAATGTCATATTATGGCATGGTTTGTGTAGGTTTTGGTTTGGTTTTAAATGGCAATGGTTATGAATCATGAAGTATGTGCATGGCTGAGTAATAGCACCACTTGAATTTTGAAAATTAAATGAATTATAATAATGAAGGGTGGTTTCCATGAGGGTGACTTTGGATATGTATATCTTGGTGATTAATGAATCAAATTGCATGACTTTGGTGTCTTTGGAAAGAGGATGTTTAATACAACATTTTTGATGTTGGAAATGAGTGGAATGGAAGTCTCAAACATGATGAAATTTAGGGTTGAAAACAAGTGCACCAAGGCTGCCATGGCATGGGCTTCAAAAGGATGTTTTTTTGGTGATTTTGGGGTGATAGATCTCCACAAATTTTGAACCAAATGCCATAGTTCTTGGTATCAAATTGAAGGAGAAACTTGATACTACAAGTTTCATGTTGGATGAAAGTGGATTATAGGCCTAAAACATGATGAAAAATAGCATTGAAATTATGACCACCAAACTGAGTTTTGGAACTTAGAAAAATACTAAGTTTTTTCCATTTGAACAACTTGAATGTCACACCTTTGACACACCATAACTTTTGACTCAAGAATCCAAATGAGGTATTGTTTATATGGTTGGAAATGTGGAAGATCCATCTACAACTTTCATTTGATAAAGACCTTCAAACAAGGCTTAGATCATGGAGAAAATTGGCTTTGAAGTTGGCTGCAAAACATGAAAACTTTCCATAAATGGAAAGTTTCTAAAACCCTAAAATTTCCAAAAATAGCAAGTTTCCACAACTTTTGATTTTTCATGATTGCTTTGATATTTCTCGGTAAAATCTCACCCATTGACCATATTTGACATGAGGAACCCAAATTTGACCTTAAAAAGTCAGGAGTGACTTTTCCTTTGATCAGTTGACTTTATCCCCAATTTGGTTGATTTTCAATCATCTGTCCAATTGAAACCCCTGTGAATGACATTGATGGTCCATATTCCAATCCTAGATACTTGAGAACCTATAGAATACCACGGAATCAAGTCTTTCCCAAAAAATTAGAAATAAACTAATTTTAAGCAAAACCCTATTTTGGCCCCCAAAAGTCAAGAGAAATTGACTGATTCTTCAAACCCTAATTCCTCTGAACATGATGTAGAATCCCTTAAACTAAGATAATTCATGTGATAAGATGATGTTAAATCCACAAGATCCTTGCTTATGAGGGTGTCCCAAGCATAGACATCCAAAACCCTAGTTAGAGGATCAGAAGTTAGGAGGGTGTGATCCTCTTCAATTCACTTGCCAACCTTAATCTCTTGATGAAATGGTGAACCATATGAGGTGTCTTGAAGCATGAGGAGCCTTTGTGGCTTGAGTAATTGAGCTTATCTCTTTCTCTTGGCCTTGAACAATCCATACCATGGAAACCTCTGATCTCATGCCTTGAGAAAGCCAATGATGCATATGCAATGTTTATGACCTAAAAGTACATGAAATAGGAAACATAAGCCACTAATGAGGGTATAAATAAGAGGGCAAATTTTGGAGTGTTACAACCGTCTTAGGTCAACACTTGACTTTACTTTGATTTCAAACCTCTGACATTTTCATTCTTCCAACTTATTTTCCTTGGAAAACTTCCTTCTTTTGTGAATTCTAGATACTTCATGATCTTAACCATATTGTTAGTCCAATATTGGATTAACTTTTAATCTTATTCCCGCTTAATTCATCGGATATACAGCTCTGAATCATTTGGTCACTTTCCTTCCGAAAAATACAACTCCCTTTCTCGTACTAAGTCACACAAAACATAACCACGACACTTATCTTGATTTGGATGATCAATACTCTTAGAACGTCATGAGGTTATTTACTTATTCCTTAACTACACGCAATATCGAGTACTCTTTTCTCACAATTCCTTCTGCAATTTCACTTAACCTGATACTATATACTGCAAGCTTCTACACCTACTGCTTCACTTCTCTCGTACTACCACAATAAGATAACACCTTTAGCAGTAGATTGTCTTACTTCCATTCTTACAAATAACTATCTCTCTAATCCCCATAAACTTGATTGAGTTATTTCATCCATTGCCTTCCACTGCTCTACTCTTATTCCAACACTGGAACAACTAGGATTCCTAGGCACTTCTGGTTAGCTAACAATCTGCATAGAAAATCACACTTATCCTCCAGAGTTCCCACCACCCAACACGGTACTAGAACCTTATTAACATCCATTAGTAGAATAATTTTCTTGTTGACACATAAAGGTTTAGAATAGGACCAACACTCTCCAGGAGATAAGTATGCATGAGTCATACGACTACAACTATAAAAGTGTGCAACCTTCAAATTTAGCCTGATCTCGAAGCAATTTATCCAGATTCGATTGACAATAACCAGTTCTGGTTACTATATTCCATATTAAATTATCTCCTAGGGTTCTTATTGATTCAAGGTTTGTGCCGCCACAAGATCTCAATGAATAACCAAATAACACCATCAAGGAGCTTTAAGCAATTTAGAATGTAACTCTGAGTTTCCATACAATTCACCGAGTCGCACACCACACTTCACACACATCTAGAGACAACATTTCATTTCCTATATAAATTCATTCCTTATCAAAAACTAATTCTGACAACCCTTCTAATAATTCATACTCCAACACCATACTCTAGCCTTATACATATCTAATCTACTTAATACTTTCACCTGTCTAACTTCCATGCACTCTTGCTCGTGATATCACATGACCAAAAAACTTCGCTCTGGTCATGAAGACTCAACTCTATAATCTTTACTAGAAGTTTCCTCAATTCTTGTAGAGTACGAGAATTGTTAAGGATACCGTTGATAACCACCACTACAACACACCTTATGATACTAACATAAAGGGCAACAAGAACAACAACAAACACAATCTCAACTTCAAGGATTAGTAACCATAATTTTTCCACCATACAATTTAACGACAAGGTATAAGGTCAACGACACGATTTATAACTCGACATCAAACTCACAACGCCATAGTCATCACGTCATCTAAGAGGTATCAGGAACAAACCACATCAATCATATAACCTCATTATCGCACTTGGTTCCTTGGTGAGAATCAAGATAATAAACTTTCCTAGTCCAACAAAAGCTGGATTTGAAATACTTCAACCATTCACAAATACAGGCAATTCTCCCACTCTTGACAACCAAGATAATACACCCTTCTAAAGAACCTTGACATCTTTCGCATACTTATTGACTGAGATTCTCTCCCAACCCAATATCCATTGAATACTTCACCACACAGAATCCGCTTATTTGAACAACTCGTATTCGACAACTCTCATCAACTACCTATAAGACCACCCGGTATAGTCCATTCCACGGCTCACTTAGTCTCGTACTTAATTTTGGTTCGTCTTTTGTTGTTTACCACAAACTCAACTTCTCAGAATCCACGATTCACTACTCAACAAAGAGTGTGTTACTTCGCATTCTTCTTAAGACAAGGAATCAATTTTACATACCTGTGACCATAATTGCTACTATCACATATTCCATAATACCATGGTATAACTTCCTCTACTCCACTTCACACTCTTGAAGTCTTTGTATGTGAATATCATTAATGACACACCCTTATCTTAGTCTTAACAAAATCTTAATAACTCCATTATGCTTTCGTCTAAAATACATCATGTTACCATGGTCATATTATAATGTTTACACCATTCTCCACTCACCGCTTTCTTCTCTCCCTATGGTATTTCTCTTAATTCCAATTATAAAACCATCCTACTAGAGTTTCCTTGAATCCAAATTACTTGCTCTATCTCTCCACACAAACCTCCTTCAACCCATACCACTAGAACTTCCGTTACTATATAATGCTTGTTCTCTCTTACAAACAATCTCTTATAACTGGCCCTTGGGTAACTCAACATTTCAAAATGGTCTTTCACTGAAAAGCGAATTCCTGATGAACTATCCTAAATCCGATCTCCCTTCCAAGACTGAATATACTTTATTTATCATCTACCCTATATTTGGTGCATACCTGTTTCACTTGGATTAGGCAGTCATGTCCTATAGTCTCTTCTTAGACTTCACCACTATGTTGGACCCTTAGAAAACTAAACGTTAACCTCTCTTGCGCCTTCAACTATTTGGAAGGTACCATTCTGAACATATTCCCTGAAGTACTCATTTTCTTCCAATATGTTCTAGTGACCTTAGAAGTTGAAACACCAATTCACTATCTTACTTCCAGACCTTATGTCATACTTGCAACAAAACCATTCTTTCTCCTTCATTGTTTGGAATTTCTTACAATACTTATTCCATACCAGTGGGTCAATCTTGTTCAACTAGCAGATTCACATATTTCTCAAAACTTCAATAAGTCATCTGATAGAAATTCTCAACTTCCCGACTTCATTAATTCTACAGGATTGCTTGGACCATATTACTCTTCAATTCCACATTACCCAAATCAGGATTCCTACTGAAACATCAACGGAGCTGACCGGTTCTCCTTACTTGCTAACTCTTGGTCTGAGCCTACCCTCAAAGAACAAGTTTCACCAACACTTCGGAGTCCTCGTGGTCGCTCAACCATGATTCTACCTACCATGCACATAACATTAGATTGACCAGGCCCAGTACTACATAACATGACATTAAGAATCATGTTGGCATAACACACATATGAGGCAGGAATATATTTACTTATAATACTTCAAGTCTAGGTCAAGAATCGACCTGCTATGATACTAACTGTAACAACCCGTATAATATATAACTAAAATAGTATCATAAAAGTGTTATTATTTGGTATTGACACAATCATAAGTGCCTATTGGCATCATTTACATACTTGAACAATTATACAAAAGAATAAAGTACAACGTATGGTACACGATATGGAAAATGCCAAAAATAAAAATATAAAATCTAAGTATAATATTTGTCATTGTACAAAATACACAGCGGAAGATCACAATAAACTGCACCCCTTGAAACATCAATGCACAACTCCTCTTGTATACTAAATCTGCAAACATACATAAAAAGTAACAACAATATTGAGGTGAGATAATAATCTCAGTGAGTTCCCCTATCCTATGGGTCCAATCGGTTCTACAGGCTTTTCTAATCAAATCCTAACTTAAGTCTTTATCTCTCATTACTTGTGTATCATCACACAAGATAACTAAGAAACTTAAGTGTCTAAGGGGTATTCGCAATGTATGGAAACATGTCATTGAGTTCTTGCAACTCAAACAATCATTATTCGGAGTCACAAAACATCAATCCCCGAACGGGCCTACCTCTAAACCAGTCACGATTCATGCATGCTCATATGATTCGACTTTCACGGTGGATATCAGACCCTCTATAAGACTCAAACTCGGTTTAAGCGACCGTTATTCGTATGGGACTCTAACCCACTTAGGGTATCTTTCACCATATGGGACTCTAACTCACTTAGGTTTCCACCTTTCCCCCATGTCCACCATGGTTGGGACTCAAACCCAATTGAGGCACGAATCATTGGTGCCACATCCCCACTTACCGCTTTACCTAAGCCTTTGAAGTGGTATGTGCACAATCACATCCAAATATGTGATTAGGTCTCAACAATAAATATAGGAATTTTGTAACAAAGGTTCCTCACCAAATATCAAACCAACCTCATGGTGTTCATTAAAATACTAGGTGTTCATCTTCACCCATTCACATATTAATCCACACGTTCCATGCAAAGCATATTAATTCGTTAATCAGGTGAATACTTGTCCGCGATACACACCGAGGTACCATTGTGTCCAGGCATCACTGTATATTCATTTCCATAACCTATATTATCTTTCTAAGTTATTTACCTAGTTATGCTCATAGGTTTACTCACTCATCTTTATAAGATTTTAATCATTTTATTACACAAACCACACAACAACAATTCACAACATAAATCATGCATCAAGATATATAATTCATAACCTACATAAGGCACACATGATAACATAACATAATACAAACCATCAGCAAGGTTATCACACAACTCGCCTCATTCTATCTTATTCCACTTCCAAGTCTCATAATAATATTCGTCTAATCATCCTATAGTGGGGGTTCACCGAACTTAAAAGGAATAATTCATTGGAATAAGTCATAGAAACATCTCTCTATATTATAGTTCTATACTTTAGCTTCCTAGTTCTTCCATCCTCGTATCAATTGAGGTCACCATTCCCGTTTTATGGTGGAAGCGGGGAAACAAGATATTACATCAATTCATCTTATCATACATAATAGTTTATTACAATTATCCTATAAACCATTGACATATAAACACGTTTCTACTTTTTTATCAAATAGAGCATTGAAATAGCTTTCCAACGCTTCCGCCCGTGCCTCATTCCGAGTTACGGTTCACGAGTTATGGGGAAAACAAGAAACCAAGTATTTTTCTCAATGCTATCATGCTCGCCCGGAAAACTTGGGGCAAGACAAGTCAGTGGTAACATGCTCCGGGCTCGCTAATAAAGACCCAATGAAACGAGCTGACAGAACTCAGACAGTGCAAAAACGCGATTGGAAAGGGAAAATGACCCGTTTTCTTCAACCTCATCAATATATTGCATCCAATACCCAAACTAACATGATTCACTACAAATAGGCATACAAAAACAACATTTTATCATGGAAGCAAGGTATCAACAACATACAATCAAGACAACAACAACATAGAAACAACAAAAACCCTAGAATTCCCAAGTTATGAAATCTTGCCCTCCCAAAGTTAGCTCTATCTATGGAACTCACCTTGTTGAAGAAGAAGATGAAGATGATGGATAAATTGAAATGAAGTTGGTGATGATGATGATTATGATGATGATGATGATGATGATGATGATATGGAAATCTCCATGGGCTTATCTTCTCCCTTTTCTCTTCTTCTTTTTCTTCCTCTCTTTCTCTTCCTTTTTTTCTCTTCTTTGTTCTCTTATTTTCTTTCTTCTCTTTCTCCTTTCCTCATTTCTTTCTTTTCTGATAACTCTCTCTTCTCATTTCTCTTCCTAGCCACTTTTCTTTCTTCCTTTTTCTTTTCTTTAATCACCACCACACAATATATATATACATAATATATAAATATAACATAATATTATGTAATGTTACAAAATATCTCATTTGATATTTTGTCTTCTAATATCAATTGATCAATTATTAATGTTACTAAAATATCCATTCTCATACTTATTAATATTGGTTTTTTCTTTTGATAATAATTAATCTCTTCAGAGTCCACTGATTACTCTATTGGTCTCAACTGACAACATTTATAGCACTTAGGAGCTCTAATTGTTCTAACTGACAAAAGATATAGTACATAGGAACTCAGTTGATCTCAATTGACAACCAATTGAGCATTTTAGGGAATATGAGATATTAGAATCAAAGTTGCTCAAAATCCATTCAATGACTTTTCCACTTCAACAGCCTGCACTAAAAAGTAAAAAATCTTATCACATCTCTCTTATAATAATTGATATAGTGCAAACCAATGAAAAGTTAAATTTCAAACATAGATGCAACCATACACAATAAGTATGCTTGTACATGAGATCATACCACCAACATATTGAGTCTCCCTAATATTTAGTAACATGGATGCAATAATGCACATCGAGTGTAAATGAAATTCATCAAATCAAACTCACAAAAATCAATCAAAAAATAATAAACTAAGTCTCAGATATCATTTACAAATTAAAAAACAATATAAAATATTTAGCTTGCAAAATACAAACTTAACTAAAAATGCATTATTCCCCACTTTAATTCCATTATCTGTTTCTGCATTGTTCATTTTAAACAATGTAATACACTTGAACATTAGTCTATTACCGCCAATATGAGAAGCCGTTTGATATTTCATTTAAATAAAAAAAACATCAACAAATAAAGAAGATTCAGAACTATTTAATTATGAGCTTAAGCACTTGTCTACCCTACTCTAGTAACCTAAGTTAATGATGTGACTCAAGTACAAACTACTGAATGTTAGATAAACAATTGATGATTGTAACTGGTTCAGAAGAAATTCATATCAACATTGATTTTGAAGATTTTACCTTCTCTTGAATCCTGTTTTTGCACGCATTATCGAAATACAAAATCAAACAAAAAAGCCATTATATACGGACTCAATATTTTTAACAAAACTTGTGTAAGTGTTGAACAATCTGCCTTCTATTAACAAATATATTCAACCCAATTACCAATTGTAGATCATCACTTTTGATAGATATATAACTTAACATTTTATACTTAAAAAAAACTTGACAGTTAAAAATATTTAAACTTTGTTGAATATTATAGAACACTCAAATAATAAAACTTTTAATATAAATGAAAAAGTAAATCTTGACAAATAATATTCTTACATTAAAAATTGAAATTTTGTTGTAAATATTTGAGATGACTAGGAAACCAAAGATAAAAAAGGAGGGTAAATGCAAGTTCGGTCGTCTTAACTTTTCGGAGATTCTGTACAGGCTAACTAAGGTTTAAGTCTAACAAATTAAATAAGATTTTATTTTGGCATGTTTAACCATAATAAATATTTTAAGAGGTATTTTTTAACCATGATTTAAATGTATCAAATTCAGAATCTTATGCAATTGTTCGTCTTAAAAAAACAACCCTAATTACAAGAGAATGTTTAAGAATGATTTTTTCTAACAATAAGTAAATAACATTTTAATTTATTCAACTAAAATTTAATATATATATATATATATATATATATATATATATATATATATATATATATATATATATATATAACATTTATGTCGTGTGTGTAAATATATAACACATAATTTTATAATTTTATATATAATTATTTGTATTTCCCTATACCAGCTATCTCTATTATAAATAATAAATCAAATATGTTTTTCGAATTTATGAATTACTTTCATTTTTTATCTAGTTAAAAATCATTCTTACAAATAATTTTCCCATGCAGATTTAGTTTGTGAAACCAATTTATTTAATTATCTTTAACTTTTAAATTTTTGAATTAATTTTTTTTAGGAAATTATAAATGTTTGTTGAAATGATGGAGTAGAGTCTTGATGCGCCAGAACAGATCTCGAATGTGGTGACGCAAGATAGACCTACAAGGTTAACATTATATTGTTTAAGTTATTAAGAGAATGAAGAGTAAATATGAGTTATGATTTAGAGAATACATTAGGTTTTACATGAGATGTCTTACATACGAGGGACGATTATGGACATCCCTTACTTTTCAGCGTAGAATGCGGAAGGTCATTTGATGAGATCTAATGGTAGGCAACAATCCATGGCATGGAACTAATGTGGGACTTCAGAGCAGGATTACATTATATATTCAATTCTTTGATGGAGTGACTTTGGACTGATGGCTGGGTCTTCCCCTTGTAAACATGTGGTCGGTCTAGAAAAGTTATCCCAAAGGCTTGCCATTATGAAACAATGAGAAGTCTTTCAAAAATCTGGACCAGACTTTTCGTGTCGGGTTCGATATTGGAGAAGTGGGAAAGACTTGGTAACCAACGTGAGTGATCTTGGAAGCAAGCGCATTAAATGCTAGTATCATCATTGAAACGTCTCACGTGATTGTTCTTAGATGTGACCCTAGTTCCTTAGACTAGGGCATGTCACCACCCTATAGGATGCTCAAGTGTACTTAAGTGCCATTATAATATTCAGGTAAATCCAACTGTTCTTTTTCATCTATCAATTTCCTTTTATTTAGGAACATTGATTTATTGACGTCACACTAATATATAGAGGTTACTTCACCTTCCTAACCAGGTTTCTACTATTTCTGCACACTATAATCTCTTCCTTCTTCTACAAACTCCGATTGATTCCTCCTGAGCCCTAGAGATTGGTATTTTATTTGTACTTTCCCTTTGGATTCTACATTTTCTTGGTTCATTGCACCCTTAGAACTAACCTTTGTCTTAATCACTTCCTCATGTTTCAGGTGTCATTTCTCTCACTGTTCATAGTTTGTTGTTTTCCCTTTTTTTTAGTCATGGCCAACATTGGAGACAACCCTTTGAATGTTCTACACATACCTGATGGCAATGATGCGAGTGATGCTTCACATCACACTAACATAGCTGACCCAAAAATGAAAATGTTGTTTTTTAGCAATAATTTTCCCATTGCGATCCTCATTGTTCTTAGTGATAATTCTAGTTTTGGTGGGTGTTTTATTGAAGATGGTACCAAACCTTCGAGTTCCCATTCTAGCAAAAATATAAAAGATTCTACAGAAAGAATTAGATGCATGAATTATGATTGTCATGTTACTAGGGATACTGATGTTGGTCCCTTTTCTCCGACCCAACATACTGAGGATTCAGAGCCTATTGAGGCATACCGGGATAAATCAGGAACTCATATCTTTATTAACTCATTTAGGTATGTAAATGGTTGGGAACCTAGTGATAAGGAGGTTAGGGATAACTTTAACTTTGGGAGTCATTCCCTTATTCATGACATGCATTATATTTTTAGTTTTTAGGATTTGGGATTAAGGAGAACATAATTCAAAAGGATCGTCAAGATCTTGTAATGCCTACGGATGTTGCTTAACATCATTGGGTGGAGGCAGAGTTAGTAGGGACAAGTTTGTTCTTCAGTAGCACTCAAAGTTGTGAGGGTGTTTATAGAGATATGGGACCATCCTCCGATTGATATGTTTACCATGTTAAACCCCTCAAGAAGATATGTGTCTCCTTTGATGGTTGTTCCATACTTATATATGAATATTCAATCTCCAGGTTGAGGTTCAATTTCCTTTTAAAAATTTTGAGGAGAGTGTGTTGAATCATTTAAGAATAACTATGTCCCAACTACACTCGGTAGCTTGAACCTTCATCAAAGTACTCCGGTATTGGTGTGAATATCGAGGAAAAGTGCCAACTTTGAGGTTATTATTCAACGTGACACACACTTCTTCTAGCGGAAATCGAGGACATGGTTACTTTTATTTCTCCAACCGTTGAATATTTTTTATTTTTACCTTGAGAGTTGGAAAAAATTCAAGGACCATTCCTTATTAGTGACCCCCCAAAATCAAGAGGACCACTCTCCATTTTTCATCCTTCCAAAAGACGATCCTTATCTATATGGGCCCCCTTGTTTGAAGTTGGTGAAATGTAAGGACAAGATTCATAAATGTTGGGTCTAGAACTATTTTCTTCCGCGCTCTGAAAAATATATGCCTTCACCTCTAACTCTTTGACCCTAGAGGAAGAGTCGCTTAGAGATGACTTAGTCGCTATCTGGGAGAGCTTGGGCTATGAGAATGAATCGATCCTTTGTATGTACCACCCTCATAGTAGAAAAGACGATATATTAACACACAGTCGATTGTGGAAGACGCCACTAATCTCAAGAGAAAATAACACTTTAGTGAGGAAAGGAAATTATCTTTATGTTTTTCTTTATTAGTCATATAAAATTTCTGATGCTTGTTTTTGTTATTTCGTCTTGCAGATAACGTGGGGGTGCTTGGAAACATCTTTAAGAGGAAGAATTACCACATGGAAAAGGATACTCCTTTGTCTCCTTCCTAGAATCCTACTACAGTCCTAGTTGAAACGGGAGAAGAAATAGCCCTAGGAGAGAATGAAACCTTGATTTATGGGCAAACACAAACGGCCCAGCCTAGGCGGGAAAATATGGCGGACCTAGGGCACACTTCATCTGAAATCCATAGCAAGAAATCTCATGAATGTTTCTCATAAGATGCTGGTGTAACTAAAAAGATGGATTGTGGAAAATATCAAGTTGGAGGGGGTAATCCTTCCATTAAACCTAAGTCAATAGAGCCTGCACTTGAAAGGGTAACCTTAGGGGGTGACTCATCTGCTTTTCTCGCCTTCAAGCTTTAAGATGTCTTAATATCTCCGCGGGGGAGGGGGGGCTACTCCTAAGGAAGTATAGTTTTGCCTCCCTCAAGGGGACTACATTCTAAACCTCTCTCATATGCCTAAGTGTCGCTCCCGAAAGATTCACATCCAACGGTACAAACGCGAGAGTGGCGCAAAAGACACAGAGTCGCCAGCAAAGTGTATTTATCCCAAGAGAGGGAAAGGGAACACTGCATAAACCTGAAAGAAGGGAAAGATCATGGTCACGCGACCAAGAGAACGGGTACGGGAGTCGGTTACGCGAAGGGAAGGTGTTAGCACCCAACACGTCCATCGTACTCGATGGGATCCACGCTTGCTGTCTGCATCAAAGGGCGTCGTCATCTGGAACTCCACTGCTACTGGACCGAAGAAGGAACGAGAACGGGAAAGAACGGAGAAACGAAGAAGAAAAGAAAAGGAAGTGACTCGATAGGACGGTATCGTTGTCCTAGGCCTACGTACTCCCTCAGTGCAATGGGAAAGTCAGAGTCAACGTAGTTCGGACGGGAACTGTGGGGGAAGGTTTGCTCGCCAAGACAATCGCTGTCTTGTGCCTACGTATCCTCAATCGGATGAGAGAGAGGAATCAGAGCTGACGTAGTTCGTGGGTACGACCACGGATGGGTAAGTGTTTTTTATGTGAGCGACGAGCTCTTTTTGTGAAAAAAAGAAGTTTGAAACCCAACAATCCCGAAGGATAAAAAAAGATTTGAATTTGTTTTGTGTTTTTTAGACAGAAGGGTTTTGAGTTAGTTCGTAACTTACATTGCACCAAAGTCTACCATGCGGGAACGAGTGAGTCGCATGGTCGCCCCCGAATGAGACGTATGCTAATCACCCTAGAAGAAGAGAGGAGACCCCTCGTTCTTCACTTCCTACACTTAAGGCTCGAGCGCAATATACGTTATATTTTATTAAGTGTTTTCAAGAAGTTTGAGATGAGAAGAGAAGCGACACAAAAGGAAACTCTAAAGGGAAACTAAGAGTCCTAATGTTATCATGCATGGATGTCCTATGGTTAGTGAGGTTTAGGAGAGACGACTACCTAACCTAATGCTAATCCTACTCCAAGCTTAATCGAAAATTAAGTTAGACTAGGTAGCTCTAAAGGGAGAGAATCCAAGACTTAAACAAGTCTTGAGACTCGAGGGATGAAAAGAGTGAAAGAGAAGGAGGAGAAAGAGAAGTGAAACACAAGTGGCCTAAGCTCACTTCAAACACAAGTATTAAAGTTAAAAGATAAAGGAAGAAAGTAAAATGTGGAAGCATATCCACACTCAAACAACTTACCATTTGCCCCTGAAAATGTTAGAAGTATTCACATATGACAAAATGAAACTCAAACAAGCATAAGGCAATAAAGAAACAAGTTCTAAGGTAAATCAAACATCAAATTCAGAACCTAATGGTCCTACTGACCTCTAATATTGGTCATGCACAATTAGTCAAAAAGAAAAGGGAGAAGTCAATCAAGTACCATTCAAGTCATTAAAGAAGGAGTGAGATGAAAAGAAGTGATCATGTGAAGCAACCAAGTCAAAATTCCACAAAGTAAACCAAGTCCAGAAGTGACACAATCCTAAATATGTGCCTAAACAAGATCTTCAAACATCCTTCAAGTCATACAAACACTTTCACAATCAATTAAGAAGCAAAGAAGAAGAAGTGAAGTGAAGTGAAGCATGATTCATTCTTGTGAAACAAGTGACTTAAAGTGCAAGGCAAACATCAAACATGCAAAGATGAGATCCAAATATCACAACCAGAAGTCAATTAACATGTTATCAATTCTCAAACAAGACCCCAAATTATGGCACAAGTGCCTTCATGATCAAGCAAACCAAACATGAAGCATATATTCACAAATTGGACAAGTTAAAGTTCATGCTTCAAAGAAATAACAAACATGGCTCAAAAATTATGTCATCCAGTATTCAAGCATCTCAAACATGTATAATTGACATATCAAAGCCACAAGCAATGAATCAGAACTAAAGTCAATCAACAATTAGGTCAAAGCATCAATAGGATTTCATACATTCATGCTCAAAGCAACACATCCAAAGTCATCCAAACAGGACCTAAAAATCATACCAAAAATCTCAAACATACCTCAACATGTTAAGAACACAACCCAAAAAGAATCAGGATCAAATCACTTTTCAAATGAGAGAAATAAAAGATGCAACATGAAGTATGCAATATGAAATGCAAGTGAGAAAATATACTTTGGAAAATTAATATTTAATGCAATTTTAATGCAAAAATAATAAAATAAAATGTGAAAAATTAATTTTAATAATGAGGAGGAATGATGAATTTTTTTGGAATTTTTTATCACATGCAAGTATTTTTAACAATTAATTATGAGATGGTATGAAAATAGAAAATAAAAAGGAAATGAAATGAAACCAGGGGTGCAAGAAGAAATCCAAACGTATGCAAACGGTCATGGGCTCAGAAACGGGGGTGTGAACAGCAAAAGAGGCCCAAATGCATTCCAACGTTCAGAAATAAGGAACGGCTCAGATTGAGTCAAACAAGGGAAAGTCTCCAGATCCACAGGCTCACGCTCAAAGTCAAACTAAACAAAGTCAACGATCTAATGGTCCACATTCAAATTCAGTAATTAAATGAAATCCAACGGCCATGACTTAATCAGATCCCTTAAACCCTAATTAATTTGATTAACACCACATAATCAAGATCCAACGCACGAGAATCAAACTGGAAAATTAATCACAATCCAACGCATGAGAATAAATCTGGAAATTCATAAACCCTAATTAAACCCTCACCGGCCGGAGAAGCGCCGGTCATCTTCTCCGGCCACTCTCCGGTCACCAAACTTCAAACAATAACCAAAAACACCAAATCATACATCAAAATGTTCAGCAACTCACGTAGATCACAAATATGCCACTCAAAATTATTTAGCATGCATATATTTCAAGAATCGAACGAAACAAGTTTGGATCTGAAAATTTCAGATCTAAATTCCAGCCATGATTCACGTTGAAAATCAAATCCAAACACATATATGAGCTCAGCACATCAAGATGAACATTAAACACACAACAAAAATCAATTCTAGATCTATGAATTTGGAGCTCACCTGAGATTTGCAGAACTGGAAATACGTCAAGAAACTCCAAGATAAGCTGCAGATCAACTCCTTCAACCGTCTAATTGCAAAATAAATGCAATTAGACCTTCAAACTGGCCTGAATCCTTGAATCCGAAAGTTGAAGCTCTGAACTCAACTTGATGAATTCCTTGCTTAAACCTCAAAACAGTGGTGGATTTCTCTTCCTTATGCTTCACTGATCATAAACCAACCAAAAAAAATGGAGGAACCTTGAAGGATTGGGAGAATCGAAGGAGAGAAACTTGAGAGCAAAAACTTTGAAAAGTGATGAAAATGAATAGTAGCTGCTGAGAAATTCGTGTGAGTTAGCTTATATAGTGTGCAGATGCTACTGTTTAGGGTTTTAAACTTCAAGGACTTGAGAGCAATGAGTTTTGGGCTGTTTTGCAAATTTGCAAATGTGTGCACATGAGGTATTTGGCTCGTGCATTCTTCATGAAAAGTGCATGACTGTTTTCCTTTTGATGCAAGGACCACCTTTGGATTGATCTTGGGGCTGGAGAGTAACTGAATTATGAATTCCAAGTGAACTTGCAAAATTGCATAATGATGAATTATGACTATGTAATCCACGGATTCATTCCATTCTTGGCTCAAAATGATGTTAAATGAGGTGCATTGGAATGTGGTGAGGTGAACTGAACAATTAGAAGCCATATTGGTGAGTTAGAATGCATCTTGCAAGTTGTATTAAAATGGTATGCATGGTGGGACACCAAATACTCTTGAACTTCAAATGCCCATAACTCTTGATCTAAAAATGACATGATCATGGTCCACCACTCTTTGGAAATAGGAGAAAGAGATCTACAACTTTGATGTTGGGCAAAAATTCGTTTGAAGCATTTTTTATCATGAAAAGTTTGGTTAAAGTTGGTTGAAAATATGCCAAAAATAGTAACTTGAAATTACAAGTCACTTTCCCAATTTAGCAACTTTTTACCAAAGCTTGATTTTTGCAAATTGTGATCATGAAAGCCTTCCATAGACCAAATAAAGGTCTCTTGACTTGATTACCATGATGAGGACCTCTCAAAACCCTAGTTTGACTTTTCAGTTGACCAGTGTGACTAATTACTTCATCTGTAAGCTACTGAATCATCTGAGGCCTTCCATGGTGAATTTTTGGCTCAAAATCCATCCTTAGACTTGTTTTGACATATGGATAACCTTGGTGAAAGGTTTGAATCAATTCCTTGAGCTTAGGACCCTTAACCATAAAACCCTAGTTTTGGTCATCAGTGTAAGGACACCAACCCTTGATATAACCACTTGGAGAATCCCTCATTGAAATGCCCTTGGCCCACCATATAAGGATGTGAGAAGCTTATGGAGCTCATAAGAAGCTTTTTCCCTTGAGTTGAACCAAATACCTCGATCCCATGCTAAGAACCAAATGCTATGCACAATGCAAATGCAAGAAATGAAAAGAAACATAAGCCAGTTATCTAAAAACAACAAGGCAAATTTTGAGGTGTTACAGCTGCCCCTATTCAATCAACTTGATCCTGAAGGTATGATAGTGACAGCTATCATGCGTTCCAAGGATTCACGGAGATTGAATACCAAAAGAAACCTAAAATTTGCAATCCTCAAGGGAGGGACGACTCCACTGGGGAACAAACAAAAAAAATGCTGCACTGACACGACACGTACGAGTGTTGGAAACCAAAACTGTATTGAAAAGTCCTGAAATAAACACAAACGAGTGTTAGCTATGCTGGGGATGAACACGGACGGGTGTCAAGGAATCCGGGATGTCAAATACGGACGGGTATTGAGAAGATACACGGACGGGTGTAAAATGTCAATGCGGACGGGCATTGAAATAAAAGTTCAAACACAGACGGGTGTTGAAAATGGTACACGGACGGGTGCCAAAGATTTCAATACGGACGGGTACTGAAAAGGTACACGGACGGGTGTAAAAGATTTCAATACGGATGGGTATTGAAAATGGTACACGGACGGGCGTAAAAGAAGGTTCAAGATGACCTCTCTGGGGATTGAAAATGTACACGGACGGGTGTCGAAAATTCAATACGGACGGGTACTGAAAAAGGTACACGGACGAGTGTAAAAGATTTCAATACAGACGGGTACTGAAAAGGTACACGGACGGGTGTAAGAGGTTTCAATACGGACGGGTACTGAAAAGGGTGTAAAGCAACTTTATCGGGAATTAACCTCGCTGGGGGAATGGAAGGTAACACGAACGAGTGTCATCCGAAGGTCAATACGGACGGGTATTGAAATCAAAGGTTCAAACACGAACGGGTGCTAAAGGAAACACAGACGAGTGCCAAATGTCAATGCGGACGGGCATTGAAACAAAAGGGTCAAACACGGACGGGTGCTGAAAGAACACGAACGGGTGTCTGATGGTAAAATTTTGAGGGAATAAACCAAAGGAACACCTGGATGGAGGGGTACAAATAGAATCAAGGATAAACAATCCTGGCAAAACACCCTGTTGGGGAATTGTCAAATATTGCTTAACCCACCACCTGTGGAGTAGAGACATCTTTCTAAAATCCAGCTTTCCTGACGAAGGAAAACTCAAACCTGGCTTATGCTTCAGATGCATATGTTTGAATTTTGCCGTAATGCTCCACACGAAGTGGAAATGCTACGCATTTGGGAGGATGTCATGCAAAACAAATGCCTATGCAATGCAAAAGAGACGTCCCAGCAAAATAAATGCTGAAGACCAGAAGCAACTCCACTGGGGATGGCAAACAAAATTGCCACTGAAACAAAGGAAAACTTGTTGAGGAGAACTTCTCCCTGCTAGGGAAGATCACAATCACCAATTCTGTCGGGGATGGACGAAACTCCAAGAGAATATCCACTCTGTTAGGGAATATCAAGATCAACTACTCTATTGGAGATGGACGAAGCTCCGAGAGAATACCCACTCAGCTGGGGAGGGATATGAATACTGAAGATGGAAATTCCACCGCTGGGGATGACCAACTATTTCAGAACTTGGCTTCGGTGCCTGCCAAAAACGATCGACCTTAAGACCTGCTGGGGATACCCCTCACCACCAGACTCTGCTTGGGGAAATGAGCTTAATCTGCTGCTAGGGAAGTAACTTTACCCTCACCCTGCTGGGTACTACATCAAACCATTGTCGTCGAGACTATACTTTCTGACCAACCGAGGAAAGTAGACACCAGGACCCTGTGGGGATAATAACATCTTCGTCCACAAACTTCCTGTTGGAGGTACGACAACACTCACCTTAAAGCAATCAACTTCTGAGTACTTGCTGGCGAATAATAATCCAAACACGACTGCGGCTGGGTATACAATCCTCTGTACTTTGCTGAGGAAGACGATCCTCAATGACTCCGCTTAGGAGAGAAAGTAATTGTCAACATTCACCTGCTAGGGGATAACACATGCTTCCTGACTAGCTGGGGAACAAATAGTTGTCCCATGCTCCGTGGGGAGACATCACTTACTGAAGAAAGATGTGCCAAGTCACAACTCTGGCCTGGGAAAAAACCTCTTATATCCTGCTAAGGAGGACGATCCTTAACGACTCCGCTTAGGGAATTACTTCTTTATACTCTGGTTGAGGAAGACGACCCTCGATACTCTGATGGGGAAGAGCAAATACCTGCTGAGGACGATCAGACTTCAAAGTTGAGGAGAGCTCTACTCTACTGGGGAAAGCATCCAACCGCTGAGGACGATCAGACTTCAAAGATGGAGAGAGCAACTCTACTGGGGAGGTACACCTGTCATCCTGCAAAACCAACAAAAAGTCTACGTGCAAGAATGAATACATTGATTATCCACATGGTGACTGTCGCCTAAGCAATTGCCACTGTTTTCCATCTTGTGTCATAAAGCTCAACGTTTTAGCATGTAATGTTTTTATCAAAAATATCGGACATTTTCACAAACAAAACAGATAAAACAGAAAACAAAAGCTCTTTAACTGAAATGCAAACTTTATTGAATGAATTGGCCTGTGAATAGGCATTTACATCTGGAAGCAATTCCTGAAAAGAGGTAATTGCGCAAAAAGCAAAAGAAAATACAAATGTCGGCAATGTGGGGAACAGACATCCACCATGACTCAACTCAGCTATAACCCACATGACTTGTTCATCCGCAGATACTTTGGCCTTCGAAGACGACTAACTGGACTGATTCCTTTCCTCCGAATTTTCCAAGTGTGAATGGTGACCACAGATCGAACGCGGATCGTAGTCTTTGCTTTAAAATCCCTAACTTTTGCCTGGATCTCCCTTTTCGGGTTTTCAATCCACCGGGATACCCATTTTTGCCAAGGTTTCCTTTTCAGGTTTTCAACCTTGCGGGTTTATTCTTTTTCTTTTTATCCCTAATTTTTGCCCGAACCTTTTCTTTTTATGGTTCGCCAGGATGCCCCATTTTTGCCTGAACCTTCTTTTTATGTTCAGCGGGTCTCTTTTATGCAAAGTATTTTTTGACTACATCCGCGTTCATAGGGGACGTAAAATCTTCACCATCCATAGTTGAGAGTAATAAGGCTCCACCAGAGAAAACCTGTCTTACTACATATGGCCCTTCGTAATTCGGAGTCCACTTGCCCCTGTGATCTGTTTGAGGAGGAGTGATCCTTTTCAGAACTAATTCACCAGCTTGAAAACACCGAGGACGCACCTTCTGATCAAAGGCTTTCTTCATCCTGCTCTGATACAACCGGCCATGCGCAATGGCTTTCAATCTCTTCTCTTCAATGAGGTTCAATTCATTCAGCCGGGAACACACCCACTCAGCTTCATCCAGCTTCACATCTGTCAGAATTCTCAAAGAAGGAATCTCAACTTCTAATGGCAAGACTGCTTCCATGCCATACACCAGTGAGAAAGGAGTTGCCCCAGTCGAGGTGCGTACCGAAGTACGATAACCATGCAAATCGTAAGGCAACATCTCATGCCAGTCTTTGTATGTCACTACCATCTTCTGCACAATCTTCTTTATGTTCTTATTAGCCGCTTCAACAGCCCCATTCATCTTCGGACGATAGGGAGAAGAATTGTGATGTTCGATTTTAAAGCTCTGGCATAGCTCCTTCATCATCTTGTTATTCAGATTTGAACCATTATCAGTAATGATTCTCTCCGGGACTCCATACCGGAAGATGATGTCCTTCTTAATAAACCGGGCTACCACTTATTTGGTGACGTTGGCATACGATGCTGCTTCCACCCACTTCGTGAAATAATCAATAGCCACCAGGATAAAATGATGTCTATTTGAAGCAGTCGGCTCGATCTTTCCAATCATGTCAATGCCCCACATAGCAAAAGGCCAAGGTGACGAGTAGGCGGTACGTGCACCTTGTCAGCATAAATCTGGCATTTATGACATTTCCGGGCGTATTTAAAACAGTCAGACTCCATAGTCATCCAATAATACCCCGCTCTCAACAATTTTCTGGCCATAGCATGCCCATTGGCATGAGTACCGAAGGAACCTTCGTGAACCTCTTCCATTAACAAGCCTGCCTCATGTTCATCAACACAACGTAGCAAGACCATGTCAAAGTTTCTCTTGTACAACACATCATCCTTGTTCAAAAAGAAGTTTCCTGATAACCTCCTCAATGTCTTTTTATCCTTGGAAGATGCCCCAGCTGGGTATTCCTGACTCTTCAAGAAGACTTTGATGTCATGATACCAAGGCTTGCCATCTGATACCCCTCCAACTGCAAATACAAAAGCAGGTCTATCCAAGCGCATGATTCTGATTGAGGGAGCTTCATTCCAAAGATTCACTTTATACATTGATGACAATGTTGCCAACGCATCAGCCATCTGATTCTCTATCCGGGGAATGTGATGGAAGTCTACTCTGTCAAAGAAAGGTAACAATCTTCTGGCATAATTGTTATATGGAACGAGATTTACTTGACGAGTCTCCCATTCTCCTGTAATCTGATTCACCACCAACGCAGAATCACCATAAACATCGAGGTTCTTGATTCTCAAATCAATTGCTTCTTCTAACCCCATGATGCATGCTTCATACTCCGCCTCATTGTTGGTGCATATGAACGCTAATCGGGCAGTAAAGGGTATATGAGAACCCTGTGGAGTCGTAATGATTGCCCCGATTCCGTTGCCATATGAATTAACAGCCCCATCAAAAACCATCTTCCATTGAGATCCAATCTCAGGTCCTTCATCAGGAAAAGGCTCTTCACAATCCTTCATCTTCAGATACATGATGTGCTCATCCGGAAACTCAAACTTCATCGGTTGATAATCCACAATTGGCTGTTCGGCAAGATACTCTGACAACACACTTCCCTTAATGGCCTTTTGGGAAACATACTGAATATCATATTCTGTCAGAACCATCTGCCAACGGGCTATTCTACCAGAAAGTGCTTGCTTCTCAAACACATACTTGATTGGATCCATCTTCGAAATCAAAAGGGTTGTATGGTTTAACATATACTGCCTCAAACGCTTAGCGGCCCAAGCGAGTGCACAACATGTTTTCTCCAGCATCGAGTATCTTGACTCGCAATCAGTAAACTTCTTACTCAGGTAATAAATGGCGTGCTCTTTTTTACCTGACTCGTCTTGTTGACCGAGCACACAACCCATTGAATTCTCAAGAACTGTGAGATACATAATCAAAGGCCTTCCTGGCACTGGCGGCATAAGGACCGGAGGTTCCTGCAAGTATTCTTTAATCTTTTCAAACGCCTTTTGACAATTTTCATTCCACCTAACCGCTTGATCTTTTCTTAGCAACTTGAAGATTGGTTCACACGTGGCTGTGAGATGCGAGATGAACCTAGCAATGTAATTCAATCTCCCCAAGAAACCACGAACCTCTTTTTCTGTTTTCGGCACAGGCATTTCTTGTATGGCTTTTACCTTTGCAGGATCAACCTCAATACCTTTTTCACTAACAATAAACCCCAGCAATTTTCCTGATCTCACCCCGAAGGTGCATTTGTTTGGATTCAACCTCAGTCTGAATTTCCTTAACCTTTCAAATAATTTCTGAAGATTCACCAGATGTTCTTCTTCCATCTGTGACTTCGCAATCTTGTCATCAACATAGACTTCAATCTCTTTGTGAATCATATCATGAAAGAGAGTCATCATCGCCCGCTGGTAAGTTGCCCCTGCATTTTTCAATCCAAAGGGCATCACTTTGTAGCAGAAAGTTCCCCACGGTGTTATGAATGTAGTCTTCTCCATGTCCTCTGGGGCCATTTTGATTTGGTTATACCCAGAGAAGCCATCCATGAAGGAAAACACAGAATACTGAGCAGTATTGTCAACTAACACGTCAATGTGAGGGAGCGGGAAATCATCCTTTGGGCTGGCTCTATTCAAATCCCTGTAATCAACACACATCCTGACCTTCCCATCCTTCTTAGGTACAGGCACGATGTTAGCAACCCATGGAGGATAATTTGTTACGGCAAGAAATCCGGCGTCTAGCTGTTTCTGAACCTCTTCCTTGATTTTGATAGACATCTTCGGTTTAGTTCTTCTCAACTTTTGCTTGACCGGAGCACAACCTTCTTTGAGTGGTAGCCGGTGTACAACAATATCAGTATCCAGCCCGGGCATGTCTTGGTAAGACCAGGCGAAGATGTCCACATACTCACGGAGCATTTCAATCAATCTTCCCTTGACACTGTCTTCCAATGCAGCCCCTACTCTTACTTCCTTTCTAGCGTCCTCGGTTCCCAGATTCACAATCTCAATTTCCTCCTGATGAGGTTGGATGACTCTCTCCTCTTGCTTCAATAATCTGGCCAACTCTTCGGGCAGTTCACAATCTTCGTCAGCCTCTTCTTCAGGCTGATAGATTGGATTGTCAAAGTCATACCGAGCTATAGCTGAGTCATGATCGGTGTCATCTGAACAAAAAGACCTGCAATGATTTATGAGGTATGTTTTATTATGATGCAACAAAAGAAACACATTGCCATTTTGATGTGGGTTTTTTAATGCATAAAAATAAAAACAGAAAGACAGAGATCAAAATATTTGAGTGTGAAAAGTCCTTTATTGATGATAAAGCAAAACATGCGACAGTTAAAAGCCCTACAAACAGAATCACTACGTCTTGCGCAGAACGTAGGATTAACAAAATAGGAAAACAAAGCAATTACTCGAAGCCTGTCACTTGAATGACTTTCTCGAAAGACCAGTTGTGCAGACTTTCCCCTGGGACACAAGGACGGATCCAGATATCCATGTCGCAATCATTGTCTCCTTCTTCATCAATAGCATTAACTCTGTCGAAGAAAACTCCAGCGCTAGTGAACCGGACAGGGCCATAGAATTTTGGGGGATCCTCATCTCTTTTGGATGGCTTATATCCTAATCCATAAGTATCCTTCTTTTTCTGGACTTTAACCACCTGACCCCACCTCTGTGAGCTACCCGCTTCAACCACAGCTTTGGCGTCTCTCAACGAATACATGGAACCCTCAGGTTGATTTGCCACTACGGGCTGTATTATAGCTTCAGACTGAACAACGCCTTCAGAAACTTTCACCTTCTCAAATCCCTGGCACAACGTCTCGTGGATTTCACCATCCACTTCCACGTATTTGAAGGTTGACAGCTGACTGATCATTATGTCTTCTTCTCCGCACACTGTCACTACGTGACCATCAACCATATACTTCAGCTTTTGATGCAAAGTGGAAGTTACAGCACCTGCCCCATGGATCCAAGGACGACCCAATAAACAGCTGTACGCTGGCTGAATATCCATAATGTAAAACGTTGCATTAAAGATTTCCGGTCCAACCTTGATTGGAAGCACAATCTCGCCAAAAATAGATCTCTTCGAGCCATCAAAAGCTCGCACCACCAAGTCGCTTGGTGTACAAATAAGTCCTCGAGTATCCAACTTCATTAACGCTTTCTTGGGCAATACATTCAACGATGAACCAGTATCAACCAAGACATGTGACATCAGCGAGCCACGACATTCGATCAAAATATGTAGGGCATTGTTATGATTCCTGCCAGCAGAAGTCAGGTCAAGATCTGTAAAACCCAGGCCGTTACCCGCATTCACGTGCGCTACAACCCCTTCCAGCTGATTAACAGAAATCTCTTGAGGAACGTATGCTGCATTCAAAACCTTCAAAAGAGCATTCCTGTGAGCCTCAGAACACAAGAACAGAGACAGAATAGAGATCTTGGACGGGGTCTGATGTAATTGGTCCACGATCTTATAATCACTTTTTCGGATGAGCCTCATAAATTCCTCTACATTTTCCGAAAAAGCATCATCAACCGGTTTCACTGTAGATTCCACAATCACTGGAGTCTAAACAGAACCATCCATCGCCTGTTTTCCTTTATCTTGCCTAGAGGTACTGGGTTGATCGTTAACCGGAGGGAGCACTCTACCACTTCTGGTTATAGCATCAGTCTCAACTTTAACCCCTGAACTAGAACCCACTGGTGAAGTATTCATTAGCTCTTGCTTTTGCCCATTGACAAACACCTCTGCACCATAATTCCACGGAATAGCCTTAGAACTCTCGTACGGAATGGGTCAATCCCTTGTGATAATGACTGGAGGTGGCCTTGCTGGACCAGAAATAGTAATTGTTTTGAACGGAATAGTGATAGTCGCAACCTTCTCACTAACAACCTCTTCTAGCTGATTACCTCTGTCAAACTGTAAACAGCCCTCATCAATCAGATTCTGAATACCCCTCTTCAACGAATCACAACCATTAGCCTTTATCAAACAATCTGAGCAGTTCTCACCACAGCCCGGATAGACATCACCTTTCAATAACCTGTTCTTAACCACCACCAATGGAGTCTTCAGTTCCTCCACATCCACGATCAAATTTAAAGTTTCACAGTCCTCAATTATAGCATTCACCCTTGTCCCATTGTGATTAGGCATCGGGTTTTGAATAACATTGGGTCCGTCATTCGAGAAATTGATGGCTTTAGAGTCCACAAGGTCCTGCACCTTGTGCTGAAACGCCCTACACTTCTCCACCGTGTGCCCAGGAGCACCAGAATGAAAATCGCAGTGCGCGTTAGCATCGTAGCCTCGTGGGAGTTCCCCTGTTGGTGGAGCCAGGGTACGAAGCTCAACTAGACGCAACTGCAGTAAATGTTGCAACAACTGTGCATATGACATTGGGGGTTGATCAAAATGCCTCTCTGCATTCCTCTGTCTGTTCTGATACTGACCCTGCTGCCTATGCTGATTAGCATTACCCCTTTGCTGCTGTGGCGGAGGTAACGTTGCTGGAATGGTTACTGATGCTACCTGTTAATTGTTAAACTAGCGCTGTTTCCCTTTTCCCCTGTGGGATGATACAGCGTTGGTCTCTCCTTTCTTCTTATAATTATCAAACAGCTTTTTTCCCTGTCCGGAAGACGATCCATCACCGCTAGAAACCTTCCCAGCCTTAATTCCCACCTCTATCTTCTGTCAAATAGCAATCACATCTGCAAACTTGCCTAGAGAACAAGGCAAAAGCTTCTCATAGTAGTGCTTAGGCAGTGTGTCCATGAACATATCCAGCATCTCTTTCTCTAGCATTGGTGGCTGCACCCTAGCCGCCAACTCACGCCACCTTTGCGCGTATTCTTTGAAACTCTCATCATTCTTCTGGGACATGCTCAACAGCTGAGTTCTGTTGGGAGCCATGTCCATGTTGTACTGATAATGCTTGATGAAAGCTGTAGCTAGCTCTCTCCAGGTACGAACATCTCTACTTTCTAGCCCCATGTACCATTCCAAAGACGCGCCAGACAGGCTGTCTTGGAAGAAGTGCATCATTAATTTTTCATCCTTAGCGTGAGCAGCCATCTTCCTGGTATAGGCCTTCACATGAGTCCTTGGGCAGGTAGAACCATTGTACTTTTCTAGCGTAGGAATCTGAATCTTGTGTGGAATAACAATATGAGGGACCAACCCTAGGTCGTCCAAATCAATCCCCAAATCATCCTGTTTCACCACTCCTTTCAATTGAGCTTCGATTACACGGATTCTTTCATCACTGACCACAGGAAGGGCAGCATCTAAACTTCTGACCGAGAACACATCGTCCTGTTGATCATCAAAATGATGGCCATGGATAGCCCGGACAGTACTTCCCTCTCTAACCACTGTAGGAATTCTGCCCTGTCCACCAGCACCAACTCCACCCGGAGGGATATTACGGTTAATAAGACCACCGTGTAGGATACCATTTTCGTCGACCTGCGCCACTAACGGCTGAACCAGAGTTCTGAACTCGTTCTGACTTTGCACCACACCCTGCATCATTTCCATGAACTGGTCGATGCGAGCTTGCATAGCGGCCATATCTGCCTGAACTTTGTCCATCACTCTGTTTTGATTGAGCCGAGTAGAATAACGATGAGTTGGTTGATCAATCCTGACTGAAAGAAAGAGAGAGCATAAAAAAGCCAGAGAAACCAAGATAACCTGCAATGCAAAAATGATTATGATTATGCAAATGCAAATGCAAACATGTTTGTATATTCACAGGGTGATCCACCCCTTGATTCCAGTTTAAAGGTGAAATAGGATGAAACTGCTGCTCATATAAATCAGAGTGAATCACTGTCAGAAATTACAACCCAAGGTGCCAAAAAAATAGCCTGAAACAAAAATAAGCAGAGGTCCCAGCCAACAATTCTGGTGGTGGCCCAAAATACAAAGAAAGAACAAAATACAAACTACTGAGTAGAGTTCCCTTCAAGGATCTTGCACCGTATGAGGGCCACTGCCTGAGCTAGAGCACTCCCACTTAGACCTCTTCACTCCTGCTTGTATTTTCAGCTCTTCCATGGTTGCTATGGCTTCTTTGAGCCGTTCCTCAACTGCGTGTCTTCGGAGCGTCCCTGACAAGATCTCCTCGTCCTTCTTCCTGAGCTTCAACTTCAGACTCTCAATCTGCTCCAAATGCTTATCTTCTTTCTGCTTGTTGGCCGTGATTGCAGTATCTCGGTAAGCATTGAACCTGTGAATCTTCGCCCAAGCCTTGGCTAAGTCATCCTTCTTGGATTTGAGAGTCTTGCAAACACCTTTTAGAGCTTGTCCTACCCTTTTCCTAGCTGCTATCTCTTCAACCAGCTCCTTTTCTTTCTCAGCGAGACGTTCTGTCTTCAGCTTGGCAATATGAACAGCCTCACCTCGCTCATGTTTCAACTGGTAGATTTCCTTTTGCAACTCACGGTTCTCCTCTCGAATCTTCTCCTTTTCAGCCCATAATTGGTTATACTTCTCCATTTCAATCATGGTTGGGGGTTTAATCAGCAAAGGGTAAGAGGGAGGTTCCCTGCAGAATGGCAAAAGTACACTCTCTACTCTGCTCTGAACCCAGTCTTCATACGCAAGAAAAGCTTTGTTGTTACACTTTCCAAAAAAAGTCTTTCCTTTCTTATGGCGATCTCTCCAAGCGTTCGCAGCTTCTTTCAACACCTCCAGATTGGCTTCCTCACCCAAAAATAGAGACTCTTGCACATCTTGGCCTTTTGGCGGCTCCTTTAAAGCATACCCAAATTGCCTAATAGCAAGAATGGGGTTGTAGTTAATTCCCCCTTTCCTTCCTATTAAAGGTACGTTTGGGTAACCTCCACAACTAACCAGGATCTCTCGGCCCAACAAATCACGATTGATCCAAACTAAGTTGTCGGCCCTTAACCCCATTAATCTCTTTGCCCAATCTAAAGTTCCTTTAGTGTCTTCGAATACCCCAGATTTGGGAAGACGATCAACAAACCACTTATAGAAAATTGAAGCACAACAATAAAGAGGTCCACCTCTCCTTTTCTCATTCTTATAGTGCATCGAATAATACAGATCCCCAAGCAAGGTAGGTACCGAATTCTTCGTGGTGAATATCCGGACAGCATGTGCATCTACAAAATCCTTCACATTAGGGAATAACGTCGTTCCATAAACACACATAGCCAGAATTGCATTGAACACCGACCAACACTTAGCCTTACCACAAGTAACAGCCTGCTCGATCAAAAACTTCGTGTGAAAACCTTGATAACCCCCTTTACTAGCAATATTTTTCTTCAACAGTGACTGATCCAAACGTAAAGTAGCAGCAACCCTTTCCAAATCAGGAAACTCCTTAGAAGGATAGAAGGGAGCTCCCTCTTTGACCGAAACATCCAAAATAAGAGCAAATTCTTCCAACGTTTGAGCCAAAAGATAATCAGCAAATAGAAACCACCGGAGTTGAGGGTTATAGAACTGTGCCAGAGTGTGCAAGGCCCTGAACTCATAATTGGTAACATTCCGGGCGAAACTCAAAATCCTCCCATATTCTCCTCTGAAATCTGCCAATACCTCAGGTTTTTCCATAGCCGAGATCTTGTGCACAGCATCTAGGTGAAGCTCTGGGAACTTGTACGGGATGATGTTCTTTCTTTCTTCAGTGTTAATACTCATCATGGACAGTCTTCAGACAACCGGAATCAAAGTTAGGATGCAACCCTACAAATGAGCAAACATGTCAGAATGCAAAAAAGATGATGCAAAATGCAAGCATGGGATCAAGGTATCCAAAATGCTCAAACTGCTGCTGTTCTGCTGACTGAATAAGACCCAGAATACCAGAAACCCAAAAATCTAGAATAACAACGCAATCAAACTGCCAGAATGCCAGGATAATAATAGTACATTGATGAGAAACCCAGAAACCAGGTAGGTTGAAGGTCTAGGTTACCTGCAAACCTGTAAAAACCCATCCCCTCTCACATGTGGGTACTAGGATGTTCAGTATCCCGGGCTCTCAGGTCGAGAAATGATGATACGTTCACCATTTCTGGTTTGGCATCATCATCAAAAGAGGAGGCCTCAACCGATTCTCCAAAACAAAAGATCCTCAGCTTCAGAGGTTTGAGAAGCAATAGCACATTCAGCCCGAAGGATACAATGCTATCGCCAATCAAAGAGGTCGTCCACTGATTCACTACAAAAGGGAAATCCTATAGCAAGTTCCCAGCATTGGGTCCTCGGATCAAGAATGTGCAATGGGTTTGCCACAGAACGTGGGCTGCCACTGTCACATCTCGGGAGGAGTGCCGCAACTGAGTCCTCGGGGATGGTCGCCAGAGTCGACAGCTTTCCAGGTTATATTCCATCGTCTGCCCCAAATGGACAGGACAGAATATTACCAAGAAAACCTCGTCTGGATGTGGAGTTTTCATGTATACTTCGTCTGGCCAAATGCCAAACAAGTCACACTACTTTCCACGCTAATCATAGGTGTATGCTCAAGCCTTGGTATTGGGCTTTTCTCTCATGAATCTAACCCACCCTACAAACAGAAAAACCAGCAGCAGAACAGCACAGCAATATCCAGTATGACAGTAATAAAATGCAATGCAATGCAATAAAGGGTTGTAAATACAGTAAAGTAAATAAGACAGTAAATACAGTAATATACAACAAAGCAAAGCACCATAAAAACAAACACCCAGAAAAAAACAGACAAGCGCTAGGATTAACTCGCTAAAAGGGATGGACCAACAAGAGGTCAACCAGAGTCCCCAGCAGAGTCGCCAGCTGTCGCTCCTGAAAGATTCGCATCCAACGGTACAAACGCGAGAGTGGCGCAAAAGACACAGAGTCGCCAGCAAAGTGTATTTATCCCAAGAGAGGGAAAGGGAACACTGCATAAACCTGAAAGAAGGGAAAGAGCATGGTCACGCGACCAAGAGAACGGGTACGGGAGTCGGTTACGCGAAGGGAAGGTGTTAGCACCCAACACGTCCATCGTACTCGATGGGATCCACGCTTGCTGTCTGCATCAAAGGGCGTCGTCATCTGGAACTCCACTGCTACTGGACCGAAGAAGGAACGAGAACGGGAAAGAACGGAGAAACGAAGAAGAAAAGAAAAGGAAGTGACTCGATAGGACGGTATCGTTGTCCTAGGCCTACGTACTCCCTCAGTGCAATGGGAAAGTCAGAGTCAACGTAGTTCGGACGGGAACTGTGGGGGAAGGTTTGCTCGCCAAGACAATCGCTGTCTTGTGCCTACGTATCCTCAATCGGACGAGAGAGAGGAATCAGAGCTGACGTAGTTCGTGGGTACGACCACGGATGGGTAAGTGTTTTTTATGTGAGCGACGAGCTCTTTTCTGAAAAAAAAGAAGTTTGAAACCCAACAATCCCGAAGGATCAAAAAATATTTGAATTTGTTTTGTGTTTTTTAGACAGAAGGGTTTTGAGTTAGTTCGTAACTTACATTGCACCAAAGTCTACCATGCGGGAACGAGTGAGTCGCATGGTCGCCCCCGAATGAGACGTATGCTAATCACCCTAGAAGAAGAGAGGAGACCCCTCGTTCTTCACTTCCTACACTTAAGGCTCGAGCGCAATATACGTTATATTTTATTAAGTGTTTTCAAGAAGTTTGAGATGAGAAGAGAAGCGACACAAAAGGAAACTCTAAAGGGAAACTAAGAGTCCTAATGTTATCATGCATTGATGTCCTATGGTTAGTGAGGTTTAGGAGAGACAACTACCTAACCTAATGCTAATCCTACTCCAAGCTTAATCGAAAATTAAGTTAGACTAGGTAGCTCTAAAGGGAGAGAATCCAAGACTTAAACAAGTCTTGAGACTCGAGGGATGAAAAGAGTGAAAGAGAAGGAGGAGAAAGAGAAGTGAAACACAAGTGGCCTAAGCTCACTTCAAACACAAGTATGAAAGTTAAAATATAAAGGAAGAAAGTAAAATGTGGAAGCATATCCACACTCAAACAACTTACCATTTGCCCCTGAAAATGTTAGAAGTATTCACATATGACAAAATGAAACTAAAACAAGCATAAGGCAATAAAGAAACAAGTTCTAAGGTAAATCAAACATCAAGTTCAGAACCTAATGGTCCTACTGACCTCTAATATTGGTCATGCACAATTAGTCAAAAAGAAAAGGGAGAAGTCAATCAAGTACCATTCAAGTCATTAAAGAAGGAGTGAGATGAAAAGAAGTGATCATGTGAAGCAACCAAGTCAAAATTCCACAAAGTAAACCAAGTCCAGAAGTGACACAATCCTAAATATGTGCCTAAACAAGATCTTCAAACATCCTTCAAGTCATACAAACACTTTCACAATCAATTAAGAAGCAAAGAAGAAGAAGTGAAGTGAAGTGAAGCATGATTCATTCTTGTGAAACAAGTGACTTAAAGTGCAAGGCAAACATCAAACATGCAAAGATGAGATCCAAATATCACAACCAGAAGTCAATTAACATGTTATCAATTCTCAAACAAGACCCCAAATTATGGCACAAGTGCCTTCATGATCAAGCAAACCAAAGTCAATCAACAATTAGGTCAAAGCATCAATAGGATTTCATACATTCATGCTCAAAGCAACACATCCAAAGTCATCCAAACAGGACCTAAAAATTATACCAAAAATCTCAAACATACCTCAACATGTTAAGAACACAACCCAAAAAGAATCAGGATCAAATCACTTTTCAAATGAGAGAAATAAAAGATGCAACATGAAGTATGCAATATGAAATGCAAGTGAGAAAATATACTTTGGAAAATTAATATTTAATGCAATTTTAATGCAAAAATAATAAAATAAAATGTGAAAAATTAATTTTAATAATGAGGAGGAATGATGAATTTTTTTGGAATTTTTTATCACATGCAAGTATTTTTAACAATTAATTATGAGATGGTATGAAAATAGAAAATAAAAAGGAAATGAAATGAAACCAGGGGTGCAAGAAGAAATCCAAACGTATGCAAACGGTCATGGGCTCAGAAACGGGGGTGTGAACAGCAAAAGAGGCCCAAATGCATTCCAACGTTCAGAAATAAGGAACGGCTCAGATTGAGTCAAACAAGGGAAAGTCTCCAGATCCACAGGCTCACGCTCAAAGTCAAACTAAACAAAGTCAACGATCTAATGGTCCACATTCAAATTCACTAATTAAATGAAATCCAACGGCCATGACTTAATCAGATCCCTTAAACCCTAATTAATTTGATTAACACCACATAATCAAGATCCAACGCACGAGAATCAAACTGGAAAATTAATCACAATCCAACGCATGAAAATAAATCTGGAAATTCATAAACCCTAATTAAACCCTCACCGGCCGGAGAAGCGCCGGTCATCTTCTCCGGCCACTCTCCGGTCACCAAACTTCAAACAATAACCAAAAACACCAAATCATACATCAAAATGTTCAGCAACTCACGTAGATCACAAATATGCCACTCAAAATTATTTAGCATGCATATATTTCAAGAATCGAACGAAACAAGTTTGGATCTGAAAATTTCAGATCTAAATTCCAGCCATGATTCACGTTGAAAATCAAATCCAAACACATATATGAGCTCAGCACATCAAGATGAACATTAAACACACAACAAAAATCAATTCTAGATCTATGAATTTGGAGCTCACCTGAGATTTGCAGAACTGGAAATACGTCAAGAAACTCCAAGATAAGCTGCAGATCAACTCCTTCAACCGTCTAATTGCAAAATAAATGCAATTAGACCTTCAAACTGGCCTGAATCCTTGAATCCGAAAGTTGAAGCTCTGAACTCAACTTGATGAATTCCTTGCTTAAACCTCAAAACAGTGGTGGATTTCTCTTCCTTATGCTTCACTGATCATAAACCAACCAAAAAAAATGGAGGAACCTTGAAGGATTGGGAGAATCGAAGGAGAGAAACTTGAGAGCAAAAACTTTGAAAAGTGATGAAAATGAATAGTAGCTGCTGAGAAATTCGTGTGAGTTAGCTTATATAGTGTGCAGATGCTACTGTTTATGGTTTTAAACTTCAAGGACTTGAGAGCAATGAGTTTTGGGCTGTTTTGCAAATTTGCAAATGTGTGCACATGAGGTATTTGGCTCGTGCATTCTTCATGAAAAGTGCATGACTGTTTTCCTTTTGATGCAAGGACCACCTTTGGATTGATCTTGGGGCTGGAGAGTAACTGAATTATGAATTCCAAGTGAACTTGCAAAATTGCATAATGATGAATTATGACTATGTAATCCACGGATTCATTCCATTCTTGGCTCAAAATGATGTTAAATGAGGTGCATTGGAATGTGGTGAGGTGAACTGAACAATTAGAAGCCATATTGGTGAGTTAGAATGCATCTTGCAAGTTGTATTAAAATGGTATGCATGGTGGGACACCAAATACTCTTAAACTTCAAATGCCCATAACTCTTGATCTAAAAATGACATGATCATGGTCCACCACTCTTTGGAAATAGGAGAAAGAGATCTACAACTTTGATGTTGGGCAAAAATTCGTTTGAAGCATTTTTTATCATGAAAAGTTTGGTTAAAGTTGGTTGAAAATATGCCAAAAATAGTAACTTGAAATTACAAGTCACTTTCCCAATTTAGCAACTTTTTACCAAAGCTTGATTTTTGCAAATTGTGATCATGAAAGCCTTCCATAGACCAAATAAAGGTCTCTTGACTTGATTACCATGATGAGGACCTCTCAAAACCCTAGTTTGACTTTTCAGTTGACCAGTTTGACTGATTACTTCATCTGTAAGCTACTGAATCATCTGAGGCCTTCCATGGTGAATTTTTGGCTCAAAATCCATCCTTAGACTTGTTTTGACATATGGAGAACCTTGGTGAAAGGTTTGAATCAATTCCTTGAGCTTAGGACCCTTAACCATAAAACCCTAGTTTTGGTCATCAGTGTAAGAACACCAACCCTTGATATAACCACTTGGAGAATCCCTCATTGAAATGCCCTTGGGCCACCATATAAGGATGTAAGAAGCTTATGGAGCTCATAAGAAGCTTTTGCCCTTGAGTTGAACCAAATACCTCGATCCCATGCTAAGAACCAAATGCTATGCACAATGCAAATGCAAGAAATGAAAAGAAACATAAGCCAGTTATCTAAAAACAACAAGGAAAATTTTGAGGTGTTACACTAAGTTGGATCTAATTGTGGAGACAACCTTCAACATATATCACAGTGCTTCCTTGTTATTTATGAATGGAACTAGATCCAAGAGAAACATTATGGTCTTGAAAAGCACATGGAGCCCCATAGTGTACCTTTTAAGCTTGCTTAGATGTTCTTATCCCTAAAAGAATCAATGGAAAAGAAGGTGAAGGCCCTTGTAGAGGTTTATACTTCTTTGGCCAACTCTGAGACGATTCGAGAAACATTGTCTTTCAAGGTCAAAGAGGCCGAGAAAAACCTTCAAAAAGAGAAGGAAGATTGCGCTAAGGTGGTGAAGGATCATGAAGATAGCTTGGCTAAGGTAAATAAGGATCTTGATGCCTCTGTCAATGATAACATCATCTCCATCCATTCTACCTTTAAAAATGCTCTCAACTAGGTGGAGTTGTTCTATCTCGACCCTAAGATGCCTCAGGAGTTATTGTACTTGGAAAAGGTAGTTGTGTAAGGGGAGTTAGTGAGTGATGAATGATCCTTATGGATTTATTGATTAGTTCTTGTAATTTATTTATGATTGTGGAAATTGTAATGGTATTTCATCAAACACATCATGACTTTTCTTTCCAATAAATTTATCCCTTTTATTACATGGTTTGACTTGCTTTCTTCCCTTTTCTTGAATTTTTTCATTATTTAGTCTTGTAAGTGAGTCAAAAATGTGTCTCGCCCATTTTTGAATGCAATGTTGTTGTATAGGTCCAAATAATTATGGATCTATGTGCTTGCGGGTATGGAGCTAATGATCTTGATGTTGTTGACTGTCTTGGTGTTTAGATGACAACAATGCTAATGCTTATTATAGTCAGTGGTGATATCTTTCTAAATTTTTAATTATGGTGACTAACTTGAAGATATCTCAAGCCTTGTCAAGTAGAATATTCAAGGTTCCAATGAAGTGCTTATATGATTGGTGTATCTGGAAGAAGAAATTGAAAGCTTCAAAGTTTTGAAAGAGAAGAAGTGTGAAAATTCGTTTGGTCATGTTCGTCTGAGTGGCTAGAGTCTTTTGAAAGTATGAGAGTAACTCCTAAGATAATAAGGCAACTCATATACACTCCTAAAAAAATTTTAAGGCCTCTCTTATTTTGTTAAAACACGTGAAAAATATTTTTAAGGCATAACTAACTGATTAGGGGATTCTCTGATCAATTGGAGGGCTTTTTACAACTAGCTAGTCTATTAGTCCTAATCATCTAATAGACTATTTTTAGCTTGTTGATTCTAAAATTGATTGGGACATTCTCTTAATATTTGGTAACGACTAAATATAAAAATCTACCATTTGTGGCTTGAACAATCAAGTATTGACGACCAATAATCGATTGGCTTAATCCATTATTCCATTAATTCAATCCATAGATTGTTTCCTTTTTTATCCTTATTTTCTACTATATAAAAGAGGTCTTTCTTCATTCGAAATCACACAAGAATTTTGAATTTTCCTATTTCTTACTATTTTATTACTCACCTCATTTATCCTTAATATTTTTCTTTCATCAAAGTTGCTTTAGTGTCTTGTGAGTGAAAACTATTTGTAATGAAAGTGTTTTACTGGTGTCGTGTAAATGTTTGTTTCAAGAGTGTGATTCTCTTGAAGGTTCTTGTTTGGTTATACAGGTAAACTAATGAAAATCTTTGTTTGATTCTATAACTTAGCCTGGTAAAAGTTTTGTTTGCTTTTAGAGACTAGTCGGTAAAATATTTACTTGGTTTGTGAGTTTATCCCATGGAAAAACTCTTGTTTGGTTAGGTGGATAAGCCACAGTAAAATCTCTCGATTCTCTTGTAACAAAGGTTTGTGCCCATAACTTGTAAAAACTCAAGTTTATTATTAAAAATCTCGCGAAGATCTCTTAGGGACAGGATTATTCCAACATTCGACCGAACCTGTATAAATCTCGGTGCCATCTCTCTAACCTTATCTTTTTAATTTCTGTCATTTACTTTAATGTTTTATTTATTTCCGCTCCTTTTCTCTCTTCTTTTTCATTACTAACACAAAATTGTTAGACTATAGGCTTCGATCTAGATGGGGTGAATAGATCACATATTAAAAAATTTAACCTTTGACAAAAATGGTTTTCAAAAGTTTTATGGCACAGCGGAAACAGCCTGAATCGAATCGTCTAACCGAACATACTATCGAAAAGCTCAGATATGCGTAACGTAAACCAATTCGATGATTATGAGAACAAATTGTTCAACAACATTAATTCACAAACAATTAAATGTTATGCTACACCTAGAGCTTATTTCCAATGATAAAAAATTCAATTAAAAAAATTGAAACAAATTATCGAACACCTTGAGTGCAATCGATAACGCTTGGAAATTTAATTTGATTTGTTGATGTTAAAACCAATCACAATCAAAGTGATTAAGATTATATCAATAAGTTGTAATCTAAAACTTAATAAAAAATTTGATTTCAAATGAATTGATCCAAACAACAAAGATTCGATAATTCGCAAGTACAACAATTAAAGATATATATATATATATATATATATATATATATATGTGTGTGTGTGTGTGTGTGTGTGTGTGTGTGTATATATATATATAGAGAGAGAGAGAGAGATATAGATAGAGATAGAGAGAGAGAAATGGATTTGTTTATGCGGTTCCCCGATCGTCCTCGCTATGGGTACGTCTTCCCTCAATTCGAATTCGAATTGAAATAGTTGTAATATAACCTTACTTTGCAAAACAATGTGTATACAAGAGATGAAAAACTCTAAACCCCCAAACCCTATGGTTTGTTGTTGATTATACCACCTTCAAAACTCTTGATCAAAGATTGATCAAGTGACCAAAAATGCTGCTACAATCCACCGATTCTTCTTACTAGCTTAGAAAACCTCCTCATCTTCAAGGTTTTCGCTCGATCGAATTAATCCCTAGCACACACTTGTTGAACCCAAGATTCATGAACACGATCCACCATTTCACGCTACTCCCTTGCAAGGTTATCCCTACCAAATACCAAGGCGTCTTCACTCGATCGAATTCGTGTTTATGTAATCTTGTCCAAAACCTTCAAATCCCAATAATCTTGAAGTGAAACCCTAACTTAATTTTCTTATTTGAAACACACAAAGAACCCAACCCAATATTCTCGGTTATACCAATCTAATCTAGATGGTCACCCAATCAAAAAGTGATTATGTGTAGTTTGATTGTGTGTATGCATAGAAGAGAGGTTGAAGATGATGAGTTAACTTTGTAATTCGAGTTTCGTTTAGGTTTTATAATAGTACCTTACTAGAATATGATACATGCATGAGTATTTATATGTATGGGAGGTATGAACGAAAAGAAATGCAAATGGATGGAGGAAAAAAATAAGATTTTTGAAGGTGTGCATCAGGTGCGTCGATCTATATAAGTCATAGGTCGGCCTGTCAAAACGTATGAGCCGACCTGCCAATGTCTTGTGTCAACCTATGTTGGTCAGCACGTCAAATAGAAGCCACATGCTTTAACTTTGATGCGTGGGTGTCAACTTGAAAAGTTATGTGTCAACCTATATTGAAGTAGAAACTTTTATTGGTCGACCTGTTATTGCATGTGTCGACCTAAAATATGTTTATCACCCAAAAACTTGTTTTTCAATGCATGTATGATGTAAACTCCTTTTCTAAACCATTTTAATGCTTCCTAATACTAAGATGCTCATCTATAATGGGAGGATACTGTCCAATACAAATTAACGCTACACTATCCTAGTTTTGACATCATTCAAAATCCAAAAGTACTCTCACAAAATAGTTATTTTAAGTAGGAAAACTTTTAAATTAATCATGAATTTTAAATACTACAATTCACCACCCCTCTCGTGCTTGGAGTCACTTGTTCAATAAGAACATGTGGGAGATCCTCTTCCCATTTCCATTTAGTTTCTTCAAGTCTTCTTTTCAATCCTATCAATAGAACTCAGTTCACCACTTTCACTTACTCATTAATTTGAGGGCGTTCAACCGACACGAAGTGTTGCTTGACCTTCACATCCTCCACCAACTTCTTCAAGTTCTTATTTGTGAAATGTATCCTGTTATCCGTCATAATGAGTTGAGGGATTATGTACCTTTCCAAAAAATTTATTTTAAAGAGTTTCAAAATGTTGGCAGCAGTGATCTTCACCAAGGCCTGTGCTTTTACGCACTTTTAAAAGTAATATACCGCCACAATCATGAATTTTAATTAACCCAGAGCTAGAGGAAAATGACTGAATATGTCCATGACCCATTTTGAGAAAGGCCATGGTGGTGTTAACACGTGTAACTGGGACGGAGGAACGTTATGAACATTTCCATGTCTTTGGCATGGGCACTACTACAAATATACCCATTTTACCTCAGACGCGAATGAGAGTTTACCTCGATTACAAAGGCAAGGTAACGAATGGCATCATGAAAATCTCCACCTTACCCCTCGGTTCTGAATAATCGAGGGGATATGTGGAAAATTCATTGGTTCGATCCCCAACAACATTTTTTTATTTTTAAAAAATGTAGTGTGCTCCATATACCTATCGATTTTTATTTATAACCGATGAAAGTATACACCTATTTATGTCGGATATTGTAAATAACCAAGGGGTATAACCAATTTTTTGTTTTAAATCCCATTTTCACTTACCTCGATCATTTTCTTTACAAAGAACCTACATAATAATGTGACATAATCGGATTATTTGTACTTTATACAGAACATAACACATAATACCAAATTTTAATTGTTTACAAGACCAAATTTACAATGCTTACAATACTTATAATGATTTGAGATACACAAAACCACTACTAAGAGAACCTATACATATTTGCACTTATAATGACAAAACCTTTATACAATGCTAGTATATACATGTAAATCAAGAAAAACTAGTGTTTACGAGATTCAAGATAAGATAGGAAGGCATCAGGATAACATGATCAGATGTCATATATATCTTATCGTGAGAATGGTGTTTCGTCGCTAAACCCCTATAATTTGAACAAAATTTAAATCATAACAAACTAACAACAACAACATTAACTTAAAAAATATACATAAATTACATGTATATGGATAGTTAATACCTTAGTCCATGAATTGATAATTCCTCTGGATATAATATTAAATGTATGTTTCATCACATAATATTCACATTCATAGTCGTTGGGTTATCTATGCGACTACAAATAATTTTCATATAATAACTAATCAATACACACAAAGCACAAGAAATACATTAGTGAAAATAAAATAATATAAAAAAGCACAAGTAATACTTACATGTGGTTCTATGAACTTTGGCTTTTTACCTTGTAAATTATGCTTCACAAAATTGTATCCCTCTATAGCTCTACATATCGGTAAAAATTAAACATGAATAAAGATTATTCAAATGAACAAAAACTACTCAAAACTAAAGATAAAATTTGAGTACTACAAATAATACCACTTACTGGCTCAATTTTTTTTCATATCTTCATCAATAGTGTAACAAGCATAACATAACTACAATATTTTGCTTCGGACATAAAATAATTAGTTGCCAATGTTCCCTACATAAACACTATGAATAATTAATAATGTGTATGAAATTGATTCATAAATGAAAACACAAATTAAAACATATACTTACTTATGGATAAACAGTGCCATGTAATAATTTGTATTCTCCTTAACTTACTTGTTTAGTAAGTTCAGCATGATAGTGTTTGCTGAATTACCTTAAAATTTAATGTTCAATGGATATGTGAAACAATAATTTTTCAATTTTCTTTCAACACACATCTCATGCAGGACCCAAATTAAAAGTTTATACAAATGTCAAAACTTTATGTTAAAGTATGAGAACAATGAATATGAATTGAAATCACTATAAGAATTATACTTACGAGCACCACAATTGTATTACGAGTATGTCTAGTCAATCATCTCCCTTAAAAAATTCCACAACACAACTCTTATGAAGCATATATTCTTGTTTTGTTCATGTTTTAATTTAAACATGAAGATGTCTGGAGTCTTGTCTATCATACTAGATAGTCTTTGAGTGTTATCTAGTTTAGGTGGTGTGGTCTCAATATTGTTAACCAAGGTAGAACAACTATCTTCCGTGCTTCCACCACCCATAAGAATTTTCTCAATTTCTTTCTCAAGCATGTCCAACTGATATGGATTTAGGTGGTTGAGTACACCCATTGATTTCAATTTCTGCGTCATAAAAACAACTGAATACAATACAAAATTTAAAATACACAAACAATAACAACAACATATAACACAAATATTTTAAATTATACTTATACCTCAATTACATCGTGGGTACACTTCTCTCATTCAACCTCAGCCAACCTCTCCCGCTCCTCCTGCGCCTTTTGCAACACCCCCTCCCGGTCCTCCTGCAACACCCTCTCTCGCTCCCCTGCTCCTTCTGATTCCATTTCTCTCGATCCTACCCTAATACCTCCCTTATCTTTTCAACAACTATCTCTTCACATTATATCCTACGGTTTACTTCGTTAATTAGTTGCGATGGTCCAAAATGTAGCTTCAAGCCGACACCTCTTCTAAGACCACTACACGCCTAACACGCTCCTCAGTTCCAATCACTTGTACCAAGATGTCATGACAGACTTGTGGAATGAAGCTACCATCTTTGGCTTGTTCAACCAGTATATCCTATAACAAATCACTAGTACAAAAAAACATTTTTAGTAGAGGTTGTTAAGTCAGTTCACCTACTAACTGACTTAAAAAGTGAATCAGTGGCAATCCCGTAAAAATTTGTAAATTTGTTAGGTCGGATATATTTATAACCGACCTAACAAACATTAAATATAAAAAAATAATTTCATTATATTTCTTAAGTCGTCTATGTTCACTAACTGACTTAAGAAGTTTATTTATTAAATGAGGTGCGTTCACTTGACTTAAAAAAATTTGTTTACTTCTAACAAAATAAATTTTAATATGTACCATGAAGGAATCGAACTGGTATCCTTAAAACACAATTTTATAGAAAATTAAATTTGTCAAAAAATACATAAACCATATTTGTTATAAAAAAGAAAAAAGAAAAATTAAGTAACAAGACAAAGGTACACAATGATAGGGTAGAACGAGGGTTAAAGAACCTCATGCCGGTCATTCGAGAATGAAGGTTAGGGTTTTCGAAGCTCGCATAGAAAGAAAAATCGACACAGCATCTCTATATGAACGAAGCTGATCAAGCGATAGAGCCTTGAGATCTCTCCTTCAAGAGTTCAGCGGTAACAAATATCTCATTTCCCCCTTATTGTAATTATTATTTTCTGTTCATATTTTTATTTTTTCTCCGTCTCGGTAACCATTTTTCGATTGGAAATCATTTATTCAAATTGCATTATTTTTCGATTTCTTCCTCAAATTAGAAATTCTTTTTATCTGAACGGAATATGGAATCAACGAATCGGAATGGGTTTCTTGATAGCACACTAATCTTCAGGGTGGTTGGGATCATCGCGTGTCTTTGCACCAGAATTTGTTGCAATAGAAAACCTTCTGATAATCTGTAATACTTTCTTTCTTTCAGATCTTTGTTTTTATCCTTTAGGTTATCGTTCAATTTGTGTTCTCTGTTGGTTAGCATTAATTTTATCGATATCTGATTCCGATTCAATTTTTAATAGGGGTGTGCATGGTTGGTTATTTTTAGAAACCAAACCATAACTATTTTCAAACCATTTAAATGGTTTGGATTTATAACCAAAACCACATTTTAATCAAAACCGGTTATAAAACCAGTTATAAATTTGGTTATGGTTATATAACCGGATTTTTTTAAAAAAATCCAGTTTTAAAAAAAATATTCAGAAAATATTTGTTTTTTATTTATTTTAAGAATTAAAAAATTTGAATTTTGGATAATAACCGGATTATAACCGAATCCAAAAATATTTAACCGGTTAATAATCATTTAATTATATTCGGATTATATGACTGGATAACCAAAACTATTAAACACTAAACCGGTTAATAACCATTCAATTATATCCGGATATTTAAAACAGATTTGAATTTGGTTATGGATTTGGACATCAGAACCGGATATTTTGCACACTCCTAATTTTTAAGACTTCCGCATCTTATGAATATAGGACATACTTCTTCAATTTACTCGCATATTCTTATATTACTCTATCAATTCAAAATTTGTTTCACCGTTCTCCAGCTAGCAACTTTATTTTTAGTTTCTGTAGCCGTTTCTTCTTTTCTTTGAGTGCATCTTATTGTGAATTCTTAACTTACATATCCAAAAGATATTATTCAGTAAAAACTTAAAAGTGTAACTTAAACTTTAGTTAGGTTGCTGAACTAGCGTCATTTTAGATAGATTGATTGGCTTACTTCTTAAGTCTTACTTATTGTGCCTTTGGAAGAAATAAATTTTTCTAATTGTGAAAATAAAAGTGGGAAAAAAGAATACCAAAAGTTTTCTTTTCATTAAACATTCATAGAACTCGAATTTGTCTTTACAGTGAATGGATTTTGGAAAATCGGGAGGACCTGGTCAAGGATATTACTGCTGGCTGAATTACAACCAGAGAATGGTGAGGTAATGTTATATAAATTTACGGTCTTTTCCTCATCTGTAATTTGGTTTGCGCACTATGTTTCTTCTGAGTTGATAAATATATGTTTTTACCTCTTCAATGCTTTTGAACAAAATATCTTAAAGAAAATTGCAAGCTCTTTTATAAGGTTTAGGAGTCCTCTATTTCTTGAGCTAAACATGTAGTGGATTTCTTATGATAGTGCCCTGTGTCTACCTGTTTCCAAAGTGGTAAGACCATGTTACCATATTCCATAAAAAACAAAGTGCAAGCCGTTGCATGCACCCTATATCGCAGTTGCCAATGCTAATCTACTTGTGAAGATTTTGGAAAGTTAAATAAGGAAGAAGGAACTAAAACTGAAGACTTTAATAGTGCTTACATACAAAAAGCAAAGAAATTTAAAAAACCTTACTTGGAAAACCAATCGAATAGGCTAAGATAAAACAATAAATGACGGATTGAAGAAAACCACTAGCATCTGCACACTCTTCTTTTTTTTTTTATTATAAAACTAGAAGCATAGTATAGTAATTTCCAACATTTAATATAGAAAATATTAATTAATAAACTGAAAATTTTGTTGTAGAAATGAGATCTAATAAACAAAGTAATGTGGATAAGTGGTTCTTCAAAATCCACCAATATACCATTAATATTTTAAATGTACCCAGGCACAAATAGCATACTACCAAATTAGCATATCTCCTATATACCATTTAATGTAACCATACTAAGAGTAATGTATACCAGATAACTACTAGATTAAACTCAATGTTCCTTTCTTTGTTGCTCTATGGGCTTTACTCTATGTTCCTTTCTTGGTTGCTTTTTATTTTTAACGGATTGTGAATGCTTTTTCTCTGTTGTGCCATGCTCTGGATTTTAGAAACATCACTTACGTTAAGGTAGTAGGACAACTGTTCTTTTAAATGAGCTAGACTTGCTTCGAAGATTTATGTTAGTGCCTAGTTTTATTGGCCTAGTTTTACTTGCCTAGTAATATGTTCCTTTCTTGGTTGCTTTTTATTTTTGACAGATTGTGGATGCTTTTTCTCTGTTGTGCCATGATCTGGATCTTAGAAACATCGCTTGCCTTAATGTAGAAGGACAACAATTCTTTAATGAGATAAGAGGGTTGTCATGTGGGTGTGTTTGGAAAGAGGGTGGCACATGATTTTTGTACTGTGGTGTCAACTGCTATGAGAAAGCAACTGTAGCCAGTGCGTAGGTGATTGTATAGCTTGTTTACGTTGGAAAATAATGGAACCGTTATTTTACGTTGGAAATTATTCTCAACAATGTGTATCTTGACAAATTATATGATATATTATTACTATTTTACTTGATTTGTTGATGTTGTTAGTCTTGAAAGATATATATATATATATATATATATATATATATATATATATATATATATATATATATATATAATAACAAAAAAAAAAACCAACTTGTTAGGTCGGTTAAATATATTCGATTTAAGAATGAAACTTCGTAAGTCGGGTATAAATGGTATCAGGGCTTTCCGAAAGCCTAGACTTATTAAGTCGGGCACTGATTAACTGACCTAATAATAATTTCTTAAGTCATGTTCAAAGCCGACTTAAGAAGTCAAAACTTCTTATGTCGGCAGTTTTAGGTCAGGTTCGTAACCAACCTAACAAGTCATTTTCAACCGACTTAACAAACATTTTTTCCGCTAGTGAATGAAATTAACTAAAATTAAATTAACTAAAATAAGTAATTTAAAAAAAAAAAAAAAGTATCTCCTTACAATATATGCAGCCACTTCGCGTGTAGCCTCTGATGTGAACGAGGCATCCAGTCATTGATGTGCCCTCTTCCATTTCTCATGTCGCGATGGTGGATATGGACTGCGATCAAGGCTTCTAGAAGGATCTCCCAACTCTAGTTTCGTTTGTTGTCTTTTTTCATTAATCACCCTCTGTTCAAGTTTATCATATCCTCCACGAGATAATCTATGTGGATAGATATTTCTAAGCTCTATTCTCCTTTCCTTTTTGGCTCTTAGCCAAGAATTAATGAGAGGTGTGAGACTTTACAAAATCCTCTCAAACTTTCTTATCAATAAATGAATACTTCGCGAATGGAGGCTTTATGTTATCTTTTGGTTTTTTAATTTATTCATCTGTGAGTTGTGTCTTAAAGCCCCTCAAACGCTCACCAACATATGCAACCATTTCATTTTCAATATACTTTACTCTGGAACAATAAACACTTACTACATTTACATAATTAATAGAGTTGATATTAGTATTAAACCAAAATATAAATGGTCATATATACTTGTAAAACAAATAAAAAAATTCATAATAAATACTGTAATTTCGGTCCATATTCTATCTTTCAAATCACCATTAACCTCGTGCCAATTATCTATCAAAATACTTACTTTGCTTCTACCTTGTAATCTCACGTAACCCTTAAAATCATCAGCCTTTTCACCATAAGCCTTTATGGTTCTCTGATAAAAATTAAACTATTGTTTGGTACGCATTGTGGCACCACTAGTTATACTTTTATTTTTTGTATTAACAGAGGTTGCAGTAGATGTTATATGAGAGGTACTTGTTGAATCACCCATGTCTGTGTAAATTAAGAAAAATAGCAACATATATAGCAACTGCAAGTATAAATGTTACCAACTGAACCTGAACCAATGTATTCCTTGTAATTCAAATTAAGGCAATTAAAATTTTAAAATAACAACCAAACTAAATATTTCACATTTGTCTTTCGTGTTTTACTATAACATAGAAACAACAATAATAGAAACATATACTTAAGTTCCTGACAAGTGTGTTATCTAAGAGATGGATAGAAAGTTTGACATTAATCACCAAAATGGATTTTAATGACAATGTGGAAAACAAAACTTTAAAAGTTTTTCTATAGAACAATTGTTTTTACTAAGGTTTACATTGGTTTTCTTAGTAAAACGGTGTTATCATATGTCTTGCTTTTTGATGCGTATTTTTCGCAAGTGTACGAACGCGTCAGAGTAATATAAAAGATTATCGTATCCATAGAGACCAAGTGTCAATCTATCGCTATCTATTGTTAAGGTGTGTATCTAAGGTGATTGAAAATAGTAGTTTTGAAGAGTGCATGGTAGTAAATAAAGTAATTAAAATTAATTGATAAAGACAGGTTCGAATGCAATTCACACAACCAATTGATAATCCAAGTACTTGCTAATAGAACTACTTACGGGCAATATCTTCTACTTTGAAAAGAACTAATTTGACAGGAACTGTCGCTTTCGCGTATTCAGAACCGAGTTGTACCCCCTAATCAAACCCTCTTATTGTCACGGATAAAAAGGCGCGCATTGCGTTAGAGTAGTAAACCTATTTTTAAGAAATATAGTATCTTGACCAAGTTGAAAAGTATTTTAACCTGGATTTTCTAAAAAATAGAGGTTCTTACGAACCAGACTTTAAACTTCTTAACGCGTCCGAAAATGGTTTTAAAATCTCTTTTCCTTTTAAATTAAAAACTCCTAATAAACTAAACAAAGCGCTTTCGCTGTTTTTGAAATAGTTTAAAAACAATTAAGTTTAGATAGGCGTTGGACGGCTTTCGATCTTACCCAACGGAATTTAAGAACAGGAAAACTTATATTGAAAGTTAAAGTAGCCCTTAAGTGTTTCCACTAACAATTGTACAGATTATCGGTTCAGTTATGATCTTCACATTCTAACCTTTATAAAATTAGCCAGACATGGTAAAGTAAAAGTTCATTTTTAGATTTTTCATAAAAAAAAGTATTTAAGTGCGAGTGCGGAAAGTAAATGAAAGTAGTGCGAGTGCGGAAAGTAAATGAAAGTAAAGCAGTGCGGAAAATAAATGAAATTAAAAGACAGTGCAAGAAATAAAGTTGACAAAAGGTAAAGTAATAAAAACCTGCTCCAATCGGAGTGGTTGAATAAAATGCGAACTGAAAGTAAAATGGCGGCAGGATTAACTTCCTTCCAGAGTGCTCCAAGACTCAATCTCACAGGCTCTTACAGACTCGATCTCTCGAATGTAGTAACACCTAGATGTGAAGCGATTACCACTATTACACTGATATATTCTTATGAACAACTAAGCTTGGATGAAGGAAAACGAAAATCTAAAGTCCTATTTATAGGCAAGGAAACATGTGGAAAAGACAAGGATGCCCCTAGCATTTGAATTTGGGCGGGAACTTGTTTTGCTCTTGTGGCGCCCGCCACAACACCATGGCGCCCGCCATGAGTGTAAAATTGCTTGGGCAGTTGGAGATCGTGGGGAAAAACAGTTGGGAGGAGTTTGAGACATGGCCACGTCATGGAAGACCCTGTGGCGGCCGCCAGAGTGGATGCCATAAGTGCAAAATGCTGATTTTCTCTATTTTAGCTCATTTCGGCTCCTTTTTCGCTCCTTTTCTCGCTCGGGGCTCCGATTAGACTAAAAACCTGAAAACAAAGAAAAACATAATAATAACATAATAAAATGACATTAAAAGACTAAGAATGCATGCGAAATCGGAGTCAAAAATACGGTGAAATTCAGTGTCATCAGATTCTCCCACACTTAGACCTTTGCTTGTCCTCAAGCAAAACATTTAAAGCTCAAAGTAAGAAAACTAGTGCTGACACGTGATTCGGGCAAAAAGGGCTTCTAAGTTCAAGTCAGGATGCAGTGACAGGTACTAAGTGAACCAAGGGTATCGTAATGACACTTATCCGCAGAGGCGGACATAAACTTCATTCTTATATTAATCAACCGTATCATCCCACAATAACTAGGCCTACCTCTTCATCTCTTTTTGGGTCCTTTTCATTCAGGCGCAATCACATTAAGCCCGTTATCCGTACATGTTTCATAGTAGAGTGACCTGTTAGTGATTCTGATCCAAAACATAGGGTTTCTGGCACATAAGATTGTGTAAACCCTTTTATTTAACCCAAATGCAGTTGTGGGGGATCGGATCGTAACCCGCCCTACCGAGTTCAGCGCCAGATACCTCTGAACCAACTAACAATGGGTGAGCTAAAATTATATATATATATATATATATATATATATATATATATATATATATATATATATATATATATATATATATATATATATTTTTTTTTTTTTTTTTTTTTTTTGTGGCAACAATTCAACTTTTTGGTTTAAACGACCTTGTGAGGGTCATCTATCCGGAGTTTGCCTTTTTCTTTATTTATTTTACTGGATCATTCACTTGTGTTCATCGGTCCCCTACGTAGAACATGCTTAGGCCGGAGCTGACTGCTGAAATAAACTACTTAGGACAAATTTGGAAATGATAATTAAGGCCATGGTACATGGGGTTTTGGAATGATTCATATATTCGTGAAGTCTACGGTGCTAAAACGATACTAATGTTTCAAAAAGTTCACCTAAGTCACCACATCCTAATCCAAACCTGTCTTAAAGCCCAAAAAACGTGTAGAACAACAATGTTTTCTTTTTGCAAAAAATTTTTTTGTAGGGCTAAAGAAATGGGGGAAAATGAGGGTGCACTAGGGATACACTGTACTGGTGACTCGTCAGACTCATGCATTTTCTAGAAAAAAGACATAGACAAAAACAAGAAATAAACAACTAACTAAAAATGGAAATAGAAAGCAATAAAATAGAAAGCAATAAAATCCCCTCCCACACTTAAATCGAACATTATCCCCAATGTTTCGAAATAAGATAAGGAGAGTAACCTGTAAAACTACTGATGTGGACCACTGGTGCCCTCGTCGTCCTGCTGGGAATGCCTGGAGTGGACAAAGTAACGCTCTCTCTGGGCTTCATTCCTGAAAGTCACATGCATGTCGTCAAAATTCTGCATTCTGCACAGAGTTAAGAAGAAGGTCCTGTAAAACACAAACATTTCAAACATTAGTCCTGACAAAATATAACAAGAAATAAAATAAAACAAAATGTAGAAAAAGTAAATAAGGTGAGAAAATCATGGGTTGCCTCCCATGCAGCGCTTGTTTAACGTTGTTAGCTTGACGACTGGAACTTATACATCTCTTGTCGGGATTGGTGGATCACTTAGAGTGTGGCTGGAGTAGGTTGTTGGAATGTCTCCTCCTTCGTAGAGCTTCAGTCTTTGTCCATTGACGATGAATGGTTTACATGTCTCGTTTTTTATTTCAACAGCTCCAGACCTCAGAATTTTTGATACTTTGAAAGGGCCAGTCCATCTTGAACGGAGCTTTCCTGGGAAGAGCCGTAGCCTAGAATTGAACAGGAGAACAGGGTCGCCTAAGTTGAAGTCTTTTCTTACGATTCTTTTGTCGTGCCAAGCTTTTGTTCTTTCTTTGTATATTATGCCATTCTCGTAGGCTTGCTGTCTGAGTTCTTCCAATTTGTGGATGTCAAGGATACGTTTCTCACCAGCAGTTAGGTAATCCAAATTCAAAGTTTTAATGGCCCAATAGGCCTTATGCTCTAACTCAAAAGGTAAATGACAAGATTTTCCATAGACTAGTTGGTAGGGGGTTGTTCCTATAGGGGTTTTGAAAGCGGTTTTGTAGGCCCATAAAGCCTCTTGAAGCTTTTGCGACCAATCTTTTCTGGATACAGAGACAGTTTTTTCTAAAATTTGTTTAATCTCCCTATTAGATACTTCCACTTGGCCACTAGTCTGTGGGTGATATGGTGTTGCTACTCTATGCTTAACTCCATACTTGCTTAAAAGCATATCAAATATTCTTGATATGAAGTGAGATCCTCCATCACTTATAACTAAACGGGGTGTTCCAAATCTGGGGAAAATATAATTTTTAAATAATTTAATCACTACTCTAGTGTCGTTTGTGGGTGCAGATATCGCTTCAATCCATTTAGACACGTAGTCTACTGCAACTAAGATATACTTGTTTCCTAAAGATGGTGGGAATGGTCCCATGAAATCTATACCCCATACGTCGAAGAGTTCTACTTCTTGGATGTTTCTTAAAGGCATTTCGTCGCGTCTTGAAATATTTCCTGTGCGTTGGCATCTATCACGTTTGACAATGTAAGCATGGACATCACGCCACATGGTAGGCCAGAATAGGCCAGCTTGAAGAATCTTGGCGTAGGTCTTAGAGGTGCTTGCATGTCCACCATAAGGCGCAGAGTGACAATGCTGAATTATACTTTCTACCTCGTCTTCTGGAACGCAACGGCGGAAAATGCCATCTTTACCTCTCTTGAAAAGAAGTGGCTCGTCCCAATAGAAGTTTCTAACATCACTTAAGAACTTCTTCTTCTTGTGGTAATCGAGATCAGGGGGTATGATATCAGCAGCTAGGTAATTAACAAAATCAGCGTACCAGGGCACGTTACTTACAGCTAAGGATTTTTGAAAGTACTCATGAGGGTCTGGTTTTTTATCTTCAATGGTTTCCAACTGGGCTATCAGTCTATCATAGGCAAAATCATCATTTATGGGTACTAATTCAGGATTCAGGTATTCTAGCCTAGATAGGTGATCGGCTACTACATTTTCTGTGCCTTTTTTATCTCGGATATCTAAGTCGAACTCTTGTAGCAACAAAATCCATCGAAGTAACCTGGGTTTAACATCTTTTTTACTTAGCAGGTAACGGATGGCAGCATGATCGGTGTAAACTATAATTTTGGCTCCTACTAGATATGATCTAAATTTGTCTATAGCGAAAACTACCGCTAGGAGTTCTTTCTCGGTTGTTGCGTAATTGAGCTGGGCGGTGTCTAGGGTTCTACTGGCATAATATATTACATGTAATCTTTTATCTTTTCTCTGACCTAGAACGGCTCCTACAGCATAATCACTGGCGTCACACATTATCTCAAACGGTTCAGACCAGTCAGGGGGTTTCATAATGGGTGCTGAAATCAATGCTTGCTTCAAAAGGTTGAATGCTTCATTGCATTTTTCATCAAAGACGAATTCAGCATCTTTCATTAACAGGCCAGTTAAAGGTTTTATTATTTTGGAGAAGTCCTTGATGAAACGGCGGTAGAATCCAGTGTGTCCAAGGAAACTTCTAACTTCCCTGATAGTCTTGGGTGGTTTTAGGTTCTCTATAACTTCTATTTTTGCTTTATCTACCTCTATACCTCTTTCGGAGATTATATGTCCTAAAACAATTCCTTCAGTCACCATGAAATGGCATTTTTCCCAATTCAGCACAAGGTTCACCTCCACACATCTTTCCAGGATTTTCTCAAGGTTGATAAGACAATTTTGGAAATCAAAACCGCGAACCGAGAAATCATCCATAAATACTTCCATGATTCCATCTAGATAATCTGCAAAGATTGACATCATGCAACGTTGGAAAGTAGCAGGGGCATTACAGAGTCCAAAAGGCATTCGTCTGTAGGCAAAAGTTCCAAAGGGGCATGTAAAGGTAGTTTTTTCTTGATGTTCTGGATGTATAGGTATTTGGAAGAATCCCGAATACCCGTCTAGATAGCAGAAGTAAGAATGTCTGGCAAGACGTTCTAACATCTGGTCTATGAACGGTAAAGGGAAATGATCCTTCCTAGTTGCTTTATTTAACTTTCTATAGTCTATGCACATACGCCAACCTCCTTCTATCCGCTTTGCTATTTGTTCACCTTTCTCATTTTGCACAACTGTGATGCCTCCCTTCTTGGGTACCACATGCATAGGGCTCACCCACTTACTGTCCGAGATCTGATATATTATACCTGCTTTTAGCAACTTCAGAACTTCCTTCTTGACAACATCACTCAGTATAGGGTTTATCCTTCTCTGGTGTTCTCTGGAACGTTTTGAATCTGCTTCCAGCGAAATCCGATGCATGCATACGGATGGACTTATACCTTTCAGATCAGAGATATTATATCCTAAGGCTGAGGGATATCTTCGTAAAATGTCCAAGAGTTGATCTGTTTCTTTTTGTCTCAAGGCAGCACTAACTATAACCGGACGATTCATTTCTTCATCAAGAAACTCATATCTCAGGTTCTTAGGCAGTTCCTTAAGTTCCAAGGCTGGTTTAATAGGGCAAGGCATAGGATCTGGGGTAAGGGATAAACATTCGTAAAGGTTATCATCGATGTAGGGTTTCTTATAATTGTCATCTTCCAAAATAAGAGTTGATGGCAGCTTAATTGTTTCAATGACTTCTTCTTGCTCTAACTCCCTAACACATTCATCAATGATATCTATCGCATAACACGCGTCTCCTATCACAGGTGCCATAAGAAATTTTGAAAGTATAAATTCTATCTTCTCGTTCCCTACCTCAAAGGTTAGCTTCCCCTTTTTGACATCTATTATGGCTCCAGCAGTCGATAAGAATGGTCTACCTAGAAGAATTGGTATGTCATCGTCTTCTTTAATGTCCATGACAACAAAATCAGTAGGGATAAACAACTGACCTATCCTAACAGGGACATCTTCAAGTATGCCTATTGGATATTTAACAGATCTATCGACTAATTGAAGTGACATCTTGGTAGGTTGCAACTCTCCTAAGTTTAACCTTTCGCAAACCGCTAAGGGCATTAAGCTCACACTAGCTCCTAAGTCTAGAAAAGCTTTTTCGATGACATGACTCCCCAAAATACAAGGAATGGAAAATTTTCCAGGATCTTTATCCTTTTTTGCTAATTTATTTTCGGCAATAGAATTACATTCCAAGGGTTTCGGATCATCAAGTCTACGTTTATTGGTAAGGATGTCTTTGAGAAACTTTGCGTAGGATGGTATTTGGGTAATGGCTTCTGTGAACGGGATTTCTACGTGAAGTTTTTCTATAACTTTAATGAATTTCTGATACTGATTATTGATCTGGGTTTGTTTAAGTCTTTGCGGATATGGTATTGGTGGTTTGTATGGCGGGGGTGGTATATAGGTTTTGTCTTTGGGTTCTTCTCCCTTTTCTTGACTTTCCTGGTTTGCAGATTCCTCTAGTTTCTTCTTTTTATCTGGGATGTTGTCATCTTCCTTAGAAGTTTTGGGATCACTCAACCTTGGGTTACAAGGTTCATCATAAGCGGTCCCACTTCGTAGGGTAATGGCATTTGCTTGTCCTTTCGGGTTTTGTTGAGGTTGTCCAGGGAATTGTCCTCCAGGTGTGGTCTGAGGGGCTTGGTTTAAAGCTACCTGCGAGATTTGGGTTTCAAGCATCTTATTGTGAGTGATTATTTGGTCAACCTTGGTTCCTAACTGGGTAATTAGTTCGTTAACATGAATGTTTTGGTTCATGAACTCCTTGTTTTGTTGGATTTGAGCAGCGACAAAATTATCCACGATTTTCTCAAGGCTCGGTTTTGGTGGTATAGGTTGCATAGGTTGATTTGATCTTGGGGCTTAATAACTTAATTGTCTCGGAGGGGCAGTATTTTGGATAGGGTTATTATTCTTATAGGAAAAGTTTGGGTGATTCCTCCATCCAGGGTTATAGGTATTTGAAAATGGGTTCCCTTGGGTGTAGTTTACTTGTTCAGAGCTGGTCTCGTTTAACAGACTGCATTCTGCGGATTGGTGTCCTTTCGTCCCACATATCTCACAATCTGACGAAACTGCGGCTGCAGTATTCGGGGTTGTACACATATGCTCAACTCTTAGGGCTAATGCATCCATTTTAGCTTGCATCATGTCTATAGAGCTTAACTCATGTATTCCTCCTTGGGCTTCCTTCTTTTCCATTGTCGCTCGTTCTACTCCCCATGATTGATGGTTTTGGGCCATATCTTCGATAAGGGCACTAGCTTCAGGGTAAGGTTTGTTCATCAGTGCACCACCTGCGGCGGCGTCGATGGTCATCTTAGTGTTATAATGAAGTCCATTATAGAAGGTTTGAATGATTAACCAATTTTCTAAACCATGATGTGGGCATGCTCTTAACAGCTCTTTATATCTCTCCCAGGCTTCGAACAACGATTCTCCTTGGTTTTGGGTAAATCTAGTTATTTGGTTTCGAAGAACAGTGGTCTTACTCGGGGGAAAATATCTGGCAAGGAATACTTTTCTAAGGTCTTCCCAACTTGTTATGGAATTTGGTGGAAGGGAATCTAACCAAGATAGGGCCTTATCTCTGAGGGAAAAAGGAAATAATCTTAAGCGAATCGCCTCAGGAGGGGCTCCATTGGTTTTAAAGGTGTCTGCTAGTTGGAGAAAGTTTTTCAAATGTTGGTTTGGGTTCTCTGTAGCAAGACCTGCGAATTGTCTCTGCTGTACTAACTGCAGCAGGGATGGTTTAAGTTCAAAATTGTTAGCTGGTATGGCTGGATTTACTATACTAGAACTAGGTTCCTCGTTGGATGGTTAGGCGAAATCCTTAAGAGGTCTTTGATTTTGATCTTCGGCCATAGCTTTCCTAAGTTTACGGAAATATAAACGTGCGTGAGCGTAACGTTCTGGTTCAGCTAGAGGGTCTACTAAACTTCCGGTACTACGATTTTTTCGCATTGACCGGCGGGTAACTTCCTTAGTCTAAATGGTATAACAACAGGGTACGAAATTTGACGAAATTGGTCCCCGGCAACGGCGCCAAAAACTTGATGCGTATTTTTTCGCAAGTGTACGAACGCGTCAGAGTAATATAAAAGATTATCGTATCCACAGAGACCAAGTGTCAATCTATCGCTATCTATTGTTAAGGTGTGTATCTAAGGTGATTGAAAATAGTAGTTTTGAAGAGTGCACGGTAGTAAATAAAGTAATTAAAATTAATTGATAAAGACAGGTTCGAATGCAATTCACACAACCAATTGATAATCCAAGTACTTGCTAATAGAACTACTTACGGGCAATATCTTCTACTTTGAAAAGAACTAATTTGACAGGAACTGTCGCTTTCACGTATTCAGAACCGAGTTGTACCCCCTAATCAAACCCTTTTATTGTCACGGATAAAAAGGCGCGCATTGCGTTAGAGTAGTAAACCTATTTTTAAGAAATATAGTATCTTGACCAAGTTGAAAAGTATTTTAACCTGGATTTTCTAAAAAAAAGAGGTTCTTACGAACCAGACTTTAAACTTCTTAACGTGTCCGAAAATGGTTTTAAAATCTTTTTTCCTTTTAAATTAAAAACTCCTAATAAACTAAACAAAGCGCTTTCGCTGTTTTTGAAATAGTTTAAAAACAATTAAGTTTAGATAGGCGTTGGATGGCTTTCGATCTTACCCAACGGAATTTAAGAACAGGAAAACTTATATTGAAAGTTAAAATAGCCCTTAAGTGTTTCCACTAACAATTGTACAGATTATCGGTTCAGTTATGATCTTCACATTCTAACCTTTATAAAATTAGCCAGACATGGTAAAGTAAAAGTTCATTTTTATATTTTTCATAAAAAAAAGTATTTAAGTGCGAGTGCGGAAAGTAAATGAAAGTAGTGCGAGTGCGGAAAGTAAATGAAAGTAAAGCAGTGCGGAAAATAAATGAAATTAAAAGACAGTGCAAGAAATAAAGTTGACAAAAGGTAAAGTAATAAAAACCTGCTCCAATCGGAGTGGTTGAATAAAATGCGAACTGAAAGTAAAATGGCGGCAGGATTAACTTCCTTCCAGAGTGCTCCAAGACTTAATCTCACAGGCTCTTACAGACTCGATCTCTCGAATGTAGTAACACCTCGATGTGAAGCGATTACCACTATTACACTGATATATGCTTATGAACAACTAAGCTTGGATGAAGAAAAACGAAAATCTAAAGTCCTATTTATAGGCAAGGAAACATGTGGAAAAGACAAGGATGCCCCTAGCATTTGAATTTGGGCGGGAACTTGTTTTGCTCTTGTGGCGCCCGCCATGAGTGTAAAATTGCTTGGGCAGTTGGAGATTGTGGGGAAAAACAGTTGGGAGGAGTTTGAGACATGGCCACGTCATGGAAGACCCTGTGGCGGCCGCCAGAGTGGATGCCATAAGTGTAAAATGCTGATTTTCTCTATTTTAGCTCATTTCGGCTCCTTTTTCGCTCCTTTTCTCGCTCGGGGCTCCGATTAGACTAAAAACCTGAAAACAAAGAAAAACATAATAATAACATAATAAAATGACATTAAAAGACTAAGAATGCATGCGAAATCGGAGTCAAAAATACGGTGAAATTCAGTGTCATCACTTTTCTTAGTTCGGACTACAACAACTAAACTACAATCGGAATACACAATAACATATAAAGAAACATACATGGAATAAAACATATTACATTGAGGTATACACAGACTCATAGAGAAGAAATAAACAACTAAACCACAACCGAAATACAAGTTATGATGAAACATATATGGTAATCGTTTGAGTTTTATGAACATTTCAACGGTATTTCATTTAAAACAACAGTTCAGTACTGAGAGATGAACATTTTAGTGGTGAGTTACGTATCCCAAACATGATGACGAAACTTCGACAATTTTTGAAAAGAGATGATGTTGGAAGAATTAACGTTTAAAAGAGATGATGTTCGAGTTATGATGAAAATCACCAAGTTTTTTTTAATAGAATGACGATGAAGTTAAAGTGTTTGTTGATAGGTAAATGAAAAGTTAGATTCTAATTCTCTGAAGTATTCATGCAAAAGATCAAACACGTCAGGTTTTAGGAAAAACCGAGGGAATATATCAATTAAAAATATAAATAAAATATACAAGCCCTAAATAGCGCCATATTCTGGAAATTCATTTAAATTAACTATCACGTCGATTTTAAGATACAACCGAGGTAATAGATTAATTATTAATTAAATATTGTTCTGGACTGGGCCAGGGTCTGCCCCTCAGTCGAGAAGGCCCAACCCACAGGACATGAGATGGCCCAACAAGGACCTCTTTACAAGACCACTGTCGGGCACATACACGGCCCAACAGCGTCGGGCACGTGCCACCCCTCAACATTGTCGAGATCAGCAGAGTCCGTCGAGCAGAGGCATCAAGCCCCTCAGGGCTCGCTCTTCCTCGACACTCAGGTGCTCCTCCCTGCGAGGAGCCATCTCCTTCTCACATAAGAGTCCTCCCCGTGAGGACACGTCTCTCTCCGACACGCAAGACTCCTCCCCGCGAGGACACGTTCTCATGTAACCACCCACTCCCGATGGAATCGGTCTGCCCTAATTCAAGAGATCTAGGAACGGTTACCCCAGGGCGAAAACCACGTGTTGGTCTTCACTACGCCACGTAAGCCCTGGCATTTACTTGGATTGGGCCTGACAATCCAACCCAATGCAAGTAACCGTTGGCCCCGCGCTGGGGGCTCTTTATAAATACCCTCTCACATGAGAGGGTCAGGTTACACACACTTTCTTACTCTAACCTTGTACTTGCTTTTACTTGTGACCCTTGCCTTACTTGAGCGTCGGAGTACCTTGCAGGTACACCCCCCCCCCCCCCCCCCCGGCCGTCTTTCAACCTCACCAGAGCTGAAGTCCAGACGACGTTGTTGGCCACCAGATACTGTCTGATCCAGGTACGATCAGTGGCGCCGTCTGTGGGAACCCTTGCTTCCCCATTTTTCCTTCGATAAACCAAAACAATCCTCTCATTCATCACCAGCATGGCCAATCCGTCCGTTATCAAAGCTCTGGACACCGTCCTCGCACAACTCGAGAACGGAAACCACCACGAGGATGCCGCTATCCTCAACGGCGATGAAGGTGACATAAGAGACGGGCAGACCGCCTCCCCGGACTCCCAAGACGTGGCTTACAATGCCGCCCACCAAGACGATCAGCAAGCCATTTTTCAGCTAGTTACTCCTCCGCCCAATGCAGATGCGAGCACCGTGGCCCTATTTGCCTTGATCAATCAGACCAGTCAGCTGATCGCACACCAGAATACCAGAATTGAAGCACTAGAGTAAGGGCAGGCACGGCGATCTTCCCCGCGAATACATCGTCGTCCACCGTTACCTCGCCGTTCTCCTTCCCCACGAAGGACCCCTTCCAACGAATCTCGAACCCCCTCGCCGGTGCGCGGGGGCCGTCGGCCACGTCTTGAGCGCCCCTAGCCGACGATCTCTCAGAAACACCCTCGTTCCCCGCCTCGGAAGGAACCCAGGGCCTCCGCCACTACCAAGAAGTCCAAACAGACCGAGGAGAGGCGAGGAACCGTTCGAGGAATTCCCCTCCACGGCATCAGCGATCCCCTTCGAGGTCCCCGACAGGAAGTGACGACGACGACCAGAGGACCCCTCTGTCATGGGAGATCATGAATGCCCCAATTCCTGCGGGCATGGAGAAACCTCCGCAACTGGGGAACTACGACGGCCTGGCTGACCCCGACGACCATGTCGAAAGTTTCGAAGCCATGCTCGACTTCAGAAACGTCAGGGGAGCCATTAAGTGCAGGCTTTTCCCCACCACCTTGTGGAAGGGCGCCATGACTTGGTACAAGGGCCTGGCACCCGGGTCGATCACATCCTGGAAGCAACTAAAACAATGCTTCACCAAACACTTTACTGCATCTCGTCGAGACCCGAAGACGGAAGCTTCCCTAGAAAGCATCTTCCAGGGGAAGAACGAATCTCTCTGAAACTACATTGAGAGATTCAACAGAGAAGCTGTCGAGGTCCATACGACTGGCGACATGAAGAAGTATTTAATCATCCACGGGCTACGTTTTGTATCTGACTTTGCCAAGTCCGTGGGCCTCCGCAGACCCCGCCGTCTGGAGAATCTCCTCCAACGGCTAAGTCGTACATCGAGCTCGAGGAGTCGGAGGCAGCGCAGACCGCCCTTGAATCAAAACGTAAAGAAGGTCCCCGCGGCCACAAAGAAGAAGACTCTCCTTCCCGACGAGGAGGAGAAAGAAAGAGAGATAATCACCCCTGTGAACCTCGTGAACCACGTGGACCAGCTGGCCGGTTCACTGAATACACCCCACTCAACGCTCCCCGCGCGCGAATCCTCTCAGAGTGCCAGAACTCAGAATTTGTGAAAGGAGGAGTCCGCTTTCCGAAGCCCACTGCCCCCAAATCAAACGTTGACAAGTCAAAATACTGTAGGTTCCACCGGAGCCACGGGCATGTCACAGAAGACTGTATCCATCTCAAAGATGCTATTGAAATTTTGATCAAGGAAGGGCACCTAAAGAAATACGTCCAGAAGAATGATACTCCTCGTCCCAGCTCCTAGGAAGCCCAGAACGTCGAGGAGACGACGCCCCCTCCCGACGAGAGTCAGCTTCAGGTCGCCCTCAGCGTCACTCGACCCGAGGTCTTCTTTGTCCCCGTAATCATTGAGGGCCAAGAAGCAATTCGCAACATGTGGGCGACAGCTGTACCCCAAAATTTGCCCGCCCTATTTCTAACATTTAAATTATTTTTAACTTTGATTTTATAAGTTTTTTGGTTCAATTTCACTAATATTTTAACAGTAATTTTTATTCAAAAATAGGTAACAGTTTACTTTAAATTGTTTAAATAACAAATAGTTGTTTGACCTTCATATGCTTTCAAGTGCATTTTTATTTCGAATAAACAAGATAGCACAATTGGTAAAGAGTAAAAGCTTGCAAGCATAAGGTCACGGGTTCGAATCCCATTATCTGACTTTTTTGTTATTTTTTTGTTACTAACTTTATTTCCATTTTAAAACACCAAAATTGTATTTTTTTTATTATTTATTTTTAATTTTCGTTTTTTATTTTAATGCATTTTTAAAAATATTTATTTATTTGATTTTATGCACTTTTTACCAAAAAGGATAAAAAAAATCATAATAAATACAAAAAATATTTCCTTTCTTGAGTACTTGTTTCCTATTGGTCAATCTGTGTCAGTTTGTGTCATACTCAGCTTCTGATTGGTCAGCTTGCTAACCAAGGAAGATCTTTTGTCAATTTTATTCCCCTTTTTGCCCTTTAACCTGATTTTCCCATGCTATAAATAGCCCTCTATTTTCACAGTTTTGAGAGAACAAAATCCACAGTCTCACAATTTCACTCACACATACAAAACACTTTTCTCTTTCAATTGTTCATCAAAACTCATATCCTTCATCAATATTCATCACAACTCTCCAACAAAAAAGTAAAAAATCACAAAACCTCTCAAGATCAACTCTATCCTTCCGATCTGCCGCTCACCGGACTACCTCCGATCGCCGCTCCTCCGTGTCCGTACAATCCGTATAGTCCATATAATCCGTACAGTCCGTACAACCGTACGAGATCCGCCGCTCCTTCGTCGTCCGTAAACAACCGCACCAGATCCGCCTCCTCTCTCCGTTTTCTAACTAATAAGGGTTCGTATCAAGTTTTTCTGACATTTTTTTTCTTTTCACTTATATATTTATTTGCTATTTAAATTCCTAGAAAAATTGTATAGGTCGCACAGTTTTTCTTTTTGTAATAGCCGTAGTTTTATTTCCCGCAAGGTTTGTTATACTTATGTATCTCTCCCAAAGCCTTGTAATAGCGTACGGATTTTACTTTCCGCACTTTACTTTCCGCTATTTTATTTTACAACTGTGTAGTAATTAGGGTTTGTATGGCAAAACTAAAAAAAAAAATCTAAAAAACCCTAATTCAAGATAAATAATTGAAACTAATCCACTCAATCACACTTGCACCTCTAGGGTAGCCTCTCTCAGTTGCCTTACGAACATTGGTCATGTGCCTCGAAAGTAAGGGTACTTAAGCAAAAGACGCGTACGAATAATATCATCATAGTCCCTTCGATTAAAGATCATAGTCCCTAGATGAACCTTCGAGTTGCCTACGAAAAAAATGATCTTGTCCCTTGATGACCCTACGGAAAAATGATGGTAGTCCCTTCGAATTGCTAAGGTATCCTTACATGTTGCCTTCTATGACCATTCGATGACCCTTCGTCGTCCCTTCACATCCAATAGATAGGACTACCTACCCACTAATGGTATGGATAGTACTATCTCTCAAGGAAAAGGATAAGTACAAGAAAGGCCTTATAAATTAAGGGTAAGTAACTTTTAAATGCTTGCTCACAACTAAAAAAAAATAAACACTTTTCACACCTCACACTTTCAAAAATATTTTCAAAAACAAACACTTTGTATACATTCTTACACGAATTATTACAAAGTCAACTTTTACAAAAAATATTTTCTGAACACACACCACATTTCAAAAAAAGCAAGTTAAAGTGAGCAAGCAATTAAGAGCCCGTAGATAACTACGGATGAAAAAGGGTGCTAACACCTTCCCTTTTCATAACTTACCCCCCGAACTCAAAATCTTTTCAAAAAGGTATTTCCTGTTCTTTTCACCTTTCCTAAATAAATTGGATAAAAGAAAAGTCGGTGGCGACTCTTACTAACCGCAACATGTTTTGCGAAAAGAAAATTAAAAAGTCAGTTCTCCGCCGTATCACAGAACTGGCGACTTCACTGGGGAATTGAATTCTAAAGAGGGGTTAACTTAGAGTTAGATCACTTTACCACTTGCTTAAAATTGTTTGACTTATGTACTTTATTTTTAATGGGCTTTGTTTTGGGGTTACTTGTGTGAAAGGTCCTACACCCGGACCTAGTGATTCCTTAGGTAAGTGACAATAGATCATGGAGACTGTACGACATGTACCGATATGGTTGATATGATGGTCACAGTCTTTAGAACCCTAGTTAACTCAACTTTGGCCATTAGAAGGTAGTGAGATGGCCGGCTTTGTATTTTGACCGAAGTTGGTTGATACTCGAGGCTACGCTCATTGAGATCAGACTTTCGGGATGTTTTGGTCGGCCACTCGAGTGTCGCACTAAAATAAAGCCTTTGAGAAAGATCTGTGATATGAGTCCTTTAGAACCCGGTTACTATTCTAGGACAGGTTGAGCCAACTAAACCTCAGTGGGGAAGGGTACTTGCCTATGGACTTCATACAAGCCTTTAAACCTAAGGCTCTTGTATGACTTGTTTGTGTGTACTACTTATTTACTATTAACTTGTACATGACATCATAACATCATAACATCATAACATATCATTTTCACTAACCATTTCAAGGACCAAGGAATTTATCTTTATTCGTCGTTGCAGGCCATGGCTTCCGTTCCTAGAAATTTCATCCGAGTCAACTTTGTAAGGGTTCCTTCCCAGCTTAAAGAATTGGTCTTAAAGGTTCTCGATGGCTCTCGATTCACCAAAAGACATGGTTTTCTACTCGACTTGGTTACCTCAGGTTTTGAAGAAGACATGATGAGAGTCCTATTTCATTTCTTCGATCCTAAGCACCATTGTTTCACCTTCCCGGATTACCAATTGGTGCCCACGATGGAGGAGTTCTTTAAGTTACTTGGAATACCTATTCTCGATCATATGCCTTTTATCGGTCTAGAAGACGTTCCAAAGCCTGAAGTCATTGCAGCTGCTTTACATCTGAAGAGGTCAGACATTGTGTCTAATTGGGAAACAAGGAGTGGAGTCAAGGGGTTTCTTGCTAAGTTCCTGATTGAGAAGGCTCAATTGTTCCTAAGCGCTATGAGTTACCATGCTTTTGAGGAGGTATTGGCTTTGTTGATCTATGGGTTGGTGTTGTTCCCTAATCCAGACCAACTCATAGACGTGCACGCTATCAAAATATTTCTGACTCATAACCCGGTACCTACCTTGCTCGGGGATATTCCGCACTCGCTTCACACTCGTACTATCAAGGAGCGATGGATTCTCATGTGTTGTGTACCCTTACTATCCAGGTGGTTTATTTCGCACCTTCCCCGGTCAATGTTGAAGAATGAACAAAGGTTGCAGTGGTCTCGAAGGATAATGTCACTCTCCCATTCAGATATCTATTGGTGTGCCCGATCTCTTGAAGACTTCACTCTTATTGATCATTGTGGCGAATTCCCTAATGTACCACTCCTTGGCATTAGGGGAGGCATCACCTGTAATCCTTCGCTAGCCTTGTGCCAGTTTGGTTATGCTCGAAGGGATGGTCCTCATGATATGCTTATTCAGGGTATTGTGTTCAATTATGAAGATGATCCTCAAGGTTACCGTCAAAGGTTTATACGTGCATGGAATAAGGTGTATAAGATTGAAAGCAGGACCTTGGGACAGAAAAACTCCATTCCTTTGGAGCCTTACCTCAGATGGGTGCGCACTCGTGCTCGAGATCTTATTATGCCATATCCAGCTGTCAGACCAGTGATTGTTGAACCTGAGTTTAAGGGAGATGTTCCTCAAGTCATTCTCCATCCAGATATGCCTACCGATCTTGAAGAGCTGCAGAAGTCCTGGGTTCAGATGAAAGAAGAAAGGGACACCTTTGAGACTCAGTTCTATGCTAGTGAGAAGAAGGTGTTGGAGTTGACAAAATTACTTCATGAGGAGCAGAGCATCAATGCTTACATCGGCACAAAGAGGAAGCGCCCATGGGAGACTTGAGTCTTGAGTCCTAGGTCTTAGGCGTTTTTGAAATTTCCTTTCATTGTAGCCCATGAGGCATAAAAAAAAAGAATTTTGAGTTTACTAATAAAAGTTTTCCTTTTGTTTTTGTTTGTTTGCAAAGATAAACTCTAAAGTCCTTGAAATCATTGCATATGCATCTACATCTCATAATCATTGCATAGCAGGTTTCTAAGACAGGTCTCTCATCTTCTCGCTGTTTATTTCAGAAGAAATGGCTCTCGAGCAAACTGTCAAAGATCTCCAGGCCCAGAACGCCCAGTTCAAAGAGCTGATCCTCAACTTGTCCAAGGGGCAAGAAGAACTGAAAGCACTTCTGACCAAGAAGAAGAAGAAAGCAAGAAAATCAACTGGCGTCATCAACATGGAGAGGAGATTCAAAGGTCCGGCTAAACAGGTCAAGGAAATTAGGATCCCAGTAGACCAAGATGGTGAACTGGATGACAACTATGAAAGTGACAAGCATGAGGAAAATAGTAACCACGGCACCGGTGGACACTCTGAAGAGGAAGATGATTATCTGGATGATCAGTATCCCCCTGGTGATGAGAAATACAAATTACTTGAAGAACGTCTGATAACCATTGAGGTTCAGAAAGTACCTGGTTTGGATTTTGAGGATTTGGGATTTGTTAGTTCCTGGATTGGCTGGAATTTTGGTAAAACAAAGTATATTCAATGTTGATGTCAAGGTGCTGATGTTGCAACATTGAAGTCTTAACACTGGGTTGTGTTAAGTAATTAATTGCTGAAGTTGGATGTCTGATGTCACACAGGTGATGTTGTAACATCAGATCTGCAGAATTAACAACAGCAGGTTGTGATGTTGTTAGGTTTGCGTATTAGCTGGAATTGTGGAGAGCAAGCTGTCTCATTGGATGCGAATATCTTGGGATAGATATTTGCTGCTGCATAGGAGATCTGTTGCAGATTTGTAGGAGATTTAAAAGGTTGAAGATCTAAAAAGATTTTAGGAGAAAATCTGTTTTAGATATTCAGTTTTAAATAACAAATCTGGGAGATATTGTAGCAAGTCCAAGACCAATTCAAGGAGCTATATAAAGCGCACAAGACCAAAGGAAAAAGGTACAGAAATACAGAGAGAAGATCAAGAGCATAGGCTGAGTGTCTTGAGTATTTTGTACGAGTTGCGTAACCAGAATTCTAGGGTGAATTGTTGTGTCGTATTCTGTCCTCTCTAGAAGCTGTGAAGTAATAGAGAGTGGTTGCTTGATCGAAGCTGTGAAGTAAGATCAAGGGTACTCAAAGTGGTCTCTTTGAGAGTTTGTAAGGGATTGAGTGGTGTTCTCATACCTAAGTGGGTTCTTAGGTAGGAAGTCATTAGTAGAGTATAAGTTTAGGAGATTGTCAACGGGTTGTTGAGTCTGTAAATTATATCTACAAGTAGTGAATTCCATCCCTGGCTTGGTAGCCCCCAGAGTAGGTTGGTTGTAACTGAACTGGGTCAACAATTCTTGGTGTTATTTTACTGTTTTGTTGTCCATTATGCAGAGTGTGTTGTTGTGACATCACACCTTAACATCACACGTCTGATACCAGAATTTCAGGATTGGTTTTAGGAATTGTCATTCCTTCCAAGTTCCAACAACAACAACAACATCATAAGAGAAAATCCAATGGTTGTGGCTGCTGCACATCCAGCTGTGACTTCTCCATACTATCCCACAAATCCAATGGTTGTGGCTGCTGCACATCCAGCTATCAACAACACTGTCATCACAAGAAAAAATGTTAAAGAAAATCAGCAAGAACACCAAGAAAAAACTACTGTTGCAGAAATCATCAAATCCATTGGCATAAATCATCAAATCCATTGGCATAAATCATCAAATCCATTGGCACTAATGTTGGTAACTTTTCAACATACTGTTGTTAAAGAATACATTGGCATAAATCATCAAATCCATTGGCATAAACTACTGTTGCAGAAAAAACTAATGTTAAAGAATACATTAAAATGTTGGTAACTTTTCCAATATTTGTGATTCCATATAATCCAAAGAATAGGAATGGAAGAATGAAATTAACAACTACCAAAAGAACACATCTCTGTTTTCCTCAGTAAACTCTTGACAATGAAGAGTTTCACTGAAAGTGTTGACAAATGCTAGAAATTCGAAGTTGTTTTAGCAGAAGTAGTGAAAATTATAAGAGAGCATAATGATTAGCATCTCTTGGAAAGCAAAAGCAAATTTTGTTTTCATACTGCCTTCCTTGTTTTGGAAAGAAGTATTAAGAAACTAGTTCATTTAACTGAAGTGAAATATAGCAAAAAAACAGTGAAAATTTAAAGTTATGGGAGGGAAAATATCAATAACTGCTACCAAACCTATCAATAAAAGAAATCATAGATATTGGAAAACTAACTATATATCGTGATACTAACTGCTACCAAACCTTCATGTCATTAACAGCAGGATCAAATTTGACAGCATAACTATTCTATATTCAGCTCATGAACTGTTCTATATCAATATCAGGTTAATTATTATTTAATGAATGGAAAAGCATAACTATTTAATTGACAAAAACCACAATAGAAAAGCATAACTCCAAAACACAAATACAAATAACTTGTGTCATAATTCCAAAACACAAATACTCACCATGTTAAATCATAGAAACAACAACTCTTAATCTTCAAAATGGTAACCCAAACAACTTTCCATCAATTCACCTGTAATAAGAAGTAAAATGAAGTTAAATAAAACACCATCTCATTTAACACTTTTACACTAAATGAAGTACAAAATACCTTCATCGTCGGACTCCATTTCATTCAACACAGTATAGCAAATTCTTCTGCAACTCTAGAAGTTCCTATACATCACATGTAGAATAACAAAGAATAAAATTAGTTGACAATATATAAACATTATTTGACATACATTACAAAATTGAATTGATAGTTTAAACTTTTACCATTATTCTCAGCAGCCCATAGCCAACTCCTAGCACACATCAAAGCCTCTACAGTACTCCAGTTAAGTCGGCTACGACGAGGACTCAATATTCGACCACTATTACTAAAGGCCGATTCAGAAGCTACTGTGGAGATAGGAATAGCTAACACATCTCTTGCAATTGCTTGAAGTGTTGGATACACAACTCCATTTACCTTCCACCAATTCAAAATGTCAAAATCTGGAGTTTTTTTTTATAACTGGCTCCTTCAAATAATGATCCAACTCATACTTAACACTTGAACTTGAATTTTCCGCAATCGTCTCAACGTATGCATCAAATTCGGCCTCGTCATCAACAACAGTAGTTGTACCAATGGATGGAGTGGTAGGTTGTGCATCTCTAAGTCTAATCTGTTGATAATCATTGAGCAAATCATAACACATCTCCTTGATTCTACTAACTTGTGCACTTGAATCTTGGCCATACAACTTAGGGAACCAGAAATCAAGTACAGCCATCTTCTTCCTAGGGTCTAAAACTGCAGCAACTCCCATCATATCATGAACACCACTCCAATAATTTTGAAATTTTTCCATCATTTTTGTGGCCATCATCTCAATAATTGAATTGGAGGACTTCTTCCATTCCTCTATTGCCAACTTAATCTTACAAATCTTAGGAAAGTACAAGTTGGCAGTTGGATATTTTGTACCAGAAATCAACTCAGTTACTTCATTAAACAATTTAAGGCACCCACAAACATCTTTAGCAAATTGCCACTGTGAATTAGTTAGCAAACAAGTGTACAAAGACTCACGTTGCTTCAACCGAATAAATACATCCTTGTACTCTATGGCAATATCAAGTATCTTATATGTGCTATTCCATCTTGTTGGACAATCTAGAGCTAACTTTCTAGTACAAACAATTCTCAATTGTCTAGCGGTATCTTCGAATTTTTCATGCCTTTTAGGTGTAGCACTCCAAAAGGCAACACTATCCCTAATATTTTCTACCCCATCCTTAAGCACTTGTAGCCCCTCCTGAACAATTAAATTTAGGATGTGCTCACAACAACGCATATGTAACAAAGACCCATCCCTTATCAAACTTTCCAGCGGCAACTTATCCTTAATTTTCCTAATCATGGAGTCATTTGTGCTACAATTATCTAAAGTAATTGTACAAAGCTTTGAATCAATGTTCCAATCCATTAAACAATTAACAAGTGCTTCAGCAAGTCTTTCACTAGTGTGAGGGGCTGGAACATAAATGAACCTAATATAACAATATTTACACTCAATCAATATTTACACTCAAACATAATAATAAATACATTATACAATTAAGTTATAAAATCAAGTACTTTGTTACCTCAAGATTCGACTCTGTAAAGTCCACGAGCCATCAATATAGTGAGCCGTAACCGCCATATACCCTTTTTTTTGGTTGCTTGAAGTCCACATATCTGTGGTAATCGCCACTCTTCCGTCATGGCTATCTAACATCTTCATAGCACATTTTTTCTCAAAATCATAAACTTTCAATACCTCCTTCTTGATTGTGTTTCGAGTAGGAACTTTAAACAATGGTTGAAGAGAAACAAAGACTCTTCGAAGACCAACGTGATCCACAATTGATAGTGGATAATCGTGCAAAATAATAGCTTCAGCAATCAACTTCTTCACATTTTCTGGATTATAAGTTCCAATTCCCAACTCTTCCTTTCCTTCTGAGATAGTGGGCATGAGAAATGGTTGTCCTTTGTCATGGCTTTTATTCTTAATCTTTTTTTGAATACAACTCAAGAGATGTCCTTTCAAGTGATTTGTTCCATTCTTTGAAGTGCCACTAAGTTATTTTTTACACCAGATGCATTCAGCCTTTTCTTTCCCATTCACTTTCATCTTTTTAAATTCTTGCCACACATTACTTCTTAGTTTCTTTGATGGAGGTTCTAAGCTTGTGTCAATTTCTTTTTGTTGCCCAACATTAGGTGTCGGACTCGGATTAGAAGATACCTCCTGATGTGTTGGTGGACATGTACTTTCTTGTGTAGGATTAGATGTTCCTTCCGGTTCCGGGGTAACCGAGGTTGTGTTCGCTTGATCCATTTGACCTATTAAACAGAAAATTAATCATTAAAAAGCAGCAATATATATTTAAAAAGCAGCAGCTATATATATTTATTCAATTCAATATAAAAAGCAGCAGCAATATACAAATAACATGCAGATGCTTTCACAACAGATAACAACTTCATAACCTCTAACTAACTAACAATACCAAACTATCTGTCACAACAACACAACTAGTTTCAACAATGTAACCTCCTCATAACTGAATTTTGAATTTCATAACTAACTTCAACCATCTCACTTCCTAATTTCTAGCCTATCTTAACTAACTCAACAATGCCATTTGATGTGAATTTCATTTTACATTTCTAATAGATTTTTAGAGTAGGAAAGCTATAAATAACACAGTCACAATTCAGTTTAGGGGATCCTCATTCTTTTCTCTCTGTCATTCACAGTTCAGTTTGGGAAAAATAATGATCACTTGCAAGAAAATAGCAGTGGCTTGATAAATATTAGATAAATTTTAAAATCATCTTCGAATTTATACTTGGCCAAAATTCAACCACATTGGCTTGCAATGCAATGACTGCACTAACTGCACATATAAACACATATTTCTTTTGATTGTGACTCTTGATTTTTTCATATTCAAAATTTAGCTCTTTCAATTAAGGGAGCAATTTGACACTCAAACCCATCTCTCTTGGAAACTTATAAGCAGATGCCTATATATGAGGGTATTCAAAATTGCAATCAAGAACAATAACTTTAATTGAAACAGAAGCCGTCGGAAAAGATAAACTTCAAAAAGAACAGAAGAGAAAAGTGAATAGACAAATTGGTACTCAAACTATAAGAACCTGTCAAAATATTCCATCATTTTTATCAATTGGCAAATACATTTCCAAAATTGTGAAATGTAATTTAAAATGGTCCCTCTGCTAACTTATATTTTAGAGACTACGATATATCGCATGAACACACATTCTTGAATTTAATCACAGTTGACATTACTTCACATCTTATGGTCCACAAATCGCTATAAGCACCTAATTCATAATAAGCATATATATGTTAGATTTTTTAGCACAAGCCCAATTGGAGGAGTGTTTTACATATTTGGTTACAACTCATAATTCTCCTAACACTAACTGACTGTAACTAACACTAACTCATAATTCTCCTAACACTAACTCATAATTAAGAGCTACTAACTATAACTAACAGAAATACAGGGGAATTTCACGGCAGTTTCGGTTGAATTTCAAAGGAATTTCACACAAAGTTTTAGTCTATAAATACAGAGCAGTAATAGCAACAGATAAACCAACATTCAACAGAAAAACTGAAAAACCAACAGCAACAGCATCAGCAGATAAAAACCGAAACCGAAACAGTAATGCGAATTCAAACAACAACAGCAGCAGTTAGAAATTCAAACAACAACAGCAGCAGATAAAAACTGAAACAGTAATGCGAATTCAAAACCGACTCGCTTCAGATTTAGACTAAGTTTCGACTTAATAAACTAGTGTCACAGTTTGAATTAATTCATTACCTCATAATTTTCATCAACACAACAAAGGAAAGTTAAGGAAGTTTGGGAAAAATAATGATCACTTGCAAGAAAATCAAGGTATTATTCAAAGTTTGAATACTGATGTAAAACCAAGATCAAAGACAAGTCTCAGTACCTCAAATAATGCCTTGACGTCAGCAGTGGTTTTTTGCGTTGCAGGAGAGGCTATGATTTGCGAGTATTGGACGAAACTTTATTCAAATTTCTTAATCAATGATAAGTCATTTAACATTTTCTCAATTGCTTCGTCATCCTGAGCTCGCCCTCAATCACCCAATCAATTCTTCGAAGGCTACAACCATATGGAGGAAAGTTTAATATAGAACTGGGCAGCACAAATATACACCCAAAAAAAATCATTACTCTATTTGTTAGAAAAATAACTTTTTTTGGATAATAAATCAACTTTTTGAACCATGACCTAGAATATATTCTCGTGAGGTAAGTGAAAAAAGAACAATGCAAAAGAAGGCTCACGATTAGGCGGATGATGAATGAGAAAATAGAATAATTGTGAGATACCATTAAGGAGAAGAAAAATAAATAGCAACGTAATCAATTCCTTAAACGATTAGCTTTTACTTATACGAGTTCTCTCTAATTTAGAGAGTTTTCGTAAATCTAATTTAGAGAGTTCTCTCAAAATGACCTAAAATAACCATCCCTGCCTAAAAGGTTAAATTTCAGAGAGAAGGAGAAACAAATAATTTCTACCTTAATAGCACGATACGAAATCTGCAAGTCACGGTGGGAGGAGGGAGAGTGAAACTGAAACGAGCAGCCAGCAGCCGTAGTGACGGAGGGAGAGTGAAACTGAAATGGAAGGAAACAAACAAATGAATGAAACCCTAATTTACAATTATATATATGCAGGGGCAGTTAAGTAATTTTAAGGTTAAACGGGTGTGGTTTCGGGTTTCGGGTGTGGGTTTTACACCACCCAAACCCGCACCCGAAAAATCGGGTGGCACCTGAACCCGAACCCGAACCCAGTCAATTCGGGTTTCGCCCGTTGACTCGGGTGCGGGTGTGGGTGGGCCCTGCGGGTATGGGTTTGTCTGCCATCCCTAGCTGTCTCATTGGATGCGAATATCTTGGGATAGATATTTGCTGCTGCATAGGAGATCTGTTGCAGATTTGTAGGAGATTTAAAAGGTTGAAGATCTAAAAAGATTTTAGGAGAAAATCTGTTTTAGATATTCAGTTTTAAATAACAAATCTGGGAGATATTGTAGCAAGTCCAAGACCAATTCAAGGAGCTATATAAAGCGCACAAGACCAAAGGAAAAAGGTACAGAAATACAGAGAGAAGATCAAGAGCATAGGCTGAGTGTCTTGAGTATTTTGTACGAGTTGTGTAACCAGAATTCTAGGGTGAATTGTTGTGTCGTATTCTGTCCTCTCTAGAAGCTGTGAAGTAATAGAGAGTGGTTGCTTGATCGAAGCTGTGAAGTAAGATCAAGGGTACTCAAAGTGGTCTCTTTGAGAGTTTGTAAGGGATTGAGTGGTGTTCTCATACCTAAGTGGGTTCTTAGGTAGGAAGTCATTAGTAGAGTATAAGTTTAGGAGATTGTCAACGGGTTGTTGAGTTTGTAAATTATATCTACAAGTAGTGAATTCCATCCCTGGCTTGGTAGCCCCCAGAGTAGGTTGGTTGTAACCGAACTGGGTCAACAATTCTTGGTGTTATTTTACTGTTTTGCTGTCCATTGTGCAGAGTGTGTTGTTGTGACATCACACCTTAACATCACACGTCTGATACCAGAATTTCAGGATTGGTTTCAGGAATTGTCATTCCTTCTAGGTTCAAAATTCCCATGTTTGCTCAATATGACGGTGTGTCTTGCCCGAAGCTGTATTTGAGATCTTATGTCCGAAAGATTCAGCCACGTACTACTGACAAAAAGTTGTGGATACATTTTTTTCAAGAGAGTTTGTCTGGAGCTCAATTGGAGTGGTACTATCAACTTGAGAGCACCAATATTCGTACCTAGAATGATTTGGCTGAAGCTTTCTGCCGGCAATACCAATATAACTCTGATTTGGCGCCAACTCGAATGCAACTCCAAAGCATGTCCATGGGCCCTAATGAAAGTTTCAAAGAGTACGCCCAGAAATGGAGAGATCTTGCAGGCAGGGTTCAACCTCCTTTAGCTGACAGAGAGTTGGTTGACATGTATGAGCACACTAACCGGTCCTTTCTATAGTCATCTACTTGGAAGCTCGTCATCCGGTTTCACCGAGCTGATATTGACAGGAGAACGTGTTGAAAATAGAATTCGAAGTGGTAAAATACAAGTGGCTACATCTTCAAACACTACAAAGAAGCCACATAATGGGAAGAAGGAATCTAATGCTGTATACGGCCAGAAAGGTCGCAACCAATCTGTTGGGGCAGTTCTGATCTCTGCACCGGTGCCACAACAATAACAAGGTAGTCAGCGTAAGCAGGATACACCCAGGAGACAGTTTACAAAGATCAATATGTCATTGGCTCAGGCGTTGCAGCTTATGCTGAAGGCAGAGTTGGTTACTTTGAAGGATCCTCCTAGGAATCTTAATACTTCCGCTCCTAGCTATAATCCCGATGCAAGGTGTGCATACTATTCTAATAGTCCTGGACATGATACGAACAGCTGTTGGGCGCTGAAGAACAAGATTCAAGACATGATTGACGCTAAGGAGATTGAGTTTGATCCCCCTGAGACTCCTAATGTGATTACCGCTCCTATGCCGAATCATGACAAGATCGTTAGTGCTATTGATGATGGTTCTTATGTTGCTACTGTGGTTGACTTGACTGCTCCTCTATCAATTGTTAAGAAGAAGCTGTTGCAAGCCGGTTTATTTCTGGGCTGCGTTGAAAACTGTCATTATTGTGCATCTCAATCCAATGGTTGTGTGAAGCTGAAAGAGGGCATTCAGCGTTTGATGGACGACCGTACTATACTGTTTGAGAAGATTCCTTCTATGGAGAACTTATGTGAAAGTTTGTCCCGAGGTCTAAAGTTTGAGGACGTATCTGTGGTTACTAATTCCAAAACTCCTGTGAGGATCACCTCTAAAGTTCCTGTGAAGATTACTGCCAAGCCTAGAGTGGCTCCCCTGATTATCACTACGCCCGGTCCGATTCCATATTCCTCTAGCAAGGCTATCCCGTGGAATTATGGTGCTGATGTTTACATTCATGGTGTCAAGCAAGAGCCTTTGACTGATGAAACTGCTGAAGTTACTAATCCCGATGTCGACAATATCGTCGGGACTAGTAAGGTTACCCGAAGTGGAAGAATTTTCTCCCCAGAAATCTCTCCGAAGACTGTTACTACTCCAGTTCATATCTCTGCCTCCGAATCAATTACTGAGACTCGAGACAAAGAACTGGTGGTTGAGCCTGCCCAAATGAAGACCTCGGGTGAAACTACTATCGAAGATCCCTCCAAAGAAATGGAGGAAGTGCTGAAAATTATCCGCAAGAGTGATTACAATGTTGTTGAACAGTTGGGACACACCCCCTCCAAGATCTCTATGCTATCTCTGTTGTTGTGCTCCGAGGCCCATGCTAAGGCTTTGGTGAAGTTTTTGAAATCTGCACATGTGCCACAGGAAATCTCTGTTGACCAGTTTGAAAATTGTGTCGCTAGCCTGATAACTGATAATGGTCTAGGATTTTCTGACGTTGATCTGACTCCCGCCGGAAGGAACCACAATAAGGCCCTGCATGTCTCTATTGAGTGTAGGGGCACTACTCTATCTCATGTACTGGTGGACACGGGTTCCTCATTGAATTTATTGCCGAAGATTTCTCTAGACAAGCTTGACTGTGAAGGGGTTGTGCTGAGACCCAGTGATGTTGTGGTGAGAGCTTTTGATTGTTCAAAGAGATTAGTGCACAGAGAGGTTGATCTTCCAATCAGAGTGAGTTCTCAAGTCTTTATTTCTAATTTCTATGTAATGGACATTCGTCATGCCTATTCCTATCTGCTTGGGCGCCCTTGGATACATGGGGCAGGCGCTGTGACTTCTACCTTACATCAGAAGCTGAAGTATCCCGTGAAAGGCAGGATTGTCACCGTCTATGGTGAAGAAGAGTACATGGTTAGTCATTTGAATACTTTCAAGTATGTTGAGATGGATGGCGAATTCCTCGAGACTCCTTGTCAAACATTTGAATTGGTTCCTCAGACTGTTCCTATTGCTAAACCAGTTCCTACTGTCCCCAAAGTCACTAGAGTATCTCCTGCAATGGCTTCCCTAAAGGATGCTAGAGTTGTGGTCGAAGAAGGTGGTGGCACCATTTGGGGTCAGCTTCCTGACATCCCTTACAAGTCTGACAAATTTGGTTTGGGCTTCACTTCAGAGGCTCAGAGAGCTGTACATCATGCTCGTGCTATTTGTATCACCAACAAAGGAGTTCATAAAGATCAGGTCAACGCTGTGGAAGATGCTGATAGTGACTGTGATCTAGACAGTTGGATCTTTCCTACCATTGGCAGTGGGCTCAACAATTGGAAGACTGAAGATATTATTCCTATCTCCTTTAGTCAGGAGTAAATGCGATTTTCTGTTTTTCTTATTTTCGAAGTTTGGTTTTGTAATTTGAACAATAAAACTTTTAAGCCTTATGCCTTGCTCGGGGCACAATGGCCCATTTGTTAGGGTTGTCATTTCATCGCATATTTTCATTCAATAAATCAATGGACGTTTTGCATTCAAATTTTGCGCTCTTTGTCTTTTCTTTTACTTTATATTCATCAAAATAGCTATGTGTTCTTACACACACCCACGCGATAAATTGCAGATCCACATCCACTCTGGATCCCATTGATAACGATTCTGCTATTATCAATTATGACTTCGAAAATCCGATCTACCAAGTCGAGGACGAAGGTGAGGAAGATTGTGAAGTGCCTAGAGAGCTTGCTAGACTATTAGAGCAAGAAGAAAAGATCATACAACCGCACGAAGAGCCAGTCGAGGTCATAAATCTAGGTACTGAGGAGGATAAGAAAGAAATCAAGATAGGTGCTGGATTAGAAGACCGTGTCAAGAAAAGACTGATTCAGATGCTATGTGATTATGCTGAGATTTTCGCTTGGTCTTATGAAGATATACCAGGACTTGATGTCGATATCGTGGTTCACCGTTTACCAATGAAGGAAGGTTGTCCTCCGATAAAGCAGAAGGTTCGTCGTATGCGCCCTAAGATGTCTGAAAAGATCAAAGCCGAGGTTATGAAGCAGTTCAATGCAGGTTTCCTAGCTGTCACATCATATCCTCAGTGGGTTGCAAATGTGGTACCAGTGCCTAAGAAGGATGTTAAAGTTCGTATGTGTGTGGACTACAGGGATCTGAACAGGGCAAGCCCCAAAGATGACTTCCCTCTCCCACATATTGACGTTATGGTAGACAACACTGCTCAACACAAGATATTCTCATTCATGGATGGTTTCTCAGGTTATAATCAAATCAAGATGGCACCTGAAGACATGGAGAAGACTACATTCGTTACACAGTGGGGCACCTTTTGTTACAAGGTAATGCCATTTGGTTTGAAGAACGCAGGGGCAACATACCAACGCGCTATGGTTGCTTTATTCCATGATATGATCCATCACGAGATAGAGGTATACGTTGATTATATGATAGCCAAGTCTCAGAATGAAGAAGAGCACCTTGACCACCTACACAAGCTGTTTCAGAGGTTGAAGAAGTACAAGTTGAGATTGAATCCAAATAAATGCACCTTTGGGGTTAGATCCGGTAAACTTTTGGGTTTCGTTGTCAGTGGTAAAGGTATTGAAGTCGACCCTGCAAAGGTAAAATCTATACAAGATATGCCCGCTCCCCATACTGAGAGAGAAGTCAGAGGTTTCTTGGGACGTTTGAACTATATTACCAGATTTATCTCCCATTTGACCGCTACTTGTGAGCTAATCTTCAAATTACTAAGGAAATATCAAGTAGTGAAGTGGAACGACGAATGTCAGATAGCTTTTGATAAGATCAAGGAGTATCTCCAAGAACCTCCAATTCTGATGCCACCAGTTGAAGGAAGACCTTTAATCATGTACTTAATAGTGCTAGAGAATTCAATGGGGTGTGTGTTGGGGCAACATGACGAGTCTGGTCGAAAAGAGCATGCAATATACTACCTTAGCAAAAAGTTTACCGACTGTGAAACAAGATATTCACTGCTTGAGAAAACTTATTGCGCTTTGGCATGGGTTGCTCGCCGACTAAGACAGTATATGTTGACTCATACCACTTTATTGATACATATTTGAGAAACCTGCTCTCTCCGGACGAATAGCAAGATGGCAGATAGTCTTGATAGAATACGACATCCAGTACACTACACATAAAGCAATCAAAGGAAGTGTACTAGCTGATCATTTGGCTCATCAAGCAGTGGATGACTATTAGAAGCATGTGATATAGGCCTTTAACAAGAAAGTCAAGCACCAAGTGTACCAGGCCGGTGATTTGGTAATAAAGCGTATCATACTACCACAGGGTGATCCCAGGGGCAAATGGACTCCCACATATAAAGGTCCATTTGTAATCAAGAAAATATTTTCTGGCGGCGCTATGATGCTTACTACTATGGACGGTGAAGATTTCCCGCACCCTGTGAACGCGGACATAGTCAAAAGATACTACGCATAAAAAGAGGCCCGCTAGGTTGACTGGCCTAGGCAAAAATAAGGACATCCCTGTAACACCCCAAAATTTGCCTTCTTACTTTTAGCTAACTGGCTTATGTTTCTTTTCATTCCTTGCATTTGCATTGTGCATAGCATTGTTTCTTAGCATGGGATCAAGGTAATTGGTCCATATTCTCAAGTCTCAAGCCTCAAGGTGTCTCATGGGGTCCATCATATCTTTACAAGATCAAGATTGGCAGAAGATTACAAGTGAATCTTTCTCTCCTAACCAGAGGGACCAATTAGGGTTTGTGAATCAAAAGGACTTCTTGGAGGGCTTTGTGTGTTCAAGCATGGTGTCATGAGGTATTTATGCTTGCATGTGTCCATAGATGAGAGTTTGGTTGATGGTTTATGGTGAAGAATGTTTAGTGTATCAGTTGCTTGTAAGGTAAGCAAAAGTCAACAGTGGAGAAGAAAGTCAACTGTGGAATTTTGAGGTTATTTTCATGGTTTTCAAGGTCTCACATCCTCATATGGTTTTCAAGGGTCAAGTTTCATACCATTCATCAAGAATCAAGAGTTTTTGCAAAAGTTACTAAATTTGGAAAATGACCTATAATGAGAACTTTCCATTTTTGGCAGTTTTTTCACTACATTCAACTTGACTTTCCATCATCAAAGAAGCTTCAAATGAATTTTCCTCCAACATGAAAGTTGAAGATCTTTCTCTCCCATTTCCAAAAAGTACTAGATGGTTTCCATATCATTTGTGGTTCTCAAGTTATGATCAAAAGAAGGCAAGGTGCTTTTTAATGGTTTTCACATGTACCACTTTTTCCACCTTTTGCATTTTGGTACAAAAGGACTTGTAATGTTTCCAATTGCTTCAAGTCATGTTATAACATCCAAGTACACTTCATTTGGATCATATTCGGCCTTTGAATCAATTCATTTCGTGCCATATTCATCACTTATTTCACATTATGCATTTTTGCAAGTTGAATTGAATCTCACAAACCAATCAACCACAAGGCCCAATTCCAATCCAGATGTGATCAGCAAGTAAAATGGAGGTGAATCACACTTATCTCATGGCCTTTGCACGAGTGAACAAGGGTGTGCAACACAAATTGCAAAATTGCAAAACCACTCAAAACTCATTAATCAAGGAATTAACAAGACCTTAATCATAATCAGGGGAATAACCAAGTGTATATAAGCTAACTCATGCGTCCAAAATTAGGTCAACACCCATTCTTGCTCAGAATTCCAAATTTCACTCTCACTTTCTCTTCTTCGATTCTCTCTCTCCACAAGGTTTTCTTGAGTTTTCTTTTCATATTCTTGATCAGTGAAGTCCATAGAACAAGAATCAACAATTGGTTGAGGATGAGAGTAAGGTTTTCATCAAGTTCAAGAGGATCTAAGTCCAAACCTCAAGATCTAGCACGATTCCAAGCTCTAATTGCATTTATTTTGCAATTAGAGGTTCCAGGGAGTGGATCTGCAGCTTCCAGAGAGTTTTCTTGGTGTATTTTGAGCTCTGCAATTCTCAGGTTAGTGAGAAATTCATCCTCTCATTTCTTGTTTTTAAGGTGTGCATTGTGTTCCTCTTGATGTGCTGATGATTCTGATATAATTTTTGTGTGATTTGGACGTGTATCATGAGAGTATTGTGGATCTGAATTTTTTAGATCCAAACTTGTTTGCTTCGATTTGATGTGTACATGTATGTTATGGTGATTTAAATTGCATATTTGAGATCAGCATGTGAATCTGAGTAGAACTGTGGTGGAATTTTTGATTTATGGAGTTTTTGAGGTTTGAGCTTGCCGGAGAAGGTGACCGGAGCTAGGGCTCCGGCACCTGGTTTTGTTTCAGGTCGTCTGAAGTTCCAAGGTGGGAGACGTAATCTGGACCGTTGATGGTCCAGATCTGAGGGTTCATGATTTGCCACGCCATTTAAATTCTGTTCTTATTTTACTAATTGCGTGTGTGCCATTCCGTGTTAGTTACCGTGCACCACAGATCTGAGCCACTCATGTTGTTTAATTGTTGATTTGATGATGTGATTGTGAACGTTGGATTCATCTGATGGTTATTAATATGCTAACACATTAAATTTCTCATGTGCTATATCACGTGCTTTCTTTTAATTTCTGATTAATCATGTGTATGCGCGTGCATCATTATTAAGGTGTGTGTATGGATCTGAGCCACTTATCTTGAATACTTGTGGGTTTTGTTGACTTGATGGGAAGCATAGGATTGATCTGATGGTTTGTATGAAGTCAAGATGTTTGACCTGGGTCCACCCTTTGTTTTGAGTGCGCTGACTATTTGATTTGGACTAGACTTGATGTTTCACTGCTATTGGAACCCCCCATATGAGCCCATTTGCCATTCTGAACGTGATTGCTTGCTATCTGCACCCCTGGCTTATTTCTTTTTTCTTTCTTTATTTTATTTAATTGTTTGTTTTGCATTTTAATTTTTAAAATTAGTTTTATGCATTTAAAAATCACCAAAAAAATCATGAAGCATGTTTAGAATTTCATAAAAATTTTCCAAATTTTATTTTCCTTTTTTATTTTATTTTGTGCCTCTGATTTAATTGTTTGTTCAATTTCTTTGTGACTTATCTCAATTGTGCACACTTGATCTTGTTGATTTTTGTTCTCATCAACTATACATGATATGCATCCCATTCTTTTTGTATACTTCAAAGGACACTTTGAAGTTCATAAAAACATTTTTCTCATATTTTTAAAATCATTTCATATTGCATTTTGGTCCCTCTCTCTTACATATTGAATCATGTTTCTTACTTGATCTTTGCTTAATTGTTTGAGTTGCTTAACTTGTGAATCTTTGTGAGATATTTTGACATGTGATTGGCTTATGACTTAGGTCATTTAAGTTTTAATTTTACAATTTTTGAATGTCATTTTATATATGTTTTCTTATTTGTGCTTAAGTGACTTATGCATGATTATATCTTGACATCTCTTTACACAAGTTGATTTGCCATGCCTAATGGATTGAGTTCCTTTGTGATTATTTGCATGAGCTTTTGATATGATATTTATCCCTGGTTGAGGCCCTTTGAGACTTAATTTTGCCATTTGTGGATCATGTTTGAATCATGTTTGAGTATGCTTAAGTGTTGGAACTTTGTCCTCTTTTTGTGGATTACTTTGGTGCATGTCTTGAAGGTGTTGCTTGATGATTGGACTTGTATGACTTGAGTTTGGTTTTGATATGACATTGATGCATATGCTACTGCCTCTTGAGTGCTCTACTTGGTTTTTATTTCACTTGAGCATAGTTGAATGCATTTGGTTTGAATTGTATGATAGACATCATTACCTTTTGCTTTGTAACTTCTTTGGATCACAATGCTTCATAATATGAATCACCTTTGCACATGAGATTTGTTGATGATGTTTTGATCTTGGCTCTGACTTGCTTTCATCTTCGTCTTATCTTCCTCATTTCATTTTGATATGAAGTCCATGTATGCTTAATTGTGCATTTCATACAAGTATGCTTGCATTCTTTCCTGATTATCTTTGCATGCTTACTTGAGATTGTTTTGCATTGATCTTTGAAACATGTTTGATGATTTGAGTTGGACATTTATGATATGATGTGCTTGCTGCCACTTCTTGTATCTCATCTTCTCCTTCTCATTCTTTTTCTTCTTTTTCACTCTCTTCCTTCCATGAATCTCAAGACTTGTTTAAGTCTTGGATTCTTTCCCTTTAGAGCTACCTAGTCCAACTTAATTTTTGATTAAGCTTGGAGTAGGATTAGCATTAGGTTTTAGGTAGTTGTCCTTCCTATGCCTCACTAACCATAGGTCGTCCATGCATGATAACATTAGGACTCTTAGTTTCCCTTTAGAGTTTCCTTTGTGTCTTCTCTCTTATCATCTCAAAACTTCTTGAAAACACTTAATAAAGATAAAGTGTATTGCGCACGAGCCTTAAGCGTGGGGAATGAGAAATGAGGGACTTCCTCTCATCTTTCTAGAGTGCTTAGCGAGCGTCCTGTCTTGGGGTGATTCGTTAAGTATTCGTCCATGTGCCCTAGACTTTGGTGCAATGCAAGTTATAAACTAACTTTAAAAAAAACACTTTTGTCTAAAAAACACAAAAACAAATTCAAATCTTTTTATCCTTCGGGATTGTTTGGTTCCAGACCATTTTCAAAAAAGGGCACGTTACCTTCCGTCTGAGTCGCAAACAGGCATCGACCCTAACTGCCGGACGCGAATCTAACGTTGCTCATAAAAAATACTTACCCATCAGTGGTCGTACCCACAAACTACATTAGCTCTGATTCCTCTCTCTCGTCCGATTGAGGATATGTAGGCACAAGACAACGATTGTCTTGGCGAGCAACCTTCCCCCACAGTTCCCGTCCGAACTACGTTGACTCTGACTTTCCCATTTCACTGAGGGAGTACGTTGGCCTAGGGCATCGAATATGTCCTACCGAGTCCGTCTTAGTCACCCTCATCCCCGTTTTCTTTTGCAACCATAGATAGTAGGACAGCTCACCCTCCGTTTAGACAACAAGACTGGATCCCATCGAGTACGATGGATGCGTGGGGTGCTAACACCTTCCCCTCGCATAACCGACTCCCGAACCCGGACTATGGTTGCGATGACCATGTCTTTCCCCCTTTCTCTTCAGGTTTATGCAGTGTTTCCTTTCCCTCTTTCGGGATAAATACACATTGATGGAGACTCTGTGTCTTCTGCGCCACTCTCGCGTTTGTACCGTTGGATGCAAATCTTTCGGGAGTGACAGCTGGCGACTCTGGTGGGGACTCTGGTTGACCTCTTGCTGGTCCATCCCCTTTAGCGAGTCGATCCTAGCGCTTGTTTGTTGTTTTCGTTGGGTGTTTATTTGTTGTGCTTTATTATGTTGTATATTACTGTTTTACAGCTTTTATTGCATTGCATTTTATTACTGTCATACTGGATATTACCGTGCTGTGCTGGCTGGTTTCTGTTTGGCAGGTTGAGTTGTTTTGAGAGATAAGCCCAATACCCAGGCTTGATTACAATCTATGACTAGAGTGGAAAGTAGTGGGACCTACGTGCCCGCTTGGTACGTTTGTGTGTTCACGAAATTCACAACCAGACGAGGCTATCTACGGACACATTCTGACGTGTGTGTCTTGCGCATGTTAGGGTGTTGATCTAGAGAGCTGTCGACTCTGGTGACTGTTTCTCCGATACCTCAGTTGTGCCTCTCCTTCCGAGATGTGATAGTGGCAGACCACTTTTCGTGGCAAATCCATTGCACATTCTCGATCCGAGGACCCAATGCTGAGGGACTCGCATAGGATAACCTTATTTTTTAGGGGAATCAGTTGAGGCCTCCTCGATTGATGATGATGCCAAACCAAAAATGGTGAACGTATCATTATTTCTCGACCTGAGAACCCGGGATATTGAGGATCCTTGCCTTTCTAGAACCCACATGTGAGAGGGAATGGGTGTTTGCAGGTTTGCAGGAAACCGAAACCTTCAACTTACCCGGTTTTCTGGATTTCTCATCAGTGTTTGATTACCTGGGTTTCTGGTTATCTCAGTGGTTCAGTATTCTGGAATTCTGGTTTTCTGGGTTGTGGTCCTTGTTCAGTTGACAGCACAGCACATCCAGTAGTGGTGCCTTGATTCCATGCTTGCATGTGCATATCATTTTTCTTGCATTCTAACATGTTTGACATTTTTCAGGGCTTGCATCTTACTCTTGATTCCGGTTTTCTGAGGTTGCCTTAACATGGATGTCCAGAGAAAGAAGACTGTTTCTTATTCGTTCCCAGACCCGACCTTGACATTGATTCACAAGCTGATTAGTATGGCTGGTTCTGGAGTTCGTACAGAGTTTGGTGGAAAGTATGGGAGACTTCTGAAGTTTATTTACAGTATCTCCAAGTATGAGAAAGATGCCATTCATACACTTCTTCAGTTCTATGATCCGTCTTTGCGTTGCTTCACTTTCCCAGACTATATCTTGGCTCCAACGTTGGAGGAGTTCTCATTTATTTTGGGAATCCCCATCAGGCATGACATACTTTTCTTTTCTAAAGAACGCCCTGGGATAAAAGAAATGGCTGTTGCTCTTCATATTGGTGAATCCGTCCTGAGCAGTAATATTGTGGAGAAACAAGGAGCTAAGGGTTTCTTATTGAAGTTCTTGTTTGATCAAGCTTGCATACATGTTAAGGAGAAGAATTGGACTGCTTTCCAAGCTATTCTGGCTATGTGCATCTATGGGATTATCTTGTTTCCCAATGTTCCTGATCTGGTGGATATGCATGCCGTCAGAATCTTTATTACAAAGAATCCTATACCTACCTTGCTAGGTGATGTGTATCACTCAGTCCATTACAAGAATGAAAATAGGCGTGGGAAAACTGTGAGTTGCTGTGCACCACTCTTATATACTTGGTTTCTGAGTCATCTCCCCGAAGCTGGCGCTTTCGTTGATACGAAAGATTCTCTGAAGTGGTCAAAGAGGTTAATGGGCTTGACTGCTGACAACATTGTTTGGTTCAACCATGACTTGCTAGGAATGGAGATTATTTGCAAGTGCGGAGAATTCACTAATGTACCCTTGATAGGGAGAAGAGGTGGAATTAACTATAATCCTTCCCTTGTTATCAGGGAGTTTGGTTATCCTTTGAGAGGTCCACCTGAAGAACGAGATATCAGAGAGTCCTTATTCTTCATTGGTGCTGGAGATCAAGAGATGATAAGGAAGATTGTGAATGCTTGGAAGCAGGTGACCAAGAAGGGAAAAACTTCATTTGGGAAATGTAACAACCGGGCTTTTCCTTCCTATGAAGAGTGGATTAAGAAAAAAGCAAAAGAAGAGCTTCTTCCTTTCCCGGTGGAACCACCTTTGTATCCTTTGATGATCGAGGCTCCCACAACTGTTGATATAGAGAAGTATGATAAGTTATGGGCGGAGAAGGAGAAACTCCGAGAGGAGAATCGTGAGCTGGGCAGAGAGGTTGGTCAGTTAAAGCACGAAAAAGGTGAAGCTATCCATGCTGCCAGGTTGAAATCAGAATTTTTGGCTGTGAAGGAGAAAGAATTGTCTAAAGAAGTCATCGCCAGGGAGAAAGTGGCTCAAGCGTTGAAAGGTGTTAGCAAGGTCATTTCGTCCAAGAAGAAAGAGTTGGCTTATGTTATGTCAAGAATTCACAAGTTCCATGATCGTCGGAATACAGCAATTACCGCCAACAGGTTGAAAGAGGACAAGTATCTGGAACAGATTGAAGGTTTAAAGACAGAGCTTCGGAAAAAGGATAAGGAGATTTTATCAGGGATCTTTGAGAGGAGAGCAGTTGAGGAAAAGCTCAAGGAAACCATGGCAGATATGGAACAGCTGAAGATCCAAGCCGAGGTGAAAAGAGCCAAGAGCGAGGGTTCGAGTTCAGGTGGAACTTCTGGAGAAGATGATTGGGAGTTGCATAGTCGTTATTTGACATGAATCTTGCATAGGAGAGATCTTTTGATTCAGGAGTTGATTCAGAGACCAGAGTATCCTAATACCAAGAAGCTTCTCATGGAAGTGCAGAATTGGTGCAAGAAGAATGACGAATGGGGAATTCTAGCGCGGCTGAGTCTTGATGATATGCCTTAGTTTCCTTGCTGTTGTTTTCTTTGTATTTCCGGGATCACCGCCAGGCTTGTTAGTCGGGGTCTTTGTTTATGCTTATTCAAACTTGTGTTGTAACAGATGCTTATTCTCTTTATATGATCAGGAATTCAGTTCTCTTCTGTTGTTAAAAATGGAATCAAGGGATAGATTGCCTTGATAATGTTCATACATGTTTGCGTTTGCATTTGCATAATCATCTCTGTTTGCATTGCAGGTTATTTTGGTTTCTCTGGTTTTCTTATGCTCTCTCTTTTTGACAGTCAGGATTGATCAACCAACTCATCGGTATTCTACCAGGCTTAATCAAAGCAGAGTGATGGACAAAGTTCAGGCAGACATGGCAGCTATGCAAGCTCGCATCGATCAATTCATGGAGATGATGCAAGGTGTGGTGCAGAGTCAGAATGAATTTAGAACTCTAGTTCAGCCTTTGGTGTCACAAGTTAATGAAAATGGTATCTTACACTGTGGTTTTCTTAATCGTGTTATTCCTCCAAGCAAAGGTGGTGCTGGTATCAATATTCCTATCACTGGTGCTGGTGGACAGGGTGGTATTCCTTCAGTGGTTGGAGAAGGAAGCACTGTTCGAGCTATTCAGGGCCATCGTTTTGACGATCAACAGGATGATGTTTTTTCAGTCAAAAGCTTAGACGTTGGTCTACCCGTGGTCAGTGATGAGAGGATCCGTTTAATTGAGGCGCAACTGAAAGGGGTTGTGAAGCAGAATGATCTAGGAATAGATTTGGACGACCTAGGGTTGGTCCCTGATATTGTCATTCCACACAAGATTCATATTCCTACACTGGAGAAGTATAATGGTTCTACCTGCCCGAGAACTCATATAAAGGCTTATACCAGGAAGATGGCTGCCCATGCCAAGGATGAAAAGCTAATGATGCACTTTTTCCAAAACAGCCTGTCTGGCGCGTCGTTGGAATGGTACATGGCACTGGAAAGTAGAGATATTCGTACTTGGAGAGAGCTAGTTGCAGCTTTTATCAAGCATTACCAGTGCAACACCGACATGGCTCATAACAGAACTCAGCTGTTGAGCATGTCCCAGAAAAATGATGAAAGTTTCAAAGAATACGCGCAAAGGTGGCGTGAATTGGCGGCTAGGGTGCAGCCACCAATGCTGGAAAAGGAAATGTTGGATATGTTCATGGACACACTTCCTAAGCACTATTATGAAAAGCTATTGCCGTGCTCGCTGGGCAAGTTTGCAGATGTGATTGCGATCGGACAAAAGATAGAGGTTGGAATTAAGGCTGGGAAAGTTTCCAGTGGTGACGGCTCGTCCTCCGGGCCGGGGAAGAAGCCATTTGTGAACTATAAAAAGAAAGAAGAAGCCAATGTCGTATCATCCTATAGGGTAAAGGGGAAACAACAACAAAAGTATAACCAGCAGGTGGCTTCCGTGGTTATTCCTGCAGCTCTTCCACCTCAGCAGCAGCAGGGCCGGACTCCGCGTCAGTATCAGCCAAGGTCTAAGCAGAAGAGACACTTTGATACTCCACCTATGCCGTATTCACAATTGTTCCAGCATTTGCTTCAATTGAAGTTAGTTGAAAAGAGGACTTTGGCTCCACCTATTGGTAATCTGCCTCCCGGGTACAATCCTAACGCCCATTGTGATTTTCACTCCGGGGCACCCGGGCATCATCTCGAGGATTGTAAAGCCTTCAAGCATAAAGTCCAGGACTTGGTAGATTCAAAGGCTATCAGCTTTGCTAATGATGGACCTAATATTGTGCAAAACCCGATGCCTGATCACAATGTGCCGAGGGTGAATGCGATAATCGAGGAATGTGAAGCTTTGAATTTGGTCATGGATGTTGAGGAGCTGAAAACTCTGCTGGCTGTGGTTAAAAACAAGTTATTAAAGGGTGGAGTCTATCCGGGTTGTGATAAAAACTGCTCAGATTGTTTGACAAAGGTCAATGGTTGTGATTCGATAAAGAGGGGTATCCAGAATATGATTGATGAGGGCTGCTTACAGTTTGATAGAGGTAATCAGCAAAAAGAGGTTGTTAATGATGATGTTGCTACTATTGTTATTCCTTTCAAGACAGTTGTAATATCAGGGCCAGCTAGACCAGTGCCGGTTGTTATTTTTGGTCCTAAACCCATTCCGTATGAAAGTTCTAAGGCAATTCCCTGGAATTACGGCGCAGAGGTGTTTGTTAATGGACAAAAGCAGGAATTAATGACTACTGCACCAGTGAGTACTAGTTCAGAAGCTAAAGTTGAGACTGATGCTATAACGAGAAGTGGTAGAGTGCTTACTCCTGTTAATGATCAACCCGGTACTTCAAGTCAAGATAAGGGAAAACGGATAGCTGATGGTTCTGTTCAGACTCCAGTGGTTATTGATGCTACGGTAAAGCCAGCTGACAACTCTTTTTCAGAGAATGTTGAGGAGTTTATGAGGCTCATCAGGAGAAGTGATTACAAAATTGTGGACCAGTTACATCAAACCCCATCCAAGATCTCTATTTTGTCATTGTTGTTATGCTCTGAAGCCCATAGGAATGCTCTTCTGAAAGTTTTGAATGCAGCCTATGTTCCTCAAGAGATTTCTGTTAACCTGCTGGAAGGGGTTGTAGCGCACGTGAATGCTGGCAATGGCCTAGGCTTTACAGATCTTGATTTGACTCCCGCTGGGAGGAATCATAACAATGCCCTGCATATTTCGATTGAGTGCCGTGGTTCACTGATGTCACATGTTTTGGTTGATACCGGTTCATCATTGAATGTATTGCCAAAGAAAGCATTAATGAAGTTAGATACCAGGGGACTTATTTGCACACCAAGTGACTTGGTGGTGCGAGCTTTTGATGGCTCGAAGAGATCTCTCTTTGGTGAGATTATGCTTCCGATCAAGGTTGGACCGGAAATCTTTGATGCAACATTTTATATAATGGATATTCAGCCAGCGTACAGCTGTTTATTGGGTCGTCCTTGGATCCATGGTGCAGGCGTTGTAACCTCCACTTTGCATCAAAAGCTGAAATACATGGTTGATGGTCACGTAGTGACAGTGTGCGGAGAAGAAGACATAATGATTAGTCAGCTATCAACCTTCAAATACGTGGAAGTGGATGGTGAAATCCATGAGACTTTGTGTCAGGGGTTTGAGAAGGTGAGGGTTTCTGAAGAGGTTGTCCAGTCTAAAGCTATAGTGCAGCTCGCAGGGGTAAATCAGCCTGAAGTTTCTATGTCTTCATTTAAAGACGCCAAAGCTGTGGTTGAAGCGGGTAGCTCACAGAGGTGGGGCCAAGTGGTTGAAGTTCAAGAGAAGAGGAATACCTATGGATTAGGGTACAAGCCACCTAGGCATCAGGAAGAGCCTCCCAAATTCTATGGCCTAGTCCATTTCACCAACGCCGGTGTTTTCTTCGACAGAGTTAATGGCATTGAGGAAGAAGGGGACAGTGATTGTGACATGGATAGCTGGATCCGCCCTTGCGTCCCGGGAGAAAGTCTGTGCAACTGGTCTGCTGAAAAAGTCATTCAAGTGACTGGCTTCGAGTAATTGCTTTTTTTTCCTATTATGTTAATCCTGCGTTCTGCCTAAGACGTAGTGATTTTATTTGTAGGGCTTTTAACTGTTGCGTGTTTTGCTTTATCATCAATAAAGGACTTTTCACACTCAAATATTTTGATCTCTGTCTTTCTGTTTTTATTTTTATGCATTAAAAAACCCACATCAAAATGGCAATGTGTTTCTTTGTTGCATACATAATAAAACATACCTCATCAATCATGCAGGTCTTTCTGTTCAGATGACACCGATCATGACTCAGCTATAGCTCGGTATGACTTTGACAATCCAATCTATCAGGCTGAAGAAGAGACTGACGAAGATTGTGAACTGCCCGAAGAGTTGGCCAGGTTGTTGAAGCAAGAGGAGAGAGTCATCCTACCTCATTAGGAGGAAATTGAGATTGTGAGTCTGGGAACCGAGGACGCCAGAAAGGAAGTAAGGATTGGGGCTGCATTGGAAGACAGTGTCAAGGGAAGATTGATTGAAATGCTCCGTGAGTATGTGGACATCTTCGCTTGGTCTTACCAAGACATGCCTGGGCTCGATACTGATATCGCTGTACACCGGCTACCACTTAAAGAAGGTTGTGCTCCGGTCAAGCAAAAGTTGAGAAGAACTAAACCGGAGATGTTTGTCAAAATCAAGGAAGAGGTTCAGAAACAGCTAGATGCCGGTTTTCTTGCCGTAACAAATTATCCTCCATGGGTTGCTAACATCGTGCCTGTACCTAAGAAGGATGGGAAAGTCAGGATGTGTGTTGATTACAGGGATTTGAACAGAGCAAGCCCAAAGGACGATTTCTGTAACGCCCCAGTCTTGTCCGTTTTTATTTAATCGAGTCGTTTTGATTATTTTATTATTATTTTATTTTATTTTTGACTTTTATTTGGAAATATGTTATTTTTCAATGTTCTGATGTTTTATCGGGTTTTGGGAACGTTTGCGAGATATTTGAGTGTGGGGGTATTTTGGTCATTTCATCTTATTTTTCTTTAAGTTAGAAAATAGAAAATAGAAAGAGAGAAAAATAGAGAGAAATAAAAAGGGAAGAAGGAAAAGGGAAAGAAAAGAGAAGAAGAGAAGAGAAAAGAGAGAAAACTTGGAAATCAAGAAATCAATCTCCCAACTTTTCTAAACACGATTAAATCGGGTAAGGGTGCGAACTCGATTATTATATGCTTGTGTATGATTATGTATGTATGTTTTTGATTGTTATTGGATTGAAATGGAGAAATATAGTAATACCCATATTATGTAAAATTGATTAGAAATCGATTAAATTGTGTCGGAAATTATGTTATCAGGTCCATTATTGTTGATACATGTTAGATACATGTTGTTAGGCATTATATTGGTAATTTTCTGGTGTGTAGGTGAAAAAGTGGTTGATTTGGGGTGGAAAACGCAGAACAAAGTTCTGCATAATTTTTCTGGATTTTTCCACTACCCATACGCGTATCACTCAAGGCAATACGCGTATTGGTCAAGGCAATACGCGTATGGCATTGAAGAAAACTGGGCAATACGCGTATGGAAGCTTCATTTTCTCGGCCATCTGTCCATTTGCGTATGATACACGTAACGTTTAAGGCAATACGCGTATGATGAATGGCACTATGCGTATTGGAATTTTAATGGGAATTTTGGGGAAAAATGGCCTCTGCCCATACGCGTATGACCTTGGGCAATACGCGTATGGAATGGGCGAGGAATTAGGGCAATACGCGTATGGCTCAGGGCAATACGCGTATTGTCAGGAAAATTGCAAAATGTAGTTTTTTTCGCGATGTCTTTTCTTGTTTAGTCCGTAACTTGTGTTCCGTTTATCCGTTTTTAACATTCTTGGTATCGTTGAGTAGCTATTGAACTGTACTTTCTTATTATAATAATTTTGTGATTGTTAGCCGATTTAATGATGTCGGGAATTTGGAATAGTGTCATTTTTTTGACTTTTGTCGTTGTAATTATGTGTAATTGGTGTGTATCATGCAATGTGCTGTTGACATGGATATGGTATGACTTGCGTACTGTTGTGTGGTATAAATGCATTGTTTTGGGCTTGAATTGCAAAGCATGATTTATGTTAAGTGAGATGGTTGTATATATGTGTGCATTTGAATGTCATGAGTCCTTGTATGCCAAGCATCATGATATGCATTGCTGTGACGTCCTAAGTGACGGTTTGGTTCTAGAGGGAATCCGCTATAACGTCGTGTGCCCGTGTGGGGTGTGAGCGATGATTATAGATGATCGTGTGCCCGTGTGGGGTGTGAGCGATCGGTCGTGTGCCCATGTGGGGTGTGAGCGATCCATAAACGTCGTGTGCCCGTGTGGGGTGTGAGCGACGGGGAACATTGTATGCCCGACGGGGAGTTACAGTGATGTAACGAGCGATGATTCCAGCAGAGTTCCTGAGTGAACTAGTGATGAGAAACATTGGAAGTCGGTACCCGCATGTGCATATGCATAGAGTCGTTGTGTCGGTCTCTTGCATTTGCATAAATCATTAATGGTTTGTTTATGTGTGGAATTGTGGATAAAATTGATAAATTGATACATGGATAGGTGTTGGTGATACTTGTATTGTGCATGGTTAGTATACCTTGGTGATGGAAATATGAATTATACATTGTGTTGCCTTGTGTTTGAATACTGGTGTGAGTTGTGGCGAGAACAGTATATATGTGTATTTTTGGTGTTATATATAATTGTATGCAATTATATTATGATTGTTTTTCTCACCCTTCTACTGTTTTATAATGCTCTACGAGGCATTGCATATTAGAGTTGCTGTAGGTCTTTTTGTGAAGCTTAGGACTTCATTCTTTTGTCGGTCAGCTCTGATATGTGGCACAGGGTAGTCAGGGGGATCGTTTTGTAGTTTGATGTGTATTTATACATCTATATCTTTTGGCTTGTGCATGTATGACTTGATGTATGAAAAACGTTTTATGATATATATATATATATGAGATTCAGTACAAATTTTCTGCTTTATTCGGTATTTGAATGGTGGGTAGTAGGAACTAAGTTCCTCTGTTTAATTGCTACCTGCGAGTGTTGCATATCTTTATGGGCAGGTGTTGTATGTTTTGTTTCAATTTGATGTGACCCCTCGGTCTATGCTGTGAATTTTTAAATATACTCTGATGAAATTTTGAATTTTCTTTTACTGCTTTATTTAATTGGGGGTATAGATTGGGGGTGTTACATTAAGTGGTATTAGAGCCAGTCCGTGTTAGTTGTGTCAGTCCTTGTCGGTCTTGGTGTTTGGATGAGCTGTTTGTTTAACCATAGTTACTGTTATTGGAAATGAACAGAATATGGCTGGTAGGAATGACGCTGCTTTGGCTGCTGCTATGCAAGCTATGGCCTGAGCTGTGCAGGGTGCACCTAATGCTGCTGGTAATGATGAGTTCAGGAAGAACAAACCGCCTGTCTTCAAAGGAAGATATGATCCTGATGGTGCTCAGATTTGGCTTAAAGAGATTGAAAGGATTTTTTGAGTGATGGATTGTGCTGAGGATCAGAAGGTGAGACTGGGTACTCACATGTTACTGGAAGAAGCTGATGATTGGTGGGTTAGTACACGTCATGTGTTGGAAGCTGCAGAGGAAGAGATCACTTGGGTTGTGTTTAGCATTGAGTTTCTGAGGAGGTATTTTCCTGAAGATGTAAGAGGAAAGAAGGAAATCGAGTTCTTGGAACTGAAACAAGGTAATATGTCTGTTGTTGATTATACTGCTAAGTTTGTGGAGCTTGTGCAGTTTTATCCTCATTATGCCGAAGCGACCACGGAATTTTCTAAGTGTGTAAAGTTTGAGAACGGATTACATCCTGAGATAAAGCAGGCAATTGGTTACCAAAGGATTCGCAGGTTTTCTGATTTGGTGGATTGTTGTAGGATTTATGAGGAGGATAGTAAGGCTCGTTCTACTCACTATAAGAGTGTGAGCGAGAGGAAAGGGAAGCAACAGTTCCGTGGTGGTCCGTATGTAACACCAGCTGATAAGGGTAAACAAAGGGGAAATTTTGAGAAAAGGTCAAGTGGAGGAGGAATGTATGGTCCTCTGAGATGTTATAAATGTGGTGAGTTGGGGCATCGTCAGTTTGAGTGCAGGAAAGATCTGAGGAAGTGTACTAATTGTGGAGGTTTAGGACATGTTGCAGCTGATTGTGCTAGGAAAAATGTGGTGAAATGTTACAACTGTGGTGAACCTGGTCATATTAGTACGAAGTGCCCAAAACCAAAGCAGGCTCCAGTTGGTGGGAAATTTTTTGCCTTGGCAGGAACTCAGACTTCAAGTGCAGATCGTCTGATCAGAGGTAGTTGTTTTATTAATAGTACTCCTTTAGTTGCTATTATTGATACTGGAGCGACTCATTCGTTTATTTCGTCTGAGTGCGCGAAGCGTTTGAATCTTGTGTTGTCTTTGATGGGTGGTGAAATGGTTATTGATACTCCAGCAATGGGGTCAGTAACTACTTCTTTGGTTTGTCTAAGTTGTCCTTTGACCATTTATGGTAAAGACTTTGAGATGGATTTGGTGTGTCTGCCGTTGGAGGATTTAGATGTGGTTCTGGGAATGAATTGGTTGCAATTTAATCGAGTTCATATTGATTGTTATCATAAGTTGGTAAGGTTTCCTTCTCTTGAGGAAGACGAAGACTCGAGTTTCTTATCTACCAAAGAGTTGAAGAGACTTTTGGCGGATGAAGCTCAGTTGTTCGGGTTGTTTGCGTCGTTGACTGTGGATAGTCAAGTTTCACTTGATGTGTTTCCTGTTGTGTGTGAATTTCCGGAAGTGTTTCCCGAGGATATTTCAGACTTGCCTCCAGAGAGAGAGGTGAAGTTTTCTATAGATCTAGTTCCTGGTACTAGACCTGTTTCTATGGCACCTTATCGTATGTCGGCATCTGAGTTGGTAGAGTTGAAGAAGCAATTGAATGAGTTGTTAGAGAAGAGGTTTGTGAGACCAAGCGTTTCTCCTTGGGGTGCTCCAGTTTTGTTGGTGAAAAAGAAAGATGGAAGTATGCGGTTGTGTATTGATTATTGCCAGTTGAATAAGGTGACAATTAAGAATAAGTATCCTCTTCCAAGGATTGATGATCTGATGGATCAGTTGGTTGGTGCGTGTGTGTTTAGTAAGATTGACTTGAGGTCAGGGTATCATCAGATTAGGGTGAAAGAGGAAGATATTCATAAGACGGCTTTTAGACCACGATACGGTCATTATGAATATTCTGTGATGCCGTTCGGGGTTTCTAATGCGCCAGGTGTGTTCATGGAGTACATGAATCGTATTTTCCACTAGCATTTGGATCGATTTATTGTTGTGTTTATTGATGACATTTTGATTTATTCTAAGTCTCGGGAGGAGCACGCGGAGCATTTGTGTATTGTTTTGCAGGTTTTGAAAGAAAGGAAGATTTTTGCCAAGTTGTCCAAGTGTGAATTCTGGTTGTCGGAGGTGAGTTTTCTTGGGCACGTGATTTCAGGTAATGGTATTTCTGTGGATCCATCTAAAGTAGAAGCAGTTCTACAATGGGAGGCTCCGAGATCTGTTACCGAAATTCGAAGCTTTTTGGGTGTGGTCGGATATTATCGAAGGTTTATTGAAGGTTTTTCTAAGCTAGCACTTCCTTTGACCCAGTTGACTTGTAAAGGGCAAGCGTTCATTTGGGATATTAGGTGTGAGGAAAGTTTTAATGAGCTGAAGAGAAGATTGACGACATCTCCGATTTTGATTTTGCCGAATCCTAATGAACCATTTGTGGTTTATTGTGATGCGTCTTTGTTTGGTTTAGGTGGTGTGCTAATGCAAGGAGGTAAGGTCGTTGCTTATGCTTCCAGGCAATTGAGAGTGCATGAGAAAAATTATCCTACTCATGATCTTGAATTAGCGGCTGTGGTTTTTGTGTTGAAGATTTGGAGGCATTATCTCTACGGTGCAAGGTTTGAAATCTTTAGTGATCATAAAAGTTTGAAATATTTGTTTGATCAGAAAGTGCTAAATATGAGGCAATGTAGATGGTTGGAATTTTGGAAGGACTACGACTTTGGCTTGAATTACCATCCTGGTAAAGCCAATGTGGTAGCCGATGCGTTGAGCCGGAAATCGTTGCATATGTCCGCTTTAATGGTTAAAGAGTGGGAACTTTTGGAATCGTTTAGAGACTTGAGTTTGGTATGTGAAGTGACGTCTGATAGTGTGAGGCTTGGAATGCTAACGATTACTAATGATTTTCTGATGACGGTTAGTGAGAAACAGAAGCTAGATGTGAAACTTGTGGATTTGATGTTGGTTGGAGAAAAAGATGCGAATAGTGATTTTAAAGTGGACATTAATGGTGTTTTGAGATTCTGAGTTAGAATTTGTATTCCTGATGATGCGGAGTTGAAAAAGATGATTTTGAAGGAAGGACACCGGAGTAATTTGAGTATACATCCGGGAGCGAATAAGATGTACCAAGATTTGAAGAAGATTTTCTGGTGGTCTGGATTGAAAAGAGACGTGGCTCAGTTTGTTTATGCATGTTTGACTTGTCAGAAATCAAAGGTGGAACATCTGAGGCCTAGTGGTTTATTGCAACCGTTGGATATTCCTGAGTGGAAGTGGGATAGCATCTCCATGGATTTTGTAACGGGGTTACCGAATACTCAGCGAGGGCATAATGCTATTTGGGTGGTTGTTGATAGGCTGACTAAATCGGCTCATTTCATTCTGATTGACATCAGTTTTTCTTTGGAGAGGTTAGCGGAGATTTACATTAGTGTTATTGTGAAATTGCATGGGGTTCCATTGAGTGTTGTTTCGGATCGAGATCCTAGGTTTACCTCGAGATTTTGGGAAAGTTTACAGAAGGCGTTGGGATCTAAATTGAGGTTAAGTTCGGCTTATCATCCGCAGACGGATGGACAGACCGAGAGAACGATTCAGTCTTTGGAAGATTTGTTGAGGGCTTGTGTCCTTGAACAAGGTGGTGCGTGGGATAGTTATCTTGCATTGATTGAATTCACGTATAATAACAGTTTCCATTCGAGTATTGGAATGGCACCGTTTGAAGCACTGTATGGACGAAGGTGTCGAACACCGTTATGTTGGCACGAATCTGGTGAGAGTTCGGTGGTTGGACCAGAGTTGGTGCAACAGACTACGGAGAAAGTGAAGCTTATTCGTGAGAAAATGAAGGCTTCTCAGAGTAGACAAAAGAGTTATCATGATCGGAGAAGAAAAGATATTGAGTTCCAAGAGGGCGATCATGTATTTTTTAGAGTTACGCCGGTAACGGGTGTGGGTCGTGCATTGAAATCGAAGAAACTTACTTCTCGGTTTATTGGTCCTTACCAGATATTCGCGAGAGTGGGTGTTGTGGCATATAGGGTGGCGTTGTTGCCGAATCTGTCGAATTTGCACGATGTGTTCCATGTTTCACAGCTTCGGAAGTATGTTCCGAATCCGTCGCATGTGATTCCGATGGATGAGGTTGAGGTAAGGGAGAACCTTACGGTTGAGGCATTACCAGTTAAGATTTTGGATCGCGAGGTGAAGCGGTTGAGAGGCAAGGATATTGCACTTGTGAAAGTGGCGTGGGGAGGCGCTGCTGAGGGCAATTTGACTTGGGAGTTGGAGAGTCGGATGCGGGAGTCGTATCCAGAGTTGTTCGTCTCAGGTATATTTTCGAGGACGAAAATTTCTAAGTGGGGGAGAGTTGTAACGCCCCAGTCTTGTCCGTTTTTATTTAATCGAGTCGTTTTTATTATTTTATTATTATTTTATTTTATTTTTGACTTTTATTTGGAAATATGTTATTTTTCAATGTTGTGATGTTTTATCGGGTTTTGGGAACGTTTGCGAGATATTTGAGTGTGGGGGTATTTTGGTCATTTCATCTTATTTTTCTTTAAGTTAGAAAATAGAAAATAGAAAGAGAGAAAAATAGAGAGAAAGAAAAAGAGAAGAAGGAAAAGGGAAAGAAAAGAGAAGAAGAGAAGAGAAAAGAGAGAAAACTTGGAAATCAAGAAATCAATCTCTCGACTTTTCTAAGCACGATTAAATCGGGTAAGGGTGCGAAACTCGATTATTATATGCTTGTGTATGATTATGTATGTATGTTTTTTATTGTTATTGGATTGAAATGGAGAAATATAGTAAAACCCATATTATGTAAAATTGATTAGAAATAGATTAAATTGTGTCGGAAATTATGTTATCAGGTCCATTATTGTTGATACATGTTAGATACATGTTGTTAGGCATTGTATTGGTAATTTTTTGGTGTGTAGGTGAAAAATTGGTTGATTTGGGGTGGAAAACGCAGAACAAAGTTCTGCAGAATTTTTCTGGATTTTTCCACTGCCCATACGCGTATCACTCAAGGCAATACGCGTATTGGTCAAGGCAATACGCGTATGGCATTGAAGAAAATTGGGCAATACGCGTATGGAAGCTTCATTTTCTCAGCCATCTGTCCATTTGCGTATGATACGCGTAACGTTTAAGGCAATACGCGTATGATGAATGGCACTACGCGTATTGGAATTTTAATGGGAATTTTGGGGAAAAATGGCCTCTGCCCATACGCGTATGACCTTGGGCAATACGCATATGGAATGGGCGAGGAATTAGGGCAATACGCGTATGGCTCAGGGCAATACGCGTATTGTCAGGAAAATTGCAAAATGTAGTTTTTTTTGCGATGTCTTTTCTTGTTTAGTCCGTAACTTGTGTTCCGTTTATCCGTTTTTAACATTCTTGGTATCGTTGAGTAGCTATTGAACTGTACTTTCTTATTATAATAATTTTGTGATTGTTAGCCGATTTAATGATGTCGGGAATTTGGAATAGTGTCATTTTGTCGACTTTTGTCGTTGTAATTATGTGTAATTGGTGTGTATCATGCAATGTGCTGTTGACATGGATATGGTATGACTTGCGTACTGTTGTGTGGTATAAATGCATTGTTTTGGGTTTGAATTACAAAGCATGATTTATGTTAAGTGAGATGGTTGTATATATGTGTGCATTTGAATGTCATGAGTCCTTGTATGCCAAGCATCATGATATGCATTGCTGTGACGTCCTGAGTGACGGTTTGGTTCCAGAGGGAATCCACTATAACGTCGTGTACCCGTGTGGGGTGTGAGCGATGATTATAGATGATCGTGTGCCTGTGTGGGGTGTGAGCGATTGGGTAGTGTGCCCGTGTGGGGTGTGAGCGATCCATAAACGTCATGTGCCCGTGTGGGGTGTGAGCGACGGGGAACATTGTATGCCCGACGGGGAGTTACAGTGATATAACGAGCGATGATTCCAGCAGAGTTCCTGAGTGAACTAGTGATGAGAAACATTGGAAGTCGGTACTGCATGTGCATATGCATAGAGTCGTTGTGTCAGTCTCTTGCATTTGCATAAATCATTAATTGTTTGTTTATGTGTGGAATTATAGATAAAATTGATAAATTGATACATGGATAGGTGTTGGTGATACTTGTATTGTGCATGGTTAGTATACCTTGGTGATGGAAATATGAATTATACATTGTGTTGCCTTGTATTTGAATACTGGTGTGAGTTGTGGTGAGAACAGTATATATGTGTATTTTTGGTGTTATATATAATTGTATGCAATTATATTATGATTGTTTTTCTCACCCTTCTGCTGTTTTATAATGCTCTACGAGGCATTGCAGATTAGAGTTGCTGGAGGTCTTTTTGTGAAGCTTAGGACTTCATTCTTTTGTCGGTCGGCTCTGATATGTGGCACAGGGTAGTCAGGGGGGTCGTTTTGTAGTTTGATGTGTATATATACATCTATATCTTTTGGCTTGTGCATGTATGACAAACTTTTTATGATATATATATATATATATATATATATATATATATGAGATTCAGTACAGATTTTCCGCTATATTCTATATTTGAATGGTGGGTAGTAGGAACTAAGTTCCTCTGTTTAATTGCTACCTGCGAGTCTTGCATATCTTTATGGGCAGGTGTTTTATGTTTTGTTTCAATTTGATGTGACCCCTCGGTCTATGCTGTGAATTTTTAAATATACTCTGATGAAATTTTGAATTTTCTTTTACTGCTTTATTTAATTGGGAGTATAGATTGGGGGTGTTACAATTTCCCGCTCCCTCACATTGACGTGTTAGTTGACAATACTGCTCAGTATTCTGTGTTTTCCTTCATGGATGGCTTCTCTGGGTATAACCAAATCAAGATGGCTCCAGAGGACATGGAGAAGACAACATTCATAACACCGTGGGGAACTTTCTACTACAAAGTGATGCTCTTTGGATTGAAAAATGTAGGGGCAACTTACCAGCGGGCGATGGTGACTCTCTTTCATGATATGATTCACAAAGAGATTGAAGTTTATGATGATGACATGATTGCGAAGTCACAGACGGAGGAAGAACATCTGGTGAATCTTCAGAAGCTATTTGAAAGGTTAAGAAAGTTCAGACTGAGGTTGAATCCTAACAAATGCACCTTCGGGGTGAGATCAGGAAAATTGCTGGGGTTTATTGTTAGTGAGAAAGGTATAAAGGTTGATCCTGCAAAGGTAAAAGCCATACAAGAAATGCCTGTGCCAAAAACAGAAAAAGAGGTTCGTGGTTTCTTGGTTTCTTGGGGAGATTAAACTACATTGCTAGGTTTATCTCGCATCTCACAGCCACGTGTGAACCAATCTTCAAGTTGTTAAGAAAAGATCAAGCGGTCAGGTGGAATGAAAATTGTCAAAAGGCGTTTGAAAAGATAAAAGAATATTTGCAGGAACCTCCGGTCCTTATGCCACCAGTGCCAGGAAGGCCTTTGATTATGTATCTCACGGTTCTTGAGAATTCAATGGGTTGTGTGCTCGGTCAACACGACGAGTCAGGTAGAAAAGAGCACGACATCTACTACTCGAGTAAAAAGTTTACTGATTGCGATCAAGGTACTCGATCCTGGAGAAAACATGTTGTGCACTCGCTTGGGCCGCTAAGCGTTTGAGGCAGTATATGTTAAACCATACGACCCTTTTGATTTCGAAGATGGATCCGATCAAGTATGTGGTTGAGAAGCAAGCACTTTCTGGTAGAATAGCTCGTTGGCAGATGGTTCTGACAGAATACGATATTCAGTATGTTTCCCAAAAGGCCATTAAGGGAAATATTTTGTCAGAATATCTTGCCGAACAGCCAATTGAGGATTATCAACCGATGAAGTTTGAATTTCCGGATGAGCATATCTTGTATCTGAAGATGAAGGATTGTGAAGAACCTTTGCCTGATGAAGGACCTGAGATTGGATCTCAATGGAAGATGGTCTTTGATGGAGCTGTTAATTCATATGGTAACGGAATCGGGGAAATCATTACGACTCCACAGGGTTCTCAAATACCCTTCACTGCCCGATTAGCGTTCCTATGCACCAACAATGAGGCAGAGTATGAAGCATGCATCATGGGGTTAAAAGAAGCGATTGATTTGAGAATCAAGAACCTCGATGTTTATGGTGATTCTGCGTTGGTGGTTAATCAGATTACAGGTGAATGGGAGACTCGTCAAGCGAATCTTGTTCCGTATAACAACTATGCCAGAAGGTTGTTACCTTTCTTCGACAGAGTAGACTTCCATCACATTCCCAGGGTTAAGAATCAGATGGCTGATGCGTTGGCAACATTGTCATCAATGTACCAAGTGAATCATTGGAATGAAACTCCTTCAATCAGAATCATGCGCTTGGACAGGCATGCTTTTGTATTTGCAGTTGAAGGGGTATCAGATGGCAAGCCTTGGTATCATGACATTAAAGTTTTCTTGAAGAGTCAGGAATACCCAGCTGGGGCATCTTCCAAGGATAAAAAGACACTGAGGAGGTTATCAGGAAACTTCATTTTGAACAAGGATGATGTGTTGTACAAGAGAAACTTTGACATGGTCTTGCTACGTTTTGTTGATGAACACGAGGCAGGCTTGTTAATGGAAGAAGTTCACGAAGGTTCCTTCGGTACTCATGCCAATGGGCATGTTATGGCAAGAAAATTGTTGAGAGCGGGGTATTATTGGATGACCATGGAGTCTGATTGTTTTAAATACGCTCGGAAATGTCATAAATGCCAGATTTATGCTGGTAAGGTGCATATACCGCCTACTCCTCTGAATGTTTTGTCGTCACCTTGGCCTTTTGCTATGTGGGGCATTGACATGATTGGGAATATTGAGCCGACTGCTTCGAATGGACATTGTTTTATCCTGGTGGCTATTGATTATTTCACGAAGTGGGTAGAAGCAGCATCATATGCTAACGTCACCAGACAAGTAGTAGCCCGGTTTACTAAGAAGGACATCATCTGCCGGTATGGAGTTTCGGAGAGAATCATTACTGACAATGGTTCAAACTTGAACAATAAGATGATGAAGGAGCTATGCCAGAGCTTTAAGATCGAACATCACAATTCTTCTCCTTACCGCCCGAAGATGAATGGGGCTGTTGAAGCGGCTAATAAGAACATAAAGAAGATTGTGCAGAAGATGGTAGTGACATACAAAGACTGGCATGAGATGTTGCCATACGCTTTGCACGGATATCGTACTTCGATACGCACATCAACTGGGGCAAACCCTTTCTCACTGGTATATGGTATGGAAGCAGTTCTGCCATTAGAAGTTGAGATTCCTTCTTTAAGAATTCTGACAGACGTGAAGCTTGATGAACCTGAGTGGGTGCGTTCCCGGCTGAATGAACTGAACCTCATCGAAGAGAAGAGATTGAAAGCCATTGCGCATGGTCGGTTGTATCAGAGCAGGATGAAAAAGGCATTTGATCAAAAGGTGCGTCCTCGGTGTTTTCAAACTGGTGAATTAGTTCTGAAAAGGATCACTCCTCCTCAAACAGATCACAGGGGCAAATGGACTACAAATTACGAAGGGCCATATGTAGTAAGACAGGTTTTCTCTGGCGGGGCCTTATTACTCTCAACTATGGACGGCGAAGATTTTACGTCCCTTGTGAACGCGGATATAGTCAAAAAATACTTTGCATAAAAAAGACCCACCGAACATAAAAAGAAGGTTCAGGCAAAAATGGGGCATCCTGGCGAACCGTAAAAAGAAAAGGTTCGGGCAAAAATTAGGGATAAAAAGGAAAAAAGAGAAATAAACCCACAAGGTTGAAAACCTGAAAAGGCAACTTTGGCAAAAATGGGTATCCCGGTGGATTGAAAACTCGAAAAGGGCTATCCAAGCAAAAGTTAGGGATTTAAAAGCAAAGACTACGATCCGCGTTCGATCTGTGATCACTATTCACACTTGGAAAATTCGAAGGGAAGGAATCAGTCCAGTCAGTCCTCTTCAAAGGCCAAAGCATCCGCGGATAAACAAGTCATATGGGTTATAGCTGAGTCGAGTCATGGTGGATGTCTGTTCCCCACATTGCCGACATGTGTATTTTCTTTTACTTTTTGCGCAATAACCTCTTTCCAGGAATTGCTTCCAAATGTAAATGCCTATTTACAGGCCAATCCATTCAATAAAGTTTGCATTTCACTCAAAAAGCTTTCCATTTGTGTTTTTGCTTTACCTTGTTTTGTTTGTGAAAATGTCCGATATTTTTTATAAACATTACATGCTAAAATGTTGAGCTTTGTGAAACAAGTCGGAAAATAGTGGCAATTGCTTAGGCGTCAGTCACTATGATGATAATCAAAGTAATCACTTTTGCACGTAGACCTTTTTGTTTGGTTTTGCAGGGTGACAGGTGTACCTCCCCAGTAGAGTTGCTCCCCGACTTTGAAGTCTGAACGCCCTCAGCAGGTTGTTGTTTCCCCAGCAAGAGACTTACAGAATATCTTCTGGGGACAAAGATGTTATTATCCCCACAGAGTCCTGGGGTCTACTTTCCTCAGTTGGTTAGAAAGTATAGTCTCACCGATAACGGTTTGATCTAATCCCCAGCAGGGTAAAAGTACTGATATTCCCCGACAGGGTAAAGGTAAGAGCATCTCCCAAGCAGGTTCAAAATTATTGACTTGTCTCCCCAAGCAGAGTCTAAAGGTGCTCATATCCCCAAGCAGAGTCTGGTGGTGATTGGTACCCCCAGCAGGTCTTAGGACCAATCGTCTTTGGCAGGCGTCAAATCCAAGTTTTGAAGTATTTGGTAATCCTCGACGGAGGAGTCTCCATCTTCAGTATCCATCTCCCTCCCCAGCTGAGTGGGTATTCTCCCGGAGTTTCGTCCATCTCCAGTAGAATTGTTAATCTTGATATTCCCCGGCTGAGTGGGTATTCTATCGGAGTTTCGTCCATCTCCAGCAAAGTTGTTGATCTTCTCATCCCCAACAGATTGGGTTTTCTCTCGGAGCTTTCATCTCCAGCAGAATTTGTGATCAATGTCTTTCTCAACAGAGTCTCCTATTTCGGAGGATAATTTATTTTTGCCGTCCTCGGTGGAGTTTGCTTTCGCCTTCAACATTTATTTTGCTGAGGCACCTCTTTTGCATTGCATGAGCATTTTGCATGGCATCCTCCCAAACGCGTAGCATTTCCATTTCGTATGGAGCATTACGGAAAAATTCAAACATATGCATTTAAAGCATAGGCCAGGTTTGATATCCTTTACCAGATTCTTTCCCAGGCGAAAAGTAACAGTGCAGGAGATCTTGTTCAAACATCACACCGCAACCAGTGAATTCGTCTTTCTTGTCGGTCCTTCCTGTACTCCCCCCGCAGAGTTGTCTGTTTAGATTTCTCTTTTCCCCGGCAGGGTCATCTTTGTAGAACTGTTGATTCTACATATTGTTATTTGAAAGTCTACCTTCGGCTTAGTCTTTCTTTAGAAATCCACCTTCGGCTTGGTCTTCCTCTTTTCTTGAGTTCGCCTTTGGCCGTCCTCGCACCCGCTGTTATCTTGTTATCCCCAGGAGAGTCTACCTTCGGCTTAGTCTTTCTTTGAAAGCCCACCCTCAGCTTGGTCTTTCTTTTTCGAGCCCACCTTCGGCATGGCCTCGTATCCTTTGTTTGAGAGTCTACCTTCGGCTTAGTCTTTCTTTGAAAGCCCACCCTCGGCTTGGTATTTCTTTTTCGAGCACACCTTCGGCATGGCCTCGTATCCTTTGTTTGAGAGTCTACCTTCGGCTTAGTATTTCTTTGAAAGCCCACCCTCGGCTTGGTCTTTCTTTTTCGAGCCCACCTTCGGCATGGCCTCGTATCCTTTGTTTGAGAGTCTACCTTCGGCTTAGTCTTTCTTTGAAAGCCCGCCCTCAGCTTGGTCTTTCTTTTTCGAGCCCACCTTCGGCATGGCCTCGTATCCTTTGTTTAAGAGTCTACCTTCGGATTAGTATTTATTTGAAAGCCCACCCTCGGCTTGGTCTTTCTTTTGAGAGCCCATCCTCGGCATGGCCTCGTATCCTTTGTTTGAGAGTCTACCTTCGGCTTAGTCTTTCATTGAAAGCCCACCCTCGGTTTGGTCTTTCTTTTCTGAGTCCGCCTTCGGCCATTCTCGTAGCACCTTTATATCTCCCCAGCAGGGTCCGCCTTCGTCCGGTCTCGTATTCGTGTTATTTCATCATCCCCACAGGCTACAAATTTTCGGGTTCTTTTTTTGTATTAAATCACCTTCTACCTTGAATGTCTGAAAGCCGTTGCTATCATCCCTTCAGGTTCAAGTCGATTGAATAGGGGCAGCTGTAACACCCCAAAATTTGCCTTCTTACTTTTAGCTAACTGGCTTATGTTTCTTTTCATTCCTTGCATTTGCATTGTGCATAGCATTGTTTCTTAGCATGGGATCAAGGTACTTGGTCCATATTATCAAGTCTCAAGCCTCAAGGTGTCTCATGGGGTCCATCATATCTTTACAAGATCAAGATTGGCAGAAGATTACAAGTGAATCTTTCTCTCCTAACCAGAGGGACCAATTAGGGTTTGTGAATCAAAAGGACTTCTTGGAGGGCTTTGTGTGTTCAAGCATGGTGTCATGAGGTCTTTATGCTTGCATGTGTCCATAGATGAGGGTTTGGTTTATGGTTTATGGTGAAGAATGTTCAGTGTATCAGTTGCGTGTGAGGTAAGCAAAAGTCAACAGTGGAGAAGAAAGTCAACTGTGGAATTTTGAGGTTCTTTTCATGGTTTTCAAGGTCTCACATCCTCATATGGTTTTCAAGGGTCAAGTTTCATACCATTCATCAAGAATCAAGAGTTTGTGCAAAAGTTACTAAATTTGGAAAATGACCTATAATGAGAACTTTCCATTTTTGGCAGTTTTTTCACTACATTCAACTTGACTTTCCATCATCAAAGAAGCTTCAAATGAATTTTCCTCCAACATGAAAGTTGAAGATCTTTCTCTCCCATTTCCAAAAAGTACTAGATGGTTTCCATATCATTTGTGGTTCTCAAGTTATGATCAAAAGAAGGCAAGGTGCTTTTTAATGGTTTTCACATGTACCACTTTTTCCACCTTTTGCATTTTGGTACAAAAGGACTTGTAATGTTTCCAATTGCTTCAATTCATGTTATAACATCCAAGTACACTTCATTTGGATCATGTTCGGCCTTTGAATTAATTTATTTCGTGCCATATTCATCACTTATTTCACATTATGCATTTTTGCAAGTTGAATTGAATCTCACAAACCAATCAACCACAAGGCCCAATTCTAATCCAGATGTGATCAACAAGTAAAATGGAGGTGAATCACACTTATCTCATGGCCTTTGCACGAGTGAACAAGGGTGTACAACACAAATTGCAAAATTGCAAAACCACTCAAAACTCATTAATCAAGGAATTAACAAGACCTTAATCATAATCAGGGGAATAACCAAGTGTATATAAGCTAACTCATGCGTCCAAAATTAGGTCATGCACTCATTCTTGCTCAGAATTCCAAATTTCACTCTCACTTTCTCTTCTTCGATTCTCTCTCTCCACAAGGTTTTCTTGAGTTTTCTTTCCATATTCTTGATCAGTGAAGTCCATAGAACAAGAATCAATAATTGGTTGAGGCTGAGAGTAAGGTTTTCATCAAGTTCAGTTCAAGAGGATCCAAGTCCAAACCTCAAGATCTAGCACGATTCCAAGCTCTAATTGCATTTATTTTGAAATTAGAGGTTCCAAGGAGTGGATCTGCAGCTTCCAGAGAGTTTTCTTTGTGTATTTTGAGCTCTGCAATTCTCAGGTTAGTGAGAAATTCATCCTCTCATTTCTTGTTTTTAAGGTGTGCATTGTGTTCCTCTTGATGTGCTGATGATTCTGATATAATTTTTGTATGATTTGGACGTGTATCATGAAAGTATTGTGGATCTGAATTTTTTAGATCCAAACTTGTTTGCTTCGATTTGATGTGTACATGTATGTTATGGTGATTTGAATTGCATATTTGAGATCAGCATGTGAATCTGAGTAGAACTGTGGTGGAATTTTTGATTTCTGGAGTTTTTGAGGTTTGAACTTGTGGAGAAGGTGACCGGAGCTAGGGCTCCGACACCTGGTTTTGTTTCAGGTCGTCTGAAGTTCCAAGGTGGGAGACGTAATCTGGACCGTTGATGGTCTAGATCTGAGGGTTCATGATTTGCCACGCCATTTAAATTATGTTCTTATTTTACTAATTGCGTGTGTGCCATTCCATGTTAGTTACCGTGCACCACAGATCTGAGCCACTCATGTTGTTTAATTGTTGATTTGATGATGCGATTGTGAACGTTGGATTCATCTGATGGTTATTAATATGCCAACACATTAATCATGTGCTATATCACGTGCTTTCTTTTAATTTCTGATTAATCATGTGTATGCGCGTGCATCATTATTAAGGTGTGTGTATGGATCTGAGCCACTTATCTTGAATACTTGTGGGTTTTGTTGACTTGATGGGAAGCGTAGGATTGATCTGATGGTTTGTATGAAGTCAAGATGTTTGACCTGGGTCCACCCTTTGTTTTGAGTGCGCTGACTATTTGATTTGGACTGGACTTGATGTTTCACTGCTATTGGAACCCCCCATATGAGCCCATTTTCCATTCTGAACGTGATTGCTTGCTATCTGCACCCCTGGCTTATTTCTTTTTTCTTTCTTTATTTTATTTAATTGTTTATTTTGCATTTTAATTTTTAAAATTAGTTTTATGCATTTAAAAATCACCAAAAAAATCATGAAGCATGTTTAGAATTTTATAAAAATTTTCCAAATTTTATTTTCCTTTTTTATTTTATTTTGTGCCTCTGATTTAATTGTTTGTTCAATTTCTTTGTGAATTATCTCAATTATGCACACTTGATCTTGTTGATTTTTGTTCTCATCATCTATACATGATATGAATCCCATTCTTTTTGTAAACTTCAAAGGACACTTTGAAGTTCATAAAAAAAATTTTCTCATATTTTTAAAATCATTTCATATTGCATTTTGGTCCCTCTCTCTTGCATATTGAATCATGTTTCTTACTTGATCTTTGTTTAATCGTTTGAGTTGCTTAACTTGTGAATTTTTGTGAGATTTTTTGACATGTGATTGGCTTCTGACTTAGGTCATTTGAGTTTTAATTTTACAATTTTTGAATGTCATTCATATATGTTTACTTATTTGTGCTTAAGTGACTTATACATGATTATATGTTGACATCTCTTTACACAAGTTTATTTGCCATGCCTAATGGATTGAGTTCCTTTGTGATTATTTGCATGAGCTTTTGATATGATGTTTATCCCTGGTTGAGGTCCTTTGAGACTTAATTTTGCCATTTGTGGATCATGTTTGAATCATGTTTGAGTATGCTTAAGTGTTGGAACTTTGTCCTCTTTTTGTGGATTACTTTGGTGCATGTCTTGAAGGTGTTGCTTGATGATTGGACTTGTATGACTTGAGTTTGGTTTTGATATGACATTGATGCATATGCTACTGCCTCTTGAGTGCTCTACTTGGTTTTCATTTCACTTGAGCATAGTTGAATGCATTTGGTTTGAATTGTATGATAGACATCATTACCTTTTGCTTTGTAACTTCTTTGGATCACAATGCTTCATGATATGAATCACCTTTGCACATGAGATTTGTTGATGATGTTTTGATCTTGGTTCTGAATTTCTTTCATCGTCATCTTATCTTCCTCATTTCATTTTGATATGAAGTCCATGTATGCTTAATTGTGCATTTCATACAAGTATGCTTGCATTCTTTCATGATTATCTTTGCATGCTTACTTGAGATTGTTTTGCATTGATCTTTGAAACATGTTTGATGATTTGAGTTGGACATTTATGATATGATGTGCTTGCTGCCACTTCTTGTATCTCGTCTTCTCCTTCTCATTCTTTTTCTTCTTTTTCACTCTCTTCCTCCCATGAATCTCAAGACTTGTTTAAGTCTTGGATTCTTTCCCTTTAGAGCTACCTAGTCCAACTTAATTTTTGATTAAGCTTGGAGTAGGATTAGCATTAGGTTTTAGGTAGTTGTCCTTCCTAAGCCTCACTAACCATAGGTCGTCCATGCATGATAACATTAGGACTCTTAGTTTCCCTTTAGAGTTTCCTTTGTGTCTTCTCTCTTCTCATCTCAAAACTTCTTGAAAACACTTAATAAAGATAAAGTGTATTGCGCACGAGCCTTAAGCGTGGGGAATGAGAAATGAGGGGCTTCCTCTCATCTTTCTAGAGTGCTTAGCGAGCGTCCTGTCTTGGGGCGATTCGTTAAGTATTCGTCCATGTGCCCTAGACTTTGGTGCAATGCAAGTTATAAACTAACTTAAAAAAACACTTCTGTCTAAAAACCACAAAAACAAATTCAAATCTTTTTATCCTTCAGGATTGTTTGGTTCCAGACCATTTTCAGAAAAGGGCACGTTACCTTCCGTCTGAGTCGCAAACAGGCATCGACCCTAACTGCCGGACGCGAATCTAACGTCGCTCATAAAAAACACTTACCCATCCGTGGTCGTACCCACGAACTACATTAGCTCTGATTCCTCTCTCTCGTCCGATTGAGGATTTGTAGGCACAAGACAGCGACTGTCTTGGCGAGCAACCTTTCCCCACAGTTCCCGTCCGAACTACGTTGACTCTGACTTTCCCATTGCACTGAGGGAGTACGTAGGCCTAGGGCATCGAATATGTCCTACCGAGTCCGTCTTAGTCACCCCCATCCCCGTTTTCTTTTGCAGCCATAGATAGTAGGATAGCTCACCCTCCGTTTAGACAACAAGCGTGGATCCCATCGAGTACGATGGATGCGTGGGGTGCTAACACCTTCCCCTCGCATAACCGACTCCCGAACCCGGACTATGGTTACGATAACCATGTCTTTCCCCCTTTCTCTTCAGGTTTATGCAGTGTTTCCTTTCCCTCTTTCGGGATAAATACACATTGCTGGCGACTCTGTGTCTTCTGCGCCACTCTCGCGTTTGTACCGTTGGATGCAAATATTTTGGGAGCGACAATCCCGGTGAACCAAAAAGGCTCAGGCAAAAATTAGGGATATATATACAAAAGAACTGTACACCCGACAAGTCAAAAACCTGAAAAGGCGGCTTGGGAAAAAAAGGGTATCCCGGTGGACTGAAAACCTGAAAAGGCGGTCCAGGCAAAAGTTAGGGATTAAAGCATACGACTATGTCCCGTTGGATCACTTATCTGCTTCTGGCTTAGTTTTATCAAGTTCGAATGGCGCAGATCAATCCAGTCATCTTCCTTCCGATAGCAAGGGAGGAGATGCTTGAAGATATAGTGGCAATAGCAGAGTTGAAACTCAATGGGATCATTTCCACATAACTGTTTTTCTTTGCTTATCACTTTGCACTTTTTTAATTTTTACGACAATTTCCTCTTACTAGGATTTTTGTCTCCTTGTACAAAAATGCTTGTTTATAGGCCAATTTCAAAATCAATACAAGTTTATTTTCAAATTCAAAATTGTTTTAACTTGCCTTGTTTTGTTTGCGTAAACGTCCAATGGGTACTTTGAATGAGTATATGCACTTGAATATGATTGAAGTTTACCAAAAATATACGTGAAAACAGGAATAGCATTTACTAAGGACTCTAGGAGTTGGGATAATGTTCAAGATGTCCACGAACCCCCATAGAGCCAGTTGCATGGAAATATCCCCACAGAGCAGTCTCCATGGAACTATCTCTATAGAGCTATCTTTACAAGCTCATCCCCGACAGAGATATATTCCCCGACAGAATTAGTATGCCCTCAGACAGAAATTGGGGCATCTTCTAGCGCTCCACTTCCATATATTTGATGGACAGCTTGGCATGATCGTCTCCCCCAATGGGTCCCCTAGCAGATAAAGAAGTTGATCACTTCCCCAGCATACAACAGAAATTTCCTCAACGCAACCTATGAAATTCTAATCCCCATCGAAGATTATTCCCTCTATGTAGTATATAGAATTCTCTCCCCCAGCAGAATTTATTCAAGGATGCTATCCCCAGTAGAGTCATTCCAAACAGGATCTGAAGATTTATTTTCTCCATCCTCAGCAACTGTCAGGGATTTATTTTCCCTAATCAGACGTTACTATTCAAAGCCACCACTAATTTCAACGACATCTCATGCCCATACATCATTTACAATACATCATAGCATATGCATACAAAACGCATATAACATTCTCATTTATTTTAAGAGCATCATTACGCAATGCATTACATATATCATGACATTGCATAAAACTAACTTGGTTCTTTTTCAGGTTAGTTCTCAAACGGACAAATATTGTCAACAGTTATCATCCTTCAGATACAATCAGTCAAAGATTCATTCTGACACTCCTTTGGATACAGTCAGGAGTAGACTCATTCCAGTACATCTTTTAGATACAGTCGGTCGAAGACTCACTCTAATACTAATTTTTTCAGATACAGTCAGGCAAAGACTCATTCTGATCTCCTTATAGATACAGTCAAGACATAGACTCATTCTAGAACATCATACAGATACAATCAAGGCATAAGAATCATTCTGGCATTCCCCAGCACATCTGCTAGATACCGTTGGACACAGACTCATTCTAGTATATTTCTCAGATACAGTCAAACCTAGACTCATTCTGATACTCCTATCAGCAGTTACTTTGGATGGAGTCTATAAGACCATCTCCATCCTATCATCTTTCTGAGTGGCATCTTTAAGCTCATTCAAGCAATACAATCAACCAACAAGTGTTACTTCGTGCACCTGTGAGTGCAAATTTCTAGGCACTTAAGTGTTCAATCCTCTTCTACCTTCAGATCACGAATGACAGACATGCCAATATAACTCCTCAGGTTTAAGAAGATTAAACAGGGGCAACTGTTGTACCCCAAAATTTGCCCGCCTTATTTCTAACATTTAAATTATTTTTAACTTTGATTTTATAAGTTTTTTGGTTCAATTTCACTAATATTTTAACAGTAATTTTTATTCAAAAATAGGTAACAGTTTACTTTAAATTGTTTAAATAACAAATAGTTGTTTGACCTTCATATGCTTTAAAGTGCATTTTTATTTCGAATAAACAAGATAGCACAATTGGTAAAGAGTAAAAGCTTGCAAGCATAAGGTAACGGGTTCGAATCCCATTATCTGACTTTTTTGTTATTTTTTTGTTACTAACTTTATTTCCATTTTAAAACACCAAAATTGTATTTTTTTTATTATTTATTTTTAATTTTCGTTTTTATTTTAAGGCATTTTTAAAAATATTTATTTATTTGATTTTATGCACTTTTTACCAAAAAGGATAAAAAAAATCATAATAAATACAAAAAATATTTCCTTTCTTGAGTACTTGTTTCCTATTGGTCAATCTGTGTCAGTTTGTGTCATACTCAGCTTCTGATTGGTCAGCTTGCTAACCAAGGAAGATCTTTTGTCAATTTTATTCCCCTTTTTGCCCTTTAACCTGATTTTCCCATGCAATAAATAGCCCTCTATTTTCACAGTTTTGAGAGAACAAAATCCACAGTCTCACAATTTCACTCACACATACAACAACACTTTTCTTTTTCAATTGTTCATCAAAACTCATATATCCTTCATCAATATTCATCACAACTCTCCAACAAAAAAGTAAAAAATCACAAAACCTCTCAAGATCAACTCTATCCTTCCGATCCGCCGCTCACCGGACTACCCCCGGTCGCTGCTCTTCTGTGTCCGTACAGTCCGTATAGTCCGTACAATCTGTACAGTCCGTACAACCGTACGAGATCCGCCGCTCCTTCGTCGTCCGTACACAACCGCAGGAGATCCGCCTCCTCTCTCCGTTTTTTAACTAATAAGGGTTCGTATCAAGTTTTTCTGACATTTTTTTTCTTTTCACTTATTTATTTATTTGCTATTTAAATTCCTAGAAAAATTGTATAGGTCGCACAGTTTTTCTTTTTGTAATAGCCGTAGTTTTATTTCCCGCAAGGTTTGTTATACTTATGTATCTCTCACAAAGCCTTGTAATAGCGTAGGGATTTTACTTTCCGCACTTTACTTTCCGCTATTTTATTTTACAACTGTGTAGTAATTAGGATTTGTATGGCAAAACTAAAAAAACAATCTAAAAAACCCTAATTCAAGATAAATAATTGAAACTAATCCACTCAATCACACTTGCACCTCTAGGGTAGCCTCTCTCAGTTGCCTTACGAACATTGGTCATGTCCCTCGAAAGTAAGGGTACTTTAGCAAAAGACGCTTACGAATAATATCATCATAGTCCCTTCGATTAAAGATCATAGTCCCTAGATGACCCTTCGAGTTGCCTACGAAAAAAATAATCTTGTCCCTCGATGACCCTACGAAAAAATGATGGTAGTCCCTTCGAATTGCTAAGGTATCCTTACATGTTTCCTTCTATGACCATTCGATGACCCTTCGCCGTCCCTTCACATCCAATAGATAGGACTACCTACCCACTAATGGTATGGATAGTACTATCTCTCAAGGAAAAGGATAAGTACAAGAAAGGCCTTACAAATTAAGTGTAAGTAACTTTTAAATGCTTGCTCACAACTAAAAAAAAAACAAAAACTTTTCACACCTCACACTTTCAAAAATATTTTCAAAAACAAACACTTTGTATACATTCTTACACGAATTATTACAAAGTCAACTTTTACAAAAAATATTTTCTGAACACACACCACATTTCAAAAAAAGCAAGTTAAAGTGAGCAAGCAATTAAGAGCCCGTAGATAACTACGGATGAAAAGGGGTGCTAACACCTTCCCTTTTCATAACTTACCCCCCGAACTCAAAATCTTTTCAAAAAGGTCTTTCCTGTTCTTTTCACCTTTCCTAAATAAATTGGATAAAAGAAAAGTCGGTGGCGACTCTTGCTAACCGCAACATGTTTTGCGAAAACAAAATTAAAAAGTCAGTTCTCCACCGTATCACAGTGACCTTCCCCCACGAGGACCCCGTCACTGCCCGTAGCACCTGGGAAAGCTTCCCCAAAGCGATGGTCATCTCCGGGGGTGGTCCCGAGAAGCTGTCCGTCGGATCGATCAAATGGAAATTTGATGAGCTGGAATCCGCAACGTCGGCGAAGACAACCACTCTCGAGAAAGTGCGGGGGAACTCCAACCCTATCACCTTCTACCTCGAGGAACTCCCCGGGGGAGCGCCAAACGCCACTATTCCCCTCCTGGTCAGGGCACAGATGGCGAACTTTGACGTTCGAAGGATCCTCGTCGACCAGGGAAGTTCGGTCGACATCATGTATGCCCATCTATTCGGGACCCTTCAGCTCGACGAGAGACATCTGACCCCGTACGTCGGTTCAGATCTGCAGGGGTTCAACGGAACCACCACCAGACCATGGGGTTACGTTGAGCTGATGGTTACATTCGGGACCGAAGACACTACCCGACAGGTGAAGATCCGTTTCCTGGTGGTCGAATGCCCATCCCTTTACAACTGCATCCTCGGGAGGACCACCCTGGCCGAGCTTACAGCGGTACCATCAATAGTCCACCTCAAAATGAAGTACTACACGGCCAGGGGACGAGTAGTGACGATGCACGGGGACATAGACACGGCCAGGAGATGCTTCGACGCCGCTGTCAAAGGCATGAGTTCCATCGGCACCAAACCCAAGACCGTGGCCAAGCCACCCTCGAACGTCGAACAGGTACCTCTCCCGCGCGTCAACGCAGTCGAACTCGACAGCAGGTTCCCGGGCGAACCCGATGAAGATGGGGCAGAAGACCTCGACCTCCAGGCGGAAAACAACGGGCGGCTTCTCCACCCAACGCGCCCCATCCCCGACGGAGACTTTGAGCTCGTGGTACTCGGGGACGATCCAGACCATAACGTGAAGATTGGCACCGGAATCCCCGACCTGGCGAAGGAGCAGCTGAAGGCATGTCTAAGGGAGAACGCTGATCTCTTTGCATGGAGCGCCTCCGAGATGCCTGGCCTCGACCCCGAGGTGGCTTGCCATCAGCTCACAGTAGATCCGGCCACTAGGGCGATAGCTCAACATAGACGTAGGCAGTCTCCTGAAAAAGCGGAGACTGCTGAAAAAGCTGTAAAAGAACTCCTAGAGGCGAATTTTATTTCGGAGGCCAGGTACACAACCTGGCTGTCCAACGTTGTACTCGTAAAAAAGAATAATGGAAAATGGAGGATGTGCATTGATTATACTGATCTTAATCGGGCTTGCCCGAAAGACTGCTACCCTTTGCCTAACATCGACCAACTGGTCGACAATTCTGCAGGTTTCAAACTATTATCCTTCATGGACGCTTACTCGGGATACAACCAAATTCCCATGGACAAGGCCGACAAACAGCACACGGCTTTCATGACCGAGTCGGGCAACTACTATTACAACGTGATGCCCTTCGGTCTGAAGAACACCGGTGCGACCTACCAAGGGATGATGAATAAGGTTTTCTGGGCTGAAATCGATGACATGCTCGAGGTCTACATGGACGACATCATCGTCAAATCAGCGGAAGAAGTCGACCATGCCGTGCACCTCAAGAAGGTGTTTGACACCGCGAGGAGGTACCGCATGAGGTTCAATCCCGACAAATCTACCTTCGACGTTCGGGCCGGTAAGTTCCTCGGCTTTTACCTCACAGAGCGAGGAATCGAAGCCAACCTCGACAAGTGTAGGGCTTTTTCCGATATCCCTACTCCGGACTCAAAGAAATTGATCCAATCATTGAACGGGATGCTCACCGCTCTCTCCCGCTTCGTCGCCAAGTCTGCACGGTACGCACTCCCATTTTTCAAACTTCTTCGACAAAAAGCGGAGTTTGAATGGAGCGAAGAATGCGAGCAGGCCCTCCTCCACCTAAAACAAGTCCTATCGCAACCCCCGGTCCTCTCATAGCCTGAGGGCGGGGAGACACTTTTCTTGTATCTTGCAATCACGAGTGAAGCAGTCAGCGCCGTCCTCATTCGGGAATCCCCGGACGGGCAGAAACCAATTTACTTCACGAGCAAAGCCCTCCAAGGCCCCGAGCTCAGGTATCAGCAGATAGAGAAAGTCGCCCTGGCCCTTGTCACCACGGTCATAAGGCTACGCCACTACTTCCTTGCCCACACTGTCGTTGTAAGGACCGAACAGCCTATAAGGCAGCTCCTTGGACGACCAGACATGGCTGGGAGGATGCTCAGGTGGTCGCTCAAACTCGCCGAGTTTGACATCCAATACGAAGGGAGGAAAGCCCTAAAGGCTCAGGTATTGGCCGACTTTGTAGCGGAGATGACCGTCCCGGAACCTTCGACCAACGGATCCCAGAAATGGACGATCTATGTCGGCAGAGCATCCAGCCCGAAGGGAAGCGGGGTGGGCATCATCCTCGAAAACGAGGAAGGCATCCTGATCGAGGTATTCCTCGAACTATCCTTCCCGACATCAAACAACCAAGCGGAGTACGAGGCCTTCCTCGCCGGACTTCGGCTGGCCGAGGACCTCGGCGCCAAGGAGGTCAAACTCTTCACTGACTCCCAGCTTGTGGCCTCGCAAGTCCGAGGAGAGTACCAGGCTAAGAACGACAACCTCATAGAATACTTGGCCTTGGTGAAAAAAAAGATGAAAAATTTCACCTCCACGGAAGTAACTCACATCCCCCACGAGCACAATGCCCAAGCAGATGTCTTGTCCAAATTGGCAAGCACAAAGAAGAAAGGCGAGAACAAATCCGTCATACAAGAAGTGCTTTCCCGACCGAGCATCGGCAAACCCACTCCAGTGGCAGACGTAAACGCCATTGGTGACAGAAATTGTTGGATGACCCCCGTGTACGAGTACCTCACGATGGGCAAACTGCCCGAAAATCCCAAGGAAGCCGGAATAGTCAAGCGGTGGGCATGCTCATACACGATAGTCGAGGACAAACTATACCGCCGAGGGTTCTCTATCCACCTCCTCAGGTGCGTCGAGGAGACCAAGGTTCCCGGTATCCTCTAGGAAATCCATGAAGGAATCAATGCACAGCACCTTGGCGGGCGATCGTGAGCCCGTAAGGCGCTTCGAGCAGGGTATTACTGGCTCACCATGCAACAGGACGCCAAGGAACACGTCAAGAAGTGCGACAGATGCCAACGACACGGGGTCATGCACCTTGCTCCTCCCAACGAGCTCAAAACACTATCCTCCCTGTGACCGTTTGCGTGGTGGGGGATGGATATCCCCGGACCTTTCGTCCAGGGGTCGTATCAAAACAAATACCTCATCGTCGGGGTAAACTACTTCACGAAGTGGATTGAGGCGGAAGCATTGGCCAAAATCACGGCCTTCAACATACTGCGTTTCTACAAAAGGAACGTCCTCACCTGATTCGGCGTGCCTCAAGCTATTGTCACCGATAATAGAACACAGTTCACCGACAAGAACTTCCAAGACTTCGTCTCCAAGCTAGGCACGAAGCAGCACTTCACGTCGGTCGAGCACCCTCAAACGAACGGACAGGCTGAGGCGGCGAACAGAGTAATCCTACGAGGACTAAAACGTCGATTAGGCGACGCCAAACAACGGTGGGTCGAGGAGCTACACAGCATCCTCTGGGCCTACCGAACGACCCCACATTCCACGACCGGTGAGACCCCCTTTCATCTGAACTACGGAACAGAAGCGGTGATCCCCGTGGAAATCAGGGAACCCTCGAGGAGGACGGAAACCCCCCCTCGACGGGGACGCGAACGACGAAGCCCTGAGGGAAGAACTCGATTTCGCCGAGGAGACACGTTCGGGCGCTTCCCTCCGAGAAGCTTCACTTGAGCAGAAAATAACACTACGTTATAACGACAAAGTTATCAAACGTAATTTTCAGGTGGGCACACTTGTCCTACGAAGGAACCAGAAAGACCCGCGAGAGGGCAAACTCGCCGCAAACTGGGAGAGCCCGTACTGCGTCCGCGCGAAAACGGGGACAAGAGCCTATTTCCTCAAAAATATGCACGGGGAAGAACTTTCTCGACCATGGAACGCTGAGAAGCTCAAACAATACTACAGTTAAGCACTGCCCACGACTCATGAACGCTGCGATTACGGGGACGCACTAAGGTACGAGCGCGACACCCCTATATAGAGCACGATGATCGAAGGCCGCGTTGTGTGTGCGCGAGGACTTTTGATCCGACGGGGATACCTCGATCGAGTTCTGCCGTCATTGTACCAATGAGGCAAAACACCCAGCTCGCGATGGGAAGTTCACGCCACGAAGCTAAGACCTCGATCGAGCTCTTAGCCTCGTCGAAGGTTAAAATACGTCTTCGACCACCCGACCGGCTCTCCACACGGTCAGGGACTATCAAGGTCGAGCAAATCCCAAAGTCTTTATTACTTAGACAAAAACAAAGTGTAGAAATCTCTATTACTTGGACATGAATAAACAAAGTATAACAAATACCATAACATCACACACAATATAAACCATACAAACAACACACGAGCAGATAAGCAAAAATGCATTGAAGCGGGCAGAAGCCCATTGTACAAATATTACAAACAAGTATCAAAAGCCCCTGGCACGCAAGTCGGGCATACGTATTGAAAAATAAATAAAACGGCTCGCAGGCCGAACAAAACGAAGAAGAAAAGCCTACTCTGCGACAGTCCCTTCGGGCTCCTCGCGTTCATGAACCTCGTCCACCCGCATCGGCTGCACGATTTGACCATCGACCACCTCGGAGTCGGGGTCAATCCCTTTGGTTGTGAGGTCGGGGTTGAGAACCCAAAGCTGTTGCACGACGTTTCTGAATCCTATGTCGGCCGCTTCAAGGTTGTCCTCCTAGGATTTCTGGAGCTTCGCTATGAGCGCTGCCCGCGAGGTCAGCAACCTATCTTCCTCGATTTCCTCATCAGCGGGGCGGACAGCCTCCTCCAACTCGGCATTCCTCGCCAAGAGACGATCCCTCTCCTCTTTAATCCCGACGAGACGTCTCCGCTCTTCCTCAGTATTCTTCAACTTTTCCTCCAACTTCCCTTAGAGTTCGACCTCGGCCTGGTTCTGGCTTTTGCAGTCGGTCAGCTCCTTGCCCACCTTCTCCATTTCGGCTGAGATAGACTGGAAACTCTCGTGCAACCTATTCAGTTCGCCTTCCGGGCACGCCTCGTCATTCAGAACCAGGGCAGCCGCACAAACCCACATCACAGCAGACACATCCTCCACCAGCGCCTTTCTCCGAGAGACCTTGTCGACGCCTAAGATGGTCTGAGCTTCGGGGGCACCCACGCAAAGGGAATTATTCCCCATGAAAAAGTTCGGCCTCGAGTGACAAGGCGGGAGCACAAATTTTACAGCAGGGGGACTCTCATTCTCAGTAAGGTCGATGGTCACTGAGTCCGCAACCCGCCGCCTCTTCGGGGAGACATGAGGGCTGGGAGAATCACTATCCTGGTGAGAGCCAGAAGAACCCCCGGTTGCCTGAGTGGGAATAGGTTCCTGCGCTCGGATCTGCTCGAGGCGGCTTTTGCCTCCCCTCTTTGTAGCGCGGTTAGCCTTCAACTTTTTAAGACGCTCCTCGGCATTCGACATCTTACCTGCACAGAAAACAAAGAGGTCAGTAATTCAAAAAGAAAGACAAAGGGAAAGGCAGGTCGAGGAGGCCACCCCACCTAACAGCTCGAGAGCCTCCTCGTCAGAAAACGTCTCGAGGAGAGCCCTGGTGTTGATCAAACGACGCTTAATTAAGATCTCCCCATCGTCGCCCAGAAGAAACTCCCCGTTCGGTGCCACGAACTTGGCATTATTAAACCCGTTAACGAAAGCGACTATTCTCTCATAAGCCAGGCGATCCCCCTCGTCTAAACGGCCAGGACTGACTTTGTAGCTGTCCGACCCCTTTTTGAAGTGTTCTTCCGTCCAGAACAAGGGGAATCTTGGCTCGAGTACCTCCTCCGTTTGCCCGTCCGCTTCACAGGAAACTCGACAATACACCGAATTCACAGCTTCAAGAGTGACCGGCCTCACGATATAATACCGGTGTTTAAAGTCACGAACGGAATCCAAGTAGGTATGGAAGAGACTACTCGTTTGTTTGAAAGACACCCAGTCATGTCTGCCATCGGAGGCCTGCCGCTGGAGATGGAAGATACGAAAGAAGAGAGGCACGGTTGCCCCAATTCGGAGATATTTACAGACGAACTCGAAAGCTCGGATGAATGCGAGGGAGTTGGGGTGGAGCTGCGAAGGCGCCAGGTGCAACCAAACGAATACCGCCTGTTGAAAATCTGTAAAGGGCAGACGCCACCCTGCCTTGTCGAACATGAACTCGTAAAGAGGGAACCTCATCCCTCGGTACATCGACCATATGCGATGGTGTGCTTGAGGTCGGAACACCTTCCACGACTTTGAGGAACCCACCAGCTGGTGCTCGACTGTGCAAAAAATAGTGTCCTCGTCCTCGTCAACAAAATGGGAAGCAATGTTCAACGACTCATCAATGACCCACTCCTCGAGGGGACGTTCCTCGACCCTAGCGATTGGCGCCATTGGAGAGTCAGGTTGGTCGTCGACGTCCAAAGATCCCTCAGCCACGGGCAATACGTTCATTTACCTGAAAAGCAGAAGGAAATTGTGAATTTGATGACCCATATCAAATCCACCCCTTCCACCGCTGATCAAGTGAAAGGGCGAGGAGGGAACGTCGAGGAACGCGAACCCACGACCATCCTCGGGTCCGCTGGGAGCGAAATTGGGTGGGACCCCGGGGTATTCGACCCATATCCCCGAGATAAACGTCGGCTCCCCGGGGATTCTGTCCTTGACCCCCGGAATGTTCAACAAAGAGCTGAGAAACGTTCGTCTCATGACCCCAGGGTATTCTTCGTGTCCTCGGCGATTTCATCGCCTCTCCCCGCGGGATTCAATAACTAAACTATGAAATTCTGCCGTTTTCGCCGGATATTTCATGATTTCCATGGGAACTTCATCAGTTCACCATAAGATTCACCCTAGAAATGCCAGACGAAAGGAAAAAAGAAAGAAACTTACTTGAAATACGCTTTATAGGGTTCCGGCACGGCGATCGTCGGTGGAGAACTGCGGAGAACGGTGGAAGGCATCGGTGGAAAAATGGAGAAGAATAGAGGGAGAGTCTGAGAGGAAAAGAGAAAACGGTGCAAATGAAACAAGGTGGGGCCTATTTATAGGATCCTCACAGAATTCGAAGGGTTTTAGACTACTAGAGTACACTACCTTAGCCTAGTCGCCCCTAGGCAATGATGGCGTCTGACACGTGGCATACATGCGACCGTTCGCTCCCCAACACGCGTCTCTCCATTTGCTTCGACACCCAATTTCAAACTTCTCGCATCCCCGCTGAGTCGACCATACGCGAACTCCCACGCTCGAGTCTGCTCGTCGATTTCTACCCAACGAACATTTGGCTCCCCGACGATACGACCAGTGGATCTCAAACAAGTTCCCCTCATCGCGGTCACGCGATCGATACTTCCCCGACATGCTTGTTGGCCCTTAAGTCATTACTCCGACACTTCGGAGTAACGACTTGGGGGGCTCCTGTTCTGGACTGGGCCAGAGTCTGCCCCTTAGTCGAGAAGGCCCAACCCACAGGACATGAGATGGCCCAACAAGGACCTCTTTACAAGACCACTGTCGGGCACATACACGGCCCAACAGCGTCAGGCACGTGCCACCCCTCAACATTGTCGAGATCAGCAGAGTCCGTCGAGCAGAGGCATCAATCCCCTCAGGGCTCGCTCTTCCTCGACACTCAGGTGCTCCTCTCTACGAGGAGCCATCTTTTTCTCACATAAGAGTCCTCCCCGCGAGGACACGTCTCTCCCCGACACGCAAGACTCCTCCCCGCGAGGACACGTTCTCATGTAACCACCCACTCCCGATGGAATTGGTCTGCCCTAATTCCGGAGATCTAGGATCTAGGAACGGTTACCCCAAGGCGAAGACCACGTGCTGGTCTTCACTACGCCACGTAAGCCCTGGCAGTTACTTGGATTGGGCCTGACAATCCAGCCCAATGCAAGTAACCGTTGGCCCCGCGCTGGGGGCTCTCTATAAATACCCTCTCACTTGAGAGGGTCAGGTTACACACACTTTCTTACTTTAACCTTGTACTTGCTTTTACTTGTGACCCTTGCCTTACTTGAGCGTCGGAGTACCTAGCAGGTACCCCCCCCCCCCCCCCCCGCCCCCCGCCGTCTTTCAACCTCACCGGAGCTGAAGTCCATACGACGTTGTTGGCCACCAGATGCTGTCTGATCCAGGTACGATAAAAAATAATATAAAAAAACTAAAAAAAGGTATTTGAAAATGTTGATGCAAAATATATTACCCCACGATTGGCCAATATAATTGAGGGTAATACAAATAAAAAAAATAAAAAAATTAAACAAAGGGAAAAGGAAAAGGCACAATGTGACCATAAACTAATTAAAAATAAAAATAAAACATAAAATGCTATAACAGGGATTCGAAGCGAGCTCTATCGTAGTTATATACCTTTGGTTTAGGTAATAACCGAGGGTATAAGTTGTATATATTTAAAAAAAATTATGGTGTTGCAGGAACATATACCTCGATTATTGGTGGGTCCAGGTGAAAGTTTTGTCATAAAAAGTATTATTTGTAGTAGCGGGGTCACACTTCTTTAAATAATTGTAGGCATCTTGGACAATGGATAACCAATAACACCCAGTCCTAAGGACTTTCTTTGCTAGAGCCTGGGCTCTTAAGTGTTAACTGACAATCCCTTCGTGTACCTCGACGATGGTGTAGGAAGCTTCTTCCCATTCGAGTCATTTTAGTATAGGGGCTGTTAATCTTCTATACAAAGTTCTTTCTATCACTGAATATGAGCCACCTCTCCTCTTTACAAGAATAGACCCAGCTGATTTGGTGAGAAGTATTCCATGCTTGATGTCTGTTGCAATGTGCGAGATCCAGAAAAGTGATGAGGCGCCTTCTACAATTGTCATCATTACTTTGGGGATTTTGAATCTCGGGATCCTCTGAGTTTCTTTAATGAAAGAATATTTAAACCCATAGCTCTGGTGCTTGCGATCTTAGAAAGGACATCCGCCTTAGTATTCTGATATCTTAAAATGTGAAAAATTTATAGAATTTGAATTTCGCCAACCTTTCTCACGTTAGGGCTAAATATCACTATAGCAAAGCATATTTGATCTGAGCATCTCTTCAGACCCGTGACACTACCAATTTGGAATAAATTTACAACTTAATGTTTTCTGCCCCCATTTTAGAGGTCAATGTGAGACCGATGATGAAAGCTTCATAATCAACATGGTTATTAGTAGTAGGGAATTCAAAATGTAAGGATACCTCGATCACCAAGCCAACTTCATTCTCTAATGGTGGGATAAATCTTAATGGATTATTCAACCCAAAATTTAGTTGATCCCCAATGTCCATAAATAATAAAGGGGGTCTAAGTAGGATAACCCTCACTTGATTATTCTTCCGAAAACCTGATATAATTAATCCTTAAGTAAAATAAAAGAGATATATGTGTAAAATGTTTAAAAGGACATTAAAAAATAAGATTTATGATATAATATCATAGAGAAAATGCCTTTTGAAATCATGATTGTATTCATAATGAGAACTAATATGAATAAGGGGTTTATGGTTAAGCGTATGGCAAGAACTTAATCTTTGAGGATGAAATTTGTAAAAAAAAAAAAATTGAAAGAACCTTTGAGCTAAGTGAACCTTAAAAGACTTAAACTTAGGTTGGCTACCTTGTGGATATTCATTAGGTCTTTGTACATGCATCTATTTGAATTCTTATAAAAATTGTTATGTCCCTATATTACACAAGAGAGCTAATTTCTTGAGGACAAGTAATTATTCAAACATGAGAGAGTTTGATAAGTCGTGTTTTAATATTTTAGTCGTTTGAATATATCATTTATTTCCTATTTTTGTTTCATTTTATTTCCGTTTTAATTTTTCTTATTTTATTTTGTTTTAGGAGTTTTAAGAGAATTGAAGATTCAAATCCATGTTAAAACGAAAGAAAAGCTAAACCCAAAAAATGCCTGAAGATTTCAGGAAGTCTGAGCAAAAAAGAAATGATTTTAGCACAAACTAGAGGGCATTATAGTTAGCATGTAATGTGTATTACAACCATAACTACCCTAAGAATTTTGGCCTTCTAAAAATGAAATTTCAGTATGATCCAATGGCCATTATGGTCATAATGGATCATCAATTTGGGGGTCAACATGAGGGAACATTTACATTTATTGAGACATTTTTTGTGGCCAACACATCTTGTGAGAGATACACCATGTATTCTTCAAAAATCTTAAAAGGATAGATGTGTGGGTTCTCTCACTTATAAAGTACTTAATCTCCACTTTTTTAATCAATGTGAAACTTCTCCACACTTGTTTTTCAACACTTTTAACTCAATTATTTTTCTCAAGAATAATACCCTTATTAACTCTTGAGAATTTATTTCTACTATTTCATTTTGTCATTTAAGTAGAATTTATTATTTCAGTTAAATCACTTTATTAACTATAGAATAAAATAAACACTTAAATCTTAACTTAATATAACTTTTACCATTGTTAAGAGTTCCATGTTTAATAAGATGTGACTTGAACATATACATCTATGAGTAAAGATATTTTTTATTTTATAAATTAATTTTATAACATTAAATTAGATTGAACATAAAATTTAAATAAATATAAAATATGTTGTGTTATATATTAGATAATATATGAGAAAATAGGAGATCTACAGCCAATGTAAAATTATTTTACGACGTGTATCTCGCTACATCATGCATGTCCATTAAACTCATAATATACAACATTAAACTTATAATATATATTAGATAATATATGAGAAAATAGGAGATCTACAGCCAATGTAAAATTATTTTACGACGTGTATCTCGCTACATCATGCATGTCCATTAAACTCATAATATACAACATTAAACTTATAATATATAACATTAAGATATATTTAAAATGGAAGTAGAAACCACCTTACAATTTATAAGGTAGAATCAAATTCAGTCTAAGTATTAAAAACGATTATTTCTTACATGGACCAAACTACAACTCTCTCCCAAAATTGTTGGAATTAATAATAAAACTCCATTGTTGCACAAGAAGAAGAAGAAGATAAAGAAGAAAGTATATATATATATATATATATATATATATATAGAGAGAGAGAGAGAGAGAGATTCTGCAACTAACTTTCCTTAACAAACTCTATCTCAATCTTCTACTCACTATTACAATTGAATTGTAACTTGTCGCAACCGCGAAAAACCATTGGCGAAGACACAGAGTCGCCATCGAACTTTATTTATCCCAACGGAGAAAGGAAAACATCGAGAAAAACTCAAAAAGGGAAAGAACATGGTCTCGCAACCAAATTCAGGGTTCGGGAGTCTATTACGCAAGAGGAATGTATTAACACCCCTCGCGTCTGCTGTACTCAACGGGATCCACTCTTGTTGTTCTAATCAAAGGGTGTGTATATCTAAAGCTCTACTTGCTAAGGGAATGCAGAAACAAAAAAGGGAGAAAAAACAAGAGGGGACTCGATAGGATCTCGCAATCCTATGCCTATGTATTCCCTCGCGCAATAGGAAAGTCAAAGTCATCGTAGTTCGGAGGACTACGGGTTAAAGGGAAGGTTTCTCCCCAAGGATTGGGGCTCTTGTGCCTACGTATATTCATTCAGACGAGAATGAAGAAATCAGAGCATCCGTAATTTGCAGGACCACGGGTTGCTTAGTGTTTTTTATGGAAAATGCTAACGTTCATGTTCTAGCAATTTTGGTGTTTGCCAATCGTTGTCAGGAGCCTTACGCGTTACCTAATTGCGGTAGAAGGAAATAACATGCCCTTTTCAAAAATGGTTTGAGGGAAATCCCAAAGGACAAAATGGTTTGCATTTGTTGAAGTGCTTTAAAGAAGTGAGTTGAATCGGTTTGTGATGTGTATCTTGCTAAAGTCTATGACAATGGGAGAAAGTACTTTGTACAAATGATCCCAACGTCTTGTGTACAAAGTACTCTGAGAAGAGGTAAGGAAAGACTCCCGCTCATCTTTTCCCATGTGCTTAAGGCTCGTGACGCACTATACACATCGTATTTTATTAAGTGTTTTGAATGAATTAAGAGAGAGAAGAGAAAGACACAATGCAAGACCTAAGGGAGACTTGGCCCTAGATGTTATCATGCAATGTGGTCCTAAGGTTAGGTTTATAAGACAATTCTATCCTAATGTGATCATGTTTGGATTGAGAGCCTAATGTCTATCTTACTTCAAACTTAATCAGAAATTAAGTTGAACTAAGAAGCCCTAAGGGAACATGTGAATACAAAGTAATCAACAAGTAAACATAAAATGTCTCAATCATCAAGGAAAAATCAAACACAAAACAAGGCTCAAGTACACGCAACACTCAAGGACAAAGAGAAAGTCAGATCATGTAACAGTATCAAGCACAAGGCAAGCATCTAGGTTAAACAAGTATCATCAAGGAAATATTCACAAGTATCATAAAGTAAATATCATAATTTATCAAAATCTAATTGAAGCCTAATCAAAACTAAGATCAAACTTTAACCAAAAGTTTATCAAAACTAGCATCGAAACTAAGATCAATATTTAATCCAACATTGGCATCAAAATTTAATAAAAACTAACATCAAAGTTAAGAATAAAATTTAATCAAAATTTTAAGATCAAAACTAAGATTAAGAGCTAATAAAAAATTAAGATCAAAACTAAGATTAAAAGATAAATCAAAATATAACAAAAATTAAAATTAACTTCTAATTAAAAACAAAATCTAATTAAAAAAAATGTTAAAACTAGGGGTGCAGCAGTGATCGCAGTAGTCTGAAAAGTACTCAGTATAGGGCCTATGAGCCCGGTCCAGTTGCCTTGTTAATGTCTAACCTAAAACTACAAAACAAGAGAGAGACGAACCCAATATCCCTCACTCAGTCGCGCCTCTCTTCTCTCAACGTTATTTTTCTATCAAAACGTGCCGCCGGAAACACTCACGACTCTGCCGCGCCATGGCTATGTGCCTGCGGCAGAGATCTCCAACTCACTACATCGCTCGCTCTTAGGATCTCTCGACTCAGTGTTCAACTTAATCAACTTCCTCAGTCCATTTCAAATTTGTCTCGAAAAAGATACCTAATCGAAAACGCTCTCATGCCGGAAGAAGAAATGATGAATTGAAGACTTACGACGAATCCGAGCTTGTTCAGGTGCGTTCTTGGATTTCTATATTCTTATAGTTCATTCTTGCTTGTTCATGATTCAGAGATCTTCTCATTCGACTAGTTGTGTGTGTTGCGTTTCTGAACGTTGTTGTTGTTGTTGTTGTTGTTGTTGTTGTTGTGCGATGCCGTGTTCTTGAATTTCTTCTGCTTCGCAAATTGTACGTTCCTTTCATGATGTGGTCGACGTTGTGAATTGCAGGTTGTTGAATTGAAGCTATGTGACTCAAATCATTTTTGCTTTTATTTGCAGTGAATTAATGGAGAAGGTGAAGATGAAGATTGCAGAATGATGAAGATTGCAGAGAGGGTGAGGAGGTTAAAGCGTGGAAGGGAAGAAGAATGCATAATCGAATTGAAGATGGAGAGAAATGAAGAAAACTTGCAATTGAAGATGATGGAGAGGTGTTGAAGATTGCAGAGTGATCAAGATTGCAGAGAGGGTGAGGAGGTTGAAGTGTGGAAGGGAAGAAGAATGCAAAATGGAATTGAAGATGGCAAGAAATGAAGAAAACTTGCTCTGCAAATCTGAATTTATGAATTTATAGAGTGATTTAGGGGGTAGAATGATATTATTGATTCATTTTTCTGTTAGAAATCAGTTAGAGTTGTTATGATTGTAACTGATTCTGTTGTCAATTTTTTTCTCAGTGAGTGAACCTTATACCAGTGCTGCAGCTATTTTTCCTTTACTGCTATGTAACTCTTGTGTAAAAATTCCACTGCTATGAAACTTTCTCTACATATATTCAGTGCTACGACTTGCATCAGTTTCCTAGTTACTTCCTCTCCTTCAGCTTGGCTTCATCCAGTGTGCGGAACTCTTGTTTTATATCACTCAATTTCCTTGTCACGCTCCGATGCTCCTTATCAAGAAGAGGAATGATCAACGGTACGTTATTTATATACCTCTTTTATAGTATATCCTCCTTCTCTTCATGTGTAATTGTCAACTTCTGATTTTATTCAGCGAATGCACCACTTCAATTTCTTGCTTCAATTCATCATTTATCTTTTGAAATTCATTTTGCAGTCCATTATGTGACTTAATACAGTGTTGTTCCAACTGTTGCATTAAGTTTTGTAGTCGTGTAGTCATGGAATCCTCTTGCCAACTACTGTTCCATTGTGCTTGCGAATTCTTCTGGCCATTATGAACTTGGTTAGAACCCTATTACTGCAAGTTTGGTAATATGGTCATAGTTTGTGCATGAGAAGTTAGCTTTCTGGCTTGTGTTTATGACTGGTACATGTTATCTACATTTGTCTTGATGCAGGGTTGTTTTGTGGTTTTTTATGATTGATTGAGGCTTGAACGCGAAGATGAGGCGAGGACGTGGAGAATATTAAAGATTGATTAAGGCATGAAGTTTAGACATTGGTCAAGGCATTAAAATAGGTGTAGATAAAGAGTAAGTTTTGGTTTAGATTCCCATGTAATTCTTGATGTAGTGACAATGATACATGCTTTTGTAATGGAATATAACTTTGTAAACTCTAACATGACAAAATTCCCAAATATTCAAAGTGTCTTCTCCTTCAATTTGAATTTGGAGATTACATCTTCTTTCACTTTGTGTTCACGAAATCTCTTGGCCATGGTATGAATCCATCAAAGTGTTTTCCAAAACAAACAAAATGACCTTGCAATATTGACTTTTCACCTTTGAATGTTGATTTTTAATGGATGTAATACTTTCCTTTCTTTTGAATTTGATGTTCCAAGTCCTTCTTTTTATTTTGCAATTTGAGTGTACCTTGCAATGTCGTGACTTTTATCATTGACGTTTCCTTCAAATTGTACCTTGAATAACCTTAATATCTTCCTTAACCTTTGACCATTTGAAATAATCATCATGCTTAAATGTCTTCACGTGAATGGATGAACCTTAAGAACTTTGATCCATCTTGAACAAATTTGAACAATGGAATCACTTGGACCAATATGCCCAAATTCATCTTCCAATCATTGAAGCCCCAATTTTAATTCCTCAATCCATGTTAACTTGTATGACAAGCAACGAGCAATTGAAAGGATAACTATGCCTTGAACCACAAGTCCTTGATTTTATGATCACAAAAGGAATTCCTTGAGGAACACTTGAAGATGAACAATGCTTGAACTGTAGAGAGACTTGACAAAACCCTAATTCCATGAGTATAAGAAACACCAAAACATATAGAAAACCTTGGCTCATATAAGCTCTTGACCCCATGTCTTAGAAATCCATGCAAATGAATGATTATGGGTATTATGACCTAGTGGAGATGCATATGAAAGTGAAACACAAGCCAATTAGGGTTAGCAAGAAAATTTTTGGAGTGCAACAGTTGCGCCTATTCAATCAACTTAAACCTAAAGGTATAAAGAATGAATTCTTTCAGACATTCTAGGTGGAAGGAGATTGAATACCAAAAGAACCAAAAAATCTGCACTCTGTGGGGAAAGAAAATGGAATTGGATAGCATTCGGGAACTTAATTTTGAAAAAAGGTTGGTCTGGAACTGAATACCAGTTGAGAAGTGGATTTTGAAAAGAATGTCGGCCGAAGGCAGATATACAACAAAGGGTGCCAGCCGAAGGTGGACTTTAAAGGGGAATGTCAGCCGAAGGAGGACTCGCAACAAGAAAGAAGAAGTAAGATCAACCGATCTACGACTCCAAGAAATAAGATCAACGGATCTAACACCCACACGATGGGTGACAAGAAGGAGAATCAATGGACTTGCGACCTAAAGCGAAGAGAATATGACTCCGCTGGGGAATAAAAGGGGAAGCGATGGGTAAGATCGACGTACAGTCTATGACCCTGGGGATTGATCGAAAAATCTGATGGGGAATAAAGCCTCTTGTGTAAAGAACACTATGATAATTAAAAGGATAGTCGTCACCACTGCGGCTGGGAAAGTAAATTGTGTGATATCAGGATGGTGATGGGAACTTTTGTTAGATGATGGCAATGATCTAGAAGGGGGTTGAATAGGTCACTCATTTTTAAACAAAGTCGGCGCTTAAAAAATTGTTTTCAAAAATGTGAGGAAGCGGCCTAGGATATAAATCGTCTCAACGAACCGTTATTGGTAAGATCGGATATGCGTAACCGAATGGAATTGAATTCAATAAGAAAACTAATCAATAATTTTCTAACTAATCAATACAAGTAATGATCACTTAGTTTTATCCGATTTCCAATGAATTGTGAAATGTAAACTTAAGTTGGCAATATCACAAACAGTTTGTGTGCGATCAATACGTCGAACACTTGGTGTGCAAGACACCCCAAGTTGAATTTCCTATGTAACGCTAGTGCATAATTTTTCACAATTACAATCCAAGTAATTGTAATGAGTTTTCATAACAGAATTTCAGCATTACACAACAATGGAAATTTATCGAACCGTTGATATCACACAAACGTTAACAACACAAATTAAAGAGATAGAGAAAGAGAGAATAACACCGGATTTGTTTAGGTAGTTCCCCTTTCGTCCTCGCTTCGGGTACGTCTGCCCCCAATTCTAAAACTAGAATTGAGATATGTATTATCAAGTTTCAAAGTTTATACAAGATAAGTAATAGTCACCACACAATCAAGCCTAATTATTGAAGTTGATATTATTCCCTTCTCTCCCCTAAATCCTCAAGATCTTGGAGGACAAAACCCTAAAGGTTTTATTCAAGAAAAACCCGCTGAATTCTCAACCCAAACTAGATACACAATCCTACATTTGGACGTTATCACCTCGACAATGCAAAAGATCAACAAAAATGATTATGTGTAATTGTTGAAGAATGCAAGTGTGAGAATGAAGATGATGAGCAAAAATCAGTGTATATGTTCACTTTTCTTGTTCTATTTATGTACAATAATGAAATAATAAATATATATGATGCCTAGACCCAATAACTGAAATAACAGCTTTTTGAAACACAAAGGATCAGAAAAATTAGTTTTAGTGCGCGAGAGGTCGACCATAGCACTAGGGGGGTCGACCTGAGCACACCTGAATGTAAAAACTGCACAAAACTTTTAGCGATGCGTTGATCGGAACTAGGTCATGCGTCGACGCAAGGCAACCTCAAAACCAAGAATTCTTTTTTTTACAGTATGCGTCGATCGCCCCATACATGTGGTTCGACGCATGGACACCCGAGAGCAATAATTTTCTATATCAACAACATGCGTCGACCTCCATATGTCTGTGAGTCGACGCAAGGACACCAAACTGCTATAAACACCTATTTATGTGTATTTTGCTCGACCTAAAAGTTGACCTAAGGTATCCAACATGATCAAATGCACAATTTTCATATACGGAATGCTCCTATATGCATAGACACATGTACATGGAATATTTTATGCATATTAACGAATGAATACAATTTAAGACACAGTGATATCGTCCAAAGTACAGGTACGAGATAATACTAGTTTTGACAACATTAAAACAAGGACTAAGGAACTCTGCCCTCACATACTCCCCCTTTTTTATGATGGAAAAACCTTTGCAAAATATTCGACATATCGAGTACTTTGTGAAGCATCCTCCCCCTGATTTTATGCATTTCTCTGTGACAAAAATTCTGATATATCTTTGTGAAGCACTTACTTTTGCATTCTCCCCCTTTGACAACATCAAAATGTGCGAAGCAATAAGTTAATCGTAATCAAAACATATTCATATGTACACAATCATACTCTTTGCAACGGATAAAACATCATCAACGATTCACATAAAATGTTGTTAATGCAAGAGATATAAGCATAAATAAGACAAGAAACATAGAGAAAGAAACTTAGTGCATTACACAACCAAATTTGTTCGATACAAGTTCCAAGTCAAAAGAAACCAAACACATAACAAAACACAATAAAAACATGCAAAATTAAACATGAAATGCACAACACCAACACAACTCAACCCTCTATGGTCTCCTCCCCCTGTGTGGGTGACCCTTCCCTCTAAAAGAGTAATCTAGATGTAGTGCTCTTTGCTCCTCTTGGCGTTCAGTGAAGTCAAGAACAGTCATGTTTAGTGTATTAAAGCAAACTGAGAGAGATCGATGTTGGTTTGCAGCAGTCTCATCCATAGTATCAAACCTTTACAAAACAGTAGAAGCAAATAAATCAAAGTTATCACTTTGAGCTTGGATCTGACCCTACAAAGCTGTGTACCTTTCCTCTTAAAGAGTAGCAAAATTTTGTTGTTGAAGCTGTATATTCCGCAACATCTCAAGAACTTCAGAATTGTTTAGTTGAGGTCGAGGTGGAGACAGAGGCGTGTAGGATGAATCTTGATTAGTCTAGTCAGTGGTAGGAGGCATGTAGGATGAGCCTAGGTTTGTCCAGCCTGTGTGCTGCCACTCTCCCCAGCCTTGATTGGCATAGGGATCTTGCGCAGGTGAGTGACTCAACCAATCATTGTCATCATGATCATCATCAGGATGCCCAGTCTCCATCTGATGAGCTTCCTCATCCTCCTATTTGTCTTCTTCTTCATCCTCATCTAGATTCTAAACTCTTGAACCCGAGGCCTTTATCTTGACCAAATACTTTTGCCCTTGATGGTCCCAAAGATAACCCATCAAAGTCATGGTCGTTTGGCTAAATTCTTGATCACTCGTAATGGAGATGTATGGAACATCTTGAACAACAATCCCAACCCTATCAAGAACACTTTGAATGAATGAACCATAGCACAAAGTTGTCCCTCTACCTGATTCCTTAAGAACATAAATTTTGCTAGCAATGTAGTATGGCCAGTGAACCTTTTTCTTATTCTTCAGCAAATAGACCAAATGTACCTCAGCTTGGTCAACTCTTGAATAACCTCCCTTCTTGGGACGGAAAATGTGAGCCACAATCCACTGCAAAATCCTATCAATAGTCTTCAATCAACCGGTAGTAACTGATTTAGGGAACAAATCACTAGCAACAATATCTGCAGGATAGGGATCCTTTAACATTGAATTCATAGCAGATTTGAATTCATAATTCGGAGCCAGTTCTGTATCAGATATACCCAAACTCATAATCACGAAACTTTCCGTGTATACCAGTGTAAAATAACCTACCCATCTCTTCATTATAATTTGTACCACATTCTAGAAAATTATCAAACTTTTGATGACTAAGTATCTCAATAATTTCTGGGATGTGCATACGTTCAGTCACTTTCGGATAGTAAACAAATTGTTTGATGACTGGCCTTTTCTTAAACTTCTTCTCATAAGTTTCAGCTAATTCATCAGAAAGTAAAGACATAGCATTTACCGAAATATTCGACAGAGGTTGTGGTGGAGGTTGTGAAGTTGCTGCTCTAGAAGTTAAAGCTCTAGTGGTCCTTTAATGACATTGAATGAAAAGACACATTGAATGACATTTAATTCCCAAGAAAAAGTAGTTACACTTCATTTTCCAAGGAGAAATTATGGGTCACGCAACAATGCATAGCCTAAAGCTTAGGATGCGTCGACGCACGCACGTTTAAAATTCAAATTTCTAAATCTTACAATATGAGTCGACGCATGGGTCGACGCATACAGACCCGAATAAAACATTGTCACAAGTGGAAGAGCATGAGTCGACCTATGCCCTGTTGTGGTCGACACATGCAGTGCAAACATAGAAAAATGAAAAAGTCATGTTATGTATGCATCGCACAAGGATAAATAACAAGCCCACACATATTTTAAACATAAAAATGGATCTAAACCATCAAATAAACATCAAGATAACACTAATCACAATACAATTATATATATATATATATATATATATATATATATATATATATATATATATATATATATATATATATATATATATGATCAAGATAAGACAAATAGATAGGAATGATATTACCTCAAGTGAAGATGAGTCATGAATGCCCTCACATAGCTTGAGCTTTTCAATGTAATTAATCAAAGTATAGACAAGCATAGATATCGAGTATACAACCATTCAATTTTAAACATGATCCGAGATATCGAGAACACCAAGTTCCCTATGGATGTTAAAGAAGGGTTCTGTCGCAAGTGGTTTTGTGAAAATATCGGCAAATTGATTCTTTCTATCAACATGTGATAAGTGCAAATTGTACCTATTTTTGTATATATGTTTTGTTGCACTTATCAATGCTTTGTGGTAAATATCGTGCGAATAAAACCCAATTTGTTTATAAATACGTTTACGATACTTTTTAGTGTATATATTGCGTATAGTGTAAATATCATTGAGTTTAATTGATTTTTTCTCAATTTTTGTAGGTATACAATCAAGGATGTCTTGCCATTGTTGTATAGATCATTGAATAAGCTTTACAGCGCTTCAAACCGTGCGTCAAACGGAGTTACGGTTCAAAAGTTACGAATAAAACAGTGCAGGATTTTTGCTGTTGCTGTCAACTGTGCCTCTGCTGCACCGGGCGGTACATTTTGCTGTGCCAGGCGGTGTGTTTTGAACGCCGGGCGATGCTACGGTGGAGGAAATAAGAGATTTGAAATAAGAGACTTACAGGAGCGTGCCATATTCTTGGGCTAGCGCCGAGTGGTATTTCCAGCGCCGGGCGGTGCTAGATATTTGTTACTAGGCGGTTTATGTACGCAGCTGATGTGAGAGGAAAAGTGGGCACCGCCGGGAGGTACTTTCTAGCGTCGGGCGGTGGGTCTGAACCATAATTTTGTATTTAGTTCATTTTACTTCATTTTTGGAAGGGATGTTGTTTGGAGGTGAGTTTTGATCTTCCAACTTCATCAACCTCATTCTTTGATAGATTAGCTTAAAAAACAACATGGAAGCTTGCATACAGATGAACCGGGGTGGATTGATCGTCGATCAGCATTGACAAACTGCGAGATGTTTGGTTCATTTCTCTTCCTCTTTGTGTTTTTCTTCTATGTTGGGTTGTGTATATGTATTTATTCTGAACTCATGTATATTTGTCGCCCATGGCGTTATATGATACTTGCTTTACAAATATTTATTGGTGATTGCCTCTGATTTTTGCTTTAAGCGCGGGGTTTGGGTTGCGTTAGACATAACCCTCACGAACTTCGATTAGGGATGGTTATCTGTTAGTTTCTGGACTCTAGAGATAGATTTAGGAGCTAACAATCTTCAATAGGCGTCGAATCTTAATGCCTCCGTGCCTTGAGCTAGCGTGCGAAAGTATCAGCGAGGGTAACACGGTTGTTTTCTCAACTTTTTGTTAGACATAACCTTTGTTGTGAGCGATGCTGGGTGATATTGAGGAGTATTGTAGGTTGAGTATAACTGGTCGGTAAGTTTAAGTTTGTGAGGAGTCGATTATATGCATTGCCGGACAAGTTTCTCTCTATGAGGAATGAGTTCTTTTTGTTTTAATGTTTACTTTTCTGTTTTCTTGTTTGAAACCATTTTAATCCAAACTCATTAACGCGAGAGACTGTCGAACGACATTCTTTCCCTCGAACCGATCTCTGTGGACACGACAAAAATCCCAGAGGGAATTCTTTCCGAAAATAAATATTTTTGCTGCTTGCCCTATTCTGCAACCAACAAAATGGCGTCGTTGCCTGGGATTGGTTTTGATATTGAATCGCATTGCGATAGTTTCTTTGTTTTTGAGTTTTGTAGATATCGTATATTTTGTATATTTTCACTTGTCTATACTGATACTTGTACATTTTTGTTTCTTTTAACGCTTGTTCAAGTGTTTGGTTAGGACGCTTGCTTTTGGTTGCGCGGTGAGACATCACCATGGCATGAAGAGAGGAAGTTTCTAATTAAGCATCGTAAAGGTGTCGACATTACGACGTAAAACAAGTATGTTTTATAGTTTTTCTTTTCTAAAGTTTTGTTTGTTGTTTGGTTGCAAGTCTTGGTTGACTTATTTGAGGATGCTTTGGTGATTTTCCAAGTTGGTTCGTTTCAACTTGCGGATGTTTGGTAATGATCTTGTTAAGTTTTGTACACGTCCAAGGTATGTGTTTATCGCTTTCTAGACTTTAGCATATTCATGATACTTAGGCTTTTTACAACTTCTATGCCATTCATTCTTTTGTATACTTGTTCTTTTGTGAATCACTTTAGTTCCCAACCTTTTTGTGAGGTAGCTTTCCATTGTTCATATATGCGGAGTACCAACATTCTTGTTCTAACTGGATTTTATTATGTTGAATCTGTTGTTTGTGTTGTTTATATAAATGCATAAAAAGGATTAAGGCAATTGTTTTATTTTGAGCACAACCACCTTAGCCATATTGTCAATTCACCTTGTGAGCGTGTGATCATTTGTAACCCCTTTGAGCTTTTTGATCCATGTTTTTATTTGAACCTAATGCTTGTCTATGAGTATTTAATTCACTTATATTTGAATGGATTTTGTTCTTTCTTGGACCTCAACTTTGTGTTGTTGTATGGATTTTTTCCTTGCCTTAGAAAGTAGGGAGTATTCACATGATGGTGCGGTTGAATTCAAGTTGGGGAGAGAATGATTGTGTACTCATTGGTTGGATTCTATGCGGATTGCAAAAGAAAAGAAAAAAGAGAAAAAATTGTGAAAGAGAAAAAGAAAGAAAAAAGAAGAAAAAGAAAATCCTTGAAAAAGGAAACAAAAAGAGTTTCAATAATTGTGCTAAATAAGTATTGTGTGTTGTGTAACACTTGGGATTGTGGAAGAAGTTGGTTGGAATTTGGTGTTTGAGTCTTTGTGAGTTGATCACTCCCTTAGGTTTAGGCAAGTTTTTGTTTCAATTACCTTTAGAAATTGCCCCTTGTTTGTTTACCCGACCACGTTATAACCTTGAAAGTCCTTGTGATTCTTGCCTTTGTATTCTCAATGTGAATTGTTGGATGTATGCATAATTTAGTCTTTTGTTTGCATGAGTGTTGTGTGAGTTTAAAGTACCTTATTTTGTGTTTTTCATCTACCGATGATTGTTTTTACTAGGTGTGATTCACTTTGGAACTTGTGTTGTTTTAGAATGTTTGGCATGATTTTTGTATTTTGCTTTTGTTTCGTGACTATGTTATCGTTGTAGTTTAGTGGTAAGTATTTACTTTGTGTGTACCGTTTTCGTTTGAACCATTCATTCGTTTCCGTTTTTCAAAACCTGTTGATTCAGCATTCTTTGGATATCGCTTTTGTGTTTTTAAGTTTGTTTGATTCTTGTTTGTGGACAAACAATTATGTAAGTTGGGGAGAGTTTGATAAGTGCAAATTGTACCTATTTTTGTATATATGTTTTGTTGCGCTTATCAACGCTTTGTGGTAAATATCGTGCGAATAAAACCCGATTTGTTTATAAATACGTTTACGATACTTTTTAGTGTATATATTGCGTATAGTGTAAATATCATTGAGATTAATTGATTTTTTCTCAATTTTTGCAGGTATCCAATCAAGGATGTCTTGCCATTGTTTTATAGATCATTGAATAAGCTTTACAGCGCTTCAAACCGTGCGTCAAATGGAGTTACGGTTCAAAAGTTACGAATAAAACAGTGTAGGATTTTTGCTGTTGCTGTCAGCTGCGCCTCTGCTGCGCCGGGCGGTACATTTTGTTGCGCTGGACGGTGTGTTTTGAGCGCCGGACGGTGCTGCGGCGGAGCAAATAAGAAACTTATAGGAGCGTGTCATATTTTTGGGCTAGCGTCGGGCGGTATTTCCAGCGTCGAGCGATGCTAGATATTTGTTACTAGGCGGTTTATGTACGCAGCTGATGTGAGAGGAAAAATGGGCGCTGCCGGGCGGTACTTTCTAGCGCCGGGCGGTGGGTTTGAACCAGAATTTTATATTTAGTTCATTTTACTTCATTTTTGGAAAGGATGTTGTTTGGAGGTGATTTTTGATCTTCCAACTTCATCAGCCTCATTCTTTGATAGATTAGCTTAGAAAACAACATGGAAGCTTGCATACGGATGAACCGGGGTGGATTGATCGTCGATCGGTGTTGACAAACCGCGAGATGTTTGGTCCATTTCTCTTCCTCTTTGTGTTTTTCTTCTATGTTGGGTTGTGTATATGTATATATTCTGAACTCATGTATATTTGTCGCCCATGGCGTTATATGATACTTGCTTTACAAATCTTTATTGGTGATTGTCTCTGATTTTTGCTTTATGCGCGTGGTTTGGGTTGCGTTAGACATGACCCTCACGAACTTCAATTAGGGATGGTTATCTGTTAGTTTCTGGACTCTAGCGATAGATTTAGGAGCTAACAATCTTCAATAGGCGTCGAATCTTAATGCCTCCGTGCCTTGAGCTAGCGTGCGAAAGTATCGGCGAGGGTAACACGGTTGTTTTCTCAACTTTGCATTAGACATAACCTTTGTTGTGAGCGATGCTGGGTGATATTGAGGAGTATTCTATGTTGAGTATAACTGGTCGGTAAGTTTAAGTTTGTGAGGAGTCGATTATGTGCATTGCCGGACAAATTTCTCTCTCTGAGGAATGAGTTCTTTTTGTTTTAATGTTTACTTTTCTGTTTTCTTGTTTGAAACCATTTTAATCCAAACTCATTAACGCGAGAGACTGTCGAACGGCATTCTTTCCCTCGAACCGATCTCTGTGGACACGACATAAATCCCGGAGGGAATTCTTTCCGAAAATAAATATTTTTGCTGCTTGCCCTATTCTGCAACCAACAACATGCTCAAATAGAACATCACCTTTCTCTAAATTATCCCTAAGGAAATGATGGCAAATTTCAATATGTTTCGTGTGAGAATGTAGTACTGGATTTTTGGTTAAGTTAATGGCGCTTGTATTATCACACAAAATGGGAATACGTTCAAGTTTAACATTGAAGTCGAGTAATTGTTGCTTGAACCACAAGATTTGGGCACAACAACTATCGGCCGCAACGTATTCTGCCTCGGCTATTGACAAAGCAACGGAAACTTGCTTTTTGCTATGCTAACTCATTAAGGAATTTGAGAAGAAATGGCAAGTGCCACTAGTGCTTTTCCTATCCGATTTGCAACCGGCAAAGTCGGAATCAGAATAGCCAACCAAAGTGCAATCACTTCCCTTGGAAAACCAAAGCCCATACTTTGGAGTACCACATAGGTATCTAAGTATGCACTTAACGGCTTTTAAATGCGATTCCTTGGGACATGATTGATATCTAGGACACATACATACACTAAAAATGATATCCGGTCGAAATGTGGTAAGATAGAGAAGAGAACCTATCATACCTCTATATTTCTTTACATCGACGAACTTACCATTCTCATCTCGATCCAAGTTTACGCATGTAGGCATTAGAGTGTCAATTGCTTTAGAGTTAGCCATGTCGAAGTGCTTAAGTAGCTCGTAGCAATACTTCGTTTGGCTCACGAACGTTCCTTCTTCAAGTTTTTTGATTTGAAGTTCGAGGAAGTAGTTTAGCTCCCCCATCATGCTCATCTCAAACTCACCCTGCATCAACTTAGAGAATTCCTTGACCAAATCCATGTTAGTAGATCCAAATATTATATCATCTACATATACTTATACTAAAATGGAGTGTTTTCCTTGACGCTTAATAAAGAGGGTTGTATCAACCTTCCCTCTTGAGTATCCTCGGTCTAGTAAAAATTTGTTAAGATGCTCATACCAAGCCCTAGGGGATTGTTTGAGACCGTACAAAACCCGTTTAACCTTATAAACATGATTGGGATACTCATGAGATTCAAAACCAGGAGGTTGAGATAATTAAACCTCTTCATTAATGTATCAGTTTAGAAAAGCATTCTTTACATCCATTTGAAATTTTTTGAACATGTGTAGGCAAGTAAAAGGCGTATAGCCTCGAGTCGGGCAACAGAAGCATAAGTTTCCTCATAGTCTATGCCCTCCTCTTGGTTATACCCATGCACCACTAAGTGTGCTTTGTTCCTTGTTATAACTCTGTTTTCGTCAAGCTTTTTCCTAAACACCCAGCTAGTGCCAATTACTCGATAGTGTCGCGGAGGGGGGACAAGGTCCCAAACCTCATTTCTTTTAAATTGATTTAATTCCTCTTGCATTGATAAAAACCAATGTTCATCGAGTAAGTCCTCTTTGGAGTTTTTAGGCTCAATCTGGGAGACAAAATCAAAGTGATAACGAAAGTTACTTAGCTTGGATCTCGTAGTTACTCCCTTTGATATGTCTCCAAGTATGTTGTCGATGGGATGATCCTTAGAGGACTTCCAAGCTAGAGGAAGGTCATCATTGCTAATTGGATGATCCTCCTCAATCTCTTTAGGATGGTGATCTTTCTCCTCCTCAACCTTCACCGATTCAGGTTGATCACTCCCTTTTTCAGTGTCCTTGAGTGTGTCTTCTGAAGATACAACTGCACCATGAAAAGAAATACCTTTTCCGACATTTTTCAGATAAGATTCATCAAAAGTAACATGTACGGATTCTTCAACGGTAAGTAAGTTTTTATTGTATATCCTATATGCCTTACTAGTTTGAGAGTATCCAAGAAAGATACCTTCATCGGCCTTTGAATCAAACTTACCAAGGTTCTCCTTACCATTATTCAACACAAAGCATTTACAACCAAAAACGTGAATATGTGATACGTTAGGCTTCCTTCCTTTCAAAAGCTCGTGCAGAGTTTTGTTGAGAATAGGACAGATAAGCACCCTATTCAAAACATAATAAGTCGTACTAATGGCATCAGCCCAAAAGTATTTAGGAAGGCCACTCTCATTGATCATAGTTCTTCCTAATTCTTCCAAAATTCGATTTTTACGTTCCACTACTTCCTTTGTTGAGGAGTACGTGGTGCAGAAAAATTATGATCAATGACATGCTTATCACAAAATTCTTCAAAGAGGTGGTTTTGAAATTCACCTCCATGATCACTTCGGATTGTTACAATGCTTGTATTCAATTTGTTTTGAGAGAGCTTGGCAAACTTCTCAAACGCTGAAAATGTATCACTCTTGATTGCTAAGAAAATAGTCCAACAAAACCTAGAGTAGTCGTCTACAATCACAAAACCATAGTAGTTACCACCCAAGCTTTTAATCCTAGATGGTCCAAAAAGGTCCATATGGAGGAGTTCGAGGGGTCTCGTTGTTAAAACAATATTATTAGATTTAAACGAGATCCTTGTTTGCATCCCCATTTGGCACGCATCACACAAGTGATCTTTTGAAATTTTGATTTTGGGTAAGCCGACTACTAGATCCTTAGATACTATTTATTTAGCAAATCGAAGTTGACATGCGCTAAATGCCTATGCCATAACCATGAATCTTCATTCATGGTGACAAGAAATTTATCGCTACTCAATGATACTTCACTCAAGTCAAGCATATATTGTTAACCCTCAGGCCTTTAATCACATCCTTCTTCTTATCATTATTTTCAATTATGCAGCAATCTTTTGAAAACGAAACTTTATAACCTTTGTCGCATAATTGACTAATGATAATAAGGTTGTGTTTAAAACCCTCAACTAATAGCACGTCTGAGATAGTATTAGAAGAGGGATTACCTACACTACCTTTGCCGAGTATTCCCCCTCTTGTTGTTGTCCCCGTAAGTCACAAATCCTTTCTTCTTTGCCACAAAGTCAATGAATAAGGAAATGTCTCCCGTCATGTGTCTTGAGAATCCATTATCAAGAACCCATCTTTTCTCTGCAGACTCAAGACATTATACCTTTTTCTTCTTCTTTTGATGAGCGGAGAGACAAAGGTTGACGGACTTATCTTCGTCACTTGAGATATCTTCACTAGACAACTCACCATCACTTTCCTAAGCAATGTAAGCTCTTCTAGGTTTACGTGGTTTCTTTTGTTGACGATTCTTTTCCTTCCCCTTGTCTTTCTTCATCAATGGACAATCCGGCTTATAATGACTGACTTTTCCACAATTGTAGCAAGAACCTTTTGATTTACCACTCTTGTTTCCTTCATTCTTTGAGGACTTTGTTTGTCGTCAAAAGTTGATGAGATTCTTGTCCGAATGTTGAATATCGTTTTTCCTTATATAACGATTGTATCGCCTCATAAACAGCCCCATATCTTCATTCGTATCTTCATCATCATCACTCGATTCACTATCACTTAGCTTTTTTATAGAGGACTTTGAAATAGAAGCCTTTAGAGCTATTGACTTCTTGTCTGCATCTTTGGCCTTCTCTTTATTTTCCTTTTTCTCATGTTGGTCAAGACTAATGAGCACTTGCTCATGTTCCTTAAGCTTACCAAATAATGTTGTGATGTCCAAATTCATGAGGTCATTGGCTTCCTTTATGGCCGTGACCTTTGGTTTCCACTCCCTAGTAAGATATCTCAAAATTTTATTAGTAGCAATATCATTGGAAACCGCTCTGCCAAGTGAGTTTAGCTGATTAATTAAATGAGTAAATCTCTTTTGCATATCAGCAATGATTTCACCAGGCTTCATGTGAAAGAGATCAAACTCTTATGTCAAAGTGTTGATTCGAGCTAGTTTGACATCATTAGTTCCCTCATGGGCAACTTGCAATGCGTCCCACATAGCCTTAGCAGTAGTACAATGTGAAACTCTATAATATTCATCAACTCCTAAAGAGGATATGATCATATTTCTATTTCCAATCGTAGTTATACTTTTCTCATCTTCTTCTTTCCATTGTGCTTCCGGATTAGGCACAACAACGTTATCCACATTGGTCATATTGATTTCAATAGGACCATTTTGTATAATGTTCCATATCTTTCTATCAATAGAATTCATATGCACGCGCATACAATCTTTCCAATAACTATAGTTCTCACCGTTAAAAATTGGTGCTCTATTTTACGCCCCTTTTGGTTCGTAAGCCATTTTCTAAAAAGGTATATGCAAAGCACTAGATGAACGGGTGCTCGTGATACCACTTGTTAGACGATGACAATGATCTAGAAGGGGGGTTGAATAGATCACTAATTTTTAAACAGAGTCAGCGCTTAAAAAATTGTTTTAAAAAATGTGCAGAAGCGACCAAGGATATAAATCTTCTCAACGAACCATTATTGGTAAGATCGGATATGCGTAACCAAATGGAATTAAATTCAATAAGAAAACGAATCAATAATTTGCCAACTAATCAATACAAGTAATGATCACTTTGTTTTATCTGATTTCTAATGCATTGTGAAATGTAAACTTAAGTTGGCAATATCACAAATAATTTGTGTGCGATTAATACGTCGAACACTTGGTGTGCAAGACACCCCAAGTTGAATTTCCTATATAACGCTAGTGCAGAATTTTTCACAATTAGAATCCAAGTGATTTTAATGAGTTTTCAAAACAGAATTTCAGCACTACACAATCGTGAAAATTTATCAAACCGTTGATATCACACAAACGTTAACAACACAAATTAAAGAGATAGAGAAAGAGAGAACAACACCGAATTTTTTTAAGAAGTTCCCCTTTCGTCCTCGCTTCAAGTACGTCTACCCCTAATTCTAAAACTATAATTGAGATATGTATTATCAAGTTGCAAAGTTTATACAAGAGAAGTAATAGCCATGACACACTCAAGCCTATTGTTGAATTTGATACTATTCCCTTCTCTCCCCTTGATTCAAGTCGAATCAAGTGCATCAAACACCTCGAACAAACCTCTGGTTACCACTACTTATTTGAACAAAACTTTTAGCAATGCATCGACACAAGGCAACCTCAAAACTAAGAATTCTTCTTCTTACAGTATGCGTCGACCGCCCCATACATGTGGGTCCTCGCATGGACACCCGAGAGCACCAATTTGATATATCAACAACATGTGTCGACCTCCACATGTCTGTGAGTCGACGCAAGGACACCAAACTACGATAAACACTTTTTTCTGTGTATTTTGGTCGACCTAAACCCTTTTTGAGTTGACTTAAGGTATCCAACATGATCAAATGCACAAATTTCATATACGAGGTGCTCCTATATGCATAGACACGTGTACATGGAATATTTTATGCATATTAACGAATGAATGCAATCTAAGACGCGATGATACCGTCCAAAGTACAAGTACGTGATAATACTAGTTTTAACATCATTAAAACAAGGACTAAGGAACCTTGCCCTCACAACTTCAGTTTGATTGACGGGGTGTTTGAAAACTATAGTGCAACATCAACTCTGAGGTTGAGGAAAAAACTAGACGCCAACTCTGAGGTTTGAGGTAAAAGACGTACATCGATTCTAAGTTTGAGAAAAAGAAGGATAAACATCAACTCTGAGGTTGAAGAAAAAAATAGACCTCAACTCTAAGATTGAGAAAATTTTGAGTAAACATCAACCGTGAGGTTGAGAAAAAGAGGCACGACATTAACTTTTAGGTTGAAGAAAAATTTGAATAAACCTCAAAGAAAGGGGTAAACATCAACTCTGAGATTGAGGATAAAAGTAGACATCAATTTGAGACTGAAGATAAAAATATAGACTTCAACTTTGATGTTGGGGCTAGATATTGGTCAACATCAACCATTGGGTCGAGAAAAAACTTTTAGATAAACACCGATTTTGAACTTGAGAAAAAGATAGACATCAACTCTGAGGTTGAGAAAAAACTTGGATAAACACCGAATTTGAAGTTGAGAAAAAGATAGACATCAACTTTGAGGTTGAGAAAAAACTTGACATCAACTCGGAGGATGAGAAAAAATTAGGCAAACATTAACTCTGAGGTTGAGGAAAAAAGATAGACGAGCATCAACTCTGAGGTTGAGGAAAAGGGATATACAGCAACTCTGAGGTTGGAAATAAGAAAGGCAGACATCAACTCTGAGGTTGGGAAGACAAGACATCAACTCTGAGGTTGGGGATCAACTCTGAGGTTGAGGATAAAAGATAGATATCAACTCTGAGGTTGGAGAAAAGGTAGACGTTAACTCTAAGGCTGGGAATAAGGGTATACATCAATTCTGAGACTGGAAATGATAAAGGTGTCAACTCTGAGGTTGGAATTTGAAAGGAGGGGCATCAACTCTGAGGTTGGAAAAAGACAGGCGGCAACTCTGAGGTTGGAGATAAAAGACATACATCAACTATGAGGTTGTGAATAAAGATAGGCGTCAACTGTAAGGTTGGGAAAAAATGAATATTGGTCATTAACTCTGAGGATGGGAATGAAAGATAGACATCAACCCTGAGGTTGGGGATAACATATAGACATCAACTCTGAGGTTGGAGTTTGAAAGGAAAGACATTAACTCTGAGGTTGGAGTTTGTAGAATTTGTTGGGGAATATCAGCTGGGTATTTGTACGGGTAATGTTCTCTTCCGAGGAATGAAATCATTGTTTTTCTTGAGGGTTGATTTGGGCTTCCGTGCAAGGTACCAAATCTGGCTTATGCTTCGTATGCATGTTTGAATTTTTCTATGGCGTAATGCTCCATATCGAATGGAAATGCTACGCGTTTTAGTAGATGCAATGTAATGATGATTACTATATGCAAGAATGAGAGGACACTCCACCGGGGAATGCGCAGAACAAAACAAGAAACTTCACTGAGGAAGGAATCACCAATATCTGATCTCCTGTGAGGAGATAACAAACTATACCACCAATAACCACTGGTGCCGCAAACTCTGTCGGGGAACTGTAAACTGAATCGTGAACTCTGTTGGGGAGATGCCAATGAAGATTGGACTTTGGACGGCTAAGAATGCCAATAACCATTGGACTTTAACTTGTGGGGAATTATCAGATATGACCTTTGTGGAAGAGAACACTCTAACTTCTCACCTTCTTCAAACCGCTTAGGAATATTCCATCATCTAACACTGCTGGGGATGAGGAATCCTCCTACACTGTTCGGGGATAAGAAAATCCTCAAATAGAATCCTTCTCCACTGGAGAATGATGTTTTTGCTTAGGGAGAATAGAACTTCCAACACCTTGCCAGGGAAAAGATACCTTTTGGCACCATTGTAGCGTGATTTTTGTTGTTTCGAATCACTATAGCTTTGGTACTACAGTTCGATTAATTTTTTATCCTATTGAGCTGATTAAGGAAGGGAAATAGATGTCTCCAATTAACCCTGCTTGCAAATTGAGTTTAAACAGTCAAAACTGTTGGTTTACAGATGCTATCAAAATAGGGGGTTCGTCTTTTAGGGTTATTTGCTTAAAAACAGGATTTGGACTATTTGTGAGGTTTTAGGTCTAATGCTTTTGATGGATATATGAAGGTACTGGATTTTGAGTTTTTTTTATTAGTATGCTCGCTAAGATTTTTGCAATCTTATGCCTACGTATTCCCGCTTGACGAAACAGGGAAATCAGAGCGATCGTAGTTCCTCCTATTCTATGGGAGGAAAAAGGTTGTTTTGGTGTCTAGTTCAAAGCCCAAGACATGAAGCTAAAGGTGGTTTGTATCATTTTCAAAGCCCAGGATATGAAGCTAAAGGTTTGACTGAAAGAGAATTTGTTATCTCTAAAGAGGAGTTGTTGATGTTTGTATGTTGTGAGCAAGGCACAAATTTGATGCTAAAAGGTTGATTGACTCAACCGGGGTTTCTTTATACAAAGCCTAAGAGGAGGCTAGAAGTTTGACTTTTCCGAGGAAAAAGTTCTTTTTGTCTTGTACAAAGCCCAAGATTGAGGCTAAAAGGGATTTTGACTCCGTTGAGGAGAATGTATCTTGTATAAAGCCCAAGATGGAGGCTGAAAGGGTTTGACTCAACAAGAGAGTATTTTTATCTGCCCTGTATAAAGCCCAAGACGGAGGCTAAAAAGGTTGACTCAACAAGAGAGTCTCAAACAGGTGATTGACTCAACAAGAGAGTCTGAAGGTTGTTTGACTAAACAAGATAGTCTTTTATACTCAACAAGAGAGTGATTTGTTGTCTCGTACGAAGCCCAAGATTGAGGCTAAAAGGAGATTGACTCAACAAGAGAGTCTTTTATACTCAACAAGAGAGTGTTTTATATGTCTCGTACGAAGCCCGGGATAGAGGCTAAAAGGAGATTGACTCAACAAGAGATTCTGAAGGTTGTTTGACTCAACAAGAGAGTCTTTTATACTCAACAAGAGAGTGTTTTGTTGTCCCGTACGAAGCCCGAGATAGAGACTAAAAGGAGATTGACTCAACAAGAGAGTCTTTTATACTCAATAAGAGAGTGGTTTTTTCCTATTTCGTACAAAGCCCGAGATTGAGGCTAAAAAGATATTGACTCAACAAGAGAGTCTTTTATACTCAACAAGAGAGTGCTTTATATGTGTCTTGTACAAAGCCCAAGACAGAGGCTAAAGGGAGATTGACTCAACAAGAGAGTCTGAAAAGGTTAGCTCCGCTAGGGAGAATCATTCACCAAGAATACTGCCTTTCTCTTTGTTCCATATTGTTTAACCCCAAGAGATGGGAAGACTGTATCTGGAATCCTAGGGGGGATCTAGTTTTGTTCGTATTTAAGAGTGACCAACATGATTTACCTACTGCAAGACGTAGTTGCCGGGGAAAACTCTAAATAACTATACTAGTATTACACAGTGGATATGTGACAAGTATATAAAAGGATGTGAAAGAAGACTTACAGTGAAACAGCCCCACAATACAGTTATATACATATGAAAATGGTAAATGAAAGCGGATAAACACTTACCCGTTGTAGAGCTTCCATGCTATTCTGTTAGTTGTTCAACAAAGAAAGTTTTGATAACAACATATATTTGAATTCAAAATCAAAGGAGAAATTACTTTGAAAAGATTGTTGGGGCTTACAGCTCAAGGAGAGGCCCAAGCTTTAACGATGATCGCGTCGTTGTTTTAAAAACTATACAGAGGGACTTATACAATATGTGAGGCGCACACCATTTTGGTTTCAAAAAGGGGTTGGGTCTTACACTCTATTAGAGGCCCAAAGATTTATTTTTGTACAAGAGATGGGACTTACAACTCAAGGAGAAGCCCAGGTATTTTTGTAAAAAAAGCGACGATCGCGCGTTGTTTCTAAAACTGTATCGGGACTAATACAATGCACTGGGGCCCAAATTATTTTAATGCAAAGGGGGTTAGATCTTACACTATATTAGAGGCCCAAAAGGTTTTAAAGAAAAGAAATGAGGCTTATAACACGAGGGTAGGCCCAGATGATTTGATTTTTGAATTGGCGATTGTGCCGAGATTTTTCCTTTAACGCAGAGGGACTTATACAACATCTGAGGCCCAAAAAGTTTTTGTTAAAAGGAGATTGGGTCTTACACTCTATTAGAGGCCCAAAGTGTTTATTTTTTAAAAGGAATGGGACTTATAGCTCGAGGAGAGGCCCAATTGGTTTTGTCAAAAAGGCGACGACCGCGTCGTATTTTTGAAAATATACAGAGGGACTTATACAATGTGTGAGGCCCAAAAAGGTTTTATTTACAAAAGGATTGGGTCTTACACTCTACCAAGAGGCCCAAGGAGTTTTAAAATGATTGATGAGGGTTGAATTAATCAAAACCCTAATTTTGTTTAAAAAGGTATTAATTTTGTAAAAAAATTAATAAAAATTGATGAGAACATGTGAAAAATGAGTGGTGATCTAGGATCAATGCTTCAAAAATCATGTTTATATCCACAAAATGATTGAAATCAATTAAGTTTGGGAAATCAAGAAGGAACAAATATTTCAAATGTTAAAAACAAATAAAACATTAATTCTTTTGCAAAAAATATCAAATATATGAAATAAATAACATTTTTGGGAATTTTTGGCAAAATAAAATATTTTAACATTTTTGTGAATTATTAAAATAAGAATCAACTCAAAATCATTAAAATTCAGAGAGAAATTAATTTTTGAATCAATTAAATAAAATCACAAAATTCAAATATTTGAATTTTCAAAAAAGGCGCCAAGAACATGGCAAGAACACGCGTGTGTTTTGAGTTTGGCCTGATTTGCATTTTCTATCCAATCTCACTGAATACTTGATGAAATCACACAATCCACATATCAATCTGCTCGTTTTCACCTCACGATCATGTCTATGGTCTTTAATTTCATTTATTTTAAACATGGAATAAGAAATCAAGACAAAACCCCAAGAACCCTAAAATTTGCATGAAGGCTGAGAATTTTGATACACGATTCAAACAAAGCAATTAATTGAGAGGAAACATTCTATGCATGATTATGAACATTTGGCAAAAGTATTGTGCGAGGAAATATGCATAGATTAAGAGATGACCAAGCTTAGGCTTACTTGAAGGTCGTGCCAGCAAGGGCAACGTGATTTTTGAGTTGGAGGTGTTACAGATGAGTTATGATGAACTGAACAGCTTCCCTACACCATATGGAGTGTGTTTGAATGCTTGGACTTGATTGGAAATGGCTGGATCACTTCATGGAATCTCAGCTGCAACTTGGTTAAAACCTTGAGCAACTGGCTTGTGATTCTGAGAAATCAGTGTTACAATTGTTGTTTAAGTGTTTGGATCACTTCTATATGATGTTTATGAGGTGTGTGTGTGTGTGTGTGTGTGTGTGATTGGTTTGGTTGGAATATCTCTCAAACTCAAAACCCGATAGTGACTTGCCTTAGAAGGCAAAATTGGAAGTGAGAAGGTGATTTTGAGGAAAGTATCTGTTTGATGGCTTTGGTGTACTTAAACTGAGCACAAATGAGCTCTATTTATAGTAGAGTAAGTTTATTTTGCAAGGAATAGGGAATGGCAACTGCAGCAGAGGTTTGGCAAATGTTGATCAATAGGAATCCAAGTCTCCTCTAGCCATTTACTAGAGGTTAGAGCACAGGCTGCTGGTTCCCTAGTTCAGAGATCATCCTTGACTCATTCAGTTGGAAATGGTTCAGTTCATGCCACCTTGGTGCATCCATTAAATGATCCAAAACAAAATTGGAGTCTTGTCCCCTTTTTAGGGTTTTTTAGGTTTGGCATGCTATTTTTAGTTCCAAAGACTTGGGAGGCTTATGGATCAATGTTTGTCCCTCCTTGGTCTCCCCCTGAGGTGTTCAAATGGATAAACTTGTTTGTCATTCGCAAAATTTGCTCAAATCGAGTAAAATGCACAAATTTGTCTTGCCATGACAGTTTGCAGCAAGGCACATTGCCATTGTCATATCTCATGGCTCAAGTGGAGTTTGATGGAGTTCTTGGCCATTTTGGAAAGCTCTTATATGATACAACACATGTGTGATCATAGTTTGTCTTGATACTTTTTGGATCCAAGTTAAAAATGCCCTTACATTTTGGAAAAAGTGAAACAGATTCTGATTTAGTGAAAATTTCACTAAGTGTTGGAAAAAGTGACATTTCATGTTTTCAGCCATTTTGATCCAACCATAACTTAAAATCCATGATGAATTGGAATGAGGTGTAGTTGACACTTTTAAAGTATGCCATGAGAGCTACAAGTCCATCTTTGGATCAGCCCAAATGGTTGCTTGGATCTCAAGTTATGGTCCTTGGAAGTTGGTACCCTAGCCACTTTGTTCCATAACTTAGAAAATTTCTAAGTTTTTTATGGTTACCCCTTTTACAAGTTATCCCACTTTTCTTGATTTTTCTTGATGAATGATGATTCCAATCACACATTAACATCATTTTAGGGTTAGGGGACCATAATTGATCAAAAAATCAAAAAGTCAAACTTTGACTTTTGGGCACAGTTGACTTTTTATCAGATGAATTCTAAACTGTGCGATCCTCTATGAAATCAAGTCCTTGACCTAAATCAAACTTGATGGATTGATTTCATAGGTGTTATAGGGTGTATTGAATCATGTCCCAAGCTTCGGGAGCATGTCTGAGTCAAAAGTCAAAGGCACAATTGACTTTTTCCGCGAAACCCTAACTGTGGCTCTGATGAACTTGAAACTTGTGAATCAAGCTTCTTGGATCAATCAATTGTTGCAAATGGATCAATGTGGTTTATTGGAGACCCTCAAATCATATCTTGAGGTATTGGCTCATGTTTTGTCCCAAAAGTCAATTTAGGGGTGAATTAGGTCAAGAAACCCTAATTCCTGGTTTTTGACGAATGCTTCCCCTGAGGCTAAATTGAGTTGATGATGGGGTTTATGATGTCCCTTGGAGCATCTTAAGTTGTGATTTGAAGTGTTGGCTCATGCCCTGAGGAAATTTCCATCTGGAGGCCCTGGTCGACCAAAACCCTAATTTGGTGACACTGGCGATCTTGAGGCTTGATCCACTCAGAATGCTACAACCTTGTGCTTGATTCTTGATGTGGGTGTCCTCTTGATCCATTGTGGATGTTTGAGAGGTTATACAAGTTGAAGATCATGTCATTCCTTGGTTGATCATTTGTCTAAGATCTCTGAGAGGGTTTGAAACCCTAAGTTTGATTGTAGTGGATGCTCACCCATCTTTGGCGAGACTAATGAGGTATGAGGGTCAATCTATATTGTAATGATGATTTGCACAATGATGGGGAATCTTAGTGGTCAAAATTTGGGGTATGGCAGATGCCCCTATTTAATCTTCTTGGACCCGAAGGTGTGAATGGCGAAGGTATTCGGGCATTCGGGGTGCAAGATGATTAAATATCGGAATACCTGAAATTTTGATGGTGGTTAGGAATGGTAATTCATGCATCCTTCTTTTTTTCTAAGCAATGATGCTTAGAAAAGGTAAACTTCCCCTCGATCCTGGTTTCTTACCAAGGAACTGGTCTCAGTCTCTGAAATAAACTTCCCCTCGATCCTGGTTTCCTACCAAGGAGCTGGTCTAAGTTTCTGATGTAAACTTCCCCTCGATCCTGGTTTCATACGAAGGAACTGGTCTAAGTTTCTGATGTAAACTTCTCCTCGATCCTGGTTTCCTACCAAGGAACTGGTCTCAGTTTCTTTTGTCAATAAACTTTCTTGACAATGGACGTTATTCATAGTGGTTTTCCTCAAACTTCTCGCCGAATTTTCCTGGGGAGATGCCATTTGATAGAAAAAAATTTGATGTCAGAGTTGCTGGGGAACCCAGTAGTCTGAGTTGTAGAGGTGTACAAACTTCTCTGTTGGAGACGCCATTTGTCGACTCTACTGGGGAAAGCAGGTCTCTTAAGAAATTGTTGTCGCTTGGGGATATTACATCATACTTTTCCTCGAGGTCTTCTCGGAGGAATGCCATGTGATTCAATCCACTCCTGAGGTGCTGATGACCTTTTTTGTCAGTGAATTTCTCGAAGGACAACTGCTGTATTGCCGAATCTTTGATTAAGAGGCTTTCTCTGGGGATTTTCCTTAATCCGGGAAAGCGAAGATATCATCTTTAATGGTGAAGAATGATGTTTGTCGAGAACTCTCTTGCTTTTCAGAGGTTCAAGTTATCAAAGTGGTCAAAGAACCACCTTTAATCCAGAAATAAACTGGAGGGGAGATCATTTAGACGGTTCTCTTCCTGACGGGGAAAGAACTGACAACTCGATTGAGAGGACTTTTATCACTTGGGAACAAGACCGGCTAGAGTAATAATGATGCAATATGAATATGAATGTAAATCAATAAATCATGATATATGTATGTTTATGCTGACAAAACTGACGCGAAATACAGACTAATGGATGAACACGACGGGATACTCGGCCACAGTGGTAGATGAAAAGTATCACTGGTTCCTGATAGCAATTCTGCCTTCTTTAGGAGAGATAGTCCCCGTGGGGAGCAATCGTTGGTCGGGCTTAGGAGGTAAGAACTCTGTCGGGGGGTGTGTCAGATGAAACATGGTCTCTGACACAGTTGATCCTTCATTCAGGCATACTGGTTTAGAAGGAGTACTTTGATTCTGCACTTTGAAGTTCGACTACTTCTGGAGAAGCGATCGATGTTCTTTCGATGTTCAATAGTCAAAAGAATTGCCATCTTTATTTTAAAAGCAGAAATTTTTTTACAAGTAAATTCATTTTTGTTTTATTTCAAGAATCGTTAATCATGTTAAAACGTCGTTCTGTAAAGCTAAAACAAATGAGAATTGCAAACAAAAGCACTAGGGCTCAAATTTTATTGATAGGATGGAAATCAGCCAAGCGCGTGATTCCATAGAGTATTTACAAAGTTAGAAAATGGTAATTTAAGGGAAAATGGCTACATTGAAACATAACGACCGCTATCCTTCTACCAACTTTGAATTCTGGACATCCTGAGCTTCTGTCGAAGATGACCTTGACTGGCGTTTTCCTGATCGATGGCATTACTGCTGCTGAGGGATTTGCTCCTTTGTTGAACATAGTTACTTACCATTATCCCTAATTTTTGCATGGATTGTACTGTGATGTTTCCAATCCTGGGATGGTTTTTTATCATGTCTCTAATTTTTGCCTGGACCGCCCTTTCGGGTTTTCAATCCACCGAGATGATTTTTTTTTTTTTTATTTTATTTAGGCGAAGTATTTCTTGACTACGTCAACATTTGTGGGGTAGGCAAATTCCTCTCCGTCCATGGTTGCGAGTCTCAAGGCACCACCTGAGAAAGGTTTCTTGACCACATAGGGGCCGTCATAATTCGGAGTCCATTTGCCCCGGGCATCAGTGAGGAATGATTGTATCTTTTTGAGCACGAGGTCTCCTTTCCTGAAGACGCGAGGTCGGACCTTTTTGTCAAACGCCTTTTTCATCCTTTGTTGATACAATTGACCATGGCATAGTGCCGTCATTCGTTTTTCTTTGATCAGATTTAGTTCTTCGTGTCGACTTTGACACCATTCAGCCTCTGTTAGCTTAGCTTCCATCAATACCCAGATTGATGGGATCTCTACCTCTATGGGGAGCACTGCTTCCATGCCATATACTAGAGAGAAAGGGGTTGCCCATGTTGAAGTACAGACAGATGTGTGATAACCGTGAAGAGCAAAGGGTAGCATCTCATGTCAGTCTCTATAGGTCACAACCATCTTTTGAACGATCTTCATGATGTTCTTGTTAGCTGCTTCTACCGCCCCGTTCATCTTGGGTCGGTAGGGAGATGAGTTATGGTGTTCGATTTTGAACTCAGCGCACAACTCTTTCATCATCTTATTGTTCAAGTTAGATCCATTATCAGTAATGATCTGGTTCGGAACACCATAACGGCAGATAAGATTGTTTTTGATAAATCGGACCACCACTTGTTGGGTTACATTAGCGTATGATACTGCTTCGACCCACTTGGTGAAGTAATCAATGGCTACCAGGATGAACCGATGTCCGTTTGAAGCCTTGGGTTCGATCATGCCAATCATGTCGATTCCCCATATGGAAAAAGGCCAAGGGGAAGAAAGAACTTTGAGATGCGTTGGCGGTACATAGATTTTGTCTGAGTATATTTGACACTTGTGACACTTCCTCATGTACTTGTAGCAATCGGATTCCATGGTCAACCAATAGTACCCTGCTCTCAGAATTTTCCTCGCCATTGTGTGTCTGTTGGCATGAGTGCCAAAGGATCCTTCGTGAATTTCTTTTATCAGTATGTTTTCTTCTGGTCTGTCTACACATCAGAGCAAGACCATGTCAAAGTTTCTCTTATAGAGGGTATCACCTCTCAGAAAGAAACTTCTTGCGAGCCTTCTGAGGGTCTTTCTGTCTTTTCTGGATGCCCCAGGTGGGTACCCTTGTTTCTGAAGGAAGCATTTGATATCGTGATAGCGAGGTTTGTCGTCTATGACTGCTTCGATTGCGAAGATGTAAGCGGGCCGTTCAAGGCGCATTATGTCGATCTTAGGTAGGTCATTCCATTAACCTACACTAACCATGGAGGAAAGAGTGGCTAAGGCATCAGCCATGTGATTCTCCTCACGAGGGATGTGATGAAACTCGATTCTGTTGAAGAATGGTAACAACCTTCTCGCATAATCTTTGTAAGGAATAAGTCCGGATTGGTATGTGTTCCAATCTCCTTTGATCTGATTGATAACCAGGGCTGAGTCGCCATATACATCCAAGTTCTTGATCCTTAAGTCGATCGCTTCCTCGAGACCCATGGTACAAGCTTCGTATTCGGCCTCGTTGATTGTGCACTTGAATGTAAGTCGGGCGGTGAAAGAAATGTGGGTACCCTGAGGGGTTATGATGATTGCCCCAATTCCGTTTCCATAATGATTGACAGCTCCATCAAAGACTAGTCCCCATTGGGAACCTGGTTCGTGCCCTTCACTGGGTAGCAGTTCATCGCAATCTTTCATTTTCAAATACATGACATCTTCGTCTGGGAAGTCAAACCCGACTGATTCCTGATCGTCAATCGGTTAATGAGCCAAATGATCGGCAAAAATACTTCCTTTGACGGCTTTTTGAGTGTGGTACTCGATGTCATATTTTGATAACAACATCTGCCAACGGGCAATCCTTCCCGTGAGAGCAGGTTTTTCAAAGAGGTACTTGATCAGATCCATTTCTGAGATTACCCAAGTAGTGTGACGAATCATATACTGGCGAAGACGTTTGGCTTCCCAAGCCAGAGCACATCAAGTTTTCTCAAGCATAGTGTACTGAGTTTCGCAATCGGTGAATTTCTTGCTCAAATAGTAGATGGCAAACTCTTTCCTTTTGGTTTCGTCTTGTTGGCCAAGTACACAACCCATTGAGTCTTCCATGACTGTTAGGTAGATGATCAGTGGCCTTCCTTCCACTGAAGATGACAGGATAGGTGGGTTCAACAGGTACTCCTTGATACTATCGAAGGAGGTTTGATAGTCTTCTATCCATACGCAGTCCTGATTGTTTTTGAGTAATTTAAAGATTGGCGCGCATGTCGCGGTCATGAGGAATATAAATCTGGAAATGTAGTTCAGACTTCCCAAGAATCCTCTGACTTATTTTTCAGTCCTTTGAGAAGGCATTTCTTGAATGGCCTTGACCTTGTCAGGATCAACCTCAATTCCTTTCTGGCTGACGATGAACCCTAAAAGTTTCCCTGCACGGACACCAAATGTGCACTTGTTGGGATTCAAGCGGAGGTTATACTTTCTCAACTGCTCGAATAGTTTTGACAGGTGGGTCACATGTTCCTCCTCTGTTCTAGATTTGGCAATCATATCATCGACATATACCTCGATTTCTTTGTGTATCGTGTCATGAAACAGAGTAGTCATGGCCCTTTGATAGGTTGCCCCAGCGTTCTTCAAACCGAACGGCATTACCTTGTAACAAAAGGTGCCCCATGGGGTGATGAAGGAAGTTTTCTCCATGTCTTTCTGCGCCATTTTGATTTGATTATAGCCTGAGAATCCATCCATGAAGGAGAAGACTTTAAACTTTGCGGTACTGTCTACCAGCATGTCAATGTCTGGTAAAGGAAAGTCGTTCTTTGGACTAGCCTTGTTTAGATCTCTGTAATCCATACACATTCTGACCTTTCCGTCCTTTTTCGGAACTGGTACGATGTTGGCTAACCATTGAGGATATTCTGATGTGGCGAGGAAACCTGCGTCAATCTGTTTCTGTACTTCCTCTTTGATTTTGATGGCCATGTCTGGATGAGTCCGTCTCAACCTTTATTTTACTGGCGGACATTCTGATCTTAATGGTAGATGATGTTCCACGATGATGGTATCCAACCCTGGCATATCCTGATAAGACCAAGCGAATACATCGAAAATTCTTTGAGAAGCTTTGTCAAACCCTCTTTGCCAGTTGGACTGAGCAGTGCCCCAATCCTGATTTTTTTTCTCTCTTCTCCAGAACCCAAGTCGAGTGTTTCCAACGACTCTTTGTGAGGTTTAATGGACCTTTCCTCTTGTCTGAGTAGCCTGGAGATCTCTTCGGGAAGTTCGTCGTCATCTTCTTCTTCAGCCCCAAATACCGGGAATTCAAAGTTGGGAGAAAGCATTGGATCGTATGTTTCAACGGGGTTTAAAACAAGCAATCTGTATGACGTTATGATTTGTTTCTAGAAGAGATAGAGAGAATGCAAGAGTGTGTGGAGTGTATTTTTTTTACTGCTTGTTTTTATTATTTGAATTGTTTTTTAGGATTACCATTTTCTGAAAAAGCGAAAAGAGAAAACAGCAATTAATGCGTAATTTACAGAATGACGTTATTTTATTTATGAACTTGTCGATTCTTGAAACTACAACCCTATAAACAAAACTATGTCACTTTGGACGAAGCGAAGAGGTATATTTACAAAAAGTGAGCCCTATCAAAACATCCGTTTCACCTGGGAAGGGTGAAAGGTTAAAAACGGCAATTACTTTGACTTATGAACAATCTTCGGAACATCGACAGCAACCCACTGGCGGCGAACTCCTCGGTGAATCACAAAGTCTGGTACCTTCCTTGATTTGTCTTCAGAAATAAAGCTGATTTCTGGCGGAGCAGGATCATTGGAATCTGTCTCCCAGGCAGAGTTGTCGTAGGAGGATTCCTAAGTTGTATTTTACATAGTGTTTGTGCTCTCAGGTATATCTCCCCATCTAGTAGGCTGAATGTCTTCGAGGCTGATACGAGAGCTTTCAGGAGCGGTGTACTTGACCATATAGTCATATTTTCCACTTGGTTGTCACAGGGTGTCCCATACTTCTTTGGAACTGGAGGAGTCATATCTCTCGATGACGTTCACCTCAGGAAAGGTATAGTTGATGAATTCTAGTCCTGCAAACTTTGCAAATTCATCGTCGTGTTGGATACTTTCCGAATGACCAGAGTGTTGATCCCATGACATGATGGGGATGCAGGTATCCTTTTCAATGATGCTCAGCTGATTTTCATTGTTCGGATGATTTTCTTGCCCCAAGTCTCCTGGGTATGGCTGCCAGATAGGCAGACCATCCATCGGGCCATAGTAGTCGTGGTCAAAGTCGTATTTCATCGGAGTGTCTTTCTCTAATGAATTTGGCTGAGCACAACATCCTTCTGGATCACAATCTCCGTATATCATTTTGACATCTGACCTTGGTATAAATCTCGGAATCTGTGCGGGATAGCAAAATGGCGTAGGCACCTCTTCCTGAGACATATAACTGTCCTCGTTAAGATAGGACTTCCATTCCTCATCTGTGTCGGAGGAATCTCCCTCGTTGATGGTATGTACTTCTTGAGACACTGGGTGAAGGAAACCTCCACTATGGAAGAAGTTCTGAATGGGATGAAGACTTTCATCGTTAGCAGCTGTCTGGGCATAGTTTGAAGAAAAACCAAGACCCTTCTTTGTTTTATTATCAGTAGGAATGACAAGCTGTCCCCATCCCTTTGCATTGTTACTCTTGATTACTTTGAGAGCATCTTTGTACGAGGAAATTGATGTTCCTTTTTCTGATTGATTCTTATTGCTCATCGAAAGTGCTTGGAACGGAGTTCCAATAACCTCTTCTGGTTCTACACAAGTGGATAATGAAAGGTTACTCATGATCAAGGCTTGTTCTCCACAGACCGTGACGAGTTGGTCATTCTTGACGAACTTTAGCTTCTGGTGAAGTGTCGAAGTGACTGCCCCAGCCTGGTGTATCCAAGGTCTTCCCAACAAACAACTGTATAATGTTCGGATGTCCATGACCTGGAAAGTGACTTAGAAAGTGTGGGGACCGATGGTTATGGGAAGGTCGACTTTGCCAATAACTGTTTTTCTGGACCCGTTGAATGCTTTGACGACGACCTCACTGCCTCTCATCGGAGATCCTTTGAATGATAGTCGCATTAGAGTGGACTTTAGCATGACGTTGAGAGCCGATCCGGTGTCTACCAGTACGCTGGCCAAAGCATCGTCCTGGCAGTTGACTGTGATATTGAGCGCCATATTGTGAGTTTTGCCTTCTTCTGGCAATTCCTCATCACTAAACCCTAAGTTGTTACAGGAAGTGATGTTGGAGATGATGCTGTCAAATTGTCTTATTGACACATCTTGTTCCACAAAGGCTTGCTCTAAGACTTTCTGTAGAGCCTCTCTGTGGGCTTCGGAACTAAGTCAAAGAGATAACACAGAGATCTTTGAAGGAGTTTGTAATAGCTGATCAACAATGTTGTACTCACTCCTTTGGATGAGCTTCAGCATCTCATCATCGTTCTTTGAAAGGTCGGGATCACTGGATTGACCGACTGGTGGATTGGGAACTTTCGCTTAAGGTTCCTTTTCTCTGCTAGGTTCTCCAACTCCTCGGTTAAAGATTCGACCGCTCCGTGTTACTCGATTGATGTCTACAATATTCACGATGGAGGGTAATGGAGTTTCCTTTCCATTTTCAATTATTGTTGCACCATATTTGTAAGGGATAGCCTTATCGGATTTGTACAGCACTGGTCCCGGTAGATAGATAACTACAAGAGCCTTCTGATTTTTCTGACTTTCGTAGGTAACTTCAATTAGTTCCTGGCTAGGAACCTTTGATTCGTCCAGTAGAGGGATGATGGTACAAACATCCTTGGTTCTCTCAGAGTCCGAGATTACAACCATATCTTTGATCTGGTCAGCGAAATAGTCTGGCATCCAGTTAATGGACCCCGAAACTAAATATTATTGAATCTCTTTGTGGTCCAAATGACTCTGGAGGGCTGCTCGCACGAGGTAGCATCCTTGATTATTTTCCGAGCAGACTCTACAGCGTTCATAGTTGTGTGATGGCACCTGGCCACGTCCGCTTTGAATGCAGTGTAACCTCACTAGATCTATTTCCATTGATCGAACATCCTGACTTTGATGCCTAGTAGGGTTTCCATTAATCATACTAACTTGTTGTGTGTCTTCGTCTAGATAGATCGGAAGCCACCAGTGGTTTAACAAGTGTTGCAAAGTTCTTTGAACGAGAGCGCACCCTTGGTTACTCTCACAACATACTTTACAGCTCAGATAATCATGTGAAGTGAGAAAACTGAGTTAGACTTGCTTGGCGTGTAACTCCACCAAGCTGGTATTCATCAAACAAATATCGAAGATTTGAATCATGTTAACTTGATAAGGATTTCTATCATGGTAGTCCTAGATCCACCCAAGATCCATCTGACGCTGGAGGGCCTCTTGTACAAAAGAGCATCCCTTTTTGTTTACCGAGCAAGTCAGACAGGAATTATAATCGTGTCGCGGCAGATTGTGATACTGGCTTTGTCTTGAGTTCATTGCCACTAAGTTGACATTCATCGCACGGATGTCGTGGTTCTGAATGATGTTGGAATTCGTATAAGTCATGTTAACTCCACAAACTCAATGTTCTTGGATCCATCCAAGATCCAATTGTTCCTGTAGAGCCGATTGCACCACAGAACATCCTTGATTGTTTTTAAAGTAGATATCACACTGGTGATAATTGTAAGGTGGGACATGCCCGTATCCACTCTGTCTACAATGAATCTTGATCAAGTTGGCCCTCAATAAGAGTACATCATGAATTTGATAGCTGTTATTGGACTCTCCCTCTATCAAATTTACCATAGCTTTCTCGTGTTGAGGCAACGGATTCGTGAGAACATTCGAATTCGTATCTTTGAAAGATAAGACCTCGCTCCTAACAAGCTTTTGTACGTCGGATTTGAAACTGAGACAGTTTTCTATGTTATGCCCCGGTCCTCCTTGATGGTAAGGGCAAGTTTGATCCGCTTTAAACCAAAAAGGTGGATTTTTTGGTATTGTAAGAGGAGACCTGGTTTAGACATGCCCCTTGACCAGTAGTAGTGGAAACAGTTCTGTGTACAACATCGGTATAGGGTCGAACCCTGGAGGTCGAGTTGTACGGTTGTTGTTGTATGGAGGACGAGTCTGCTGGGTCCTTTGCTGAAATTGTTGTTTAATCGGTTGGCTCTGAGCAACCTAAGGTTGATGCGTTGGAACAGGCGCAGAGTTGATAGCAGGAGTTACAGCTGCTACTGGTTGGTAACGTTGCCTTTGCTTTCCGAGAGAGATATTACCAATATCTTGCTCTTTTTTCTTAGGGAGAGCACTACCGTATCTTTTGGTACTGCTTGATGGTCCAGTGTGTTTAACTAAACGTCCCTCTCGGACTGCTTCCTCAAGACGAACTCCCATGCCTACGATCTCGGTGAAGTCACTGGGCGCACTGGCAACCATTCTATCGTAGTAGAATGAGCTCAAGGTATTTAAGAAGATCTTCGTCATCTCTTTTTCCTCAAGAGGTGGACAAATCTGGGCGGCAATTTCACGCCATCTCTGAGTGTACTCCTTGAAGGTTTCCTTGTCCTTTTGTGACATCGATCTGAGTTGATCTCTATCCGGTGCCATGTCCAGGTTATACTTATATTGTTGAACGAAGGCAGCGCCAAGATCTCTGAAAGTGCCGATCTTAGCGTGGTTTAAACCCATGTAACATTTGAGTGCGGCACCGATTAAACTATCCTGAAAATAGTGGATCAGTAGCTCTTGGTTCTTTGTCTGAGCTGACATTCGCCGAGCGTACATCACCAAATGGCTTTGAGGGCAAGCGTTACCCTTGTACTTTTCAAAATCGGATGCGGAATTTTCACATTGGGGACCAAACAAAGGTATGCGGCGTCTTTTCCAAATAGATCCTGACTGCGGAGGGCTTGCAGCTCTTTCTTCATTTCCAGGAACTGTTCCTGGAACTCATTTATTCTGTCAAACATACTTTCGTTTCCACCAGAAGGTATCTGTGGAATCTATCCTTCCGGGACAGTGTGTACCACGGGTGGTGGTATAGTCATCATGGCAGTGACTCTAGGTCCTTCCCTCTCCCGAAGTTTGTAACCTTCAGGAGTTGCTGTCATGCCCTTAGCATCATCGTTTTCCCGAAGTTTGTAACCTTCAGGCCCATCGGTTCCTGTTGCGCTTCCCTGATCCTCAGTGATCGACGGAACATATCCTTCCGGGATATAGTTAATAGGCATGCCCCAGGGATGATCTTTCGGCATTTTGTACCTAGGATCATACTTCTCCACTATGGGCGTTGATGTGATCTCTGAGATCATAGTCCTTTGTTGTTGCATCTGAGCTTCTGCCAGAGCTTGCATGTCATTATGAAGCTTTCTCAGATCCTCTTTCAGAGTGTCGATCTCTTCCCTCAACTCTCTGTTCTCTTCCTCGAGTTCATCCATCTTTTTCTGTCGATTGGCCCGAGTATTGTACGAATGAGACAGTTTGACTCTAGAACCGAGACACAAACATGAGATTCGTATGTAAGAAGAATGCGTTACGTGAGAATGATGAATGATATGCAATGATTATATTAATTGTATATTTTTTTTTGTTTATTCAAAGTAAACTTCGACAATTGGATTGCAAATATCAAACAGTGGGGAAACCCCATTTTATTGAATTCAACTATTGCGGAAATAGAAATACAGTAATTTACATAGTGCTGTAAAAGTAAATGTCTAAACTTATGGATCCTGAGTCCTCTCTGAGGAGAGCTCAGGTGCTGGTTCTGGTACTTTTCTTTTCTTTGACCGGGGGTCTTGATTCGTTGTCAAGTTGTCATTCCTTTGCCAAGTGAAAGGAGCGAGCAAATTCCTTTGGTCCTCTTGAGTTTCTACAGCGTGTTGCTCTAAAATCTCAATCAGAGCATCTTTTTCTTTCAATAGTTGCTGTATTTTCTTACACTCCACATAAGAATACGATACGTGTTCCTCCAAGATCTCTTCTCCTGTTGAACTTTGTTGAGAGTAACCTGAAGTTTTTCCATCTCAGACATGAAATAAAGGACAGAGTCCCTTAATGGAAGAACTTCCTGACGAGGGTAAGGCATCCTCAGCTTGAGAGCTCTAGTTTGTACCCAGTGGAGATAAGGCTCTACCGAGACACAGTTTGGTTTTCCTAGAGACTCTCTTCCTTTCCTACGAACGTGTTTCCAGGCATGCACTATTTCTGTCTTTAGTGCTCTGTCATTTTCTCCTTCCTTGAATAAAAGACCTTCTAGATGAGCATTACGCGGGACATGCCTCATCGGGTATCCGAATTGACGACGAACTAAAATTGGATGATAGTTAATTCCTCCCTTAGTTCCTATAAGGGGTACATTTGGGAAATTTCCACAACGGTCAATGATCCTGATCCCGTCATAGGTTCGATTGTACCAGTCGATGTCAGAGTTGGTAAGAGACATGATTCTTTGCGACCAACGTAAAGTATTCTTTTGATCCCAAAATGCAGCAGACTTTGGCAAATGGGAAATGAACCATTTGTACAGCAGGGGTACATAGCATGTGATCATTCCTCCGCTGTACAAATTCCTTAAATGTACATATCGATAAGCATCTGCGAGCAAGGTCGGTACAGGGTTTCCAATCAGAAAAACCTTAATGGCGTTGATATCAACGAAGTTATCAATGTTGGGAAACAAAAATAACCCGTAGGTAAGCAAAACAAAGATGCTTTCGAAAGCGGCCACGTTCCCTATACTGGCAAAGTACAGGGCTTTCTTTATCAAGATCCGGGCTTGCAAACCTTGGATTCCTCCCTTAGTGGTCATGTGAGTCCTGACTTCTGACTCGTCCAAATAGATTGCTCTTGTAATGGTTTGATCCTTTGGAAATTCTTCAAGTCCAGAAAAGGGAGCTTGGTCAGTGATATGTAGATCAGTCAGGTGAGAGTACTCCTCCAGTGTTGGTGCTAGCTGATAATCCGGGAATGTGAAACAGTGATAGACCGGATCGTAGAACTTGATTAGTGTGGACAGGATTCCTTCGATTACATGGACCCTTAACAGAGAAAGAAGCCCTCCATACTTAGCTCTGAAAGCCTCAGGGTTGGTGATCATCCTTGCCAACCCTCTTAAATCCTCTAGTTTTAGAACCTTGAAGGTGTACTTGTGAGTTTTCCTTCTACCGAAATCCATTAGCAGTCTTTTTATCTGACGTTTGCAATCATTGTCTTAGTTTGTTTTGAAGAAAAGAGAGCTAGAAGAGAAGATTTTTATTTGTTTTAATGTTTTTTAAATGAATGTATGAATGCAGCACACAAAAACATAGAAAAAACATGGGGTCAAAGGGTCGGTGTCATGAAGTCAAGGCTTTACCAATCCCTCAAAGGTTTATACTGGTGATTTTTTGTACCTGTCCGCAAAATCATTGACCCCTCTTGGGATAACAATAACAAGCAGATTGCCAGCAAGTTGTAGTACCTTAGAGTGATCTAAAATGAGGGTAGTATCGTGTGACAACTATTCCCGATAGCTTCCGCACTACAAAATGGTTTCAGTCTACTAAAAACCTTAGCTTCTCAGTTAACCCAATCGACCACACTACTTTCAACAACCAAAGTCGTATAGGTAATGTATCTGCAAAGGGAGTCTCCACTGAGTTTGATGGTCGACTGGGGACTCTTAACTGGGATTCACTCCCCGTAAGATTACCCGTATAATGCCATCCTCTATCTTAGGTGTATACTCAATCTTTCCACATGCGGTATCACACGCATTCCCATTAGTAGAAAAATAAACACAAATATCAATTAGGAAAAGCGGTATATATATATTTGTCTTAATCATCCTAGACCTCTAGTCTTATGCTCCTATACAGACAATGACTCCCCAGCAGAGTCGTCATTTCTGTAGTATTCGGTGAATTTAAGGCTTTCTACCTTAAAAGAGGCTAGAAAGAATGCCTCCCACTGTGGTTGCCATCTTTCTTGATGTATCTTGTTCAACGCCCAAGATATGAAGCTAAAGGTTTGACTGAAAGAGAATTTGTTATCTCTAAAGAGGAGTTGTTGATGTTTGTATGCTGTGAGCAAGGCAAAAATTTGATGCTAAAAGGTTGATTGACTCAACCGGGGTTTCTTTATACAAAGCCTAAGAGGAGGCTAAAAGTTTGAATTTTCCGAGGAAAAAGTTCTTTTTGTCATGTACAAAGCCCAAGATTGAGACTAAAAGGGATTTTGACTCCGTTGAGGAGAATGTATCTTGTATAAAGCCCAAGATGGAGGCTGAAAGGGTTTGACTCAACAAGAGAGTATTTTTATCTGTCCTATATAAAGCCCAAGACGGAGGCTAAAAAGGTTGACTCAACAAGAGAGTCTCGAACAAGTGATTGACTTAACAAGAGAGTCTGAAGGTTTTTTGACTCAACAAGAGAGTTTTTTATACTCAAAAAGAGAGTGATTTGTTGTCTCGTACGAAGCCCGAGATTGAGGCTAAAAGGAGATTGACTCAACAAGAGAGTCTTTTATACTCAATAAGAGAGTGTTTTATATGTCTCGTACGAAGCCCGAGATAGAGGCTAAAAGGAGATTGACTCAACAAGAGAGTCTGAAGGTTGTTTGACTCAACAAGAGAGTCTTTTATACTCAACAAGAGAGTGTTTTGTTGTCTCGTGCGAAGCTCGAGATAGAGGCTAAAAGGAGATTGACTCAACAAGAGAGTTTTTTATACTCAACAAGAGAGTAGTTTTTTCCTATTTCGTACAAAGCCCGAGATTGAAGCTAAAAATAGATTGACTCAACAAGAGAGTCTTTTATACTCAACAAGAAAGTGCTTTATATGTGTCTTGTACAAAGCCTAAGACGGAGGCTAAAGGGAGATTGACTCAACAAGAGAGTCTGAAAAGGTTAGCTTCGCTAGGGAGAATCATTTATACAAAGCCCAAGAGGAGGCTGTCTTACTGCTAAGGATTATTGAGATCCTGAAGCGGGTCCAAGTGTGGGGAACTCTCATGAGAGAGACCGGGTTTCTGCTGGAGATTGATCCAGAGTGATCGGTGTTTCTTCCTATGTTTGAAAGGAACTTGAGAACGTCTTTGAGACTCAAGAGGCTTAGACTGTCCAAGTCTAGAGTTTTATCTTTTGTACAATGCCCAAGAGGAGGCTCGGGCATTAAGGGATGAGTATCAACCCTACAACGGCCGGAGTTTTGATGCGGGAAAGACTGCTCTAGCAAAGGATGACTAAGTCCTATCTTAGACCTTTAAGAGGTCGTCAGGGTCCTTGTATTAGGCCCAAGAGAAGGCATGAGAACTTCTAAGAAGCCGAAGGGTCCTTGTACAACTCCCAAGAGGAGGCGGGGATGCTTTTAGGAAGCCTGTGGGTCCCCAAACCAAGAGAAATTCAAGAAATGCAATTCACCGAGAAGAGATCATTCCAGTAAAGTTCAAGAATTTGGAAGAAACTCAAGAGATGACATTCACGGATAAAAGATCATCTCTGGGGAGTTAGAGTTTCTTTGACAATTTCTAAGGGTGACCGTCTGAGAAAAGGATCACCGAGAATACTGCCTTTCTCTTTGTTCCATATTGTTTAACCCCAAGAGAAGGGAAGACTGTATCTGGAATCCTACGGGGAATCTAGTTTTGTTCGTATTTAAGAGTGACCAACAGGCTTTACCTAGTGCTAGACGTAGTTGCCGGGGAAAACTCTAAATAACTATACTAGTATTACACAGTGGATATGTGACAAGTATATAAAAGGATGTGAAAGAAGACTTACAGTGAAACAGCCCCACAATACAGTTATATATATATATATATATATATATATATATATATATATATATATATATATATATATATGTGAAAGCGGTAAATGAAAGCGGATAAACACTTACCCGTTGTAGAGCTTCCATGCTGTTTCGTTAGTTGTTCAACAAAGAAAGTTTTGATAACAACATATATTTGAATTCAAAATCAAAGGAGAAAGTGCTTTGAAAAGATTGTTGGGGCTTACAGCTCAAGGAGAGGCCCAAGCTTTAATGATGATCGCACCGTTGTTTTAAAAACTATACAGAGGGACTTATACAATATGTGAGGCCCACACCATTTTGGTTTCAAAAAGGGGTTGGGTATTACACTCTATTATAGGCCCAAATATTTATTTTTGTACAAGGGATGGGACTTACAACTCAAGGAGAAGCCCAGGTGTTTTTGTTAAAAAGGTGACGATCGCGTCGTTGTTTCTGAAACTGTATCGGGACTTATACAATGCAGTTCGGCCCAAATTATTTTAATACAAAGGGGGTTGGGTCTTAGACTCTATTAGAGGCCCAAAAGGTTTTAAAGAAAAGAAATGGGGCTTATAACACGAGGGTAGGCCCAGATGATTTGATTTTTGAATTGGCGATTCCGCCGAGATTTTTCCTTTAACGCAGAGGGACTTATACAACATCTGAGGCCCAAAAAGTTTTTGTTAAAAGGGGATTGGGTCTTACACTCTATTAGAGGCCCAAAGTGTTTATTTTTTAAAAGGAATGGGACTTATAGCTCGAGGAGGGGCCCAACTGGTTTTGTTAAAAAGGCGACGACCGCGTCGTACTTTTGAAAATATACAGAGGGACTTATACAATGTGTGAGGCCCAAAAAGGTTTTATTTACAAAATGATTGGGTCTTACACTCCACCAAGAGGCCCAAGGACTTTTAAAATGATTGATGAGGGTTGAATTAATCAAAACCCTAATTTTGTTAAAAAAAAGGCATTAATTTTGTTAAAAAATTAATAAAAATTGATGAGAACATGTGAAAAATGAGTGGTGATCTAGGATCAATGCTTAAAAAATCATGTTTATGTCCACAAAATGATTGAAAATCAATCAAGTTTAAGAAATCAAGAAGGAACAAATATTTCAAATGTTAAAAATAAATAAAACATTAATTCTTTTGCAAAAATATCAAATATATGAAATAAATAACATTTTTGGGAATTTTTGGCAAAATCAAATATTTTAACATTTTTGTGAATTATTAAAAAAAGAATTAACTCAAAATCATTAAAATTCAGAGAGAAATTAATTTTTGAATCAATTAAATAAAATCACAAAATTCAAATATTTGAATTTTCAAAAAAGGCGCCAAGAACATGGCAAGAACACGCGCGTGTTCTGAGTTTGGCTTGATTTGTATTTTCTATCCAATCTCACTGAATACTTGATGAAATCACACAATCCGCATATCAATCTGCTCGTTTTCACCTCATGATCATGTCTATGGCCTTTAATTTCATTTATTTTAAACATGGAATAAGAAATCAAGAGAAAACCCCAAGAACCCTAAAATTTGCATGAAGGCTGAGAATTTTGATACACGATTCAAACAAAGCAATTAATTGAGGGGAAACATTCTATGCATTATTATGAACATTTGGCAAAAGTATTGTGCGAGGAAATATGCATAGATTAAGAGATGACCAAGTTTAGGGTTACTTGAAGGTCGTGACAGCAAAGGCAATGTTATTTTTGAGTTGGAGGTGTTACAAATGAGTTGCGATGATCTAAACAGCTTCCCTACACCATATGGAATGTGTTTGAATACTTGGACTTGATTGGAAATGGCTGGATGACTTCATGGCATCTCAATTGCAACTTGGTTAAAACCTTGAGCAACTGGCTGGTGATTATGAGAAATCAGTGTTACAGTTGTTGTTTAAGTGTTTTGATCACTTCTATATGATGTTTATGAGGTGTGTGTGTGTGTCTGATTGGTTTGGTTGGAATAGCTCTCAAACTCAAAACCCGATAGTGACTTGCCTTAGAAGGCAAAATTGGAAGTGAGAAGGTGATTTTGAGGAAAGTATCTGTTTGATGGCTTTGGTGTACTTAAACTGAGCACAAATGAGCTCTATTTATAGTAGAGCAAGTTTGTTTTGCAAGGAATAGGGAATGACAACTGCAGCAGAGGTTTGGCAAATGTTGATCAATAGGAATCCAAGTCTACTCTAGCCATTGACTAGAGGTTAGAGCAAAGGCTGTTGGTTCCCTAGTTCAGAGATCATCCTTGACTCATTCAGTTGGAAATGGTTTAGTTCATGCCACCTTGATGCATCCATTGAATGCTCCAAAACAAAATTGGAGTCTTGTCCCCTCTTTAGGGTTTTTAGGTTTGGCATGCTATTTTTAGTTCCAAAGACTTGGGAGGCTTATGGATCAGTGTTTGTCCCTACTTGGTTTCCCCATGAGGTGTTCAGATGGATAAACTTGTTTGTAATTTGCAAAATTTGCTCAAATAGAGCAAAATTCACAAATCTGCCTTGCCATGACAGTTTGCAGCAAGGCACATTGGCATTGTTATATCTCATGGCTCAAGTGGAGTTTGATGGAGTTCTTGACCATTTTGGAAAGCTCTTATATGATACAACACATGTGTGATCATAGTTTGTCTTGATAATTTTTGGATCCAAGTGAAAAATGCCCTTACATTTTGGACAAAGTGAAACAGATTCTGACTTAGTGAAAATTTCACTAAGTGTTGGAAAAAGTGACATTTCATGTTTTCAGCCATTTTGATCCAACCATAACTCAAAATCCATGATGAATTGGAATGAGGTATAGTTGACACTTTTAAATTATGCCATGAGAGCTACAAGTCCATCTTTGGATCAGCCCAAATGGTTGTTTGGATCTCAACTTATGGTCCTTGGAAGTTGGTACCCTAGCCACTTTGTTCCATAACTTAGAAAATTTCTAAGTTTTTTATGGTTACCCCCTTTTACAAGTTATCCCACTTTTCTTGATTTTTCTTGATTAATGAGGATTCCAATCACAAATTAACATCATTTTAGGGTTAGGGGACCATAATTGATCAAAAAATCAAAAAGTTAAACTTTGACTTTTGGGCACAGTTGACTTTTTATCATATGAATTCTAAACTGTGCGATCCTCTATGAAATCAAGTCGCTGACCTAAATCAAACTTAATGGATTGATTTCATAGGTGTTATAGGGTGTATTGAATCATGTCCCAAGCTTCGGGAGCATGTCTGAGTCAAAAGTCAAAGGCACAATTGACTTTTTCCGCGAAACCCTAACTGTGGCTCTGATGAACTTGAAACTTGTGAATCAAGCTTATTGGATCAATCCATTGTTGCAAATGGATCAATGTGGTTTATTGGAGACACTCAAATCATATCTTGAGGTCTTGGCTCATGTTTTGTCCCAAAAGTCAATTTAGGGGTGAATTAGGTCAAGAAACCCTAATTCCTGAATTTTTTATGAATGCTTCCCCTGAGGCTAAATTGACTTGACGATGGGGTTTATAATGTCCCTTGGAGCATCTTAAGTTGTGATTTGAAGTGTTGGCTCATGCCCAGAGGAAAATTTCTATCTGGAGGCCCTGGTCGACCAAAACCCTAATTTGGTGACATTGGCGATCTTGAGGCTTGATCCACTCAGAATGTTGCAGCCTTGTGCTTGATTCTTGATGTGGGAGTCCTCTTGATCCATTGTGGATGTTTGAGAGGTTAGACAAGTTGAATATCATGTCATTCCTTGATTGATCATTTGTCTAAGAGCTTTGAGAGGGTTTGAAACCCTAAGTTTGATTGTAGTGGATGCTCACCCATCTTTGGGGAGACTAATGAGGTATGAGGGTCCATCCATATTGTGATGATGATTTGCATAGTGATGGGGAATTTTAGTGGTCAAAATTTGGGGTATGACAACCATGATGGGAAAAGAAACCAGAAACCTCATGTTGGGAATGACCTTGGTGCTTTGAGCTTTTGGTGCCGATCAACTGCATACTGATTATCATGAGTGAACAAAATTCCCTTTACTTCTCAAATTTCCCCAGACTGCATGGCCTACGAAGGAATCTACCCTGAGAGAATTCATAAAGAACCTTGTACCACCATGACTTGAGATATTCTGCCCCAGTATTCTGAACCTTGGAGAGGTGACTCTGGTTAACCGTCTTTTGGAGAGGATAACTTCTCATGCTCTTGAGGTGGCCTGCCTATGAACGAGCCTTTAAGTGACTTTTCCCCTGATTGATTGATCTTTGAGTGATTTGTTGAATCTCGACATGATTTCCCCAGTTTGGTTGAACTTTTGAAGAGATTTCTCGACGTGACTGCCCTAGATTGGCTACATCTTAACATGACTTACTGGGAAAGCCCACGCTCAACAGAGTTTCTTGGCAACATGCCCCTTGACATGACTGTCCTTCAGAATTTTAAGGCATTTTATTTTGGCAGGATCAAGTTTCTCGACTGGTGTTCATTATGTAAGCTTCCTAGATGTTTAAGCACGTGTCTGCAAGCAGAAAATGTTTATTCTGAGAAAGATAATTCTAATGCAACACACATGTTAATCTTAAAGTTTTTACTGAAAAGATTTCGCAAAACCCTGTGAACGAATCACTAGTTATGACATTAATTTTTTTGAATGAAAGATAACATGCACTTACAATACCAACAAATAGCACAACTCATGGGAGTCAGGAACGTTATCTCATTGAAGTCCGATATCGAAATAAACCCTGTTTCAATTAAGACTTTTGAGGGTTATAATGTGGAATGGTTCACGGTTTTAGAAAAAATGATTTTTAGGCTCAAAGTTTATTTTAACCCACCCATTCTGCTTGATGTTCTCCAGTCCTACATTCAATTAATTTGGCACAAGCGCTCATACCTCAAAAGGGTTTTGTGATGGTTAAGGAACCAATGACACAAATGGTTTTGGAGTAACAATCACCCCTTCTGTCTTTTGTGTTTGTAGTCACACGAATTTGTTCTTGCTCGAGGAATTTTGTTTTGTAATCCTTTTTCGCTTTTCGCTTTTTCCATTCTTTTTTTTTGTTCCCTAATTTTTGCCTGGACTGAATTTTTTTGTTTGATTTTGATTTCGAAGTCCAGCGGGATGCCTTAACTTTTTCCTAAGTCACTTGTTTTCAAGTTTTTGACTTAGCAGGCTTCCTTTCTTTTTTTTCTTTTTCTTTTGATTTCTTTTTTTCCTTTTGAATAACTCGTGTGATACTGGCTGTCTTGATTTCTACGAAATGGTTATGACTGCCTCATTCCTTGGTCCGTGAGGGATAACCATTGTGGTTTCACGTCCCTTTTGACCTCCTGATGCATGAGGAATAAAAGGTGATTGATCCTTAGATGCATACCCCTTTTGAAATCTAAACGCTCAACCGAATTACCTGACGACTACCCTGCCCCTGGGTTAAATGTGAGGTTTTTTTCATGTGAAAAGAAACTCCTACTTCAAGGCTCAAAGGGGTTAACGAGGGTCTATCTCCCTAATATCTCTGGTGTTTTTGTTATTTGAAGCAACGCATGTACATCATCAACAGGGTCTTATTCAAAAGCATACACTCAGATATTTTTGCGTTTTTCACTTTGTCATACCCCAAATTTTATCCTTAGATTTCATTATCATTTGCATAAAATTCTAGGTCAATCATTCATGCATATCTAACCAATTATCAAGATATTGCTTTGTTTTGCTTCATCTGTGAATTAGGGTTTGCCTTAAGAGGCTCAAGGGATTTATCAGTCAAGGTTTTGGATTGATCATCAATCAATCAAGTTCCCATACACTCAAGAGACCTCCCTTCATCAAATATCAAGTGAAATATGGCTTCATTATAAGTTCTTCAAGATTCAAATTCATCTAGCCATAAATTAGGGCTTTTCAACCAAAGTCAACTGCATCTTTGACTTTTGATCAAGGCATGATCTCAAGCCTTAGGACATGATTCAAGACATTCAAATACACCCTTGGAGTCCATCCATGGTTTTCAAATAGCCTAAGGGATTGAAATCATTGAAGATCAAGAAGTGGAAGTTCATTTGATACATAAGTCAGTCACTGCAAAGTCAAACCTTTGAATTTAGGGTTTTTAATCATAGATGAGCTTCTCAAGTCAAATTTCATTGGAAACATGTTTGATGATTGAATTTGATCAAGAAAAATCAAGAGAATTAAGGTTACTTGCAAAAAGGGCAACAAAAGAGAAATTGAAATTTTTTTCAAGTTATGGATGCACAATGATTTTTGTACAACTTGCCAAGGCCATAACTTCCAAGACAAGCATCCTTTTTCGTTGCTCCAAAGACCAATTTGAAGAGCTCATTCCATACTACAACTTTGTCCTTGAGGAATGATTCCCAAAAAGTGCATAAATTTGAAGTTATGAGGCCATGAAGTTGGTGTTTTATTCAAATGTGAATTCCAACACTTAGAAAAAATTTTATGCAAATTTGCCTTGTAAAAGTAACCAACTTGAGAGCCATTTTTCATTATGATCCATTTTGATTCAAGGAAAATTCAAAACATGAATGTTGTAGAGCATGTTTCAAGCTTTCTAAAGAGTCAAAGAACTCATTTTTCTCATGCATGAGCTAAGAGATTCGAAGAGGCAAAGTTGGTCATCCACACATGAACTTTAGGTCATTTTCATGTCATGACCTTGAAGCAAAACCAACTCCATGATGCAAATCCCTTGATTACAGACCTTGAAGCTTGTAAATATATCTTTAATAAGAAGATTACACACATTTTTGAGTCATTACACAAGGTTTTGAAGCATTATCCATGTGATCATTCCATTTATGGAAGATTTGGCAAGAAAGTGCATACTTTCATTTGCATAAAGAAACTTTAATCACAAAGTACATTCTCCTTGAGCTTTGTGATTGTTGCTTCTGCACAAACCTCTTGCAAGGGATCAAAATCAACCTCTCAACCACCCTACACCCTTGTACTTGGCTTTGGAACTTTACATTTGCATGAAACTACATCATTCATTTTCAACCAAACCAAATCTCCGTGACTTTGAATTCTGATCAGCCCTCAAGCTCTCAACTTTTGGGTTCTTGTCGTTAAAGCACTTAGAATAACATCAGAGTTCGTTAGGAGACTCTGACTAACGAAGTTACACTCAGACTTGCAATGCATGAAGCATGAGAACCAACAAGAGTCTAAATATTATGCGTAACATTCAGAGCTTGCAGAGCGGAAGCTTATCAGAGTTGCAAGGTTCTGACTTACTTATGTAAGGTTCTGATACTCAACATAGAAACATAAATAAGAACATTAAGCATAAGAGTAAAGGACACACGATATATCCTGGTTCACCACAAAGGCTAATTCAGTCCACCCTCCTCAGGTGATTTCGCCTTGAACACAAGGTCTTAATCCATTATAATCAATCTCGATTACAGATGCACGGGCAACAGCCGGTGACTAACCACTTGCACAGCCGCACTGTGACTAACATGTAATGAACCGTTCAGGGATTCAACTTAATGAATATAACGATCATTGACCTGCAGGTTCCAGTCTCGCAAGATCTACTGCTAGGCTTTCACAGCTAGACGTTCAGGGATTCATCGCATTGAATATAACGCTACTGACCCTATTTCAGGCTTTTCCCACAATGACATCTCGCCATTGTCTTCTCGAGTCTCCGGTCACACTGACCACTCAAGGAATCCTAATTCACCAAGAGTTAGTTAACAGGAGATTACTAAGATGCTTCTTAACAAGCAGATTACTCCTAAGTTTAAGTACAAAAGAACACACAAGTGTTCAAGCAAGATGTGAGCAGCAGCTCCTTGCTATTCTAAGAAACTACACAGATGTATAAATATTTGACAGTTGTTGACATCTTGTAGATCTTCTTCTTCTTCGTCTTCTTGGGTGAGCAAGCTTGGAGCAACAACTCCTTGCTTCAGATCTTCAATGTAGCGCTGACGAGAAGGTTGTTGATGACTTGACTTATCTTCAATGTTGTCTTCTTCATCAACAGCTTCTGTTTGATTGTTGTTGTTGTATTGATTTGTTCTTTGGAGATTCAACAACTATTGCCATGAGTGAAATAATGACAGCTTTGAATATTCTAAGTGTTACAACGAGAACTCATCGTTGTTGCTATCTTCACACAATGACTTGGTCAATTTTGTAGATGAACATTCAGTTCGTAATTCTACAAGTGATCGACACATCAGAAGCAAAAACTCTTTCCATTAAATAGCCAGTAGAAATATAGCCGTTAGAGAATATTGTTGGCTATTTGGAAAGGAGACATTGTGATATAATGAGTTGTACTGACACATCTTCTTTTTGCAGAGGAGGAAGTGACCAGACATCTTTTCTTGGGCAGTGTGTACATTTAACTCACAACGGTAATATTTAGACTTCGAAACTTCAGTGGCTTCTGATGTTAATTTGATGAAGTGTGAGTGGAGTCTTTATAGTAGAATATTTGATGCTTCAAGTCTTCCGTTGATTGAAGAAGTCCATTAGGAATCAGTCTTCAGAACTTCAGCACTTGGTCTTTAAGAACGTTATCCTTTTTCTGCTTTAAGTCTTCCGAATCTTCAGAGCCTGTCTTCAGAGTCTTTAGAACTTCTTGTTTGAAACCTTAATCTTCAGAACTCGTCAGTCTTCAGATTCTTTCTACACTTGGTCTTCAGCGCCTTCAGCCATCAGAACTTCAAGTTATAGGAGTCTTCAGAACTTCTGTTCTTTCTGAGTGTACTTCTTCAGAAGCTTCGTTATCTTCAGAATCTTAATCACTTTCAGAGAGCATCCACAAGAGCATTGCAACAACAATCTTGGCATCCTTGGATCTGACTGATCATGACTAGATAAACAAGCGTTCTTGCTTCTCGCGACTTTAGTCACACATAGTAACTTCGCATATATATATATATTCAATCATAGTACATCTAGCTGGTGTATGTTGGTTCTGATGTCTTTAGTTCTTATGATCTGCACACAACACACGTTAGACCATAAAATGGTTCTTTCATAAATACTCATTGTTATCATCAAAACATAGATTGACTTGTAGAGACAATTCTTGCTCTCACAATCTCCCCCTTTTTGATGATGACAAAACCAAGTATTTTGATTGAACATTTTATACAAGGTAATCACAAAAACTAACATATTCAGAGTCTGGAACAGCAGCTCCCCCTGAATGTGTTATCCTCAAGGTTTTATCTGTGACCATCTAGAATCTTATATGATCCAAAGATATACAGAATAGCAACTTGAGTTGCCGGTACGAAGAGTAGAAAAGAACTACTTCTCTGTCTTGTCTTTAAGAAAATAGAGAATCTTTAGCATCTGGACTAGTTCATCAGAACTTCCATCTTCAGATCTTCAGAACTCAGTTTCCTTTTGAAGTTGTATCAGAGCTTGTAATCTTTAGAGACTTCTGAAGCATTTCTACCTTTTAGCAGATTCATTCAAGCACAAGCAGATCAGTTCTTTATCTGATAACATAGCCTCGCTATTCATCAGAGACAGACACCGTCTTTTAAGAAAACTCCCCCTGAGTTTCTGACTTTGTGAAGATTATAAGATTTATCATTTGAATCTTCTAGGTAGTCTCCCCCTAAGTTCTATAAGTCAGATATTGGGATCTTCAGAATCATAATTCAGGATGGTAAGATTTTAATCACCAATGTAGATCATGACTTTTTTAGAGTTTGACTTTTGAACACAGGTCTTCATCTCAGAACCTTGTTACTGTCATAACTCAGTGGTTCATCAAGGCTTAATTTTTTATCAGATACCAATTGAAGGTTTAATTATAGTGATCAATCAACGTTTGATTCTGAATCTGGTACTCATGATTTGATTCTGGTTTGATACCACGTGATGTGCTGAGTCTTATACCAGAGTATGTTGAGTTTGATACCAAGTGAAGGATTTCTTCTCATACCACTTGAGAGGTATTTCCTTAGTGTGCTGAAATGATACCAATGAAGGTATTTTGATAATAATAATGCACGACTTTGTTCTGATTGACGAGTCTGATACTAATCTTTGTGTACCGAGTCTAATTACCAATTGTTGATTTAGTCTGATACCAAATCGTTTTCATTTTAATTGGTTTCTAGTAAACATCATAACTACTTCTTCTTGGATCTTCAATCTGGATCTTCAGGCAGCTCTTTGTCTTCTGATTTGCACAGTTCTTCTGAGTAAGCATCTTGAAATGTATACTTTGTCTTAACCTGTTCCTGTTCTTAGAATGCCTAGTGAACTTGTTTAGAGTTCCTCGGATAACATCAAACAACAAACATTAGAAGTAACGCATTTTTATATTTTATATGACTGCTTTGTTTGAGTTCTGCATTCTTTCTTTCTTCTTCTTTCAGAATTCCTTTTCTCAATCAAAATCATTATATTTCTCCCCCTTTTTGACATCATCAAAAAGTGCTAGAGCATATGAGCATTTAAGCATGTAATTCCTTCATCAGTTAAGTATTTCAACATCATTATATATTCTGGATATGCTAAACAACATAGAACCATAGAGCCAGCATTTGAGCAGTTAAGAACAATCCAAGTCATTTAGTGATAACCATCTTTAATCATAGCATATTCATTTTAAGGACAATTAGATGGAATTATCTGATTACCAATTGAATGTTTTAGATCATCTGTAGAGATTAATTATAGCATTTCATTTATGAACAATCAGATAGAAGCAACAACATAAAATAGTTTTAAGATGCAGAGCATAGGTTGAGCTTAATCTTGAACAGTTCAGGATAATCAAAACATAGTCCTAATGAGGATGGGTTCCTAGGGTTTAGACTAAAAGGAGCCTAATGATGATGAGGAAGATGAGAGCGAGCTTTCAGAATCATTTGTTCTTGAGTTATGCAGCTTTTCTTCTGCCTGAGTGACTGCCAATTTCTTGCTCTTCACAATTTCCTCTGAGATCCTTTCATGGAACTCAGTCCAGATGTTTCTCAGTTCTAAGGGATCTATGCTTGAACTGGAAGCATCTATTAAGTTCTGAATTCTTGTGATAGCATCATCCTTGAAGGATGTTAATTTATCGATCATCGTTGGGTTATGATAATGTTTTAAGTGTTTTATTTAAGCAGTGTAAGCATCTCAGAGAATGATAAAAATTTTAAGTTATGGATTTAATACTTATATGGTCATAGATGATAAAACAGAAAGCAGCATTGATTCATCGATTAAAATGATATAGAACCATCAATACAAAACTACACAAAACAATTTGAGATACACTAAGGTTTAAAGCTTAATCATCAAAATCCTCAACATTGTCCACACTCTGACACCTGGTTTCAACCGGCGAAGATCCTGGTTCAAGCCTGCTGATCAGTCCCCAGGCCTTTTCTTTAAGAAGTATTTCAAATATTATTCTTGCATATGGAATGAAGGCATGCATCTTGTTTCGTGAGCTCTGATAGAATGTCTCATGTGGTTAAAGATGGTCTTAGGAAGGTCTATTGTAACGTGATGTGTTAAGAGGAAGACGGAGATTCTGTCACCATGAGTCATAGTGTTTCTTGCAGAAGCACGCGAATGAAGGTTGGTTAAGGAAAACTTAAACCAGGTTTTTGGAGAAGGGAGAAGCTTCTCTGGGTTGTTCGGTTCATAAGGAACTGAATCATCAAACAGAATTCTGCACCTTTCAACCATGCTTAAGTTTGATTGATAGTCATCAATTGTGGCTCTGAAGGAGACACATCCCGTGATTCTCTCTATCGAGGAGACAGAGATAGCAATGGTTTGACAATGGACTTCAGACCAGATAGTGTTTCCATCGTTGCAGACTCTTGCGTAGTTCCAGAATTCTTTAACAAGGTTTTTAAAGATGGGACCATACATGAGAGAGTAATAGCACTGCCAAGACCGAGCTTGCATGCTTCTTATTATTTCCAGACCATCGTTTTTGAGACGAGCAAGATTTGGCATTTTTTCAGCAATGATATCTAAGTTTTCTTTTCTTCCTAGAAAGCTTGGACCAGTTCTTTGAGAGGTCATCATCTTGTTGAAATGAGAGTTTTATTAAAAAAAGTTTAGATTTGAGGATGAGTTATGCAAGGGAAACGTCCAACTATTTATAGCGAGTTAAAGTAAGAGAGTGACTGGTTTGGTGCAAAGAATTTGTGTTTACTATTTCCTAGGTAGGTTATGATTACTTAGGGTATACTAAGGATTGTATCTGTGTGGGAAAAGAAAAACAGAGCAGTTACTAATTTATTTGGGAAGAGTTAATGTGTTAACAACTGTTTTACAGCGAGTGGCCAAAGGGCTGGTAAGTTAATAATGACGATTTCTTGAGCCACTAAAAGATCTTTCAAATATCTTTTGATAGATAATATCAATTAATGCTTTGTCAGATACTTGATTTTCTTAATTCCAATTAATGGTTAGTCATGAGAGAATCTCATATTCTTAGAATAACAAAGAAGATATACTTCATTGATTTAGATGATAGGCTTGACACTCCATTTACCCTAAATCGTTTAGAAACAACCTGAATACAAGTACCTAGACAAAATACAATTAAACCAATACATAATAAAATCCAGACCTAGATTAAACAGAGATAGTTTTTCTAGTTGCTAAAAATTCCACATTTAGTCTTCAACAAGCAGTTATCTGGAAGGATTTCAGGACCATCTTCTTCAATTTTCTCTTTGATCATGTCCATAATTCCATCTCTAAAGAAAATATCAGACAAAACTCTTCCATAAGGAATGTAGGACTTTGTGAGGTTTCTGGATTCAGAGAAGGTTTTCCAGAGACAGTTGAAGATAGTGAGTGGTAGATTCATTCATTATTAAATAAATGAATTCATGGTCATGAAATCTAAGTAAGTCATGACTTTCTCCTCTGGGAAGAAAGTTGGATAACATTTGTGAATGGGTAGGCGATTTTCCGGATAGAAGAGTATGTATTCTAAAGTTAGGTCATGAAGGGATGCAAAATTTTTAGCAGCAAAAAATTTGTTTTTGTCAAAGTCAACAGGGATTCCAACATTTTCACACCCAGTCACAAGCGTGACTGAGAACGGATTGATGGTGATTGGGATTTCAAAAACAAAGGAGGTGATACACTTCCTTTCAAGATCAAGACCAGCATGTTTCCAGAAATCCTTAACAAGATTTTCGTAGATAGGTTTTTCTAGCATCATGGAGTACCTAGTCCATTGTTGAGTGTACATCACATCTGCTAGACTGCAAGCAATGAGACTCGGAAAAGGAGGGGTGTTGATTACAAACTATTTTTCAGGAATGAGTTCAAGGAGGTCTTGGTTTCCTAGAAAGGTTAGTGGAGGCATGATGATGGACAAACAACAAAGTTTTGACCCTAATGTTTTATAAAATAAGGGTTTATGTATGAAATTATTTGACAGGGAGAAGCTTATTTTTATACACATAAATAGATAGGATGAGTTGTGCCTAGTCTAGAGAAAAACATAGATCAAGAACAAGAAAGATTTTATTAAGATTTCTAAAGAGCTAGTGTTGTCAGAGATATGTTATGATTACCCAAGATATGCAATTAAAGTTACTTTTGAGTGCACATATAGTCAAAAGATTTTTCTTATAAGACAGAAATATTTCAGATTATATATGTTTTTAGTTTTAAGTGAAAGGAGTCGTACCTTGGACATTCTGAAATTTCTATCGTCATACTTTGTGTTTAGTTCTGACTCAGAACTGCTGATCATTGAATTTATTTGCATCTGAGTGACTTACGGCTGGTTTCCACGTTCTTCAGGGGTTTGCCTTTGTATTCTGACTTCAATGTTGAGCTTCTGATTATCATTTCCTGCTTCCTTCTGAGTATCCTGTTGAACACTTGCTGATTCTCTCAAAGATCAAAGTTTGAAGTCGACAGACATTTGACATTTCTTTCATTCTGAGCTTCTAGAATCATATTCCAGACGATTCTGTAATTTTCTATTTATTCATCTGACATTTTAGAACAACTAATCATAGATTCTGAATCTTCATTGTCAGAACAGCAAGCTTCGATCAAGCTTTCTGGTTTTTAGAAGATCAATAGGTTTTTAGCTTAATCATGAACTATTATGAGCTAAGGAAATCGATTGCCATTTCATAGCTTCATTTTGACTTTGTTTCTCCAGACACACACAGAGTTAGTTCAGAACCAAGTATCATGAAACATGTGGTTAACATGTAGCATAGTTTGCATGATATTTTCTTTATCTCACAATGCTGATATTTCTTGTCACAGAAATAGTCCATCATGAATTAACAGTATATCTACTTCTGAACAGAATGTTAACTGATTTCTTCTTTCTGAAGGACATCAGTAACTTAAATCCTTTTGACTTTAGGTAGAAGACTTTAAGTGTTTGGACATGCATCTTCTGATTTCAATGTATGAGAAATTCTGAGACACTTATCAAAAGATGATTTAATCAACAAGGTTTGATTCATCTGTGAGAAAGTCTCAAGTCATCAGGACTTGGTTATACTGATTCAATCCACACTTAAGAGATCATTTTTGATCAAGTATTTGATGAATCCTTGACATTCTTCTTCTTCCTGAATTTTCTTTCCGATTTCTGCATAGCTCTCCATGAAAACAATATTCAGTTCTTCATTGAATCTTTTAACTTATAGATCATTCAAGATTCAATTGTTGAATCATTTCTAAGAGTTTGAATTCTTCAGATTTTCTGACTTCAACAGACTTCACTCTGAAGTTCAAGATCATAGAACAACAATCTTTCTTCTTTACATGAAGAAGTTCTGAATGAGTTTCTATACGAGAAAGTCAAGGGTGGACCTAATCTGTTTCTTGAAAACATCTCAAAAACTCATAAAGAATTGATCTTCAGCAAACAAGACTTCTTGTTTTCTGATGATTCAACTTTGAGCAAATACGTGGTTAATCCACACGTATCTTCCAAGATAAGCTTTCAACAGATACTACTGCTTATCTGATGAAGTTATCTTATCAGCTGATTCTCCAATCTTTATTAAAACTTAAGTGAGGAAGATTTAGTTGTTTGACAACTGTAAAAACTTCCAGAATCAGTGATTTTCCAAAGTACTCAGATTGATTACAATTTTGTACACAGTCATCTTCTGAACTGTTACAGAAATTGTAAGTGGATTTCAATCTCACCCAGAGTATTTCTACACACCTCATCTGGATCTTTTTCTGACACTGTTAAGTGTTTGATATCCATCAATAACAGAACCGGAGCTCTGATACCAATTGAAGGTATGAGAAAGACACAAGAAAGGGGGGCTTGAATTGTGTATTTACTCTTTTTAACAACTTTTGGGTTCTTCTCGTTAAAGCACTTAGAATAACATCAGAGTTCGTTGGGAGACTCTGACTAACGAAGTTACACTCAGACTTGCAATGCATGAAGCATGAGAACCAACAAGAGTATGAATATTATGCGTAACATTCAGAGCTTGCAGAGCGGAAGCTTATCAGAGTTGCAAGGTTCTGACTTGCTTATGTAAGGTTCTGATACTCAATATAGAAACATAAATAAGAACATTAAGCATAAGAGTAAATGACACATGATATATCCTGGTTCACCACAAAGGCTAATCCAGTCCACCCTCCTTAGGGGATTTCGCCTTGAACACAAGGTCTTAATCCACTATAATCAATCTCGATTATAGATGCACGGGCAACAGCCGGTGACTAACCACTTGCACAGCTGCACTGTGACTAACATGTAATGAACCGTTCAGGGATTCAACTTAATGAATATAACGATCATTGACCTGCAGGTTCCAATCTCGCAAGATCTACTGCTAGGCTTTCACAGCTAGACGTTCAGGGATTCATCGCATTGAATATAACGCTACTGCCCCTATTTCAGGCTTTTCCCACAATGACATCTCGCCATTGTCTTCTCGAGTCTCCGGTCACACTGACCACTCAAGGAATCCTAATTCACCAAGAATTAGTTAACAGGAGATTACTAAGATGCTTCTTAACAAGCAGATTACTCCTAAGTTTAAGTACAAAAGAACACACAAGTGTTCAAGCAAGATGTGAGCAGCAGCTCCTTGCTATTCTAAGAAACTACACAGATGTATAAATATTTGACAGTTGTTGACATCTTGTAGATCTTCTTCTTCTTCGTCTTCTTGGGTGAGAAAGCTTTGAGCAACAACTCCTTGCTTCAGATCTTCAATGTAGCACTGACGAGAAGGTGGTTGATGAATTGACTTATCTTCAATGTTGTCTTCTTCATCAACAGCTTCTGTTTGATTGTTGTTGTTGTGTTGATTTGTTCTTTGGAGATTCAACAACAATTGCCATGAGTGAAATAATGACAGCTTTGAATATTCTAAGTGTTACAACGAGAACTCATCGTTGTTGTTATCTTCACACAATGACTTGGTCAATTTTATAGATGAACATTCAGTTCGTAATTCTACAAGTGATCAACACATCAGAAGCAAAAACTCTTTCCATTAAATAGCCAGTAGAAATATAGCCGTTAGAGAATATTGTTTGCTGTTTGGAAAGGAGACGTTGTGATATAATGAGTTGTACTGACACATCTTCTTTTTGCAGAGGAGGAAGTGACCAGCCATCTTTTCTTGGGCAGTGTGTACATTTAACTCACAACGGTAATATTTAGACTTCGAAACTTCAGTGGCTTCAGATGTTAATTTGATGAAGCATGAGTGGAGTCTCTATAGTAGAATATCTGATGCTTCAAGTCTTCCGTTGATTGAAGAAGTCCATTAGGAACCAGTCTTCAGAACTTCAGCACTTGATCTTTAAGAACGTTATCCTTTTTCTGCTTTAAGTCTTCCGAATCTTTAGAGCCTGTCTTCAGAGTCTTCAGAACTTCTTGTTTGAAACCTTGATCTTCAAAACTCGTCAATCTTCAGATTCTTTCTGCACTTGGTCTTCAGCGCCTTCAGCCATCAGAACTTCAAGTCATAGGAGTCTTCAGTACTTCGGTTCTTTCTGAGTGTACTTCTTCAGAAGCTTCGCTATCTTCAGAATATTAATCACTTTCAGAGAGCATGCACAAGAGCATTGCAACAGCAATCTTGGCATCCTTGGATCTGACTGATCATGACTAGATAAACAAGCGTTCTTGCTTCTCGCGACTTTAGTCACACATAGTAACTTCGCATATATATATATATATATATATATATATATATATATATATATATATATATATATATATATATATATATATATATATATATATATATTTAATCATAGTACATCTAGCTGGTGTATGTTGGTTCTGATGTCTTTAGTTCTTATGATCTGCACACAACACACGTTAGACCATAAAATGGTTCTTTCATAAATACGCATTGTTATCATCAAAACATAGATTGACTTGTAGAGACAATTCTTGCTCTCATAGTTTTCAATGTTAAAAACTTAAGTCTGTGCTTCTGTTCTTGGCCTTCGTATGCTTTGTGCTTCGAGTTTTAGGTTCTTAAAGTCATACCAATGTATTCCCTATGAAAAATAGAATGAATTTGGTTTTTATAGTGTGTAAAATGGTTGAGAGATGAGAGAGATATTGATGGAGAAAAAAAAAGAGGGAGAAGGGTTAGGGCACGAGAGAGAGAAAAGGGTCAGAGCGTGAGGTTGAGGATGAAGCTGACGTGGCAATGTGCATTTTATCATGTGACTTTAATATATATTATGCTGATTCCATTTTAGTGAATGGATGCATTCGCCACCCTAGTGGCTTGAGCATGCGTGTTAAATGATGTTGTGACCTTAGGAACTGGGGTTCGAATCCCCCTCGCCCCAGTTCCTTTTGGTTTATTTTTAGTATTTTTTGAAGCAAGTTTCATATATTATACATGGAAAGCGCTTTCTGACTGGGTCAAGAAACTGGCCAAGTGATAGATTCTTTTACCTGGAGCCTGAATGGCGCGTGTTCAAGTCCTCATCAGGCCATTTCCATTATTTTTAGCACCTTGTATTTTCATGGTTTTTCACAACTTTATCTAATCATAACTCTTAAACTACACATCAATTTGACCTAAGTTTTTGTATATCTCTTCCTTGCTAGGTCTATTTTATGACTCTATTTTAAATTTCACAAAAATATTTATTTTTCACACATTTTTGTATAGTTAAAGTTAGGTACTTTTTTTAGGTTTTTTAAGTCCTTAAATGGTTTCTTTGGCTTGTTCCTTGATTTCTCTTGGCCACGTTGACCTGTGTGAATATAATTCACTTTGTATGAACCTTGTGTAATGTTAATAACATGTTGTTTTGAGTTTTTCTTAAGTTTAAGGTATTTAAATGCATTTTTATGCATGTATAAATGACTTGTTCTTCCATATTTGGTTTTGAAACTTGTCTTTTGACCTTTGCTATGATACTTGTTGATTTTGTCATACCTTATTGAACTCTTGAGTTCATGAATGCCCTTGTGTTTGACCTTGTGTTCATAAATGTCTTAAACTTTGATGACATGTCTTTACATGATTCCTAACTTGTATGATTACCATGTTCAAACCTTTGTGATGTTTTAACCTTTGAATGTGATTACCATGAACCTTAACAAGTATCTTTGGTTCTTACCTATGTCTTGAACCATGTCCAAACTTGTTTGCATGATTAAAAGCAATGTCTTAACTTGTTTTTCATGATTGGTTTTCAATTGTATTCATGTTTAAGTATTGTTATGACTTACCCATACTTGTTTGAACTTTTGAATTGTATCCATGTTTAAGTACTGTTATGACTTATCCATGCCTTCTTGAACTTTTGAATTGTATCCATGTTTAAGTATTATTATGACTTATCCATGTTTGAATGTTTAAATTGTATTCATGATTAAGTGTTGTTACAACTTGTCCATGTTTGTCTTGTATTCATGATTAAGTGGTGTTAGTAAACCCTAATTCATGCTTACCTTAGTTGTGTACTTGAACTTGTCATCCATGATACCATGTTGATATTGTTATATCCATGATTGACTTGAATCCTTGTTTATATCCATGATGCTTATGTTGTTACTTTGGTCTTGTTAGAACCATGCCACATGTATGCTTTGATTCTTGTTTATATGTGTTCACCTTGGTTGTTACCATGTTTTGTTTGTGATTTTGTTAAGTCTTAGATGTTGTCACATCTACTTTCATGTATTTGGTTGTTACCATGAGCATTTGAACTTTTGTCTTACCTTGTATGACTCCTTGATTAACATCATGTTTGAATGTTACCTTTGCCACTTGTAATTGATATCATGTTTGAATATCATCCTTGTTTATCTCATCCATATCCACTCATATTGCCCTTGCTTACTTTAACTTTGTCAAGTCATCCCTAAATGATGTTAGCTTGTTAGCCTTCATCCTTCTTTGTTATCTTTCGTTCCCAAATCCAAAGGAAAGGTCTCTTTGTTGACTTTATGTCATAGATAGCTTAGCCTTACTTCAACTTCCCTCTTGACCTTGTTAGAGTCACTAACCTTTTTAACTTAGATTTAGGTTAGAGTTTATAAACTCTATATAGGTGTTATCGTTATAAACACTTACCCTCCCCCTTGAACCTTGATCATAATCAAGTGTTCTTCACCCTTGTTTAGGTGAACTACGATTGCTCTGATTCCATCCTTGTTAGGATACGTAGGCACAAGACCACGAAGTCTTTGCGAGCATACTTAGTAAAACCTTTAGGTCTTTCCCCATAGAACAATTCCCAATCAATAGCAAACAAACAAACAATAACATAACACAAATACAACAAGAGGTTCCTATAGAGTACTATAGATACTTGGGGTGTCAATACCTTCCCTTAGTATAACCAACCCCCGAACCTTTAGATCGTTTAGCATTGTTGTTACATTGCATAATTAGGACTTTATTCAATCTTTTCCCTTTCCTTTGGATAAATTAAAGTTCGGTGGTGAACATTAAATGTTTTGTGATTCAAGTTAATACAATAGCTTGATATCCAATTCTCACCGCAACACACTTCATCATCCTCCCTCCAAGAGTTTAAGCAAGAAGTTGGTATTGCAATGCATAGAAACATTTATACGAGTGAATACACATGGAATACTTCAAGAAAAACATGCTCATTCTATTATGATTAGCATTCAAAAAACAAACAAGTTTTTACATGCAAATAGAGCATTAACAATAAAAGCTACAAATGAAAATGCAGTAAAGAAGTTGATGATTACCATTGTTGAGGAGGCCTGACTCCATATGGACCTATTGCTTTTGATGATGTATTTGCAGCCTTGGTGCTCACTTGAGAAAGGAGGCTTCAATTTATGTGTTGGTCCCTATATATGCAAGGTCGTCTTCTCACACGACCTCACGATCCCATTGAAATCCATTTGTGGGATGCAAGTACAACGAACAATATGCATTATCATCCGGAGTAAATGTAAAGTTGGTCGGGTTACATAGAGCAATGTTGGCCAGGTGCTTTTCGAAATGGCATTTGTCGACATGATTGATTGCAGCCTTGAAATAACCTTGGTCTGCTTTAATGTTTTCCACAATGCCGTCTGGGCACCATATAGTGATCCTCTAATGCATGGATGAAGGTACAACCCCTATCCCATGTATCAATTCACGGCCAAGTAACAAGTTGTAATTGGCTTTCATTTCGACAACCATAAACTTGGTCGGTCTCAAAACGGTACCTATGGTCAGATCGGCTTGAATCACCCCCAAAGTAGTACACCTTTCCTTCATAGTTGGAGAGTACCATATTATGGGGCTTGGTATCGGTGTCGAATTTTTCGATTTTCCTCAGCCTGAAGTGTGGCATCAGGTTCACCGTCGCACCATAATCCATTAAGATTTTGTTGACAGGAATGTCTTTGACCTTTCCTGTAATAAACAGAGGCTTTAAATGACTTTTCATCGCCTCGTCTGGGTGTTTGAAGAACATGTTCTATTCCTCTACGCAGCCATTATTCATCACGTAATAGCACACGGGTTTATGCACAGCCATTTCGATTTAGGTATTATTATCCGTTTCTTCGACCTCAGTTATTTGGTCAAATTCTCTGGGAAGCACTGAAACCACATTCACTATGATATCCAAAGACTGCTCCGATCCTGAGTCAAAATTGTTAGTAAGCATCTCATCCTCAGCAATTTCTCGATCACGCTTTTCTTTGTCCTCTTCTTCTTTTGTGGCAAACAACCTTTTTCCCACCGGCATCTTCTCGACAGGCTTTGGCTCCTCCTTGTCAATCTTTCCTGTCGGTATGTTGGTACTTGACTCCACCTTTGCTCCAGCCTCTCTTTGAGCCTTTCTTCTCCTCTGTTCCCTTCTTCATTGTGATCTGGACATATGATTATTTCCTTTATAATTTTCTGAGATGTAGGTTAACTGCTTCGAAGTCTGGAATTATCTGCAGTATGCCATTGATGAGCCTCTATCTAGGTCGAAGCTTTGCCACTTCTACCGACCTTGATCCTTGCCTTCGATTAGTTTTACCCATCTTCCCTTCGAAACCTCTTCCGTTGGTATGAAGGTTGTAGGCTTAGCGCCAGGTACTCTTTGTTTTGCCCCATCTTACCTCGAAGAAGATCTCCTCGGGTCAAAGCCTCGTTGACCATGAAGGGATCTTTGTTCACGTCTTTCTCTGGTTTTCCTGACTCCTTCAAGATTTTGGGTTGCTTTTTTATCAAACACAGCGCTGCATCAAGGACACAACATCACTTCTTATTTTTTCCTTGGCACCTATGGAGGAAATCCATCAGGGTCCCCTCTTACTTTGGATAGGCTATTTTGTTATACTCTTCTTGCCGACGCTCCTCGTCGACTTCCATGGGAGTTTCTTGCGAGATTTCCACCATGTTTATGTCCATGTTGACATCATCAATGATGTCCAACTTGTGGAACTTCATTTGAAGGCCTTCAGCAGCCTTGTCCATTCGTATGAAAGCATCAGCGATTTCTTTTTTTATCATCATTAAATTGGAATCCTCAGTGATTCCTCCATCAGATTCTTCAGTAACTCCCTAGTCAAAACTATCAGCCGTCTCTTTGGCGAAGCTTTAAGCATCCTCACAAACTAAATTTCTCATAAACTCCTGGTCGAGAACCTCAGTAATCCTGACCATAACAGCCTCATTGTTGAAGTTCTCAGTGACTTTGACCATGTTGACAGTATTATCGAGATCTTCAGTGACTTCGATTATGTTAACTTCAGTTGGCTCTGTGTAATGAGCGTCAACCACTTGTAAAGGATCAGAGTTAATCTTCATCTGATTCTTCGACTTCTCTCCAAATTTGAGTCTTCCCTCCTGGATGGCACTTTGAATAAGACCCCTAAAAAAACATTGAGAAGTTTTATGACCCAAGAAATTATGATACTTACAAAAACCTCTCTTTTTCCCTTGTTCTAAAGGAGGCATTTTAGCACCAGGAGGCACTATCACTTGACCATCCTTAACTAGCAAATCAAAAATCTCGTCACATTTGGTAACGTCGAATGTGTAAGTTTTTTTAGGCGATCTATCACTTTTTTTCTGGTTCGAAATGGTTCTTTCCGTTCGAAGGGGCCAAGACCTTACAAGAGTAAGGTGGGCCTTATTTCAATTCAGAAAGGTCAATCTCGCCCTCGTCGAAACTCACTGGCTCACTATAAGGTCTTTCGTCCTCTTCATTGAGTTTGACGTAGGCTATTCTTTTATTCTTATTTGCCCTAGCCTTCTCTTCTTTCAGGCATTCTAGTTGTCGAACCCTATCACCCAACTAGGCCATGTCCCTAAAGTATTGGGTATCTAGTTTCTTCCTAATGGAATAATCCATGCCCCCAGTGGCCATTTCGACCAACTCATGTTCTGGTACTTGTGTAAAACATCTAGCTTTGAGCAGTCAGAATTTGTTCAAATAATCATCTATTGGCTCAGTAAATTTTCATTTTATACTAGCCAATTCCTTTTGACTGATATTTGTTTGTCCCATATAGAACTACTCATGAAATAAACGTTCCAACTGGGTCCAATTATGGATCGAATTTGGTGGCAAGGTTGTAAACCATGTGAAGGCATTCTTTGTAAGATAACTTGGGAAGTATTTTACCCTAAGGTTGTCATCATTCGAAATCTCTCTGTCTTCTATCAAATACCTAGCCACATGTTCGACAGTGGATTCAATGGTATCCCCAGAAAACTTAGTGAATTTAAGAACTTTCGTTCTAGGCGGTAAATCTGACTGAAGGATATATTCTAACAACGGTGATGTAGAATTTGGCCTTCGAAGACCAAAGTTTACTCCATTTCGTGCCATAATCCTTTCGACCATGGCTGCCAAATTATTATCTGCTGCCACGCCATTACGTCGAATTTGCTGTATGACATTGTCAGCATTTTGGTTTCTATTTACCAAAACTACCCTTGGTTCCTCCTGTCATACCCTAAATTTTGACCACAGGGTTCCATATCATTGTGCCAACGATCACCATAATATGGAGGTATCTTCATGCCTCATCAATCCTCTCAAAGATTGTTGAGCATTCACCTCAACTAAGAATAAGGGTTTTGAGCCCTCTCAGAGCACTCAGGCAAAGGATCAATCAAGAATTGACATGATATTTAACTTTTCAAGCCTCTCAAACATCCATGAAGGATCAAGAGGGTTCCCACATCAAGAATCAAGCATAGGAATGCAACATTCCAAGTTGATCAAGCCTTGAGATCACCAATGTAACCAAATTAGGGTTTTGGTCGACCCAGGCCTCCAGAGGAAAATTTTCATCTAGGCATGAGCCAATACTTCAAAACATGATTCAAGAAGCTCAAAGGGACTGTATGGATCCAATCATGAGTTCAAAATAGCCTCAGGGGATGCATTCATCAAAAATCAGGAATTAGGATTTCTTGGCCTAACTCACCCCTAAGTTGACTTTTGGAGAAAGGCATGAGCCAAGACCTCAAGAAATGTTTTGAAGACCTCAAATATCTTATATTGATCCTCTTACAAGTTTAAATTGACACAAAGAACTTGGTTCATGAGCAATATAAAGATTCAAATTCATTTGGACCACAAACTAGGGTTTTTGAGAAAAAGTCAACCATACCTTTGACTTTTAACCAAGACATGATTTCAAACCTTGGGAAATGATTCAAGACACTCTAAAACACCTATGGAATCCATCCATTAAGTTCAATTTAGCCCAAGGACTTGATTTCATAAAGGATCACAATGTTTGAAATTCATCTAATAAAAAGTCAACTGTGCCCAAAACCAAGTTTGACTTTTAAGATTTTTTGACAAATATGGCTTCTTCAAGTCAAAAATAATGTTAACTTATGGTTTGGATCATCATCCATCAAGAAAATCAAGAAAAGTGGGGGTTACTTGCAAAAGGGGTAATCTTAAGAAACTTAAAATTTCACTAAATTATGGAAAAAATATTATTTTTACCCAACTTTGCAAGGCCATAACTTATGATCAAAGCAACCATTTTCTTCCATCCAAAGCTCAAATGAAAGCTCTCATTATATACTACAAAAGGGTCCTCCTGATCCATAGTCAAAAAAATGCATGGATTTTGAGTTATAAAGCCATAAAGTTAGGGTTTCATGGGATTTCCACTTTAACACTTAGTGAAATTTTGAGACAGAATCTGTTTACATTTTTTGCCAACTTTGAGGTCATTTTTCTCCATGATCCATAATGATCCAAGACCAAAGGTAAACATCAAAGTTGAAGTATGATGTGCAAGTTTTCTAAAGAGTACAAGAACATCATCAAACTCCATTTGAGCCAAGAGATATGAAGTGATCAATATGCCTTACTGCAAATTGTCTACAAGACAGTTTTGGTCATTTCTTGCTAGCCACGATTGTTTTGTCAAGTGCAATGATCATGGAACTAAACCAATTCAATGCGATCAGAGTGAGTCACAACAAACCTGCAGAATTGAGTCAAAGAATCAAGAAAAATCTCAAGTTGGAATGATGAACTTTGTCTTCTTATGCCTTGAATTCAAATGGCATTTATGTGCAATAGTGCACATTCAACAAAAGGACACTCCTCAGTCAATATGCTCACATAAACAACAATAAAAATGACTGAGGAATGTGGAATTGGTCAAAAGTTAGTTATGCCACTTGAGAGAGCTATTGTACCTTGCTTGAGAAGTAATGACACCAATCCAAAACCATTGAATCAAGCTCTTATCCTTCAAGCCAGCATTATTCCTCCAAAACAAACTTATTCACCTATAAATAGAGCTCAATTCTGAGGTTTCAAAACACACCAAAACAACCACAATGCTAGTTTTCTCACAAATTCTTCCTCTTGCAAAATTCAAAGTTCTCAAAGAGTGAAAACTTGGAATTCTCAAACCAATACAATTTCACTCAAACCAAGCATCCAAACACTTCACATAAGCATCGTAGAAGTGATCCATAACCTCAAAACACTTCTGTAACATCAGAATCACCAAGTCACTATCCTTTTGCTCAAATTTTCCTCAAAGCTGCAGATAGGGTCAAGCTTCAATCCATTCTAATCATTGGAACACCATCCTTGGGGGTCAAGGAAGCTGTCCAGATCATCATCCTGCATCTGTAACACCTACATTGCAAAATTCAATTCTCACTTGCAAGGTAAGCTTCCTCAAATATGAACTCTATGGTTCATGCATCATAAATGTGTTTTCAAGTTACCAACATGTTTCTGCACTTATGTAGAGTGTTTCCCTTAATCAATTGCTTTTTATCTATCATATATGGAATTTCATAGTGTTCTTGCAAAAATTAGGGTTCATCTGTTCTCCACATGATTTCTCACTCTACACTTAAAAGAAATGCAATTAATTGGTACCATTTGAAATCCTTGTTAAAAAATAAGCAACTTTCATGTTTATGGAAGTCAATTTCATTGCGTATTCAGTGAGATAGGGGAGATTTTACAAATCTGAAATGGAGGGTGGCACGAGGAAGAAAATGATGTTCTTCGCGCCCTTTTTTAAAAATTTGAATTTTTAATTATTTTGATTATTTCTTAATTAATTTGAAAATTTGATATCTCTCTCGTTTTTAATCCTTTTCAAATGATTTTTTAAACATAAATCATTTATACATTTTAAGATTTAATTCCACAAAAAAAAATTATATTTGATATATTTTTGAATTTTTCAAAGAATTTCTTTTAATTGTTTTAAACATTTTTAAATGAATTCTCTTTCTTGATTTTTCAAAATCAATTGAATTTCAAACCATCTTGTGAATTCAAACATCTATTTTCAAACATTTTTCAAAGTTTACAACATGTTAATTAAATATATTTGATATTTTATATCATTTTTTATTTAATTTTTCTATTAAAAATGAATTTTTAATAAAATTAGGGTTTTTTTTCCTTAATTTTAAATCTTTCAAAACTTCATCAAACACACTTGGGCCTCTAATAGAGTGTAAGACCCAACCCCTTTTGTAAATAAATAATCTTGGGCCTCTGTCATAGTATAAGTCCCGATACGATTTTCAAAATAACGGTGCGTCTACTGTTTTTTTCCATCTGGGCCTCTCCTTGAGTATAAGCCCCACTTTTTTCCTTTACAAACACATTTGGGCATCTAATAGAGTGTAAGACCCAACCTCTTTGTACATAAATAAATTTTGGGCCTCTGCTGTAGTATAAGTCCCACAACGTCTTTCGGTATCGCAGTGCAATCACTATTTTTCAAATAAGTCATCTGGGTCTCTCCTTGAGTATAAGCCACAATCTTTTGTACATAAACCTTGGTTTTAAACAATAAACAACCTCCATGGGCCTCTCCTTGAGTTGTAAGCCCCATACCTCTGTTTTCAAAATCATCTGTCTGTTTTAACTGGTACTAAGAGGAGCATTATTCCCGGTGAAACTGCTCTTAGACCACTTGGGCCTCTCTTTGAGTTATAAGCCCCAAAAATTCTTTTCATTTAAACAACTTTTTTTTAATTCAAATTTAAAACTCAAAGTTTTCTCAAAACTTTCTTCAATTTTTCAAAACCCTAATCATACAGTTGGAGCTAATACAATCAATCACAATACACTTAGGCCTCTTTTCAGAGTGTAAGACCCAACATTTTTCAATTCAATGCATACTTGTTTATATACCTATTAATTCACTTATTTGTATATACTTAGAGTTTCCCCAGCAGTTAAGTCATCCTTAGGTCAAACAGTAGGATACTTCTAACTTAGTCAAAAACTAGTTCCCTCATAGGAAACTCCCCTCAATACAGTCTTCCTCTTTTTGGGCTTTATTCAATATGGAAATAATAAAGGCATTATTTTCGGTGAAACTTTTCTTAAGACTGTCAAAACTTAGAAACATATAAAAAGAAATTCATTTCCCCAGAGAGGATTAATTCTCGGTGAAACATCTTTTGAATTTCTTCAAACCTTGGAATTGTTTAACAAAGAAAGGATTATTCCCAGTGAAACCTTTTTTGAACTTTTCTTAGGCTTGGACCAACAGGCTTCTTAGAAGTTCCCCACAGCCTCCTCTTAGGCTTAGTACAACGACCAACAGGCTTCTTAGAAGTTCCCCAGCCTCCTCTTGGGCTTAGTACAAGGACCCAAAAGGCTTCCTAAAAGCATAGGATAAAATTCAATCATCTCTACTAGTTTAATCCTCGGGAAAGTCAAAACTCTAGAACATCCAATCCTTCAAGGGTTGATCATCATCCCTTGAACCAACAGCCTCCTCTTGGGCATCATACAAAGATCTCTCTCCAACTAGAGTCTATCTCTTCTTAATAAGACTTGGGTAGTCTCAGCCTCCTCTTGGGCTTCATACAAGTAGACTTGGAAATCACCCTCATAGTCTTCTCTTGGGCTTAAGACAGGGACCCACAGGCTTCCTAAAAGCATATGATAGATTGAATGCTCTTATGGTTTGACAAAATTTTGATAAAACATTTTAATGATAAAGATGAAGAAATTTGGCCATGAACAAAGATGTCGAAGAAGATGTCCTAACCTGAAGACATGACATCCTGGAGTAATACACTGATTTAGCATGTTTTAAACCTGTAACAAATCTGCCCAAGAATTGATGCGCTTTCTAGGAATGGATCAAGGACCAAAGATATGAAGCCCAAGACTGATGAAGCCTATTTAAGAAGATTTAGAACTAGGGTTTTAGATATATCGTGTGTAACTTAGTTCTTGCATAGAACATAAGGGTTTAGGGTTTTGAGAGTCTTTGGCTCTCTAGGCTTTGTAAGCCTTCCTTTGTGTTGTTTCATGCATTGTGATAGTCATAGGTATCACACAGATTCAGAAGCCTTTATGTAATGAATTGTGTATTGTTCTTGGATGAAGCTTTTAAGTAAATCCAAGTTAGCGTGTTGGTCAAGTATGCTTGACAGAATTCTGTATTGACAGGGATGGTTTAGATATCACAGACTGTGATTAGGGGAAGTGATTGGTGATTCTCATATCAAAGGAGATGTCTTTGATAAAGATTTCATTGGGTAGTGATTAGGAGATAGAGTTGTAAACGAGGGAGTTTAGCTTTATGTTAATACTACAGATAGTGGAGTCTTCTTCCTGGATTAGTATCCCCCAGATGTAGGTGAATTGCACCGAACTGGGTTAATAATTGTTGTGTTCTTTTATCATTCTGCAGATTTACATATTCTGTTATTGGTATTGATAAACATGTTGGAATAGATGTCGTAATATCTGTGTTTCTGCAGTTCTGATATTCAAGGTATCAGTTTACTGGTTTGTTCTTGTTTAAATGTTTATACAGAACAATGTCTTAACATGTGTTAGGACATCTGTTGTCTGCAATTCCAGAATTTCAATTGGTATCAGAGCAGGCATCCTGTCTGGTTCTAGATAAGATCTTTGGGAGATACTTTCTGGCATTTAAACAAGGATGAATTTTGAAGATCAGATCAATCAACTCAGACATACTCAAGGGTATTAATGGATGGGATGGATCGGAGGTAAGTACCCGGTGGGTGTTCATGTTGCTGAGGAGGTTCTACGACAACTGCAGGAGAAGTGGCTAGTTCTCTTGTTGGAGTGTCTTATAAGATGTTCTGACATCTTATTAGGGAAAGCAGAATTTTTTCCTTGGTGGTTCTGCTGCATATGTTTCTGATGGAAGAGCTCTAGAATTATGGGATTCTGGAGTTGTTGCTGAAGACAGATGGTGGAAGATCTCAATCGTCGACCTCTATATGTGAAGATATCTGCATGTTTTTATTCCAAAGTTGGGAGCGATGGAATGGAAAGATTTGTTGGAAGATGTCTATTATGGTGACTTGGTACTTGGAAGCTTGGTTCCATGGTGCAGTTTGAAGTCAGTGGAAGAGGAGAGGAGTTGAGTTTAGGTTTATCAAGTTCTTGCTCTGGGAGTTTGATAAATTATTGATTGGCTAAGTTGTCAAAGATACTTGAGAATTCTCTCAAGTCCACTCATAAAGGCGTCTCAGTCGTGCATCTGGAGTCTTCTAGTTATTCTTCGGAGTAGAGGGTGTTTATGTGAAACACAAACCTGAAGAAAGTGGAGGTGATTTATTTTCATCATCCAAAATAGCAATGAAGGATTCATCTCTCTTAATCCTAAGGGTGGATCCAATATGAATGGAGTTTTCAGAACTGTTGAGGTAAATAGGGTTCGTTCAGAGAGACTCTTAGTTACTTGAGTCAAGGGTGACAGCCTTGGAATCTCAACAATTTTTTGTCAAAGAAGATACTTGCAAAAGATTGAATACTTGATAAGTGTTCATGAAGTGATCTGGTGGAGTGTGGCTTCAACGGTGAAACATGATTATTGAACAAAGATTTAAGATCAATTGCTATTTATGTTACTCACAAGTATTTAATTGGTTATCCTTGAATGTGAAGTTCAAGATTGCTGATGTTCAACACGATGTTGGAACATCTCTTCATCTGGTTTGTGCAGAATCATGGGAGGGATACTGCATAAGCTTTTGGTTCTATTTCTCATAGGTATTGACCTAAGAATCTGCTTCAGTTGGTGTGGCAGAAGCATCTGATCTCCGGAGAGTTTCCTGGCAAGAAACAGGTCTAGACAATGGTGATATGGAAGATGAAGAAGAAGACATCATAATCTTGATGGATAGTTCTTGGATTAGTTTATTTCTGATCTAGGAGTATTGGAGTACAGTAGGTGTGTTCAAATTGTTACTATAAGCATCTGGTGTTTATCTAGAAAATGTCCTGGCAAGAGACTTGTCCAGAATGGAGTGCCGGTGATGGCACAACTTGGATCAGTTTATTTCTGATCTAGGTACTTAGGAGCATGGGATCTTGCTCATTTTGGAGGTCAAGGTTAAGTGGCAGTTATCTCTGACTTTCTACATACTGCTCTACTAAGGAAAGTGGCATTCTTTGGTATGGCTATGTTTTAGTCTTGGACTACTTTCTCTTCTGAAGATTCAGACGTGGTAGGTGTGAATTCTTTGGAGTTTCAAAGCAGATATTCATCAAGGTGTGAGCTTGAATGGAATACCTGTGATAAGTTTAAGCATGATGGAGGTTGTCTACTCAAACTTGGTTATTGAATCAAGTCTATGAGAGCATGGAACTCTTGTTCTATAATAGGGAGGAGGTTCTTCTAAGTGGCAGAAGGAGGAGCTGAATTTAGCAGCTGGATGTCGTATCAGAATGTTCTGACATCAAGCTTAACATCAGGATCTCAGCTGGTGATGTGGCACATCAGCTTAAGATAAGTTGATCTATGGGAGAATGGAAGTTATGGATGCTTCAAAAATTTCTATCTCATGCAGTTTGTGGGAGCTGTGGAAGGAGAAGATGTTACATGTCTAAGGCTTGGTAAATCCAAGATGTCTTGCTATGGAGCAATTAGTTCATGTAACTTGAAGATCAGATTTCATTGGTGGATCAGTCTATCTTGTGGGAGTTCTGAAGAAGGATGAGGTTATCAAAAGTGGTATTTGGTGGTTCTCATGTGTGCATTCAAGCAGGGTGCTTGAAACTAATTACTCTTGGGCAAAAGGGTAGTTGGTTGAAAACATAAGGAGGTTCTAGTTCAGGTATATCTTAGAGCTTTTGGTAGAAGTTCTAAGTTAAGGATGGAAGATTACCTTCTTTTGGTGGATGACAGTTTATTTATCTCTTTGGTTACTGTAGTTCTTGTTGATCAAGTTGGTGGCACAATGTTGTTTGAAGATCTTCAGTTGGATTACTAGGCAGATAGTAAGTCCAGTGGTGGAACATATCTAGAACCATATTGGTTGGTGTCTGTGGTATGTGAAGGATGTCCTAACTGATGTTAGAACATCTTTTGGGTTAGTTATCCTTGGAGAAGGATTCTAAGTTCTGTGAGGAACTTGTTACTTACATCGTTTCTAAGAAGTATCTACAATTGTCATATAGGAGAATGATGGTGTAGGAGAGCTGTCTTAGAAGTCTGATGTGAAGGTTTTGGTAAGACTGTAGTGGATCACAAGTTGATTGCATGAAGGTCTGGATTCTGATGCATTCAGAATATGGAAGTGGATATTCACCAGGAGAATCAGAAATATTCCAGGTTATCATACGCGAGAATGATGAAGAAATGCCTGTCTTGGATTATGGGGTGTCTATCTAATTATTTGGCCTTGCTAAGGTCAGTAGAAAAGCTTGTAGAGGGGATACTGCCCCTGCTACGAGTTATGCTAGAGAGAAGTGGATCAGTTTGGCAAGATGAGAAGTTCTGGAGCATGTATACGATATCTGACATCGTTAAGAAGATAACAAACTAAGAGGTAAGGTATCTCCTTGAGGAATGTGGAGCATTCTAGGTCAATTGGATTTTGTCTCAAGGAACATGGAGGTCTGTACATGAGAATTCAAGAGGAATTCGTGTGGTGTATATATGGGTTCAAGAAGAGAGGGATCAATGGAGATTTGGTCTCAATCCAAGAGTTTGTTGAATTAGGATGTTAATCCTAATGTGATCTCACGGGAAGCATGATAGTGTTCATGTGTGAGTGGTTATTGGTTCTTGTCAGAAGAAGAAATAAGTGTAGTTGAGGATTGTGTTCAGCAGGTGGGTTGGACAGAGGGTGAGCTCTTGAAGACATGAAGATGCGTCTTATGTTTTCCATTCATCAGCATAAGTGTTCATTGGAGGAGCACTGGTTATCTTAGATAGGGGGAGTTGCTCCTTGATCTAAGATGAATTACTGTAGAGGTGCAGTTTTGAATCCAGTTTGTTTGGAGGTCAAGCAAACTGTGATTATTTTGAAGATGAGATGTCAAGAAGGATGTCTTGACATTGCTCTGCTGCTGCAGACTGTGGGGGTATTGATCAATATAGAAGTTTTTGGTTGACAATGTCTGACATGATGTCAGAACATTGTTAAAGACATGTGATAAAAGTAACTGGTCTTGTGGTCGGTGGAGAACATGCGCGTTCGTTGTAACTTACATTACTTCTGGACGGTTTTCTTCAAAGAAGAAATAGTCAAAACATTTTTGGCCGGTGCGCATTGGTTTTTGGTGAAGTTACATCCTTGGATTAATAACCTCATTGAATTGACCATTGTTATTTTCAATGGGTCGTTACATTCGAAGAAAATTTCTTGGGTATTTAAGGGAGTCCTTGGATCAGGTTGTCTCAGGCTGGGTTTTCTTTGTGGTGGGTTCCAAATGTCTTTTGTTCGAGTCTGAATCAGTATTGGTTGGTTATGGGAATGTCTTGGCTACGTTTTCCTATTTTTGGCTAAAAAGGGGGAGTGTGAGTCACGGGTACAGGGGATGTGTGTGTTGTTTTTGCAGTTGTTTTGCAAGAACATTGAACAAGGTGTTGGCTTTAACATCTTGTCTATGGTTCTCTTGTGTCTTGTGACTTGAGTTAAAGATCAAGTTGTGTCTTGTGACCTGAGTTACATGCTTTGTGTACTCAAAACTACGAAGTCTACAACTTATCTCTAGAGGGGGAGTGTGCTTGAAAGGAGTGTCCAGTGTTCTGGTGTTTCAGACTTTCTCCTTGTTTCTTTAGGAGTCTCAACTTCTGGACCTTTTTCAACTTCACTCACCCTGGGAAGAGGAAGATTGTGTTATCTTCTTCCTCATGTACACAAATATGAATCTGGTGTGCTCGGTATTCCAATCATAACCGCCATTCAGACTAAAAGGAGTTTTAGCCAAAATTTGTCAAAAGGGGGAGATTGAAAGCTCGTATGGTTTGACAGAATTTTGGTAAAATATTTTAATGATAAAGATGAAGAAATCTTGCCATGAACAAAGATTTCGAAGAAGATGTCCTAACCTGAAGACATGACATCCTGGAGCAATACATTGATTTAGCAGGTTTTAAATCTGTAACAAATCTGCCCAAGAATTGATGCGCTTTCTAGGAATGGATCAAGGACCAAAGATATGAAGCCCAAGACTGATGAAGCCTATTTAAGAAGATTTAGAACTAGGGTTTTAGATATATTGTGTGTAACTTAGTTCTTGCATAGAACATAAGGGTTTAGGGTTTTGAGAGTCGTTGGCTCTTTAGGCTTTGTAAGCCTTCCTTTGTGTCGTTTGATGCATTGTGATAGGCATAGGTATCACATAGATTCAAAAGCCTTTAGGTAATGAATTGTGTATTATTCTTGGATGAAGCTTTTAAGCAAATCCAAGTTAGCATGTTGGTTAAGTATGATTGACAGAATTCTGTATTAACAGGGATGGTTTAGATATCACAGACTGTGATTAGGGGAAGTGAGTGGTGATTCTCATATCAAAGGAGATGTCTTTGATAAAGATTTCATGGGGTGGTGATTAGGAGATAAAGTTGTAAAAGGGGGAGTTTAGCTTTATGTTAATACTACAGATAGTGGAGTCTTCTTCCTGGATTGATATCCCCCAGATTTAGATGAATTGCACCAAACTAGGTTAAGAATTGTTGTGTTCTTTTATCATTCTGCAGATTTACATATTTTGTTATTGGTATTGGTAAACATGTTGGAACAGATGTCGTAACATCTGTGTTTCTGCATTTCTGATATTCAAGTTATCAGTCTGCTGGTCTGTTCTTGTTTAAATGTTTATGCAGAACAATGTCTTAACATGTGTTAGGACATCTGCTTTCTGCAATGCCAGAATTTCATAGATCTTGAGCATTTTTACCAATACATCATTTCCCAGAAGAGTTAAAACTTCTAAGGTTTTTCAAACTCACTTTTAAACCCATCTGACCCCCAGCAAGGTTTAACTTTCACCTTAAAATTCCCAGCCAGGGTCAATTTACCATCAACAAATCCTCAAAAGTATCAGAGCCTCATGGCATCTGAGAAATCAACTATTCTCCAGTCCCCAGCAAGAGATAGTTTCCCTTTGGATTTTCCTAATACAATTTAGACCTTTTCCTGGATTTCAATAATCCACAGCAAGTGTCAGCCTCCTCTTAGGCTTTATATATAATGATTTTCCCAGACAGCCTCAATCTTGGGCTTTGTACAAGACATATATAACACTCCCCAGAGAAGTCATTTTCTTTCAGCTTCAACCTTGGGCTTCGAACAAGGCACACAAAAAACAACATCCCCTCAGATGAGACCATGAGTCCTCTCTGTAGGAAGATACCTCTTCTATACATCACGTATCAAAAAAAAAAATCAAAACCTTTTTCCAAATAATTGTTGTAAGTGGCACACTTGTTGATTCAAAATCCAAGCTGGAGTCCTTCCCTTATCCTGGCTAAAACTTCTCTTTCATCTAACATATATAAGTGGCAAGCCTCTGAATTCTGCACATCCAAGCCAATGTCCCTCTCTTAGCATGAAAGATTCATAAAGGAAAAAGTGGCATTGCTCTACACTGAGTTAAAGCTTCTTCCTTCTTGACATCCCTCTTATAAAGGAAATTATGGCATTGTTGGATTCCATACATCCCAGTTAAAGTAATTTCCCTTATAACCAATAACCTAACATTTTGTGATGAATAGGTGATACTTCTCCCTTTAGAGATGACAAATTTTCTCTCTCTCTCTCTCTCTCTCTCTCTCTCTCTCTCTCTCTCTCTCTCTCTCTCTCTCTCTCTCAATCACCCTTTTAGCTTCAATATTGGGCTTTGAACAAGGCACAAATACCCTATTAGCTTCAATCTTGGGCTTTGAACAAGATACAAAACTTTCTACGATTGCTCTGATTTCCTAAATCTCTTTACGGGAATACGTAGGCATAAGATTGTGAAATCTTAGCGAGCACACAAATCAAAAATTCTAGGTCCAGGTACCTTCCCAAAAATAATAGAAAACCCAAAAACAACAAAAACATTCTCTTAACCCTCCCAAAGGAGAAACTTTCCCAATCAACAACAGATAAACACAATAAAGCATTTCAAACAGTAGAAATACATGCAAAAGAAGGTTCCTATAGATTAATATAGATACTCTGGGTGTTAATAGCTTCCCTTTGTATAACCAAACCCTGATCCCCGATCTTTTCGCATTTATTAAAGGAAACATTTGCAAGCAGGGTTAGTTTAAGATATCTTTCCCTTCCTTTAGAGTTTCACAGGATAAATACAAAAATCAGAAAGTAGCATCAAATTGCGGTAGGTGGTCGCGTCACCAAAAAACCGATGCTACACCTCCCCTACAGGAATTTGTGGTTGATTCCTAGGGGGTTCAACTCTAGGTCGTTCGATTGTTCCCTGGTTTGCTAGATTGGCCTGGGGTATATTTCCTGGGTTTTGTTGGATTAGGTTAATAGTAGGGTCTTCTTCGAAAACTACCCCCTTGGTTTTCTATAATATACTCCCTCGGTGGATGTCGAGGAGGATTTGGTACACCAAAGAAATCCACAAGGCGTGTCATCTACGCTGCCATTTGCTGATTAGTTTGGGTGGTATTTTGAATGAGAGGTTGAAAAATTTTCTCCCATACTTTGGGACATCATTTGGACCATTTGATGGCTACTCTCATCCATTTATTGCCTTAAATATGCTGCAGAACTGTTTGTCAAGTTTGGCATTTGGGTTGAATATCCCATTCCTAAAGATTGGCTATTTCGACCTATATTAACCCCAGATCCTGACCCTTGTAACGACGAAGTTACTATGGGTTCCGAAAATACCGGAGGGGCATTATATACGTTTACCATCATTGAAGTTGGCATTCCAAAAGGTGGGTCTCGACTAGGTAAAGGCATCGAAAATCCTGTGGGGGGGGGGGGGGGGGGGGGAATGGTTGGAAATTTGAAGTTCCAACCGGTGGGGGAGTCCTCGGCGGTCCCCTTGATCCGATATAATTTATAATGGCCTGAGTATGGGAAATCGAATGCGTATGGATCGAACTTGCGATGTATGATATTATTTCAGAAACAGACGCTGAAATCGTTGGTCCCCCAGTCAAAGATCCTGGTGGTGGTTCTACATTAATATTGGGCGTTGTTTGAGGGTTCGAACTATTTGGCTTAGGGTTCGAATTATTCGGCAGGTTTGCATTCGCCATTTCCTCGTGTATCTTCTCTTTGGTCTATCCTCGTTAGTGGTGGCTACTTTACCACTTCTTAATAACATGCAACGAAGTTTTCAAAAGAGAAAAGACAATTGAATGCAGAACTATAATTTATTTTTTAATGCAGAAAATTTGTTTTCAAAAACTCACTTAGCACCGTCCCACTGGGTGTGCCAATTTGTTTACCGTGAAAATTGGTAAGCAACCGCTGGTCTTCCAATCTTTAAAATTGTTTGGTAACTCACAGGATCGACCAGATTGATCCTAGGACATGTGCTAATTGATTTAAAATGATATTTGGAAATAGATGAACACTTCGACAGTATTCATAGTTTAAATACATTTTGCTTCGAAAACACTAAAGAAAATGTAATGCAGTGAAATAATCGAAAGTGCGTTGGAAAATAACTTGCCAAAATAAAAGATAAACTTCTGGGCAAGAACTAACTGAATTGTATTGAATAAAAAATATGGTGTTACATCAAGCGTACATTTCTCACACACTCGTTTCTCTACACGCGGGTACTTTGAGTAATTTGAGGAATTTGTACAAACTTGAACACACACAAATCCTAACACTAGGACTTGCTATTTATACTAATAAAAAATAACTGCCTCTAATGACCTGCAAACTAGAGCAAGACAAATGGTATTTTGCATGTCTTCAATTCCTGAACGTGCTCCACGTGTCTTCTGCCAGCAATTGGATAAGAACCAAGTTCCCTCCCTTATTTGAATTCAAATCTTGAATTAAAACGTCATTAGTAACGCTTCCGTCGAACAATATTCCCAAATTGCTAGAAATATTTCTAAGTCCGTAAAACACTCTTTTCTTGCATAAGGACCTCTTCGACTAGAACTCCAGAAAACACCATTCCATTCGAAGTCTTCCAAGTCTTCTTCGAAATTCTATTTTCTTGATTAATTCCCTTAATCCAATACTAGGCGTCGAAATTAGGAGCTAACAGCAAGATCTAAGGGAGACTTGGTCCTAGATGTTATCATGCAATGTGGTCCTAAGGTTAGGTTTAGAAGAGGATCATATCCTAATGTGATCATGTTTGGATTGAGAGCCTAATGTCTATCTTACTTCAAACTTAATCTGAAATTAAGTTGAACTAAGAAGCCCTAAGGGAACATGTGAATACAAAGTAATCAACAAGTAAACATAAAGTGTCTCAATCATCAAGGAAAAATCAAACACAAAACAAGGCTCAAGTACACGCAACACTCAAGCACAAAGAGAAAGTCATGTCATGTAACCGTATCAAGCACAAGGCAAGCATCTAGGTTAAACAAGTATCATCAAGGAAATATTCACAAGTATCATCAAGTAAATATCATAATTTATCAAAATCTAATCAAAGCCTAATCAAAACTAAGATCAAACTTTAACCAAAATTTTATCAAAACTAGCATCAAAACTAAGATCAACATTTAATCCAAAATTGACATCAAAATTTAATAAAAACTAACATCAAAGTTAAGAATAAAATTTAATCAAAATTTTAAGATCAAAACTAAGATTAAGAGCTAATAAAAAATTAAAATCAAAACTAAGATTAAAAGTTAAATCAAAATATAACAAAAATTAAAAATAAATTCGAATCAAAAACAAAATCTAATTAAAAAAAATGTTAAAACTAGGGGTGCAACAATGATAGCAGTAGTGTGAAAAGTACTCAGTATAGTGCCTATGAGCCCATTCCAATTGCCTTGTTAACGTCTAACCTAAAACTACAAAACAAGAGAGAGATGAACCCAATATCCCTCACTCAGTCGCTCCTCTCTTCTCTCAACGTTCTTTTTCTATCAAAATGCGTCGCCGAAAACACTCACTACTCTGCCGCGCCATGGCTTTGTGCTGGCGACAGAGATCTCCAACTCACTGCATCGCTCGCTCTCAGGATCTCTCGAATAACTGTTCAACTTAATCAACTTCCTTAGTCAGTTTCAAATTCGTCTCGAAAAAGGTACCTAATCAAAAACACTCTCACGCCGGAAGAAGAAATGATGAATTGAAGACTTACGACGAATCCGAGCTTGTTCAATTGCGTTCTTGAATTTCTATATTCTTCTCATTCGTTCTTGCTTATTCGCAATTCAGAGATCTTCTCCTTCCACCTTGTTGTGTGTGTGTGTGTTGTGTTTCTGAACATTTTTGTTGTTGTGCGATGCCACGCTCTTGAACTTTTTCTGCTTCGCAAATTGTATGTTCCGTTCGTGATGTCGTCGACGTTGTGAATTGCAGGTTGTTGAATTGAAGCTATGTGGCTCAAATATTTGTTGCTTTTATTTTCAGTGAATTGATGGAGAAGGTGAAGATGAAGACTGTAGAGTGATGAAGATTGCAGAGAGGGTGAGGAGGTTGAAGCGTGGAAGGGAAGAAGAATGCAGAATGGAATTGAAGATGGTGAGAAATGAAGAAAACTTGCAATTGAAGATGATGGAGAGGTGTTGAAGATTGCAGAGTGATGAATATTGCAGAGAGGGTGAGGAGGTTGAAGTGTGGAAGGGAAGAAGAATGCATAATGGAATTGAAGATGGCGAGAAATGAAGAAAACTTGCTCTGCAAATCTGAATTTCTGAATTTATAGAGTGAATTAGGGGGTAGAATGGTATTTTTGATTTATTTTTCTGTTAGAAATCAGTTAGAGTTGTTATTATTGTAACTGATTCTGTTGTCAATTTTTTTCTCAGTGAATGAACTTCTCTACTTCTCTTCAGTGCTACGACTTGCATCAGTTTCCTAGTTACTTCCTCGCCTTCAGCTTGGCTTCATCAAGTGTGCTTAACTTTTGTTTTATATCACTCAATTTCCTTGTCATGCTCCGATGCTCCTTCTCAGGAAGAGGAATGATCAATGGTACATTATTTATATACCTCTTTTGTAGTATTTCCTCCTTCTCTTCATGTGTAATTGTCAACTTCTGATTTAATTCAGCGAATGCACCACTTCTAGTTCTTGCTTCAATCATCATTTATCTTTGGAAATTCATTTTCTAGTCCATTATGTGACTTGATGCAGTGTTGTACCACCTGTTGCATTAAGTTGTGTAGCTGTGTAGTCATGGAATCCTCTTGCCAACTACTGTTCCATTATGCTTGTGAATTCTTCTGGCCATTATGAACTTGGTTAGGACCCTGTTGCTGCAAGTTTGGTAATGTGGTCATAGTTTGTGCATAGAAGTTAGCTTTATGGCTTGTGTTTATGACTGGTACAGGTTATCTACATTTGTTTTGATGCAGGGTTGTTTTGTGGTTTTTTATGATTGATTGAGGCTTGGACACAAAGATGGGGCAAGGACGTGGAGAATATTGAAGATTAATTAAGGCATGAAGTTTAGATATTGGTCAAGGCATTAGGATATGTGTAGATGAAGATTGAGTTTTGGTTTAGATTCCCATGTAATTTTTGATGTAGTGACAATGATACATGCTTTTGTAATGGAAATATAACTTTGTAAACTCTTACATGACAAAATTCCCAAATATTCAAAGTGTCTTCTCCTTCAATTTAAATTTGGAGTTTACATCTCCTTTGACTTTGCGTTCATGAAATCTCTTGGCCATGGTATGAATCCATCAAAGTGTTTGCCAAAATAAACAAAATGACCTTGCAATATTGACTTTTCACCTTTGAATGTTGATTTGTAATGGATGTAATACTTTCCTTTCTTTTGAATTTGATGTTCCAAGTCATTCTTTTTCTTTTGCAATTTGAGTGTACCTTGCAATGTCATGACTTGTATCATTGACGTTTCCTTCAAATTGTACCTTGAATAACCTTAATATCTTCCTTAACCTTTGACTATTTGAAATAATCATCATGCTTAAATGTCTTCACATGAATGGATGAACCTTAAGAACTTTGATCCATCTTGAACAAATTTGAACGATGAAATCACTTGGACCAATATCCCTAAATTCATCTTCCAATCAATAAAGCCCCAACTTTAATTCCTCAATCCATGTTAACTTGTATGACAAGCAACGAGAAATTGAAAGGATAACCATGCCTTGAACAAAATAATCCCTCAAATCATGCTCACATTTTTTATCAATTGATCCACAAGTCCTTGATTTTATGATCACAAAAGGAATTCCTTAAGGAACCCTTGAAGATGAACAGTGCTTGAAGTGTAGAGAGACTTGACAAATCCCTAATTCCATGAGTATAAGAAACATCAAAGCACATAGAAAACCTTGGCTCAGATAGCCTCTTGATCCCATGTCTTAGAAATCCATGGAAATGAATGATTATGGGTATTATGACCTAGTGGAAATGCATATGAAAGTGAAACACAAGCCAGTTAGGGTTAGCATTAAGAGGGTAAATTTTGGGGTGAAACACAAATAACTTTGGGCTTATATACACTAACCCAAATTCACATGAAACTCAAATATAAACTCAAATTAAACTTAAATGCAACAAACTTGAATTTGAATTACATTACATTTAACACCGTTCCTTAATTCATATTCAAGGTTAAAAGTTAACAACACCAATTCCATACCTCAAATTGATGAAGTGTTCAGTTTTGATTGCCTTGGTCATCACATCTTCAGGTTGCTTCTGAGTGTTGCAGTGAATAACTTCAAGCACTCCATTATGAACTTGATTACATAGAAAATTATACTTAGTGTCAACGTGCTTGCTTCTTCCATGCACCACTATATTCTTGGCAAGACTTATGGCTGATTTATTGTCTATCATCAGTCTGATTGGTTTGCTCACCTTGAACTTCACTTCCTACAGCAAATTCATAAGCCAAACAGCTTGACATACTGACAAAGCACCATCTATGTACTCTGCTTCACAATTTGAATGTGCAACCACTTGTTGCTTCTTGGAGCACCATGAAATAGGAGCTCCTAGTTATATAAACATGTATCTTGTAGTGCTTTTTTTGTCTACTCTTTCCCCACACATGTCTGAGTCTGAATAACATATCAACTCAGTATCATCTGACACTTCAGATGGAAACAAAATACCATACATTAGAGTCCCTGTTACATACCTTAGAATCATGACTGCATCTTGGTAATGTGACCACTTTGAATTACTCATAAACTTACCATTCCAATTGCATGGTGTTACTTATATATCTTAGAGAGCCAATCAACTGTTTGAAGGTTGTAGCATCTATATCCTCACCATCAGCATCAGAATCTAGTTTATGATTTGTCTCAGCAGATGTGGCTGCTGAGTTACAATTCATCAGCTCAAATCGCTTCAACAACTCAAGCTCATACTTCAGTTGATGCAGAATGATTCCCTTATCAGAGTGTAAAATCTTCATCCCTATAAAATATGCCAAGTTTCCAAGGCCATTCATATTAAATGCATTCATCAGCACCTTTTTGAACTTGTTTATCTCAAAAGTACAACCCCCTGTCAGTAGTATGTCATCTACATAAAGACACACCAAGATAACATTGCCATTAAAAGTATGCTTCATATACACACCATACTCCATTTCAATTTTTTTGAATCCCAGATGTTTGAAAAATGAATCAATTTCTAGATTCCAAGCTCTTGGAGCTTGTTTTAGCATGTACAAGGCTTTATACAACTTGTACACCATCCCTTCTTTATTCTCTATCGAAAATCCAGGAGGTTTTAACACATAAACTTCTTCTTGCAATGGACCATTTAGAAAATTTGATTTTGCATCTAAATGTATCAAAGGCCAATTCTTATTTGCAACTATAGCAATAAACAATCTTATGTTTTCATGTCTAGCTACAGGTGCAAACACTTCAAAGTAGTATAAACCAGACTTTTGTAGGAATACTCTAGCTACTAACCTTGCTTTGTGCATGGAAACTTAACCAAATGACTTCAACTTTATCTTGAAAACCCATCTCACACTAATGGCTTTCTTGTGCTTAGACAAAACTGTCAATTTCCATGTCTTGTTTCTCTCGATTTCCTCAAGTTCTTCCTTTATGGCCTTCATCTACACTTTCTTCTTAAGTGCCTCATTGACGCTGACAGATTCAGAGTCCACCATCGTGGTACTCTGTATGACTGCCCCTTCAGATTCAATCTCAATATCATGCAGCAACTTGAAATCTGCAAGTCTCCTTGGTATCTATCTAATTATCTATGGCCTTTGGAACCACACAACTTCACCTTCAGAGGCAGGGCCACCTTTAGAAGTTGGATTACCTTCAGAGGTTGGATTACCTTCAGAGTAAGGATCATCTTCAGAATCAGACTCACCTTTAGAGTCAGAGTCATCTCCAAACTCAACTTCAGAGTCAGAGTCACCTTCAGAGTCAAGATTATCTTCAGAATCAGAATCTTCTTCAGAGGCAGAATCTCCTTCAGTGGTAGAATCAGACTCTAGTGTTAACACTACACTAGAGTTGAACTGAGACTTATTCAAATCCCATCTTTCTGATTCTTTCACTATGACATCTCTGTTGACTTCAACTTTGTTGGTGACTGTGCAATAAAGCCTGATTCTTTCACTATGCACTTGTACAATGGTAACCTATAAGCCACATGACTCTGCTTCTGTCATCCAATTTCATTCTAGTAGCATCTAGTATATGTTTGTAACATATAGAACCAAACACCTTGAAATGGTCACACTTTGCTTTCTTCCAGTCCACTTCTCAATAGGAACTATTTCCTTTAACTTTTTTGTTGGACATCTATTGAACACATATGTTGACATGGCAATGGCTTCACCCTATAATGTGTGAGGTAAATTCTTTACTTTCAGCATGCTCCTTGTCATGTCAAGAAGAGTTTTATTTCTCCTTTCGGCAAGACCATTTTGCAGTTTTGTGTATGGAGTTGTAATCTCATTGCTCAATTCCATGCTCCTCACAGAACTTCTTGAACTCTGTTGAATTAAACTCACCTTCACCATCATTTATGAGGATCTTCAACTTTTGTCCACTTTGATTTTCAGCCTTCACTTTGAACTTCTTGAACTTAGAAAACACCTCATGTTTGAATTTAATGAGTGTTTCTCATGTCATTCTTGTGAACTCATCCACAAATGACACAAAGTACTTATTTCCTCCAAGTGAAGACACCTCAAATGGCCAACATACATCAGAATGCACCACACCCAAAACATGGGTTGCTCTTAGAGGCATTTCTGATGAGAATGACAATCTTGGTTGCTTGTCTATCATGAATATATCACATGATTTCTCTAGCGCCATAATCTTTGGAATTCCATGCACCAGATTCTTTAAACTCAGATGCCCTAAGCTTCTGAATTTCAGATGTCACAATCTCTTGTGCCACAACTCACTTTCCCCTTTAGCACTTGTCGCACTAAGGCATTGAGTGTCTATTGTTTCAACATTCACCTTGAATTTCCCGTTTCTTCCTAGTTTCGACTGGATAATCAACTTCTGATTACAGTCATACAACTTCAAAAAATTGTCCTTCATGGTTACTTAAAAACCTTTTTCAAGCAGCTGACCTTCACTCATAAGATTGCTATTCGTGAAAGGAATATACCATACATCATTAATTAATACAGTTTTGCCATTCTTCAATATTACTTTGACATTTCCCATTCATTCAGCATTCAGATACTCATCATCAGCATATCTGATCTTGGTCTTTCTACCAGAGTCAAAATCAACCAGCTATTGCTTGTTTCTAGTTAGGTGATTTGAGCAGTCAATGTCCATATACCACCAGTCTACCATTATTCCACCTGCATTCTCAGATGCCATCAATAGCATATGTTCATCCTCATAATATCCTCTGGCTATGTTAACTTCTTCACACTTGCAAACCTTGTTTGACCAGCAATCAGCAGCAAAATGACCAAACTTGTTGCAATTGTAACACTGAACCTCTCTCTTATTAAACTTCTCTTTTCCCTTTTGGACATGTTTATGTTTCTTCTCATCTGGATTAGAGAGTACTGACTTATGAGCACCACCACCATTCCTTTTCTTGTTCTCTAGCCATGCTTGGTTCTCGTTCTTTTTTACAAAAGACGCTTTCAAAGCATGTTCTATTTCCCTTTCAGAGTTTATTTCAGTCAGAAGCAATTCTTGTGCCTCTAAACTACTCTGAAACTCTTCAATTCTCGTGGTGCTAGTTTCTTTAAAGTGTTCTATGGCTACAACTATGTAATCAAACTGAAGAGTACGTAATCTTAGTACCTTTTCATTGGTTTCTTGTTCAGAGAGCGTTTCTCCATAAGACTTCATCTCATTCGTGACCACAATCACTCTAGAGATGTAATCAGACACTTTCTCATTATTATACATGTTGAGATTCTTGTATTGCTTGCGTAGGGACTAAAACTTCACTTTCTTCACCGATGTGTCGCAACCATAACACCGCACAAGTGTATCCTGCGTCGCCTTCGCCGTCGTCAAGTCGAAAATCTTCTCAAATACCTTTGTATCCACACACTGTTGGATATAAAACAAAGCCTTCTGATCCTTCTTCGTCATTTCACTTTGTGCATGTATTTGCACTTCTGTTGCATTTTTTGCAACCGGCGTGTAACCGTCATTGATGAGATTAAGAACATCTTAAGCGCCAACACAACACACGCATCTGAATCGACCACAGATTCCAATTCTTTCTGTCGAATAATAGAAGCTTTGTACTCAAGCTACCGTTTTCGCCGTTCATTTTTCGTTCTTGTGCAAATCACTTGGTTCTCACCAACACTCGTATTTCCCAATTCATGAGAATCAAGATTGTAATTCTCTTTGATTTCGATCTTCAATTCACTGTGAATTTGAGGAATGAAATTAATCACACACCTCACGTACACTCGTGTTTCCACGTGAATCAGAATCGAAGCTCTGAATACCAATTATTGGAATTAATAATAAGAAGAAAAAAATTTGGAGAGAGAGAGTAACTTTTCTTAACAAACTCTATTTCAATCTTCTACTCACTGTTACAATTGAATTGTAACTAAGTTTGAGTTTATATACACTAATTCAAATTCACACGAAACTCAAATCTAAACTAAAATAAAACTTAAATAAATCAAACTTAAATTTGAATTACATTACATTTAACAAAAAATTTCACTATGTAATCAAGTTGGTCATATCTGTAATCTACTATTGTGTATGTTTGAAAGTAAAACCATAAATAGAATCCATTATCTGGTATATTGAATAGGAAAATTTTACCCCGTACCCCTATGTTGAAGCTAGAATAGCAGCAAGCAAAAATATATAAGTAACCCAGTTTTGTCGTTCTCCACAGGGATCAGTGCGAGGGAAAGAATGCCATTCAACGGTTTCTATATTTCTAAGCTCATGAATCAAAAGTTCTGGTTTAAAGCGAACCAAAAGCAAATGCGGAAAATTAAAGGAACAAAAAGCAAGTAAATAACAATAACACATTCTTTGGAGAAGAGAAACTCAATAGAGATCACTCAATAACACATGCATTCTTCCGACCATTTCATACACAAATCACTTATTCGTCTAACATCCTCACGTATCACTCACAACAGAGGTTATGTCTAACGCAACGTCGAGAGAACAACGGCATTGTCTCATTGGTGATGTCTCACGCAACTCAACAACACAGAGAAGTAAGAACTGATACTCACGCAAGTGTTAAGTCTAAATCTATCTCTAGAGTTCAGACAAAACCGATATTACTATAACATCCATGTCAAACTCATGAGTAATTCATATACAAAGCCCTGATCAGAATACAAACATATGATTAACCCTGCATTCAACTAATTTACCAACTGTATACGAACGTCGTTCTTCATCGCTATTGTCACGCATCCTCGCAATACCGTATCGATCCTACTCATGCTACCCATGCTACTTAATCAACACAATACAACAAAAGATACAATGAATATCAATTCACAAACCCCTGTCAAAAGCTTGCTCATTGACAGATGAAAATCTAAGATTAACAATTCGATATAGGTTTTGTCACGACCCACAAATAATCAATCAAAGACAAACAATCAATAGAGAATCAAAACATATTCATAAACATAGATTAGATGAAATACAATATGTATCAAGAGATTTACATACCAAACATCAACAAATAGAGGATACAAAGAGAAGAAAGGAGAAGAACAAATTTCTCACGGTTCGTCGGAGCCGATTAAAGTAAATCCTACTCCGGATCATCAAGATGCATCATCCAATGTTGTTTCTAAGCTAATCTACTCCTAAAACATGTTTGATGAAGTTGGGAGAAAGTTCCCCCAAAAACATAACATAAAAAATGATGAAAAATGGTTGAAATAGGCAAATCTCACTTTCCAGGTTCGCCTAGCGAGTCCCCGTTCGCTAGGCGAACGTAAACCGCCTTAAAATTGAGTTTTTTCACGATTCTGGAACTTTTCGTTCGCCCCGGTTCGCCTAGCGAACAAGCTAGCGAGTGTTCGCTACGGGGGCTCGCCTAGCGAGCATGACAGAAAACCAAAACTTGTTTTCTTCATAACTCTTGAACCGTAACTCCGATTGACGCACGGTTTGAAGCGTTGGAAAGCTTATTCAATGCTCTTTATGAATATGGAAAAATCCCATTGCTGGAACACCTATAAAAATAAATGAAAATCGATTAAACTCAATGATATTTACACGGTAACGCACTATACACCGAAAACGTAAAGTAAACGTATTTACACACAAAGTGGGGTTTATTCAACCAATTTTAACACAAAGTAAGGATAAGTGCAACAAAACTTATATACAAAAATAGGTACAATTTGCACTTATCACCCTACATTTATCCCCATACCCCTACTCATCAATTTTTTGGACGGAAATACCCCCATATAAATAGTATTTCTTCCAAAATTTTCATTTTTTTTCTCATTTTGTCTGAGACTACTTCCGGAGAACACACTGAATTTGGCTTCTAGAGAACACACTGAGACTACTTCCGGAGCACAAAAAATACACTTCCAGATCACAAAAAATTGACTTCCAGAGAACACACAAGGGGTACATCCGGAGAACAAAAAACTAACAACCGGATAACTCAAGTAAGTTACTTCCGGTTCTTTAATTTTTGAGGATACACACCGGATAACTTGGCACCGTGTTATGCAGTTTGTGTTGTTCCTTCACCGGATAACTTAATGCTCGGTTATCCGGTTTGTGAAGTTCCTTCACCGGATAACTTGATGCTCAGTTATCCAGTTTATTAAGTTCTTCATCGCAAAACTTGATGATGAGTTTTCCGGTTTTGTTTCGATTTTTATTTTTTTTTAAACAGTGGCTCGTCGTTTTAGAGGACGCGACGGATTTATCTATCGACGGTACGCAGATAGATCGGTAGTTCGAGCACTTGATATTCGAGATGAATATCAGATAACTGATCCTCCACATGTACCAGCAGCGGCTCACATTCCACCGCATCCACCATTTCCTGGAGGACCGACTGATACATCACTTTTGGTAAGGTATCAGAACCATGTGGCTCGTTATTTGTGGGATGGCCAAGTAAGTAAATCTATGACCTTTCTATGGTGAATAAAATGTAATTTTAATTATTTATGTATTATGACATATTCTACGTTTTATTTTTCATGAGAGAGTTCCGAAGAAGGAGCTGAAGGTTGCTGCACATGGCAGCAAACTGATTGGATGGGCTCCATCACATCTCCCACGTGCGATTGAGGGATGGGTTACTAATTCTGGTTTATCCTCTCTGCAGAATACCAGTTTATCGAGGATAGATCAGAACCTGTTATCTGCATTTGCGGAGAGGTGGCATCCCGAGACATCGTCATTCCATATGCCGTTTGGCGAGATGACGATTACATTAGACGATGTTTCGTGCCTCCTTCATATACCTATTAGAGGGGAGTTATGTAGCCCTACACAAGGGATTACTGGGTCGGATGCTATTACCCTGGCTATTAGTCTAATGGGTGTTACACTGGAGGAAGTAGCTGAGGAGATTCAGACAAACAGGGGTCCTTACTATAAGCTTGATTGGTTGAAGAAGTTATTTGTTCGTCTGCGAGCTGATAACAGATTTGATTGTGCGACTAGGGCATATATGTTGTTGCTACTAGGCTGCACTATTTGTACAGATAAGACCTTTACTCTTGTAGAGGCAAAGTATTTACCACTCTTTGAGAACTTAGAAACATGTGGTAGATACTCTTAGGGTGCTGCTGCTCTTGTCACACTGTATAGATATCTTGGAGATGCTTCTTTCTATAGTTGTAGACAACTTGGTGGATATGCCTCTCTTCTACAGGTACAACTGCTTAATTTTAATTTCATTTAGATTTGTATTATATTATTTTCAATACCTTTGATTGATGATATTCATGATGTGTCACAGTGCTGGATTCACAAGTATTTCCCAACTGTTGGAAAGAGAGGATTTTCGAGGATATCTGGTGTAGGTAGTCCACTTCCCAGAGCGATGAAGTGGCAATACAAGCAAGGGACGCGAAAGTTTGATGAGATCAGGGCAGTGCTGGATGGATTGACATCTACTGATGTCATTTGGCGCCCGTTCGAGGATCACAGACAGACCATACCATTTACTGATATTTGTTTGTACAGGGGTTGCCTGAAGTGGTATGGTACATCTGTTCTTTATTTACCTGACAAATGTTTACGCCAGTTTGGATACAGGCAGTTCATCCCATCTCATCCACCTGATATTGACACACTTGATATTGACACACTTGATATAGATTTTGAGTGGGTTTCTTACCATGGGAGCGTCTCGCAGTTGCTACATCAGGTCGAGTTTGCAAATACTCCGTATGATACGGTGGCTGAATACATGGCTTGGTACTACACAGTTTCCCATCCACTTTTGATACCACCTCAGGTGGAGGCCAGTGAGGTTCCAGTTCCAGAGTTTGATGATGGACCGACAGATCCGAGGTTACGACATATTTCACATGAGCTGCGTCGCTATCTCGCTCGTCACGATGCCGAGGAGGATGATGATGATTATGTTGAGATCTTTCGAGCACTACATCTAGCTCAGGGTGGACCATTACCTCAGGGTAGATAGGTTACTTATGGTAGTGATTATGCTTGACGTATTATTCAAACTTATGTATTATTATTTAGACTTATGTATTATTCAGACTTATGATTTATATTTATGTGATAGTATTCAGAATTATATTATGATTGATGATGTATAAAAAATATAAAAAATAATATGAAGTTATGAGAGAAAATCATAAAAATGAAAAAACTAATATTTAGTTAAACGTCACTCTAAATAATGGAAAAAAATAACATGAAGTTAAACGTCAATCATAAATTAACATGTGTTGGGAGCACATGCATAAGTTGCTGCCAGTGTTGTAAACGTCCAACAAATCCAATTATCCATGATGTTGCATCCGATGTCTAATGAGTTCTCCAATCTGTTGTGACTGGTGGCAAGGGAAATCCTTCATTCATATTTACCTGTTAAGAAAGTTAATAAGTAAGACATAAATCGTATAGAATTAAGTAATATAAAAAACTATAATATTTACCTGAACCCAATGATTTGAGTTTACAAAACCAATGTAGTAAATCGACACATTAGGCTTATGTGCAGTCGTCATAGGGAAGAAACTCAAACTAAGAGCACTTAGTGAGACAAGAATGATGTTATACCGATTTACTATCACATAACCCATTTCTGGTAGTGTCATCCATTTATCAAATGGCTGAGAACCTAAAGATGATATCAACAAGGATTCTCTCACTTTTGAATAATTAGTTTCAAATAACTTCTCATATAGACTTTTTCTGGGACCTCTCATTTCATTATCCAAATCACGACGAACCATTGACCACCCTTCTTCACCATATCCATGCATAGATGCAATAGCTCTAAACCCACAATTTCCATCATCCTTTACATCAACAATTTCATCAATAAATGGTCTTATATGTTCTGGAAATTGTACAATGTACCTGTGAGGTGGTTTGTTCTTTGAGGTCTGGGATAACTGCGACCAAGGCTTCTTTGAAGATTTTTGGGAATTGTTGTGTTCTTGATCAACATACTCGTGATACGAAGGATCACGATAAACATCATACCCAACAGGTTTCTTCCCTTTTCTCTTTACTCCTCCTTTGGTCTTTATTTTTTCAGATGGTGGTACCATCTTTGTTGTAGTGGGGTAAGCAATTTCGCACACCCTATTTTTTCCTGCAAGATCTAATGAATGAAACCTCTTCCACAGTGCTTCAATCGCATTTGTCATATCGACTTCTGCTCCATCCTCTGTATCTATCTCTTGTTCACCTTCCATACTCAGTTTCCTCCAATGGATATGAATAACATCAATTGGTATTGGTTCACCACTCAATGTGTATCTCCCTAACTCACAGGCACAGGGTAACCCGTATACTGTTCTAGGAAAACACCTGCACATCTGGGTGTTTGTACCTACCATGTCAACCCTATGCCACTCTTCAGCAATGTGTCGCAAAGCAGCTCTAAATACTGATCCACGCAAATTTGAATAATATAGACTGGTGTGTGCATGCTCAACCTCATAAAAACTCTTCTGAAATGAAGCTCTAATATTGCCCACTTGAATCTTGATATTGCCATTCATAGCCTCCCAGCACTTGACATATCACCTAAACTGTTCTCCAACATATGCTTCAGCAAATTAACTGTCGTAGGAAATATTGTTTCAATTTCTTTCATCAAAGCAAGATCTCTATCAGTTAAAATTACTAGTGGCCATAATCCTTGTTTAGTAAATAACTGTTTCAATTTATCTAGTACCCAGCACAAAGTCTCTGTTTGCTCAGATTCCATATAGGAAAATGCAACAGAAAATGTTAACTCAGTTGATGTCACACCAACTATTTCAAATAAAGGTTGCCTATACTTATTGGTTTTGTAAGTACTATCCATAATCAACACAATAGGAAACAGATTCAACAACTTCACAGAGTCTGGATGGGCCCATAAGATATCTCTCACAACTTCTGACTCATCTTTTTTCCTACTCCAATAAACATAATCAGATTCCTATATCAATTTAAACAACTGTTGCATTTCTGTTCTAGGGCCCCTGATGTTTTTTTGAATCTTACTCTTATGTTTATATATTTGGGTGATTCGAGTCACACTCTTCGGATCTCGTTCTTTCAATGACAACAATATGTGTCTTGGAGGAACATGACGTTTTGACAAATCAGCTATATGTTGTTGGTCATCATCATTGAGTCGACTTACAAACGCATGGCCTTCAAATCTATCAGGTAAACCATGGTTGTGAACTCCACATTTTACATCAATTTTCCAACCAGAACCATCTTTTGAAGGTGTTGATCTTACTTTGAAAGGACAATTACATTTTTTGGTAGCACTTTGTGTTTCACTTTCCCCTTCTTTGTATTTTCCACCTCTATCATAGCCAAATATAACCTTGTCACTTCGTCCTCTCTTGCCAGTATTGGTGTCCGAACGGGTTATTATAGTGACTCTATTCCTCAGTCCAACCTCCTTAATCCACGTAGTTGTCTCTTCTCTTGTAGGAAAAATTTCTGTAGTCGAGAATATTTCTGTTGTATCTACACCTGTCTGGTCTTTGTCACATATCATCAAAGGAATGTTCATGTCACCTAAACAAAATTAAATTAAAATAAATAAAAAAAATAAATAAAAAATAAAAAATAAAAATAAAAATAAAAAAACACGAACCGGATAACTATGGAAGACGTTATCCGGTTGATAAAAAACACAAACCGGAAAACTTGAAGACAAGAATTCCGGTGTTGAAAATTTGTAAACCGGATATCTTGCCTATAAGTTGTCCGGTTAACAATGATGCCTCAAAAAACACAAACCGGAGAACTAAGCCTTATGTTATCCGGTTCATGTAAAATGGTAACCGGATTTCTTTGTTTGATGTTTTCCAGTTTGTAAAAATGTCATTCCGGAAATCCTTACTCTGGGTTCTCCGATTTTCGTCGAATAGTAACAAAAATTACTTTTGAATTCGTATGACTACTCGGTAAATAGTAAAAAATAAAAAGACAAAATTGAAATTTTTGAAAATTTATAAGAGTATGAGAATAAATGTAGGGAAACGGAATAAAATTTTCATTAAATAGTGAGACGGCCCAAAGTCTCTTTCTCTTTCTCTTTCAATTACTTTTCAATTTAAATATACTAGTGGATAAGAAATGAAAGGACAAATAAAAAAAATATATTGAAAAGAGTATTGACACTTGTAAAATTATTGACCTTAAATGCATTTCAATTTTGAATTAATAATATACGTGGCAGTGAGTCGGCATAAGTGCTGAATAGGCAAAGGATGTTGAAACTAGTAGTATGGATAAGATTGATTTCTCCGACTCATAAAGCGAAAAAGCTGAATAGAACGACCAAATAATGCAAAATTCATTTCAATAGTTGTTCTGTCTCAAAATGTTCTTATCAACAGGTGTCAAATGTTGCAGAAGAATACATCAACCAAATGTTAGGTCGATTGCCAAAAGTGATTGCGCCATAGTTTTTATATATTACTCTCTCTTAAATATCACTTTTTTATTTTTTACACATACCAAAAAAGTTAATTAATATTATTACTTTTTATACAATCATCTTTCTTTTACGTATAATATTCCTAATTATTTATTATTCATTTTACTTTTTCTTTTTCAATAATAATTATTTAGGAATAATTTTGACAAAACTACATTTAATACTACCTTGCACTTTACAAATGACATTTCAAAATGAACAAAAAGTTATTTCAAAAGTGACATTTATAAAGAAACGGAGGGAGTACTATTTCCGTCTCATAATAAATCTCTTATTTAAATTATGTACGGTTTTTAAAAAGAGAGTAATTATTATAAATTATCAGTATAAAAAGTTTTATATTATTAATTCATCACCATTATTTGTTAGTATTATTTTATTAATAATTAAAATAAAAATCAAATTTCTTTTAATATCTAATAGTTATGATTAACTGTCAGTGTAATATTCTTTTACATTGTCAATGTATTTTAATTAAATTTTTAAAAAAAAATTTTAAATGTGTTGATTTTAATAATAAATTTTGATTTCTTTTACTAAAATACTTTTATCAATTATAGTTAGTAGAGTAATTAAAAAACGTGAAAATTAAATAGAAATATAATAGTGAAAAAAAAATTATATTAATATTCTAAAAGAATATTTATTTTGAGACATTAAACAAATACAAATAAAACACTTTTTTATTAGACGAAGTAAGGATATTTTAAAAACCTCTTAGAAACAGTTTTAAAGGGTTTTTATAAAAAGCATATAGGATATGGCCTCACATTGTAAATTGTTGACAATTGTGTGTCCGACATATTAATTCTCAGTTCTATTTATAAAAAAAAAAAAATTAACCTTTTACATTCATTGAAAAATTAATATATTATATTTATTATACAGTTTAGATATATTAATTATTTAATTAATTTAAAAAATATTTTTTTTTTATAAATAAGACCTGCAATAATAATGTGATATGAAATAATAATAAATTTTATTAAATAGTAGAATAAAACTATTTTACCGTATATTTTCATTAAACTCTTTAATAAATATTATTTGGCAAGACTCTTAAACATTTTTAGGAATTTTACTTAATTTTAAGAAAATTGTATATTTTCTGGATATTGACTAAATAATAATGAACTTTTTTGGAGCAATTTTTCTTTTAAATGTTTTTATAATTTTATTTTGAATTAAATTTGTTCTGGACTGAACCAATGGCTAGAATTGACCCAATCCGCCTCTGCTCCAGATCGGCCCAAGTTGCCTAAGTCCAATCTACAGAGGGGGGTAAAAGTTACCTTTCTGCCCCTCAAACCGGGCAAGAACACAACGTTCCTCCCCGGATTTTGATGCCCGTCACGCACGGCTTCCTCGCTCCCCGGACAGTCAAGGGCAGGTGCCCGAAACCATGTCTGTGCCCGACACAACGGCTAGTTTCGGGCATCCTGCCCGACGTAACGGCTAGTTTGGGTAGTTACCTATTCTTTGGGGGAAACGGTTATTTCGCCCCGAAAATAGGACCGTTGGCCACGCGCTGGGGGCTTTATATAAACCCTCTCGCTTGAGAGGGTCAGGTATCTAATATTCACCCTAAGAATTCATACTTTGTACTTGTTCCTTTTCTCTGACCCTTTCTTACTTGAGCGTCGGAGTACCTTGCAGGTACACCCCCATCCTCTCCATACGACCAGCATCCCTGACGCACTTGGCGGCCTGATTCTACGGGATCTGATCCAGCGCCCACGATCAGTGGCGCCGTCTGTGGGAGTCTTTGTTCTCCCCATCTTTCTTTCCTCAGTAATCGAAGATCAAAATAATTCTCAAACATCATCACGATCATGGCCTCCCAAGATCGCTCCAAGGATGCTCTCCAAACCACCATCCTCCTCGTCAACAAATCTGACGTCGACGACCAGTCATCTCTCCTCCGAGATGCCCGTTTTCTCAGGGATGGAGCCACTGCTTCTCCTTCCCCTACCCTTGCTGATAGCAACAACGATCAACCATCACTTGACGTCCAGCCCGTCCCTGTTCCGCCCAATGTCGACCCGGCCGTAGCAGCCCTCCTGGAGGCGATCAACAAAACTAACTCCCTGATCCTGCAGCAAAACGAAAGGATCGGGGCACTGGAAGAGTCTCGCCGTCCAAGATCCCCTCCTACGCGGAGGAACCAGCGACGATCAAGAAGTCTGTAGCCCGGAGAGAAATCGACCGAAGGCTGGACCAAGAGCCTGACCCTCGCGTAGCCCGAAAGCGCGACCAGATCTCCCTGCGTGACCAGCACGCTCATGACCACAAGAGGACTCGGAGGAACGAGCAATCTCCCCCGATCAAGTCCAAAGGACGGGCCCGCTCACCTTCTCCTCGAAGGAACCGTTCACCTTCTCCTCGAAGGAACCGTTCACCTTCTCCTCGAAGGAACCGCCAACGCGAGCATCCCGTCCGGTCCCCATCATACACCAGTTCTAGTGACGACGTGTTTACTGTGAATTTTGGTAAACAACCTATGATCTATCAATCTAAGCGCAAATTGATTTAACTTGCAGGATCGATCACACAAATCCTAGGACATGTGCTAAGTTCGAGAGACAAGTGTAACTTAAAGAAAATGTAAACTGAACTCCACGTTCGACAATGTTGAAAACAGAATCTAACTGAACTCCACGTTCGACTACAGGCAATAAAGTACAGTGAAAACTGGAAATTTAAAGTGATGCAAGTAAAGGGTGCAAAAATTAAAGGCGTCGAATGGGTAAAAGCTTTGAAAGTAAAATGCAACGAACTCCACGTTCTTGGAAAGTAAAGGCAGGGACAGTAAAAGTGTTGTCGAAGGTAAGGTACTGGAAAGTAAAAGACTTTGAAAATAAATGCAATTGATTTAAAGGAGAACTTCACGTTCTTGAAAATGAAAGACTTTGAAAGGTAAATTAGATGTTTGAACGTAAAATGCAGTCGAAAGTAAAACGCATAAAGTTTAAATGGCTTTGAACATAAATTTGGCATGGAAGATAAATTTCAAGAAACTGTAAAGGCATGGAAAGTAAACATGCTGAAGGTAAATTAGATTAATGAAGACAATGGTGTTACATTACGTACATTCTCACGAACTCGTTTCTCTACACGCGGGTACTTTGAGTTTCTTAGAGTAACTTGTACAAAAATATGAACACCCCATTTACATAGAACCAACTCCTATTTATAGTGCTAGGAAATAACTACTCAGTGGTGGTTACTGCTTCGAACGTGTGGATTTTGGCGCCTTCCCCTTAATCTCAACTGTTCCCACGTCCACAACTGCTCTTATTTAAATTTCAAATATTGGAAATTCCCTCCAATCTTAATATAACCACTGCAGCGCTACATTCTCATGGTCGAAGAACCCTTTCCATACTTAGCCATTTTTCAAGGTTTCTCCACATTTATTCGACTCAGGCCTCTCAAAAGTTAGGTCGAAGCCTTCTTTATATTAAAAATATTTTTTTTTTTAACATTAACATAACTTTGATTTTGTCTGGCGTTGAAATTGAGGGTTAACAAATTGCCCCCAAGGAATGTCATTTCGCCAGACTTGGTAGGAAGGCCATTTCTTGACATAATGCTTATTTCGACGCCTATTTGCATGACCTTAACTGAACATCCCACTAATTCCCTAATGGCTAAACTATTCAGTTTCTTTAACCCACGCCTCTGACGTCACGCCATCATGATAAATCCTTAAAATGTTTTTTCAGCCGTATTCATCATAACGCCTTTCTTGAAAACAGACGTTAACAGTCTGCACATAACTGCTCCTTTCCATCACGCCTTCAGGAGGAAGCCACGTGTCCCACTAACCCCTCAACTTCAACGGTGGATCCAAGTCCCTGAAGGTTTTCAAATATCTATATATACCCATTTCTGCCACTTTGTGATCTTTCCACTCCTTTAGTACTCTCAAGCAACTCTTCTTCTCTTCAGTTTTTTGCGCAAACCCAGTAAAGACACCATTTTTCCATCTTCTTCCATAATGGCATCCTCCCACATTAATCCTCAAGCAAAGAAAACCCAAAAGGGCAAAGTCACTCCATTCAAGCAAACCATCCCACCGTTCCCTAACATCCCAGGCCCTCAACTGGTAGACAACCGTTGTTGTATGCTGGAACCTACTTCTACGGAAGCAAGAGCCATCTACCAATCTCAGGTAATGATTCCCCTTGTTATGTCTGATAAAACTTATGCATTATCTGGTCCTTTGGCTGAGGTGGATATTTCCAACGAGAAGCTGAGTGAGTTTTTCCCATCGTACCGGAAATCCAAACCATTAGGGCAAAAGAGTTTCCCTAAAATTAATTCTGCTGCTGGAGCTTCTCCTGAAGAGATCCCTTTACCCAAGCTCAATGTTGGCTATCTCACTGATGGCACTCGACTGATGAGAGCCGTCAACCCTTTAAAGGAATTCGACCAATGGATGGCCAAGATGGAGAAAGTTAAAGCTGACCATTGGAAGGCCATTTCCAAATCCTCTCCAACCCCTTGATCCAGAGTCTGTTGTCATCTGGGAAGCCTTTTTGATTCCTAGATTTATTGTCCACAGGCTGAACCTAGGGAGAGGTTTATCAGCGTTGATTGCCTACCAACCCAACTTGGTTTCTCGACAATTTGGGCTGCCCCAGAGTTTCCCTCAGTGCTTATATGAGAAAAAGGGTCAAGTGATTCTTCACACCGCCTACCTCGACGAGGAGAACGTCTCTGAAGCACTCAACATTAGGAACGAAAAAAGAAGCATCCTCTCCCCTGTGTTTTTCGAACCTTCCTTTTTATGCACTTCATCCTTCCACCAATGGTGGTTGAAGCATTATAATGAGCACTTTCTTGATGCGACTACGTTTTCTTCGTTACTTGATCAAGCTTTCCTCCATGTACAGGACAAGAGTAAAAAAAGTAAGTTCACTCACATCGAAGAAATACAGGCTTTTCAAAAATACTTTGAAACTATCTATCGACCAGATGATCTTAGTCGAACCGTTCATGAGGCTGCTGTTACTCTAAAGAGAAAATTTCTAGAAAAGCTGGATCAACTAAAAATTCCTCCCAACGTCCCTCGTGAGAAACGTTATGAGGTAGCTTTTAAACTTTTTTCCCCAAAGTTCCCTCGACTGCCTAATGCTGATTTTGGAGTGGCGCTTGCCCCTCCATTTCCAGATTGGTTTATCTATGGGGAGCATTTAAAGCTTCTTCGACAGCAGTCTCAGCCAAAAGCCCAACGAGTGGTTTCGACTAAGCATACGTTAGACAGTTTTAAAGGGCACCTTCATATAGGAATTCAGGACGTTCGTGTCGAATCTGAAATATATGAAGGTTTGAAATCCTTACTCCATGGCTTTATGACTAGTCATGTAATCATTAACTTGTAATAATTGTGTGCTATCTTTCAGCTGTGCCTAGGAAAGCTGCTTCGACTAGAGCCGCCACCTTGCAAAGTGGCAAAGACCAAGGGAGTACACAGGTATACTTTGCACCTTTTGTTTTTACTTGTACTCTATGAATTTCTTCCTTATTTTCACTGCCTCTTCAGACTGGTCGAAAGCCTCCAACACCTTCCAAGAAAGGTAAGAAGGATACCCCAGCTGTGGTTACAGTTTCAGAGGCCTCGATGAATCTCCTGAAGAGGTTCTCACGAGAAAAAGGAAAAAAGCCACAAAGGCCTCTGGACCTGCTGGCCCACCTCCTTCGAAGGTGGCCAAAATACTCTAAAAGCCATCCACTACAAGTGGTGTCGAGAAGGAACCCTCCAAGGTAGCCTTGAGGACCCCTCTTGGTGACCATGGGGTTGAAGAATCAAGTCCTGCTGTTGAACAAACTTAGGTATGCGCACCATTATCTTTTCTATTATGCTTGACATCCTCCGCCTATTATTTCATTCTCATTATCTCCACTTGTGTTCTTCAGGCATCCATCATCAACAATCCGGATCCTCGACCAACTCCAAGAAACTTCGCCGCCGCCACACTTGACGAATCCGTTCCTCACCCAACTTCAGAAAGCCTCACCACCACGCTTCTCAACAGCCAAGGTGAGCCAACTTATCACCCATCTTCTGATATTGGCTCTGGTTTGAGTGAGATTAATCAGCCTATTCCACATGTTACAGTAGCTACTGCAGCACCAGTTCAAACCCCAACTCAGCACGCACAAGCAGAGGGAGCTAACTCTGATGAGGATGACGCTTCAAGCCCACCACTTATCAATCCGGGTACCTTCATGGATAAGGGCCAGATGGTTGAAGACGAAAGGCGTGAACCTGAAATCCAAACACACAACGCCACTCTTGATCAAACCACACTGAGTGATCAGCAGGAGAATGTGCAACCAACTGCTGATGAATCTGATGAGGAAATGGGAGGAGAAGAAGATGAAGAGGAAGAGGAATCATCAGAGGAGGAAGAAGAACAAGCTGAGCCTCGCCCCCACCATACTCCTTCGCCTATGGTCGCTCCACTATCTGGGGACTCGCTGATAGCACTCAAGTGGTCGAACCCACGTGAGTTTTCCAAATTAATTCTTGAGCAAAGGCATAGTTCTTCCTCTGTTTCTTCGACCTCAGCCCCAGATGACTTCGCCCAATCAATTCTCCAAGCCATCAAGAAAAAATTCCTCAAAGGGGATATTTACAAAATTCTGGCCTCAGATCCAACTGCAACTGCTTACCTGAAGGACACCCTTGCAAAGATTGAGCTCACTGCCCTCAATCCAGATGTCTCTGGTTTTCTGATAGAGCTAACTGCTGTGGTAAACCAAATAGCTGCAGAAATAAAACTGCTTCCCTCGATCAAGGATACCATCAAGAGAACATCTGGCTGTGAGAGTGCAGCCTGGTGTAGTGCACAAAAGGCGTACGAAGAGATCCAACGTATGGAGGCTGATCAAAAGAAAAAGAAAGACGAGATAGCCTCCAACACGAAGGACATTGAAGCATGGAAGCAGCAGATCACAGAGCTACAAGTTAAGATTGCAAATGCTGAAAACCACAACCGTGATCTGCGCCAACTCGACGACACTGAGATAACTGAAGAGACGAAGCATGCTATTGATCGTATTGAGGTGGCCAAAAGATATGAGAAAGAGCTCGCAGAAGCAAAACTTAACGAATCTTTGTGCAATGCTCGCCTCAAAACATCACCTAGAATCTTTTTCTCAGTTGGCGTCGAGGCTTCCCTTCTGATACCTTCGACACCTTTATTTCATTTGTCTAATCATCACTTGTTTCTTGGCCTTTTCAGGCTTTTTATGTAATGACAATTTTATGCCTGTTGGCACTGATTTAATTTATCATTATTATTCTGCCTTTAACTGCTTTCGACCTATATTGTATGATGATGTTCTCTATTGTTATTTTTACCAGTCAAATTCGCAATTAAAGCGTTCTATCTTTTTCTTGGAAGGTCACCCTTCCAGCTTTAAATTCCAAGGCATAAGCCTCTAGCTTTAAAGTGACACTTATAGCATAGCCCTCAGGCCTATTTCCAAGAATCACTCACCTATTTCCACCATTTGGCTGGCCAATCCAATCAGCCCTTAGCCTCTATAAATCTCTTCCATCTGACCATGTTTTGCATAGAAGCAACCATGAATACTTCAGAGAAACCTCCAACCAAGAAGATGGCTGGGAAGGCCAAGGCAACTGAGGAAACAAAGAAAGTAGAGGCGCCCCAACAACCCAATGCCTCCATTGGAGCAGCCTCTTTAGCCAAGAAGAAGGAAACCAAAATGAAGATCTCCAAGAAAGGGCGCTCCAGCACCCAAGACTCTGATGATGAGCCAGATGCAGATTATATGGAATTCCTCAAATCTATAGATTGGAGAGATTATGAATAACCTTTCCTTGAGAAAGAAAATGTTGTACTATTTTCTCTTCGCTTTGTATGCCATATTAGCCTGACTTGGCCTATTTTGGCTTTCTTTTATCAAATAAAGCTTATGTTTTTATATGAATCTCCTGCAGCATAGGCTTATATTTTTTCAAATACTTGCCATTTACTTTCAAGATTCTTTTATCTCTGTCTAATTCTTCCACTTCATAAGCTCCATTAGAGAACACTTGTATGACTTGGAATGGTCCTTCCCACTTAGGGGACCACTTGCCCAATGTTCTATCTTTTTGATCCATGGGCAAAATCACCTTCCAAACCAATTCCCCACATGCAAAAGATTTAGATTTAACCTTTTTGTTGTAGGATTCTTCGACCCTCTTCTTTTGTCTTCTCAGCAACTCCAAGGCTCTAAGCCTTTCTTCATCCAAATCCACTAATTCATTCATCATCATTTCCCAATAATTCTCAGAGGGAATTTCATGATGTCTTTGAACTCTTACAGACTGTAGATAAATCTCAACAGGTAATACTGCATCATGACCAAAGGTGAGTCGAAATGGGGTAGTGTTGGTAGCCTCTTTGGGGGATGTTCGACACGCCCAAAGAACTTGGTCTAACGTCTTGTGCCAATTTCTAGGCCTTTTTCCCACATGTTTCTTGATTAGTCCAATCACTATCTTATTGGCTGCTTCGACTTGCCCATTGGCCTGAGCATAATAAGGTGTAGAAGTTAATAACTTAAAACCTATTTCTTTGGCAAATTCCTGCATCTTTCGACCAGTGAACACAGATCCCTGATCTGTAGTAATTGTTTCAGGAATACCAAATCTATAAATAATGTGATTTTGGATGAACTCAATAACATCTTCCTGACCTATATTCACCAGTGGTATTGCCTCAATCCACTTGGTGAAATAATCAATTCCCACCAAAATATATCTCTGGTTCTTTGAAGATGCTGGTCGAATCTCTCCCACTATATCCAAAGCCCATCCTCTGAAAGGCTATGGTTTCACTATAGAATGTAATTCACTTGCAGGGATGTGTTGTATGCCAGCATGAATTTGACATTCTTGGCACCCTTTAGCAAATTCTATGCAATCCTTCAGCATAGTGGGCCAATACATGCCTTGTTGAAACAACAACCATTTCATCTTCTGGCCAACTTGGTGTGCTCCATATGCCCCATTATGTACTGTCGAAAGTGCCAAATACGCCTCTGACTCACTAAGGCATTTCAATAAGACTCCCTCAGGGGTCTTTTTAAATAATTCATTACCCATCAGCACATAGCTTAAAGCTTGATACCTGACTTTCCGTTCTGTCGAAGCCGTTGGGTTTCGCAAATACTCAACTATGGGCTTTCTCCAATCTTCATCTGTTAAATTATCTATGGCAAAAATTTCAAAATTTTCGCCATCTACACACCCAAGCTTAGTTGTTTCTAAGTCTGATGGACATAATCCAACAGCCACCACCTTACCTCTTGCCTCAATTACTTCTTGAAGGTTCTCTTTCGACACCTTGTATCCAGAAGCAATTTGGGCCAAGTCGTTAGCAACTTGATTCTCTATTCTAGGTATGTGTTGAATGGCCACTACCTCAAATTTCTTTAATAATCTGTTGGCTATCACAAAGTACATAATGAGATTTTCTTTAACACATTTATACTCCTTTGTGATTTGTTTTATAACCAATTCTGAATCTCCCATTATTTCGACTCTAGTTGCCCCCAATTCTAACAAAATTTCAAGGCCAGCAATTAATGCTTCTTATTCAGCCTCATTGTTAGAACAAGGACCTTCGACCTTGCACTTGAATTTTGTTGGAATTTTTTCAGGAGAAATAATGTATATTCCTACTCATGTGCCATTTTTATGACTTGATCCGTCAAAGTATAATTTCCAAGATCGTAATTCGACGTAATTCAAATCATTTTCATTTATGGAATGGTCAACTATGAAGTCTGCAACTATTTGCCCTTTCACAGCTTTTAAAGGTTGATATGTTAAGGAGAATTCTGTCAATGCTAATGCCCATTTGCCAATTCGACTATGCAAAATGGGTTTAGATAACATATGTTTTACGACATCAAAGTGAGACGAAACATACACATCAACAGGTTTTATATATTGCTTTAGTTTAGTACAAGAGAAATACAAGCATAAACATAACTTTTCAATCATGTTATACCTAGTTTCTGCATCATTTAAAACTCGACTAAGGTAATAAATGGCTCTTTCTACTCCATTTTCATCCTCTTGAGCTAACATGCTCCCTAGAGTTTTATCTGCTGCAGCTATGTACAATCTCATACTTTTGTTTCTACAAGGTGGTGAAAGAATTGGAGGGTGGCTTAGGTACTCCTTGATCTTGTCGAAGGCTTCCTGCTGCAATTGCCCCCACTCGAAACCATCTTTGTTAAAACGAAGCAATGACGAAAAAACTTGTGTTTTGCCACTCAGGTTAGATATAAACCTTCTTAAGAAGTTGATTTTGCCCAACAACGACTGCAACTCCTTTTTGGTTGATGGCGCTTTGGCCTCCATTATGGCTTTGGTTTTATTCTGATTTATTTCAATCCCTTTCTTGTGGACCACAAAGCCTAAGAAATCCCCTGCCTGCACACAAAAAGCACATTTAAGAGGATTCATTTTAAGACCATATTTTCTCATCCTTTCAAAGGATTGTCGAAGATGGTCAATGTGACTATTCCCAGAAATAGATTTTACAACAATATCATCAATATAAATTTGCATGAATGTGTCTATAAAATCGTGGAAAATTGAATTCATTGCCCTTTGATAAGTAGCACCAGCATTCTTGAGACCAAATGGCATCACTACCTACTCATAGGTGCCTAAGGCTCCAGGGCATCTAAAAGCAGTTTTATGAACATCTTCCTCATCAATGAATATTTGGTTGTAGCCAGAATATCCATCCAGCATACTAAGATATTCATGTCCTGCTGCAGAATCTATTAACATTTCTGCCACTGGCATTGAATATTCATCTTTGGGAGTTGCAGAGTTTAAATCTCTAAAATCGATGCACACTCTCAAAGACCCATTCTTTTTAATAACAGGTACTATATTAGCCAACCATTCGACATACCTTGCAGTGCGAATGAATTTGCAACGAAGTAGTCTTTCGACTTCCTCTTTGATCTTTGACAGTATCTCTGGTGCAAACCGTCTTGGATTTTGCTTGACTGGTTTTTTCCCAGGCGTCATAGGCAACTTGTGTTCGACTAACTCCCTGCTCAGACCAGGCATCTCATCATAATCCCAAGCGAAGCAGTCTTTGAATTCTTTCAACAGCTGGACTACTTCGACTTTCAACTGGGGATCAAGATTGGCACTGATGTAGGTAGGCCTTTTGGTTGCCCCCTTACTAAGGTCCACTTCCTCCAAAGGATCTTGTGCTAGCATTTTTATATTATTTGCCAACAGATCCTTTTTAAATCCCAAAGGCTCATCTTCATAGATGGCGTCGAGCCTCTGGCTTTGCCCTCCAGTTTCAACCTTATCTGGAGGTTTTGGGTCGAAGTCCTTGCCAGGACCTTCTTGATACACTTCAGAAATGGCTTCACCAGCCATATAATCATTGGCGGCTTCCAAAGCCGCTTGTAGTTTTGTTTTGGCCACATAGGCCGAAATTCTTTTCATAGCGTCGAACTCAGTCATGATCACTGAATTCATCTCCCCACCCTGTGGGCTTTATTGGAGGTGTGCCTAAGCATGACAATCTTCCTCCTGGTACCTCCCTGTCCCATCTGAAACCTTCTACAGGGTGTAAGTACAACGAATAAAACGTTTCCTCGTCAGGTGTAAACTCAAAATCAGCTGGAGGACATGGAGCAATGTTCGCCAGATGTTTCTCAAATTGCCTACTGTCCACATGATTAACAGGCACCTTAAAGTACCCTTGATCAGCTTCAATGTTTTCCACTATCCCATCTGGTCTCCAGATCGTGATTCTCTGGTGCATAGATGAGGGTACTGCTCCTACCCCATGAATCCACTCCCTTCCTAAGAGTAGATTATAGTTAGCCTTTGTTTTGACGACCATGAACACTGTTGGTCTGGTAATAGTTCCCACAGTGAGATCTACCTGAATCACTCCCAGAGTAGAACCAACTTTGCCTTCATAGTTCGACATAACCATGTTGTGGGGTTTAGTATCAGTTTCAAATTTTCCAATCTTGCTCAATAGAAATCTTGGCATCAAATTAACCGTCGCACCACAGTCTACCAAAATTTTGTTGACAGGTACGTTCTCCACCTTTCCAGTAATATAAAGAGGCTTCAAATGACCCTTCATTGCCTCCGTGGGACGCTCAAAGAAAGCATTCTGTTCTTCGATGCACCCATTGTTCATGATGTAATAGCACACAGGTTTGTGTTCCATCATTTCCAATTCAGCAGTTTGGTCTAAGTCTTCGACTTCTGAGACTTGACCAAATTCTCTTGGCATTACTGACACCACATTTACCAGAATGTCTAGGGAAGCTGCTGACTCATTGTCGAAGTTATCAGTCATATCCTCATCCTCTTCGACCTTCTTTTCTGGCTGAATAGTAAACAACTTTCGTCGTATGGGCAGTTTCTCCATTGCCCCAGCCACATTGGTGCTTGACTCTCCTTGCACCGGAGCCTCCCTAACAGCTTTTCGCCTGTGCTGCTCTCTTCGCCATTGCGATCTAGACATTGGGTTGTTACCCTTGTAATTCTGTGAAATGTATGCTGATTTGTTTATGGTGCGATTCTCTTTTCTGTACTCAAAGGACGCACCTCTTTCCACATCGAACTTCTCCCACTTTTTCTTCTGCCCTCTCCCTTCGACAGGTTTGATCCAACTACCTGTTGGTGCGTTCGCCGTTGGCTTGAACGTACCTGGCCTAATTCCTGGTGCTTGGTTTTTTAGCCCTATCGAAAGTCGCCTATGGTCAAAACCTCGGTGCCCCTTGCTCACCTTCTGCCCCCAGCTTTCGCCAGCCTTCTTAACACCTTCAAGCTTGTGGGCAGCCTTTTCATAAAAAATGGCGCTGCACCTGGGACACAGCATTACTCCAGAGTCTTTTTTCTGGCAACGATGCAATAAGTCCACGATTGTCTCCTCTGGCTTAGGGTAAGCCATTTTGTTGAGTTTCTCTTGCTCATCTACCTTACTCAATCATTCATCTTTTCGATCCGTAACTTCGACCATGTTGACATCCATTCTGTCCTTCAGGCGCATCTTGGAGAAGCTGGCTTCCAGACTTTCAGTGGTCTTTGCCAAGCAGCCACCACCTACTGCTGCTTTTGCAGCTCTTTGGGAAGCTTTTTCCCAAGCAGCTTTCTCAGCCTCCACCATCTCCTCAGCATTGACTCTCTCGACATCAGGAGATGTCTCGAAAAAAGTTTCAGCAGCCATACAGATCCAATTTTCCACCAGACAACCATCCATGTCCAGCATCTCTCCAACCAAGAGCATGTCATCTTCCAATTCCTTAACAACTTGAACTTTAGGGGCATTTCTACCCATAGCCTCATTGATGTTGATACTATCTGAACTAGAATCAGACTCCTCAGCCAACTCGACCATATTAATGCCTTCATTGACAGTTATCTTTCACCCACTCGCGGTTACATCAAAAACCTTAGCAGCATTATCCATTTCCACAAACTTATCAGCAGTTTCTTTGGTCACCAACATCAGACTGGTACCATCAACGTTTAGGCCACTTGTAGCCTTACTAGAACCTTCAATCATCACAGCACTGATGGCGAAGTCTTCAGTAACTTCTACCATGTTGACTGACTCGTCGAATCCCCCTGTGGCTTCCACCATCTGAACCTCATGAGGCTCTGTATAGTTGGCCTCTGCAACTTGCAATGGGTCAGAGTCAATCTTCATCTGGGCTTTGCCTTTTTCCCCAAACTTCAGCCTTCCCTCCTAGATAGCATTCTGCACCAAATCCCTGAAAAGAAAACATTGAGAAGTTTTATGACCCAACAATTTATGGTACTTACAAAAACCTCTTTTCTTTCTTTGTTCTAAAGGTGGCGTTTTAACACCAGCAGGCACTATCATTTGCCCATCTTTAACTAACAAATCAAAAATCTCATCACATTTAGTGACGTCGAAAGTATATGTTTTCTTAGGGAATTTGTCGTTAGATTCGACTGGATTTTTTCCTTCTGAAGGAGCTAATAATTTGCAAGCGTAAGGTGGGCCTTGCTTTAACTCAGCAACGTCAACCTCATTTTCGTCGAAACAAGATGGCTCACCATACAGACTCTCCACATCTTCCTTGCATTCGACAAACGCTACTTTTTTACCCCTACTGAATTTGGCCTTTTCTTCTTTTAGCCTTTATAGCTGTCGAACCTTATCAGCCAGCTGGGCCATATCTCTAAGATATTGGGTATCTAATTTCTTCCTAATGGAATAATCAAGACACCCAGCAGCCATTTCGACCAACTCATGTTCTGGCACTTGTGTAAAGCACCTGGCTTTAAGAAGTCGAAACCTATTCAGGTAATCATCAATTGGCTCAGTGACTTTGCGCTTGATGCTAGCCAATTCTTTCAAACTAATCTTAGTTTGCCCCATGTAGAACTATTCATGAAACAAACGTTCTAATTGGGTCCAATTGTATATGGAATTTGGAGGCAGCGTAGTAAACCATGTGAAGGCATTCTTGGTAAGGGAACTTGGGAAGTATTTGATCCTAAGGTTTTCGTCAGCTGCAACCTCGCCCGCTTCGATCAAATATCTAGCCACATGTTCGACAGTAGACTCGGTAGTATCTCCTGAAAATTTCCTGAACTTTGGAACCTTCATCCTAGGGGGAAGTTCTGCTTGGAGAATGTAGTCCACTATAGGTGATGTATAATTTGGCCTGGTGAAGCCAAAATTCATCCCATTCCTAGTCATTATCCTTTCGACCATGGCTGCAAGATTATTTTCTTCTGCTTGATTCTGGTGTCGAACCTGCCTAAGTAGTTGATCTACGTTTTGGTTCCTGTTCACCATCACTACTGGTTCTTCCTCCATCTGGTATGGCATCTGGTTTCTTGGTGGTTCAATTCTGAAATGGTCAACAGTCTCTTGATCCTCTAGGTTAGCATCAGGTATCTGACGTTGATGACGTCTTGGGATATCTTCGACCACCGTCGCTCTTCGATCCACTGCTGGTACTCCCATAAAATCAGCCATGCGTGCCACTTGTGCAGCCAGTTGTTGGTTAGTTTGGGTTGTATTTTGGATCAAAGGTTGAAAAACTTCTCCCATTGTCTGAGACAACGTATGTACCATTTGCATGTTACTTTCATCCATCTGCTGTCTCAAACAATTTATGGATATATTTGTAAGGCTAGGTGTTTGAACAGAGTAACCAACGCCTATACTCTGGTTGTTTCGTCCTCCTGATCCTGACCCTTGTAGTGGCGAAGACACAATAGTTTCTGAAAATACAGGTGGAGCATTCTGCAGGTTTTGCATCATTGATGTAGGCATACCATAGGGTTGACTCCTTGACCCTGGATGTGGAAAACCTGGTGGCGGAACGTGCCTGTACATTGTATTTCCTCCTAGGGGTGTTGGCGAATTAGAACTTTGTGGTCCTATGTATTCCAACACAGGTTGAGTATATGCTTTTGTATACGTTGATCCTGGCTCAGACACCACTAATGGAAGTGACGCCGGCCCTCCTGTCGAAGACACTGGTGATGGAGTGCTTTGAGTCCCAATACTGCTACTGGACTGAGTGTTTGAAATACTCCCTTGAGGATCAACTTGTTGATTAGCATTAGTTGCCATCTTCTTAGTGTATCTTCTCTTTGGTATCCCTTCGTTTGTTGTGGCTAACTTCCCACTTCTCAATAACATGCAACGAAAATACTTTTTCACCAAGAGAGATGAGGCTGACAAAAAGGTTTGACTTAGCACTGGGTCCCACTGGGCGTGCCAATTTGTTTACTGTGAATTTTGGTAAACAACCTCTGATCTATCAATCTAAGCGCAAATTGATTTAACTTGCAGGATCGATCACACAAATCCTAGGACATGTGCTAAGTTCGAGAGACAAGTGTAACTTAAAGAAAATGTAAACTGAACTCCACGTTCGACAATGCTGAAAACAGAATCTAACTGAACTCCACGTTCGACTACAGGCAATAAAGTAAAGTGAAAACTGGAAATTTAAAGTGATGCAAGTAAAGGGTGCAAAAATTAAAGTCGTCGAATGGGTAAAAGCTTTGAAAGTAAAATGCAACGAACTCCACGTTCTTGGAAAGTAAAGGCAGGGACAGTAAAAGTGTTGTCGAAGGTAAGGTGCTGGAAAGTAAAAGACTTTGAAAATAAATGCAATTGATTTAAAGGAGAACTTCACATTCTTGAAAATGAAAGACTTTGAAAGGTAAATTAGATGCTTGAACGTAAAATGCAGTCGAAAGTAAAACGCATAAAGTTTAAATGGCTTTGAACATAAATTTGGCATGGAAGATAAATTTCAAGAAACTGTAAAGGCATGGAAAGTAAACATGCTGAAGGTAAATTAGATTAATGAAGACAATGGTGTTACATTACGTACATTCTCACGAACTCGTTTCTCTACACGCGGGTACTTTGAGTTTCTTAGAGTAACTTGTACAAAAATATGAACACCCCATTTACATAGAACCAACTCCTATTTATAGTGCTAGGAAATAACTACTCAGTGGTGGTTACTGCTTCGAACGTGTGGATTTTGGCGCCTTCCCCTTAATCTCAATTGTTCCCACGTCCACAACTGCTCTTATTTAAATTTCAAATATTGGAAATTCCCTCCAATCTTAATATAACCACTGCAGCGCTACATTCTCATGGTCGAAGAACCCTTTCCATACTTAGCCATTTTTCAAGGTTTATCCACATTTATTCGACTCAGGCCTCTCAAAAGTTAGGTCGAAGCCTTCTTTATATTAAAAATAATTTTTTTTTTAACATTAACATAACTTTGATTTTGTCTGGCGTCGAAATTGAGGGTTAACACGACGACGAGCCTCGCGGCCCGTTGTCCCAGGAGATCTTGGCTACCCGTCTCCCAAAAGGCTTGGAGAAACCCCTGTCACTTGGCACATACAACGGGACCACCGACCCCGACGAGCACATCGAGAACATCGATGCGCTGTTAGACTACCGCGGCGTACAGGGTGCCATCAAATGCAGACTGTTCCCGACCACGCTTCGGAAGGGAGCAATGACATGGTATAAGCAACTGTCCGAGGAGTCCATTACCTCGTGGAGACAGCTGGGCAGGATGTTCTCGCGGCACTTTACAGCATCTCGCCGCCACCCCAAAACTGAGGCCTCTCTGGGAGCCATAATCCAGGGTAAAGATGAACCTCTCCGCGCATATATCGAGAGGTTCAACAAAGAAGCAGTGCAGGTCCCGACGACGGAAGAAATGAAGAAGTTTTTGCTCGAGCAGGGGCTCCGCCCAGGCTCCGATTTTTCTAAAGCCATTGGCCTCGCGCCACCGAGGAACTTAGACGCCCTCCTCCTCAAAGCCTAATCACACATTCAGTATGAAGAGAAGGTTGCGACCAGCAACGTCCGAGCATCGCGCCATCAGGAGAACGTTCGGGCATCCAAAGGAGAAGAAGCTTTGACATCTCATCGAGGTGACCGGAGGCGCGAGGACCATCCTCGTGATTCCCGTGATAGCAAGGGCCCCTCCGGGCGGTTCCATGACTACACTCCCCTGACCGTTGCCAAGGAAAAGATCTTGTCCGAATGTGCCGATTCGGAGTTCAAACAGACTGGGGTCCGCTTCCCCAAACAGCTTCCGAACAGACCAAACGTGGACAAATCAAAATACTGCCGTTTCCACAAAAGTCACGGCCATACCACGGAGGACTGCATCCATCTGAAGGATGCCATTGAAATACTGATCAGGGACGACCACCTGAAGTAGTTCGCGAAGAAGAAGGACACTCCTCGGCAGGACGCCCAGGAGTCCAAGAAGGTTGAGGAGGAGGTACCCTCCTCGGAAGACGCCAACATACAGGTCGCTATGTCCATATCGCGACCCGAGGACTTCAACGTCCCTGACGGGCTCAGCGCCCCTGCATATTTCGCGGACCACAGCCCGTGGGAGACATTTCCCTCCGCCATGTTCATCTCTGGCAGGGGTTTCAGCAAAGTCACCGTGGGCTCCGTGAAACGGAAGTTCAAACACCTGATCAACACAAGCTCCAGCAAAGTGACCACGCTTGATCGGGCACAGAAGGGCTCCGTTCCCATCTCCTTCTACCGGGAGGAACTCCTCGGCGGCTCCCCGAACTTAAGTATACCATTGCTCGTCAGAGCCCGAATGGCGAACTTCGACGTTCGCAGGATACTCGTCGACCAGGGCAGCTCGGTCGACATCATGTACTCCCAGATGTTTTCAACACTTCAGCTGGACGAATCACACCTTACCCCCTACGTAGGGTCCGATTTACAGGGATTCAACGGATCTGTAACCAAGCCGTGGGGATACGTCGATCTGATCGTGACCTTCGGTTCAGCTGAAACAGCCAGATCCATCAAGGTGCAATTTCTGGTAATCGACTGTCCGTCGCTCTACCAATGCATTTTCGGAAGCCCGACTCTAGCTGAGTTGGTAGCAGTGCCCTCAACCTTCCACCCGAAGATGAAGTATTACACTTCGAAAGGGATGGTCGCCACCCTCCACGGTGATATAGAAGCTGCCCGAAGGTGTTTCAAAGCAGCTACAAAGGGGCTCAACACCATTGCACCCAGGCCAAAAGCGTCGAGCAAGCCAACACTGCCAAGCAGCTCCGAGGAGACCAAGCCCCTGCCCCAGGTCGACTCTATCGACCTTGACAGTTGCTTCTCCGAGGACCAACATGAGGAACGAGCAGCTTCAGTAGGCCGGTCCACGTCGTCCAGCAGCAGCTCCCATCCGATGCACCCAATCCCGGATGGCAACTTCGAGATAGTCCTGTTGAGAAGACCCCCAACGAGGAGTGAAGATCGGAGCAGACATGCCTGACATCGCGAGGAAGTAGCTCAAAGCATGCCTCCGAGAGAATGCCGACCTCTTCGCATGGAGCGCCGCGGAAATGCCCGGCTTGGATCCATCCGTCGCTTGTCACCAGCTGACCATCGACCGGGCCGTCAAGGCCGTAGCACAATGTAGGAGGAAGCAGTCTCCAGAGAAAACGAAGGCTGCTGAAAAAGCTGTAAAGGACTTCCTCGAGGCCAAATTTATTTCGAAAGCCAAGTACACAACTTGGCTGTCCAACGTTGTATTAGTTAAAAAAATCTAATGGAAAATTGCGCATGTGCATTGATTATACCGATCTCAATAAGGCATGCCCGAAGGATGCCTACCCCCTCCCTAATATCGATAAACTTGTTGATAATTCTGCTGGTTTTAAACTTTTATCGTTCATGGACGCCTACTCGGGCTATAATCAAATCCCAATGGCAATGTCCGAAAAAAAATATACGGCCTTCATGACCGAATCGGGCAACTATTACTACAACGTAATGCCCTTCGGCCTGAAGAACGCCGGAGCAACGTACCAACGAATGATGAACAAAGTGTTTCGGGGAGAAATAGGCGACATGCTCGAAGTATACATGGACGACATGATCGTAAAATCCCACGAGGAAACTGATCATACCGCCCACTTGAGAAAGGTCTTTGAACAGGCCAGGAAATACAAAATGCGTTTTAATCCGGAGAAATGCACGTTCGGTGTCCGGGCAGGCAAATTCCTCGGCTTCTACTTAACGGAACGAGGAATCGAGGCCAATCCCGACAAATGCCAGGCGTTCTCCAAGTTTCCCACGCCCAAGTCCAAAAAATCCATCCAGTCCCTCAACGGGATGCTCGCGTCACTATCTCGTTTCGTGGCCAAGTCCGCCCAGCACGCCCTGCCATTCTTCAAACTCCTCCGCAAAGAGGCAGCATTCGAATGGACCGAGGAGTGCAACAAGGCCCTTCTCCATCTGAAACGGGCACTCTCAGAGCCACCGGTCCTCTCTCAACCGGACAACGGCGAAACGTTATACCTATACCTGGCCGTTGCGACCGAAGCAGTGAGTGCCGCTCTCATCCACGAGACGCCTGACGGGCAGAAGCCCATCTATTTCACGAGCAAAACGCTGCAAGGACCAGAGTTAAGATACCAACACATAGAGAAGGTGGCACTGGCCCTCATCAACGCAGCCAGAAGGTTAAGACATTACTTCCTGGCTCACACGATCCTGGTTCGAACAGATCAGCCCATAAAGCAGCTGCTCGGACGACCAGATATGGCCAGCCGAATGCTCAAATGGTCGCTGGAGCTGTCCGAATTTGACATCCAATACGAAGGCAGAAAAGCCCTCAAGGCCCAAGCTCTGGCCGACTTCGTCGCCGAGATGACGTTCGCAGACTCCCCCGCGAGCGAAGCACGTAAATGGACCATCTTCGTCGACGGTGCCTCAAGCTCGGCAGGAAGCGGCGCGGGCATCATACTGGAGAGCGACGAAGGAATTATCGTCGAGGTATCACTCACGCTGTCTTTCCCAACCTCCAATAACCAGGTAGAATATGAAGCCTTCCTCAATGGGCTACGCCTTGTCGAGGACCTGGGCGCACAAGAAGTCGTCATTTGCACGGATTCACAACTCGTGGCCCTCCAGGTCCGGGGTGAATACCGAGCCAAAAATGACAACCTGACCGAATACTTGGCCCTGGTAAAGAAGGAAATGGCGAAGTTCACAATAGTGGAAGTGAAACATGTTCCCCGCGAACATAACGTGCGAGCAGACGTGCTATTCAAACTAGCCAGCACGAAGAAGAAAGGCGGAAATAAGTCCGTCATACAGGAAGTACTTCCTCGACCCAGCATCGAGAAGGCCTCCCCGACACTCGACGTGCAAATGATCGGCGACAACAACTGTTGGATGACCCCGGTCTATAACTATCTCGCCAAAGATAGACTCCCGTCCGACCCAAAGGAGGCCAGCATAGTCAGGCGAAGAGCCTGCTCTTATGTCTTGGTCGAAAATAAACTCTACAGACGGGGATTCTCCATTCTGCTGCTCAAATGTGTCGAGGAGGAAATGGTCGCACACATCCTGTGCAAAATCCACGAAGGAATCAACGCCCAACATCTTGGCGGAAGGTCCCTTGCTCGAAAGGATCTCCGTCCAAGATACTACTGGCCGACCATGCAAAACGACGCGAAAGAACACGTGAAGAAATGCGACAAATGCCAACGGCACGGGGACATGCACCTGGCTCCGCCTAACGAGCTCAAGGCTATGTCCTCCCCGTGGCCATTCGCCTGGTGGGGCCTAGACATCCTAGGACCCTTCGTGGTAGGATCAAGTCAGAACAAATATCTCATAGTGGGCGTGGACTATTTCACAAAATGGATAGAAGTAGAAGCTCTAGCCAAAATAACTGCCCTCAACATCCTGCATTTCTACAACGAAACATCCTTGCACGTTTCAGTATTCCCCAAGCGATAGTAACGGACAACGGGATGCAATTCATAGACAGGAAGTTTTAGGACTTCGTCGCCCAACTGGGCATGAAGCAACACTTCGCATCCGTCGAGCACCCCCAAATAAACGGGCAGGCTGAGGCAGCTAACCGAGTCATCCTTCGAGGCCTCAAGCGAAGGATGGACGAAACAAAGAAGGCATGGGTCGAGGAACTACACAGCGTGCTCTGGGCATACCGTACAACTCCACACTCAACGACCGGGGAAACACCTTTCCGCCTAGCATACGGAATCGAGGTTGTAATTCCTGTCGAAGTTCACGTGCCCTCTAGGCGGACAGAGTCGCCCCTGGACGAGGAGATGAACGACGAATCTTTAAGAGAAGAGCTCGACCTCGTTGAGGAAATCAGGATCGGGGCAGCCCTCCACGAAGCCTCACTAAAACAAAAAATTACCATCAGGCACAACGCCAAGGTGATACGGCGAGAGTTTGACGTGGAAAGCTTCGTTCTAAGAAGAAACCACAAAGACTCTCGCGAAGGCAAACTAGCAGCCAATTGGGAAGGACCCTATCGCGTCCGGGCAAAGACGGAAAATGGGGCCTATTACCTAGAAAATATCACTGGGGAAGAACTTTCTCGACCATGGAACGCTGAAAATCTAAAACAATATTACAGCTAAATCCTCGGTTCGACCCGTCGCAATGACGAACGTCAGCTACCAACCACTATGCGCGTCTAGGTACAAGCGTCGCATACGATTAAAGCAGAACCCCGCTCAGTAACGAGCCGGATAACTACTCGACAGCGGTCCTCGATCGAGCATCACCGTCGTCAAAGTACCATGATTGGCAGAACCCCAGATCGCGATGGGACGTTCACGCCGCGAACTCAGGCCTCAAACGCGACCTGAGCTCCGCTCCCCGAACACATCTATTACGAGCAATCCCCCCAAAATATTCGCACTAGTCAAATACCCCCTAACACGTGCGGACATACATTCGCAGCGAGCATGCATACAACACTTAGCAAAAACAAACGCAAGTAAAATCATGCAGAGGACAAAGCCAGAAATATAATAGGTTAACATAATGGGTGACCACGAGGGCCACAATTATGCTTAATTACATAAAAAAGGGGCCAAGCCTCCCCCCCCCCCGAAAAGAAAATAAATTACAATGGTTCCACGGCATGCAGGCCGGACAAAATACAACAACATCAAAATAACAACCTCCTCACTCATCAGCATGCTCGGCAGGCTCTGGCTCGGGTCCCTGATCCTCTGCAGGCTGATCCTCGGGGGTACTTATAAGGAGACCGTCGGGCACGATGATATGGCCATCCTCAACATGCGCCAGGTAGTGAGTACCCTCGACAGAAATTTCAAGCTCAGGGTTCACCACCCGCAGTTGAGCCACGGCGTTTCTGAAGGACTCCTCCGCAACGGCGATGCCATCATCTTTGGCCAGCAGCATACGAGCAACCAGCTCGGATCTAGTCTTTAAATTTCTCACATCGTCCGGCTCGTCGACACCCGGGGCATTGACCGCCCTCAGCTCCCTAATCAGCTCCTCAACAGCTTTTTTCTCCGCCGCCAGCGTAGAGTTCTCCTCCTTCAGCCTGGCCGCCTCTTCTTCAGCCTTCTTCCGAGCCTCGCCGGCACCCTTAACCACTTCCTTGAGGGATGCCATAGAAGCACGGGCAGCATTGAGTTCAGACTCAGTTGCAGAGTCCCTTTCAGCATAAACAGCTGCCATCTCTAGCATCCTGACCAAGGCAGAAGCGTCTTGGGCCACCAGCGCCCTCTTGCTCGGGCGATCCATACCTTCCAAGCGAAGAGATTCCGCCCGGGGAACGACTAAAGAGTTACCTTCGAAAAACCTCCTATCGAGGATGCAGGGAGGAAGCTCGAACTTCCCTTTCTCCGTTACCCGAGTAAGGTCCACGACATCAGTTATCCTTGGCCGCTTGGGACGCCCGACTAAAGACAGGGGAGATCCCCGGGAAGCAGGAGTGGGAGAAGTGGAGGTCCCCGCAGCAGATTGCGCCGGAGGAGGAACACGGGCACCAGCAAACCGAGATTTCGGAGGAGCCGTTCCAACTTTGTTCCTCGCCAGAGCATTCCTCGCAACCCGATCACGAGCCTGAAGCATCTCACCTGCACAAACAAAACACGAACACATTAGATACGAGGAAAAGAAATGACATGAACAAAATCTAAATAACTAAGACTACCGAGCAACTTCTCAGCGTCCGTAGGAGTCTTGCACTCCAGCAGTGCCTTAACATTGATGAATCTACGCTAAACTCTCTGGCTCCCATCCTCCTCGAAGATAGGAATGCCCTTGCTCTTCCAACACTCAGCAAGCCGGAAAGAGTTGACCCAGTTCACCAGCGCCTCATACGCCGCGGCGTCCTGCCCGAGCAGCTCGCTCGGTTGGAAGACATAATCACTGGGCTCCTTGGTGAAGTGGTCGGGTGACCAGTGGATGGGGAACTTGTAAAGTCTCCGCCCAATATACCTCCCTTCCTCGTCGTGCAGCTCGTTCCCGTCCTCGTCAACCTCTATCTCCCATACGTATGTGCTGTCCTGAGCAGCTTCGGATAAGGGTTCAACGACATAATAACGTTCCTTGAACGTCCTTATTGACTCCGAAAAAGGCTTGAACAACTTGCGGGGCTGCTTCAACGAAACCCAGCCGTACTTCCTCCCCGACAGATACCGCTGAAGATGGAAGACAGTGAAGAATAGAGGGAGAGTAGTCCCTATAGCAAGATGCTTGTACACCAACTCAAACGCCCGGATAAAGGCCAGAGAGTTCGGATGCAGCTGCGTGGGGGCAAACCTTAAATGCTCGAACACTGATTGCTGGAAATCGGTGAACGGCAGCCTCAAGCCCAGCTCCTTGAAGGCATATTCGTACATCGTAAAGCAGTCCCCGAAGTTTGTGCAGACCCGTTCGACCTCGGAAGGGAAGTGCACCTTCCACTCTTTCTCCACCCCGACTTCAGTAAAAACGTCCCCCACAAGCTTGGACACGTGCTCAGCAGGCTCGGCCACCTCCCATTCCTCCGCGGAATCATCAGCAACATCCTCGTCCATATCGTCCCGAACCTCTTCTTCCCCGACATCACTTGGAGAGCTCGAAGCCGTCGAGCTACTGTTGTCCGAGGATCCTGTTTCCTCCTCAGAGGTGTCTAAAATAACTTCTCTATCTGGCCCCGTCGCCATGTCGATCACCTGAAAAGTAGAGAAGAAAGTGAATTCGACAACAAATCAAATCCACCCTTCCACCGCTAAGTCAAGTGAAAAGGCGCGCAAAGGGCTGAGGACAAGGTCCCCCGCCTAAGCCCTGACATCAAATATGGAGCTGAAACCTCCCCGCGAGGAGACGCTCGAAACGAATCATCCCCCAGCGAGGAGCTTCCCCGGACTCATACCCAATTTCCGTTTGAAGCTTCGTCTGAAATCGCAAAGCCTCACCGGAATCTGGGTGCGTTCTACCGGAAAACTCATCATCCGCCCAGAAGACAAAAAGTCACGATGGTTAGACAAGCGTCGCCATCGCGATGACGCCGTCAACCAAAACATACTACCAACTCCGGTGACATGTTAGAAGTAGAAAAATGGCACAGCCACCGTCCACCACCAACAATCGCCGGAGACTCACTCGTTTTGTCCTCTAAAGCTAACCCTAACCACATGCAATCTAACATTAACAACTAACAGAAGTAGAACAAGCAAAGGATCGGAACACTTACTTGTTTTGAGTAGAAGAAAGTGTTGCTCGGAAGCTTGTAACGGTGGTCGGAGAGGCAGAAAACGGTGTCGGGCAAAAGCTTGAAGGAAGCAAAGAGAAATCGGAACTGAAAAATTCCAAGTGGAACGATCTTCCCCCTTTTATACAAAGGGGCACGTGCAAACACGCGCTCGTAGGCCATAATGACTACCCACTAGCCATCATTGCCTATTAACTGCCACACGGAGCTCGAGGCACACGTGGCAACCCAACGTTTCCAATTCTGTCTGACCATTAGTCTCCCCGAACACCGGGCAATAATGTCACGACCACTAATCTCACGAACATCTGGGGTCACGAGCACTTGGAGACGATCCTCTTCGTCTTTATACGACGACTCCATACTGCCTCCCCGGAGCAACAAGCAGTCCTTAAGTCATCACTCTCATGCTCAGGAGCAACGACTTGGGGGGCTCCTGTTCTGGACTGGACCAATGGCTAGAATTGACCAAATCCGCCTCTGCTCCAGAGCGGCCCAAGTTGCCTAAGTCCAATCCACAGAGGGGGGCAAAAGTTACCTTTCTGTCCCTCAAACCCGGCAAGAACGCAACGTTCCTCCCCGGATTTTGATGCCTGTCACGCACGGCTTCCTCGCTCCCCGAACAGTCAAGGGCAGGTGCTCGAAACCATGCCTGTGCCCGACACAACGGCTAGTTTCGGGCACCCTGCCCGACGTAACGGCTAGTTTGGGTAGTTACCTATTCTTTGGGGGAAACAGTTATTTCGCCCCGAAAATAGGACCGTTGACCACGCGCTGGGGGCTCTATATAAACCCTCTCGCTTGAGAGGGTCAGGTATCCAATATTCACCCTAAGAATTCATACTTTGTACTTGCTCCTTTTCTCTGACCCTTTCTTACTTGAGCGTCGGAGTACCTTGCAGGTACACCCCCTCCTCTCCATACGACCAGCATCCCTGACGCACTTGGCGGCCTGATTCTACAGGATCTGATTCAGCCCTCACGATCAAAATTTATAAAAAAAATTAATAGTAAGATGCCAATTATTAAAAAACTGAAACTAGATTTATATTTTTACTCCAAATATGAAACTAGTTATTGACTTTTTAAATTATAATTATATTACATAGAGAGTATGCATTATAAAAAGAAAAGAAATAAAAAAACACAACTTTATAAAAGTTGAAGTAAAATCTAAAGTGAAGTTTATTCTCATCTGTCTTCTTAATGTTTTAAAATTAGATTAATACGATTTTGCTTAACATGATATATTTTTAAGCTTATGGCTTATAATTTTATAGGGTAATAAAAGATATAGTTTCTTATGACGAGTTTATAATTTATTTTAATGGATTGTAGGGTAATAAAAGATATAGTTTCTTATGACGAGTTTATAATTTATTTTAATGGTTTATAGTTATTGAGAAGATTTTAAGTTTCACATTAATTAAATATAAACTGTGAAAAAAATTTATATAGAGTAGAAATCTTTCACTTTACACATCGATTTTGTAAAAATGAATTATGTCAAATTTCTAATTCACACACTAAACCCAAAACGAGTGTTAGATGTGAAGGGTTGTATTAAAAATATTTTAAGTCCCACATTAGTTAAATATAGAGCCTAAATAAAGTTTATATAGAATTAACATCCATCACTTTACAATCTGATTTGGTAAAGATGAATTAGGTCAAATTCAAATAATAAATTATTTTTTAAACGCTATTTTAAATAGCGTTTTAGTTCATATTGTATAATTTATTTTCTTTTTGCTTTTTCTCTTATTATTTTAACTCAAATTCTCTTTTATCATTTAAATTTTATTTTAATTTAAAATAAAACAATTATTTATTAAATGCAAAGAATTCCAAACAATTATGTTATTTTTTATTTATTAATTAGTTGAACCACTCATTTTAACAAATACTTCAATTATTAACTTATCAATTATTAGTAATCAGTCTCATTAACTATAAATTATTAGTCAACAATTATAAACTATAAATCATCGGCTAATTCATCAATCAATTACTATTTTTATATAATTCAATTCATAGTTTAATCTCAATAACAAAACTATACAACTATTGAATTGAGTTGAACTAGATGGCCATATCTCTATGAAGTTAACAAATTATAAAACCTAAAAAATATCAAAAGTATAAATAAAAAAATCTATTAAATATATATTTTTTTCAATTTCTTTCATGAACAGAAATGAAGGTCTGACAAATAAATTTTTATGTCCTTCTACTTTTTAAAATTTTAATTTATAAATTTACTTTTTATTTTAATTTTTTTTTTAATTTTTTAAAATATAATTATAAAACAACTTCATTTTAACTTTTAAAAAGAAGAAAAATACAACAAGCTTGAATTTCTTCAATTTGCAACAATCTCATGTTTACTTGTTTTGACCGATTTTCATCCTATTTACTGGTTTTGACTGATTCTCGTCAGTTTTCACTAATTTGATTACATGATGATCCAATAATCACAAGTCTTACTCTCCTCACTATTTGCTTTCCTGTATCCCACAAGTTCAACATTGCAATTGCACCGTCTCAAAATAGAATCCAAGAATTTTACGCTTTCAAAAGATGCAATCACTTTATCTCTGGTATGCTGGTGGTTAGGGGTGTATATGAGTTGGGTCAACCCACAAAACCCAGTCAAATCTACTTAAAAATTTCTAAAAAAAGTGGGTTAGGTCGGACATTTGGATAGATATGGGTTTAAAAACTAAAAAATCCATCAAAAAAATCGGATTTCGGGTAAAATCAGACCCAACGCAAAAAACTCACTGACCCACTAATCAAACATTTATTATTACAATTTTAATAATTTTGATAAATATTAACTTAGTTGTTACAACTTAAATCTCTTAATATTTACTATTTTAATGAACTATGACTTTAATTAATTTTGAATGTTTTACTTTTTAATTATTTTGATACTAATACAATTTTATGTCATACAACTTTAGTTTATTAGTATTTTATGATAATTTTTATTTGTTGATGATATCATTTATTATTTTATGACGTTAAAAGATAGTAAAAATAAGTTATCAAATTTATTTTAAAAAACAAAAATGTTGAGTAATTTTTATGAAAAAAATATGACGAATCATCATTTAGTCATTTAATATTAATAAAATAGAAATTTCTTTTGGGCAACCCACTACTCAACCCAATCCAACCCGAAAATTAATGGGTTTGTCCAAACCAACTAATTGGTGTATAAGATAGTTATTTTATCTCACCCAAACTACAATGTTCTATATGAATTGAATATTGGGTTTGACTAAACCCAACTCAAACCGGCCATATACACCCCCTACTGGTGGTTGTTGTTCCGTCTTTTGATATTATTTATTAGAGCATGATAAACATATGAAGGAATACAATCTCACTTAGCATTCATTGTCTACTAAGTATACATTGTTTTATTAATTGTTTATGGTCATGTATATTGTACTTCATATTTATGTTGGTCTTATAATTTTAAAAAGGGTTAAATAAGTTTTAGGTCCCTTTAAATATAGCGATTTTCAATTTTAGTCCTTCAAAAATTTTTTTTTAAGAATTGGTCCCTACAAGATTTTCCGTCTTAATGAATAGTCCCTGACGTCAAATGAGAGTAACGGCTGCTGATGTGGCTGCGCCACATGACGATTTCTTCCATTTTTTTATTTTTTATATTCATAAATCCAGAATTCGTAGCTAATTTGTAGCTAATTCGAAACCAATTCCTAGCTAATTCAGAAAATTGAAACTTTCAAAACCCAGTATTCGTAGCTAATTCGAAACCAATTCGTAGCTAATTCTGAAAATAATTATCAATGACTATAGAACAAAATTTTGGCTCTTCCTGTTGACACTTCGTGACATTCCTAGGTATGCATGGAAACATTACACCGGAGAAATAGTCTAGTGATCATGTCACAATGTGGTGCCAAAGGATTTCCTATCAATATCGGCCAAATGGTTGCCTGCGTTGGTCAGCAGTTAGTTGGAGGTTGTCGTGCTGCTAATGAGTTCACAGATAGGAGTCTTCCTCATTTCCCTAAACAAGCAAAAGACCCTGCTGTATGTTCAGTTCTCATGATTTAGAATCCAATCCCTGATTACCATTAACTCTTGATTTTGGCTATTACCTTCATTATGCATTACAGTTTGCTGCTGTTTCCTACAATTTAAACTGTTATGTTACTCTTGATGCAGGCAAAAGGTTTTGTTGCTAATACCTTTTATAGTGGATTGTCAGCAACTGAGTTTTTCTTCCATGCAATTCAAGTGAAAGAAGGGGTTTGTACAAAGGTAGGGTTCATATTTCAATATGATATGCGTAAGATATTCTTAATACACATATTCTTTCGATGGTATAAAAATTAATTATTATAGTAGTTTGGAAGTACTATGATGACCTCTTTTGATTGATAAACAATACTATGGTATCTTTTAGGAAGATTTTATTGTGGGTTTATTGATGTGCTTTCCAGGGTGAGATATATACCTGGTTGCTAAAACCAGCTAATTTTCATTTGACTTATAATTAATGGTTCTGGAAGTTGAAATATATTTTATTTTACTTATATTTGGTCATTTGGTGTTATTGAGGGAAGTATAGTGAAATTGGTGTATCTCTTCATCTTTATCAGGGTTGTAAAAAATTAGGACCAATAAGATTAAGTAAATTGGTGTGGTAATATTATGGATGCAGGGGTCCATGATGATTATAAAACACGGAGCATTCCTTTTGGAATGTTATTCATTTTAGATGATAAATCATTTACTGGGTGGCAAACTATTGGGGTCCAATTTAGTTTCCTTGTTGTTTATGGTTTTGCAGGAAAATGTTGAAGACGATAGATATGTGTCTCGGAGATTAGTGAAAGCTTTAGAGAACTTGTTTTCACATTATGATTGTTCCGTAAGAAATACTAGTGGTGATATTGTTCAATTTTTGTATGGAGATGATGGCATGGATCCAACAAGCTTGGAAGGAGAAAATGGGAAACCATTAAATTTAGAGAGGTTATTACTCAAAAGCAAGGTTTGAGAGCTTTTCTTCTCATTCTCTTTGTACAATATTTACTTTTTAAAAGTCTGTTCTTTGTTCTCACTCTTTCTGAATTGTAGGCCATATGTCCCAAAGATGGAGGTGATGAAGATTTTTCACCAGATGTGTGTGAAGTAGTTCGTGAGAAGCTTTTAAACCTTTCTTTGTCTGGTAGACAGCTAGAGGTATTTATGGTCTTGTGCCCTGGTGTTTAATCCAATTTTCTTATTTTATGAGCTTTTTATTCCTGTTGTTATTCTTTTTTGCCTTGGTTTGGTCATTGATATTTTGTTGTTTAGGTAGTGTCTTAGCTGTTCAATTCGCTTATATATAGAAGAGAAAGGCGGGAACTCCAATTGGGGCAATTGGAGCTCTTAGTATTGGAGAACCTGTGGCCCAGATGACTCTGGAAACTTCTCGCTTTGCTGGGGATGAAACCAATTCCCAGAATAAGAATCATGGATAGAACAAAATTTTGAAAGAATAACTCATGGAAATATTGTTGATACACATGTTGATGTTAATGAAAAAGGATTAATATTCATTATAATTTTAGGGAGTTCTGAATTCTAATGTTCATAATTCTTAAATATATTACAAGTATTTGGTGTTAGTCATTGATAATTATTTTCAGAATTAGCTACGAATTAGCTACGAATTGGTTTCGAATTAGCTACGAATTAGCTACGAATACTGGGTTTAGAAGGTCTCAATTTTTAGAATTAGCTAGAAATTGGTTTCGAATTAGCTTCAAATTAGCTACGAATTATGGATTTATGAATATAACAAATAAAAAATGGAAGAAATTGCCACGTGGCGCAGCCACATCAGCAGCCATTACTCCCATTTGACGTCAGGACTATTCATTGAGACGGAAAATCTTGTAGGGACCAATTCTTAAAGGAAAACTTTTGAGGGACTAAAATTGAAAATCGCTATATTTAGAGGGACCTAAAACTTATTTAACCCTTTTAAAAATGATCACAATGGTCCTTTAGTTATATAAACTGAATTATTATGTTAGTCACTTTTATTTATTTTTCTTAAACGATGTTAAAAATGACTATGCATGACATCCTGTTAGGATTGTGTGGCATTAGCACGTTTGTGGCCGATTAAGTGACGAAAATACCTTTCACTAAAATGTACTTTTTGGATTTTAAATGTCATCTTCATAACTTTATTTATGACTATTTCTTAATACACCACCCATATTTTTTATACACCCCGTGAAATTTCGTTTTTGCCCCCCAGTTCCGGATATGCACATCCGGAAGCACCGTTTTTTAAAAAAACGTTGCCTTTTTCTGGATGTGCAAATCCGGAATGACAATTTACATGTATTCCGGATGTGTACATCCGAAAAAATGGGATATTTATTTTAAAAAATAATAATAATAATGTATTTTAACAGAGTAACGATCATCCAGCAATCATGACAAACATGACCTCTGTAACCATAAGTTATATATCCAAAAAAGACACTGTGAATATCCAAACTCCCAAATCTATCCTCGAACATTGTAGGACAAATCAAGATCAACAGTAAAACATTACTTCTTTGACGTTATCCAAGATAAATGACACCAGAGTCGACACAAAGTTGGTGGTACTCCTATTACCACTTGCAGAACCAATGGACTGACTTTGGGTCACAAGATACAGAGGAATTATTTCTTCTCAAGTTCATTGCGAGGAGATAATTCAAGATCTCTTTAAAATAACAGTGGATCCTTAGAAGGGAAATCGACCCGCTGGAATGATAAGATAATTTTGTTAGATTTATGTATTCCTCATGATAGGATAATTCAGGGAGTGGCGTGTGCCTTTCTATAAATCAACTGGGTTTAAGCCTAAAAAGATTATATTTTACAGGTTCGCGTTGGTTTTTTCTAAATGATACATACTGATGTCTATTGATGTATATGTATATATTATAACTTGTATATTAATGATACAGTTCCTCCTGCTTATTATGCACACATGCTAGCTTTCCGCCCTCGATACTACATAAGTGAAGTCGAAAATTCTGATTCTGGTTCTGCAAGTGATAATAGGAGTACCACCAACTTTGTGTCGACTCTGCTGCCATTTATATTGGATAACGTCAAAGAAGTAATGTTTTACTGTTGATCTTGATTTGTCCTACAATCTTTATATAATCCTTTTAGGCTTAAACCTAGTTGATTTATAGAAAGCCACACGCCACTCTCTGAAAACCAAAATGTTTATATTCATGACCGTAAATCTGTTGTTAACTTTATCAGAATGCCGAAGACAACCATTATATTGACGGAGAGACTCCAACCCTAGAGTTTGTTATAACTTCTGATGAAATTACTGCTACTGGTGCACCAGCCACATTACTTATTTTCAATAACGAAAAGGGTTTATCTCCGAAAAATATTGAGTCCATCTGTAGTGTTGGAGGATCAACAAAAAAAGATAACAGGAGCAGTGGTTACACTGGAGAGATACGGAGAACAAAGTTTCCTATTGGAGAGATATGGAGAACAAAGTTTTTTAACCCCTTGACTCAAGATCTTCATTATGCTGTCAAGACCTTCTCGCTCCCCTCATTCGAATGTATATTAACTTGCGATGATATATTAACGTATGCGACCAACCGACAAAACTGATTTAAAAAAAATAAAGTTATGCTATTTTTCGGATCTGCAGATCCAAAATTTTAAAAAATAAAGCTATACTATGTTTCTGGATGTGCACATCCGGAACACATCAGCGTTTTTAAAAAAAACGGTGCGTCCGGATGTGCACATCCGGAATCTGGGGGCAAAAACAAAATTTCACGTGGTGTATAAGAAACATGGGTGGTGTATTAAGAAATAGTCTTATTTATACTCATATAAAGATTAAGAACAAATCCCTAAATTTATATGAGTTGATAATTCATCAACTCGTATTTTTTAAACTCATACCTGAATTAAATCATAGAATGAAAGCAAAAATTTACATGTGTTTGTCATTGGGATTCCTTCATGTTCGGGAGTATGTGATCTTTCAGTTTGTAAAATTTATTAGAATTTCTTGAATCTCTTCTGATGGGGATGAAAAGAGAATCCTGATGAACCATGTTTTTCTATCTACTCTACAAATTGGGACCACAACCCATATAAATAACCTTAGAGTGTGTTTGGATGAGGAATTTGAGAATTTTTAGGGAATTTAAAATTTTAAGTAATTCAAATGATTCAATTGAAATTCATTCATTTTTAAATTCTTTTGTTTGGATGGAGTATTAAATGATTCAATGTACAAAATTTGGGGCCATTTTCATAATTTTTAAAGCTTTTGGGTCAAATTTAAAATATGAAAAATAGGGATCAATTTGTAATTTTTGAAAATTTGAAGGGACCAATTTGTAAAATTTGAAATTTATTAGGGACTAATTTGCAATTTTTTGAAAATTTTGGGGGTGCATTTGAAATTTTCATAAAATATGAGGACCATTTTGGAAAATTTGAAAAATTAATAATAAACAATTTAAGATTTATATTATATAGAGTTAAGAAGCAATTTGAAATTCTTTACTTTTTGGTGTCATTTTAAATTCCTTAAATTTAACAGGAGTAAAATACTCCATAAATTTACATCATTTTAACAATTCTCCATATTTTTTATCCAAACAATGGATTTTGATCAAGTCATTTCAAATTTCCTCAAAAAATTACTTTCCCTCATTAAAATCCTTCATCCAAACACACTCTTAGAGTTATTTTTTAGTTTGTAATATTCAAATTTTCCACCTCATCAAATTAGATATTGACTGATGGTATCTACACAATAACCTTACTTCTCATGACATTTATGTTTTTAGCCACAAACTTACTTAATATTAATTAGACTCTTTTTAAGTATTGACTAAGTAAATAATGACCTTAACACCTTAATTGTTACATTTGTGACCCAAAATTCTTACAATCTCCCATTAGTCACATATGTAACTTTACACATATGTTAGACTTTATGAGCTCAAAATTTGCCATTATATATACTTCAAGCACATCTAAATAATCTCGTCAATTAGTCATGTTAGTATACAAAACCAAAGTGATTTTCGTTATATCAATCATAACTAAACCCATCAATGATCACTAATGCCGACATAATTAAATGACATAGATTCATCATGAAATGTGTAGTATTAAAATCACACGGATTTGGTATGTTCATGTCAATTTTCAACTGGTCCTACTTTAATTTAGTGAGATCGTTTAATAACCTTATTGTACAAAGTGCAATTAGGTGAATATTAAACTTTATTAATTGGAAAAAAAATCTAAGATAAGAGTGTGCATACATAATACCAAACATAGAACGCAAAATTCATAAATGACTAACTCACACAAACCCAAAGATTCCTCAAACCATGAAACACCCATGTGAGCAGTGTGCCCATGAAAGACCTTGGATGGAAGACCTTTTGTAAAAGGATCTTCTATCATGGAGTTCGTCCCTGAATTTTCTATGGAAATTTGTCCACTTTGTACCATTCCTAAACAGCTAGAAATTGATGTCATTATGTTTTGACTTGGTCGAGCACCTATTATTGTTGGAATATAGAACAAATGATTTATCATCACAGTATTTAAGGTGACAAAAACACAAGAAGGGGGGTTGAATTGTGTTGAATTTTTTAAAGCTTTTTCAACTTCTGCTTCTGATAGCTTTCAATCAGATTCTGAACACTTAGTTCAGAGTTTGACTTAGACAAGCTTGGACAGGTTCTGAAGATCCTTATCAAATTCTGAGCCAGAATCTGGCTTGGAGGATCAGAGTTTACAACAGCGGGATATTTAAGTACAGAAGCAAGGAAAGTAAAAGCAAAGACACAAGCAGTTATCCTGGTTTCTCTCACAACCTGAGAGTAGTCCAGTCCCATTGCACTTCAAAGGGAAATCCTCTATACCCAAACAGATTACAAATGCTCAAGCACACAAGCAAGAGACTTCCAAATGCTCAAGTACACAATGCAATTGACTTCAAATGCTCAAGCACTAAAGCAAGAGACTTCTAACTCTAAACAAACTGTTAGGAGATTTGGGTAAAACTACATTTGATATACAATAAGAGGTGTAACGAGAATACAACTTAGAAAGACTCTAATACTTAAGAACTTCTAAAATATACAAAATGTTAAGATGTTCTAAGTCTAACAAATTTGACAAAGTAGTTTCTCTTTGAATGTCGATGTTCAGAGTCTGTATAGCAGTGGTGTATTGAAGCTTGGTTAGTCTTCTTCTTCAAGTCTACAACTCCTTATGTAATACCCCATACTATTTAAATACTTAATTGGATATCAGATGAGATCAAATGAGTATCTATGTGCTCTATCTTTGGTAAATTGGATTAATGGAAATCCTCTGAGTACTTTAAGTATTATTAATTGGGATCAATAGAGCAACTAATGAACTATGAAGAGATCAATGAGTTTAATTCAAGAAAAGATTTTTAAGGTAACTTTAATAACTGATCAATTGGTCGAGGCGACAAAATATCAATTGGAGATATTTTACTCTATTGGATTATATTATATAATATATATATATATATATATATTTGTTAGAAAATAAAAAGATAGTAAGAAGAAGAAGAAAAGAAGGAATAGAGAAAGAAAGAGGAAAGAAGAGAAAGGAGAAGAGAAAAGCTTGGAAGAAGAAGGAGAAGCTTGGATTCATCATCTCATCTTCTTCAATCTGCTCTTCGATTACCAGGTCGGTTCTAGATAGAGACTTTAGAGTATAATTTCTTGAGGTTTTAGAGTTAGGTTGGATTTTGGGAAAAATGGGTCTTTTTGCAAAATCAAAGAATCTAACGGTTGAAGTGTGTTATAAATTGCATAGCATGATCAAAATATGTGTAGAATCCTCTATTGATAATTGTTATGAAGTTTGGATTGGTTTGATTTGGATGGAAATCTTGGGGTTTTGTGTAGAAACTATGTGTTAATGTTGGAAATCATGTTTTATGAAGTTTGTTGGATAAACCATGATAGGACCATGATAGTATACTTCTATTGGTTGTTGGGTATGGTGTTGAGGATGAATTTGTAGGTTGGAAGTTGCGGTAAAAAAGGTTTATTTTTCTGCATAACGCAGAGCGCGCTTAGCGCGAGTATGCCCGCTTAGCGCGGTCTGGAGAATTTTCACCCCTTCCAGGCAGCGAAGAGCGCGGTTAGCAGGGGTGGGGCCCGCTTAGCGCGACCTGGAACAAAAGAAACTATTCTTTACAAATCCATAACTTTTGATCCGTAACTCGGATTGAGACGTTCTTGATATTATTGGAAAGCTATGACAATCCTCTACCCAATAAAAAGTGGAAATTAGGGGTATGATGCGGGATTAATTATTTAGTGGAAAATGAATGAAGTAATGTTTATTTGATATGTTGAAATTCCATATCCTTTGGATCGTAACTTCGATCGAGACATGGAAATAGTCGTTAAAAGCTATGGAAATATCCTATGCTATAAAATTGAAAAGTATTGATTTCGATACCCGATTAAATAAATCGAAGGGAACCCGAAAGTGATGTCTTATGTGATTCTATTATACAATTGTAATATGCTTTTGTATAACTTGTGATGGAATTATTATAAGTAATTCAAAATGTTCAATTGTAATATGCCTTGCCTGATATTAATGTTAAACCTAATTGAGAGAATATGCATGTTTAAAATATGAATTAGGAAGAGTGAGGAAACTTTACCCCAAAACAAATGGCATAGTTAATGATAGTGGAACCTAGTAATGGCTAGGAAATTGATGAATAACTTAATGACAACGCTCGTGAAGAAGAGGCCGAGACGTGTGTCCAATACCGAGTGGTATAGAAAGAGTGAAACACTATTATGGAACACGTGTAATTGTTATGTTTTATTGAAAGGAAAAAGAGGCCTAAAGGCTAATGTGGCCTAGAATTATTGAATACAATTATGGTTGTATGTGAATCACGAGATCGTAACCATTATCCTATTATCTGTCATTTCATGAGTAACGAGCTCCTCTGTAATGAATGCACGATTTCTTGGTAGGTTTGATTCCCAATGTTATAGTATGAATTAAGCCTATATGGTAAAGAGACTTGTGACAGTGTATGGGTCGTGTAAAGTGACAATTTAAGGTGATAATGTGTCCCTTATTTCCGAATCCATTTCGTATGCCAAGAAATCTACGAGGGTCCATGACTCGTTCCTACTTCTAGACGTAGAAAAGGTCGGGAGAGAGGGGATGCCTTGATAAGGTTATCGATAAGTGAATGTTTTGAGTAACGGGCTCAATAACGTGTTTCCATATAGTGTGAGAATGTTTGAACTCAAGGTCTAGTTCCTTTCCCCCGACTTGAGTTAGGCAAAGATAGAACCTTGTAAAGCCGAGAGAATCCATAAGATAGGGAACTCACTGAGATTTGATGTATCTCACCCCACTATTGTTGATTATTTTCAGGTATTGAGTACAGGTTTGATTTACAAGTGGAGCTATGCTTGGATGTTTCAAGAGAAGCTTAGTTGAGCTTATTTCCGCTGTGTATTTGTAGTATACAATTGAGGACACTGTATATTGCTCTTAGATTTTATATTTTTGGCTAATTTCCATATCTTGTACCATAGATTGTATTATGTTTTAGAATGGTCAAGTATGTGAATTACGCCATTAGGCACTTATGATGGTGTCAGTACCAAATAAAATGCTTGTATTGTATTATTCTAGATAAATATTATACAGGGCGTTACACCTTATATAGAGAGGAGAAAAAGAGACGTTGAAGACATTTACCAAAAGGTTGCAAAAACTTTGTACTTGATTAAACACATCAAGAAAAAAAACCTTTTTGCAAGAGGAATCATCTGTTGAAGCTCAGACAACCAAGAGAGAGATGTTTCTTAATTCTTCACATGATCAAAAGGTTTATGAGTCTGTTAGAGTTGTCTTGATTTAAGAGACTCTACTTCAGAGGTTGTCTTTCGTCATACTTCACTTTTTAGAGGCAGATCACTTCAGAGTCCAATTCTTGGCTTCTGAAGCTTAAGAGTCTGGGTCACTAGAGGCTGGCTTTCTTTAGAGTTAACTTCTTTAGATTCTGGATCTTCTATCAGAGCTAGAGTCTTCATAAGTGGTCTTCAGAGACAGAGTCTAATCTTCAGATGTAGATTCTTCAAGAAACTATTCATTTGTTCTCAATCATATGATCTTGCATACTTGAACCAGATGTTATAATACCCAATTGTTTTTTAAATACTTTGTTATCATCAAAACCCAAGGGATATGGTATTAACCAATTTTGTTCCAATAATCTCCCCTTTTTCTGATGATGACAAACATAGGTATTTAAGTACAATGGTTGTTAATTTAATTACATTGTTGACTCGGGGATCAGAGGTTTGTAAGCTCCTTTTGAGTCTAATATTCTAAAGTGTGAGGTTTGTAAGCTCCCCCTAAGTCCTATCCAGATTAATTAAATTCCTTTAAAAACACAGTATTAATAACCTTAAGAATTTAAGCATCACAAATGAACATCAGATTCAGGTGCTTAAGTACTCTTTATCTCTCCCACTTTTGTCATCAATGAAAAGATATATAAAAGCACAAAAAAAGATACTGAAAAAAAGTCTTTTATTTAACCAAAAAAGAGATGCATGTCATAGGTTCAGAAAAGATAAAAAAAAGGGTGACTAAATCCTAGAGACTAAGGTTTCTGCTTCAGAAGCTCTATAACTACTTTTAGATCAACACCCATGACATCTTGTCTTACATCCATAGCCTTCATCCTATCATCCATCTCCTTCTTCTTAGTAGCCATAGCTTCTTGATTAGAAGCAATAGAAGCTAGCTTTGCTTCAAAAATCTCTTGCTTTTAATTGGAAGAAACAAAAAACTCTGAGGATATGTACTTCAAATTCTGAAGAACTAATACCACATAGGTTGTGAGAGAGTCCCATTTTACAACATAAGCTACAAGGTTAGAGGTTGCAGTTCTCTCAACAACTAGCTTCTGCAATATATCAAAGAGAACAATTCCATATTCTTCCAACTGGGCTTGGATATAGGGTGGAGGAGGTGGAATCTTAGTTTGTGGAATGTTAGTTTATGAGGGAATGAATAGGATCGGTGTACCAGATTCTAACACAACATATTTTATTTGATGATCAGATGGCAAGTTCTCTTGAAAAATTTGGTTAAGGGAGGTTTCTGGTGGAGGTGGGGGGCAAAAAGTGTTGTTCAGTTTCAATCTGAGGTTCAGGTGTGATTTGAGCTTGAGATTGATTTTGAACAGGACTAGTTTCTGGTTGAGGTGTAGGTTCAGGTGAGGGTTGAGGTGTAGGTTGGGTTTTTGGTTGGGATGTAGGTTGAGGAGAGAGTTAAGGTTGAGGTTCATATGCAAGTTAGGAGTCACTTGAAAGTTGAGGTTGAGTTTTTGGTGAAGGTTTAGGTTCTGATTGAGCTTGGATTACATGTTCAGCTTCAAACTTATCATTTAAGTTATTCTGATCAAAAGTTGTTCTAGATGAACATGCTTAGTCATTTTGTAGGTCTTGTGGGGGTAAAGTTTGAAGAGGGATGGCTTGATTAGGTATGATAAATACAGGTTTGATAAAAACAGATTTGAGACCAAGAGCAGTAATAGAATCAGACTCTGATTTTGTGCTAGAACTTGGTGAAGCTTTCCCACTAGAGACATTTAATGGGGGTTCACGCATGGTTTTTAAAGTTGAGGGTTGTTTGGATTCAGAAATATATGTCAGTTCTCTCAGGTCCTCAGTAGGATGTTCAAAGTCAACTAGATTTATAACATTTTCTAGAATCTGAATGATAGATGTCGGGTTAGGGGTATCCATCATAGGTTCTGAATGTTGAACCTTGTTGTGAACAGGTGATGTGGTGTGTTTAGGAGATGGTTAGGGTGAGGGTGTTGTAGATATATGTTTAAGGTGGAAGAATAAAAAAATTCCTCAAAGATAGAGTTTAGATTATTACTTGTCATATCAGTTTCCTCAGCATCTAGAGCAACTTGCTCCTCTTCACCAACATTTTCAGAAGCAAGGTTGGTAGTAGCTTCTGAAATAACTCCTTCTGGTACATCAATAGCTTCATCTTCAAAGGCACCCTCAACTGACTTCAACCCAGCTATAGCTTCAACATCTTGGACTTTAGCCCTTTTTAGAACCGTTTCTTCAACAACTTCTCCTTCAGCAACGACTTCTTTCATCTAAGTTTTAGAAGTTGCAGATTATTTCTCTGGTTGACCTATCAGAACAGAGACCATCAATTGTACTCCCCCCTGAATATATTCTTCTACAACCTTTTGAGCTCCAACATCTGCAACCTTTGTCTTCTTGACAAAAGGTGTCTCATTTTCCTCTTCATATATAATTTTAGTAGGAAAAATCATCTTCCTTAACTTCTTCTTCTTCATAGGTGCATTAGCAGTGACAGAATATGAAGATTGCTTTTGAGGAGTTCTTCCACTTCTTTTATTAATGGTCATCAAGACAGTGGAGAAGACTACATCTTCAATTTCCTTCTCAAACTCCTTCTGTTGCACAACCTTTTTCCTTAGGATGCTTCTGAACTGTCTTCTGAGCATCAGAAGCCACCTGTTTTCTTTTCTTGGAAGGTTTGTATGAATCAATTGGTTATTTTGGTAAGTCTTCATATCTCAGAACCACACCAGCTTCATTTCTTGCCATTTCAATGTATTGCCTAATTACCTCAGGATTATCATGCTTGGTAATTACAGGATAGTCCTCAAGATAATCAAATTTAGAACTTATGACTCTGAGAGGTTCCTTTAAAACACCACTTCATTCTTCTTCAGAGTTTCATGTTGGCCACAACAAAATTAGAATTAATGTTCCCATGAATTTCCTCTAGATCATCATAAGCAGCATCTTTTTTCAAAGTGTCATACCCCAAATTTGTCCTACCTTTTTTCAAATTTAATTTGTCTGACTTTATTTTTAGTTTGCATAGCCTGCATAACATAACTTCTTTTTCAGCATGAATAATGTCTAAAATGTCAGCCAAAATAAATCCTTAGATATACAGACAGACCGGTTGAATTGTTTCTCAAATTGTGCGTAAAATCAGTGTTTAAAAAGTTTTAAAATTGAGCTTGCAAATGCCAGTATTCTTGATCTAAAATGTTCCCGTTGAGTACTACGGACGTAGAGGGTGCTAATACATTCCCTTTGCGTAATCGACTCCCAAACCTAGAATTTGGTTGCGATGAGCATTTTCTTATCCCTAAAGGTTTTATCGATATTTTCCTATTCCTTCCTTGGAATGAATAAAGTTCGGTGGTGACTCTGTTCGAACATTTTTTCCGCGTCCATCGGGAGGATCATATTTTTCGAGGTACCACAGCTGGCGACCCTGGGGACTTGCATTGCCCTATGCTAGAGAGAGTCAAGCCTACCTTGATTTGATTTGTGAGAGTTAGATCTGCTTGTTTGTTTCCTTCTTGTATATTTTCTCTTATTATTCGCTTGCTTGCTTGTTTGATTATTTTCTATCTACTTGCTTGCTTATCTTTATTTCTCCTATTATTGTGACATTGTTGGGGTTCTCTGATTGTTGGTGCTTTGTGAGATAGGCTCCCTACCCGAGTTTGGGGAAAACCCTAGGATTAGGATGGTGGTTGTGTAGTGGAGACTTGCGAGGAGTCTTCCTCGTGAGGATGATACGAAAACCCCGCTTAGAGTAGATTCCCTTGGAAATGTTATTATTTTGATGAGCCTTCATCACAATGATAATGTTTTCAGGCCTGAATTGTTGACTCTAAGGACCTTTAACCCATTATATCCATGGTGGTTGGTAGTGTTAACTCATGAGGCCTTTGGACTAGTTGGGTTAATACGAAAGCCCCAATCAGATGAGATCCCTTGAACGTATCTTTATTTTGACAATGATATTTTCAACCTCGATCTATAACTCTAAGAACCCATCTTTAGAATCCTTGTGTCGATGGTTGTGTAGTTGACGCATACGAGGAGCCTTCCTCGTTAGGATGATACAAAGTTCTCACCTAGAAGAGATCATTTCAAAGATATTATTGTCTGAGGAGCCTTCGTTATGGCAATAATATCTTCGATAAAGACCCATGACTCTAGGCACCTAACATTTTAGAGCCTACCCATGGGGTTCCTTTGATCACAAATACTAGTTATTTATCCGTTGTTTTATCTGACCTAAGAACATGATGAACATGTGATCCTAAGCATTTGATTGCATTTATTTGCTTACCATTACATTGCATATCATTTTCCAAAACAAAAAAAAACTCATCCATCCTTCATTCATAACCCGCAGTTGATTTCCCGACGCACGTATTTGACTTGAGGTAGCTCTGGGAGGACCATGGAATGCTTGAAGCAAAATAAAGTTGAGCTGAGAAAAGACGTGAACAACATGAAAGGCAAGATGAAGCAGATGCCAGAAGCTATAACAACTATGTGGATAAGAAAGGAAAAGCTTCGAGAAGGCGCCACAACTAGGAGTATTACTCCCGTAGTTCCTTCCACTCTGCAGCCTGCAGTGAGTAACCCATTGTGTGTTGTTCCTTCTGGGTTTTGTCCCTAACCAATCCTTCCAAAGCCTTAAAATTAGTGGTCATCACCCATTCTGTCCCAAGGGCACGAGAATCTAAATCGGAGAGGCCGTAAGCAGTCTAAGTCGCGCCCTATTCTCGACCCTATTCCTATACAATGTGGACAACTGCTATCATACCTGATTCAGAGTTCATTGGTGGTACCCACATCCCTCGGGCCGACTCATACCCCTTTTGAACCTGTATATTATCCTAATGCGTAGTTTGAATACCATAAAGGGGTGATGGGGCACTTTATTGAAGACTGTTGGTCATTCAAGAATAAAGCTCAAGAGCTAATTAACAACACACGCCTAGTCTTTGAAGAAGACAACCCAGAGATAAAATGTGAGTATCTTTCATACCCTAAATTTTGACTATAAGATTTCAAATCATTGTGTAAATCAATACCACAATATGAATGTACCTTCATACCTCATCAATCCTCTCAAAGGTTGTTGAGCATTCACCTCAACCAAGGATTAGGGTTTTTGAGCCCTCTCAAAGCACTCAGGCAAAGGATCAATCAAGAATTGACATGATATTCAAATTTTCAAAGCTCTCAAACATTCATGAAGGATTAAGAGGTCTCCCATATCAAGAATCAAGCACAGGATTGCAACATTCAAGTTGATCAAGCCTTAAGATCACCAGTGTCACCAATTAGGGTTTTGGTCGACCAAGGCCTCCAGAGAGAAATTCTCATCTGGGCATGAGCAATACCTCAAAACATGATTCAAGAAGCTCAAAAGGACCTCATGAGTCCATTCATAAGTTCAAAATAGCCTCAGGGGATAGATTCATAAAAAATTAGGAATTCGGGTTTTGACCTAATTTAATCCCTAAGTTGACTTTTGGAGCAAGGCATGAGCCAAGACCTCAAGAGATGCTTTAAGGACTTCAAATACATCATATTGATCCATTCACAAGATTGGATTGATTCAAAGAAATTGGTTCACAAGCAATGCAAGGTTTCAAATTCATCTGGACCACAAACTAGGGTTTTTGAGAAAAAGTCAACCATGCCTTTGACTTTTGACCAAGACATGATCTCAAACCTTAGGACATGATTCAAGACACTCTAAAAACACATATGGAATCCATCTATTAGGTTCAATTTAGCCCAAAGACTTGATTTCATAAAGGATCACAAAGTTCAAAATTCATCTGATATAAAAAGTCAACTGTGACCAAAATCAAATTTGACTTTTGGGAATTTTTGACAAACATGGCCTCTTCAAGTCAAAAACAATGTTAACTTGTAATTTCGATCATGATCAATCAAGAAAAATCAATAAAAGTGAGGTTACTTGTAAAAAGGGCAACCTTGAGAAACTTGAAATTTCACCAAGTTATGAAAAAAAGTGATTTTTACCCAACTTTGCAAGGCCATAACTTGTGATCCAAGCAACCATTTTCTTCCATCCAAAGCTCAAATGAAAGCTCTCATTACATACTACAAAAGTGTCATACTTCTCCATGGTAAAAAAATGACTATATTTTGAGTTATAAGACCATAAAGTTAGGGTTTCATAAGATTTGAACTTTGACACTTCGAAAATTTTTAGGCAGAATCTGTTTCATGTTTTATCCAACTTTGGAGGGATTTTTCATTATGATCCAAAAGGAATCAAGACCAAATTTAAACATCAAAGTTGAAATATGATATGCAAGCTTTCCAAAGAGTACAAGAACATCCATAAATTCCACTTGAGCAAGGAGTTATGGACCTCACAATATGCTTTGATGCAAACTATTTTTTTACAGCATTGGCACATGACTTGTATCCCACAATTTCTTATTCCAATTTTGGACACTTGCATCATTATATTTCTATCCAATATCAGCATGAATGATGAGGAATCTGAACCATAAGACCAACAAGTCAAAAATCTTGTCATTTAGGCACATGGAAGTTAATGTTGCAAATCCAAATTCAATTTTTGTCATGTGGCATTAATAGGATGCATTGAGGTGGCATGAACATACACATATCAGTCCAAATGAGTCAAGCCTTAGCCAAAAATCAGAAGACCTAAACCTGTAAAGTTTGGCTCAAGTCAATGGCTAGAGGAGACATTGAACACCTAGCCATATCCATTGGACAATAGGGTGATCCAGCCTCCATTCACTATTCCTTGCAAAACAAACTTCCTCTACTATAAATAGAGGTCATTTCTGGTTAATCAAACCACACCAAAACATCAAAATACATGTTTCCACCATTTCCCTCTTGAACATCAATAATCCATTTTTCAAAGAAGTGAGAATCGTGTTTTGAAATAGAGAGCAATTCAGCTTAAACCAATGGTCCTAACACCTCACATACATAATATATGAATGATATAAACACTTGAACAACACCTGTAACACCAGATTTATCAAGTTCATACCTCACCCCAAAGCCATCTGCAGTTGGAGTCGTGCCCACCAATCCAGAGGTTTTCAATCCATTCCAAGCATCTCAACACACTACTTGAGGTCCAAGGAAGCTGTCCAGATCATTAAAACACTTCTTTAACACTTACAACTGAGGATTCAAATTCCTCTTGCACAGGTAAGCCTGAACTCTTCAAACTCCACGATCCATGCATCATAAATGTGTTTTCAAGTTACCAACATGTTTCTGCACTTATGTAGAGTGTTTTTCCTCAATCAATTGCTTTGTATCTATCGTGTATTGGATTTCATAGTGTTCTTGCAAAAATTAGGGTTCATCTGTTCTTCACATGATATCTCACTCTACATTTAAAAGAAATGCAATTAATTGGTATCATTGAAATCCTTGTTCAAAACCACACAACTTTCATGTTTACATCGTGCAAAATCATTTCGTATTGAGAGAGATATGAGAGGTTTTGTAAAACGGACATGGAGGACACGCGCGAGGAAGAAGATGACCGTTGGCGCCATAATTCAAATTTTTGAATTTTTAATTATTTTCAAAAATTAATTTCTCTCTCATTTTTAATATTTTTCAAATTATTTTTTAAACATAAATCCTTTACATATTTAAATATTTTATACCTAAAAAAAAATAGAAAAAATATTTTTATTTGATATATTTTCAAACATTTTAATTTGATATATTTAAAAATGTTTAAATTTAAACATTTTGAAATAATTTATTTTTCTTGGTTTTTCAAAACTAATTTGATTTTAAATCATCATGTGAATAAAACTTCATTTCCAAACCTTAAACATAATTCATAACATGTTTATTGAATTTTTTGGTATTTTTTTTTATCATTTTTTATTTGATTTTTCTTTGAAAAATATCTTTAAAAAATGAAATTAGGGTTTTCTTTAATTTGTTCTTTCAAAACTTCATTTCAACACTCATGGGCCTTTATTAGAGTGTAAGACCTAACCCCATTATGTACATAAATAAATTTTGGGCCTCTGTTAGAGTATAAGTCCCACAACATCTTTCGGTATCGCAGTGCGATCACTGTTTTCAAAATAAATCATCTGGGCCTCTCCTTGAGTATAAGCCCCAATCGTTTGCAATAAAATTTGTTTTAAATAATAAACAAACTCCATGGGCATCTCCTTGAGTTATAAGCCCCATACCTCTGTTTTCAAAATGATATGTCTGTTTTAAACTGTTTGACAACACTTGGGCCTCTCCCTGAGTATAAGACCCAATATTATTCTTTCATTCTTTCATTCAAAGATATATTAACTTGGGCCTCTTAATAAGTGTAAGTGTAATACCCCATTTAAAATAATTATTCGTTGTGTGTTGTTTATGGAATCTATTGGTTAATCGAGGGAGTTGTGGCTAAGGGTGAGTGTGGTAGTTACCCTTAGTTGTGGGAATTAAATGAAAACTTTAGGATAATAATAATATAATGATAAATAAATAATATGTAGGCATAAGTAGTAATAGTAGTATGGTTAATATTATTATTATTATTATTATTATTATTATTATGACTAGTATTATTAATATTATTATGATTATTATTATTATTATTGTTGGCATCATTAGTATTATTATTGTTATTAATAATATTGGTGTATTATTATTATTATTATTATTATTGTGACATTATTAGTATTATTATTAATATTTTAGTTAGTGGGAGAGAATTAAGGGAAATAAAACAAGTAAGACTGAGTTAGTGAGGGTTTAGGGAGTTAATCACTTTTCACGTAGAAAGAGAGCAAGAAGAGGAAGAACAAGGGTGCTAGGGCAGGATTTTCTTCTCCAATTTTCGCAGAAATTCAGACCCAAATTCGAGGTAAGGGAGGAGAATGGATTTTAATTTAGGTGATTATAACATGAGAGGGTAGTGAGAGTTCCTTCTCCTCGTAGGATTTTATTTCTGTAAGTGTGGTTGCAGATCTGAATCTGGTATGTGTGTATCTGTTGTGAATTGCATGAAATCGATCATTGTTATTGTGAATTGGAATGATAATTGCTTTTGTTGTTGTTGCCATGTTGTACTATGTTTGCAGATCTGATTTTTGACTGGTTTACAAGTGACGAATGTAGATCTAATAGGTGATAATTTGGCTAGTAATAATAGGTGAATGATAGATGAACAAATGAATATAATTGATGTTTTAACGGTTAGAATATGGAATAGATTGCGTAGTATAGTCGGGTGATGGGATTTAATCGGGAATACTTGTCGGTATGTTTCGACACGTGTTTAATTGAGTGATTGAAAACCTAACTTTTTCCACTTTTGATAACAATGGTGTTAATTTTTGTAAATGTGTTGGATGGCGTTTTAATTGTGAAAATATCGTAGTATGTTGAATTTTGAGACCGGGGCTGTTTACGGAATCGAAATCGGAGGTCCGGAAGGCATTTAACGATGAAAAAGAGAAAATTTTTATGTTTTTGCGCAGCATGAGTCGACTCATGGGTCGACCTGTATAGACCCGCAGGTTGTACAGTTTTTCTAAAATGTCAAATTTTGTTTTCTTCATAACTTTTGATCTATGAGTCCGTTTTGACCTCCGTTCGAAGCGTTGGGAAGCTAATGAAATATTCTTTCTATTGAGAATGGTTTAGAGGGAAATAAATGATTTATTTATTCCATAATTTTGGAAAATTGTCGTGTTGTCGGAGTTTTGTCGCGTTCTCTTTCCCGATTTTGCGTCCGATGCAGTTTCTTTTGGTCTGAGAGGTTGGGTAGATGTCAGAACTTGCTGAACCTAGTAATGGTAGGAAAATTAATAAAAATTGAATTTAGGTGGATTAATTAGATAATTAGCTAATTAAGACCATGTGAGGTGTTGTGCTTCGATTTTGTGTATTATTTGGACTGTCTTGGACAAGGTGGTAATTTTATTGTGAATTACGGTGAGTATGTAACTCACGTGTGATCAGGAGGATCATGTAGATGTATAACTGATTGTTATACATGTGTTTGTGAATCTTTTGTGTCATGCATTTCATGATGTGTCTGGTGGAGACAGCTAGGTGGGAATCCATGATGGGTGCCTAGTCTTGTCCGGACTCCAATGTGGAGTTGTGATGGAGATAAATCATTGCTCAGTGGGAGTGTATGTGATTTATCCGGATTCTAATAGGAACCGGGTTCGATTGAATGAACCATGGTGTACTGGTACCACATGCATAGTGTCAATCATCGAGTCACATTGCATTACTATGTGTTGATTGAGTTATGATTGAAAGTGACAAGTGTGTCATGATGGTGTGTTGTTTATGTGTGATTGTGTGATGACTACTCCTTAACATGTATTCTACACCGTTAATTATTGAATATAGTTCTTACCCCTTTGTTGTTTGTTGTGTCTGTGCTTCTCGGGAAGTACAAATAAGCAAGTACCTGAGTAGTGCGTGGAGCTTGTGTTGCTCGATCGAGTCTTAGGACTCACTCTGATACTTAACACGGGGTATTGGGGGATTTGTTATGTTTTATACCATGTTATTTCATTACGTATCTCATTTATTAAACTTTTATTAGACCACTTATTATGTGGAGAGTATTGTGGTGAAGGCCTTAGTGTCATAGATTGAATTGAATTACGATTCCGCTGTAAAAACAATTTTTATGAGTAATAAAGTGAATGAAGTAATTGAGACTTCAGGCAAATTTTATGAGATGTGACATCCTACTTTGTTGTAGATTCTGATTATTTTCATATTATTTATGTATTTTATAAAATGGGAAAGTGGGGTGTTATAATTGGTATCAGAGCCTAGTTGGTCCGTCCGGCCAGATTGTCTGACGCGGTTTGGTCTTTAGTATGCGACATGTGTGTGGAACACTGTCGACACTTATTTGTTTTCCAACTGTTATCTGTAGGAGTTGGGGATGAAATAAGTGGGGGAGAAGCTGGTGCTTCTCCGAGATGCTTCCAGTGTGGAAGGATGGATTAGTGCGTAGTGGAGTGCTGTCGTAGTTGGTAAGGATGGTCTATACTTCGTCATGATAGTCGAGTGTCTATTGACAAATTGAGGAACTGATCACCCTCAATCTCTTATTGATTTAGCACTTGGTACAAATCTGATGTCAATGACTCTGTAATGAAAGTAAACTCCAGAGTCTTGTGAAGAGATAATCGGAAGGATTACTCAAGGAAAGGTCTGTCCGACCAAATGTTTCTTGGCGGGTTACGTCCGTGTTTTCGGTTAAGATGAAGGGTGATAGTATGCGTATGTGCATTAGGTGCCACCCATTGGATAAAGTGACCATTAAGAATAAATATCCGCTTCCAAGGAGTGAGGACTTGATGGATCATCTTGTGGGAGCTCGTGTTATTAGAAAAATTGATTTGAGATTGGGTCATCATCAGATTCGAGTGAAGGAGGATGATATTTGGGGGACGGCGTGCAGAACTTGTCACGGATATTGCGAAAATGTAGTGATGCCTTTTGGAGTGTCTAATACGCCGGGTGTATTTAAGGAGTACATGAATCATATCTTTCATGCTTATCTAGATTTGGTGGTTTTGGTATTTATTGAGGACATTTTGATTTATTCCAAGTCCGAGGAAAATCATGCAGAGCATTTGAGGATTACCTTGCAGGTGCTGAAGGATAGCAAGTTATTTACGAATTTCGAATAGTGAGTTTTCGGTTGCAAACTGTGAGTTATTGGGACATGTTATTTCTGTAAATGGTATAGCGGTGAGTCCGTCTAAAGTAAGTACACTGCTTCGGTGGAGACCTCCGAAGACAGTGACAGAGATTAGGAGTGTATTGGACTTAGCAGGTTATTATCGAAGATTCATCGAGGGAATTTATGAGTTGGTGTTTCCATTGACTCAGTTAAATAGAAAGGGTTAAGTCTTTGTTTGGAATGTTGTGTGCGAGAAAAAGTGTTAGAGAGCTGAAGAAGAAGAAGCCGACTACAGCGCCAGTGTTAGTGCTACCAAATTCGAGTAAATCTTTTGGTATACTGCGATGCGTCTAAAATGGGATTAGACATGATGCATGTGCGAGATGGTAAAGTAGTGACATACGTTTCACGACAATTGAGGATAAACGAAGGGAATTACCCTACTCATGATTATGAGTTAGCTGCAGTGGTTTTTGTGTCGAGAATTTGGAAACATTATTAGTATGGATCGAGGTTAGAAGTGTTCAGTGGTCGCATGAGTCAAAAGTACTTATGGGACCAGTAAGAATTGAATATGGGAAGAGAAGGAGTTAGAACCTTTGGAGGATTAGGAATTTAGTTTGAGTTACCATCCGGGAAAAGCTAATGTGGTAGAAAATGTTTTGAGGAGTAAGGAAATATATATGTCGATCTTGTTGATGAGAGAAACAGATTTAATTGAACAGTTCAGAGACTTGGGTGTGGTTTGTAAGTTGACATCAGAGAGCGTCAGGTTGGGTATGCTTAAAGTGAATAAGATTTTCTTGATGTGATTAAGGAGAAACAGAAGCTGGACGTGAAGCTAGTTGATTTGATGCATGTAGGTGAGGGCAGTTCGGATAGTGACTTCAAGATGGATGGTGTGGTGTGTTGAGATTTCAAGGAAGAATTTGGGTGCCAGGTGACATTGAATTGAGAAAGAGGATCCTAGCGGAAAGTCATAGAGAATAGCTTGAACTTTCGGCCGGGAGCTACGAAAATGTATTAAGACATTACGAGATTATTTTGGTGGCCGGGCATGGAGAGTAATATAACTCAGTTATGTATGATTGTTTGCTGTGTCGGGAATCGGAAGTTGAGCGTCAGAAACGGTTAGGTTGATGCAACCTTTGGGAAATTTCGGAATGGAAGTGGAATAATATTTTGAGGAACTTGTTATTGGATTATTGAATAAGGCGAAAGACTTTTGATGCTATTTGAATAATTACAGATCGATTGATGAGATCAGTATATTTTATGTCAGGGTATTAGTGAATTTGCATGGGGTTCATTGGGCACAGTGTCGGACAGGAATCCGAGGTTTACTTCAGAGTTTTGGAAAAGCTTGCAGAAAGCTTTGGGATCTAAAGAAAAATTGAATTTGGCTTATTATCCATTGACGAACGGTCAGTCAGGAAGGACTCTTCAGTCGTTGGAAGATTTATTGGGAAATTGCGTGTGGAGAAAAATGGTATATGCGATACTCATCCGCCATTGATCTAGTTCACATATTATACTAACTACAATTCTAGTATTGGGATGGTGTCTTGCAAAGCATTGTATGGTAGGAGGGCAGGACACCTCTATATTAGTGAGTCAGGTGGAAGGTGTTACTTGGACCCGAGTTTGTGTAACATATTACTGAAGTGATTGAGAGGAAGCAACCGAGAGGTAAGGATAGTTCCTTGGTGAGAATAGCTTGAGAAGGAGCTACTGGGGGAAGTGTGACCTGGGAATTGGAAAGCAAGTTGTGAGAGTCGTATCCAGAACTGTTTCCATCAGGTACATTTTCGAGGACGAAAATATTTTAAGTGGGGGAGAGTTGTAACACCCCATTTAAAATAATTATTCGTTGTGTGTTGTTTATGGAATCTATTGGTTAATTGAGGGAGTTGTGGCTAAGGGTGAGTGTGGTAGTTACCCTTAGTTGTGGGAATTAAATGAAAACTTTAGGATAATAATAATATAATGATAAATAAATAATATGTAGGCATAAGTAGTAATAGTAGTATGGTTAATATTATTATTATTATTATTATTATTATTATTATGACTAGTATTATTAATATTATTATGATTATTATTATTATTATTGTTGGCATCATTAGTATTATTATTATTATTATTATTAATATTATTTGTGTATTATTATTATTATTGTGACATTATTAGTATTATTAATAATATTTTGGTTAGTGGGAGAGAATTAAGGGAAATAAAACAAGTAAGACTGAGTTAGTGAGGGTTTAGGGAGTTAATCATTTTTCACGTTGAAAGAGAGCAAGAAGAGGAAGAACAAGGGTGCTAGGGCAGGATTTTCTTCTCCAATTTTCGCAGGAATTCAGACCCAAATTCGAGGTAAGGGGGGAGAATGGATTTCAATTTAGGTGATTATAACATGAGAGGGTAGTGAGGGTTCCTTCCCCTCGTGGGATTTTATTTGTGTAAGTGTGGTTGCAGATCTGAATCTGGTATTTGTGTATCTGTTGTGAATTGCATGAAATCGATCATTGTTGTTGTGAATTGGAATGATAATTGCTGCTGTTGTTGCCATGTTGTACTGTGTTTACAGATCTGATTTTTGACAGGTTTACGAGTGACGAATGTAGATCTAATAGGTGATAATTTGGCTAGTAATAATAGGTGAATGATAGATGAATAAATGAATATAATCAATGTTTTAACGGTTAGAATATGGAATAGGTTGCGTAGTATAGTTGGGTGATGATGTGATTTAATCGGGAATACTTGTCTGTATGTTCCGACACGTGTTTAATTGAGTGATTGAAAACCTAACTTTTTTCACTTTTGATAACAATGGTGTTAGTTTTTGTAAATGTGTTGGATGGTGTTTTAATTGTGAAAATATCGTAGTATGTTGAATTCTAAGACCAGGGCTTTTTACGGAATCGAAATCGGAGGTCCGGAAGGCATTTAACGATGAAAAACAGAAAATTTTTATGGTTTTGCGCAGCATGAGTCGACTCATGGGTCGACCTGTACAGACCCGCAGGTTGTACCGTTTTTCCAAAATGTCAAATTTTGTTTTCTTCATAACTTTTGATCCGTGAGTCCGTTTTGACCCCCGTTCGAGGCGTTGGGAAGCTAATGAAATATTATTTCTATTTAGAATGGTTTATAGGGCAATAGATGATTTATTTATTCCGTGATTATGGAAAATTGTCGTGTTGTCGGAGTTTTGTCGCGTTCTCTTTCCCGATTTCATGTCCGATGCAGTTTCTTTTGGTCTGAGAGGTTGGGGTAGATGTCAAAACTTGCTGAACCTAGTAATGGTAGGAAAATTAATAAAAATTGAATTTAGGTGGATTAATTTGATAATTACCTAATTAAGACCATGTGAGGTGTTGTGCTTCGATTTTGTGTATTATGTGGTCTGTCTTAGACAGGGTGGTAAATCTATTGTGAATTACAGTGAGTATGTAACTCACGTGTGATCAGGAGGATCGTGTAGATGTATAACTGATTGTTATACATGTGTTTGTGCATCTTTTGTGTTATGCATTTTATGATGTGTCTGGTGGAGACAGCTAGGTGGGAATCCATGATGGGTACCTAGTCTTGTCCGGACTCCAATGTGGAGTTGTGATGGAGATAAATCATTGCTCAGTGTGAGTGTATGTGATTTATCCGGATTCCAATAGGAATCGGGTTCGATTGAATGAACCATGGTGTATTGGTACCACATGCATAGTGTCAATCATCGAGTCACATTGCATTACTATGTGTGTCATACCCCAAATTTTGACCACTGAGATTTCCCATCATTGTACAAATCATCATCACAATATGGATGAACCATCATGCCTCATCAAATGCCTCAAGGGTTGTTGAGCATTCACTACAATCAAAATTAGGGTTTTAAGCCCTCTCAGAGCTTTAGACAAAGGATCAATCAAGGAATGACTTGATCTTCAACTTGTCTAACCTATAAAATATCCACAATGGATCAAAAGGACTCCCACTTCAAGGATTAAGCACAAGGCTGCTCCCTTCTAGGTGGATCAAGTCTCAAGATCGACAGTGTCACCAAATTAGGGTTTTGGTCGACCAGGGCCTCCAGATGGAAATTTTTCATCTGGGCACAAGCCAATGATCCAAAACATAACCTAATATACTCCATGGGACCTCATGGACCCAATCATCAAGTCAATTTGACCTCAGGGGATACATACATCAAAAATCAGGAATTAGGGTTTCTTGACCTAATTCACCCCTAAGTTGACTTTTGGGACAAATCATGAGCCAAGACCTCAAGACATGATTTGAGGGTCTCTAATATACTATATTGATCCATCTGCAACAATGGATTAATCCAAGAAGCTTGAGCAACAAGTCTCAATTTCATCTGCACCACAATTAGGGTTTCGCGAGGAAAGTCAACTGTAACTTTGACTTTTGACCAGGACATGCTCCCAAACCCTAAGACATGATTCAATATACCCTATGACACCCATGGAACATGTCCATCAAGTTTGATTTAGGTCAAGGACATGATTTCCTGAAGAATTGCACAGTTTGGAATTCATCTGATAAAAAGTCAACTGTGCACAAAAGTCAACTTTGACTTTTTGAGATTTTTCACCAAAATGGATTTTTAACCCTAAAATGATGTTAATGTATGATTTGAATCATCATTCATCAAGAAAAGTCAAAGAAAGTGGGATAACTTGTAAAGGGGTAACCATAAAAACTTAGAAAAATTTCTAAGTTATGGAAAAAGTGACACTAATGTGCCAACTTTGGAGGACCATAACTCCTAAACCACAAGGCCATTGTTCCCCATTCAAAGCTTGATTTATAGATCACATTGCCCTCTACAAAAGCTTCATACTGACCTATGTCCAAATTCCTCATGGATTTTGAGTTATGGAGTGATCAAAATCAAGAAAAGTCACTTTGTTCCAACACTTAGTGAAAATTTCACTAAGTCAGAATCTGCCTTTACTTTTTTCCAAATGTAGGGGGATTTTTCACTTGGATTCAAAAGAGATCAAAACCAAACATGTTCAAACAGTTGTTGTATCATGTAAGGGCTTTCCAAAATGACCAAGAACATTACCAAATTCAATTTGAGCCATGAGATATGACATTGGCAAGTTGCCTTGCTGAAATCTGCCAAGGCAAGGCAGATTTTTGCACTTTTGGTCGATTTGCCAAAATCAGCCAAATCCAAATGCTCCTATCCACTTGGACACCTCTGAGGATTGAATCTAAGGGGGACAATCACTGAGCCAAGCCTCCAAAGTCTTTGGAACAAGAAATAGCATGTTGAACCTAGAATTGCCAAAATAGGGACAAGACTCCAATTTTGGATTGGAGCATTCAATGGAAGCATCAAGGTGGCATGGACTGAGCCATTCTCAACTGAATTCAGTCAAGACTTATCCAAGACCAAGGGGACCAGCAGCCTGTGCCCTAACCTCTAGTCAATGGCTAGAGGAGACTTGGATTTTCATTTGCCAACATTGGCCAAACCTACTCAGCAGTTGCCATTCACTATTCCTTGCAAAACAAACTTGCTCTACTATAAATAGAGCTCAATTGTGATCAGTTTAAGTACACCAAAGGCCTACAACACTTGCCTTTCTCAAAAACCACTTCTCACTCTAAAAAATGCCTTTCTTAGCAAGTCACTATTGGGTTTTTCATTAGAGAGCAATTCCACTCAAACCAATCACACACACACCTCACATACATCATATAGAAGTGATCCAAACACTCACATAACATCTGGAACACCAAAATCACAAAATCACCATCCAGTTGCTCAAGTTCTTGACAGATTTGCAGTTGGGGTACCATCTCAAGTTCCAGATCATTCCAATCGATTCCAAGCATTCATACACACTCCATGGCACCTAGGAAAGCTATCCAGATCATTGGAACCTAGCTGTAACACCTCCAACACAAAACATGATCACCAGCTGCAAGAGGTAAGCATGAGCTCTTCTAACTCTATAATCCATGCAATTTTTGCTGCACAATAATTTGTCCATATGTTCATAATCATGCATGGAATGTTTTCCCTCAATAAATTGTATTGTTTGAATCGTGTGTGAAATTTCTGAACCTTCATGCAGAAATTAGGGTTCTTGAGGTTTCTCTTTGATTTCTTATTCCATGTTAAAAATAAATGAAATTAAAGACCATAGACATGATCGTGAGGTTAAAACGAGTTGATTGATATGTAGATTGCATGATATAATCAAGTATTCAGTGAGATTGGATAGAAAATGAAAATTTGGGAAACTCAGAACACGCACGTGTTCTTGCCTTTGTTCTTGGCGCCATTTTTAAATATTTGAATATTTGAATTTTGTGATTTTATTTAATTGATTCAAAAATTAATTTCTCTCTGAGTTTTAATGATTTTGAGTTGATTCTTTTTTTGATAATTCACAAAAATGTTAAATTATTTTATTTTATCAAAAAATCCCAAAAATATTATTTATTTCATATAATTGATATTTTTGCAAAGAATTAATGTTTTATTTGTTTTTCCCATTTAAAATGTTTTTTCCCTCTTGATTTTGTAACTTTTAATGCCTTCTAATTATTTTGTAGGTCAATACTTAATTTTTGAAGCATTAATCCAAGATCACAATTTGTTTTCCATATGTTAAACAATTTTGATCATTTTAATTGAATTTTTATTCAATTAAAACACATTTTGAAAACAAATTAGGGTTTTTGGATTAATTCAACCCTCATAAATCATTTTCAAAACACTTTGGGCCTCTAATAGAGTGTAAGACCCAATCCTTTTTTTTGACCAAATCATTTTTGGGCCTCAGTATATTGTATAAGTCCCGATACCGTAAAAAACAAACGGCGCGATCGTCGCCTTTTCAAAACAAAAAACCTTGGGCATACCCTCGAGTAGTAAGACCCATTTCTTTTCTTAAAACTTTTGGGCCTCTATTAGAGTGTAAGACCCAACCCACTTGTACAGAAATATTTTGGGCCTCACTTATTGTATAAGTCCCTCTGTACATTTTTAAATTCGGCACGATCGTCGCCAGTTTAAAAATAAACCATCTGGGCCTCTCCTTGAGCTATAAGACCCATTCAAAACTTTTGGGCCTCTAATAGAGTGTAAGACCCAACCCCCTTTTAACCAAAACAATTTTGGGCCTCACTTATTGTATAAGTCCCTCTGCGTTAAAAGAAAACCTCGACGCGATCGCCATTCTAAACGGAAAAATCATTTGGGCCTACCCTCGTGTTATAAGCCCCACTCCTTTTCTTTAAAAACTTTTTGGGCCTCTTGAGAGAGTATAAGACCCATCCCTTTGTACAAAAAACATTTTTGGGCCTCAGTCACTTGTATAAGTCCCTCTGTACAAAACAACAGTGCGCTCACTGATAAAACCCTGGGCCTCTCCTTGAGCTGTAAGCCCCAAATCTTTCTTTTTCAAAGCATTTTCTCCTTTGATTTTGAATATACTGTTGTTTTCAATCTTTCTTTGTTGAACAACTAACAAAACAGCACGGAAGCACTACAACCGAGTAAGTGTTTACACGCTTTCATTTACCGCTTTCATATACATATAACTGTATTGTGGGGCTGTTTCGCTGTAAGTCTTCTTTCATAAACTCATATCAACTGTGTAATAATAGTATAGATATTTAGAGTTTCCCCGGCAACTACGTCTAGAACTAGGAAAAGCCGTCGCATTTATTCGTAGAAATAGACAACTAGACCCCCAATAGGATCACCAGATACAGTCTTCTCTTCGGCTGTCCTCATTAGGAATTGTCAAGAAACTCTACTCCCAGAGATGAATGTATTCTCCGTGAATGGTATCTTTGAGTTTCTTCCAAATTCTCGAACTTTCCTGACTTGATCTATTCCTTCTGAATAGCTTGCCTTGAATTTCTCGGGGTTTGGGGACCCACGGGCTTCTTAAAAGCATCGGCCTCCTCTTGGGCATCGTACAAGGACCCACAGGCTTCCTAAAAGCATCCCTGCCTCCTCTTGGGCTTAGTACAAGGATCCATCGGCTTCTTAGAAGTATTCACAGCCTCCTCTTAGGCTTCGTATAATGATCTCTTCCTCCGGGAATGATAGCCTCCTCTTGGGCTTAGTACAAGGACCTGTCGGCTTCTTAAAAGCTTCCAGCCTCCTCTTGGGCTTCGTACAAATTGTCCCGACGACCTCCTAGAGGTATAGGAACATAAATCAGTCATCTTAATAGAGCAGTCTTTCAAAGAGTCTACTACTGTTCTTAAAGCATAGTACAAAAGATGAAACTCTAGACTTGGACAGTCTAATTTCCTTGAGTCTCCAAGACATTCTCAAGCACCTTTTAAGAATAGGAAGGAAACGCGTAGACTCGGACAGTCTCAATACCCTTTGGATTTCCCGTTTCCTCAAAGACAAGGAAATATCCCTGATCCTCGAATCAAATCCTTGAGTACAACATTGCTCATATAAGAATTGATTTTCTCTTTTAAAATCAGTATATTGGACCTGTCACTCAACTGAAACAGTCATACTAGCCTCCTCTTGGGCTTTGTACAATGATTCTCCCCAGCGGAGCTAACGATTTTAGCCTCCATCTCGGGCTTTAGACGAGATACAAAAAGGTTCTCATTGAGCCAAACAAATTTTAGCCTCCATCTCGGGCTTTGTACGAGATACAAAAAACACTCTCTTGTTGAGTATAAAAGATCCTCTTGTGGGATCAACCCCTTTTAGCCTCTCTCTCGGGCTTTGTACGAGACACATATTAGCCTCCTCTTAGGCTTTGTATAAGAAAACCACTGGTTGATCCAATCAACCTTTTAGCATCAAAGATGTGCCTCGTTCACAGTGCACAAACATCAACAACTCCTTCCCCTTTATCTAATTGCTATAAGCGGCAAGCCTCTGGATCATCTACATCCATGCCACTGTCCCTCTTTTAGCATGAGAAATTCCTAAGGAAAGATAGCATTTCTCTACACTGAGTTAAAGTCTTCTCCTTCAGGTTAAAAATCTCCTATAAAGGAAATTATGGCATTGCCGGATTCACACATCCCGGTTAAAGTAATTCTCCTTTATAAAATAGTTGTGACATACAACCCCCTCTTTAGAGATGACAAATTCTCTCTAAAGTCAACACCCTTCTAGCTTCACATCTTGGGCTTTGAACATGATACAAATAGAACCTTTTAGCTTCATATCTTGGGCTTTGAACAAGATACAGATCACCTTTTTAGCTTCACGTCTTGGGCTTTGAACAAGACACCAAAACAATCATTTCCTCCCATAGAATAGGAGGAACTACGATCGCTCTGATTTCCCTGTTTCGGTAAACGGGAATACGTAGGCATAAGATTGAAAGAAAAATCTTAGCGAGCACACTAAACAAAAACCCAAAATCCCATACTTTCATATACATCAGTCCTAACATCTCAACCGATAGCCTAAAACACCCCTTTTCAAAAAAATAACCAAGGAGAGACCCCGAATCTTTGTAGCATCTGTAAACCAACAGTTTTGACTGTTTAACCTTAGTATGCAAGCAGGGTTAGTTGGAGACATCTATTTCCCTTCCTTCATCAGCTTTAATAGGATAAAAAATGAATTGAACTGTAGTACTAGAGCGATCGTGCTTCGCAACCACATCCAAAAATCACTCGCTACAGAAAAATGGCGACTCTGCTGGGGACTCTTTAGGGATCTCGTTCTCTTCTCGTCTCCTAGGTAGAAATCTTGGAAGGGAGTACCACAAAAATGACGCCTTTCAAGGCATTTTGTTCCTCTTATCTCTTGAAGCCTTAACATCACTAGGATCTTAGGTCAAAACGCCGTTAATTTGGAATGAAACCACAGGATGGTGACTCCGCCGGGAAACCATTTTCTGTCAGGAACATAAGATTCATAGCTTTTTAAAAGTCTAGGACATTAGGACAAATATATATACTGCTTTTCCTAATTGATACCTGTGTTTATTTTTCTGCTAATGGGAATGCGTGTGATGCCGCATGTGGAAAGATCGAGTATACACTTAAGATAAGTGATGGCGACGAGGTCGACCATCAACCTCAGTGGAGGCTGACCAATGCAACCCATTCCCTCTCATAGGCAATGGGTCGATTGTGATGTCTGAGAAGCTGAGGAGCCAACCCTTTTGTAGTGCGGAAACTATCGAAAATAGTTGTCACGCGATACTACCCTCATTTGAGGCTGATGATCTATTCTCGGTGAATAGCATTTACTCTAAGATTTCATACAGCTCGCTGGCGATCCGCTTGATGTTTGTTATCCTGGGAGGAGCTGATGATTTTGAGTACAGGTACAAAAAATCACCCTAGTATAAACCTTTGGGGATGGGTAGAGCCTTGACTTCATGACAACGACCCTTTGACCCCATGTTTTTCCTATGTTTTTGTGTGCTGCATTCATGCATTCATTTAAAAAACATTAAAACATTCAAAAAATTTATCTTCTAGTCTCTCTGTCTTTTCAAAATAAACTAAGACCGTGATTGCAAATACCGAAGAAAAGGATTACGCTAATGGATTTCGGTAGAAGGAGAACTCATAAGTACACCTTCAGGATTCCAAAACTAGAGGATTTGAGAGGTTTGGCGAGGATGGTCACAAACCAAGAGGCTTTCAGAGCCAAGTACAGAGGTTTGCTATCTCTGCTAAGAGTCCATGTGATTGAGGGAATCATGGATGTGCTCATTCAGTTCTACGATCCGGTCTATCATTATTTTACATTCTCGGATTACCAGCTCGCACCAATGCTGGAGGAGTATTCTCATCTGATTGATTTACATATCACTGATCGAGCTCCATTTTCTGGTCTGGAAGAAATTCCAAAGAATCAGACCATTGCAAGAGCAATTCATTTGGACGAGTCAGAAGTCAGGACTCACATGACTACCAAGGGTGGCATACAAGGTTTGCCAGCCCAATTCTTGACAAAGAAAGCCCTGTACTTCGCTAGTATCAGGAACGTGACTGCTTTTGAAAGAATCTTTGTTTTACTCACTTACGGGTTATTTTTGTTGCCCAACATCAATAACTTCGTCGATATCAACTCCATTAAGGTTTTTCTCATTGGAAACCCTGTGCCGACTTTAGTTGCAGATGCGTATCATTTTGTACACTTAGGGAATTTGTACAGTGGAGGGGAGATCACTTGTTGTGCACCTTTGCTTTACAAATGGTTTATCTCCCATTTACCTAAGTCTGCTGCTTTTTGGGATCATAAAAGTGCCTTGCGCTGGTCGCAGAAGATCATGTCTCTCACCAACTCTAACATAGATTGGTGTAATAGGATTTATGATGGAATCAGGATCATTGACCGTTGTGGAAACTTCCCCAACGTACCCCTTATAGGAACTAAGGGAGGAATCAACTACCATCCAGTTCTTGTTCGTCGTCAGTTTGGATACTCGATGAGACATGTTCCCCGGAATGTTCATCTGGAAGGTCTTTTCTTCAAGGAAGGAGAAAATGACAGAGCACTAAAGACGGAAATAGTGCACGCTTGGAAACACGTTCATAAGAAAGGACGGGAGTCTCTAGGAAAACCAGAATGTGTCTCGGTGGAGCCTTATCTCCACTGGGTACAAACTAGAGCTCTCAAGCTAAAGATGCCTTATCCTCGTTACGGAATTCTTCCGCCGAGGGAATCTGTCATGTACTTCATGACGGAAACTGAAAAGCTTCAGGTTACTCTCAACAAAGTTCAAAGGGAGAGGAGGTCTTGGAAGAACAAGTACCGCACCCTCGATGTGGAGTGTATCAAAATACATCAACTACTGAGAGATAAGGATGCTCTGATCGATATTTTAGAGCAACATGCTGTGGATAATCAGGATGACCAAAGGAATTTGCTCGCTCCTTTCACTTGGCAAGGAATGACAACCCGACAACGGCTCAAGAGCCCCGGTCAAAGAAAAGGAAGATACCAGAATCAGCACCTGAGTTCTCTCGGGACCCATTAGCTTAGGTTTCTGTTTCTGCACCTTGTAATCTACTGTATTTCCATTTCTGTAATCCTTTGAATTCAATAAAAAGGGGTTTCCCCACTGTTTGATATTTGCAATCTAATTGTCAAAGTTTATTTTGATTAAACCAAAAAACAATTACTATAATCATTGCATTCATCATTCTCACATCGTGTATTCTTCTTACCTACGAATCTCACATTTGTGTCTCGGTTCTAGAGTCAAACTGTCTCATTCGTATAATACTCGGGCCAATCGTCAGAAAAAGATGGATGATCTTGAGGAAGAAAACAAAGAGTCTGTAATACCCCAAATTTTGACCACTTAGATTTCCCATCATTGTGAAAATCATCATCACAATATGGATGAACCATCATGCTTCATCAGTCTCCCCAAAGATGGGTGAGCATCCAATACAATCAAAATTAGGGTTTCAAGCCCTCTCTGAGTGCTTAGACAAAGGATCAATCAAGAAATGACATGATCTTCAACTTGTCTAATCTCTTAAACATCCACAATGGATCAAAAAGGACTCCCACTTCAAGGATTAAGCACAAGGCGTCTCCCTTCTAGGTGGATCAAGTCTCAAGATCGACAGTGTCACCAAATTAGGGTTTTGGTCGACCAGGGTCTCCAGATGGAAATTTTCATCTGGGCAAAAGGCAATGATCCAAAACATAACCTAATATACTTCATGGAACCTCATGAACCCATGCATCAAGTCAATTTTGCCTCAGGGGATGCATTCATCAAAAATCAGGAATTAGGGTTTCTTGACCTAATTCACCCCTAAGTTGACTTTTGGGACAAACCATGAGCCAAGACCTCAAGAGATGATTTGAGGGTCTCTAATACACCATATTGATCCATTTGGAACAATGGATTGATCCAAGAAGCTTGAGCAACAAGTCTCATTTTCATCTGCACCACAATTAGGGTTTTAAGGGAAAAGTCAACTGTAACTTTGACTTTTGACCAAGACATGCTCCCAAACCCTAATACATGATTGAATATACCCTATGACACCCATGGAACATGTCCATCAAGTTTGATTTAGGTCAAGGACATGATTTCCTGAAGAATTGCACAGTTTGGAATTCATCTGATAAAAAGTCAACTGTGCACAAAAGTCAACTTTGACTTTTTGAGATTTTTCACCAAAATGGATTTTTAACCCTAAAATGATGTTAATGTATGATTTGAATCATCATTCATCAAGAAAAATCAAGAAAAATGAGATAACTTGTAAAAGGGGTAACCATAAAACTTAGAAATTTTTCTAAGTTAAAAATAAAGTGGCAAAGGTACCAACTTTGGAGGACCATAACTCCTAAACCACAAGGCCATTTTTTCTCATCCAAAGATGGATTTGTAGCCCTCATTATCACCTACAAAAACTTCAACTACAAGTCATTCCAATTCATTAAGGATTTTGAGTTATGGAGTGATCAAAGTGGCTGAAAAGTGAAAAAGTCACTTTTTCCAACACTTAGTGAAATTTTCACTAAGTCAGAATTTGCCTTCACTTTTTGCCAAATGTAGGGGGATTTTTCACTTGGAATCAAAAGAGATCAAAACCAAACTTGTTCAAACAGTTGTTGTATCATGTAAGAGCTTTCCAAAATGGCCAAGAACGTTGCCAAATTCAACCTACATCATGAGATACAACATTGGCAAGTTGCCTTGCTGAAATCTGTCAAGGCAAGGCAGAATTTGCATTTTGGCTCGATTTGCCAAAATCAGCCAATTGCAATTGCTCCAATCCACTTGGACACCTCAGAGGATTGAATCTAAAGGGGACAATCACTGAGCCAAGCCTCCAAAGTCCATGGAACAAGAAATAGCATGTTGAACCTAGAGTTGCCAAAATAGGGACAAGACTTCAAATTTGGAATGAGGCATTCAATGGAACCATCAAGGTGGCATGGAATGAGCCATTCTCATCTGAAATCAGTCAAGACTTATCCAAGACCAAGGGGACCAAAGCTCTGTGCCCTAACCTCTAGTCAATGGCTAGAGGAGACTTTCATTTCCATTGGCCAACATTGAGGAAACCTACTTACCAGCTGCTATGCACTATTCCTTGCAAAACAAACTTGCTCTACTATAAATAGAGCTCAATTGTGGTCAGTTTAAGTACACCAAAGCCATCTAACAGATGCTTTCCTCAAAATCTCTTTCTCTTGGCAAAAATGCCTTTCTTAGCAAGGTAGCTATCGGGTTTTGAGTTTGAGAGCAATTCTGCACAAACCAATCACTCACACACCTCACATACATCACATATGAGCTGATCAAACACTCACATAACTTCTGAAACATCAAAATCTCAAAATCACTTGCCATCCACACAAGTTTGAAGTGAAGTTGCAGCTGAGATGCCATAAACTGATCCAGTCCATTTCAATTCAATCCAAGTGTTCAAACACACTCCATATGGTGTAGGGAAGCTGTCCAAATCATCAGAACTTGTCTGTAACACCTCCAACTTAAAATCATATCTGCTCTTGCTGTCACGACTTGGAGGTAAGCACATACTTGGTCATCTCTCAATCTATGCATATTTCCTCGCACAATAATTTGGCCATATGTTCATAATCATGCATGGAATGTTTTCCCTCAATTAATTGCATTGTTTGAATCATGTATAAAAAATCCTAGCCTTCATGCAGAAATTAGGGTTCTTGAGGTCTCTTCGTGATTTCTTGTTGTATGTTTAATTTAAATGAAATTAAAGTACATAGACATGATCGTGAGGTTGAGACGAGCATAATGATATGTGGATTGCATGATATGATTACGTATTCATGGAGATTGGATAGAAAACGCAAATCTGAGGAACCAAGAACACGCGCGTGTTCTTCAGCTGTTCTTGGCGCCATTTTTGAATAATTTGAATATTTGAATTTTGTGATTTTGTTTAATTGATTCAAAAATTAATTTCTCTCTGAGTTTTAATGATTTTGAGTTGATTCTTTTTTTAATAATTCACAAAAATGTTAAAATATTTTATTTTATCAAAAAATTCCAAAAATATTATTTATTTCATATAATTGATATTTTTGTAAAGAATTAATATTTTGATTTTTTTGGCATTTTAAATATTTTTTCTACATTGATTTTGCAATTTTTAATGCTTTCTAATTATTTTGTAGGTCAATACTTAATTTTTGAAGCATTAATCCAAGATCACAATTTGTTTTCCATGTGTTAAACAATTTTTGATCATTTTTAATTGAATTTTTATTCAATTAAATACATTTTTGGAAATAAATTAGGGTTTTGGATTAATTCAACCCTCTTAAATCATTTTCAAAACATTTTGGGCCTCTATTAGAGTGTAAGACCCAATCCTTTTTTTGACCAAATCATCTTTGGGCCTCACTTATTGTATAAGTCCCGATACCGTCAAAAAACAAACGGCGCGATCGTCGCCTTTTCAAAAATCATCTGGGCCTACCCTCGAGTAGTAAGACCCATTTATTCATCTCAAAACTCTTTGGGCCTCTTGAGAGAGTGTAAGACCCATCCCCCCTTGTACAAAAAACTTTTTGGGCCTCACTCATTTGTATAAGTCCCTCTGTACAAGTAAACGGCGCGATCGTCGCCCGTTTAAAAATAAAAACCATCTGGGCCTACCCTTGAGTAGTAAGACCCATTTCTCTTTTCTTTAAACTTTTTGGGCCTCTTGAGAGAGTGTAAGACCCATCCCTTTGTACAGAAAATCATTTTGGGCCCCAGTCACTTGTATAAGTCCCACTGTACAAAGTCAAACAGTGCGCTCACTGATAAAACCCTGGGCCTCTCCTTGAGCTGTAAGCCCCAAATCTTTCTTTTTCAAAGCACTTTCTCCTTTGATTTTGAATATACTGTTGTTTTTAATCTTTCTTTGTTGAACAACTAACCAAACAGCATGGAAGCACTACAACCGAGTAAGTGGTTATCGCTTTCATTTACTGCTTTCATATTATAAACTGTATTGTGGGGCTGCTCACTGTAAGTCTCCTTTCATAAACTCATATCTACTGTGTAATAATAGTATAGATATTTCGAGTTTCCCCGGCAACTACGTCTAGAACTAGGTGACGCCGTTTCACTTATTCGTAGAAATAGACGCCTAGATCCCCAATAGGAGCACCAGATACAGTCTTCTCTTCGGCTGTCCTCCTTAGGAATCGTCAAGAAGCTCTACTCCCCAAGATGAATGTATTCTCCGTGAATGGCATCTTTGAGTTTCTTCCCAATTCTCGAACTTTCCTGACTTGATCTATTCCTTGTGGATAGCTTGCCTTGAATGTCTCGGGGTTTGGGTACCCACTATGGTCATAATCTTGGACCTTAACTAAGGAACCCTCTTTAAAAGCTAAAAATCGCTGGATAGTAAACCTCGCACGTTTACCAGTGGTTTTCATCTTTAAAAGAGTTATCTCTCCTAATGGAAAGGAGATGATAGACCCACGGGCTTCTTAAAAGCATCGGCCTCCTCTTGGGCATTATTCAAGGACCCTACGACTTCTTAGAAGTATTCACAGCCTCCTCTTAGGCTTCGTATAATGATCTCTTCCTCCGGGAATGATAGCCTCCTCTTGGGCTTCGTACATGGACCCGTCGGCTTCTTAAAAGTTCCAAGCCTCCTCTTGGGCTTCGTACAAATTGTCCCGACGACCTCCTAGAGGTATAGGAACAGAACCTAGTCATCCTTATAGAACAGTCCTTTCATAGAGTCTACTACTGTTTCTCGAAGCATAGTACAAAAGATAAAACTCTAGACACGGACAGTCTAACTTCCTTGAGTCTCAAAGACATTCTCAAGCACCCTTCGTTAAATAGGAAGGAAACCCGCAGACTCGGATAGTCTCAATACCCTTTGGATTTCCCGTTTCCTCAAAGAGAAGGAAATATCCCTGATCCTCAAATGAAATCCCTGTGTACAGTGTTACTCATATAAGAACTGATTTTCTCTTTTAAATCAGTATATTGGATTTGTCACTCAACTGAAACAGTTACAATAGCCTCCATCTCGGGCTTCGTACGAGATACCAAAATTCTCCCCAGTGGAGTCAAAACAACCTTTTCGCCTCTCTCTCGGGCTTTGTACGAGATACAAAAACACTCTCTTATTGAGTATAAAAGATTCCCCTGTAGAGTCAAACCCTTTTAGCCTCTCTCTCAGGCTTTGTATGAGACACAAAAGATTCCCTCGTTGAGTCAATCACCCCTTTTTGCCTCCATCTCGGGCCTCGTACGAGATACAAATTCCTTAAGCAAGAGTCGAACTCTTTTAGCCTCCTCTTAGGCTTTGTATAACGATATGCCCCACTGGGTCAAAAACTTTTAGCCTCTCTCTCGGGCTTTGTACGAGACACATAATAGCCTCCTCTTAGGCTTTGTATAATGATTTTCCTAGCGGAAATTAGCCTCCTCTTAGGCTATGTATAAGAAAACCACTGGTTGATCCAATCAACCTTTTAGCATCAAAACTGTGCCTCGTTCACAGTACACAAACATCAACAACTCCTTTCCCTTCATCTAATTGCTGTAAGCGGCAAGCCTCTGGATCATCTACATCCATGCCAATGTCCCTCTTTTAGCATAAGAAATTCCTAAGGAAAGATGGCATTGCTCTACACTGAGTTAAAGTCTTCTCCTTCAGGTTAAAACCCTTTCTTCGGAAATTATGGCATTGCTCGGATCCGCGTATCCCAGTTAAAGTAATTCTCCTTCCCCCTCTTTAGAGATGACAAATTCTCTCTAAAGTCGAGGTCTTTCAGCTTCACGTCTTGGGCTTTGAACAAGACACAAATAGACCTTTTAGCTTCACATCTTGGGCTTTGAACAAGATACAAATCACCTTTCGCTTCACGTCTTGGGCTTTGAACAAGACACCAAAAACCAATTTCCTCCCATAGAATAGGAGGAACTACGAACGCTCTGATTTCCCTTTTTCGGTAAACGGGAATACGTAGGCATAAGATCGAAAGAAAAGATCTTAGCGAGCGCAATCAACAAAAAACCCAAATCCCATATCTCCATCAATCAAAAGCAGTAATTCAAAAGCACCAGTCCTAACATCCTAATCCTTATTCCCCATCAGAAACATTAAGCCCTAGAAAGAAAGAAACTTGTATTGGCAAAATACGAATAACCAGTACAAAGGCCCCCCCACATTGATAGCATCCGTAACCTAACAGACCGCTGTTTAAACTCAGTATGCAAAGCAGGGTTAATTGGAGACATCTATTTCCCTTCCTTATTCAGCTCACAATAGGATAAAAAATGAATCGACATATAGTCAAAGCTCAAACCGCAGAGAGCGACCAGCGCTTAAGAACCGCGTCCAAAATCGCTCGCTACAGAAAAGTGGCGCCCACCGTGGGGCCAGTTCCTTTCTTTCTACTTCTCTTGTGTGAAAAATTACACAAATGGCGACTCTGCTGGGGAGTCTCCTTTTCTGCCTTAGGGCATCATCCCCGTTTTTTACGGAAAATGGGAACTCTGCTGAAGAGAAAGATTGGCCTATGCTGGTCCATCTCTTAGGCAGGGAACCACAGATTGGGGCTTCCGCCGGGGAACCCATTTCTGTCAGGAACTTAAGATTCGTAGCTCTATAAGTCTAGGATGATTAGGACAAATATATATATACTGCTTTTCCTAAATGCTATACATGTTTATTTTTCTGCTAATGGGAATGCGTGTGATGCCGCATGTGGTGAGATTAAGTATACACTTAAGAAAAGCCAACCTTTTTCGTAGTACGGAAGCTATCGGAAATAGCTGTTACGCGATACTACCCTCATTTGAGGCTGGTGATCTATTCTCGGTGAATGGCACTTACTCTAAGATTGCACACAACTCGCTGGCGATCCGCTTGTTGTTTTGCTTTCCTGGGAGGAGCTGATGATAATGAGTACAGGTACAAAAATCACCCTAGTATAAACCTTTGGGGATGGGTAGAGCCTTGACTTCATGACAACGACCCTTTGACCCCATGTTTTTTCTATGTTTTTGTGTGCTGCATTCATGCATTCATTTAATAAAACATTAAAACATTCAAAAAACTTTCTCTTCTAGTCTCTCTGTTTTTCAAATTAAACTAAGACTGTGATTGCAAATATCAGAGAAAAAGATTGCATTAATGGATTTCGGTAGAAGGAGAACTCACCAGTATACCTTCAAGGTTCCAAAACTAGGGGATTTGAGAAAGTTAGCGAGGATGATCGTTAACCCAGAGGCTTTCATAGCCAAGCACGGTTGTTTGCTACCACTATTAAGAGTCCATGTGATTAAGGGGATCATGGACGCGCTCATTCAGTTCTACGATCCGGTTTATCATTGTTTCACATTCCCGGATTACCAGCTATCACCAACGCTGGAGGAGTATTCTCATCTGGCTGATTTACATATCACTGATCGAGCTCCATTTTCTGGACTGGAAGAAATTCCAAAGAATCAGACTATTGCAAGAGCAATTCATTTGGACGAGTCTGAGGTCAGGACTCACATGACCACTAGGGTGGCATCCAAGGTTTGCCAGCCCAGTTCTTGACAAAAAAGGCTCTGTACTTTGCTAGTATAGGGAACGGGACTGCTTTTGAAAGCATCTTTGTCTTGCTCACCTACGGGTTATTTTTGTTTCCCAACATCAATAACTTCGTCGATATCAATGCTATTAAGGTTTTTCTCATTGGAAACCCTGTGCAGACTTTGCTCGCGGATGCGTATCATTCTGTACACTTGGGAAATTTGTACAGCGGAGGGGAGATCACATGCTATGTACCTTTGCTTTACAAATGGTTTATCTCTCACTTGCCCAAGTCTGCTGCTTTTTGGGATTGAAAGAGTGTCTTACGTTGGTCGCAGAAGATCATGTCTCTTACCAACTCTGATATAGATTGGTGTAATAGGATTTATGAGGGGATCAGAATCATTGATCGTTGTGGAAATTTCCCCAGCGTGCCCCTCATAGGAACTAAAGGAGGAATCAACTATCATCCGATATTAGTTCTTCGTCAATTTGGATACCCGATGAGACACATCCCACTGGGTGTTCATCTGGAAGGTCTTTTCTTCAAAGAAGGAGAAAGTGACAGAGCACTAAAAATGGAAATAGTGCAAGCTTGGAAACATGTTCATAAGAAAGGACGAGAGTCTCTGGGAAAACTGGACTGTGTCTCGGTGGAGCCTTATCTCCATTGGGTACAAACCAGAGCTCTCAAGCTAAAGATGCCTTATCCTCGTTACGGAATTCTTCCACCGAGGGAAATTGTCATGTACTTCATGACGGAAACTGAAAGGCTTCAGGTTACTCTCAACAAAGTTCAAAAGGAAAGAAGATCTTGGAAGAACAAGTACCGCACCCTCGACGTAGAGTGTATCCAAATACAGCAATTACTGAAAGAGAAAGATGCTCTGATTGAAATTTTGGAGCAGCATGCTGTAGAGAATCAAGATGACCAAAGGAATTTGCTCACTCCTTTCACTTGGCAAAGGAATGACGACCCGACAACGGCCCAAGCGCCCCGGTCAAAGAAAAGGAAGATACCAGAATCAGCACCTGATTTCTCTTCAGAGAGGACTCGGGACCCATTAGTTTAGGTTTCTGTTTCTGTACTTTATAATCTACTGTATTTCCATTTCTGTAATCCTTTGAATTTCAATAAAAAGGGGTTTCCCCACTGTTTGATATTTACAATCTAATTGTCGAAGTTTATTTTGATTAAACCAAAAAAACAACAATTAATATAATCATTGCATTCATCATTCTCACATCGCGTATTCTCCTTACCTATGAATCTCATGTTTGTGTCTCGATTCTAGAGTCAAACTATCTCATTCGTATAATACTCGGGCCAATCGTCAGAAAAAGATAGATGATCTTGAGGAAGAAAACAGAGAGTTGAAAGAAGAGATCGACACTCTGAGAGAGGATATGAGAAAGCTTCGTAACGACATGCAAGCCATGGCAGAAGCTCAGCTACAAAGAACTGTGATCTCAGAGATCACCTCAATGCCCATCATAGAAAAGTATGATCCTAGGTATCAGATGCCGAAAGATCGTCCTTGGGGCATGCCTGTTAACTATATCCTGGAAGGATATGTTCCGCCGATCACTGAAGATCAGGGAATCGCAACAGAAGCCGCTGGGCCTAAAGGTTACAAACTTCGGGAAAGCGAAGATGCCAGGGGCATACTGAAGACTCCTGAAGGTTACAAACTTCGGGAAACGCCAAGACTTACTGCCGTAGTCACGGTACCACCCCCTGTGGTGCACACTGTCCCGGAAGGACAGATTCCACCAACACCTTCTGGTAAGAAGGAAACTATGTTTGACATAATGGATGAATTCCAGGAGCAGTTCTTGGAAATGCAGAAAGAGCTGCAAGCCATTCGCGGTCAGGATCTATTTGGAAAGGACGCCGCAGACCTCTGCTTGGTCCCAAATGTGAAAGTCCCGCACAAGTTCCAAGTGCCCGACTTTGAAAAATACAAGGGTAACTCTTGCCCTCAGAGCCATCTGGTGATGTACGCTCGGCGGATGTCAGCTCAGACGGAGAATCAGGACCTGCTGATTCACTACTTCCAGGATAGTTTAACCGGTGCCGCACTCAAATGGTACATGGGTTTAAACCGTACTACGATCAGTACATTCAGAGATCTTGGTACTGCCTTCGTCCAACAATACAAGTACAATTTGGACATGGCACCCGACAGAGATCAACTCAGATCAATGTCACAAAAGGACAAGGAAACCTTTAAGGAGTATGCTCAAAGGTGGCGTGAAATTGCCGCTCAAATTTGTCCACCTCTTGAGGAAAAAGAGATGACAAAAATCTTCTTAAAGACCTTAAGCTTATTTTACTATGACCGAATGGTCACCAGTGCACCCAGTGATTTCACCGAAATGGTCGGCATGGGTGTACGTCTTGAGGAAGCCGTCCGAGAAGGACGTTTGGTAAAAGACACTAGATCAACGAGCGGTACTAAAAAATACGGTAGTGCTCTCCCTAAGAAAAAAGAGCAAGATATTGGGAATATCTCTCTCGGAAAGCAAAGGCGACGTTATCAGCCAGTAGCAGCTGTTACTCCTGCTATCGGCCCCGCGCCTGTTCCTATGTATCAACCTCAGGTTGCGCAGAGCCAACCTGACCAACAAAGGACACAACAGCCTCTTCAGCAGGCTCGTCCTCCATATAACAACAACCGTACAACACGGCCACCAGAATTTGATCCTATACCCGTATCGTACGCTGAACTGTTTCCGTTACTGCTGGCTAAGGGGCACATTCAGACTAAGTCTCCCCTTTCAGTTCCGGAAAATCCACCTTTCTGGTTTAAGGTGGATCAAACATGCCCTTATCATCAAGGAGGTTCAGGGCATAACATTGAGACTTGTCTCAATTTCAAATCCGACGTGCAAAATCTTGTTAGGAGCGGGCTCTTATCTTTCAAAGATACGAATCCTAATGTTCTTACGAACCCGCTGCCTCAACATGAGAAAGATGCAGTCAATCTGATTGAGAAAGAGACTAACAATGTCTATCAAATTCACGATGTACTCTTATTGGGGACCAATCTGGTCAAGATGCATTGTAGACAGAGTGGATATGGCCATGTGCCACCTCATAATTATCACCAGTGTGATATCTGCTCTAAAGACAACCAAGGATGTTCTGTAGTGCAAGCAGCTCTACAGGAACAGATGGATCTCGGATGGATCCAAGAGCACCGAGTTCGTGGAGTTAACACAGTTTACACGAATTCCAACGTCATTCAAAACCACGACATCCGTGTGATGAATGTCAACTTGGTGGCGATGCACTCAAGGAAAAGCCAGTATCATAATCTGCCGCGGCACGATTACAGTTCCTGTCTGATTTGCTCGGTAAATAAACAGGGATGCTCTTTCATACAAGAGGCCCTCCAGCGTCAGATGGATCTTGGATGGATCCAAGACTACCATGATAGGAACTCCTATCAAATCAACATGGTTCAGATCTTTGACATCCGCATAATGAATACCAACCTGGTAGAGTTACATGCTGAGCAGGTCCGACTTGGATTCTTAATATCACATGACTATCAAAGCTGTAAAGCGGGTTGCGAAAACGATCGAGGTTGTACCCTTGTCCAGGAGGCACTTCAGCACTTGTTAAATCACTGGTGGATGCCAATCTATATGGACGAAGATACTCAACAAATTAGTATCAATAACAGGAATCCTACTCGTCGTCAAAGTCAGGATGTCCGATCAATGGAAGATAACCTAGTGAGGTTACATTGTATTCAAAGTGGGCATGGCCAGGTGCCACCACACAACTATGACAATTGTAGCGTCTGTTCGGAAAGTAACAAATGGTGTTACCTTGTGAGAGAAGCTCTTCAGGGTCAGATCGATCATGGAGAAATTCATCCATATCCAGGTTCAGGACCCATCATTTGGTCGCCGAACTACTTGCCGATCAAGTTGAGGATGTTGTCACGATCTCTGGTCATCACCAGATCAGGGATGTTTTTGCCATCATCCCTCTACTTGACGAATCTAGAGTTCCAAACCGGGAACGGATCGAGGTTACTTATGACGGTCAGAAAAATCAGAAGGTTCCCATAGTCATCTATCTACCAGGACCATTACTGTATGAATCAGCTAAGGCGATCCCTTACAAATACGGTGCAACAACAATTGAGAATGGAAAGGAAATTCCATTACCATCCGTCGTGAATATTGCAGACGTCAGTCGTGTAACACGGAGTGGTAGAATCTTCAACCGAGGGGTTGGGGAATCCAACAAAGAAAAGGAACTTCAGGCGGAAATTCCCGATCCGCCAGTCAGTCAATCTGGTAATCCCGACTTTTCAAAAGACAAAGACGAGATGCTAAAGCTTATCCAAAGGAGTGAATATAACATTGTTGATCAACTGTTACAGACTCCTTCAAAGATCTCAGTATTATCACTGTTACTCAGTTCAGAAGCACACAGAGAGGCTCTACAGAAAGTCTTGGAGCAAGCCTTTGTGGAACAGGATGTAACACTCAGACAATTCGATAGCATTGTCTCTAACATCACTTCCTGTAATAATTTGGGATTTAGTGATGAGGAATTACCCGAAGAGGGTCGTCGTCATAACATGGCGCTCAACATTACAGTTAACTGCCAAGGCGATGCTTTAGCCAACGTACTGGTAGACACAGGGTCAGCCCTGAATGTTATGCCGAAGTCCACCTTGATGCAATTATCATTCAAGGGCCCTCCGATGAGAGTCAGCGAGGTCGTCGTCAAAGCATTCGACGGATCCAGAAAAACAGTTATCGGCGAAGTTGATCTTCCCATAACTATTGGTCCTCACACTTTCCAAATCACTTTCCAGGTCATGGACATCCGGGCAACATATAGTTGTTTATTAGGAAGACCTTGGATACATCAGGCTGGAGCGGTTACTTCAACCCTCCACCAAAAGCTAAAGTTCGTCAAGAACGATCAACTTGTCACGGTTTGTGGGGAACAAGCCTTGCTTGTAAGCAACTTATCATCATCTACTTGTGTGGAACCCGAGGAGGTTATTGGAACTCAGTTCCAAGCACTATCGGTGAGCAAGAATGATCAATCCGAAGAAGGAACTTCAATTTCTTCATACAAAGATGCTATCAAAGCGGTCGAGAGTACCGATACGACAGGATGGGGACAGCTTGTCATTCCTATTGACAATAAAACAAAGAAGGGTCTTGGTTTTTCTGCAACCTGTACCCAGACAGCCGCCAACGATGAAAGTCTTCATCCCCTTCAAAACTTCTTCCACAGTGGAGGTTTTCTTCACCCAGTGTCTCAGACAATTCATGCTATCAATGAGGAAGATCCCTCTGACACAGATGAAGAATGGAAGTCCTACCTTAACAAGGACGGCTATATGTCTCAGGAAGAGGTGCCTATGTCTTTCTGCTTTCCTACAGAAAGTCCGAGATTTATACCAAGATCAGATGTCGAAATGATCTACGGAGATTGTGATCCGGAAGGATGCCGTGCTCTGCCAAACTCATTAGAGGAAGACACTCTAATGAAAGACAACTTTGACTCTACCTACTATGGCCCGATGGATGGTCTGCCAATGTGGCAACCTTACCCAGGAGACTTGGGGCCAGAAAGTCAGCCGAGTAATGAAACTCAGCTGAGCGTCATTGAACAGAATACCTGTGTCCCCGCCATGTCATGGGATCAACACTCAGGTCATTCGGAAACTACTCAACATGAAGATGAATTCGCAACGTTTGCAGGACTTGAATTCATCAACTATGCTTTTCCTGAGGTCAACGTCATCGAGAGGGATGACTTCTCCAGTTCCAAAGAAGTTTGGGACACTTTGGGACAACCAAGTGGAAAATACGACTTTATGGTCAAGTACACTGCTCCCGAGAGCTCTCGTATCAGGCTCGAAGATATCCAGTCAACTGGATGGGGAGAGACAGCTGAGAGCACCAATGCTATGCAAAATGCAATAGAGGAATCCTCCTACGACAATTCTGCTTGGGAGACAGATTCCAATGATCCTACTCCACCAGAAATCAGCGTCATTTCTGAAGACAAATCAAGGAAGGTGCCAGACTTTGTGATTCACCGAGGAGTTCGCCGCCAATGGGTTGCTGTCGAGGTTCCGAAGGTCGTTCATCAGTCAAAGTAATTGCCATCTTTAACCTTTCACCCTGCCCAGGTGAAACGGATGTTTTGATAGGGGTCGCTTTTTAAATATCCCTCTTCGCTTCGCCCAAAGCGACAGAGTCTTGTTTTATAGGGCTGTAGTTTCAAGATTCGACTTGTTCATTAATAAAATAACGTCGTTCTGTAATTTCCGCATTAATTGCTGTTTTCTCTTTTTGCTTTTTCAGAAAATGGTAATCCTAAAAAACAATTCAATCATAAAAACAAGCGGTAAAATAAATACACTGCACACACTTACATTTTCTCTATCTCTTCTAAACACGAATCATCACGTCATGCAGATTGCTTGTTTTATACCCCGTTGAAACATATGATCCGATGCCTTCTCCCAACTTTGAGTTCCCGGTATTCGAGGCTGAAGAAGAAAATGACAACGAAATTCCAGAAGAGATCTCCCGAGTACTCAGACAAGAGGAAAGTTCCATTGAACCTCACAAAGAGCCATTGGAAACGGTAAACTTGGGTTCAGAAAAAGAGAGAAAAGAAATCAGGATCGGAGCACTGCTCAGTCCAACTGTCAAAGAGGGTTTGATAAAGCTTCTCAAAGAATTCCCCGATGTATTCGCTTGGTCCTATCAGGATATGCCAGGGTTGGATACCAGCATCGTGGAACATCACTTACCGTTGAGATCGGAATGTCCGCCAGTAAAGCAAAGGTTGAGACGCACTCACCCGGACATGGCCATCAAAATCAAAGAGGAGGTACGGAAACAGATTGACGCGGGTTTCCTCGCTACATCTGAATATCCTCAATGGTTAGCCAACATCGTACCCGTTCCCGAAAAGGACAGAAAGGTCAGAATGTGTGTCGACTACAGAGATCTGAACAAGGCAAGTCCAAAGGGCGACTTTCCTTTACCACACATTGACATGCTGGTTGACAGCACAACAAATTTCAAAGTATTCTTCTTCATGGATGGATTCTCGGGCTATAACCAGATCAAAATGGCGCTGAAAGACATGGAGAAAACTTCGTTCATTACCCCATGGGGTACCTTTTGTTACAAGGTAATGCCGTTCGGTTTGAAGAATGTCGGGGCAACCTATCAAAGGGCCATGACTACTCTGTTTCATGACATGATACATAAGGAAATCGAGGTATATGTCGATGATATGATTGCAAAATCAAGAACAGAGGATGAGCACGTTGAACATCTGTCAAAATTGTTCGAACGTCTAAGAAAGTTCAAGCTCTGCTTGAATCCCAACAAGTGCACCTTCGGTGTCCGTTCGGGGAAATTACTAGGGTTCATTGTCAGCCAGAAAGGGATTGAGGTTGATCCTGACAAGGTCAAGGCCATTCAAGAAATTCCTTCTCCGAAAACTAAAAAACAAGTCAGAGGATTCCTGGGACGTTTGAACTACATCTCCAGATTCATATTCCTTATGACCGCCACTTGTGCGTCGATTTTCAAGTTATTGAAAAAGAACCAGGATTGCGTTTGGTCAGAAGATTACCAAACCGCCTTCGACAGTATCAGGGAATATCTGTTGAATCCGTCGATTCTATCACCTCCAGTGGAAGGAATACCACTAATCATTTACCTCACAGTCCTAGAGGACTCAATGGGATGTGTACTTGGCCAACAAGACGAAACTAAAAGGAAAGAGTCTGCCATTTACTATCTAAGCAAGAAATTCACCGACTGCGAGACTCGGTACACAATGCTTGAGAAAACTTGTTGCGCTTTGGCTTGGGCAGCCAAACGTCTTCGCTAGTACATGATTCATCATACTACTTGGTTGGTCTCCGAAATGGATCCAATCAAGTACGTTTTCGAAAAACCTGCTCTCACGGGAAGGATTGCCCGTTGGCAGATGTTACTATCAGAATATGACATAGAGTACCATGCTCAGAAAGCCGTTAAAGAAAGTATTTTAGCCGATCATTTGGCTCATCAACCGATTGACGATCAAGAATCAATCGGGTTTGACTTCCCAGACGAAGATGTCATGTATCTAAAGATGAAAGATTGCGATGAACCGCTACCCAGTGAAGGGCCAGAACCAGGTTCCCAGTGGGGACTTATCTTTGATGGAGCAGTCAATCATTATGGAAATGGAATTGGGGCAATCATTGTTACCCCTCAGGGTTCCCACATTCCTTTCACTGCCAGACTTACGTTCAAATGTACGAACAACGAGGCCGAATACGAAGCTTGTATTATGGGTCTCGAAGAAGCGATTGATTTAAGGATCAAAAACTTGGACGTATACGACGATTCAGCCCTGGTTATTAACCAGATAAAAGGAGATTGGAACACATACAAATCAGGATTGATTCCTTACAAAGACTATGCAAGAAGGTTGTTACCCTTCTTCTACAGAGTCGACTTTCATCACATCCCTCGTGATACGAATCACATGGCTGATGCATTAGCCACTCTCTCTTCCATGATTAGTGTAGGTCGATGGAATGACATACCTAAGATCGACATCATGCGCCTTGAACGGCCCGCTTACATCTTCGCGATTGAAGCAGTCATAGACGACAGACCTTGGTATCACGATATCAAATGCTTCCTTCAGAAACAAGAGTACATATCTGGGGCACTCAGAAAAGACAGGAAAACCCTCAGAAGATTGGCTGGAAACTTCTTCCTGAGCGGTGACACTCTTTATAAGAGAAATTTTGACATGGTCTTGCTCCGATGTGTCGACAGACCAGAAGCAGACATGCTCATGAAAGAAATTCATGAAGGATCCTTTGGCACTCATGCCAACGGACACACAATGGCGAGAAAAATTCTCAGGGCCGGTATTATTGGTTGACCATGGAATCCGACTGCTACAAGTACATGAGGAGGTGTCACAAGTGTCAGATATACTCCGACAAAATTCATGTACCGCCATCACATCTCAAAGTTCTTTCTTCCCTGTGGACTTTTTCCATATGGGGAATTGACATGATTGGTATGATTGAGCCCAAGGCTTCAAACGGACATCAGTTCATTCTGGTAGCCATTGACTATTTCACCAAGTGGGTTGAAGCAGCGTCATTCGCCAATGTAACCCGACAAGTGGTGGTTCGATTTATCAAAAACAATATCATCTGCCGTTATGGTGTTCCAAGCGAGATCATTACCGATAATGGATCTAACTTGAACAATAAGATGATGAAAGAGTTATGCGCTGAGTTCAAGATCGAACACCATAACTCATCTCCCTACCGACCCAAGATGAACGGAGCGGTAGAAGCGACTAACAAGAACATTAAGAAGATCATTCAAAAAATGGTTGTAACCTATAAAGATTGGCACGAGATGCTACCCTTTGCTCTTCATGGTTATCGCACATCTGTCCGCACCTCAACAGGGGCTACCCCTTTCTCTCTAGTATATGGCATGGAGGCAGTGCTTCCCATAGAAGTAGAGATCCCGTCAATCAGGGTATTGATGGAAGCTAAGATCACTGAAGCTGAATGGTGTCAAAGTCGACACGACGAACTGAATTTGATCGAGGAGAAGCGAGTCACGACACTATGCCATGGTCAGTTGTATCAACAGAGAATGAAGAGGGCGTTCGACAAAAAGGTTCGGCCTCGTGTCTTCAGGAAAGGAGACCTCGTGCTCAAGAAGATACAATCATTTCTCACTGACTCTCGGGGCAAATAGACCCCAAATTATGATGGCCCCTATGTGGTCACGAAAGCTTTCTCAGGCGGTGCCTTGAGGCTTGCAACCATGGACGGAGAGGAATTTTCCTACCCCACGAATGTTGATGTAGTCAAGAAATACTTCGCCTAAAACTGAAAAAAAAACGTCTCGGTGGATTGAAAACCCGAAAGGGCGGTCCAGGCAAAAGTTAGAGACATGAAAAAAAAAAGAATCATCCCGATGGATTGGAAATCTCATAGTACAATCCAGGCAAAAGTTAGGGATAATGGCAAGTAACTATGTTCAACAGAGGCAAGTCCCTCAGCAGTAGTTACATCATCTATCAGAGAAAATCTCCAGTCAAAGGTCATCTTCGACAGAAGCTCAGGATGCCCCGAATTCAAAGTTGGTAGAAGGATAGTGGTCGTTATGTTTCAACGTAGCCCTTTTCCCTGTAAATTACCATTTTCTAACTTTGTATATACTCTTTGGAATCACGCGTTTAGCTGATCTCCATCTTATCAATAAAATTTGAGCCCTTGTGCTTTTGTTTGTAACTCTTGCTTGTTTTAGCTTTACAGAACGACGTTGTTTAAACTTAATTAACGACTCTTGAAATAAAACAAAATGAATTTACTTGTTAAAACTTTTTCTGCTTTTAAATTAAGGTTGGCAATTTATTTTGACTGTTGAACATCAGAAGAACATCGATTGCTTCTCCCGAAGTAAGCAAACTTCAAAGTGGAGAATCAAAGTACTCCTTCTAAGCCAGTATGCCTGAATGAAGGGATCAACTGTGTCAGAGACCTTGTTTCGTCTGACGTCCTCGGTCGAGTTCTCATCTCCTAAGCCCGATCAACATAGCTCCCAATGGGACTATCTCTCCTAAGAAAGGTGGAATTGCTATTTTGAATCAACGGTACCTCTTCGCCCCGCGATGGCCGAGTATCCAATTGTGTTCCTCCATTAGTCTGTATGTCGCGTCTGTTTTGTCAGCATATACATACATACTTCATGCATTTTATTTGCGTTCGCATTTCGTATTGCATCACTATCACTTGAGTCGGTCTTGTCCCCTAGTGATAAACAGTTTTCTCAATCGAGTTTGTCAGTTCTTTCCTCGTCAGGAAGTGTTGCATCTGCACAATCTCGCCACCAGTGTATCTTTAGATCAGAGTCGGCACTTGGCCACTTTGATAACTTGAACCTCTGAAAAGCCAGAGAAAACTCTCAATAAAAATCACTCTTCGCCATTGAAGATGATATCCTTACTTTCCCAGATTAAGGAAGATCCACAGAGAAAGCCTCGTGATCAGAGATTCGACAGCACGCCAGTTTTTCTCCGAAAAGTCGTTGATGAAAAGGTCACCGACACCTCAAAATTGGACCCCATCATATGGCGTTTCTCCGGGAAGATCCCGAGAAAAGTATGATGAAAGATCCCAAGTGAAAACAGTCTCTCAAGAGACTCGCTTTTCCCAGTAGAAACAAATGGCATCTCCAACAGAGAAGTTTGTACAACTCTACAACTCAGACAACTGGGTTCCCCAGCAAGTCTGACATCAAAACTTTTTCCACTCAAATGGCATCTCCCCAGGAAAATTCGGCGAGAAGTTTGAGGAAAGCCGCTATGAATAGCGTCCCTTGTCAAGAAAGTTTATTGACAAAAGAAACTAAGACCAGTTCCTTGGTAGGAAACCAGGATCGAGGGGAAGTTTAAATCAGAAACTAGGACCAGTTCTTGGTAGGAAACCAGGATCGAGGGGAAGTTTAAATCAGAAACTAAGACCAGTTCCTTGGTAGGAAACCAGGATCAAGGGGAAGTTTAAATCAGAGACTGAGACCAGTTCCTTGGTAGGAAACCAGGATCGAGGGGAAGTTTACCTTTTCTGAGCATCATTGCTTAGCTAAAGAAGATGAATGCGTAAGCTACCATTCATAACCATCATCAAAGTTTCGGATATTCCGATATTTAATCCTCTTGCACCCCGAATGCTCGAATCCCTTCGTCATTCATACCTTCGGGTCCAAGAAGATTAAATAGGGGCATCTGTAATACCCCAAATTTTGACCACTTAGATTTCCCATCATTGTGAAAATCATCATCACAATATGGATGAACCATCATGCTTCATCAGTCTCCCCAAAGATGGGTGAGCATCCAATACAATCAAAATTAAGGTTTCAAGCCCTCTCTGAGTGCTTAGACAAAGGATCAATCAAGAAATGACATGATCTTCAACTTGTCTAATCTCTTAAACATCAACAATGGATCAAAAAGGACTCCCACTTCAAGGATTAAGCACAAGGCTGCTCCCTTCTAGGTGGATCAAGTCTCAAGATCGACAGTGTCACCAAATTAGGGTTTTGGTCGACCAGGGTCTCCAGATGGAAATTTTCATCTGGGCACAAGGAAATGATCCAAAACAAAACCTAATATACTTCATGGAACCTCATGAACCCATGCATCAAGTCAATTTTGCCTCAGGGGATGCATTCATCAAAAATCAGGAATTAGGGTTTCTTGACCTAATTCACCCCTAAGTTGACTTTTGGGACAAACCATGAGCCAAGACCTCAAGATATGATTTTAGGGTCTCTAATACACCATATTGATCCATTTGGAACAATGGATTGATCCAAGAAGCTTGAGCAACAAGTCTCATTTTCATCTGCACCACAATTAGGGTTTTAAGGGAAAAGTCAACTGTAACTTTGACTTTTGACCAAGACATGCTCCCAAACCCTAATACATGATTGAATATACCCTATGACACCCATGGAACATGTCCATCAAGTTTGATTTAGGTCAAGGACATGATTTCCTGAAGAATTGCACAGTTTGGAATTCATCTGATAAAAAGTCAACTGTGCACAAAAGTCAACTTTGACTTTTTGAGATTTTTCACCAAAATGGATTTTTAACCCTAAAATGATGTTAATGTATGATTTGAATCATCATTCATCAAGAAAAATCAAGAAAAGTGAGATAACTTGTAAAAGGGGTAACCATAAAACTTAGAAATTTTTCTAAGTTAAAAATAAAGTGGCAAAGGTACCAACTTTGGAGGACCATAACTCCTAAACCACAAGGCCATTTTTTCTCATCCAAAGATGGATTTGTATCCCTCATTATCACCTACAAAAACTTCAACTACAAGTCATTCCAATTCATTAAGGATTTTGAGTTATGGAGTGATCAAAGTGGCTGAAAAGTGAAAAAGTCACTTTTTCCAACACTTAGTGAAATTTTCACTAAGTCAGAATTTGCCTTCACTTTTTGCCAAATGTAGGGGGATTTTTCACTTGGAATCAAAAGAGATCAAAACCAAACTTGTTCAAACAATTGTTGTATCATGTAAGAGCTTTCCAAAATGGCCAAGAACATTGCCAAATTCAACCTACATCATGAGATACAACATTGGCAAGTTGCCTTGCTGAAATCTGTCAAGGCAAGGCAGAATTTGCATTTTGGCTCGATTTGCCAAAATTAGCCAATTGCAATTGCTCCAATCCACTTGGACACCTCAGAGGATTGAATCTAAAGGGGACAATCACTGAGCCAAGCCTCCAAAGTCCATGGAACAAGAAATAGCATGTTGAACCTAGAGTTGCCAAAATAGGGACAAGACTTCAAATTTGGAATGAGGCATTCAATGGAACCATCAAGGTGGCATGGACTGAGCCATTCTCATCTGAAATCAGTCAAGACTTATCCAAGACCAAGGGGACCAAAGCTCTGTGCCCTAACCTCTAGTCAATGGCTAGAGGAGACTTTCATTTCCATTGGCCAACATTGAGGAAACCTACTTACCAGCTGCCATGCACTATTCCTTGCAAAAAAAACTTGCTCTACTATAAATAGAGCTCAATTGTGGTCAGTTTAAGTACACCAAAGCCATCTAACAGATGCTTTCCTCAAAATCTCTTTCTCTTGGCAAAAATGCCTTTCTTAGCAAGGTAGCTATCGGGTTTTGAGTTTGAGAGCAATTCTGCACAAACCAATCACTCACACACCTCACATACATCACATATGAGCTGATCAAACACTCACATAACTTCTAAAACATCAAAATCTCAAAATCACTTGCCATCCACACAAGTTTGAAGTGAAGTTGCAGCTGAGATGCCATAAACTGATCCAGTCCATTTCAATTCAATCCAAGTGTTCAAACACACTCCATATGGTGTAGGGAAGCTGTCCAGATCATCACAACTTGTCTGTAACACCTCCAAATCAAAATCACATCTGCTCTTGCTGTCACGACTTGGAGGTAAGCACATACTTGGTCATCTCTCAATCTATGCATATTTCCTCGCACAATAATTTGGCCATATGTTCATAATCATGCATGGAATGTTTTCCCTCAATTAATTGCATTGTTTGAATCGTGTATCAAAAATCTTAGCCTTCATGCAGAAATTAGGGTTCTTGAGGTCTCTTCGTGATTTCTTGTTGTATGTTTAATTTAAATGAAATTAAAGTACATAGACATGATCGTGAGGTTGAGACGAGCATAATGATATGTGGATTGCATGATATGATTACGTATTCATGGAGATTGGATAGAAAACGCAAATCTGAGGAACCAAGAACACGCGCGTGTTCTTCAGCTGTTCTTGGCGCCATTTTTGAATAATTTGAATATTTGAATTTTGTGATTTTGTTTAATTGATTCAAAAATTAATTTCTCTCTGAGTTTTAATGATTTTGAGTTGATTATTTTTTTAATAATTCACAAAAATGTTAAAATATTTTATTTTATCAAAAAATCCCAAAAATATTATTTATTTCATATAATTGATATTTTTTGTAAAGAATTAATATTTTGATTTTTTTGGCATTTTAAATATTTTTTCTACATTGATTTTGCAACTTTTAATGCTTTCTAATTATTTTGTAGGTCAATACTTAATTTTTGAAGCATTAATCCAAGATCACAATTTGTTTTCCATGTGTTAAACAATTTTTGATCATTTTTAATTGAATTTTTATTCAATTAAATACATTTTTGGAAATAAATTAGGGTTTTGGATTAATTCAACCCTCTTAAATCATTTTCAAAACATTTTGGGCCTCTATTAGAGTGTAAGACCCAATCCTTTTTGTGACCAAATCATCTTTGGGCCTCACTTATTGTATAAGTCCCGATACCGTCAAAAAACAAACGGCGCGATCGTCGCCTTTTCAAAAATCATCTGGGCCTACCCTCGAGTAGTAAGACCCATTTATTCATCTCAAAACTCTTTGGGCCTCTTGAGAGAGTGTAAGACCCATCCCCCCTTGTACAAAAAACTTTTTGGGCCTCACTCATTTGTATAAGTCCCTCTGTACAAGTAAACGGCGCGATCGTCGCCCGTTTAAAAATAAAAACCATCTGGGCCTACCCTCGAGTAGTAAGACCCATTTCTCTTTTCTTTAAACTTTTTGGGCCTCTTGAGAGAGTGTAAGACCCATCCCTTTGTACAGAAAATCATTTTGGGCCCCAGTCACTTGTATAAGTCCCGCTGTACAAAGTCAAACAGTGCGCTCACTGATAAAACCCTGGGCCTCTCCTTGAGCTGTAAGCCCCAAATCTTTCTTTTTCAAAGCACTTTCTCCTTTGATTTTGAATATACTATTGTTTTTAATCTTTCTTTGTTGAACAACTAACCAAACAGCATGGAAGCACTACAACCGAGTAAGTGGTTATCGCTTTCATTTACTGCTTTCATATTATAAACTGTATTGTGGGGCTGCTCACTGTAAGTCTCCTTTCATAAACTCATATCTACTGTGTAATAATAGTATAGATATTTCGATTTTCCCCGGCAACTACGTCTAGAACTAGGTGACGCCGTTTCACTTATTCGTAGAAATAGACGCCTAGATCCCCAATAGGAGCACCAGATACAGTCTTCTCTTCGGCTGTCCTCCTTAGGAATCGTCAAGAAGCTCTACTCCCCAAGATGAATGTATTCTCCGTGAATGGCATCTTTGAGTTTCTTCCCAATTCTCGAACTTTCCTGACTTGATCTATTCCTTGTGGATAGCTTGCCTTGAATGTCTCGGGGTTTGGGTACCCACTACGGTCATAATCTTGGACCTTAACTAAGGAACCCTCTTTAAAAGCTAAAAATCGCTGGATAGTAAACCTCGCACGTTTACTAGTGGTTTTCATCTTTAAAAGAGTTATCTCTCCTAATGGAAAGGAGATGATAGACCCACGGGCTTCTTAAAAGCATCGGCCTCCTCTTGGGCATTATTCAAGGACCCTACGACTTCTTAGAAGTATTCACAGCCTCCTCTTAGGCTTCGTATAATGATCTCTTCCTCCGGGAATGATAGCCTCCTCTTGGGCTTCGTACAAGGACCCGTCGGCTTCTTAAAAGTTCCCAGCCTCCTCTTGGGCTTCGTACAAATTGTCCCGACGACCTCCTAGAGGTATAGGAACAGAACCTAGTCATCCTCATAGAACAGTCCTTTCATAGAGTCTACTACTGTTTCTCGAAGCATAGTACAAAAGATAAAACTCTAGACACGGACAGTCTAACTTCCTTGAGTCTCAAAGACATTCTCAAGCACCCTTCGTTAAATAGGAAGGAAACCCGCAGACTCGGATAGTCTCAATACCCTTTGGATTTCCCGTTTCCTCAAAGAGAAGGAAATATCCCTGATCCTCAAATGAAATCCCTGTGTACAGTGTTACTCATATAAGAACTGATTTTCTCTTTTAAATCAGTATATTGGATTTGTCACTCAACTGAAACAGTTACAATAGCCTCCATCTCGGGCTTCGTACGAGATACCAAAATTCTCCCCAGTGGAGTCAAAACAACCTTTTCGCCTCTCTCTCGGGCTTTGTACGAGATACAAAAACACTCTCTTATTGAGTATAAAAGATTCCCCTGTAGAGTCAAACCCTTTTAGCCTCTCTCTCAGGCTTTGTATGAGACACAAAAGATTCCCTCGTTGAGTCAATCACCCCTTTTTGCCTCCATCTCGGGCCTCGTACGAGATACAAATTCCTTAAGCAAGAGTCGAACTCTTTTAGCCTCCTCTTAGGCTTTGTATAACGATATGCCCCACTGGGTCAAAAACTTTTAGCCTCTCTCTCGGGCTTTGTACGAGACACATAATAGCCTCCTCTTAGGCTTTGTATAATGATTTTCCTAGCGGAAATTAGCCTCCTCTTAGGCTATGTATAAGAAAACCACTGGTTGATCCAATCAACCTTTTAGCATCAAAACTGTGCCTCGTTCACAGTACACAAACATCAACAACTCCTTTCCCTTCATCTAATCGCTGTAAGCGGCAAGCCTCTTGATCATCTACATCCATGCCAATGTCCCTTTTTTAGCATAAGAAATTCCTAAGGAAAGATGGCATTGCTCTACACTGAGTTAAAGTCTTCTCCTTCAGGTTAAAACCCTTTCTTCGAAAATTATGGCATTGCTCGGATCCGCGTATCCCAGTTAAAGTAATTCTCCTTCCCCCTCTTTAGAGATGACAAATTCTCTCTAAAGTCGAGGTCTTTCAGCTTCACGTCTTGGGCTTTGAACAAGACACAAATAGACCTTTTAGCTTCACATCTTGGGCTTTGAACAAGATACAAATCACCTTTCGCTTCACGTCTTGGGCTTTGAACAAGACACCAAAAACCAATTTCCTCCCATAGAATAGGAGGAACTACGAACGCTCTGATTTCCCTGTTTCGGTAAACGGGAATACGTAGGCATAAGATCGAAAGAAAAGATCTTAGCGAGCGCAATCAACAAAAAACCCAAATCCCATATCTCCATCAATCAAAAGCAGTAATTCAAAAGCACCAGTCCTAACATCCTAATCCTTATTCCCCATCAGAAACATTAAGCCCTAGAAAGAAAGAAACCTGTATTGGCGAAATATGAATAACCAGTACAAAGGGCCCCCCACATTGATAGCATCCGTAACCTAACAGACCGCTGTTTAAACCCAGTATGCAAAGCAAGGTTAATTGGAGACATCTATTTCCCTTCCTTATTCAGCTCACAATAGGATAAAAAATGAATCGACCTGTAGTCAAAGCTCAAACCGCAGAGAGCGACCAGCGCTTAAGAACCGCGTCCAAAATCGCTCGCTACAGAGTTGAAAGAAGAGATCGACGCTCTGAGAGAGGATATGAGAAAGCTTCATAACGACATGCAAGCCATGGCAGAAGCTCAGCTACAAAGGATTGTGATCTCGGAGATCACCTCAGCGCCCATAGTGGAGAAGTTTGATGCTAGGTATCAGATGCCGAAAGATCATCCCTGGGGCATGCCTGCAAACTATATCCCGGAAGGATATGTTCCGTCGATCACTGAAGATCAGGGAATCATAACAGAAGCCGCTGGGCCTGAAGGTTACAAACTTCAGGAAAGCGAAGATGCCGGGGGCATACTAAAGACTCCTGAAGGTTACAAACTTCGGGAAACGCCAAGATTCGCTGCCGTAGTCACGGTACCACCCCTTGTGGTGCACACTGTCCCAGAAGGACATATTCCACCGATACCTTCTGGTAAGAAGGAAACTATGTTCGATAGAATGGATGAATTCCAGGAACAGTTCTTGGAAATGCAGAAGGAACTGCAGGCCATCCGCGGTCAGGATTTATTTGGAAAGGATGCCGCAGATCTTTGTCTGGTCCCCAATGTGAAAGTTCCGCACAAATTTCAAGTGCCCGACTTTGAAAAATACAAGGGTAACTCTTGCCCTCAGAGCCATATGGTGATGTACGCTCGGCGAATGTCAGCTCAGACGGAGAATCAGGACCTACTAATTCACTACTTTCAGGATAGTTTAACCGGTGCCGCATTAAAATGGTACATGGGTTTAAACCGTGCTACGATTAGCACATTCAGAGATCTTGGTACTGCCTTCGCCCAACAATACAAATACAATTTGGACATGGCACCGTACAGAGGTCAACTCAGATCAATGTCACAAAAGGACAAGGAAACCTATAAGGAGTACGCCCAGAGATGGCGTGAAATTGCCGCTCAGATTTGTCCACCTCTTGAGGAAAAAGAGATGACAAAGATCTTCTTAAAGACCTTAAGCTCATTTTACTATGACAGAATGGTTGCCAGTGCGCCCAGTGACTTCACCGAGATGGTGGGCATGGGAGTTCGTCTTGAGGAAGCCATCTGAGAAGGACGTTTGGCAAAAGACGCTGGATCATCAAGTAGTACAAAACGATATGGTAGTGCTCTCCCTAAGAAAAAAGAGCAAGATATTGGGAATATCTCTCTCGGAAAGCAAAGGCGACGTTATCAGCCGGTAGCAGCTGTAACTCCTGCTATCAGCCCTGCGCCTATTCCTACCTATCAACCTCAGGTTGCGCAGAGCCAACCTAATCAGCAAAGGACACAACAGCCTCTTCAGCAGGCTCTTCCTCCCTACAATAACAACCGTACAACACGGCCACCAGGGTTTGATCCTATACCCATGTTGTACGCAGAACTATTTCCGTTACTGCTAGCTAAGGGGCACATCCAGACTAAGTCTCCTCTTATAGTACCGGAAAATCTGCCTTTTTGGTTTAAGGTGGATCAAACATGCCCTTATCATCAAGGAGGATCAGGGCATAACATAGAGAACTGTCTCAATTTCAAATCTGACGTGCAAAAGCTTGTTAGGAGCGGGCTCTTATCTTTCAAAGATATGAATCCCAATGTTCTCACGAAATTGCTGCCTCAACACGAGAAAGCTGCAGTCAACCTGATTGAGAGAGAGTATAACAATGTCTATCAAATTCACGATGTACTCTTATTGAGGACCAATTTGGTCAAGATGCATTATAGACAGAGTGGATATGGCCATGTGCCACCTCATAATTATCATTAATGTGATGTCTGCTCTAAAAGTAATAGAGGATGTTCTGTGGTGAAATCCGCTCTACAGGAACAGTTGGATCTTGGATGGATCCAACAACACCGAGTTCGTGGAGTTAACGTGGTCTATACGAATTCCAATGTCATTCAAAACCACGACATCTGTGCGATGAATGCCAACTTGGTGGCAATGCACTCAAGGCAAAGCCAGTATCATAATCTGCCACGACACGATTACAGTTCCTGTCTGACTTGCTCGATAAACAAAGAGGGATGCTCTTTCATACAAGAGGCCCTCCAGCGTCAGATGGATCTTGGATGGATCCAAGAATACCATGATAGGAACCCTTATCAGATCAACATGGTTCAGATCTTCGATATTCGCATGATGAATACCAACCTGGTAGAGTTACATGCTGAGCAGGTCCGACTCCGATTCTTAATATCACACAACTATCAAAGCTGTAAAGCAGGTTGCGAAAAAGATCGAGGTTGTACCCTTGTCCAGGAGGCACTTCAGCACTTGTTAAATCACTGGTGGATGCCAATCTATATGGATGAAGATACTCAGCAGATTAGTATCAGTAACAGGAATCCTACTCGACATCAAAGTCAGGATGTCCGATCTATGGAAGCTAACCTAGTGAGGTTACATTGTATTCAAAGTGGGCGTGGCCAGGTGCCACCACACAATTATGACCATTGTAGTGTCTGTTCAAAAAGTAACCAAGGGTGTTACCTGGTGAGAGCATCTCTCCAGGGGCAGGTGGATCGTGGAGAGATCCGCCCATATCCAGGTTCTGGACCCATCAACTGGACGCCAAGCTTCCTTGCCAATCAAGTCGAGGATGTTGTCACAATCTCTGGTCGTCACCAGACCAGGGATGTTTTTGCCATCATCCCTCTACTTGACGAATCAAGAATTCCCAACCGGGAACGGATCGAGATTACTTATGATGGTCAGAAAAATCAGAAGGTTCCCATAGTCATCTATCTACCGGGACCACTACCGTATGAATCAACTAAGGCTATCCCTTACAAATACGGTGCAACGATAATCAAAAATGGAAAGGAAATTCCATTACCCTCCGTCGTGAATATTGCAGACATCAGCCGTGTAACACGGAGCTGTCGAATCTTCAACCGAGGAGTTGGAGAACCTAACAAGGAAAAGGAACTTCAGACAGAAACTCCCGATCCATCAGTCGGTCAATCCAGTAATCCTGACCTTTCGAAAAATAATGATGAGATGCTGAAGCTCACCCAAAGGAGTGAATATAACATTGTTGATCAGCTGTTACAGACTCCTTCAAAGATCTCGGTATTATCACTGTTACTCAGTTCAGAAGCCCACAGGGAGGCTCTACAGAAAGTCTTGGAGCAAGCCTTTATGGAACAGGATGTAACAATCAGACAGTTCGATAGCATTGTCTTTAACATCACTTCCTGCAATAATTTGGGATTTAGTGATGAGGAATTACCCAAAGAGGGCCGCCGTCATAACATGGCGCTCAACATTACAGTTAACTGCCAGGACGATGCTTTAGCCAGCGTACTGGTAGACATAGGGCCAGCCCTGAATGTTATGCCAAAGTCCACTTTGATGCAATTATCATTCAAAGGCCCTCCGATGAGAATCAGCGAGGTCGTCGTCAAAGTGTTCGACGGATCCAGAAAAATAGTTATCGACGAAGTTGATCTTCCCATAACTATCGGTCCTCACACTTTCCAAGTCATTTTCCAGGTCATGGACATCCGGGCAACATACAGTTGTTTATTAGGGAGACCTTGGATACATCAGGCTGGAGCGGTCACTTTGACCCTCCACCAAAAGCTAAAGTTCGTTCAGAACGATCAACTTGTCACTGTATGTGGAGAACAGGCCTTGCTCGTGAGTAACTTATCATCATCTACTTGTGTAGAACCCGAGGAGGTTATTGGGACGCAGTTCCAAGTGTTGTCGGTGGGCAAGGACAATCAATCCCAAGGAGGAACCTCGATTTCCTCATACAAAGATACTATTAAAGCGGTCGAGAGTACCGATACAACCGGATGGGGACAGCTTGTCATTCCTATTGACAATAAAACAAAGAAGGGTCTTGGTTTTTCTGCAACCTGTACCCAGACAGCTGCTAGCGATAGAAGTCTTCATCCCATTCAGAACTTCTTCCACAGTGGAAGTTTTCTTCACCCAGTCCCTCAAGCAGTCCATGCTATCAATGAGGAAGATCCCTCTGACACAGAGGAAGAGTGGGAGTCCTATCTTAACAAGGACAGTTATATGTCTCAGGACGGAATGCAAACTCCTTTTTGCTTTCCTACAGAAAGTCTGAGATTTATACCCAGGTCAGACATCGAAATGATATACGGGGATTATGATCCGGAAGGATGCCGTGCTCCGCCAAATTCATTAGAGGAAGACACTCCGATGAAAGACAATTTTGACTACACCTACTATGGCCCAATGGATGGTCTGCCAATGTGGCAACCTTATCCAGGAGACTTGGGGAAAGAGAGTCAGCCGAACAATGAAAATCAGCTGACCGTCATTGAACAGAATACCTGTGTCCCCACCATGTCATGGAATCAACACTCAGGTCATTCAGAAACTACTTAACATGACGATGAATTCGCAACGTTTGCTGGACTGGAATTCATCAACTATGCTTTTCCCGAGGTCAACGTCATCGAGAGGGATGACTCCTCCAGTTCCAAAGAAGTATGGGACACCTTGGGACAACCGAGTGGAAAATACGACTATATGGTCAAGTACACCGCTCCCGAAAGCTCTCGTATCAGGCTCGAAGATATCCAGCCAACTGGACGGGGAGATACAGCTGAGAGTACAAATGCTATGCAAAATACAACTGAGGAATCCTCCTACGACAATTCTGCCTGGGAGACAGATTCCAATGATCCTGCTCCACCAGAAATCAGTGTTATTTCTGAAGACAAATCAAGGAAGGTGCCAGACTTTGTGATTCACTGAGGAGTTCGCCGCCAATGGGTTGCCGTCGAGGTTCCGAAGATCGTTCATCAGTCAAAGTAATTGCCATCTTTAACCTTTCACCCTGCCCAGGTGAAACGGATGTTTTGATAGGGCTCGCTTTCTGTAAATTTTCCCTCTTCTCTTAGCCCAAAGCGACAGAGGTTTGTTTTATAGGGCTGTAGTTTCAAGAATCGACTTGTTCATTAATAAAATAACGTCGTTCTGTAATTTCTACATTAATTGTTGTTTTCTTTTCGCTTTTCTCAGAAAATGGTAATCCTAAAAAACAATTAAAAATAAAAACAAGCTGTAAAATAAATACACTGCACACACTCGCATTTTCTCTATCTCTTCTAAACACGAATTATCACGTAATGCAGATTGCTTGTTTTAAACCCCGTTGAAACATACGATCCGATGCTTTCTCCCGACTTTGAGTTCCCGGTATTTGGGGCTGAAGAAGAAGTTGACAACAAAATTCCAGAAGAGATCTCCTGACTACTCAGACAAGAGGAAAGGTCCATTGAACCCACAAAGAGCCGTTGGAAACGATCAACGTGGGTTCAGAAGAAGAGAAAAAAGAAATCAAGATTGGGACGTTTGAACTACATCTCCAGATTCATATTCCTTATAACCGCCACGTGTGCGCCGATTTTCAAACTACTCAAAAAGAACCAGGATTGCGTTTGGTCAGAAGATTGCCAAACCGCCTTCGACAGTATTAAGGAATACCTGTTGAATCCACCGATTCTATCACCTCCAGTGGAAGGAAGACCACTGATCATTTACCTCACAGTCCTAGAGGACTCAATGGGAAGTGTACTTGGCCAACAAGACGAAACCAAACGGAAAGAGTCTGCCATCTACTATCTGAGCAAGAAATTCACCGACTGCGAGACTCGGTACACGATGCTTGAGAAAACTTGTTGCGCTTTGGCTTGGGCAGCCAAACGTCTTCGCCAATACATGATTCGTCATACTACTTGGTTGGTTTTCGAGATGGATCCAATCAAGTATTTCTTCGAAAAGCCTGCTCTCACGGGAAGAATTGCCCGTTGGTAGATGTTATTATCAGAATATGACATAGAGTACCACACTCAAAAAGCCATTAAAGGGAGTATTTTAGCCGATCATTTGGCTCATCAACCGATTGACGATCAAGAATCAACCGGATTTGACTTCCCAGACGAAGATGTCATGTATCTAAAAATGAAAGATTGCGATGAACCGTTTCCCAGTGAAGGGCCAGAACCAGGTTCCCAATGGGGACTTACCTTTGACGGAGCAGTTAATCATTATGGAAACAGAATTGGGGCAATCATTGTTACCCCTTAGGGTACCCACATTCCTTTCACTGCCAGACTTACGTTCAAATGTACGAACAACGAGGCCGAATACGAAGCTTGTATTATAGGTCTCGAAGAAGCGATTGATTTGAGGATCAAGAACTTGGACGTATATGGCGATTCAGCCCTGGTTATCAATCAGATTAAAGGAGATTGGAACACATACCAATCAGGATTGATTACTTACAAAGACTATGCAAGAAGGTTGTTGCCTTTCTTTAACAGAGTCGAGTTTCATCACATCCCTCGTGATGAGAATCACATGGCTGATGCCTTAGCCACTCTCTCTTCCATGATTAGTGTAGGTCAATGGAATGACCTGCCTAAGATCAACATAATGCGCCTTGAAAGGCCCGCTTACATCTTCACGATTGAAGCAGTCATAGACGACAAACCTTGGTATCACGATATCAAATGCTTCCTTCAGAAACAAGAGTACCCATCTGGGGTGTCTAGAAAGGACAGAAAAACCCTCAGAAGATTGGCTGGAAACTTCTTCCTGAGCGGTGATACTCTTTATAAGAGAAATTTTGACATAGTCTTGCTCCGATGCGTAGACAGACCAGAGGCAGACATGCTGATAAAATAAATTCACGAAGGGTCCTTTGGCACTCATGCCAACGGACACACAATGGCGAGAAAAATTCTAAGAGCAGGGTACTACTGGTTGACCATGGAATCCGACTGCTACAAGTACATGAGGAGGTGTCACAAGTGTCAGATATACTCCGACAAAATTCATGTACCGCAATCACATCTCAAAGTTCGTTCTTCCCCGTGGCCTTTTTCCATATGGGGAATCGACATGATTGTCTTGATCGAACCTAAGGCTTCAAACGGACATTGGTTCATTCTGGTAGCCATTGACTATTTCACCAAGTGGGTCGAAGCAGCGTCGTACGCTAATGTAACCCGACAAGTGGTAGTCCGATTTATCAAAAACAATATCATCTTCCGTTATGGTGTTCCGAGCCAGATCATTACAGATAATGGATCTAACTTGAACAACAAGATGATGAAAGAGTTGTGCGTTGAGTTCAAGATCGAACACCATAACTCATCTCCCTACCGACCCAAGATGAACAGAGCGGTAGAAGCGGCTAACAAGAATGTCAAGAGGATCATTCAGAAGATGGTTGTAACCTACAATGATTGGCACGAGATGCTACCCTTTTCTCTTCACGGTTATCAAACATCTGTCCACACTTTAACAGGGGCAACCCCTTTCTCTCTAGTATATGGCATGGAGGCAGTTCTCCCCATAGAAGTAGAGATCCCATCAATCTGGGTATTGATGGAAGCTAAGCTTTCAGAAGCTGAATGGTGTCAAAGTCGACACGACGAATTAAACATGATCGAAGAGAAGTGAATCACGACACTATGCCACGGTCAGTTATATCAGCAAAGAATGAAGAAGGCGTTTGACAAAAAGGTCCGACCTCGTGTCTTCAGAAAAGAAGACCTCGTGCTCAAGAAGATACAATCATTTCTCACTGACTCTCGGGGCAAATGGACCCCAAATTATGATGGCCCCTATGTGGTCATAAAAGCTTTCTCAGGCGGTGCCTTGAGACTTACAACCATGGACAGAGAGGAATTTACCTACCCCACGAATGTTGATGTAGTCAAGAAATACTTCGCCTAAACTAAAAAAAAAACGTCTCAGTGGATTGAAAACCCGAAAGGGGGTCCAGGCAAAAGTTAGAGACATGAAAAAAATCATCCCGATGGATTGGAAACATCATAGTACAATCCAGGTAAAAATTAGGGATAATGGCAAGTAACTATGTTCAACAGGGGCAAGTCCCTCAGCAGCAGTTACAACATCCATCAGAGGAAAACTCCAGTCAAGGTCATCTTCGACAGAAGCTCAGGATGTCCCGAATTCAAAGTTGGTAGAAGGATAGTGGTCGTTATGTTTCAACGTAGCCCTTTTCCCTGTAAATTACCATTTTCAAACTTTGTATATACTCTTTGGAATCACGCGTTTAGATGATCTCCATCTTATCAATAAAATTTGAGCCCTTGTGCTTTTGTTTGTAATTCTTATTTGTTTTAGCTTTACAGAATGACGTTTTAACATGATTAGCGATTTTTGAAATGAAACAAAAATGAATTTACTTGTTAAAACTTTTTCTGCTTTTAAATTAAATATGGCAATTGCTTTTGACTGTTGAACATCGAAAGAACATCGATTGCGTCTCCAAAGGCGTTTGAATTTCAAAGTGCAGAATCAAAGTACTCCTTCTAGGCCAGTACGCCTGAACGAAGGATCAACTGTATGAGATGCAGCTTTCCCATCTGATGCCCTCGGCCGAGTTCTTATCTCCTAAGCCCGATCAACGGTATTCCCCGCAGGGACTATCTCTCCTAAGCAAGGCAGAATTGCTATCTTGAACCAAGTGATACCTTTCATCTCCAGCAGTGGCCGAGTATCCAGTCGTGTTCATCCGTCAGTCTGTGTGTTGTGTCAAGTCTTTGTCAGCATATACATATATACATCATGCATTTTACTTGCATTCGCATTCATATTGCATCACTATCACTCTAGTCGGTCTTATCCCCTTGTGATAAAAGTCTTCTTAATCGAGTTGTCAGTTCTTGCTTCGTCAGGAAACGCTGCGTTTGAACAATCTCGCCTCCAGTGTATCTCTAGATTAGAGTCGGTACTCGACCACTTTGATAACTTGAACCTCTGAAAAGCCAGAGAAGCTTTCTACAAATGTCACTCTTCACCATCGAAGATGATATCCTTGCTTTCCCGGATTAAAGAAAAATCCCCAGAGAAAGCCTCCTAAGCAGAGATTTGGCAGTACAACTGCCTTTCTCCAAAATACCGCTGATGAAAAGGTCATCGGCACCTCAAAATTGGATCACATCATATGGCATTTCTCCGAGAAGATCCCGAGAAAAGTATGATGTGGTAACCCCAAGCGGAAGCAGTCTCTCAAGAGACTCATTTTCCCCAAATAGAGTCACAAATGGCGTCTCCAACAGAGAAGTTTGTGCACCTCTACAACTCAGACGATTGGGCTCCCCAGCGAGTCTAACGTCAAACTTTTTCCCATCAAATGGCATCTCCCTAGGAAAATACGGCGAGAAGTTTAAGGAAAACCACTACAAATAACGTCCCTTGTCAAGAAAGTTTATTGACAAAAGAAACTTAGACCAGTTCCTTGGTAGGAAACCAGGATCGAGGGGAAGTTTACAACAGTAACTTAGACCAGTTCCTTGGTAGGAAACCAGGATCGAGGGGAGGTTTATTTCAAAAGGAGACTTAGACCAGTTCCTTGGTAGGAAACCAGGATCGAGGGGAAGTCTACCTTTTCTAAGCATCATTGCTTAGCAAAAGAAGTTGAATGCGCAAGCTGCCATTCATAGCCATCAAAATTTCGGGTATTCCGATATTTAATCCTCTTGCACCCTGAATGCCTGAATACCTTCGTCATTCACACCTTCAGGTCCAAGAAGATTAAATAGGAGCATCTGTCATACCCTAAATTTTGACCACTGAGATTTCCCATCATTGTGCAAATCATCATCACAATATGGATGAACCATCATGCCTCATCAAATGCCTCAAGGGTTGTTGAGCATTCACTACAATCAAAATTAGGGTTTTAAGCCCTCTCAGAGCTTTAGACAAAGGATCAATCAAGGAATGACTTGATCTTCAACTTGTCTAACCTCTAAAATATCCACAATGGATCAAAAAGACTCCCACTTCAAGGATTAAGCACAAGGCTGCTCCCTTCTAGGTGGATCAAGTCTCAAGATCGACAGTGTCACCAAATTAGGGTTTTGGTCGACCAGGGCCTCCAGATGGAAATTTTTCATCTGGGCACAAGCCAATGATCCAAAACATAACCTAATATACTCCATGGGACCTCATGGACCCAATCATCAAGTCAATTTGACCTCAGGGGATGCATACATCAAAAATCAGGAATTAGGGTTTATTGACCTAATTCACCCCTAAGTTGACTTTTGGGACAAATCATGAGCCAAGACCTCAAGAAATGATTTGAGGGTCTCTAATATACTATATTGATCCATTTGCAACAATGGATTAATCCAAGAAGCTTGAGCAACAAGTCTCAATTTCATCTGCACCACAATTAGGGTTTCGCGAGGAAAGTCAACTGTAACTTTGACTTTTGACCAGGACATTCTCCCAAACCCTAAGACATGATTCAATATACCCTATGACACCCATGGAACATGTCCATCAAGTTTGATTTAGGTCAAGGACATGATTTCCTAAAGAATTGCACAGTTTGGAATTCATCTGATAAAAAGTCACTGTGCACAAAAGTCAACTTTGACTTTTTGAGATTTTTCACCAAAATGGATTTTTAACCCTAAAATGATGTTAATGTATGATTTGAATCATCATTCATCAAGAAAAATCAAAGAAAGTGGGATAACTTGTAAAAGGGGTAACCATAAAAACTTAGAAAAATTTCTAAGTTATGGAAAAAGTGACACTAATGTGCCAACTTTGGAGGACCATAACTCCTAAATCACAAGGCCATTGTTCCCCATTCAAAGCTTGATTTGTAGATCACATTGCCCTCTACAAAAGCTTCATACTGACCTATGTCCAAATTCCTCATGGATTTTGAGTTATGGAGTGATCAAAATCAAGAAAAGTCACTTTGTTCCAACACTTAGTGAAAATTTCACTAAGTCAGAATCTGCCTTTACTTTTTTCCAAATGTAGGGGGATTTTTCACTTGGATTCAAAAGAGATCAAAACCAAACATGTTCAAACAATTGTTGTATCATGTAAGGGCTTTCCAAAATGACCAAGAACATTACCAAATTCAATTTGAGCCATGAGATATGACATCGGCAAGTTGCCTTGCTGAAATCTGCCAAGGCAAGGCAGATTTTTGCACTTTTGGTCGATTTGCCAAAATCAGCCAAATCCAAATGCTCCTATCCACTTGGACACCTCTGAGGATTGAATCTAAAGGGGACAATCACTGAGCCAAGCCTCCAAAGTCTTTGGAACAAGAAATAGCATGTTGAACCTAGAATTGCCAAAATAGGGACAAGACTCCAATTTTGGATTGGAGCATTCAATGGAAGCATCAAGGTGGCATGGACTGAGCCATTCTCAACTGAATTCAGTCAAGACTTATCCAAGACCAAGGGGACCAGCAGCCTGTGCCCTAACCTCTAGTCAATGGCTAGAGGAGACTTGGATTTTCATTTGCCAACATTGGCCAAACCTACTCAGCAGTTGCCATTCACTATTCCTTGCAAAACAAACTTGCTCTACTAAAAATAGAGCTCAATTGTGATCAGTTTAAGTACACCAAAGGCCTACAACACTTGCCTTTCTCAAAAACCACTTCTCACTCTCAAAAATGCCTTTCTTAGCAAGTCACTATCAGATTTTTCATTAGAGAGCAATTCCACTCAAACCAATCACACACACGCCTCACATACATCATATAGAAGTGATCCAAACACTCACATAACATCTGGAACACCAAAATCACAAAATCACCAGCCAGTTACTCAAGTTCTTGACAGATTTGCAGTTGGGGTACCATCTCAAGGGAAGCTATCCAGATCATTGGAACCTAGCTGTAACACCTCCAACACAAAACACGATCACCAGCTGCAAGAGGTAAGCATGAGCTCTTCTAACTCTATGATCCATGCAATTTTTGCTGCACAATAATTTGGCCATATGTTCATAATCATGCATGGAATGTTTTCCCTCAATAAATTGCATTGTTTGAATCGTGTGTGAAATTTCTGAACCTTCATGCAGAAATTAGGGTTCTTGAGGTTTCGCTTTGATTTCTTATTCCATGTTAAAAATAAATGAAATTAAAGACCATAGACATGATCATGAGGTTAAAACGAGTTGATTGATATGTAGATTGCATGATATAATCAAGTATTCAGTGAGATTGGATAGAAAATGCAAATCTGGGAAACTCAGAACACGCGCGTGTTCTTGCCTTTGTTCTTGGCGCCATTTTCCAATATTTGAATATTTGAATTTTGTGATTTTATTTAATTGATTCAAAAATTAATTTCTCTATGAGTTTTAATGATTTTGAGTTGATTCTTTTTTTGATAATTCACAAAAATGTTAAAATATTTTATTTTATCAAAAAATACCAAAAATATTATTTATTTCATATAATTGATATTTTTGCAAAGAATTAATGTTTTATTTGTTTTTGCCATTTAAAATGTTTTTTCCCTCTTGATTTTGTAACTTTTAATGCCTTCTAATTATTTTGTAGGTCAATACTTTATTTTTGAAGCATTAATCCAAGATCACAATTTGTTTTCCATATGTTAAACAATTTTGATCATTTTAATTGAATTTTTATTCAATTAAAACACATTTTGAAAACAAATTAGGGTTTTTGGATTAATTCAACCCTCATAAATCATTTTCAAAACACTTTGGGCCTCTAATAGAGTGTAAGACCCAATCCTTTTTTTTTTTGACCAAATCATTTTTGGGCCTCAGTATATTGTATAAGTCCCAATACCGTAAAAAAAAATGGCGCGATCGTCGCCTTTTCAAAACAAAAAACCTTCTTGGGCCTACCCTCGAGTAGTAAGACCCATTTCTTTTCTTAAAACTTTTGGGCCTCTATTAGAGTGTAAGACCCAACCCACTTGTACAGAAATATTTTGGGCCTCACTTATTGTATAAGTCCCTCTGTACATTTTTAAATTCGGCACGATCGTCGCCAGTTTAAAAATAAACCATCTGGGCCTCTCCTTGAGCTATAAGACCCATTCAAAACTTTTGGGCCTCTAATAGAGTGTAAGACCCAACCCCCTTTTAACCAAAACAATTTTGGGCCTCACTTATTGTATAAGTCCCTCTGCGTTAAAAGAAAACCTCGACGCGATCGCCATTCTAAACGGAAAAATCATTTGGGCCTACCCTCGTGTTATAAGCCCCACTCCTTTTCTTTAAAAACTTTTTGGGCCTCTTGAGAGAGTATAAGACCCATCCCTTTGTACAGAAAACATTTTTGGGCCTCAGTCACTTGTATAAGTCCCTCTGTACAAAACAACAATGCGCTCACTGATAAAACCCTGGGCCTCTCCTTGAGCTGTAAGCCCCAAATCTTTCTTTTTCAAAGCATTTTCTCCTTTGATTTTGAATATACTGTTGTTTTCAATCTTTCTTTGTTAAACAACTAACAAAACAGCACGGAAGCACTACAACCGAGTAAGTGTTTACACGCTTTCATTTACCGCTTTCATATACATATAACTGTATTGTGGGGCTGTTTCGCTGTAAGTCTTCTTTCATAAACTCATATCAACTGTGTAATAATAGTATAGATATTTAGAGTTTCCCCGACAACTACGTCTAGAACTAGGAAAAGCCGTCGCATTTATTCGTAGAAATAGACAACTAGATCCCCAATAGGATCACCAGATACAGTCTTCTCTTCGACTGTCCTCATTAGGAATTGTCAAGAAACTCTACTCATAGAGATGAATGTATTCTCCGTGAATGGTATCTTTGAGTTTCTTCCAAATTCTCGAACTTTCCTGACTTGATCTATTCCTTGTGAATAGCTTGCCTTGAATTTCTCAGGGTTTGGGGACCCACGGGCTTCTTAAAAGCATCGGCCTCCTCTTGGGCATCGTACAAGGACCCACAGGCTTCCTAAAAGCATCCCCGCCTCCTCTTGGGCTTAGTACAAGGACCCATCGGCTTCTTAGAAGTATTCACAGCTTCCTCTTAGGGTTCGTATAATGATCTCTTCCTCCGGGAATGATAGCCTCCTCTTGGGCTTAGTACAAGGACCCGTCGGCTTCTTAAAAGCTTCCAGCCTCCTCTTGGGCTTCGTACAAATTGTCCCGACGACCTCCTAGAGGTATAGGAACAGAAATCAGTCATCTTAATAGAGCAGTCTTTCAAAGAGTCTACTACTGTTCTCAAAGCATAGTACAAAAGATGAAACTCTAGACTTGGACAGTCTAATTTCCTTGAGTCTCCAAGACATTCTCAAGCACCTTTTAAGAACAGGAAGGAAACCCGTAGACTCGGACAGTCTCAATACCCTTTGGATTTCCCGTTTCCTCAAAGACAAGGAAATATCCCTGATCCTCGAATCAAATCCTTGAGTATAGCATTGCTCATATAAGAATTGATTTTCTCTTTTAAAATCAGTATATTGGACCTGTCACTCAACTGAAACAGTCATACTAGCCTCCTCTTGGGCTTTGTACAATGATTCTCCCCAGCGGAGCTAACTATTTTAGCCTCCATCTTGGGCTTTATACGAGATACAAAAAGGTTCTCATTGAGCCAAATAAATTTTAGCCTCCGTCTCGGGCTTTGTACGAGATACAAAAAACACTCTCTTGTTGAGTATAAAAGATCCTCTTGTGGGATCAACCCCTTTTAGCCTCTCTCTCGGGCTTTGTACGAGACACATATTAGCCTCCTCTTAGGCTTTGTATAAGAAAACCACTGGTTGATCCAATCAACCTTTTAGCATCAAAGTTGTGCCTCGTTCACAGTGCACAAACATCAACAACTCCTTCCCCTTCATCTAATTGTTGTAAGCGGCAAGCCTCTGGATCATCTACATCCATGCCACTGTCCCTATTTTAGTATGAGAAATTCCTAAGGAAAGATAGCATTGCTCTACACTGAGTTAAAGTCTTCTCCTTCAGGTTAAAAATCTCCTATAAAGGAAATTATGGCATTGCCGGATTCACACATCCCGGTTAAAGTAATTCTCCTTTATAAAACAGTTGTGACATACAACCCCCTCTTTAGAGATGACAAATTCTCTCTAAAGTCAACACCCTTCTAGCTTCACATCTTGGGCTTTGAACAAGATACAAATAGAACCTTTTAGCTTCATATCTTGGGCTTTGAACAAGATACAAATCACCTTTTTAGCTTCACGTCTTGGGCTTTGAACAAGACACCAAAACAATCATTTCCTCCCGTAGAATAGGAGGAACTACGATCGCTATGATTTCCCTATTTCGGTAAACGGGAATACGTAGGCATAAGATTGAAAGAAAAATCTTAGCGAGCACACTAAAAAAAAACCCAAAATCCCATACTTTCATATACATCCGTCCTAACATCTCAACCGATAGCCTAAAACACCCCTTTTCAAAAAAATAACCAAGGAGAGACCCCGAATCTTTGTAGCATCTGTAAACCAACAGTTTTGACTGTTTAACCTCAGTATGCAAGCAGGGTTAGTTGGAGACATCTATTTCCCTTCCTTCATATGCTTTAATAGGATAAAAAATGAATCTAACTGTAGTACTAGAGCGATCGTGCTTCGCAACCACATCCAAAAATCACTCACTACAATGTGTTTATTGAATTATGATTGAAAGTGACAAGTGTGTCGTGATGGTGTGTTGTGTATGTGTGATTGTGTGATGACTACTCCTTAACATGTATTCTACATCGTTAATTAATGAATGTAGTTCTCACCCCTTTGTTGTTTGTTGTGTCTGTGCTTCTCGGGAAGTACAGATAAGCAAGTACCTGAGTAGTGCGTGGAGCTTGTGTTGCTCGATCGAGTCTTAGGAGTCGTTCTGATACGTAACACGAGATATTGGGGGAATTGTTATGTTTTATACCATGTTATTTCGTTACGTATCTCATTTATTAAACTTTTATTAGACCACTTATTATGTGGAGAGTATTGTGGTGAAGGCCTTAGTGCCATAGATTGAATTGAATTATGATTCCGCTGTAAAAACAATTTTTATGAGTAATAAAGTGAATAAAGTAATTGAGACTTCATGTAATTTTTATGAGATGTGACATCCTACTTTGTTGTAGACCCTGATTATTTTCATATTATTTATGTATTTTATAAAATAGGAAATGGGGTGTTACAGTAAGCCCCATCCTTTTCCCTTTTTTTACAATAAAAAGAAGATTCAAATTACACTGGTACTAAGAGGAGCATTATTCCCTGTAAAACTGCTCTTAGACCACTTGGGCCTCTCTTTGAGTTATAAGCCCCAAACTTTCTTTTCAATTCATTCAAATAAAAAACAAAATTATTTTAATTCAAATTCAAATTCAAAATTTTTCAAAACTTTCTTCAATTTCTCAAAACCCTAATCATACAGTGATAATAAATACAACCAATCACAATACATTTGGGCCTTTATCCAGAAAATAAGACCCATCACCTTTTCAATGCATACTTGTTTATATACCTGTTAAACCACTTATCTGTATATACTTGTGCATATCTGTCTAGGGTTCACTCAACAGTTAGGTGATCCTTAGTTCACACTTAGGTAGAACAATATAATACTTATAACTTAGTTTAATCAATTAGTCTATTTCCTAGACAAAGAAATTCATTTCCCCAGAGGGGATTAATTCCCGGTGAAACCTCTTTTGAGTTTATTCAAACCTTAGAACTGTTCAGCAAAGAAAGGATTAATTCCCGGTGAAACCTTTCTTGAACTTTTCTTAGGATTAGACCCACAGGCTTCTTAGAATTTTCCCAAAGCCTCCTCTTGGGCTTAGTACAAGGACCCAAAAGCTTCTTAGAAGCATCCCAACCTCCTCTTGGGCTTAGTACAAGGACCCAAAGGCTTCCTAAAAGCATAGGAACGAATTCAGTCATCTTTACTTGTTCAATCCTCAAGAAAGTAAAAAACTCTAGAACATCCAATCATTCAAGGGTTGATATTTATCTCTAGAACCCTCAGCCTCCTCTTGGGAATCATACAAAGATCTTTCTCCAACCAGAGTCTACCTCTTCTTAAGGGACTTAGGTAGTCTCAGCCTCCTCTTGGGCTTAACACAAGGACCCTCAGGCTTCCTAAAAGCTTAAGATAAATCCTAATCATCTTTACCAATACATCAATTCCCAGAATAGTTAAAACCTCTAAGGTATCCAAACTCTTCTTTAAATCCCTCCTGACCCTTAACAAGGCTTGACTTTCACCTTAAAATCCCTAGCCAGGGTCAGGTTACCATCAATAAATCCTCAAAAGAATCAGAGCCTCATGGCATCTGATAAATCAACTCTGATCAAATCTCCAACAAGAGTTAGTTTCCCTTTGGATTCCCCAACATAGTTTAGACATTCTCTTGGATTTCAATAATCCTTAGCAAGAGTTAGCCTCCTCTTAGGCTTCATATATGATTTTCCCAGCCAGCCTCAATCTTGGGCTTTGTACAAGACAAACATCATACTCCCCAGTTGAGTCAGTTTTCTTTAAAGCTATACTCAAACTCTTCAGCTTCATCATCTTGGGCTTCAAACAAGATACTCAAATAAAACATCTCCGGTGGAGTCAATCCCCAAACCTTTTTTTAGCTTCAACCTTGGGCTTTGATCAAGGCACAAAATTCATAATCCCTACAAATGAGACCATGAGTCCTCTCTGTAGGAAAATATCCCCTCTATACATCACATATCAAAACAAACAATCAAAACCTTTTTTCCAAATAATTGATGTAAGTGGCACACTTGTTGATTCAAAATCCAAGCTGGAGTCCCTCCTTTATCATGGCTAAAATTTCTCTTTCATCTAACTGATGTAAGTGGAAAGCCTCTGGATTCTACACATCCAAGCCAATGTCTCTCTCTTAGCATGAAAGATTCATAAAGGAAAAAGTGGCATTACTCTACACTGATTTAAAGCTTCTTCCTTCACGACACTTCTCTTATAAAGGAAGATATGGAATTGCTGGGTTCCACACACCCCAGTTAAAGTAATTTCCCTTATAACCAATTAATCAACATTTGTGATGAATAGGTGAGATTTATCCCTTTAGAGATGATAAATTCTCTCTCTCAATACTCCTTTAGATTTAATCTTGGGCTTTAAACAAGACACAAACACTCTTTTAGCTTCAATATTGGGCTTTAAACAAGACACAAATACCCGGTTAACTTCAATCTTGGACTTTGAACAAGACACCAAATAAATTTCCTCCCATAGAATAGGAGGAACTACGATTGCTCTGATTTCCCAATATCTTTATGGGAATACGTAGGCATAAGATTGCGAAATCTTAGCGAGCACACAAATCAAAAATCTTAGGTCAAGCACCTTCCCAAAAACAATAGAAAACCCAAAAACAACAAAAACATTCCCTTAACCCTCACAAAGGAGAAACTTTCCCCAATCAACAGCAGATAGACTTAAGAAAGCATTTCAAATAGTAGAAAAATATATGCAAATGAAGGTTCCTATAGATTACTATAGATACTCTGGGTATTAATAGCTTCCCTTTGTATAACCAAACCCCGATCCCCGATCTCTTCGCATTTTTTAATGAAAACACTTGCACGCAGGGTTAGTTTAAGATATCTTCCCCTTCCTTTTAAGCTTCATAGGATAAATACAGAAATCAGAAAGTAACACCAAAAGCGGTTATGGTCGCGTCACAAAAACCGACGCTACAGAAAAATTTCGACTCTGTTGGGGAATTTAATTAGATTTCCTAAGAGGTTTAGGCCTTGCATTGCATTTATTTTTCTGCTATTTTTATTTTCTTTCTCATTTTTATATCATTTGCTATCATACTATCTGTTTATCTGCTATACTTGTTTAAATTACTATTATCTGGGAATGTGATTAATACACATGTGGTGAGTCCGAGAGCACATTAAGATAAGTGGTGGCAGACTCAGGAAGGCTTATAGGGAGTGAGTCCCAACCAAGCTAACTTGAAAGTCCACCGAATCAGTGGAGGTACCCTTTTGGAATTACTGATGTTGAACGAGCAAGTCGTGAAAACATTACTTTTTCCACTGGGCACCCTTGAAACTAAGGATTAGTAGACATTTACCCACTTAACCTTTGCTAGGACGTAGTGCGGTGACTATCGGGAATAGTTGATACACAATACTACACTCAAAAGAGATTCATCTTGGGGATATTGCATCTCTCATGAGTCATTCGGTTTGCTGTTAATATTCTTGAGAGGGGTCAATGATTTTGGGAACCATTGTTAGAACCCGTTCTATAGGTACAAAAAAATGGACCCTAGTACACACCTTGGGGATGAGTAGATCCATGACTCCATGCTCGTGACGATGAACCCCTAAACCCATGTTTTCAAATGTTTTTGCTTGCTGCATTCATGCATCCATGCATTTCATTCATTAAAAAAACTTTTATAAAAAAATCTTTTTCTAAAAGAACTAAAGCAATCGTTGCAAATATCAGAAGTCGTGCTATGGATTTCGGTAGAAGAAAAACGCACAAGTACACCTTCAAAATTCCAAAACTGAAAAAAATAAGAAAATTGGGAAGAATGATTACTAAATCCCGAAGCTTTCAGAGCTAAGCACGGAGGACTGTTGTCTCTTTTGAAGGTCAACATGGTGGAAGGAGTCCTGTCTGCATTGGTTCAGTTCTATGATCCAGTATACCACGGCTTCACATTTCTGGATTATCAGCTCACACTGACACTGGAAGAGTACTCTCATCTGATTGATTTACCTATCACTGATCAAGATCCATTTTCTGGACTGGAAAAAATTCTAAAAGATCAAGCCATTGCAAGAGCTACCTCTTTGGATGAGTCAAATATAGGGATGACAATGAGCAGGGTATGGGCAGGATACTATAATACCCATCCCCATACCCGCGATTTGAAAAAATCCCCGTACCCGAGCCCATACCCGCTTGGGCTCCAAAGTTAGCACCCGTACCCGTGCCATATGGGTATGTAAGTACCCATAACCGTACCCGTTACCCACAGTCCTATTAAAAACAAATAGATCAATTATAAAAATCATATCCTTTTAAGTTTTTAAAAACATTAAAATGTTTTGAAAAATTTTATTGTTGAAATAAACGAACACTTATATTAAATACGTAATAGTTTAACATTGATATACTTTTTAAAAATGATAGATATACATTTTTATATAATAATATACATTAAAATATATAAATATAAATTAAAATACATAAATATATATTGTGCGGGTATGGGGCGGGTTGGGTACCAAGATGCCCATATCCGCACCCATACCCGCTTATTTTTATGGGTAATTGCCCGAGCCCATGACCGTACTCATTTTTGCGAGTTTTTACCCTACCCATTATGGGTAATTTTGCGGGTGTCCATTGTGGATGGGCTAAATTGCCATCCCTAGTCAGATATCAAAACTCATATGACGATCAAGGAGGAATTTAGGGTTTACCTAATGGAGAAAGCCCTATACTTTGCCAGCATAGGAAACATAACTGCTTTCAAGGATGTCTTTGTTCTGCTCATATATGGGTTATTTCTCTTTCCCAACATTGACAACTTCGTCGATATTAATGCTTTCAAGATATTCTTAATTGGGAATCCAGTCCCAACTTTGCTCGCGGATGCTTATCATTCTGTACATTTAAGGAAGTTGTACAGTGGAGGGATGATCATATGTTGTGTACCATTACTCTACAAATGGTTTATTCCCCACTTACCCAAGTCTGCTGCTTTTTGGGATCTCAAGAGTGGTAGGCGATGGTCGAAGAAGATTATGTCTCTCACTCATTCTGACATAAATTAGTACAATCGGATCTATGACGGGATAAAAATCATCGACAAATGTGGAAGTTTCCCTAATGTACCCCTCATTGGTACTAAAGGAGGGATCAACTATCATCCAATTTTAGCTCGCCGTCAACTTGGTTACCCGATGAAGAATGTACCACATAACATTCATCTGGAAGGTCTTTTCTTCAAAGGAAAGAGAAAATGAAAGAGCACTAAAGAAAGAAATTGTGCATGCCTGGAAACATGTTCATAGGAAGGGAAGATAGTCCATAGGAAGGCCAAACTGCATCTATGCGGAACCTTACCTTCGATGGGTGTAAACTAGAGCCATTAAATTGAAAATGCCTTACTCTCATCAGGAAGTTTTTCCCCTGAAAGAGTCCATTCTTTACTTTATGAATGACACATAGAAGCTTCAGATCGCTTTCAACAAGGTCCAACGTGGGAAGAACTCTTGGAAGAACAAGTACCAGATTATCAGCTTGGAATGTACAAAAATCCAAGAGCTTTTAAAAGAAAAGGATGCTCTGATTGAGATATTAGATCAGAATGTTATAGAAAGTCAAGAGGAACAAAGAAATTTGCTCTCCCCTTTCACATGGCAAAGGATCATCGACCCGACAACGATTGAAGGGGCCCGATCAAAGAAGAGAAAAATTCAGCAACCAATATCTGAGTTTTCTTCAAGAAAACCTTAGGATCCATAGGCCTAGTTTTCCTTCTTGCACTTTGTAAAATAATGTACTTTTCCCTGTAAGATACTGCAATCCTTCAAATTCAATAAAAGGTTTCCACCGCTGTATGATATTTGCAACATAATTGTTAAAAGTTCTTTTGAAAACAAAACAAAAAGATCATTTTCATTCTTTGCATATCATTCATCATTCTTACATAACACATCTTTGTCATTGAGTCTCACACATGTGTCCTGCTTTAGAGTCAAACTGTCTCATTCGTATAATACTCGGGCCAATCGGCAAAAGAAAATGGACGATCTCGAGGAAGAGAACAAAGAACTAAGAGAAGAAACTAACGCTTTGAAGGAGAGTTTGGAGAAACTCCACAATACAATTGAATCCCTGGAAGCAGCTCAGGATTAACAACTTCAAAGGACTGCAATTTCAAAGATTAAGTCTACATCAACATTTGAGACACCTGGCAGTCATCCTCAGTAAAACATGCCCAAAGGTTTTCCCTGGGGCATGCCTTTCAATTTTGTACCTGAAGGATATATACCTCCGGTCACTGAAGACCTAGAAGCTATAGCAGGAACCTCCAGGCCTGAAGGTTACAAACTTTAGGTAAATGAAGACGCAAGGGTTACAATGGAGACTTTTCTACCTGAAGGTTACAAACTTCAGGTCACTGAAACGCCAAGAGTTACCGTCGTAATGTCTATACTACAACCTGTGGTACATACTATCCCAGAGGAACAAATTCTGCAGGCTACTTCGGGCAGAAATGAAGAAGTATATGAAAGGATGAATGAATTCTAGGAACAATTCTTGGAAATGCAGAAAGAACTGCATACTATTCACGGACAGGACTTGTTTGGCAAAGACGTCGCTGACCTCTGTTTGGTCCCTAATGTAAAGATACTGCACAAATTCAAGGTGACTGACTTTGAAAAATACAAAGGCAACTCTTGCCCTCAAAGTCACTTGGTAATGTACGCCCAGAAAATGTCTACCCATACAGAAAACCAACAGCTACTTATCCACTATTTCCAAGACAGTTTAACCAGTGCCGAACTCAAATGGTACATGGGTTTAAACCGTACCAAGATCAGTACTTTCAGAGATCTTGGGGCATCTTTTGTTCAGAAGTATAAATACAATTTAGACATGGCACCATATAGGGATCAGCTCAGAGCAATGTCCCATAAAGATAAAGAAACCTTCAAGGAGTATGCTTAGAGATGGCGTGAAATCGCTGCCCAGATCTGTCATCCTCTCGAGGAGAAGGAAATGACAAAAATCTTCCTAAAAACATTGGGCTCATTTTATTATGACCGAATGGTTGCAAGTGCACCAAGTGACTTCACTAAAATGGTGAACATGGGGGTACGCCTTAAGGAAGCAGTCCGGGAAGGTTGGTTAGTCAAAGATGCAGAGCCGTCCAACAATACTAAAAGATACGGGAGTGCTTTCCAAAAGTAGAAGGAGCAAGATATCAACAATATCTCTCAGGGTAAGCAAAGGCGAAGGTATCAACCTCGGCAGGTAGCAGCAGTAGCTCCCGCTATCAACCCAACGCCAACTCCAACATATCAACCACAGATTGCTTAGAGCCAGCCTAATCAACAATAGTATAAGCAAAGACAACAACAACCTCTTCAGCAGGCTCGCCCGTAGTACAATAACAACAATCGTATCGCACGATCGCCAGGGTTTGACCCCATACCAATGTTATATGCAGAATTATTTCCACTTCTACTAGCCAAGGGGAACGTTCAAACCAGGGCTCCTCTTAGAGTACCAGACAATCCGCCTTTTTGGTTCAAAGCCGATTAATCTTCGCCTTACCATCAAGGAGGACCAGGACATAACATTGAGAATTGCCTCATCTTTAAATCTGATGTACAAAAGCTCGTCAGAAACAGGGTTTTATCTTTCAAAGATACGAACCCAAATGTTCAAACGAACCCGTTGCCGCAACATGAAAAAACTCCGGTAAACTTGATAGAAGGAGAACCCGACAGCAGTTATCAAATTCAAAATGTACGTCTACTAGGAACAAATCTGGTAAAAATGCATTGCAAGCAGAGCGGGTACGACCATGTACCATCTCACAACTATCATCAATGTGATGTCTATTTTAAAAACAATCAAGGATGTTTCATTGTACATGCATCTCTTCAAGAGAAGATGGATCTAGGATGGATTCAGGATCACAGGATTCGTGAAGTAAATATGGCCCATGCACATCCAAACATTGTTCAAAATCAGGACATCCACGCAATGAATGTCAATCTAGTGGCAATGCATTCAAGACAAAGTCGGTACTACAATTTTCCGCTGTATGATTACAACGCTTGTCCGATTTTCTCAAAAGACAATCAGGGATGATCTTTTGCACAAGAGGCCCTCCAGCGTCAAATGGATCTTGGATGGATCCATGACTACCATGAAAGGAATGATCATCAGGTCAACATGATTCAAATATTTGACATTCGTTTAATGAATACCAGTCTAGTGGAATTACATGCCAAGCAAGTCAGACTCGGTTTTCTATCCTCGCATAATTATCAGGACTGCAAAGGTTGCTTCGAAAACGGTCAAGGTTGCGCGCTTGTACAAAGAACTCTTCAACATCTGTTGGACCATTGGTGGCTCCCAGTCTACCAGGGTGAAGACACACAACAAGTTAGCATAGCATAAGGAAAACCGGACAGACACCAAAGCCGTGAAATCCGCTTGCTGGAAACAGATTTAGTAAAGACGTACTGCATACATAGTGGGTACGACAGGGTGCCACCTCACAATTATGAACGTTGTGGAATATGTTCGAAAAATAGCCAAGGATGCTACCTCGTACGAGCAGCTCTCCAGCATCAGGTAGACCAAGGGGAAACCCAACTACGCTTGAATTCTCAGTCAATCAACATGGTGCAAGGTTGCCTCCTCATCCAAAACAAGGTCCAAGGACTACTGGACAAAAGGACTATCACAGTCTTCGATAAAAGAGAACCTGTTAATTACGGAATTAACAAGGATGTTTCCACCATAATTCCTTTGCTCAAGGAACCGAAGCACGTGGAAATCCCTCTTGACAGTAGAAAAGTTCCCAACCTAGAACCAATTGAGGTTACTTATTGAAGCTAGCGGGTTTATACCTACGTGAATCGCACACTCAAAGATACAACAGAGCGCCACCAAACTTTATTTAGTCCCAGAGGACAGGGAAAATATCGATAAAACCCAAGGGGAAGAGAAACGGGTCAGGGGGTCAGTTATGCGAAAGGAAGGTACTAGCACCTTACCCATCTGTCGTACTCGACGGGAACCATTTTGCTTGCTTCTAGGCTTGGATGGTTTATCTATCTAAAGGCTTCTAGCTAAAAGAAGAGGAGAGAGAAGAAGAAGAAAGAAAGAAAGAAAGAAGAGTGCTCACGGAGGATTGGGGCCCTCGTGCCTACGTATCCTCATAGTGCAATGAGGAAATCAGAGCACCGTAGTTCATGGAACCAAAGACAGAGAAGATGAATGGAAGAAGGTGGAAGTGTGCTCGCCAAGATCATCGAGATCTCGTGCCTACATATCTTACATTCGAATGAATGCAGAATCAGAGCTTCCGTAGTTCGGGGAACCAATATGGAAAAAAGAAAGGAAAGTGGTGTCAAAACCAAGAGTGAAAGAAGTAGAGAAAGATCCGCTGGGGATACAAAGAAGGATTGATGTTGAAACCAAGAAAGAAGTGCAAAGGAAAAGATAGTAATTGTGCTGAGGATAAAGTGCAAGAATGGTCTAGAAACCAAGAAGATAAAGGAGCAAAAGAATAATAGAGACTCCACTGAGGAGTAAGAAAACAAAGTGACTGTGCTGGGGATCAGAGGGTTAGATACCCTATTGGGCATCAAAAGAATAAGGGTTCGGTACAATAACTGGCTGGCAGTGGTTAACCGAAGAAAAAGAGATTAAAACTCTGTGGGGAGAAAGGTTTTAACAGATAGACTGTGATCAACCACAATAATGGGTGCTGAACCAAGAGAAAGTGTTTGCCTCTGAAGAAATTTCGGTATATTAACTGATAAAAGTGGTTAACCGAGGGAAAAAATGCAACTCTGGGAGAGGAGAAACATTGGTTTTAACAGGTAAACTGTGATCAATCAAATGAACGGGTGTAGAACCGAGCGAAGGTTGTGACCCAAAGAACGAGTGTGGAACCAAGCAAAGGTTGTGACCCAAAGAACGGGTGTGGGACTAAGTGAAGGTCGTGACCCAAAAGAGATGTCGGTACAGACTGAACAAACAGTACACGACCAACGAAAGGGTATTGAACCAAAAGAGGTTGCTAACCACTGAGGATTCGGTGTTAACAGAGAAATTGTGATTAACCAAAAAGAAACGAGTGATTAACCAAGAGAAGGTGATTAACTCGAAAGGGGCTCAGAGTTTTAACAGACAGGCTGTGGTTAACTGAAAAATGGATGATTAACCAAGAGAAGGTGATTAACCCAAGAGGAACTCAGTATGCTAACAGATAGACCGTGGTTAACTGAGAAGAAGTGCAAATTGGTGTTTTAACTGACAGGCATTGATTAACCAATCAAAGGGAGAAGAACCAAGAGAAGGTTGCGAACTCCGCCAGGGTTTCGGTGTTTAACATGAAGACTGTGTTTATCCGAAGAAAAAGGGATTGAGACCCTTCTGGGGAAATCAATAAGCAATGATTGACCACAGGAGAAGAATATCAAAATAAGAGGCGGGTGTTAACCCAAGATACAATGATCTTTAACCAAGCGAAGGGTGATTAATCAAAAGATAGATTGACAGAGATATGAGTGATCGGGAAGCCGACTCTGCCGGGGAAAGAGATACACTACTGCCTAGGGATAGAGGTGACTAAGCTAGGCACAGGGTCATTCGTCGCCTACCTGAAGTAGTCGGAATGAGAGTAGGAATTCTCCATTCTCATTCCTTCTCTAACACACAGGGTGCAGTGCAGAAGTTAAAATGGACAGCATAACAGCTACAAGTTGTACAGCGCTCCATTGTCGCATGAAAACTCCGACTTCACGGGGGAAGAGAGAGAGAAAATTCTAAAGGAAGCCTAAAGAGATGCGCCAACAGGAAGATTAATAATCGAAATGAAGTTTCGATTAATTAATCAAAAGGGAGGAATATGCTAATAATTTTCCAAAATGAATTGAAAAATTATTAAAGCAAAGGGCGCATTATTGATTATACAAGATTAAGCTTATTCTTTGAAGAACAAACTTAATTCAAACATGAATGGAAAGTACAAAACAGTACCAAATGACATTCAATGTGCATCACAAATCATGCCATTATGGATAAAAATGAGCAAGAATGATCATGTTCAAACAATGCCAAGAATGTGCACAATTATAGAATTGAAAGATCAAGCATCAGAAAATACACAATCATGCCTCCAACTGAAACTAAACAGCACCTAAAACATCCATAAAAATAAAACATATCAATCCATGGAGGTTAGAGGAGGAAAGCATGGCAAACAAGCTTGAAAAACACCAAAAAAATACACTCTGTACAGTGGTAATCGATTACCACAAAGCAGGTAATCGGTTACTTGCTTCAAAAAAGCAGAGCTGGTGAAAATTGTGCTGAGTAATCGGTTACTCTCTTTTGAGTAATCGGTTACCACTGTTACAGTGGAAAAAATAGCTTTTCAAAAAGTACTTTCAGCACCTAAATCACTTGTCCAAACTACCGCATGCCGGGGTATGAATTTGTGCACGAAAATCAAGTTTAACAATAGCAAAAAACTAGCAATGGAATCAATTAAATCATCAAGATCATGGATCAAGTAATGGCATAATCAATTCACACACAAAAAGCATCAAAACTACATCGCGAATGATACGAAAACGTTCGAAACAGTAAAATGTGCAAAGAAAGACCAACCTACAAGGCTGAGATTTGCCTTGGATGTTGTTGTATATGAATATTGATGAAGATAATTAAAGAAAACCAGAGGAATTTTCAATTGTAGCCGAACCATATCGAAACCGAGCAAATTACGACGAATCTCCAAAATATGAATTCACACCGTAGAATCTTGAAGCAAACACTTAAGATGAATCCAAAAGCTAATTAAACTCCAGAAAATCAAGTATAATTACAAAGTGATGAAGGTTAAGCTTAAGAAATAATCACTTCCAAGGTGAAAGTGATTATTCTTCAATGGTGAAGAGCTATAGTGAGGTTTGGGAAGAAAATGGAGATGAAGATGAAGAAGTTGCAGAAAAAATCAGAGAGAATGTGGGATAATTGAGAGTGAAGTGTGAGAAATGTGTGAAATGGTTGAGGGTCCTTGAAAAATGAATGAAGGTTTGTTTATATAGAGTTTTGGTTTGGAGTTGATAGGTTTGGAATGTGCTTTGGACTTAGCTTTGTATCTAGGTTGGGAGTTAGTTACACTTGACTCACTGAGTCAGATGTTAACTCGGTTAGTTAGGTAGTTAACTCGGTGGAGCAATCCCAATGTAAATCCAAATCAATGGCTCATATGCTTTGAAATTAAGGAACGTGGTGCACTTAATTCAAAGTGATGCATTGGAGTAAATGTAAGTGGAGTGTCTTGAATGATCTTGAACTGTCTAGAATGTTCCACACAATGCTAGAATCATGTAGAATCCAAGAACAACGAGTGTGCAGAGTTGCTGTCCCAAAAATGCAGCAAAATTTTGCAAATCTGTACAGAGTAATCGATTACCCTATATGTGGTAATCGGTTACTCTAGGCAAAAATTGCCCAGATTGCTTAGGAATAAGTGTTGAACCCCCAGTTTCGATTTTCCACCTCTTGGTTTGATGAATAACCATGGAAACCATTATTTTGTGCTTGTTTTGAGGATGTGATGAACTTGTGAAGATGCAATTAATCGGGCTTAAAAAAACCTAAAATATTCCTATAACAAGAACCATAGAGAGAAATATGCAAATGCTTATGCCAGCGATGCGAATGCACATGCTTATGAAAAAGGCAAAAGGGAGGTCAAATTTTGGGTTACGACAACTGCCTCTATTTAATCCTCTTGGACCTGAATGTACGAATTGCGCCAACTTTTCGATGATTCGAGGTATAAGGGGATTAAATAAAAGAGTATCTCGAAAATTTGGCCGACGACGATAAGAGAAAAGGTTTGGTAAAGGCGAAGGCTTTGAGAGTTTGCTAGGTGATCTGACTGAATATCTGCTGGAGAGATAAATCAGGCCGAAAGAAAGGTAGTATGCCTGATGTGTATGCCGTGTATGTGTTGTCTACATGATGCTTGATATCATATCATGCAAAGGTGCAAGTTAAGGTACTGTGCAGCGGTTAGGTAGAGATCGTAGAAAAGCGAACTCGACATCCTCAGCTAGGGAGAGAACCCACAGATGAAGATGGCTCCTGCTGGAGAAAAAAACCCACAAAGGGTGACGACTCCGTTGGGGAAGAAACCGAAAAGTCTCAAATTTCTAGACTATCACCAATGATATTGCTGGGGATAAAGGGATCAGGTCGATCTTCACGTCATGACTGACTCTGGCTAGGGAACGAACCTAGAAATCTTTGATTTCTAAGCTGTCATCAACATTGCTACTTGGAGGTCCTTTAACCCTGATTGACTATGCTGTAGGGAATTACCACGGTCCGGAGGATCTTCTCTGCTTAGGGGAAGATAGGAAACCAAGTCGTACCGCTGCTGGTGCGTGACAGTTTCGATAGTTGGGAATGACACACAGTCCTTGCTAGGGAAAAGAACAATTATGTCTCTTGTCGGGGCACATCAGGACAACTTTACTAAGGACATTACGGATCTACCGGCGAAACGAGAGGTAAACAACCTTTCCGAAGAACCATAATGGCGCTTGCTGGGGAAATGATGGCTCTGTTGGGGAGATGGCCGCATCTTCAAAGAACCATCATAGTGTTGGTCAGGCATTAGGCTTGCCGATATACGATCGATTATCCTGTAGGAATTACCAGTACAGTATGCAATGCATAATGCTTTCTCCATTGATTTAGCTTTTTATTATTCTCAATGCTTTATAGTATTATGTGATCACAAATAATCGTTTATTTTGCAAACAAAAATACAGAAAAGAAAACGATTGAGAAATTGAATGATGAACTTTTTGTGAAAACATGTACATAAGATGTGTACAAGGATGCAAAAATCCTTGATGAGGAAATTTGTAATAAAATTGAAAAACAAATGTAAATGGAAAAGGGAAATCATGTTTTGCATTGATTACAACATTGGCTACCATCCACTGCAAGTCTAGGTTCCAATGCCTCGCGCCCATTCATGATGAATTGGCTGCTCTGTTACCTGTCTGAGGTCCAGCTATCATGAAGAGAGGCTCAAGTGTTTGCAGTCAAATGCCTTTATCCCTAATTTTTGCCTGGACATATTTCTTTTTTTTCCCATCCACCGGGATACCCATTTTTGCCTAAGTCGCCCTTTCAGGTTTTCAACTTAGCGGGCTATCATTATTTTTTTGCATTGTCCCTAACTTTTGCATGGACATTTCTTTTTTTTGGTCCATCGGGGCGCCCATTCTTGCCTAGATTGTCCTTGCGGATGTCAATCTAGCGGGCTCTTTGTTATACCCCAAGTTTTACCCCTTAGATGTCATGACATTCTTGCATTTGTATTAGGGTTCAATCATTTATGCATTGTCAACTAACCATCATATTTTTCCAGTTTGTTCTTCTATGTGAAAGCTATGGTTTTGCACAAGAAAGAGGGCAAGATCAATAAGCCAAGTTCTCATACATTTCAAGGTCTCCTAAGACACTTCTTGGCTCAATACACCCATCCCAAGTATTCACTAGATGGTCAAGAAAGGTGCTTGAATTCATCTGGTAAAGAAAGTCAACTAAGGCTCCAAAAGCTCAGTATTTGGTCTTAAGGGTTGATCATGAGGTTTCCAAATCATATTCCATGATCTCATGTGATTATATCAAGAGAAATCAAAGAGAAACCATAAGATCAGGAGTTGTGAAATTAGGGTTTTGACTTGAGGAATTACAAGGGAATCTTGGTGTAATCAGTCAATGCCTTGATTGGTTCATCAAACAATTGAGCTTACATACATTCAAGAGGCCTTATTCATCAAGAAATCAAGTGTGTTTGACTCTCATCACAAGTGCAATGAACCTCAAGTTCATCTGGCCCCAAATTAGGGTTTTGTTAGGAAAAGTCAACGAAGCCTTTGACTTTTGGTCAAGGCATGATCCCAAGTCTCGGGACATGATTCCATATGTTCATATGCATCCTTGGAGGCCATCTATTGGTATTTGAGAAGTTTGAGAAAGCAAGATCAATAAGGATCACTCAGTTGAATTCCTGAGGAAATTAAGGTTTTGTCTGAAAAGTCAAACCTTTGACTTTTGATATTTTTGGTCCAAGATGAAGTATTCAAGCCATATTCCATCAAGATATGTTTGATTTTTGAATTAGAGCATGAGAAACCAAGATTTAAGAGGTTTCTTGAAAAAAGGGCAAAGTTTGGTCTTTGAATTTTTTTGTGGAAAACCCTAGTCCTTGTGTGAACTTTGAAGAGTCATAACTTTCAAACCACACATCTATTTTTTGTGATCCAAAGCTCAATTTGAAGCTCTCATTATGAACTTTAAAATGTATTAGAGGGTCATTCTCCAAAAGAGGCTTAGTTTTTAAGTTATGAGGCTTGGAAGTTCAAATCAAGTTAGGACTTAATGAAATTTCACCTTTTTTGCCCTAGTTTGCAGCCAACTTCAACCACTTTTTTCATTATGATCCCTTTGGATTCAGAACTTGGAGTGAACATGAACATTGTAGAGCATACTTGGGGCTTTCTAAAAAGTACTAGAACACCCCAATCCAATAAGTGAGCTAAGTGAATTAAAGCCATGAAGTTGAGGGTTTGAAACTTGAATTTCAAAGTTATGCACTTGGTGAACTTGTTGCAAATCCAATTTCTTGCCACACAATCTTACATTTCAGAATTGTTTACTTGCAAATCTTCATTTGATCAGAAGATTGAACGAGTTTGAGAGCATTATCCAACAAATTTGAGCTTTAACCAAGTGATCTTGCTATTTATGGCATAAAGGTTTGATTTCCATTTTGAAAAAGGTGACTTTAGGCACAAAGTTAGCTTCTTGAGCCTCCAAACTGCTCCTGCACCAGAACTTTGACTTTGCATAGAAGCAAGTGTTTGAGCCTCCTAACAACTCTAGAAGAAGACATTACAATGCCTTGAACTCTTGAAACATCTTGGCAACTACACTTGCATTTCAACCAAACCAATAAACCAAAACCAAAAATCAGTTGCGTCTCTGCAATGTGATCTCTCCCTCCCTCTTGTCTATAAATAAAGCATCCCATCACACTTCAAAACACACAATAAGAAGCCAGAAAACATTGAAGCAAAGTGAGAGAAACCAGTTCTTGCATCAAGTCACTCTTTCGAGCAAGAAACCTCTCATTTGTACAAACACTCCCACAATCAATTCCAGCCACAAAACCTTCAAACAAACCATCCACACAAACCACAAAACATCCATTGAACCTGTTCAAACCCTCAAAATCATCCAAAACCTCATAAACTAGAAAGTCAACTCTCAAACCTAAGAAAGGTTGACTTTATGCATCTTTCAAGACCAGACCTTGTTCCTTCCACTTCCATCCATTCCAACACCTCAGAAACCTTCCATAAATCATCCTTAAGGTGTTCCAAACTTGCTTCACCAACTGTAACATCATTTACCTCAAGTTCACTTTTGGAAATTTTGGTCATTTGTGCAAGAAGGAGGCATACACCAGTCCAACCATCTTCTTTGGTTTCCAAGCACTCAGAAAGGATCAAGGAGGTGTTTAGGAGCTGTCCAGACCATTGGTTTCTTGCTGGAGCTTCTATTAAAAAAAAAACTACAAGTTTGAGCTTCAAGAGGTATGTGTTTTCTAATCTGACTTTTAGAAGCATGGTGATTTTTGATGTACACTGAGCATAGATAGTTTAAGTTTGATGTTTATGACATGTTTGATCCTTTGAATGTTACTTGGCATGTTTGTTTTTGACTGTGCCATAGAAATTGCAAGAATGAGCTTATTTTAGGATCACTATCGTGTTTTAAGTTAGAGACATTTTTAGCAAAAACTAATTGGACCAATAGATTCCTTACAAAAAATCAAGCAAGTTTGGTTTTTACAACGTCCATTTTTATGGAGTATTGAGGGAGCTGAGTTTGGTCTTGCAAGTGTTTGATTCTAGGTCACAAACTAGGTTGAACCATGGCCAGGGCGCCATCCCGGCCTAGAAATCAAGTTAGATATTTGTTTTATTGGTTGCAATTCAGTAAATGGATGTATTGGCCACCCCAGTGGCATTGCTCTTGCCTTACCTTGCCTTCTGATCCTCTTGTCCTAGGTTCGATCCTGGTATCAACCCTTTTGGCCAACGCGCGCATTTTTTAGGAATTCGTGTTATTTTCATATTTATCTTGACAAAGGTGTATGTTGTACAAGCCACACCAATGGCTCAGATGGCTAAGCCTTTTAATCCTGAACTAGAAGGGAGCGAGTTCAATCCCTCTTAGGGCCTTGTCCCTTTCTTTTTAGTACCTAGTCCTTTTCATTTTCTTCACAAATTCTCCAATTCATAACCCCCTCAATTTTTATGCTTTTGAGCCCATTCCTTTTGCATATTTTTAGTCTTTTTACCTATTTTATTGTGACATTTAAAAATCTCCAAAAATATTTATTTTTAGGGCTTTTGTTCATATGTAAAATATAGGGTTCTTTTAGGGTTATTTAGAATAGTTTTGATTTTTAGGGTTATAACCTTTGATTTCCCTTACCTTTTAGGATTTTTATAGGTTTGTTTTAACATATTAAGATAATTTCCCCATGTCTTAGACTTGTACATAGTTGTAGATTTTGTTTTAGGTACGCTTGTAAATGTATATGTTCACTTTAGGATGTATGGACTTTTGTCATCCCCATGAGGTCATAGATAGGTCTTTACCTTCAATTAGGACTCCCCCCTCATGTATATATGATCTCAATGTATATACAAACCAACAACTTAGGTTATACCATGTACATATGTGTTTAGACTTCCCTTTCATAAAAAGTGGACTTTAGAATAACATAAGTAATACTTTCCCTTTACATAAAGATTAGGTCAAAGACATTCCCCATATTAGGTCATCACCTATTTGATCAAGATATCTAAACTTGTATCATGTTCCCTTTAGGTATTTACCTTGTTCATTAATGAATGATCCTTGCGTGTTAACATAATACTTGTATACTTTCTTAAGTGTTTACTTTGAATGTCATCACATTCACCATCTCAATCCATGTGCTATATTTATGTGTTTATCAACATCTTTAAATTTATGTATAGATATTCTTGTTATCTTTAACTTTATTAAGTTATCCCCTTATGTGAGACTAGCTTGTTAGCTCTTCTCCTTAACCCTCTTTGTTCCCCTCCTTCCAAAGGAAAGTCTCTCTATTGACTTTATCATAGATAGCTCATTACCTCTTGGCCTCATTAGAGCCATCCCTTTCCCTTGACCTTATTAGGATCAATCCCTTTGACTCATTAGAGCCATTTCCCCCTTGACCTAGCTAGGTTTCTCATCCCTTTTGTAAGCACTATCCTCATAGTTGCTTACTTCCCTCCTTGGCCTCATTAGAGCCACTTACCTTACAACTTAGGATTCACCTAGAGTTCTTCAACTCTATGTGAGTATCATCATAATGATGTTCTTTTTCCCTTTGGCCTTATTAGAGCCATTCACCCCTTTAACTTAGAATTAGGATAAAGTTCTTAAACTCTATGTGATTCTCATCATAATGAGTACTCACTCCCCTTTTGGCTTTGTTCAAAGTCAAACTCTTAGACTTACCCCTTTTAAACTTAGACTTAGAGAGTTCTTTAACTCTACATGAGTACCATACTCATTCCCCTTGGAACTTTGACCATAGTCAATGGTTCCTTACCCCTGTTGAGGTAAACTACGAATGCTCGGATTCCATCCTTATCAGGATATGTAGGCACGAGATGCGACATCTTGGCGAGCATACTTAGTGTATATACCCTTAGGTCTTTACCTTAGAACTTCATTCCTTAGCAAGCAAACATAACATAACACAAATACAGCAGGAGGTTCCTGTAGAGTACTACAGATATCTAGGATGCTAACACCTTCCCTAGGTATAACCAACCCCCGAACCTTAGATCTCTCAGTTGTGTCTTTACATAGCACAATTAGGGTTTTCTTCGATCTTTACCCTTTCCTTTAGATAAATCAAAGCTCGGTGGTGAATTTCAAAGATGTTTGATTCAAGTTAATTAATAGCTTGATATCCGATTCTCACAGCAACACTCTTTATCCAATTTTTTTCAGGCATAATATTTTTTGACTGTATCGGAGTTCACGGGCGATGGAAACTCTTTCCCATCCATGGTGGTGAGGATCAGGGCTCCGCCTGAGAAAGCCTTCTTGAAAACAAAAGGTCCTTCATAATTGGGAGTCCACTTGCTGCGTGGATCCGAATGAACAGGTGAATATCCCTTGAGCACGAGTTCGCCTTCATGGAATGCTCGAGGGAGAACTTTCTTGTCAAAAGCTCGCTTGAGATGTCTCTCATACAATTGACCATGACAAACGGCTGTAAGGCACTTTTCTTTGATGAGATTCAGCTGGCCATATCTGGATTGGACCCATTCAGCTTCATCAAGATCTGCTTCCATGATGACTCTGAGCGAAGGAATCTCGACTTCAATTGATAAAACAGCCTCTATACCATACACAAGCGAATATGGAGTTGCCCCAGTAGAAGTACGAACTGAATTTTTGTAGCCATGTAGTGCAAATGGAAGCATTTCATGCCAATCTTTGTATGTCTTGACCATTTTCTGGACAATCCTCTTGATGGCTTTGTTTGCTGCTTCGACGACGCCATTCAACTTGGGCCGGTAAGGTGAAGAGTTATGGTGCTCGATCTTCAATTCTTGACACAACTCTTTCATCATTTTGTTATTCAGGTTACTTGCATTGTCAGTGATAATGCTGCTAGGAATACCATAGCGACAGATTATCTCTTTCTTGATAAATCTGGCAACCACTTGTCGTGTAACATTTGTGTAAGAAGCAGCTTCAACGTACTTGGTGAAGTAGTCGATAGCAACTAGAATGAATCGATGACCGTTGGAAGCCTTCGGTTCGATCATTCCAATCATATCAATACCCCATATAGAGAAAGGCCAAGGCGAAGTCAAAACATTCAGTGGAGTAGGAGGCACATAGATCTTGTCACCATAGATGTGGCACTTGTGACATCTTTTGGCAAAGTTGTAACAATCTACCTCCATTGTTGTCCAATAATACCCAGCTCGAAGGATCTTTTTGGCTATAGCAGGACCTTTAGCATGTACACCCTCGCAACCCTCATGTATGGACCTTATGATTGTGTCTGCTTCGTGTCTATCCACGCATCTGAACAACACGAAATCATAATTCCTCTTGTACAGTACACCACCACTTAAGAAGAATTTGGGTGCAAAGCCGTCAAAGAGCCTTCTTGTCAGTGATAGTAATACCCTCGGGATATTCCTATTTTTCCAGATATCTCTTGATGTCGTAGAACCAAGGCTTGTCATCAGACTCGTCCTCGATTGCTAAACAGTGTCCTGGTTCATTCAAATGATCAATGCAAATAAAAGGAGCTTCATTCTTCTACTTGACTTTGAACATGGATGTCAGGGTGGCAAGAACATTAGCTAGTTAATTTTCCTCTCTGGGGATATGATGAAAAGAGATTTCATCAAAGTAAGGAATCAATTTCGCGATGTGTTTTTGGTACGAAACCAGCTTGGAATCTCGAGTTTCAAAGTTTCCTCTAACTTGGCCAATAACCAATGCAGAATCTCTATAGACCTCAAGAATATTAATTCTCATGTCAATTGCCACTTCAATACCGTAGATACATGCTTCGTATTCAGCCATATTATTGGTGCATGCAAAGCATAATCTGGTAGTGAAGGGAAGAGGAAAAACTGTTGGAGAAATGAGGATAACACCAATTCCACGACCTTTAGCATTGGAGGCACCGTCGAACACGAGCGTCCATCGCGCCCATGGTTCGGGTCCTATGTCGGGATCTGGAGTCTCACAATCTCTAATAAACAAAACTTCCTCATCAGGAAAGTCAAACTTCATTTGTTGATAACCCTCTATAGGTTGATGAGAAAGGTAGTCAGACAAGACACTCCCTTTTATCGCTTTCTGGGTAATATGTTGCATATCATACTCAGTTAACAACATCTGCCACCGAGAAATCCTTCCAGAGACAGCAGGCTTTTCAAAAATGTACTTTATCGGATCCATTTGGATATCAATAAAGTAGTATGGCAGATCATGTATTGTCTTAGGCGTCGAGCAGCCCAGACCAGAGCACAACAAGTTTTCTCCAAGAGTGAGTATCTGGTCTCACAATCAGTGAACTTCTTGCCCATATAGTAAATTGCATGTTCTTTTCTGCCAGTGTTGTCATGTTGACCCAATACACATCCCATCGATTCATCGAGAACGGTGAGATGCATGATTAAAGGCCTACCCGGAACCGGCGGTACTAAGATCAGTGGTTCTCGCAAATATTGTTTTATTTTGTCAAATGCTTCTTGACAATCATTTTTCCATTCGACCAATTGATTTTTTCTTAGTAATTTGAATATTGGTTCACAGGTAGCCGTCAAGTGAGAAATGAATCATGAGATGTAGTTAATTCTGCCCAGAAAGCCATGTACTTCTTTTTCTGTTTTGGGAGGCGGCATGTTTTGAATTGCTCGAACCATGTCGGGATCAATTTCAATGCCCTTCTGACTCATAATAAAGCCCAACAATTTACCAGATCGAACTCTAAAGGTACACTTCGCAAGATTTAACCGTAGTCTAAATTTCTGGAGTCTGTCAGACAGTTTCTTCAGATGGACTAGGTGATCGTCTTCTATTTTGGACTTGGCAATCATATCCTCCACGTAAACCTCAATCACTTTATGGATCATACCGTGAAAGAGGGTTGTCATGGCACGTTGGTATGTTGCCCCTGCATTCTTCAAACCGAATGGCATGACTTTATAGTAATGTGTACCCTATGGCGTGATGAAAGTAGTCTTTTCCATATCAGCTGGGGATATTTTGATCTGATTGTATCCTGAAAAACCATCCATGAAGGAAAAGACAGAGAAATGCGTCGTAGTGTCTACCAAGACATCGATATGAGGCAAAGGAAAATCATTTTTCGGGCTTGCCTTATTGAGATCTCGATAATCCACACACATTCTGACCTTCCCGTCTTTCTTTAGAACCGGGATGATGTTAGAAATCCATTCAGGATATTCGAAAGTGGTCAGGAACCCAGCATCAAGCTGTTTCTTTACCTCTTCTCTGATTTTAAGTGCCATGCCAGGTCTAGTCTTCCTTAATTTCTGCTTGACAGGAGGACATCCGGGCTTGAGTGGAAAGTGATGTTCAACGATGTTGGCATCCAACCCAGGCATATCTTGATAAGACCAGTCGAAGATATCAACATACTCCTTCAATAACTTGACCAACTCGGAGTGTACATGCTTAGCGAGGGATGCGCCAACCTTGACTTCTCTTCTGACCTCATCGGTACCAAGATTGACAACTTTTACTGGCTCTTTGTGTGGTTGAATATCTTTCTGCTCGTGCTCAAGGAGCCTTGCTAGTTCAGCCGGTAATTCACAATCTTCCTCACCATCTTCTTCGGCTTGGTTAATTGGAATCCCAGAATTACAATGGATGTTTGCCATGTTGTTATCAATGCATTTATTTGTTATGCATGTTTATGAATATGTTTAGAATGAGCTATTTTGAAAAGGTGAAAATAAAAGAAACTTTTGCCATTTATTTGTGAAAAAGTAGAATAAAGAAAGAAAATAGAGCATGATTTTTGAATGCAAAAAACTTTTATTTATTGATCACATAATATTGCAAAAGCGTGAGGCTCTTTACAAGCTATCCACTCGTCTCGGGCGAGGACGAGGGAATGAAAAAGCAAAATGCATTACATGTTTGTTGGAAAAACTACATGGATCACAGTAGATGTCCAATTGTTGAGTTTGAAACCCGGCGGGCACTTGCGCACAAAGCTTGAAATCTGGTTGCTAGGACCAACATCATCAATGGCTGCCATGATGTCCCCCTTTTGAAAACCCGCGCTGTTGAACTTGATCAAGTTGCACTGCTTTTCACCAAGTGAACTAGATTGTCGACCAGGACGATAACCCAATCCAAATCGATTATGCTTTTCAACCACGTCTATCACATGCCCCCAACCAGGCAAGGCACCTTTCTCGATGGTCTCTTTAGCACTCTTGGCGGATACCAAGGTTATTTGCGGTGATCTACTTTGATTAGTTAATGCAGAGCTGACATCTTCGAACTCAAGACACTGCAACAGCACCTCAACTATGCCTTTATTGGTCTCGACGTATCAGAAAGATGATAATTCGGTTACAATCAGATCCTCTTCACCACAAACAATGACTAGCTGATTGTCGAACATGAATTTCAATTTATGATGTAAAGTGGAGGTAACTGCCCCTGCAGAGCGAATCCACGTGCGACCCAATAGGTAACTGTACGCAGGATTGATATCCATCACTTGGAAAGTAATGGTAAACAAATGCGGTCCAACCTTGATGGGTAAATTCACTTCTCCAATAACTTGCCTTCGAGAACTATCAAAGGCTCTGACAACTAAGGCGCTCGGCCTCATCTTGCTCCCTTCCACCAGTAGTTGGCTCAATGTGCCCTTAGGTATCACATTGAGAGAAGAATCGGTATCCACTAGGACACGAGATAATAAGGCGTCCATGTAGGTTACGAATATGTGCAGTGCTCTATTGTTGGCAGTTCCTTCAGGAGGCAATTCTGATTCATTAAAGCCCAAGTATCGACTTGCAGTTATGTTGGCCACTACATCGTCGAACTTGACAACGGATATATCATGCATAACATGAGCAGCATTCAAGACTTTCAACAAAGCTGATCTATGTGTGGGCGAGCTCATGAGTAAGGACAAGATCGAGATCCTTGAGGGCGTCTGCCCTAGCTGATCCACAATTTTAAAGTCACTTTTCTTGATCAACCTTAGGAACTCTTGATCATCAATTGTCTCCTTGTTCTTTGAAACATCCTCAGATGGAATAGTTGGCATTGGTACTGTAGTAGATGCCTCTTGTTGAACAATAGGGGTTGTAGATGCAGGTTTCTCCTTGGGAGGAACAACAGTGGGAACTTGTACCGACTTTGTAGTGACATTCGGAGCGAACACACGTCCACTACGAGTCATACCTCCAGTGGCTGTAACATTCACAATCTCAGACTCATCAAACCTTATCTCTTGACCTCCAGAAAACATAGTAGACCCATACCTCCAAGGTACATCCTTAGAATTCTGATACGGAAATGGCTTTGGCGGGAAAACAACGATAGGTTGTATCTTCTTTTTAGGGGATTCAACAGGAACCTTCCTATAGATGATGGTGAATGGCTCGATAGTAGCGACTTCTTCAACAAACTTAGCTCTAGAAAATTGAACTTTACCTTGGTTCATTAAAATTTGGACACAACCCTTTAGCCTTCGACATTGGTTGGGATTATCGTCACAAATCTGACACTTACCATGCAGCCCTTTCAACAACCCATGTTCGTTTAATCTCTTGATTACCACAGTCATCGGGGTCTTTACCTTGTCAACATCCATGATCAATCTAGTCTTTGAACTATCCTCAATCATGTTTACCGCAGGTCCACCGTGATTGGGTAACGGATTGTGCTGAATGTTAGGACCTTCCTCAGAAAAGTCAAAATCTTTCGATCAATGAGCTCCTGAACCTTGGTTTTGAAAACAATACAGTCCTCTACCGCATGTCCTATGTATCCAGCGTGATAAGCACAAGACGCATTTGGATTATTCTTTGGATTGAATGGAGGAATTGGAGGTGTGATCTCTTTGGGAACAATTGCCCCTTGATGAACCAAGTAAGGAAATAATTCAGTGTATGGCACCGGAATTCTATCGAAATTCGGACGTTTGCAATTTCCTTGATTGTTGTTGTTCTGACGGCTTTGATTCTGCTGATTTCTGTTGTTCTGTTGAGTCTGTTGTTGACATTGCGGTTGTTGCTGATTTTGTGCATTCTGAACTTGTTGTTGCGGATGATACTGGTATGAAGGTTGTTAATATTGTGCAGCAGCAATGTACGGATATGGATAGTATGGCATGGGAGCCATGGGTTCTTGATACTAAGGAGGGACTTTAGCTGTCACAGCGTTGGCTTCACCTTCATTTTTCTTTGACTGACTGTTCTGAGATTTTCTATTGGTCGGCTGTTAGGAAGCAGCTCCAGGAATTTTTCTAGTCTTTAACCTGTTCTCAATTCGTTCACCAATGGTTACAATGTCAGCAAAGTTCGACGAAGAACTACCCACCATTTTCTCATAGTAGGATCCTTGCAATGTACCCATAAAGATGCCAACCAACTCGTTGTCAGAGAGAGCAGGTCACACACGAGATGCCATCTCGCACCATCTTTGTGCATACTCTTTAAATGTTTCAGCTAAGCGCTGAGACTGGTTTTGCAGCTATAATCTGGTAGGCGCCAGATCAAGATTGTATTTGTATTGCTGTAGGAATGCTTCAGACAGATCCCTCCAAGTACGAATTTTGTTGTGTTCTAAGCCCATGTACCAATCCAATGAAGCACCAGACAAACTATCTTGAAAACAATGAACTAGCAATTCATCATTATCAATATAGGACGCTATCTTCCTACAGTACATAGTGATGTGACTATGTGGGCAACTCAAACCTTTATACTTTGGAAGCTCAGGTATCTTGAATTTCCGCGGCAGTACAACATTTGGAACCAAACATAAGTCCTTGGCCTCTATTCCGAAAGCAGAAAACCCTTCAATAGTTCTGATACGGTCTTCCAACAACTTGTAACCAGTAGGTCTATCTTGATTAGCAGGCCTGACAAGAATCTGAGGATTTGGCAGCTGAGATGCGGCCGGAGCGTGCACTTGCGGAGTAGTAAACTGAGAAGGATATACCAATCCCCGATTAACCATCTGACTAGCATTCTGACCCATCTGAACACCAAACGAATTCGGAGGAGGTACCACGACAGCTGAAGATGCCCCAGGGTAGAGCATTCCATAATGAACATTCTGAACAGTAGTTTGAGCAGCTTGAGATGAAATCGGAACATGAATAGGAGGACCCCTATACACATGCTCCTCGTCATCAGGAGTTTCAATGTCAGTCAACCCAGGAGTCTGACGAGTCTGAACCTGAAGATTCTCATGATCATCACTCACCACGGGAGGCGGAACCGGAGTAGGCATACCCCACGGATATGCAGCAGCATTTCCATTAGGCATGGGCACAACAATAGGCTGATACAGTACGAAAGCACCACTATTTGCAATCTGAGGAGTGAAATTCGGAGGCATGACCCAAGGAAAACCAGCAGCCATTTTATTCAAATTAGATTGAGGATTTGATGGATGAACAACAGGCTGAATCACAGGCTCAACTGGCACTTCAACAGTAGCAGGAGAAGGAACAACAACAGGAGTAGCAGTAACAATAGGAGGAACAGTCACTGCAGGGGTGACAACAATTGCATCACTAGCAGTTACAACAACAGTGGCAGCAGCAGCGACGTCCTTTTGGGTACGAAGGAACTCCATTATAACATCCATGTTGGTCTGAAACTGATCCATCCGACCTTGAAATTGAGCTAGAGTTTCCTTATAGGCAGCGTTTTCATCTTTGAAGTCAGCCATGATCTTGGATTTGCTTGAGCGGGTGAAATACCGATGTTGAGTCGTCGTCTTGCTACAAGCGAAGACAGACAGGGTAAGCAAAAGTTTTTCGGATGAAGGGACATGCATATGTGTGCAAATGAATGTATGCTATGCATGCAAAAATAAAGTTTTAAATTCCAGGAATTCTTAAACTTATCTTTGTTAACAGAAATCATAAAGCATACAAGTAAAGGTGCAAAGATAAAGCTGGCAAGAAACTTCATTCATTCAACAATAAAGGAAAGAAGCACAAGTCGAGTACAAATCAAATATCTGCACTTTGGGCTACAACAAGATCAACATGGATCCTATCAAAGACCACCCTATAAATAGACAAGAATTGGAAAATAGCCCAAGGAGTCTTGTGCGGTAATACATCAACATATGCATCCCTCAACAACCCTGGAAAGTCATCAAGTGCGTGCTCAGAAAATTTGGCTTGACGGCCGTGTCTCTCACTCCAATACTTCGCATCCTTCATGAGGTTGTGTAGCAAAGAACGATTAGGTCCCTGAAGCATACCCTGAAGAAAAGCCTCTTTCTGATCCAGGAGGTTTTGCAGATGACGACTTTGTTGGTCCCAATGAGTACTCTTCGTATTGATCTGACTAATGTGCTCTCGGCTCTGATGTGCTTGATCCTGCAACTTCTGAATCTCACCGAAGGCTTTGTCAAGTTTGGCTTGACACTGAGAAAAGTCCTTTGCCAACTGATTAGCACGGTCTTGCTCACTTTGCAGCTTTGTCTTGTACTCTGACAACTTCCTTTGAAGCTCTTCAAGTTGTTTCTTGTAACTCAACTCATCCTTATAGGCTTGATACTGAGTGTCGGCGAGTTGTCTCTTCTTTGAAGTAAGTCCCTCATAGGTACTCTTCAAAGCATCACCTAGTTTCCTTCATTTGTTCTGCTCAACCTCCACCTCTTTCAGCATACACTCGTGCTTCTGATGGAGCTCAATCTGTAGGCTTTCCTTCTCGGATGTGACTCTATCAAGGTTGAGATGACGATCAGCATTCTCTTTCTTCCACATCTCAATAGTCCTCTTGAGTTGGTCGACTTCAGATGGAGGAACAATGGCAAGATCAGGAAGCTTGGCATTCATGGAAGGCTCGAAAGAAAATGGCAACAAGATCTCCTTGATGCGCTCTTTGAACCAAAGTGTGTAAGCTTCATTGGCTATGGAATTCTTCTTACCTAAATCGGATCTTCCTTCAAGGTGAATTTGAGTCCAAGTGGCATTAAACCTCTTCAGTAATCCCATGTCATCAACCCCTTCATGAAAGATGAACTCTTCCACTACCTCAGGATCTGGCTTGGCAACCATAAGATATCCCAACTGTCGGAAGGCCAGTCTCGGATTGTAGTTAATTCCACCCTTTGTACCCAGGAGAGGCACATTGGAGAATTTACCACAATGAAGAATGATCTTAGTATCGTCGAAGACTCGAGAATACCAAGAGATGTCATCAGCAGTAAGAGACATGATTCGTTGAGACCACTTGAGATTTCCTTTATTCTAAAAAAAAGGACCCTTCCGTGGAAGGTGAGACATGAACCATCGGTACAACAGAGGAGCACAACAGACAATGGTTCCTTTCTTCTTTTCATTCCTTGAATGAATAGAATGATAAGTATCAGCAAGGAGTGTTGGAACAGGGTTCTTGGACAACAAGATACTGATGGCAGCCTGATCTACGAAATCTTCCATGTTTGGAAACAAGACAATCCCATATATTAGTAAAGCAAGAACGACATTGAAAGCCTTCCAGTTTCCATCTGCAGCAAAGAAAGTGGCCTTGTCAACCAGAAACTTTGAAGCAAACCCTCGAATACCATTCCCTTTGGTCTTGATATTAGCTTCCACATCCTTCTTGTTAATGCAAAGAGCATCAGCAATAAGGGGAAACCTCGGACAACCACTAGTGTAGATAAAAGGAACTTGCCTCTTGATCTCAACCCCTAAGATATAAGCATACTCCTCGAGTGTAGGTGCTAGCTGATAATCCTGGAATGTGAAGCACCTAAGTGGCGGGTCATAGAACTGAACCAGTGTATGAATGGAGGTGATGTTGACTTCAGTGTTGAGGATGGCCAATAGATTACAATAACTTTCTTTGAAAACCCCTCTGTAAACCTCTCAAAGTATTCAGCTTAGGCTCCACAAACTTGTAGCTAAAGATACCTCGGCAACCAGTACTCATCTCTATGATAATGTCAACAAAGAATAAGTCTTTGAATAACCTGGAAATGTACATGCAAAAATCAATTTACATGATGAAATGATATGCAACACAAGAAATCAAGAAGCCGACACTGTCTGAACAATCTGGATATCTGCACATACAATTCTGTGTTGGTGCGAAATCTGATGTGTGTGAGAGAACGAAGGTATGAAGTGGCTTGGTTTCCTGCAAAAACCCATACCCCCCTCACAGGTGTGATCTAGACACAACAAGGTGGTCCCTAGAAAGGTCGCTCAAACCATAGGACTCAGAATGAAAACCCCCCGCCGTAGCGAATTCTCGCATGACGGAAGTATTCTCAAGCGAGCAGGTACGACCATGTACCATCTCACAACTATCATCAATGTGATGTATGTTTTAAAAACAATCAAGGATGTGTCATTGTACATGCATCTCTTCAAGAGCAGATGGATCTAGGATGGATTCAGGATCACAGGATTCGTGAAGTAAATATGGCCCATGCACATCCAAACATTGTTCAAAATCATGACATCCGCGCAATGAATGTCAATCTAGTGGCAATGCATTCAAGACAAAGTCGGTACTACAATTTTCCATTACATGATTACAACTCTTGTCCGATTTGCTCAAAAGACAATCACGGATGCTCTTTTGCACAAGAGGCCCTCCAGCGTCAAATGGATCTTGGATGGATCCAAGACTACCATGAAAGGAATGATCATCAGGTCAACATGATTTAAGTCTTCGACATTCGTTTAATGAATACCAGTCTAGTGGAATTACATGCCAAGCAAGTCAGACTCGGTTTTCTGTCCTCGCATAATTATCAGGACTGCAAAGATTGCTCCGAAAACGATCAAGGTTGCGCGCTTGTACAAAGAACTCTTCAACATCTGTTGGACCATTGGTGGCTCCCAGTCTACCAGGATGAAGACACACAACAAGTTAGCATAGCCAATGGAAAACTGGACAGACACTAAAGCTGTGACATCTGCTTGCTGGAAATAGATTTAGTAAAGATGCACTGCATACAGAGTGGGTACGACAAGGTGCCACCTCACAATTATGAACGCTGTGGAATATGTTCGGATGATAGCCAAGGATGCTACCTCGTACGAGCAGCTCTTCAGCATCAGGTAGACCAAGGGGAAACCCAACTACGCTTGAATTCTCATTCAATCAACATGGTGCGAGGTTGCCTCCTCATCCAAAACAAGTTCCAAAGACTACTGGACAAAAGGACTATCACAGTCTCCGATAAAAGAGAACTTGTTAATTACGGAATTAACAAGGATGTTTCCACCATAATTCCTTTGCTCAAGGAACCGAAGCGCGTGGAAATCCCTCTTGACAGTAGAAAAGTTCCCAACCTAGAACCAATTGAGGTTACTTATTGAAGTTAGCGGGATTATACCTGAGTGAATCGCACACTCAAAGATACAACAGAGTCGCCACCGAACTTTATTTAGTCCCAGAGGACAGGGAAAATATCAATAAAAACCAAGGGGAAGAGAAACGGATTAGGGGGTCGGTTATGCGAAAGGAAGGTACTAGCACCTTACGCATCTGTCGTACTCAACGTGAACCATTTCGCTTGCTTCTAGGCTTGGATGGGTTATCTATCTAAAGGCTTCTAGCTAAAAGAAGAGGATAGAGAAGAAGAAAAAAGAAAGAAAGAAGAGTGCTAGAGGAGGATTGGTGCCCTAGTGCCTACGTATCCTCATAGTGAAATGATGAAATCAAAGCGTCGTAGTTCATGGAACCAAGGACAGAGAAGAAGAGTGGAAGAAGGTGGAAGTGTGCTTGCCAAGATCATCGGGATCTCGTGCCTACGTATCTTACATTCGAATGAATGTAGAACCAGAGCTTCCGTAGTTCGGGGAACCAAGACGGAAAAAAGAAAGGAAAGTGGTGTCAAAACCAAGAGCGAAAGAAGTAGAGAAATATCTGTTGGGGATACAAAGAAGGATTGGAATCGAAACCAAGAAAGAAGTGCAAAGGAAAAGATAGTAATTGTGTTGAGGATAAAGTGCAAGAATGGTGTAGAAACCAAGAAGATAAAGGAGCAAAAGAATAATAGAGACTCCATTGGGGAGTAAGAAAACAAAGTGACCGTGCTGGGGATCAGAGGGTTAGATACCCTACTGGGGATCAAAAGAATAAGGGTTTGGTACATTAACTGGCTGGCAGTGGTTAACCGAAGAAAAAGAGATTAAAACTCTGTGGGGAGAAAGGTTTTAATAGATAGACTGTGATCAACCAAAAGAATGGGTGCTGAACCAAGATAAGGTGTTTGCCTCTGAAGGGATTTTGGTATATTAACTGATAAATAGTGGTTAACCGAGGGAAAAAATGTAACTCTGAGGGGGGGGGGAGAAGCATTGGTTTTAAGAGGTAAACGGTGATCAACCAAAAGAACGGGTGTAGAACCGAGCGAAGGTTGTGACCCAAAGAACGGGTGTGGAACCAAGCAAAGGTTGTGACCCAAAGAACGAGTGTGGGACCAAGCGAAGGTCGTGACCCAAAGGAGATGTCGGTACGGACTGAACAAACAGTACTCGACCAACGAAAGGGTGTTGAACCAAAAGAGGTTGCTAACCGCTGAGGATTCGATGTTAACAGAGAAACTGTGATTAACCAAAAAGAAACGAGTGATTAACCAAGAGAAGGTGATTTACTCGAAAGGCGCTCAGTGTTTTAACAGACAGGTTGTGGTTAACTGAAAATGGGTGATTAACCAAGAGAAGGTGATTAACCCAAGAGGAACTCAATATGCTAACAGATAGACTGTGGTTAACTGAGAAGAAGTGCAAATTGGTGTTTTAACTGACAGGCAGTGATTAACCAATCAAAGGGAGAAGAACCAAGAGAAGGTTGCGAACTCCGCCAGGGTTTCGGTGTTTAATAGGAAGACTGTGTTTATCCAAAGAAAAAGGGATTGAGACCCTTATAGGGAAATCAATAAGCAATGATTGACCACAGGAGAAGAATATCGAAACAAGATGCGGGTTTTAACCCAAGAGACAATGATCTTTAACCAAGTGAAGGGTGATTGATCAAAAGATAGTTTGACAGAGATAGAGGTGACTAAGCCAGGCACATGGTCATTCGTCCCCAATCTGAAGTAGTAGGAATGAGAGTAGGAATTCTCCATTTTCATTCCTTCTCTAACACACAGGGTGCAATGCAGAAGTTGAAACAAACAGCATAACAGCTCCGAGTTGTACAACGCTTCAGTGTCGCATGAAAACTCCGACTTCGCGGGGGAAGAGAGAGAGAGAGAAAGTTCTAAAGGAAGCCTAAAGAGAAGCGCCAACAGGAAGATTAGTAATCGAAACGAAGTTTCGATTAATTAATCAAAAGGGAGGAATATGCTAATAATTTTCCAAAATGAATTGAAAAATTATTAAAGGAAAGGACGCATTATTGATTATACAAGATTAAGCTTATTCTTTGAAGAACAAACTTAATTCAAACATGAATGGAAAGTACAAAACAATACCAAATGACATTCAATGTGCAACACAAATCATGCCATTATGGATAAAAATATGCAAGAATGATCTTGTTCAAACAATGCCAAGAATGTGCACAATTATAGAATCGAAAGATCGAACTCGGAAAATACACAATCATGCCTCCAACTGAAACTAAATAGCACCTAAAACATCCATAAAAATCAAACATATCAATCCATGGAGGTTAGAGGAGGAAAACCTGGCAAACAAGCTTGAAAAACACCAAAAAAATGCACTCTTTACAGTGGTAATCAATTACCACAAAGCAGGTAATCGGTTACTTGCTTGAAAAAAGCAGCGCTGGTGAAAATTGTGCAGAGTAATCGGTTACTCTCATTTTAGTAATCGGTTACTCTCATTTGAGTAATCGGTTACCACTGTTAGAGTGGCAAAAATAGCTTTTTAAAAAGCACTTTCGGCACCTAAATCACTTGTCCAAACTACCGCATGCTAGGGTATGAATTTGTGCACGAAAATCAAGTTTAACAACAGCAAAAAATCAGAAATGGAATCAATTAAATCATCAAGATCATGGATCAAGTAATGGCATAATCATTTCACACACAAAAAGCATCGAAACTACATCGCGAATGATACGAAAACGTTCGAAACAGTAAAATGTGTAAAGAAAGACCAAACTACAAGGCTGAGATGTGCCTTGGATGTTGTTGTAAATGAATCTTAATGAAGATAATCAAAGAAAACCAGAGGAATCTTCAATTGTAGCCGAACCATATCGAAACCAAACAAATTGCGACGAATCTCCAAAATATGAATTCACGCTGTAGAATCTTGAAGAAAACACTTGAGATGAATCCAAAAGCTAATAAAACTCCATAAAATCAAGTATAATTGCGAAGTGATGAAGGTTAAGCTCAAGAAATAATCACTTCCAAGGTGAAAGGGATTATTCTTCAATGGTGAAGAGCTATAGTGAGGTTTGGGAAGAAATGGAGATGAAGATGAAGAACTTGCAGAAAAAATCAGAGAGAATGTGGGAGAATTGAGAGTGAAGTGTGAGAAATGTGTGAAATGGTTGAGGGCCCTTGAAAAATGATTGAAGGTTATTGTTTATATAGAGTTTTGGTTGGAGCTGATAGGTTTGGAATGTGCTTTGGACTTAGCTTTGGATCTAGGTTGGGAGTTAGTTACACTTGAATCACTGAGTCAGCGGTTAACTCGGTTAGTTAGGTAGTTAACTCGGTGGAGCAATCCCAATGTAAATCCAAATTAATGGCTCATATGCTTGGAAATTAAGGAACATGGTGCACTTAATTCAAAGTGATGCATTGAAGTAAATGTAAGTGGAGTGTCTTGAATGGTCTTAAACTGTCTAGAATGTTCCACATAATGCTAAAATCATGTAGAATCCAAGAACAAAGAGAGTGCAGAGTTGTTGTCCCAAAAATGCAGTAGAATTTTGTAAATCTGCACAGAGAAATCGATTACCCTATATGTGGTAATCGATTACTCTAGGTAAAAATTGCCCAAATTGCTTAGGAACAAGTGATGAATCCCCGGTTTCGATTTTCCACCTCTTGCTTTGATGAATAACCATGGAAACCACTATTTTATGCTTGTTTTGAGGATGTGATGACCTTGTGAAGATGCAATTAATCGGGCTTAAAAAAACCTGAAATATTCTTGTAACAAGAACCATAGAGAGAAAGACGTGAATGCTTATGCCAGCGATGCGAATGCACATGCTAATGCAAAAGGCAAAAGGGAGGTCAAATTTTGGGTTACGACCAATACCATACAAGTCAGAGAAAGCTATTACGTACAAGTACGGTGCGACTATAATAGAAGATGGAAAAGAAATTCCACTGCCATCCGTTGTCAACACCGCTGATATCAGTCGAGTCACCCGAAGCGGTTGAATCTTCAAAATAACGATGTGAAAAATAACGATGAAATGTTAAAACTCATCCAGAAAAGTCAGTACAACATTGTAGATCAATTATTACAAACTCCTTCTCGGATATCCGTTTTATCTCTCTTGCTCAGTTCAGAAGCTCACAGAGAAGCTCTACAGAAAATCTTGGAACAAGCCTTTGTGGAACAAGATGTGACAGTGGGTCAGTTTGACAGCATTATTTCCAACATCACTTCCTGCAATAATTTGGATTTCAGTGATGAAGAACTTCCAGAGGAAGGCCAGAATCATAACATGGCACTCAATATCACGGTCAATTGCCAGGACGATGCTTTAGCCAGCGTACTGGTAGACACAGGTTCATCCTTGAACGTCATGCCAAGATCAACTTTAGTACGACTATCTTTTCAAGGTACTCCGATGAGAGGCAGTTAGATTATTGTCAAAGCCTTTGACGGATCCAGGAAGATAATTATCGGCAAAGTCGACCTTCCCATAACCATTGGTCCTCACACTTTCTAGGTCATGGACATCCGAGCAGCATACAGCTGTTTATTAGGAAGACATTGGATACATGAAGCAGGGACAGTCACTTCGACACTTCACCAGAAGCTAAAATTTGTCAAGAATGACAAGTTAGTCACAGTATGTGGAGAACAGGCTTTAATCGTGAGAAACCTATCATCATTCTCCTATTTAGAACTAGACGAGGTTGTTGGGACGCAATTTTAAGCACTCTCGGTGAGCAATGAGAATCACCAAGAAAAAGGAACGCCGTTTTACTCGTATAAAGACGCTATCCAAGTAATGGGAAGCGGTGACATAAAAGGATGGGGGAAAGTTGTGATTCCTGTTGATAACAAGACAAGAAAAGGTCTCGGTTTTCTCCAACAATTACCAAGACTATAAGAAGCAATGAAAACTTTCGTCCCATTCAAGATTTCTTCCACAATGGAGGCTTCCTCCACCCGATTTCCCAAGAAGTCCACACCATCGAGGAAAATAATTCCTCTGATACAGATGAAGAGTGGAAATCTTATTTCAATGATGAAGGTTATATGTCTTAGGAAGAAACGTACATGCTATTTTGCTCTCCAAAGCAAATTCCTAGATATATACCAAGATCAGACGTCAGGATGATCTATGGAGATTGCATCCCCGAAGGATGTCGTGCTCCACCCCACTCATTAGAGGAAGATACTCTAATGAAAGACAACTTTGATTACAACTCATATGATCCCATGGATGATTTGTCCATCTGGAAACCTTACATGGAAGACAAGGGGCAAAAGAGTCAGCCAGAGAATGCATATCTGTTGAATGACCTTGAGAAAAATACAACTGTTCTCCCAGAGTCATGGAATCCTTACCTAGAACATCCCAAGGATGTCCAACGCCACGTTGATGAATTTGCTAAGATCGTAGGACAAGAATTTATCAACTTTGCATTTCCTGAGGTCAACGTCATTGAAGAAGAAGAATCATCTAACCCCTCAGAAACTTGGGATACTTTGGGGCAGCCAAGTGGCAAGTACGACTTCCCAGTAAAGTACACTGCCCCCGAAAGCTCTCGCATCAGATATGAGGACAACCAGCCCACGGGATGGGGAGACCCTTTTGAAAATGAAAGCACTATTGAGGATACAATGGAAGAGTCCTCTTATGATAACGCTGCATAGGAAGAAGACTCTAGTGATCCAACTCCGCCAGAAATCAGTGTCATTACTGAAGACAATCCTGGAAGAAAAATATCGGACTTTTTGATCCACAAAGGATTTCTTCGCCATTGGGTTGCGGTCGATGTCCTGAATGTCGTTCATAAATAAAAGTAATTGTCTCGTCTTTGTTTTGACCTTTCACTTTGCCCGGGTGAAAAGGATGTTTTATAGGGTTTGCTTTTCTGTTAATGTCCCTCTTCGCTTCACCCAGAGCGAAAGAGTTTTGTTTTATAGGGGTATGTTTCAAGAATCGACAAATCATAATTAAAAAATGTCATTCTGAATTCCTGCATTTATTGTTATTTTCACTTTTCGCTTTTTCAAAAAATGGTAATCCTAAAAAACAAAACAAAATAAAAACAAGCGTTTTCAAAAAAAATACATTGCACACGCTTTTTCATTCTCTCTGTCTTTTTTAAAAAAGGAATCATCACGTCGTGCAGATTACTTGTTTTAAACCCCATTGAAACATACGATCAAATGCCTTCTCCCAACTTTGAGTTTCCGGTATTTGAAGCCGAAGAAGAAGAGGACGAATAAATTCTAGAAGAGATCTCCCAACTACTCAGACAGGAGGAAATGTCTATTGAACCCCACAAAGAGTCGTTGGAACGGTTAATTTGGGTTCAAAAAAATAAAGGAAACAAATTAAGATTGTAGCATTGCTCAATGCAACTGTTAGAGAAAGTATGATAAAGCTTCTCAAAGAATTTCCAGATGTGTTTGCTTAGTCCTACCAAGACATGCCAGGGTTGGATACCGACATTGTGGAACATCACTTGCCCCTGAAACCAGAATGTCCGCCAGTCAAACAGAAACTGAGAAGGACTCATCCAAATATGGCCATCAAAATTAAGGAGGAAGTACAGAAACAAATCGACGCAGGTTTCCTTGCCACTTCAGAGTATTCTCAATGGCTAGCCAACATAGTGCCAGTTCCCAAGAAGGATGGAAAAGTTAGAATGTGTGTGGACTACATGGATTTAAACAAAGCAAGTCCAAAGGATGATTTCCCCTACCACACATTGACATGCTAGTTGACAGCACAGCAAAATTCAAATTATTCTCCTTCATGGATGGATTCTCAGGATATAATCAAATCAGAATGGCGCCTGAAGACATGGAGAAAACTTCATTCATCACCCCATGGGCACCTTTTGCTATAAAGTAATGTCGTTCGGTCTAAAGAATGCAGGAGGAACTTATCAAAGGGCTATTACAACTCTGTTTCACGACATGATGCACAAATAAATTAAAGTGTATGTCGACGACATGATTGCCAAATCTAAAATAGAAAAAGAACATATGTAGAATTTGTCAAAACTATTAAAGCATTTGAGAAAATACAAACTCCGCTTGAATCCCAATAAATGCACATTCGGTGTTCATTTAGGAAAGCTTTTGGGATTCATCGTCAGCCAAAAAGGAATTGAGGTTGATCCCGACAAAGTCAAAGCCATTCAAGAAATGCCTGCTCCAAAGAGTGAAAAGCAAGTAGGAGGATTTTTGGGACGTCTTAATTACATCTCAAGATTCATATCCCTCATGACCGCTACATGCGCGCCAATCTTCAAACTACTCAGAAAGAACCAAAGCTGTATATAGACAGGAGACTGCCAAAAGGCCTTCGACTGCATCAAAGAACATCTGCTGAATCCACCGAGTCTGTCTCCTCCAGTAGAAAGAAGACCACTAATAATCTACTTAACAGTCTTGGAAGACTCTTTGGGTTGTGTGCTTGACCAACAAGACTAAACAAAAAGAAAAGAGTCTACCATTTATTACTTAAGCAAGAAATTCACAGACTGTGAAACTCGATACACTATGCTCGAGAAAACTTGTTACGCTCTGACTTGGGCAGCTAAACGTCTTCGCCAGTACATGATTTGTCACACTACTTGGTTAATCTCCGAAATGGATCCAATCAATTACGTCTTTGAAAAGCCTGCTTTAACGGGAAGGATTGCCCGTTGGCAGATGTTGTTGTCAGAATACGACATTGAGTACCATGCTCAGAAAGCCGTCAAAGAAAGTATTTTAGTCAATCATCTGGCTCATCAACCGATTGACGATCAGGAAATGATCAAATTTGACTTCCCATACGAAGATGTAATATACTTGAAAATGAAATATTGCGATGAACCGCTACTAAGCGAAGCGCCAGAACCAGGCTCCCAATGGGGACTAATGTTCGACGGGGCTGTCAACGCTTATGGAAACACAATTGGGGCAATCATCATAACACCTCAGGGTACCCATATTCCTTTCACCGCTAGATTGGCATTCAAATGTACAAACAGTGAGGCTAAATGTGAAGCTTGCATCATGGGCCTCGAAGAAGCTATCAACTTAAGGATAAAGAACTCGGATGTGTATGGAGACTCAAACCTGGTTATAAATCAGATCAAAGGAGAATGGAACACATATCAACTGTGATTGATTCCTTACAAAGACTATGCAAGAAGGTTGTTAGCCTTCTTTAACAAGATTGATTTTAATCACATTCTTCGTGAAGAAAACCACACGGCTGATGCACTAGCTACCCTATCCTCCATGATTAGTGTGAATCGATGGAATGACGTACCCAAGATTGACATAATGCGCCATGATAGGCCCGCTTAAATATTTGCAGTGGAAGCCGTCATCGATGACAAACTATGGTATCATGATATCAAATGCTTCCTTCAAAGACAAGAATACCCGCTCGGGGCATCAAGAAAAGATAGGAAGGCTCTCAGAAGACTGGCTGGCAACTTCTTCCTAAACAACGATGTACTCTACAAAAGAAACTTCGGCATGGTTTTGCTCAGATGCGTAGACGGACACGAAGCAAACATCTTAATGAAAGAGATTCATGAAGTATCCTTTGGCATGAGTGCCAAAGGACACACAATGGCAAAAATTCTGAGAGCAGGATATTATTGGCTAACAATGGAATCTGATTGTTACAAGTACATAAGAAAGTGTCACATGTGTCAGATATACGCCGACAAAATCCATGTACCACCAACGCATCTCAAAGTTTTTTTCTTCTCCATGGCCTTTTTCTATATGGGGAATTGACATGATTGGCATGATTGAACCCAAATCCTCGAATGGACATCGGTTCATCCTGGTAGCCATTGATTACTTCACCAAATGAGTTAAAGCAGCATCGTACACCAATGTGAGTAGGCAAGTGGTGGTCCAATTTATCAAAAATAATCTCATCTGCCGTTATGGTGTTCTAAGCCAAATCATTACTGATAATGGATCAAACTTGAATAACAAGATGATGAAAAAGTTGTGCACTGAGTTCAAAATTGAACACCATAACTCATCTCCCTACCAGCCTAGAATGAATGGAGCGGTAGAAGCAGCCAATAAAAACATCAAAAAAATCGTTCAGAAGATGGTTGTAACCTAGAAAGATTGGCAAAAATTAGAGACATAAAGAATAACCATCCTGATAGATTGAAAACCTGAAAAGGCAATCTAGGCAAAAGTTAGGGATTTATGGCAAGTAACTGCATCCGACAAGATTGGATCATCAGAAGTGACGCCATCTGACGAGAAAACCTCAATCAAAGTCACCTTCAACAGAAGCTCGAAAATTCCCGGAATTCAAAGTTGGTGAAGGATAGTGGCCATTATGTTTCAATGTTGCCCCTTTTCATTTAAATAACCATTTTCTAAACTTTGTAAATGCTCCATGGAGTCACGCATTACGCTGATTACCATTCTATCAATGAAAATTTAAGCCCTTGTGTCTTTTGTTTGTAATTCTCATTTATTTTGCTTTACAAAATGACAGTTTAATATGATCAATGGTCTTGAAACAAAAAGAAAATGAATTTACTCTTATTTTCAAAACAAAAATTCCAAATTTTACTTCTGCTTTTAAAATAAGGATGGTAATTTCCTTTTGATTATTGAGCACAAAAAGGAACATCGACGGCTTCTCCGGAAGTGATCAAACTTCAAAATGCAGAATCAAAATACTCCTTGTGACCAGTACACCTTGAATGAAGGGTTAATTACTTCAGATGGAATGTCCCATCTGTCATCACTGGTAGAATTTTTACCGCTGAGAACCAATGTTTGGTTTTTCTCCTCAGATATGATAAAATCCCGGTTCGAGTTCTTTCCTCGTCAGGAAATGCATCGTCTAAACAATCTCTCTCCAGTGTACTCTTGGATTGAGATCGGTCCTCGACCACTTTGATCACTTGAACCTCTAAAAGGAAAAAAGACATTTGGATATACACCTTTGGAGCATCACTTTTCACCATTGAAGATGATATTTTGTTTTCCCGGATTTAGGAAAATTCCCCGCGGAAGCTTCTCGACAAAAAAAAACTCTTGGCAACACGGACATCACATCCTCCAAGAAATATCTACCGATCGACAAACAAGAAAGTTTGTTCTTGCCCTCGTAGATTTCCAAATAAAGTCGATAAATGAAAGTCTCTCCCCGAGAAGTTTGTCCTACTTTCAAGAAGTCATCAGCACCTCAAAATTAGATTACATCACATGGCATCTCTCCGACAAAGTCTCGAAGGGAAGTATGATGTAATCTCTCCAAGCAAATGGCATCTCTAAACAAGAGAAGTTTGCACACCTCTGTAGTTCAAACGAATGGTTATCCCCAGCAAGTCTAACATCAAATCCTTTTCTTTTCAAATGGCATCTCCCCAGTAAATCTCGGGGAAAGGTTTTATAAAAAAACATCACAAATAGCATTCCTTGTCAAGAGAAGAGCTCGAAAAGAAGAAATTAAGACCAGTTTCATGGCTGAAGACCAGGATCGAGGAAGGTTTATTTCAAAAGAAACTGTGATCAGTTCCATGGCTGAAGACCAGGATCAAGGGGAAGTTTATTTAAAAAGAAACTAAGACCAGTTCCGTGGCTGAAGACCAGGATCGAGGGGAGTTTTATTTCAAAAGAAACTGAGACCAGTTCCATGGCTAAAGACCAGGATCGAGGGGAAGTTTATTTAAAAAGAAACTAAGACCAGTTCTGTGGCTGAAGACCAGGATCGAGGGGAAGTTTTACCCTTTTCTAAGTAGCATTACTTAGCAAAAGAAGATGGATGAGCAAATAGCTACCATTCACAACCACAATCAGAATTTTGGGTATTCTAATATTTAATCCTCTTTTACCTTGAATGTTCGAATGTCTTCGTCATTCACACATTTAGGTCCAAAAAGATTAAATAGGGGCATCTGTCATACCCTAAATTTTTACCACAAGATTTCACATCATTGTGCAAATCATCACCACAATATGGATGTACCTTCATTCCTCATCAATCCTCTCAAAGGTTGTTGAGCATTCACCTCAACCAAGGATTAGGGTTTTTGAGCCCTTTCAGAGCACTCAGGCAAAGAATTAATCAAGAATTGACATGATCTTCAACTTTTCAAAGCTCTCAAACATTCATGAAGGATCAAGAGGTCTACCACATCAAGAATTAAGCACAGGATTGCAACACTTCAAGTTTATCGAGCCTCAAGATCACCAGTGTCACCAAATTAGGATTTTGGTCGACCAAGGCCTCCAGAGAGAAATTATCATCTGGGCATGATCCAATACCTCAAAAAATGATTCAAGAATCTCAAAAGGACCTCATGAGTCCATTCATAAGTTCAAAATAGCCTCAGGGGATAGATTGATCAAAAATCAGGAATTAGGGTTTTGACCTAATTCAATCCCTAAGTTGACTTTTGGAGCAAGGCATGAGCCAAGAATTCAAGAGATGCTTTAAGGACTTCTAATACATCATATTGATCCATTCACAAGATTGGATCAATTCAAAAAACTCGGATCATAAGCAATGCAAGGATTCAAATTCATCTGGACCACAAACTAGGGTTTTTGAGAAAAAGTCAACCATGCCTTTGACTTTTGACCAAGACATGATCTCAAACCTTGGGACATGATTCAAGACACTATAAAAACACCTATGGAATCCATCCATTAGGTTAAATTTAGACCAAGGACTTGATTTCATAAAGGATCACAAAGTTCAAAATTCAACTAATATAAAAAGTCAACTGTGACCAAAATCAAGTTTGACTTTTGGGATTTTTTGACAAACATGGCCTCTACAAGTAAAAAACAATGTTAAATTGTGATTTGGATCATGATCAATCAACAAAAATCAAGAAAAGTGAGGTTAATTGCGAAAAGGGCAACCTTGAGAAACTTGAAATTTCACTAAGTTATGAAAAAAAGTGATTTTTACCCAACTTTGCAAGGCCATAACTTGTGATCCAAGCAACCATTTTCTTCCATCCAAAGCTCAAATGAAAGCTCTCATTACGTACTACAAAAGTGTCCTTCTGATCCTTGGTCAAAACATGCCTAGATTTTGAGTTATAAGACCATAAAGTTAGGGTTTCATAAGATTTGAACTTTGACACTTAGAAAATTTTTAGGCAGAATCTGTTTCATGTTTTGTCCAACTTTGAAGGGATTTTTCATTATGATCCAAAAGGAATCAAGACCAAATGTAAACATCAAAGTTGACGTATGATATACAAGATTTCCAAAGAGTACAAGAACACCCATAGATTCCACTTGAGCAAGGAGTTATGGATCTCACAATATGCCTTGATGCAAACTATTTTTTTTACAGCATTGCCACATGACTTGTATCCCACGATTTCTTGAGCCAATTTTGGACACTTGCATCATTATATTTCTATCCAATATCAACATGAATGATGAGGAATCTGAACCATAAGACCAACAAGTAAAAAATCCTATCCTTTAGGCACAAGGAAGTTAATGTTGCAAATCCAAATTCAATTTTTGTCATGTGGCATTAATAGGATGCATTGAGGTGGCATGAACATACACATATCATTCCAAATGAGTCAAGCCTTAGCCAAAAATTAGAAGACCTAAACCTGCAAAGTTTGGCTCAAGTCAATGGCTAGAGGAGACTTTGAACACCTAGCCATATCCATTAGACAATAGGGTGATCCAGCCCCCATTCACTATTCCTTGCAAAATAAACTTCATCTACTATAAATAGAGGTCATTTCTGGTTGATCAAACCACACCAAAACATCAGAATACATGTTTTCCACCATTTCCTTCTTGAACATCAAAAATCCATTTTCAAAGAAGTGAGAATCATGTTTTGAAATAGAGAGCAATTCAGCTCAAACCAATGGTCCTAACACCTTACATACATCATATATGAATGATCTAAACACTTGAACAACATCTGTAACACCAGATTCATCAAGTTCATACCTCACCCCAAAGCCATCTGCAGTTGGAGTCGTGCCCACCAATGCAGAGGTTTTCAATCCATTCCAAGCATCTCAACACACTACTTAAGGTCCAAGGAAGCTGTCCAGATCATCAAAACACTTCTTTAACACCTACAACTGAGGATTCGAATTCCTCTTGCACAGGTAAGCCTGAACTCTTCAAACTCCATGATCCATGCATCATAAATGTGTTTTCAAGTTACCGACATGTTTCTGCACTTATGTAGAGTGTTTTCCCTCAATCAATTGCTTTGTATCTATTGTTTATAGGATTTCATAGTGTTCTTGCAAAAATTAGGGTTCATCTGTTCTTCACATGATATCTCACTCTAAACTTAAAAGAAATGTAATTAATTGGTATCATTGAAATCCTTGTTTAAAACCATACAACTTTCATGTTTACATCGTGCAAAATCATTGCGTATTGAGAGAGATAAGAGAAGTTTTGCAAAAAGGCCATGGAGGATGTAACACCCTTTTCTACCCAACAAACATCACGAATAAACACGACAATTATATCAGAGTAAAGTCCCAAAAAAGGGCGTCACATTTTGTCACAATACATCAAGTAACCACCTGCTCCGCAATACGGGTTTTACCATCATGAATTTATTTAAACATCACGCAGTGGAAATCAAAATTTAAATAATTTTATAATCCAAAAACTTCTGAAAACAAAACTCATAAAACATCCTCATGCCAACAAATAAAAGAACGTAAATCGTTCGACTCAAACGTCCCGACCCGATGTTACATATCAGAGCAAGACCCTCTAATCGACAGAGAAATCAAAATACTTCAAAATGCTAAATCTTTATGCGCCGAAAGAGCTAAGCCTGATCACCTGCACGTTACCCACGTGGAGGCAACATTCAAACAGGCAGGGTGAGTAATCACAAATCAATATATAAGATATAAGCAAAAGATAAAGTATAAACACAAACCTCACCACATCATTCACAACATCATTAACGAATCAATTACATCAATAGAATGCAATGCCACACAATATGCAACTGCAACATCATAGACTCATGCATGTGGTACCAATTTGTCATAATTGATGGACATTGGGCCATCACCCTCCAAAGATCCCTACCAATAGGATCGATTCTACATAAGAACCGGAGCACGTCATAAAACACTTCAATCAACACAATGGGATTGAAGCCGCCAAATGGACCGGAGTACCAACTATGCCATGAATGCATGATGCAAAGCGTCATAATAATCATCGTCATAAAATTGTCAAGGTTGCATCATCATTCATGAATCATTAACACCATCATAAACGCAACACCAATTCGCACTCATCCCAATTCGTCACTATACCTCACAATTCGTCATGTCATCATCTTCACATCAAAATCTTTCTGATTTTATCCCATTCACTCTCATTACTAGTTTACTAATGTTTTATTACCTCATCGTAGTCTTACGTTTCAAGGAAACTGCATCACAAGCGAAAACAGGACAGAAATCGTAAAAACGGACAAATCTGTCAGCTGCCCTGTCCATACGCGTATGGCCATGCCCCATACGCGTATGGCTCACTTCCTCGGCCACTGGCCTGCGTATCATACGCGTAGGGCCACCTACCCAGGCCTCCCTTACGCATATCACCAGAGAGGTTTCCCTCTCAAAATCCCCTCCAATGTCCCATTACGCGTAATGGCTAGTCCATATGCGTATTGCACCTTTCCCAAGAATTCCCAAGGCGTAATGGCTTCCCATACGCGGATGCCCCTTCACTCTCAGCTTCCCATACGCGTAATGGCATCCCATACGCATATGGCCCTACTCTCCTTACGCATACACTACGCGTACTGGCAGAGGGTCGTGTTGGCCCTGGGGACGGGTGTGTATGCTACGCGTTGCACCCTGGGGACGTCCCCTTCATACGCGTAATACTCCCCCCGTTACGCGTAATGACATAAACGACTCCAAAACTCAGATTTCGCATCTGAACGAAAACTTCCCATTCCAGAACCTTCGATCTTCCAAAATCATACCCAAATTTGTTTCGATTCATCACAGATCAATGTTCTAGTCCTAATTCATTATTTTCATCAGTTTTCTTATGATTACCAAGTCCTAATTTTCTCAATTTACAGATCTGGTTTTTGTTCACACATTCATTACAGTAACAACAATTATCCACACGAATTCCACATCAATTACAACAACACATACCAGATTCATAACAGAAATCGACCAACACAGATTCACGAAAATCCATCACAGATTCAGCATACGAAAATTCATCATAAACACAGAACACACAACCTAACTCTACCTTAAACCCATATCAGACATATTAACCCGGATTAACCCGCCATACCTCGAATTTTCCAGCAAAAGATTCTCCTTTTTGGGGTTCTACGGTTGATTCTCTCGTTCTCTGTGCCCTAGCCTCCTTTTCTCCGTTCTCTTCACTTCTTATGATTGCACAGAATAACTCCCCTAATTCCCACTTTTTCTTTTTGTCAAACCTACCCCTTGGACCCTAATTATGATTTACCCATATTATCCTCACTTAACCTTCTTAATATTACCATCTTACCCTTAATGGTTCTCTTAATTATTTTAAATAATAATAATAATAATCTGAATATTCAATTTATTTTATTATTATTATCAACAAAATAATCTTAATTAATTACTAATTCTAAATGGCTCAATATTCCCTTAACTCAGACTACCCTACAACACCACACAAAGTTACCATGCGTCATAATATTCACCAAAATTCACCAAAACACTGAATAATCATAATAAATCAATTAAATAACTATTATAATTATTTAGGGGTGTTACAACTCTCCCCCACTTAAACAACTTTCGCCAGCTGGTCCACCCTATAACACCTTCACTAATGATATGTCTTTACCCCGCAGTTGCTTCATTTCACGACCATCAATCCGCACAGGCAATGCTTCAATCGGCAGGTTATCCCTCACCTGTACATCATCTATCTAAATCCTATGTGATAGATCCAGAATGTACTTCCTCAACCTAGACACATGGAACATATCATTTAAATTCGCAAGTGACGGCGGTAAAGCAATCCGATAGGCTACCTCCCCTATCCTCTGCAAGATTTGATATGGACCAACAAAACGTGAAGTGAGCTTCCTAGACTTCAAAGCTCGATCCACACTAGTCACTGGCGTCACCCTCAAAAACATGTGATCTCCCTCTTGGAATTCAAGTGCTTTCCTTCTCCTATCATGACAACTATTCTAACGAATCTGTGAAGCTCTCATCCTTTCTTAGATCATCTTAATCTTCTCAGTTGTCCCCTGCATAATTTCAGGTCCGAGTACAACACTCTCTCCTGACTCATACCAACACAAGGGAGTTCTACATCTTCTCCCATAAAAAGCTTCATACGGCGCCATTCCAATACTAGCATGAAAACTATTGTTGTATGTGAACTCAATCAATGGTAAATGGTTATCCCAAGATCCTCCGTGATCCAACACACAAGCCCTCAACAAATCCTCTAAGGATTGGATAGTCCTCTCCGTCTGACCGCCCGTCTGCGGATGATATGCAGAACTCATCCTCAACTTAGTACCCAAAGCATCTTGTAAACTCTTCCAGAACCTCAATGTAAATCTCGGGTCTCTATCCGACACAATACTCGAAGGTATCCCATGCAACTTCACAATTTCCTCAATATACATCTCAGTTAACTTCTACATAGAATGATTAATCTTCATCGGCAAGAAATGAGCCGATTTAGTTAATCTATCCACAATCACCCAAATCGAATCATTTCCCTTTGCAGTTCTCGGCAACCCCGGCACAAAGTCCATGGAAATGCTATCCCATTTCCACTCTAGAATATTCAACAGTTGCATCATACCTAAAGGCTTCTGATGCTCAATATTTTACTTTTGACAAGTCAAACACGCATAAACAAACTCCACAATGTCCTTCTTCATACCTGGCCACCAAAACAACTTCAGCAGATCCTGGTACATCTTCGTAGCACCGTGATGAATACTTAATCTACTTCGATGTCCCTCCTCAAGAATGCTTTTCTTAATATCTGGAACATCTGGGACACACACCCTGTCTCTGAACCACATCACACCATTCTCATCAATCCAGAATTCACCTCCGTTACTTTGGTTGATCAATGTCAACTGGCCAACCAACTTCAAGTCAGATTGTTGTCCCACTCTGATCTCTTCTAGAATACCACTAGTCAACTTCAACATGCCCAACCTCACACTGTCAGGAGTCTCTTCACATACCAAACTCAAATCTCGAAATTGCTCAATTAATTCCAACTCTTTCACCATAAGCATCGACATATCCAATGACTTTCTGCTCAATGCATCAGCCACTACATTTGCTTTACCAGGATGGTAATTCAAATCAAAGTCATAATCTTTCAACAATTCCAACCACCTTCTCTGCCTCATATTCAACTCTTTCTGATCAAATAAGTACTTCAAGCTCTCATGATCGCTGAACACTTCAAACTTAGAGCCAAACAGATAATGTCTCCAAATTTTCAACACAAACACTACAGCTGCCAACTCTAAGTCATGGGTAGGGTAGTTCACTTCATGAACCCTCAATTGTCGGGAAGCATAAGCAATAACTTGACCATTCTGCATCAATACCCCACCAAGACCCATCTTCGATGCATCACAATACACCACAAAAGATTAATTCGGATTAGGCAAAATCAACACTGGTGCGGTTGTCAACCTCTTTTTCAATTCCACAAAACTCTGTTCACAAGCTATATCCCACACAAAAGCTTAACCTTTTCGAGTCAGCTGAGTCAAAGGTAATGCCAACTTAGAAAAGCCCCCAATAAACTTGCGGTAATATCCTACCAATCCAAGGAAACTTCGTATCTCAGTAGCAGACTTCGGAATCTCCCACTGTAACACATCATCAATCTTAGAAGGATCCATAACAATTCCACCACTTGAAATCACATGGCCAAGAAAACTCACTTCCTTTAACCAAAACTCACACTTTGACATTTTTGCATACAACTTCTCCTTCAATACTTGCAACACAGTCCTCAAATGCTCAACATTCTCTTCTTCAGATTTAGAGTATATCAGAATATCATCAATGAAAACCACCACAAAATGATCCAAATACTCATGAAAAATCTGATTCATATACTCCATGAACACACCAGGTGCATTGGACACTCCAAACGCCAACACAGTGTATTCATAGTGACCATACCTCGTCCTGAAAACTGTCTTCGGAATATCATCAGGCTTAACACGAATCTGATGGTAACCCAACCTCAAATCAATCTTGCTAAACACACATGCGCCTACTAACTGATCCATCAAATTATCGATTCTCGAAAGTGGATATTTATTCTTGATAGCCACTTTATTCAACTGTTGATATTCAACACGCAACCTCATACTTCCGTCCTTCTTCTTCACTAACAGCACAGGTGCACCCCACGAAGAAACACTCGGTCGAACAAACCTCTTCTCGAGAAATTCTTCTAATTGTTTCTTCAATTCACTTAACTCAGAAGCGGACATCCGGTAAGGAGCCATTGACACTGGACTCATACCTGTTATTAAGTCCACTGCAAACTCTACTTTACATTCTGGAGGCAAATCACTTATGTCATCTGGAAACACATCTGGAAATTCGCAGACAACAGGAAATTCGACACTCACAGCTTCACGATCAACTTGCAACGATGCAAACATCGTAAACACCAAGGCTTTGTCTTCCAGAAGTTCGTCTACTTGCTTAGCAGACAAGAACATCAACTCTCCATTATAACCAAACTCAGGAAACTCTACGGTCTTATTATAATAATTGATATGAACATGGCTGAACTCCAACCAGTTCATTCCAAGAATTACATTGATTTAGTGCAAGGGTAAACACACGAAATCCATCACAAAACTCTTCCCAAAAATCGTCAAAGGACATCTCAAACACACAAAAGTAGTAGTAATAGAACCATTAGTTGGAGTTTCTATTACCATATTACCATTCATATCAGAAAATTTCAAACCCAATCTAGTATCACAGTCAAACGAAATAAATGAATGGTTAGCACCGGTATAAATATTAGCGACCAACTCAATGTTATTAATAAAACAAGTACCTCGAATCAAGTTATCCTTCTCTGGAACTTCTGAACCACTCAAAGCAAACACTCTGCCATTGGTCTGAGCAGCAGTAGTAGTCTTCTTCAGTTTCTGACACTGGGTACTGATGTGACCCTTCTCACCATAATTGAAATAGGTCGGACCATCATCCTTGCAATCAGTAGCTCTATGACCCTTCTTACCACATCTGTAGCACCTTAACACACTATTGATGCAAACCTCAGCACGGTGGCCTTGCTCGCCACACCGGTAACACTTAACAGAAGCAGGAGCTGCTCTCCCACTTGTCATCTTCCCATCTGAAGCCTTCTATTTCCCTTTGTCAGCTGAAGTTGTATAAGGTTTTCCTCTATACTGTCCCTTCTCTTTCTTCTCACTAAGATGCTTGGAGTGAGCAGATCGAGCTCGGCTATCCTCATCATAGATCCTACTGTTATCCACCAGCTCAGCATACCTGCGAATTTGTTGGTACCCAATACCCTGCTTGATTTCTGGCCTCAGTCCATTCTCAAACTTGAGACACTTGGACACCTCAGCATCAGCACGGTTGTAGTGAGGACAGAACTTCACCAGCGCCTCGAACTTTGCAGCATACTCTGCCAAAGTCATGTTTCCTTGCTTCAGATCAAGGAATTCCATCTCTCTCTTGCCACGAGCATCCTCTGGAAAATACTTTCCCAAAAATTCTTGCTTGAACTCAGCCCAGGTTATCACATTACCAACATCTTCCAGTCTCTGGAGGGTGTTATCCCACTAATCCTCAGCCTCTTCTGACATAATGTGAGTTTCAAATTGAACTTGTTGTGCGTCAGTACACCCCATCACCCAGAAGATCTTCTCAATCACCTTCAGCCATTTTTGTGCACTCTCTAGATCATGAGTACCCACAAAAGTCGGCGGATTGTTCCTTTGGAACTTCCCCAAAGCACGAAACTCATCCAGAGCTCCACCATTCTGCTTGTTTTGAGCCATTGCTTGAGCAAGTGGCTCCAACGCATCGGCGATAGCATGAACATTTCTTCCAGCCATCCTGCACACCACCAACAAGGTTAGAAGAAACAAAACATTGACAGTGTACACATACTCGTCGACTGACAGGGAATTAACATCATGTAAAACATGCCCGGACAAACCGACCTGCTCTGATACCACTAATGTAACACCCTTCTACCCAACAAACATTCATGAATAAACACGACAATTATATCAGAGTAAAGTCCCAAAAAAGGCATCACATTTTGTCACAATAAATCAAATAACCACCTACTCCGTAACACGGGTTTTACCATCATGAATTTATTTAAACATCACGCAGCGAAAATCAAAATTTAAACAATTTTATAATCCAAAAACTTCTTAAAACAAAACTCATAAAACATCCTCATGCCAACAAATAAAAGAACATAAATCGTTCAACTCAAATGTCTCGACCCGATGTTACATATCAGAGCAAGACCCTCTAATCGATGGAGAAATCAAAATACTTCAAAATGCTAAATCTTCATGCCCCGAAAGAGCTAATCCTGATCACATGCATCTTACCCAATTGGAGGCAACATTCAAACAAGCAGGGTGAGTAATCACGAATCAATATATAAGATATAAGCAAAAGATAAAGTATCAACACAAACCTCACCACATCATTCACAACATCATTAACGCATCAATTACATCAATAGAATTCAATGCCACACAATATGCAAATGCAACATCATAGACTTATGCATGTGGTACAAATTCGTCATAATTGATGGACACTGGGCCATCACCCTCCAAAGATCCCCACCAATAGGATCGATTTTACACAAGAACCGGAGCACGTCACAAAACACTTCAATCAACACAATGGGATTGAAGCCACCAAATGGACCGGAGTCCCAACTATGCCATTAATGCATGATGCAAAGCGTCATAATAATCATCGTCATAAAATCGTCAAGGTTGCATCATCATTCATGAATCATTAACACCATCATAAAAGCAACACCAATTCGCACTCATCCCGATTCGTCACTATACCTCACAATTCGTCATGTCATCATCGTCACATCAAAATATTTCCGATTTTATCCCATTCACCCTCATTACTAGTTAACTCATGTTTTATTACCTCATCGTAGTCTTACGTTTCAAGGAAACTGCATCACAAGCGAAAACAAGACAGAAATCGTAAAAACGGACAAATCTGTCAGCTGCCCTGCCCATACGCGTATGGCCATGCCCCATACGCGTATGGCTTATTTCCTCGGCCATTGGCCTGCGTATCATACGTGTAGGGCCACCTGGCCAGGCCTCCCTTACGCGTATCACCAGAGAGGTTTCCCTCTCAAAATCCCCTCCAATGTCCCATTACGCGTAATGGCTAGTCCATACGCGTATTGCACCTTTCCTAAGAATTCCCTACGCGTAATGGCTTCCCATACGCGTATGCCCCTTAACTCCCAGCTTCCCATACACGTAATGGCATCCCATACGCGTATGACCCTACTCTCCTTACGCGTACACTACGTGTACTGGCAAAGGGCCGTGCTGGCCCTGGGGACGGGTGCGTATGCTACGCGTAACACCCTGGGGACGTCCCCTTCATACGCGTAATTCTCCCCCCGTTATGCGTAATGCCAGAAACCACTCCAAAACTCAGATTTCGCATCTGAACAAAAACTTCTCATTCAAGCACCTTCAATCTTCCAAAATCAGACCCAAAACTGTTTCGATTCATCGCAGATCTAAGTCCTAATCCTAATTCATTATTTTCATCTGTTTTCTTCTGATTACCAAGTCCTAATTTTCTTAATTTACAAATTTGGTTTTTGTTCACACATTCATCACAGTAACAACAATTATCCACATGAATTCCACATCAATTACAGCAACACATACCAGATTCATAACAGAAATCGACCAACACAAATTCACGAAAATCCATCACAGATTCAGCATACAAAAATTCATCATAAATACAGAACACACAACCTAACTCTACCTTAAACCTATATCAGACATATTAACCCGGATTAACCCCCATACCTCAAATTTTCCAGCAAAAGATTCTCCTTTTTGGGGTTCTACGGTTGATTCTCTCGTTCTCTGTGCCTTAGCATCCTTTTCTCGTTCTCTTCACTTCTTATGATTGCACAAAATAACTCCCCTAATTCCCACTTTTCCTTTTTGTCAAACCTACCCCTTGGACCCTAATTATGATTTACCCATATTATCCTCACTTAACCTTCTTAATATTACCGTCTTACCTTTAATGGTTCTCTTAATTATTTTAAATAATAATAATAATAATAATCTAAATAATAACCTAAATATTCAAATTATTTTATTATTATCAACAAAATAATCTTAATTAATTACTAATTCTAAATGCCTCAATATTCCCATAACTCAGACTACCCTACAACACCACACAAAGTCACCATGCGTCATAATATTCACCAAAATTCACCAAAACACCGAATAATCATAATAAATCAATTAAATAACTATTTTAATTATTTTAGGGTGTTACAGAGGACACGCACAATGAAGAAGATGACTGTTGGCGCCATAATTCAAATTTTTGAATTTTTAATTATTTTCTTAATTATTTTCAAAAATTAATTTCTCTCTCATTTTTAATCTTTTTCAAATGATTTTTCAAACATAAATCCTTTACATATTTAAATATTTTATTCCACAAAAAAAATCGAGAAAATATTTTTTTAAATATTTTTAAGAATTTTATTTTAATTTGTTTTAAATAATTTATTTTTCTTGTTTTTTCAAAAATAATTTGATTTTAAATCATCATGTGAATAAAACTTCATTTTCCAAATGTTAAACATAATTCATAACATGTTTATTGAATTTTTTGGTATTTTTTATTTGATTTTTCTTTGAAAAATATCTTTAAAAAATGAAATTAGGGTTTTCTTTGATTTGATCTTTCAAAACTTCATTTCAACACTCACGGGCCTCTATTAAAGTGTAAGACCTAACCCCCTATGTACATAAATAAATTTTAGGCCTCTGCTAGAGTATAAGTCCGACAACATCTTTCGGTATCGCAATGCGATCACTGTTTTCAAAATAAATCATCTGGGCCTCTCCTTAGGTATAAGCCCCAATCTTTTGTACATAAACTTTGTTTTAAACAATAAACAACCTCCATGGGCCTCTCCTTGAGTTGTAAGCCCCATACCTCTATTTTCAAAATCATCTGTCTGTTTTAAACTGTTTGAAAACACTTGGGCATCTCCCTAAGTTTAAGACCCAATACTATTCTTTCATTCAAAGATATATTAACTTGGGCCTCTTAATAAGTGTAAACCCCATCCTTTTCCCTTTTTTACAAAAAAAAAGAAGATTCAAATTACACTGGTACTAAGAGGAGCATTATTCCCGGTGAAACTGCTCTTAGACCACTTGGGCCTCTCTTTGAGTTATAAGCCCCAAACTTTCTTTTCAATTCATTCAAATAACAAACAAAATCCTTTTAATTCAAATTCAAATTCAAAATTTCTCAAAACTTTATTCAATTTCTCAAAACCCTAATCATACAGTGATAATAAATACACCCAATCACAATACAATTGGGCCTCTATCCAGAGAATAAGACCCATCACCTTTTCAATGCATACTTGTTCATATACCTGTTAAACCACTTATCTGTATATACTTGTGCATATCTGTCTAGGGTTCCCTCAGCAGTTAGGTGATCCTTAGTTCACACTTAGGTAGAACAGTAGGATACTTATAACTTAGTTCAATCAATTAGTTTATTTCCTAAACAAAGAAGTTCATTTCCCCAGAGAGGATTAATTCCCGGTGAAACCTCTTTTGAATTTATTCAAACCTTAAAACTGTTCAGCAAAGAAAGGATTAATTTCCGGTGAAACCTTTCTTGAACTTTTCATAGGCTTGGACCCACAGGCTTCTTAGAAGTTCCCCACAACCTCCTCTTGGGCTTATTACAAAGACCCACAGGCTTCCTAGAAGCATCCCAGCCTCCTCTTGGGCTTAGTACAAGGACCCAAAGGCTTCCTAAAAGCATAGGAAAGAATTCAGTCATCTCTACTAGTTCAATCCTCAGGAAAGTAAAAAACTCTAGAACATCCAATCATTCAAGGGTTGATCTTTATCTCTAGAACCCTCAACCTCCTCTTGGGCATCATACAAAGATCTTTCTCCAACCAGAGTCTACCTCTTCTTAAGGGACTTGGGTAGTCTCAGCCTTCTCTTGGGCTTAACACAAGGACCCTCAGGCTTCCAAAAAGCTTAAGATAAATCCTAATCATCTTTACCAATACATCAATTCTCAAAAGAGTTAAGACCTCTAAGGTATCCAAACTCTTCCTTAAATCCCTCCCGACCCCTAACAAGGCTTGACTTTCACCTTAAAATCCCCAGCCAAGGTCAGGTTGCCATTAATAAATCCTCAAAAGAATCAGAGCCTTATGGCATCTGATAAATCAACTCTGCTCAAATGTCCAGCAAAAGTTAGTTTCCCTTTGGATTCCCCAACATAGTTTAGACCTTCTCCTGGATTTCAATAATCCTCAGCAAGAGTCAGCCTCCTCTTAGGCTTCATATAATGATTTTACCAGTTAGCCTCAATCTTGGGCTTTGCACAAGATAAACATCATACTCCCCAGTTGAGACAGTTTTCTTTAAAGCTATACTCAAACTCTTCAGCTTCATCATCTTGGCTTCAAACAAGATACTCAAATAAAATATCTCTGATGTAGTCAATCCCCAAACCTTTTTTAAGCTTCAACCTTGGGCTTTGATAAAGGCACAAAATTCATAATCCCCACAGATGAGACCATGAGTCCTTTCTGTAGGAAAATATCCCCTCTATACATCACATATCAAAACAAACAATCAAAACCTTTTTTCCTGATAATTGATGTAAGTGGCACACTTGTTGATTCAAAATCCAAGTTGGAGTCCTACCTTTATCATGGCTAAAATTTATTTTTTATCTAACTGATGTAAGTGGCAAGCCTCTGGATTCTACACATCCAAGCCAATGTCCCTCTCTTAGCATGAAAGATTCATAAAGGAAAAAGTGGCATTGTGTCATACCCCAAATTTTGACCACCAAGATTTCCCATCATTATGCAAGTCATTACCACAATATGGATGTACCATCATTCCTCATCAATCTTCTCAAGGATTGTTGAGTATTCACTACAACCAAGAATTAGGGTTTTGAGCCTTCTCAGAGCACTTAGATAAAGGATCAATCAAGAAATGACATGATATTCAACTTGTCTAGCCTCTCAAACACCCATAAAGGATCAATAGGTCTCCCACGTCAAAAGTCAAGCACAAGAGTGCAACTTCTCAAGCCGATTAAGCCTCAAGGTCGACAGTGTCACCAAATTAGGGTTTTGGTCGACCAAGGCCTCCAAATGAAAATTTTCATCTGGGCATGAGCCAATACCTCAAAACATTATCCAAGAAACTTAAAGGGACCTCATGGATCCAATCACCAAGCCAAAACAACATCAGGGGGAGCATTCATCAAATATAAGGAATTAGGGTTTCTTGACCTGATTCACCCCTAAGTTGACTTTTGAGGCAAGACATGAAACAAGACCCCAAGACATGATTTGAGGGCCTTAAATACACCACATTGATCCATTTTGCAACAATGGATTGATCCCAGAACCTTGACTCACAAGTTTCAATTTCATTTGGACCATAATTAGGGTTTTGAAGAAAAAGTCAACTATACCTTTGACTTTGGGCCAAGACATGTTCCCAAACCTTTGGACATGATTCAAGACACCATACAGCACCTATGGAATCTATCCATTAAGTTTGAATTAGGTCAAGAACTCAATTGCATAAAGGATCACACAGTTTGAAATTCATCAGACAAAAAGTCAATTGTGCCTAAAATCAAGTTTGACTTTTTAGAATTTTTCACAAATATGGCTCCCTTAAGTCAAAAACAATGTTAATGTATGGTTTTGATCATCATTCATCAAGAAAAATCAAGAAAAGTGAGGTTTCTTGCAAAAGGGGAAACCATAAAAGAAAAGTGATTTGGTACCAACATTGCAAGGTCATAACTCCCAAACCCTAATGCCTTTTTCTCCCATCCAAATCTCAAATGAAAGCTCATCTTACATTCTTCAAATATGTCAACTACACCTCATTCCAAATCATCATGGATTCTGAGTTATGGTTGAATCAAAATCACTAAAATATGAAAATGCTTCTTTTTCTAACACTTAGACAAAATTATGTCCAAGACAGATTTTAGGTAAAACACCAAAACTTGGGAGATGTTTACACCTAGTTACAAGAAGAATCAATCTCAAATGTGAACATCAAAGTTGTTATACATGTTGCCAATAATCTAAAGAGTTCATTTGCATGAAACAACTTAACTTGAGCCAAGAGTTATGGCTGCCACAAGAGGCATTGTTGCAACTGTTTTCATAACAGTTTGGGAATTAACGTGCCATACACGATTTTGAGTCAAGGTGCAATGATCAGAAGAGCCAAATACATTCAATATGATCATTACAACTCAGATCAAACCTGCAAAATTAGGCTGAGATGCCAAGAAATTTCTCATTTTGAATTGATGAGTTTTGGCATATATGCCTTGAATTCAAAGAGTAATAATGAGAAATAGTGCATAGTCAAGATTCACACTCCTTGTACATATGAAATTTAATTTTAAATTCTCTTTTTAGGGTTCATACGATTTCAAACCATTTTCTTTCAATTCTTTGAATTAAAATGAAATTGAGAAATACCATTCAATTCCTCGTTCAAAAATAGACAAGTTTTGTTTTTACATCATCCAAAATGGTTGCGTACTAATGGAGATACGATTTCAAAAATCTGATGAAGATGATGAAGCTGAAGGTGATGGCCATGGCGCCATTCAGAATCAAATATAGTTTTACTATATATTATTCCCTTGCCAATATATGTTTGAATTGGCATTGCGCCCTAGTGGAAACACTAGTATTTGTGTGTGTGTAGTGAGCGAGAGGTCTGGGGTTCGAATCCCCCTCGCCCCACACCTTTTGGTATATTTTTTTTGAACCATTTTCAAAAGAAGGTTTCCTAAATTATTTACTCTTTCCATTCTCTATCAGCCAATGCACATGGCTCAGATGGTAAAGTTTTAAACTCTTCGCCCCAAGGGCGTGGGTTCAAACCTTGGGAGGACCATCCCATATTTTTTACCACTTAATCCTTCATTTTTTTACAACTTCTAAAATAACATCAAAAATTAATTTCTCTTTCAATTTCAATCATTTTTGAATGATTTTTTTTCCAAAATTTAAAAATATGTTAAAGTATTTTATTCCACAAAAAAAAACCCAAAAAAGATATTATTTATTTAATATATTTTGAATTTTTGTAAAGAATTCCTTTTTAATTGTTTTTTAAACATTTTAAATAAATTATTTCTCTTGATTTTGCAAATTCAAACGATTTTCAATTCATTCTATGGATATAACATGATTTTTTAAACATTTATGCAAGATCACAACTTGTTTTTCACACATATTTGATAATTTTGATAATTTTAAGTGATTTTTATTCAAATAAAAATGTATTTTTCAATCAAATTAGGGTTTTGATTACTTTCACCCTTGCAAACATTTTTAAAAACACTTTTGGGCCTCTAATAGAGTGTAAGACCCATCCCTTGTCACATACAAACTTTTTAGGCCTCAGTCATTGTATAAGTCCCGATACATTTTAAGAAACCTCGGCGCGATCGCCGTTTTCAAAACAATTTTCATCTAGGCCTCTCCTTGAGTTGTAAGTCCCATTTTTCTTCTTTATCAAACACTTTTGGGCCTATTGATAGAGTGTAAGTTCCATCCCTTTGTAGATAAATCATTTTTTGGCCTCAGTCATTGTATAAGTCCCATTGTAATTTTCAGAACTACGACGCGATCGTCGCCTTTTCGAAAGAGTTCATCTGGGCCTCTCTTTGAGTATAAGCCCTAAAATTATTTTGAAACAACTTTATTTTTTGATTTAGATTCAAATTCAAAGTGTTATCAAAACTTTTTTCAATTTCTTGAATAACTAACTATACAACTATGGTTACAATGCTAGAGCTTGGACACTTGTAAGTTTTACTATTTCTTCTATACATACTTGTTTATATGCTTCATCTGTATATGTATGCTTGTATATATTTGCTTATAGTTTTCCCCAGCAACTAGGTCTAGGTTTAGATCAAACCAATGGTTACTCTTTTAACACAGTCAAAACTAGTTCCCCATAGGAAATTCCAGATACAGTCTTGCCTCCTCTTGAGCTTATACAATATGGAACAGAGAAAGGCATTATTCCCGGTGAAACTTTTCTCAAGACTATCACAACTTAGAAATGTATGTACAAGAAATTCATTTCCCCCAAGGAGGATTACTCCCGGTGAAACCTCTCTTGAATTTCTTCAAACCCTATAATTGTTCACCAAAGAAAGGATTATTCCTGGTGAAGCCTTTTTTGAACTTTTCTTAGGCTTTGAACCACAGGCTTCCTAAAAGCATCCCCAGCCTTCTCTTGGGCTTTGTACAAGGACCCTCAGGCTTCTTAGAAGTTCTCAGCCTCCTCTTGGGCTTAGTACAAGGACCCAAAGACCTCCTACAGGTATAGGACAGAACTTAGTCATCTCTACTAGTTTAATCCTCCAGAGAGTCAGAAATCCAAAACATCAGACCAGTTTAGGGTTGATTCTCATCCCTTAAAACATCAGCCTCCTCTTGGGCATCATACAAAGATCATCCTCCAGTAAAGAATCAAACCTCTTCATTCCAGTAGACTTGGAAAGTCTCATCTCCTATTGGATCTCAAGGAAACCCTCAAGTTTCCTAAAAGCACAGGAACAACCCTGATCACTTCATCAATCTCCAAGTTTTAAAACTCAATCTTTAAACTTTCATTCTAAATTCCCCAGCTAGGGTCAAATTACCACCAATAAACCCTCAGAAAAATCAGAACCTCAAGGTATCTGATATTTCAACTCTTCTTCACTCCTCAGTAAGAGTTGATTCCCCAATTTGGACCTGTCTCTGGATCTCTATAATCCTCAGCAGAAGCTAGCCTCCTCTTAGGCTTCATATAAGAAATTCCCCAACCAGCCTCCTCTTAGGCTTTGTATAATGATTTTTCCTCAGCTAAATCTTGGGCTTTACAGATCATATTCTCCAACTGAGTTAATCAATTCTTTTTTAGCCTCAATCTTGGGCTTTGTACAAGACAGATAAAACCTCCCCAGTGGAGTCAATCCTTTTTTAGAATCAATCTTGGGCTTTGTACAAGACAGATAAGACCTCTCCCCAGTGGAGTCAATTCTTTTAGCCTCATTCTTAGGCTTTGTACAAGACAGGCAAAAATTTCCCCGGAAGAGTCAGTTCTTTTCAACCTCAATCTTGGGCTTTGTACAAGACAGAAACAAAATTCCCTAAACAGAGACAACCTTTTAGCTTCAGAGGAAATCGACAGATCTCTCTGTAGGAAGACATTTCTCTATACATCACCCATCAAAACAGATAAATCAAAAAGCCATAATCCCAGATAACTATTGTAAGTGGCACACTTGTTGATTCAAAAATCGAAGCTGTGGTCCCTCTTTTATCCTAGTAAACTTCCTCTTTCATCTAACAACTGTAAGTGGCAAGCCTCTGGATTATTTACATCCATGCCAATGTCCCTCTCTTAGCATGAAAGATTCATAAGGAAAAATGGCATTGCTCAATACTGAGTTAAAGTTTCCTCTTTCATGACATTACCCTTATAAAGGAAATTATGGCATTGCTGGATTCCACACATTCCAGTTAAAGTAATTTCCCTTTATAATCAGTTTCTCAACAACTGTGATGAACAGGTGAGATATCTCCCTTTAGAGACGACAAATTCTCTCTCAGTCAAACCTTTTAGCTTCAATCTTGGGCTTTGAACAAGACGCAAATAACCTTTAGCTTCAATCTTGGGCTTTAAACAAGACACCAAACATCTTTCCTCCCATAGAATAGGTGGAACTACGATTGCTCTGATTTCCCTGTTATCTTTACGGGAATACGTAGGCATAAGATTGTGAAATCTTAGCGAGCACATACATCAAAAACCTTAGGTCCAGTACCTTACTAAAAACATAGAAAAAAACCGAAAACAACAAAAATACTCTCTCAACACTCCCAAAGGAGAAACTTTCCCAAATTATAACAGATAAACACCAGAAAGTACAGAAAAACATTCCAGAAACAATCTATGGATAACCATATATACGCTGGGTAATTGACAACTTCCCTTTGTATAATCTGACCCCGAACCCCCAATCTCTTAGCATTTGTTAAAGAAATAGCTTCCATTTCCTTTCCAGCTTCATAGGATAAATAAGAAATCAGAAAGTAGCACCCAATTCTAACCATTGCGGTAAGGTGGTCATGTCACCGACAAAAATCGCACGCTACAACAAAATGGAGACTCTGCTGGGGAACATCTTTAGGATTAGAGTTCCTAAGAGGTCTAGGTTGTTTGGCATTTTCTATACTATATATATATATATATATATATATATATATATATATATATCATTTACTGTTATACTACTTGATACCCGTGTTTAATTTTCTATCAAATGGGAATGTGATTAATACGCATGTGGAAAGTTTGAAAGAAAATTAAGATAAGTGGTGGCATATCCGAGAAACGCTTATAGGGAGTGAATCCCGACCAAGCTAACTTGGCTGTCCACCGAATCAGGCAAGGTACCCGCGCGGACGTATCGATGTTGAATGACCGATTGTCGTGAATGCATTGTCTTTCCCAGTGTGGTACCCATGACCCTGAGGATTTAGTAGACATTAACCATATAACCATTTGGTAGTGCGTTAACTATCAGGAATAGTTGATACGCGATACTACACTCAAATGAGATTCATCCTAGGATATTACAGCTCGCTCGAGTGAATCAGCTTGCTGTTTATATCCCTAAGAGGGGTCAATGATTTTGGGGACCTTAGAACTCGTTCTACAGGTACAAAAATTGACCAAAATAGTACAACCTTTGGGGATGGGTAGAGCCATGACTTCATGCTCGTGACGTTGAACCCTTGAACCCATGTTTTCAAATGTTTTTGTGTGCTCCATTCATGCATTCATTAAAAAACTCTTTTCAAACAAGAAAAAAACCTTTTTTTTCCAAAAAACTAAACCAATAATTGCATATATCAGAGGTTGCATTATGGATTTTGGTAGAAGAAAAACGCACAAGTACACCTTCAAGGCTCCGAAACTAGAAGACTTAAGGAAATTGGCAAGGATGATTACAAATCCCGAGGCTTTCAGAGCTAAGCACGGAGGACTGTTGTCTCTGTTAAGGGTCAACGTGGTTGAAGGGATCCTGTCTACGCTGATTCAGCTCTACGATCCAGTTTACCACTGCTTCACCTTTTCGGATTACCAGCTTGCACCAACACTGGAAGAGTACTCCCACCTGATTGATTTACCTATCACTGATCAAGCTCCATTTTATGGACTGGAAGAAATTCCAAAGAATCAGGCCATTACAAGAGCAATATCTTTGGACGAGTTAGAAGTTAGGACTCACTTGACCACTAAAGGAGGAATCCAGGGTTTACCGGCTAAATTCCTGATGGAGAAAGCTCTATACTTTGCTAGTATAGGAAACATAACTGCCTTCGAAGATGTCTTTGTTCTGCTCATATATGGGTTATTCCTCTTTCCCAACATTGACAACTTCGTTGATACCAATGTTGTTAAGATATTCCTAATTTGAAACCCCATACCAACCTTGCTCGCAGCTGCTTATCATTCTGTAAACTTAAGGAATTTATACAGCAGAGGAATGATCACATTTTGTGTACCATTACTCTACAAATGGTTCATTTCCCATTTACCCAAGTCTGCTGCTTTTTGGGATCACAAGAGTACTCTACGTTGGTCACAAAGAATTATGTGTCTTACCAATTCGGACATAGATTGGCACAATAGGATTTACGAAGGGATAGAAATCATCGACAGATGTGGAAATTTTCCTAACGTACCCCTCATTGGAACTAAAAGAGGAATCAACTATCATCCAATTTTAGCTCGCCGTCAACTCGGATATCCGATGAAGAATATCCCACATAATGGTCATCTGGAAGGTCTTTTCTTCAAGGAAGGAGAAAGTGACAGGGCACTAGAGAAAGAAATAGTGCGTGCTTGGAAGCATATTCACAGGAAAGGGAGAGAGTCTTTGGGAAGACCAAACTGTACCTCCATGGAACCTTATCTCCGCTGGGTGCAATCTAGAGCCTTCAAGCTGAGGATGCCTTACCCTCTCCAAGAGGTTTTTCCCTTAAAGGAATCTGTCCTTTATTTCATGCCTGATGCGGAAAAACTCCAGGTCGCTCTCAACAAAGTTCAACGTGAAAAGAGCTCTTGGAAAAAAAAATACTGAATCCTTAATTTGGAATGTACCAAGATTCAGGAACTGTTAAAGGAGAAGGATGCTCTGATTGAGATATTATAACGGCATGCTATAGAGAGTTAGGAAGACCAGAGAAATTTGCTTGCTCCTTTCACTTGGCAAAGGACTGACGACCCGACAACGGCTCAAGAGCTCTGATCAAAGAAAGGGAAAATACAGGAACCAACATCTGAGCTCTCTTCAGAGAGGACTCAGGTTCCATGAGCTTAAACATTTCCTTACAACACTTTGTAAAATACTGTACTCTTCCTTATAAAATACTGCAATCTTTCAAATTCAATAAAAAGGGGTCTCCCCCCACTGTGTGATATTTGAAATTTATTTGTTGAAGTCTTTTTGAATAAAACAAAAACTAAAAAAAATATATGTCATTGCCTCTCAACTTTATACCTGAAGGATATATCCCGCCGGTCACTGAAGACCCAGAAACCACAGCAGGAACCGCTGGACCCGAAGGTTACAAACTTCGAGAAAATGAACATGCAAGGGTTACAATAGCAAGTCCTGAAGGTTACAAACTTCAGGGTACTGAATCGCCAAGAGTCACCGCTGTAATGTCTATACCACAACCAGCGGTACACACTGTCCTGGAAGGACAGATTCTGCAAGCAATTTCTGGTGGAAATGAAGACATGTATGAAAGAATGAATGAGTTCCAGGAATAATTTTTGTAAATGCAGAGGGAACTGCATGCCATTCGAGGTCAATACTTATTCGGAATGGACGCCGCGGACCTCTGTTTGGTTCCTAATGTAAAGATACCGAACAAATTCAAAGTGCTTGACTTTGAAAAATACAAAGGCAACTCTTGCCCTCAAAGTCATCTGGTGGTGTACGCTCAAAAAATGTCTACTCAGAGAGAAAATTAATAGGTACTGATCCATTACTTCCAAGACAGTTTAACCGGTGTCACACTCAAATGTTACATGGGTTTAAACCGCACCAAGATCAGTACTTTCAAAGATCTTGGGGCAGCCTTCGTTCAGTAGTATAAATACAACTTGTACATGGCACCGGATATGGATCAGCTCAGAGCAATGTCACAAAAGGATAAAGAAACTTTCAAAGAATATGCTCAGAGATGGCGTGAAATTTCCGCTCAGATATGTCCCCCTCTTGAGGAAAAGGAGATGACCAAGATCTTTTTGAAAACCTGAAGCTCATTCTATTACGACCGAATGGTCGCCAGTGCGCCCAGTGACTTCACTGAAATGGCGAACATGGGAGTACGCCTTGAAGAAGCAGTCCGAGAGGACGATTGGTCAAGGATGCAGAGCCATCTGGCAGTACCAAAAAATACGGTTGTCGTAACCCAAAATTTGACCTCCCTCTTTTGCCTTTTGCATGAGCATAAGCATTCGCATCAGTTGCATACGCATTCGCACTTTTCTTTGTGTGTTTCTTGTTGCAGGATCTGCAGGTTTTCCAAGCCCGGTTAATCGCATCCTCTCAAGATTATTTCATCAACAAAACAAGCTCAAAATAAAGGTTTCCATGTTTATTTATCAAGACAAGAGTTGGAAAATCAATAACGGGACTTCAACATCATTTTCCAAACAAATTTAGGGAAGTTTAGCTGAAGTAACCGGTTACAACATAACTGATAACCGGTTACACAGTGTATTTTTCACCAATAAACTACAATTTTCAAGCAAGTAACCGGTTAGCAGATATGCTGTAACCGATTACTCTGTACAAAGTTGCAGATTCTGCTGCATTTTTGGGACAGCAGTTATGCACTCTCTTTGGTTTTTGTTTCTACATTATTCTAGCAGCATGTGGAATATTCTAGACAATTCAAGACCATTCAAGACATTTCCCTTTCATTTATTCAATGCATCACTTTAAATTAAGTGCACCATGTTCCTTGTTTTACAAGCATGTCAACCTTTGGATGTGGAAGCTTGCATTGGGATTGTTACCGAGTTGATCCTAACTAACCGAGTTAACCGCCTTGACTCAGTGAGTAAAGTGTAACTAACTCCAACCCTAACTCCAAACCTCCCAAAGCTAAGTCCAAACCAAAGTCCAAAGCTCTCACACTCCATACCTAAACTCTATATAAACAAAGCTTCACCATTTTGCAAGTCTCCACAATCATTCACACAAATCCACACTTTCTTCACTCTCAATTCTCTCATTCTCCTCTGCATTTTTCTGCAACTTCCACACATTCCTCTTCATCTTCTCCATCAAACCTCATCAAAAGCTCTTATTCTTGAAGGATAATCACTTTTCACATTGAAAGTGATTAACTCTTGAGCTTAACCTTCATCATTTGGCATCCTTTGGTTGGATTTCTGGAATTACATCTCATTCTACTTCAATCCAAGGGTTTCACACCATTTATTTTGGTGCAAGTTCGATTTCGCTACATTTTCGCATTTTTGATCGGTTTCGATGCATTTGGTCTACAAATCAAGGATCCTCTGGTTTTCTTTGATTTTCTGCATCAAGATCTCTTTGCAACATTTACCAAGCCAAATCTCCGGCTTGTAGGTTGGTGGATCTAACTAATTTTATCATTTCGCGCATTTTCGTATCGCTCGCAATGTAGTCGATAATTGTTGTGTGTGATTTGGTTTAGCATTTGTTTAATCCATGATCCTAATGTGTTAGTTGATTCTATCACTGTTTATTTGTTGTTTTCAAGTTCAATTTTCGTGCACAATTTCAGTTCCTAGCATGTGGTGGTTGGCATAAGTGATTATGTGTTGAAAACTACTTTTGAAAAGTTGTTTTTACTGTTATTTTTGCCTCTGTTACAGTGGTAACCGGTTAGCAGTTATGCTGTAACCGGTTACACAGTGCAATTTTCCCCCAAAACACGTATTTTCAAGCATGTAACAGGTTAACACATATGTTGTAACTGGTTATCACTGTACAGAATGCCATTTTCTTGCATTTTCAAGTGTGTTTGCCATGATTTCTTCATTTTAACTTCCATTGATTGCCATGCTTGATTTTATGGATGTTTTTAATGTTATTTCACTTCTGGTTGAAGCATGTTCATGAACTTTCGATGCACATTTTTGATTATTCATTTGATTCATGTTCTTAGCATTGTATGAACATAGAAATTCTTGCACTATCTTTGTTCACATGATGCATGATTTTGTGTGGCATTTTGATGATCATTTGGCACTGTTTTGCACCTTCCATTTCAGATTTGCAGTAAGTTTATTCTTCATGGATAAACTTAATCTTGTATAATCAATAATTCACTCCTTTTTGGCTTTAATGACTTTTCATCCTCTTTGGAAAGTTGTTAGCATGTTTATCCCTTAATTAATTGATCGAAACTTTGTTTCGATTAATCGATCTTCCCTTTTCCTCTCTTTAGGCCTCCTTTAGAGTTTTCTCTCTCATTCTCCCCCGTGGAGTTGGAGTTTCGCGCTGCGCCTTGCATCAGAGCACTGTACAAATTAACGCTGTTATGTTGTCTGTTTCCTACGCAGGAGCACTGTACAACATTGGAGTGGTTGCGCTATCCGTTTCACTTTCCACACTATATTTTGGGTGCTAGAGAAAGAATGAGGATGGAGTTTTTCTACCCTCATTCTGGCTATTTCTTTGGTAAGGGCGTCTTGTCCTCTCCTCGAGAATAGTCACCTCTATCCTCCAGCTATAGTGTTTCTCATTCCCCTATCGAGTCGATCCTTGATCACTTTTCTCTCTTTGCAATCTCTTTCATCCTTGATCACACTCCTATCTCTTTCAATCTCTCCTTTTGATCAATCACCATCCCTTCTTGGTTAAGATCGTTATTCTTGCGCTAGCAATCTCTCTTTGTTTCATTACTCCTTTCTTCTTGTAATCAATCATTGCTTTTTGATTCCCCTGAAGAGTCTCGATTCTCTATCTTTGGTCTAACACAATCTTCCTGTCCTGACTCTTACTTTCTATTCCCCTTGCTCTTACTTTCTTGGTTTCGACACTAATTCTATTTGTTATCCTCAGCGGAGTTTCTTTCATTCTTGGTTTTGACACCATTCTTTTCCTATTCTTTTGTGCAAATGCTCTTACTGCGGGGTCTTTCCCAGTAGAGTTTTTTTTCTTTCACTCTTGCTCTTGGTTTTGACACCACTTCTTTCGTCTCCTTGTTTCTTTCTTGTTTTCCTTTTCCTTTCAGTTCCCCGAACTACGGAAGCTCTGATTCTGTATTCTTTTGAATGTATGATACGTAGGCATGAGATCGCAATGATCTCGGAGAGCACACTTCCACCGTCTTCCACCTTTCCTTCCTTCTCCTTTTCTTCCTTCCTTTCTGTCCCCTGGTTCCAAGAACTACGACGCTCTGATTTCCTCATTGCACTATGAGGGTACGTAGGCATGAGGACTTCAATCCTCCGCGAGCACTTTCCTTCTTTTCTTTCTTTTCCCCCTTTCCTTTCTCTCTCTCCTTCTTTTAGCTAGAAGCCTTTAGATAGATAACCCATCCAAGCCTAGAAGCAAGCGAAATGGTTCCCGTCGAGTACGACGGATGCGTTAGGTGCTAATACCTTCCTTTCGCATAACCGACCCCCCGTTCCCGTTTCTCTTCCCATTGGATTTTATCGATATTTTCCCTGTCCTCCTAGACTAAATAAAGTTCGGTGGCGACTCTGTTGTATCTTTGAGTGTGCGATTCACTCAGGTAGAAACCAACCAACTTCAGCTGGCGACTCTGCTGGGGAGTTCTTGCTCCTGAGCTTCGCCTCCTTTTGCTTGTCTCTTGGCTAGGTGGGACTCCCAATCTTCAGCTGGCGACTCTGCTGGGGACAGATTGACCTATTGCTGGTCCATCCCTTGAGGGGTCTCGCCTAGTTTTGTTTGCTTTCTTGCTTGTTTGGGTGTTTATCTTCTGCGCTTTACTAGTTTTATCTTTATGCTTTATTCGCTTTATGTTTATTTATTGCATTTCTTTACTGCTTTAAATATTCATATGCTACATATTCTGAATATCTACTTTTTTCTCTGCTGTTGCCGGTTGGGGTTGTTACTTGAGAGATAAGCCCAATACACAGGCTTGAGTATACACCTAGGATTAGAGTGGGAAGTAGTGGGACCTACGTGCCATCTTGGTGCGTTTGGTGTTCACAAAATTCACATCCAGACGAGGTTTTCTTGGGAGATGCTCTGACGTGTGTGTCTTGCGCATTTCAGGGTGTTGATCTAGAAAGCTGTCAACTCTGGCGACCATTCCCGAGGATTCAGTTGCGGCACTCCTCCCAAGGAGCGATAATGGCAGACCAAAAATGGCAAACCCATTACGCTTCTTGATCCGAGGACCCAAATCTGGGAACTCGCCATAGGGTGATCTTTTTGGAGGAATCAGCGGACGACCTCTTTGTTTGGCGATAGTATTGTACCCCGAGGGATGAATGTACTATTGCTTCTCAAATCGAGAATCCGAAACTGAGAATCCCGCTTTCTATATCATACTTGTGAGGGGGATATTGGGTTTTTTTTGCAGGAAACCAAGACTCTTCCAACCTTTGTTCTCTCATTGCGTGAGATCTCGCACCGACACATCACTACCTTTGTGGATGTTCAGATTTAATTATTCAGACTATGATGGCTTGTTGTTTCTGATGTTGCATATCATCTCATCATGTCAAATTAATTTTTGGATAAACATTTTTAAACTTTATTTTTGCATAAATTGCATTCATTCATGCCCGCATATGCACGTCCCTTCATCCGAAACTGTTGCTCATCCTTGTCCGCATTCCTTGTAGCAAGACGACGACTCGACATCGGTATTTTACTCGCTCAAACAAATCCAGAATCATGGCTGATTTTGAAGCTGAGAACGCTGCTTACAAGGAAACTCTGGCATAATTCCAAGGTCGGATGGATCAGTTTCAGATGAACATGGATGTCATTATGGAGCTCCTTCGTGCTCAGAGGGATACTGCTGCTGCTGCCACTGTTATTGCGACCACTACTGATGTAACTCTTGTCACTCCTGTTGTGACTGTTCCTCCTGTTGGTACGGCTACTCCTGCTGTCGTTGTTCCTTCTCCTGCCAGAGCTGAAGTACTAGTTGAGCCTGTGAATCAACCTGCTGTTCAGCCTAGTTTGAACCAGATGCCCGCTGGTTTCCCTTGGGGCATGCCTCCGAATTACACTCCTGAACTTACAAATAATGGTAGTGCCTTCATGCCATATCAGTCTTTTGTTGCACCCATGCCTAATGGGAATGCTGCCGCCTATCCATGGGTCATGCCTACTCCAGTCCTGCATCCAGTGGTGAATGATGATCCTGAGAATCTTCAGGCTCAAACTCATCAAACTGCCGGATTGGTTGACACTGAAACTCGTGATGATGAAGAGCATGTGTATAGGGGTCCTCCTATTCATGTTCCGGTTCCATCCCAAGCTGCTCAAACTGCTGTTCAAAATGTTCATCCTGGGATGTTCTATCCTGGGGCATCTTCCTCAGCTGTTGGGGTACCTCCTCCAAATTATCTGTATGGTGTTCTGATGGGTCAGAATGCTGGTCAGATGGTTAATCCTGGTTTGGTTTATCCTTCTCAGTTTGCTACTCCGCAAGTTCACGCTCCTGCCGCTTCTCAGCTGCCAAATCCTTAGATTCTTGGTAGGCCCACTAATCAGAATAGATCGATAGACTGTTAGTTGTTGGAGGACCGTATCAGAGCTATCGAAGGGTTCTCTGCTTTTGGTATGGAAGCCAAAGATTTGTGTTTGGTTCCAAACGTTGTGCTGCCGCAGAAATTCAAGATACCTGATTTTCCAAAGTATAAAGGCTTGAGCTGCCTGCGTAGTCACATCACTATGTACTGCAGGAAGATGGCATCCCATATTGATAATGATGAATTGCTTGTTCATTGTTTTCAAGATAGTTTGTCTGGTGCTTCATTAGATTGGTACATGGCCTTGGAGCGTAGCAAAATCCGTACTTGGAGGGATTTGTCTGAAGCGTTCGTGAGACAATACAAGTATAACCTTGATCTGGCGCTAACTAGATTGCAATTGCAGAATCAGTCACAACGCTCAGCTGAAACATTCAAGGAGTATGCACAAAGATGGTGTGAGATGGCATCTTGTGTGCGACCTGCTCTCTCTGATAATGAGTTGGTTGACATCTTTATGGGTACGTTGCAAGGATCTTACTATGAGAAAATGGTGGGTAGTTCTTCATCGAACTTCACTGATGTTGTGACGATTGGTGAACGAATTGAGAACGGGTTGAAGACTGGAAAGATTCCTGGAGCTGCTTCCCAGTAACCAGCCAGAAAATATCAGAACAGTCAATCCAAGAAAAAGGAATGTGAAGCTAACACTGTGACAGCTCAAGTTTCTCCTTAGTATCAAGCTCCCATGGCTCCCTTGCCATACTATCCGTATCCGTACATTGCTGCTGCACAGTATCAACAACCTCCATATCAGTATCATCCGCAACAACCAGTTCAGAATGCTCAGAATCAGCAACAGAATCAACAGAACAAAAGTCAGTAAAATCAGAACCGTCAGAACAGCAACAATCAAGGAAACCGTAAGCGTCCGAATTTCGACAGAATTACGGTGTCATATACTGAATTATTTCCTTATCTGGTTCACCAAGGGGCAATTGTCCCCAAGCAGATTGCGCCTGTAATTCCTCCATTTGACCCGAGGCATAACCCAAATGCATCTTGTGCCTATCATGCTGGATACATAGGACATGCAACAGAGGATTGCTTTGTTTTCAAAACCAAGGTTCAGGAACTCATTGATAAGAAAGTTCTGACTTTTTCTGAGGAAGGACCCAACATTCAGAGTAATCCGTTGCTGAATCACGGTGGACCTGCGGTTAACATGATTGGGGATAATTCCAGGGCTGAATTGATCATGGATGTCGATGAGGTAAAGACTCCGATGGCTGTGGTTTTCAAGAAATTGAAGGAACATGGGTTGTTGAAAGGATTGCATGGTAAGTGACAGATTTGTGACGACAATCCCAACCAGTGTCGAAGGCTGAAGGATTGTGTCCAGATTCTGATGAACCGTGGCGAAGTGCAATTTGCCAGATCTAAACCTGTCGAGGAAGTTGCTGCTATTGAGCCGTTTACCATTGTCTATAGGAAGGTTCCAGTTGAATCCCCTAAACAGAAGAAGGTGCAACACATCGTTGTTTGCCCGCCAAAGCCATTTCCGTATCAGAATTCTAAGGAGGTACCATGGAAGTATGGGTTTTCTGTGTTTTCTGGAGGTCAGGAGATAAGGTTCGCCGAATCAGAGATCGTGAATGTTACAGCTGGTGGAGGTATGACTCGTAGTGGATGAGTGTTTGTCCCGAAGGTCACTACGAAGCCTGTGCAAATTCCAATTGTTGTTTCTCCCAAGGAGACACCTGCATCCGCAACCCCTATTGTTCAATAAGGGGCATCTTCCGCTGCAGTTCCGGTACCGACTATCCCGTCTGAGGATGTTTCAAAGAGCAAGGAGACCCTTGATGACCAAGAGTTCCTTAAGATGATCAAGAAAAGTGACTTTAAAATTGTGGATCAGCTGGGTCAGACTCCCTCGAGGATCTCAATTTTGTCCTTACTTATGAGTTCGCCTGCGAACAGATCATCTTTGTTGAAAGTTTTGAATAGTGCCCATGTTATGAAAGATATATCCGTCGTCGAATTTGATGATGTAGTGGCCAACATAACTGCAAGTTGGTATTTGGGTTTTAATGAATCAGAATTGCCTCCTGAAGGAACTGCCCACAACAAAGCGCTGCACATATCTGTAACCTGCACAGACATCCTGTTATCTCGTGTTCTAGTAGATACCGGTTCTTCTCTCAATGTGATGCATAAGGACACATTGAGTCAATTACCAGTGGAAGGAATCGAGATGAGACCAAGTGCCTTAGTTGTCAGAGCCTTTGACGGTTCGTGAAGACAAGTCATTAGAGAAGTGGACTTACCCATCAACATTGGGCCGCATCTGTTTACCATTACTTTCCAAGTGATGGATATCAATCCAGCGTACAGTTGCCTACTGGGTCATCCGTGGATCCACGCTGCAGGGGTAGTTACATCCACTCTACATCAGAAGTTGAAATTCATGTTTGGCGATCAGCTTGTCATTGTCTGTGGTGAAGAGGATCTGATTGTAAGTGAGTTATCACCTTTTCGGTACGTCGAGACCGAAGAAGGCATAGCTGAGGTGCCGTTGCAGTGTCTCGAGTTCGAAGATGTCAGCTCTGCTTCAATTAGTCAAAGTAGATCACCACAATTGACTTTAGCGTCTTCTAAGAGTACTAAAGAGACCATCGATAGAGGTGCCTTGCCAGGCTGGGGGCACGTGATTGATGTGGTTGAGAAGCATAATCGTTTTGGATTGGGTTATCATCCTAGTCGTCAATCTGGTTCCTCTGATCAGAAGCAAAGCGACTTTGTCAAGTTCCACAGCGCGGGTTTCCAGCAGGGGGACATCATGGCAGCTTCTGATGATGCTTGTCCTAGTAATCAGACTTCAAGCTTTGTGCACAGGTGTCCGCCAGGTTTCAAGCTCAACAATTGGACATCTACTGTTATTCCTGTGGTTTTCCCATACAACATGTAATGCATTTTGCTTTCTCATTCCCTCGTCCTCGCCCGAGACGAGTGGATAGCTTATAAAGGGTCTCACGCTTTTGCAATACTATGTGATCAATAAATGAAAGTTTTTTGCATTCAAAATCATGCTCTATTTTCTTTCTTTATTTTACTTTTCAAAAACAAATGGAAAAAGTTTCTTTTCTTTTTCACTTTTTAAATAGCTCATTCTAAACATATCCATAAACATGCAGAACTAATAAAAGCATTGATAACAACATGGCAAACATCCATTGTAATTCTGGAATTCCAATTAACCAAGCCGAAGAAGATGGTGAGGAAGATTGTGAATTACCAGCTGAACTGGCAAGGCTCCTTGAGCACGAGCGTAGAGAGATTCAGCCACACAAAGAGCCAGTGGAAGTTGTTAATCTTGGTACTGATAAGGTCAGAACAGAAGTCAAGGTTGACGCGTCCCTCGCTAAGCATGTACACTCCGAGTTGGTCAAGTTATTGAAAGAGTATGTTGATATCTTCTCCTGGTCCTATCAAGATATGCCTGGGTTGGATACCAACATCGTTGAACATCACTTGCCACTCAAGCCCGGATGTCCTCCTGTCAAGTAGAAACTCAGAAGGACTAGACCCGACATGGCACTCAAAATCAGAGAAAAGGTAAAGAAATAGCTTGACGTTGGGTTCCTCGCCACTTTCGAGTATCCTGAATGGATTGCCAACATCGTCCCAGTTCCCAAGAAGGATGGCAAAGTCAGAATGTGTGTGGATTATCGAGATCTCAACAAGGCAAGCCCAAAGGATGATTTTCCTTTGCCTCATATTGATGTCTTGGTAGTCAACACTGCACAGTTCTCTGTCTTTTCCTTCATGGATGGTTTTTCAGGATATAATCAGATCAAGATGTCCCCAACTGATATGGAGAAGACTACTTTCATCACGCCATGGGGCACATATTGTTACAAAGTCATGCCATTCAGTCTAAAGAATGCAGGGGAAACATACCAGCGTACCATGACAACCCTCTTTCACGATATGATTCATAAAGAGATTGAGGTTTACGTGGACGATATGATTGCCAAATCCAAAACTGAGGATGATCACTTGGTTCATCTGAAGAAACTGTTTGACAGACTCCAGAAGTTTAGATTGCGGTTGAATCCTGCGAAGTGCATCTTCGGAGTTCGATCTGGTAAACTGTTGGGCTTTATTGTAAGTCAGAAGGGCATTGAAGTTGATCCTGATAAGGTTCGGGCAATTCAGAACATGTCGCCTCCCAAAATAGAAAAAGAAGTCTGTGGCTTTCTGGGCAGACTCAATTACATTTCAAGATTCATTTCTCATTTGACGGCTACCTGTGAACCAATGTTCAAATTACTAAGAAAAAATCAATTGGTTGAATGGAATAATGATTGTCAGGAAGCATTTGACAAAATAAAACAATACTTGCAAGAACCACCGATCTTAGTACCACCGGTTCCTGGTAGGCCTTTAATCATGTATCTCACCGTTCTCGATGAATCAATGGGATGTGTATTGGGTCAACATGATGACACTGGCAGAAAAGAACATGCAATTTACTATCTGAGCAAGAAGTTCACTGATTGTGAGACCAGATACTCACTCTTAGAAAAAACTTGTTGTGCTCTGGTATGGGCTGCTCGACGCCTACGACAATACATGATTTACCATACTACTTTATTGATATCCAAAATGGATCCGATAAAGTACATCTTTGAAAAGCCTGCTGTCTCTGGAAGGATTGCTCAGTGGCAGATGCTGTTAACTGAGTAAGATATTCAGCATGTTACCCAGAGAGCAATAAAAGGGAGCGTCTTGTCTGACTACCTTGCTCATCAACCTATAGAGGGTTATCAACAGATGAATTTTGACTTTCCCGATGAGGATGTTCTGTTTATCAGAGATTATGAGACTCCAGACCCTAATATAGGACCCAGACCAGGGGCGCGATGGACGCTCGTGTTCGACGGTGCCTCCAATTCTAAAGGTCGTGGAATCGCGGCTATCCTCATCTCTCCAACAGGTTTTCACCTTCCCTTCACTACCAGATTATGCTTTGCATGCACCAACAATATGGCTGAATACGAAGCATGTATCTACAGTATTGAAGCGGCTATTGACATGAGAATCAAGATTCTTGAGGTCTATGGAGATTCTGCCTTGGTCATCGGTCAAGTTAGAGGGAACTTTGTGACTCGGGATTCCAAGCTAGTTCCGTACCAACAACACATAGCGAAGTTGATTCCTTACTTTGATGAGATTACTTTTCATCATATTCGCAGAGAGGAAAATCAACTAGCTGATGCTCTTGCCACTCTAGCATCCATGTTCAAGGTCAAGTGAAAGAATGAAGCTCCTCATATCTGCATTGATCACTTGAACAAACCAGCGCACTGTTTAGCAATTGAGGATGAGTCTGATGACAAACCATGGTTCTACGACATCAAAAGATATCAGGAAAAACAGGAATATCCCGAGGGTATCACTATCACTGACAAGAAGGCTCTTAGACGGCTTTACGCCAAATTCTTCTTAAGTGGTGGTGTACTGTACAAGAGGAATTATGATTCCGTGTTGCTCAGATGCGTGGATAGACACGAAGCAAACACGATCATAAGGTCCATACATGAGGGCTGCGGGGGTGTACATGCTAAAGGTCATGCTATGGCCAAGAAGATCCGTCGAGCTGGGTATTATTGGACGACAATGGAGGTAGATTGTTACGACTTTGCCAAAAGATGTCACAAGTGCCAAATCTACGGAGACAAGATCCATGTGCCTCCAACTCCATTGAATGTTTTGACCTCACCTTGGCCATTCTCCATGTGGGGTATAGATATGATTGGAATGATCAAGCCGAAGGCTTCCAACGGTCATCGATTCATTCTAGTTTCTATCGACTACTTCACCAAGTGGGTTGAAGCTGCTTCTTATGCAAACGTTACACGACAAGTGGTTTCTAGATTCATTAAGAAAGAGATAATCTGCCGCTATGGTATTCCTAGTAGCATTATCACTAACAATGCAAGCAACCTGAATAACAATATGATGAAGGAGTTATGTAGAGAATTTAAGATCGAGCACCACAACTCTTCACCATATCAAGAGGATCATCTAGAAAATGGTCAAAACTTACAAGGATTGGCATGAAATGCTTCCCTTTGCACTGCATGGCTACAGAACTTCAGTTCACACTTCTACTGGGGCAACTCCGTACTTACTTGTGTATGGTATGGAGGTTGTTCTACCCATCGAAGTCAAAATTCCTTCGCTCAGAGTCATCATGGAAGCAGGTCTTGACGAAGCCGAATGGGTTCAATCCCGGTACGACCTGCTGAATCTCATTGAAGAGAAGCGCCTTACAGCCGTTTGTCATGGTCAATTGTATCAGAGACGCCTCAAGCGAGCTTTTGACAAGAAAGTTCTCCCTCGAACGTTCTGCGAAGGCGAACTCGTGCTCAAGAGATATTCACCTGTTCACTCGGATCCACGAGGCAAGTGGACTCCCAACTACGAAGGACCCTTTGTTTTCAAGAAGGTCTTCTCAGGCGGAGGCCTGATCCTCACCACAATGGATGGGGAGGAGTTTCCATCGCCCGTGAACTCCGATACAGTCAAAAAATATTATGCCTGAAAAAAATGGATAAGAGTCCGCTAAATTGACATCCGCAAGGACAATCTAGGCAAAAATGGACGTCCCGATGGACCAAAAAAAAAAAGAAATGTCCATGCAAAAGTTGGGGACAATGGAAAAAACAATAATAGCCCGCTAAGTTGAAAATCCGAAAGGGCGACTTAGGCAAAAATGGGCATCCCGGTGGACGAAAAAAAATGTAAAAACATGTCCAGGCAAAAATTAGGGATAAAGGCATTGACTGTGAACACTTGAGCCTCTTTTCCTCACGGCTAGACCTCAGATGGTAACAGAGCAGTCCAATCATCACCAACTGGGACAAGGCGTTAGAACCTAGACTTACAGTGGATGGTGGCCAATGTTGTAATCAATGCAAAGCATGATTTCCCTTTGCCATTTACATTTGTTTTTCAATTTTATTGCAAACTTCCTCATCAAGGATTTTGCATCCTTGTACACACTTTATGTACAAAAGTTTTACATTCAATAAAATGCATTCTTTGTTATCTCAATTTGTTTTCATTCCAGTATTTTGTTTGCAAAATAAACAATTATTTGTGATCACATAATACTAAAAAATGTTGAGAACAATAAAAAAGCTAAATCCACCGAGAAAGCATTATGCATTGCATGTGTTACTGGTAACTCCTGCAGGGTGATCGGTAATATCCATTAATAAGCCTAACGCCTGGCCGACAATGTTTTGATTCAGTGAAGAAGTTGTTGTTCCCTCAGTAGTTCCTCAGCAGAGTCATCATTCCCCAGCAGGTTGCCAAGGTGTTCCCCAGCAAAGACGCTTTGTTCTTTCTTCCCCAGCAAGGGTTGTGCATCATCTCTTATGATTAGGAACTATCTGTCACCAGCAGCAGTGGTTTCTCCTCAGCTGAGTCAACACAATTCAGGAATCTCTTTTACCCACACAGAGCCATTCTTGGTAGAAAGGATTGACTTGGTTCTTTCATCCCCAACAAGGACAACCATGGTGATTTAGAAACCTGAGATGTCCTCGGTTTCATTCCTCGGCAGGATCATCATCCTTTGTGAACTTTCTTCTCCGGCAGAGTTTGTTTTTATCCGCGGGTTCTCTCCCCGACCGAGGGTGTCGAAGTCGTTTTGCTACGATTTATGCCTAACTGTCTCGCTGTGCCTTATCTTGAGCCTTTGCGTTGCATGATATCAAGCATCATGTAGAAACGCATACATAGCATATGCATCGATCATATTCCCTCTCTTTTTGCCTGACTTATCTCCCAGCAGATTTTCAGCAAACCTTGCACCGCTCTGTTTGTCGTTGTCGGCCAAATTCTCGAGCTACTCTTTTATTTAATCCCCTTTTACCTCGAATCGTCGAAAAGCTGGCGCAATTCGTACATTCAGGTCCAAGAGGATTAAATAGGGGCAGCTGTCGTAACCCAAAATTTGACCTCCCTCTTTTGCCTTTTGCATGAGCATAAGCATTCGCATCGGTTGCATACGCATTCGCACTTTTCTTTGTGTGTTTCTTATTGCAGGATCTCCAGGTTTTCCAAGCCCGATTAATCGCATCCTCTCAAAATTATTTCATCACCAAAACAAGCTCAAAATAAAGGTTTCCATGTTTATTTATCAAGACAAGAGTTGGAAAATCAATAACGGTACTTCAGCATCATTTTCCAAGCAAATTTAGGGAAGTTTAGCTGAAGTAACCGGTTACAACATAACTGATAACCGGTTAGCAGATATGCTGTAATCGGTTACTCTGTACAAAGTTGCAGATTCTGCTGCATTTTTGGGACAACAGCTATGCACTCTCTTTGGTCTTTGTTTCTACATTATTCTAGCAGTATGTGGGACATTCTAGACAATTCAAGACCATTCAAGACATTTCCCTTTCATTTATTCAATGCATCACTTTAAATTAAGTGCACCATGTTCCTTGTTTTACAAGCATGTCAACCTTTGGATGTGGAAGCTTGCATTGGGATTGTTACCGAGTTGATCCTAACTAACCAGTTAACCGCCTTGACTCAGTGAGTCAAGTGTAACTAACTCCAACCCTAACTCCAAACCTCCCAAAGCTAAGTCCAAACCAAAGTCCAAAGCTCTCACACTCTATACCTAAACTCTATATAAACAAAGCTTCACCATTTTGCAAGTCTCCACAATCATTCACACAAATCCACACTTTCTTCACTCTCAATTCTCTCATTCTCCTCTGCATTTTTCTGCAACTTCTACATATTCCTCTTCATCTTCTCCATCAAACCTCATCAAAAGCTCTTATTCTTGAAGGATAATCACTTTTCACATTGAAAATGATTAATTCTTGAGCTTAACCTTCGTCATCTGGCATCCTTTGGTTGGATTTCTAGAATTACATCTCATTCTACTTCAATCCAAGGGTTTCACACCATTTATTTTGGTGCAAGTTCGATTTCGGTGCATTTTCGCGTTTTTGATCGGTTTCGACGCATTTCGTCTACAAATCAAGGATCCTCTGGTTTTCTTTGATTTTCTGCATCAAGATCTCTTTGCAACATTTACCAAGCCAAATCTCCGGCTTGTAGGTTGGTGGATCTAACTAATTTTATCGTTTTGCTCATTTTCGTATCGCTCGCAATGTAGTCGATAATTGTTGTGTGTGATTTGGTTTTGCATTTGTTTGATCCATGATCCTAATGTGTTAGTTGATTCTATCACTGTTTATTTGTTGTTTTCAAGTTCAATTTTCGTGCACAATTTCAGTTCCTAGCATGTGGTGGTTGGCATAAGTGATTATGTGTTGAAAACTACTTTTGAAAAGTTGTTTTTACTGTTATTTTTGCCTCTGTTACAGTGGTAACCGGTTAGCAGTTATGCTGTAATCGGTAACACAGTGCAATTTTCCCCAAAAACACGTATTTTCAAGCATGTAACCAGTTAACACATATGCTGTAACCGGTTACCACTGTACAGAATGCCATTTTCTTGCATTTTCAAGTGTGTTTGCCATGCTTTCTTCATTTTAACTTCCATTGATTGTCATGCTTGATTTTATGGATGTTTTTAAAGTCATTTCACTTCTGGTTGAAGCATGTTCATGAACTTTCGATGCACATTTTTGATTATTCATTTGTTTCATGTTCTTAGCATTGTATGAACATAGCAATTCTTGCACTATGATTTTGTGTGGCATTTTGATGATCATTTGGCACTGTTTTGCACCTTCCATTTCAAATTTTCATTAAGTTTATTCTTCATGGATAAACTTAATCTTGTATAATCAATAATTCACTCCTTTTTGCTTTAATGACTTTTCATCCTCTTTGGAAAGTTGTTAGCATGTTTATCCCTTAATTAATTGATCGAAACTTTGTTTCGATTAATCGATCTTCCCTTTTCCTCTCTTTAGGCCTCCTTTAGAGCTTTCTCTCTCATTCCCCCCCATGGAGTTGGAGTTTCGCATTGCGCCTTGCATCAGAGCACTATACAAATTGACGCTGTTATGATGTCCGTTTCTCTACGCAGGAGCACTCTACAACATTGGAGCGGTTGCGCTGTCTGTTTCAATTTCCACACTATATTTTGGGTGCTAGAAAAAGAATGAGGATGGAGTTTTTCTACCCTCATTCTGGCTATTTCTTTGGTAAGGGCGTCTTGTCCTCTCCTCGAGAATAGTCACCTCTATCCTCCATCTATAGTGTTTCTCATTCCCCTATCGAGTCGATCCTTGATCACTTTTCTCTCTTTGCTATCTCTTTCATCCTTGATCACACTCCTATCTCTTTCAATCTCTCCTTTTTATCAATCACCATCCATTCTTGGTTAAGATCGTTATTCTTGCGCTAGCAATTTCTCTTTCTTTCATTACTCCTTTCTTCTTGTAATCAATCATTGCTTTTTGATTCCCCTGAAGAGTCTCAATTCTCTATCTTTGGTCTAACAAAGTCTTCCTGTCCCGACTATTTTTCCCCAGGAGTTCGTAACCTTCTCTTGGTTCTTCTCCTTTCTTGGGTTAATCACCTTCTCTTGGTTAATCACCTTTTTCTTCAGTTAATCACAGTCCATCTGTTAATCACTAAGCTCCCCTTGGGTTAATCACCTTCTCTTGGTTAATCACCCGTCTCTTCAGTTAAACACAATCCGTCTATTAATCACTGAGCACCCCTTGGGTTAATCACCCTCTCTTGGTTCATCACCTGTCTCTTCAGTTAACCATAGTCTGTATGTTAAAATACTGAACCCTTTCGAGTTAATCACCTTCTCTTGGTTAATCACTCATTGTTCTCTTCAATTAATCACAGTCCGTCTGTAAACAGCGAATCCCCCGCAGTTGGTAACCTCCTCTTGGTTCGAATACTTGCACCCTTGGGTTAGTAACCTTTCTTTGGTTCAAATGCCCTTTCTTCGGTTGAGTACTGTTTGTTCATTCAGTTTATCGAACCCCTTTGGGTCACCACCTTTGCTCGATCCTATACCCGTCCTTTGGGTTATGATCTTTATTCGGTCCTACACCCGCTTTTCTGGTTAATCACAGTTTCCTCTGTTAAAACCAATGCTTCTCTATTCCCATAGAGTTGCAGTCCTTTCTTTCCTCGGTTAACCACTATTCATCAGTTAATATACCGAGGCCCCTTCAGAGTCAAACACCTTCTCTCGGTTCAACACTCTCTCTCTCTTGGTTTATCACAGTCTGTCTGTTGACACCAGCTTCTTTTCCCTGCCAGGGTCCTACTCTCTTTCTTCGGTTAACCACTGCCAGTCAGTTAATATACCGAATCTCCTTTTTCTCTTGGTTTTGACACCATCCCTCTTTTTCGGATCCCCAGCGGAGTCCTTTCTATTCTCCTTGCTCTTACTTTCTTGGTTTCGACACCAATTCTATTTGTTATCCCCGGCGGAGTTTCTTTCATTCTTGGTTTTGACACCGTTCTTTTCCTATTCTTTTGTGCAAGCGCTCTTACTGCGGGGTCTTTCCCAGTAGAGTTTTTTTCTTTCACTCATACTCTTGGTTTTGACACCACTTCTTTCGTCTCCTTGTTTCTTTCTTGTTTTCCTTTTCCGTTCAGTTCCCCGAACTACGGAAGCTCTGATTCTGCATTCTTTTGAATGTATGATACGTAGGCATGAGATCGCAATGATCTCGGCGAGCACACTTCCATCGTCTTCCACCTTTCCTTCCTTCTCCTTTTCTTCCTTCCTTTCTGTCCCCTAGTTCCAAGAACTACGACGCTCTGATTTCCTCATTGCACTATGAAGGTACGTAGGCACGAGGACTTCAATCCTCCGCGAGAACTTTCCTTCTTTTCTTTCTTTTCCCCCTTTCCTTTCTCTCTCTCTCCTTCTTTTAGCTAGAAGCCTTTAGATAGATAACCAATCCAAGCCTAGAAGCAAGCGAAATGGTTCCCGTCGAGTACGACGGATGCGTTAGGTGATAATACCTTCCTTTCGCATAACCGACCCCCCGTTCCCGTTTCTCTTCCCCTTGGGTTTTATTGATATTTTCCCTGTCCTCCGGGACTAAATAAAGTTCGGTGGTGACTCTGTTGTATATTTGAGTGTGCGATTCACTCAGGTAGAAACCAACCATCTTCAACGGTAGTGCTTTCCAAAAGAAGATTGAGCAGGATATCAGTAATATCTCTCTAGGAATGCAAAGGCGAAGGTATCAATCGATAGCAGCAATAACTCCCGCTATTAACTCAGCGCCGACTCCGACATATCATCCTCAGGTTGCTCAGAGCCAACCAATTCAACAACAGTATCAACAAGGGACGCAACAACCTTTTTAGCAGGCTCGTCCACAATACAATAATAACAATCGTACTACACGACCATAAGGGTTTGACCCTATACCGATGTTATACCCAGAACTATTTCCACTTCTAATGGCCAAGGGGCACGTACAAACCAGAACTCCTCTTACAGTGCCAGAGAATCCACCTTTTTGGTTTAAAGCTGATCAAACTTGCCCTTACCATCAAGGAGGAACGGGACACAACGTTGAGAATTGTCTCAGCTTCAAGTCTGATGTACAGAAGCTTGTCAGGAACGGGATCTTATCTTTCAAAGACACTAACCCGAATGTTCAGACTAACCCATTGCCACAACATGAGAAGACTGTAGTGAATTTAATAGAGGGAGAATCTAGCCGCAGTTATAAAATTCACGATGTACTCCTGTTGGGAACCAATCTGGTGAAAATACATTGCAGACAAAATGGGTATGGTCACGTACCCTCTCATAATTATCATCAGTGTGATATCTGCTCTAAAGATAATCAAGGGTGTGCCATAGTACAAGTAGCCCTACAAGAACAAATGGATCTGGGCAGGATTCAAGGCACGATTACAATGCTTGTCCAGTCTGCTCAACAGACAATCAGGGATGCTCTTTTGTACAAGAGGCCCTCCAACATCAGATGGATCTCGGATGAATCCAAGACTACCGTGAAAGAAATTACCATCAAGTCAATATGGTTCAGATCTTTGACATACACTTGATAAATACCAATTTAGTAGAATTACATGCTGAACAAGTCAGGCTCGGTTTTCTGGCTTCACATGATTACCTAGACTCTAAACAATGCTGCGAAGACAACCGAGGGTGTACGCTTGTGCAAAGAACGTTTCAACATCTGTTGGACCACTGGTGGCTTCCGATCCACCTGGATGAAGTTACACAACGGATTAGCATAACTGATGGGAATCCAGATAGATATCAAAGTTGTGATATCTGCTCAATAGAAACAGATCTAGTAAAGATGCACTGCGTACAAAGCGGATATGGTCGGGTACCACCACACAATTATGAGCGTTGTAGAGTATGCTCGAAAAATAACCAAGGATGTTATCTCGTACGAGCAGCCCTCCAAAATCAGTTGGACCGGAAGGAGATTCGACCATGTTCAAGTTCTGGATTAATCAACATGATACAAGATTACCTCCCTAGTCAAAGCAAAAGTGATGTCGTAATCTCCAATCGTGGAATAACCCAGGATGTTTGACCCATAATTCCCATGCTCAACAAGTCAAAAGTCTCTCTTAACAGTAGAAGAATCCTTAACCTGTAACCAATTGAAGCTGCTTATGATGGTTAAAGAAACCCAAAAGCCCATGTTGTTATCTACCTGCCAGGTCCAATACCATACAAATTAGAAAAGGCTATCCCTTACAAGTATGATGCAATGACCATCAAAAATGGAAAGGAAACTCCATTACCCTCCATCGTAAACATTTCTGACATCAGTCGAGTCACACAGAGCGGTCGGATCTTCAACAGAGGAGTTGGAGAACCTGCCAAAGAAAAGGAGCCTGAAACAGAAGTTCCCAATCAACAAGTTGGTCAATCCAGTAATCCAGAACTTGTAAAGAACAACGATGAGATGCTGAAGCTCATCCAGAAAAGCGAGTACAACATTGTGGACCAATTGTTGCAAACTCCGTCTCGAATCTCTGTACTTTCTCTCCTTCTTAGTTCAGAAGCTCACAGGGAAGCTCTATAGAAAGTCTTAGAGCAAGCCTTTGTGGAACAAGACGTGACAGAGGGACAATTTGACAGCATCATATCCAACATCACTTCCTGCAACAACTTAGGATTCAGTGATGAAGAACTGCAGGAAGAAGGCAAGAATCATAATATGGCGCTTAACATTACAGTCAACTGGCAAGACGATGCTTTAGCCAGCGTACTGGTGGACACAGGATCATCTTTAAATGTTATGCCAAAATCAACTCTGATACGACTATCATTTCAAGGATCTCCAATGAGAGGCAGTGAGATCATCGTCAAAGCCTTTGATGGATCTAGAAAAACAGTTATCAGCGAAGTCGATCTTCCCATAACCATCGGTCCTCACACTTTCCAAGTCACTTTCCAGGTCATGGATATCCGGGCAGCATACAACTGTTTATTAGGAAGACCTTGGATACACGAAGCTGGGGCAGTCACTTCGACACTTCACCAGAAACTGAAGTTCGTCAAGAATGACAAATTAGTCACAGTATGCGGAGAACAAGCTTTAATCGTGAGCAACTTATCATCATTCTCCTGTGTAGAATCGAAAGAGGTTGTTGGAACCCAGTTCTAAGCACTCTCAGTGAGCAATGAGAGTCGACCAAAAAGAGGGACGTCGATTTCTTCATACAAGGATGCTCTCGAAGTAATCAAGAGTAATGACATAAAAGGATGGGGACAGATTGTATTTCCTATGGATAACAAGACAAGAAAAGGTATTGGTTTCTCTCCGACCTGTACCCAGACTACTAAGAAGGATGAAAGTTTTCGTTCTATTCAGGATTTCTTCCACAGCGGAGGTTTCCTCCACGCAGTGTCTCAAGAAGTATACACCATCAATGAGAGCGACTCCTCCGATACGGATGAGAAGTGGAAGTCTTACCTTAACCATGACGGTTATATATCTCTGGGAGAGGGGCACACGCCATTTTGTTTTCCCAAGCAGAACCCAAGATATATACCAAGGTCAGACGTCACGATGATCTATGGAGATTGTGATCCTGAAGGATGTCGTGCCCCACCCAATTCATTAGAGAAAGATAATCTAATGAAAGACAACTTTGACCACGACTATTTTGATCCCTTGAATGACTTGCCTATCTGGAAGCCATACACGGAAGACTTGGGGCAAAAGAGTCAGCCGGACGATGCCTATCAGCTGAGTAATATTGAAAAGAATACCCATGTCCCCACCGAATCATGGAATCATTACTCAGGACATTCCGAAAATGTCCGACACCATGGTGATGAATCTGCAAAGATTGCATGACAAGAGTTCATTAGCTATGCTTTTCCTGAGGTCAACGTCATTGAGGAGGATGACTCCTCTATCCCCACAGATATCTGGGACACCTTAGGACAGTCGAGTGGCAAGTATGACTTCCTAGTTAAATACACTGCGTCCAAAAGCTCTCGCATTAGATACGAGGACATCCAGCCAACTGGATGGGGAGATCCTCTTGAGAGTGAAAACACTAGGGAAGGTACAACAAAAGAGTTCGTTTATGACAATTCTGCTTGGGAAGAAGACTCAAATGATCCTACTCCACCAGAAATCAAAGTTATTTCTGAAGACAAACCAAGAAGGAAAGTACCAAACTTTGTGATTCATAGAGGAGTTCGTCGCCATTGGGTTGATGTCAATGTCCCAAAAGTCGTCCATAAGTCTAAGTAATTGCCATCTTTATTTTAAACCTTTCACCTCGCCCAGGTGAAGTGCGTGTTTTATAGGGCTCACTTTTCTGTAAATATCCCTCTTTGCTTTGCCCAAAGCGACAGAGTTTTGTTTTATAGGGCTGTGTTTCAAGAATCAACAAATCATAAATAAATAATGTCATTCTGAATTCCCGCATTTATTGCTGTTTTCACTTTTCGTTTTTCAGAAAGTGGTAATCCTAAAACAACCTAAAATAAAAACAAACATTTTTCAGAAAATACACTGCACACACTCTTGCATTCTCTCTGTCTTTTCTAAAAAAACGAATCATCACGTCATGCAGATTTCCTATTTTAAAGTCCATTGAAACATACGATCCAATGCCTTCTCCCAACTTTGAATTCCCGGTATTTGAGGCTGAAGAAAAAGAGGACGAAGAAATTCCAGAAGAGATCTCCCGACTACTCAGAAAAAAAGGAAAGGTCTATTGAGCCTCACAAAGAGCCATTGGAAATGGTCAATTTGGGTTCAGAAGAAGAAAATAAAGAAGTTTAGATTGGGGCACTGCTCAGTCCAACTGTCAGAGAAGACTTGATAAAACTTCTCAAAGAGTTTCCAGATGTATTTGCTTGGTCCTATCAGGACATTCTAGGGTTGGATACCAGCATCGTGGAACATTACTTGCCACTGAAAACAGAATGTCTGCCAGTAAAACAAAGACTGAGAAGGACTCATCCTGTTATGGCCATCAAAATTAAGGAGGAAGTGCAGAAACAGATTGACGCAGGTTTCCTCGCCACCTCAGAATATCCTCAATGGCTAGCTAACATAGTGCCAATTTCGAAAAAGGACGGAAAAGTTAGAATGAGCGTAGACTACAAGGATCTGAACAAAGCAAGTACAAATGATGACTTCCCTTTGCCACACATTGACATGCTGGTAGACAGCACAACAAAATTCAAAGTCTTCTCCTTCATGGATGGATTCTCGGGCTATAATCAAATCAAAATTGCACCGGAAGATATGGATAAAACTTCATTCATTACCCCATGGGGCACCTTTTATTACAAGGTAATGCCGTTCGGTCTAAAGAACGCGGGGGCAACCTATCAAAGGGCCATGACAACTCTGTTTCACGACATGATGCACAAAGAAATTGAAGTGTACGTCGATGACATGATTTCCAAATCTAAAATAGAAGAAGAGCATGTGACACACCTATCAAAGTTATTCGAGCGTCTGAGAAAATACAAACTCCGCTTGAATCCCAATAAGTGCACGTTCGGTGTTCGCTCAGGAAAACTCTTAGGATTCATCGTCATCAAGAAAGGAATTGAGGTTGATCCAGAAAAGGTCAAGGCCATTCAAGAAATGCCTTCACCGAAGACTAAAAAACAGGTCAGAGGATTTTTGGGACGACTGAATTACATCTCAAGGTTCATATCCCTTATGACCGTTACATGCACGCCAATCTTCAAACTACTCAAAAAGAATCAAATCTGCGTATGGACAGAAGATTGCCAAAAAGCTTTCGACAGTATCAAAGAATATCTGTTAAATCCACCTATTCTATCTTCTCCAGTGGAAGGAAGACCACTGATCATCTACCTAACAGTCTTGGAAGACTCCATGGGTTGTGCGCTTGGCCAACAAGACGAAACAAAAAGAAAAGAGTCTGCCATCTACTACTTAAGCAAGAAATTCACAGACTGTGAAACTCAATACACTATGCTCGAGAAAACTTGATGCGCTCTAGCTTGGGCAGCCAAACGTCTTCGCCAGTACATGATTTGTCACACTACTTAGTTAATCTCCGAAATGGATCCGATCAAGTACGTCTTTGAAAAACCTGCTCTCACGGGAAGGATCGCCCATTGGCAGATGTTGTTATCGGAATACGATATCGAGTACCATGCTCAGAAAGCCGTCAAAGGAAGTATCTTAGCTGGTCATTTGGCTCATCAACCGATTGACGATCAGGAATCAGTCAGATTTGACTTCCAAGACGAAGACGTCATGTACGTGAAAATGAAAGATTGTGATGAACCGCTACCCAATGAAGGACCAGAACCAGGTTCCCAATGGGGACTAATTTTTGACGGAGCTATCAACACTTATGGAAATGGAATTGGGGCAATCATCGTAATACCTCAGGGTGCTCACATACCTTTCACTGCCAGATTGTCATTCAAATGCAGAAACAATGAGGCCGAATACGAAGCTTGTATCATGGGTCTCGAAGAAGCTATCGACTTAAGGATAAAGAACTTGGATGTGTATGGAGACTCAACCCTGGTTATCAATCAGATCAAGGGAGATTAGAACACATATCAATCAGGATTGATTCCTTACAAAGACTACCCGAGAAGGTTGTTACCATTCTTCAACAGAATTGAGTTTCATCGTATCCCTCGTGAAGAAAATCACATGGCTGATGCACTAGCCACTCTCTCTTGCATGATTAGTGTAGGTCAATGGAACGACGTACCTAAGATTGACATAATGCGCCTTGAAAGGCCCACTTACATCTTCGCAATGGAAGCAGTCATCGATGACAAACCCTGGTATCATGATATCAAGTGCTTCCTTCAAAAACAAGAATACCCGCCTGGGGAATCAAGAAAAGATAGGAAAACTCTCAAAAGATTGGCTGGCAACTTCTTCCTGAACGGTGATACACTCTATAAGAGAAACTTCGACATGGTTTTGCTCAGATGCGTAGACAGACAAGAAGCAAACATGTTGATGAAAGAAATCCATGAAGGATCCTTTGGCACTGTTTGCTAATGGACACACAATGGCGAGAAAAATCCTGAGAGCAGGATATTATTGGCTGACAATGGAATTCGATTGCTATAAGTACATGAGAAGGTGTCACAAGTGTCAGATATACGCTGACAAAATCCATGTACCACCAACGCATCTCAAAGTTCTTTCTTCGCCATGGCCTTTTTATATATGGGGAATCGACATGATTGACATGATCAAACCCAAGGCTTTAAACGGACATCGGTTCATCCTTGTGGCCATTGATTACTTCACCAAGTGGGTCGAAGCAGTGTCATACGCTAATGTAACCCGACAAGTGGTGGTCTGATTTATCAAGAACAATCTCATATGTCGTTATGGTGTTCCAAGCCAGATCATTATTGATAATGGATCTAACGTGAACAACAAGATGATGAAAGAGTTGTTCGCTGAGTTCAAAATCGAACACCATAACTCATCTCCCTACCGGCCTAAGATGAACAGAGCGGTAGAAGCAGCTAACAAGAACATCAAGAAGATCGTTCAAAAGATGGTTGTAACCTACAAAGACTGGCACGAGATGCTGCCATTTGCTCTCCACGGTTATCACACGTCTGTCCGCACTTCAACAGGGGCAACCCCTTTCTCTCTAGTAAATGGCATGGAAGCAGTGCTTCCCATAGAAGTAGAGATACCATCAATCAGGGTATTGATGGAAGCTAAGCTAACAGAGGCTGAATGGTGTCAAAGTCGACATAATGAACTGAACCTAATCAAAGAAAAGCGAATAACGACTCTATGCCATGGTCAGTTGTATCAGCAAAGAATGAAGAAGGTGTTCGACAAAAAGGTCCGACCCCGTATCTTCAGGAAAGGAGACCTTGTGCTCAAAAAGATACAATCATTCTTCACTGATTCCCGGGGCAAATGGACTCCGAATTATGATGGCCCTTACGTTGTTAAGAAAGCCTTCTCAGGCGGTGCCTTGAGACTTGCAACCATGGATGGAGAGGAGTTTACCTACCCCACGAATGTTGATGTAGTCAAGAAATACTTCGCCTAAACAAATAAATAAAAAACGTCTCGGTGGATTGAAAACCCGAAAGGGCGGTCCAGGCAAAAATTAGAGACATAAGCAAAAAAAATCATCCGATGGATTGGAAACCTCAAAAGACAATTCAGGAAAAAGTTAGGGATTCATGGCAAGTAACTACGTCCAACAAGGTTAAATCCCCTGCGGTAACACCATCCGTCGAAAGACTCCAGTCAAGGTCATCTTCGACAGAAGCTCAGGATGTCCAGAATTCAAAGTTGGTAGAAGGATAACGGTCGTTATGTTTCAATGTAGCCCCTTTTCCCGTAAATTACCATTTTTTAAACTTTGTAATGCTCTATGGGATCACGCACTTAGCTGATTTCCATTCTATCAATAAAATTTGAGCCCTAGTGCTTTTGTTTGCAATTCTCATTTACTTTTGCTTTACAAAATGACATTTTTAACATGATCGACGATTCTTGAAACAAAAAAAAATGAATTTAACTTTCAAATTTTCTTTTGCTTTTAAAATAAAGATGGCAGTTCTTTTTTATTACTGAACACAAAAAGGAACATCGATGGCTTCTCCGGAAGTGGTTAAACCTCAAAATGCAGAATCAAAGTACTCCTTCTAAACTAGTACACCAGAATGAAGGGTCAACTGTCACAGATATACTATCCCGTCTGACATCCCCGGCAGAGTTCTTACCTCTGAAGACCAATTGATGGTTCTTTCTCCCCTAGCGGGGTCTACCTGTCCTAAGCAAGGCAGGATTGCTATCTTGAACCAATGGTACTTTTTATCCCCCGCAGTGGCCGAGTATCCAGTCGTGTTCAGTCACCAGTCTGTATGTTGTGTCTGTTTTATCAGTATAACATACATACATCATGCATAATTAATTCATATTCATACATATGTTGCATTAATATCACTCTGGTCAGTCTCATCCCCAAGTGATAACGTCCTCCCGCCAATAAGGTTGTTAGTTATTTCCTCGTCCAGAAATGTATCGTCTGAGCAATCTCTCCCAGTTTATTTCTGGATTGGAGCCTGTCCTCGACCACTTTGATAACTTGAACCTCTGAAAGGCAAGAAGACATTCGACAAATAGCTTTGGAACATCACTCTTCACCTCTGGAGATGATTTTTGATTTTTTTTTCGCTTTCCCGGATTAAAGAAAATCCCCAGAGAAAGCCTCTCAACAGAAGACTCTTGGAAATACGACTGTTTCTCCCCGAAAAAATTGTTTTCAATGAAGTCATCAGCACCTCAAAATTGGATTACATCACATGGCATTTCTCCGAAAAGAATATCGAAGAAAAGTATGATGTAATATCCTTAACGCAGTCTCTCAAGAGACTTGTTTTCCCCAGTAGAGTCAACAAATGGCATCTTCAACAAATAAGTTTGCACAACTCTACAGCTCGGACTAATGGGTTTCCCCAGCATGTCTGACAACAAATCTTTTTCCATCAAATGGCGTCTCCCTAGTATAGCTCGGCGAGAAGTTTGACGAAGACCGCTATGATGGATAGTATTCCTTGTCAAGAAAAGAAACGCGACAAGAAAAAACTAAGACCAGTTCCGTGGCTGAAAACCAGGATCGAGGGGAAGTTTATTTCAGAAACTAAGACCAGTTTCATGGCTGAAAACTAGGATCGAGGGGGAGTTTATTTCAGAAACTAAGACTAGTTCCGTGGTTGAAAACCAGGATCGAGGGGAAGTTTTACCGTTTTCTAAGTAACATTGCTTAGCAAAAGAAGATGGATGAGAAAATAACTGATATTCATGACCATAGTCAAAATTTCGGGTATTCCGATATTTAATTCTCTTGCACCCCGAATGTCCGAATATCTTCGCCATTCACACCTTCGGGTCCAAGAAGATTAAATAGGGGCATCTGTCATACCCCAAATTTTGACCACCAAGATTTCCCATCATTGTGCAAGTCATTATCATAATATGGATGTACCATCATTCCTTATCAATCTTCTCAAGGATTGTTGAGCATTCAATACAACCAAGAATTAGGGTTTTGAGCCCTCTCAGAGCACCTAGACAAAGGATCAATCAAGAAATGACATAATCTTCAACTTTTCTAGCCTCTCAAACACCCATAAAGGATCAAGAGGTCTCCCACATCAAGAATCAAGCACAAGTGTGCAACTTCTCAAGCTGATTAAGCCTCAAGATCGACAGTGTCACCAAATTAGGGTTTTGGTCGACCAAGGCCTCTAGATGAAAATTTTCAACTGGGCATGAGCCAATACCTCAAAAAATTATCCAAGAAACTCAAAGGGACCTCATGGATCCAATCACCAAGTCAAAACAACATCAGGGGGAACATTCATCAAAAAGCAGGAATTATGGTTTCTTGACCTGATTCACCCCTAAGTTGACTTTTGAGGAAAGACACGAACCAAGACCTCAAGACATGATTTAAGGGCCTCAAATACACCACATTGATCCATTTTGCAACAATGGATTAATCCCAGAAGCTTGACTCACAAGTTTCAATTTCATTTGGACCATAATTAGGGTTTTGAAGAAAAAGTCAATTGTACCTTTGACTTTGGACCAAGACATGTTCCCAAACCTTAGGACATGATTCAAGACACCCTAAAACGCCTATGGAATTCATCCATTAGGTTTGAATTAGGTCAAGAACTTGATTGCATAAAGGATCACACAGTTTGAAATTCATCTGACAAAAAGTCAACTGTGCCTAAAGTGAAGTTTGATTTTTTGGAATTTTTCACAAATATGGCTCCCCTAAGTCAAAAATAATGTTAATGTATGGTTTTGATCATCATTCATCAAGAAAAATCAAGAAAAGTGAGGTTTCTTGCAAAAGGGGAAACCATAGAAAACTTAAAATTTTCTAAGTTATGGAAGAAAAGTGATTTGGTACCAACTTTGCAAGGTCATAACTCCCAAACCCTAAGGCCTTTTTCTCCCATCCAAATCTCAAATGAAAGCTCATCTTACATACTTCAAATATGTCAACTACACCTCATTCCAAATCATCATGGATTCTGAGTTATGGTTTAATCAAAATCACTAAAACATGAAAATGCTTCTTTTTCTAACACTTAGACAAAATTCTGCCCAAGACAGATTTTAGGTAAAACACCAAAACTTGGGAGATGTTTACACCTAGTTATAATAAGAATCAATCTCAAATGTGAACATCAAAGTTGTTATACATGATGCCAACAATCCAAAGAGTTCATTGGCATGAAACAACTTAACTTGAGGCATTGTTGCAATTGTTTACATAATAGTTTGGGAATTAACTTGCCATACACGATTTTGAGTCAAGGGGAAATGATCAGAAGAGCCAAATACATTCAATATAATCATCACAACTCAGATCAAACCTGCAAAATTAGGCTGAGATGCGAATAAATTTCTCATTTTGAATTGATGAGTTTTGGCATATATGCCTTGAATTCAAAGAGTAATAATCTGAAATAGTGCATAGTCAAGATTCCACTCCTTGTAGTCAAGATACTTTAATAAAAAACATTTAAAAGGACTGCAGAATATGGATTGAGTCAATACATAGCTGAGCTATTTGGGACTGCTATTGTACCTTGTGTAAAAAGCAATTATGCCAAGCCAAGACCATTGAATTCAGTTCTTATCCTTCAAGTTCCAACTGTTCATGCTTGACAAATTTATTCACCTATAAATAGAGCTCACTTCTGATGTTTACAAACACACTAAAGCAACTTACAACATAGCTTTCTCTCATTTCCTTATTAAGCACAAAAACTCCATTTTCTTGAGAAGGCACTATCGGGTTTTGAGTTGCAGACCAATGTAACTCAAACCAATACTTTACACACCTCATATACAACATATATAAGTGATCTAAACACTTACATTCCATCTGTAACATCAAAATCTTCAAGTCACCATCCTCTTGCTCAATTTTCCCTCAAAGCTGCATACTGAGTCGTGTCAAGTGATTCAGAAGGTTTCAATCCAGTATCAACATTGGAACACCATCCTTGAGGGTCAAGGAAGCTATCCAGATCATCAGAACACATCTTTAACATCTCCAACAGAGAATTCGATCCTCACTTGCAAGGTTAGCTTCATCAAAACTAAACTCATTAATTCATGCATCATAAACATCCTTTTAAGTTACCAATGCATTTCTTATAGTTTATAGATCATTTCCCTCAATCAATTGCTCATATCTTGTACATATGAAATTTCATTTTAAATTCTCTTTTTAGGGTTCATACGATTTCAAACCATTTTCTTTCAATTCTTTGAATTTAAATAAAATTGAGTAATACCATTCAATTCCTCGTTCCAAAATAGACAAGTTTTGTTTTTACATCATCCAAAATGGTTGCGTATTAATGGAGATACGATTTCAAAAATCTGATGAAGATGATGAAGCTGAAGGTGATGGCCATGGAGCCATTCTTCAGAATCAAATATAGTTTTACTATATATTATTCCCTTGCCAATATATGTTTGAATTAGCATTGCGCCCTAGTGGAAACACTAGTATTTGTGTGTGTGTGTGTAGCGAGCGAGAGGTCTGAGGTTCGAATCCCCCTCGCCCCAAACCTTTTGGTATTTTATTTTTTTTGAACCATTTTCAAAAGAAGGTTTCCTATATTATTTACTCTTTCCATTCTCTATCAGCCAACGCACATGGCTCAGATGGTAAAGTTTTAAACTCTTCACCCCAAGGGTGTGGGTTCAAACCTTGGGAGGACCATCCCATATTTTTTACCACTTAATTTCTTCATTTTTTTACAACTTCTGAAATAACTTCAAAAATTAATTTCTCTTTCAATTTCAATCATTTTTTAATGATTCTTTTTTCCAAAATTCACAAATATGTTAAAGTATTTTATTCCACAAAAAAGACAAAAAAATATATTATTTATTTAATATATTTTGAATTTTTGTAAAGAATTCCTTTTTAATTGTTTTTTAAATATTTTAAATAAATTCTTTCTCTTGATTTCACAAATTCAAATGATTTTCAAATCATTCTATGGATATAACATGATTTTTCAAACATTTATCTAAGATCACAACTTGTTTTTCACACATGTTTGATAATTTTGATAATTTTAAGTGACTTTTATTCAAATAAAAATGTATTTTTCAATCAAATTAGGGTTTTTATTACTTTAACCCTTGCAAACATTTTTCAAAACAATTTTGGGCCTCTAATAGAGTGTAAGACCCATACCTGTCACATACAAACTTTTTGGGCCCCAGTCATTGTATAAGTCCCGATACGTTTTAAGAAACCTCGGCGCGATCGCCGTTTTCAAAACAATTTTCATCTGGGCCTCTCCTTGAGTTGTAAGTCCCATTTTTATTCTTTTTAAACACTTTTGGGCCTCTTGATGGAGTGTAAGTCCCATCCCTTGTAGATAAACCATTTTTGGGCCTCGGTCATTGTATAAGTCCCCTTGTAATTTTCAGAACTACGACGCGATCGTCGCCTTTTCGAAAGAGTTCATCTGGGCCTCTCTTTGAGTATAAGCCCTAAACTTCTTTTGAAACAACTTCCTTTTTTGATTTAGATTCAAATTCAAAGTGTTATCAAAACTTTCTTCAATTTCTGGAATAACTAACTATACAGCTATGGTTACAATGTTGGAGCTTGCACACCTGTAAGTTCTACTATTTCTTCTATACAGACTTGTTTATATGCTTCATCTGTATATGTATGCTTGTATATATCTGCTTAGAGTTTTCCCCAACAACTAGGTCTAGGTTTAGATCAAACCAGTGGTTACTCTTTCAACACAGTCAAAACTAGTTCCCCATAGGAAATTCCAGATACAGTCTTCCCTCCTCTTGGGCTTATACAATATGGAACAGAGAAAGGCATTATTCCTGGTGAAACTTTTCTCAAGACTGTCACAACTTAGAAATGTGTGTACAAGAAATTCATTTCCCCTAAAGAGGATTATTCCCTGTGAAATCTCTCTTGAATATCTTCAAACCCTAGAACTGTTCACCAAAGAAAGGATTATTCCCGGTGAAACCTTTTTTGAACTTTTCTCAAGCTTTGACCCATAGGCTTCCTAAAAGCATCCCCAGCCTCCTCTTGGGCTTTGTACAAGGACCCTCAGGCTTCTTAGAAGTTCTCAGCCTCCTCTTGGGCTTAGTACAAGGACCCAAAGACCTCCTACATGTATAGGACAGAACTTAGTCATCTCTACTAGTTCAATCCTCCAGAGAGTCAGAATTCCAAAACATCATACCAGTTTAGGGTTGATTCCCATCCCTTAAAACATCAGCCTCCTCTTGGGCATCATACATAGATCATCCTCTAGTAAAGAATTAAACCTCTTCATACCAGTAGACTTGGAAAGTCTCATCTCCTCTTGGATCTCAAGGAAACCTTCAAGTTTCCTAAAAGCACAAGAACAACCCTGATCACTTCATCAATCTCCAGCAGAGTTAAAACCTCCATAGGTTTTAAAACTCAATCTTTAAACTTTCATTCTAAATTCCCCAGCTAGGGTCAAATTACCACCAATATACCCTCAAAAAAATCATAACCTCAAGGCATCTGATATTTCAACTCTTCTTCACTCCTCAATAAGAGTTGATTCCCCAATTTGGACCTGTATCTGGATCTCAATAATCCTCAGTAGAAGCTAGCCTCCTCTTAGGCTTCATATAAGAAATTCCCCAACCAGCCTCCTCTTAGGCTTTCTATAATGATTTTTCCTCAGCTAAATCTTGGGCTTTACAGATCATATTCTCCAACTGAGTCAATCAATTATTTTTTACCCTCAAACTTGGGCTTTGTACAAGACAGATAAAACCTCTCCAATGGAGTCAATCCTTTTTTAGCCTTAATCTTGGGCTTTGTACAAGACAGATAAAACCTCTCCCCAGTGGAGTCAATTCTTTTAGCCTCAATCTTGGGCTTTGTATAAGACAGACAAAACTTTCCCCGGAAGAGTCAATTCTTTTCAGCCTCAATCTTGGGATTTGTACAAGACAGAAACAAAACTCCCTAAATAGAGTCAAACTTTTAGCTTCAACCTTGGGCTTTGATCAAGGCACACAAAAATCAACATCCCCTCAGAGGAAATCAAGAGATATCTCTGTAGGAAGACATTTCTCTGTACATCACCCATCAAAACAGGCAAATAAAAAAACCCCAATCCCAGATAACTATTGTAAGTGGCACACTTGTTGATTCAAAAATCCAAGCTATGGTCCCTCTTTTATCCTGGTAAACTTCCTCTTTCATCTAACAACTGTAAGTGGCAAGCCTCTGGATTATTTACATCCATGCCAATGTCCCTCTCTTAGCATGAAAGATTCATAAGGAAAAATGGCATTGCTCAATATTGAGTTAAAGTTTCCTCCTTCATGACATTACCCTTATAAATGAAATTATGGCATTGCTGGATTCCACATATTCCAGTTAAAGTAATTTCCCTTAATAGTCAGTTTCTCAACAACTGTGATGAACAGGTGAGATATCTCCCTTTAGAGATGACAAATTCTCTCTCAGTCAAACCTTTTAGCTTCAATCTTGGGCTTTGAACAAGATGCAAATAACCTTTAGCTTCAATCTTGGGCTTTAAACAAGACACCAAACATCTTTCCTCCCATTTGAACTACAATTGCTCTGATTTCCCTGTTATCTTTACGGGAATATGTAGGCATAAGATTGTGAAATCTTAGCGAGCACACACATCAAAAATCTTAGGTCCCGTACCTTACCAAAAACATCGAAAAAAACCAAAAACAACAAAAATACTCTCTCAACACTCCCAAAGGAGAAACTTTCCCAACCTATAACAGATAAACACCAGAAAGCATAGAAAAACATGCCAAAAACAATCTATGGATAAACATATATACGTTGGGTAATTGACAACTTCCCTTTGTATAATCTGACCCCGAACCCCCCAATCTCTTAGCATTTGTTAAAGAAAACATTTGCGTGCAAGGTTAGTTTTAGATAGCTTCCCTTTCCTTTCCAGCTTCATAGGATAAATAAGAAATCAGAAAGTAGCACCCAATTCCAACCATTGCGGTAAGGTGGTCGTGTCACCGACAAAAATCGCACGCTAAACATTGCTCTACACTGAGTTAAAGCTTCTTCCTTCCTGGCACTTCTCTTATAAAGGAAGATATGGCATTGCTGGGTTCCACACACCCCAGTTAAAGTAACTTCCCTTATAACCAATTAATCAACATTTGTGATGAATAGGTGAGATTTATCCCTTTAAAGATGACAAATTCTCTCTCTCAATACTCTTTTAGCTTCAATCTTGGGCTTTAAACAAGACACAAACACTCTTTTAGCTTCAATCTTGGGCTTTAAACAAGACACAAATACCCGATTAGCTTCAATTTTGGGCTTTGAACAAGACACCAAATATATTTCCTCCCATAGAATAGGAGGAACTACGATTGCTTTGATTTCCCAATCTCTTTACGGGAATACGTAGGTGTAATACCCCAAATTTTGACCACTTAGATTTCCCATCATTATGAAAATCATCATCACAATATGGATGAACCATCATGCTTCATCAGTCTCCCCAAAGATGGGTGAGCATCCAATACAATCAAAATTAGGGTTTCAAGCCCTCTCTGAGTGCTTAGACAAAGGATCGATCAAGAAATGACATGATCTTCAACTTGTCTAATCTCTTACACATCCACAATGGATCAAAAAGGACTCCCACTTCAAGGATTAAGCACAAGGCTGCTCCCTTCTAGGTGGATCAAGTCTCAAGATCGACAGTGTCACCAAATTAGGGTTTTGGTCGACCAGGGCCTCCAGATGGAAATTTTCATCTGGGCACAAGGCAATGATCCAAAACATAACCTAATATACTTCATGGAACCTCATGAACCCATGCATCAAGTCAATTTTGCCTCAGGGAATGCATTCATCAAAAATCAGGAATTAGGGTTTCTTGACCCAATTCACCCCTAAGTTGACTTTTGGGACAAACCATGAGCCAAGACCTCAAGACATGATTTGAGGGTCTCTAATATACCATATTGATCCATTTGGAACAATGGATTAATCCAAGAAGCTTGAGCAACAAGTCTCAATTTCATCTGCACCACAATTAGGGTTTTAAGAGAAAAGTCAATTGTAACTTTGACTTTTGACCAGGACATGCTCCCAAGCCCTAGGACATACCTCAATATACCCCATGACACCCATGGAACATGTCCATCAAGTTTGATTTAGGTCAAGGACATGATTTCCTGAAGAATTGCACAGTTTAGAATTCATCTGATAAAAAGTCAACTGTGCACAAAAGTCAACTTTGACTTTTTGAGATTTTTCACCAAAATGGATTTTTAACCCTAAAATGATGTTAATGTATGATTTGAATCATCATTCATCAAGAAAAATCAAGAAAAGTGAGATAACTTGTAAAAGGGGTAACCATAAAACTTAGAAATTTTTCTAAGTTAAAAAATAAAGTGGCAAGGGTACCAAATTTGGAGGACCATAACTCCTAAACCACAAGGCCATTTTTTCTCATCCAAATATGGATTTGTAGCCCTCATTATCACCTACAAAAACTTCAACTACAAGTCATTCCAATTCATTAAGGATTTTGAGTTATGGAGTGATCAAAGTGGCTGAAAAGTGAAAATGTCACTTTTTCCAACACTTAGTGAAATTTTCACTAAGTCAGATTCTGCCTCACTTTTTGCCAAATGTAGGGGGATTTTTCACTTGGAATCAAAAGAGATCAAAGCCAAACTTGTTCAAACAGTTGTTGTATCATGTAAGAGCTTTCCAAAATGGCCAAGAACATTGCCAAATTCAACTTACACCATGAGATACAACATTGCCAAGTTGCCTTGCTGAAATCTGTCAAGGCAAGGTAAAATTTGCAACTTTGGTCGATTTGCCAAAATCAGCCAAATTCAATTGCTCCTATCCACTTGGACACCTCATAGGATTGAATCTAAAGGGGACAATTACTGAGCCAAGCCACCAAAGTCCATGGAACAAGAAATAGCATGTTGAACCTAGAATGGCCAAAATAGGGACAAAACTTCAAATTTGGAATGAGGCATTCAATGGAACCATCAAGGTGGCATGGACTGAGCCATTCTTATCTGAAATCAGTCAAGACTTATCCAAGACCAAGGGGACCATAGCTCTGTGCCCTAACCTCTAGTCAATGGCTAGAGGAGACTTGCATTTCCATTGGCCAACATTGAGGAAACACCTGCTGCAGTTGCCATTCACCGTGGATCCCAAAACAAACTTGCTCTACTATAAATAGAGCTCAATTGTGGTCAGTTTGAGTACACCAAAGCCATCAAACAGATGCTTTCCTCAAAATCTCTTCTTTCACTCCAATTTTGCCTTCTAAGGCAAGTCACTATCGGGTTTTGAGTTTGAGAGCAATTCCAATCAAACCAATCACTCACACACCTCACATACATCACATATGAGCTGATCAAACACTTAGATTACTTCTGAAACACCAATTTCACAAAATCAGCAGCTGGTTGCTCAAGGTTTTAACCAAAGTGCAGCTGAGGTACCACAAAATGATCCAGCCAATTTCAATCAAGTCCAACCATCCAAACACAATCCATAGGGTGTAGGGAAGCTGTTCAGATCATCACAACTCATCTGTAACACCTCCAAATCAAAAATCACTTTGAACTTGCTGTCACGACTTATAGGTAAGCACATACTTGGTCATCTCTCAATCTATGCATATTTCCTCGCACAATAATTTGGCCATATGTTCATAATCATGCATGGAATCTTTTCCCTCAATTAATTGCATTGTTTGAATCGTGTATCAAAAATCCTAGCTTTCATGCAGAAATTAGGGTTCTTGAGGTTTCTTCGTGATTTATTGTTATATGTTTAATTTAAATGAAATTAAAGTACATAGACATGATCGTGAGGTTGAGACGAGCATAATGATATGTGGATTGCATGATATAATCAAGTATTCATGGAGATTGGATGGAAAATGCAAATCTGAGAAACCAAGAACACGCGTGTGTTCTTCAGCTTGTTCTTGGCGCCATTTTTAGAAATTCAAATATTTGAATTTTGTGATTTTTGTTTAATTGATTCAAGAATTAATTTCTCTCTGAGTTTTAATGATTTTGAGTTGATTCTTTTTTTAATAATTCACAAAAATGTTAAAATATTTTATTTTCCCAAAAAATCCCAAAAATATTATTTATTTCATATAATTGATATTTTTGTAAAGAATTAATATTTTGATTATTTTTTACATTTTAAATATTTTTTATACATTGATTTTGCAACTTTTAATGCTTTCTAATTATTTTGTAGGTCAATACTTAATTTTTGAAGCATTAATCCAAGATCACAATTTGTTTTCCATGTGTTAAACAATTTTTGATCATTTTAATTGAATTTTTATTCAATTAAATACATTTTGAAAACAAATTAGGGTTTTTGGATTAATTCAACCCTCATAAATCATTTTCAAAACTTTTTGGGCCTCTTGAGAGAGTGTAAGACCCATCCCCCCTTGTACAAAAACTCTTGGGCCTCACTCATTGTATAAGTCCCTCTGTACAAGTAAACAGCGCGATCGTCGCCCGTTTAAAAATAAAAAATCATCTGGGCCTCTCCTTGAGCTATAAGACCCATTTAAAACACTTTGGGCCTCTATTAGAGTGTAAGACCCAATCCCCCTTTTAACCAAAACATTTTGGGCCTCACTTATTGTATAAGTCCCCCCGCGTTAAAAGAAAACCTCGGCGCGATCGCCATTTTTAAACGAAAAATCATTTGGGCCTACCCTCGTGTTATAAGCCCCACTCTTTTTCTTTAAACCTTTTTGGGCCTCTTGAGAGAGTGTAAGACCCATCCCTTTGTACAGAAAACCATTTTTGGGCCCCAGACACTTGTATAAGTCCCGCTGTACAAAGTCAAACAGTGCGCTCACTGATAAAACCCTGGGCCTCTCCTTGAGTTGTAAGCCCCAAATCTTTCTTTTTCAAAGCACTTTCTCCTTTGATTTTGAATATACTGTTGTTTTCAATCTTTCTTTGTTGAACAACTAACCAAACAGCATGGAAGCACTACAACCGAGTAAGTGGTTATCGCTTTCGTTTACTGCTTTCATATTATAAACTGTATTGTGGGGCTGCTCACTGTAAGTCTCCTTTCATAAACTCATATCTACTGTGTAATAATAGTATAGATATTTCGAGTTTCCCCGGCAACTACGTCTAGAACTAGGTGACGCCGTTTCATTTATTCGTAGAAATAGACGCCTAGATCCCCAATAGGAGCACCAGATACAGTCTTCTCTTCGGCTGTCCTCCTTAGGAATCGTCAAGAAGCTCTACTCCCCAAGATGAATGTATTCTCCGTGAATGGCATCTTTGAGTTTCTTCCAAATTCTCGAACTTTCCTGACTTGATCTATTCCTTGTGGATAGCTTGCCTTGAATGTCTCGGGGTTTGGGTACCCACTACGGTCATAATCTTGGACCTTAACTAAGGAACCCTCTTTAAAAACTAAAAGTCGCTGGATAGTAAACCTCGCATGTTTACTAGTGGTTTTTATCTTTAAAAGAGTTATCTCTCCTAATGGAAAGGAGATGATAGACCCACGGGCTTCTTAAAAGCATCGGCCTCCTCTTGGGCATTATTCAAGGACCCTACGGCTTCTTAGAAGTATTCACAACCTCCTCTTAGGCTTTGTATAATGATCTCTTCCTCCGGGAATGATAGCCTCCTCTTGGGCTTCGTACAAGGACCCGTCGGCTTCTTAAAAGTTTCCAGCCTCCTCTTGGGCTTCGTACAAATTGTCCCGATGACCTCCTAGAGGTATAGGAACAGAACCTAGTCATCCTCATAGAGCAGTCCTTTCAAAGAGTCTACTACTATTTCTCAAAGCATAGTACAAAAGATAAAACTCTAGACACGGACAGTCTAACTTCCTTGAGTCTCAAAGACATTCTCAAGTGACCCCTTCGTTAAATACGAAGGAAACCCGTAGACTCGGACAGTCTCAATACCCTTTGGATTTCCCGCTTCCTTAAAGAACGGGAACAACCCGAATCCTTGAATCAAATCCTTGAGTACAGTGATGCTCATATAAGAACTGATTTTCTCTTTCAAAATCAGTATATTGGACCTGTCACTCAACTGAAACAGTTACTCTAGCCTCCTCTTGGGCTTTGTACAATGATTCTCCCCAGCGGAGTCAAACAACGTTTTAGCCTCTCTCTCGGGCTTCGTACGACACAAATAAAGACTCCCTTGTTGAGTCAAACAAACAATAGCCTCCATCTCGGGCTTCGTACGAGACACAAAGACTCCATCGTCGGGTCAAAAACTTTTAACCTCTCTCTCGGGCTTTGTACGAGACACAAAATAGCCTCCTCTTAGGCTTTGTATAATGATTTTCCTAGCGGAAATTAGCCTCTTCTTAGGCTTTGTATAAGAAAACCACTGGTTGATCCAATTAACCTTTTAGCATCAAAGTTTTGCCTCGTTCACAGTACACAAACATCAACAACTCCTTTCCCTTCATCTAATCGCTGTAAGCGGCAAGCCTCTGGATCATCTATATCCACGCCACTGTCCCTCTTTTAGCATGAGAAATTCCTAAGGAAAGATGGCATTGCTCTACACTGAGTTAAAGTCTTCTCCTTCAGGTTAAAACCCTTTCTTCGGAAATTATGGCATTGCTCGGATCCGCGTATCCCAGTTAAAGTAATTCTCCTTCTCCCCTCTTTAGAGATGACAAATTCTCTCTAAAGTCGAGGTCTTTCAGCTTCACGTCTTGGGCTTGGAACAAGACACAAATAGACCTTTCAGCTTCACATCTTGGGCTTTGAACAAGATACAAATCACCTTTCGCTTCACGTCTTGGGCTTTGAACAAGACACCAAACACCCATTTCCTCCCATAGAATAGGAGGAACTATGAACGCTCTGATTTCCCTGTTTCGGTAAACGGGAATACGTAGGCATAAGATCGAAAGAAAGATCTTAGCGAGCGCAATCAACAAAAAACCCAAATCCCATATCTCCATCAATCAAAAGCAGTAATTCAAAAGCATCAGTCCTAACATCCTAATCCTTGTTCCCCGCCAGAAACCTTCTGCCCAGGTAAAAAAGAAAGAAAACACTATTGGCGAAAATACAAATAACCAGTACAAAGGCCCCCCACATTGATAGCATCCGCAACCTAACAGACCGCTGTTTAAACTCAGTATGCAAGCAGGGTTAATTGGAGACATCTATTTCCCTTCCTTATTCAGCTCACAATAGGATAAAAAATGAATCGACCTGTAGTTAAAGCTCAAACCGCAGAGAGCGGCCAGCGCTTAAGAACCGCATCCAAAATCGCTCGCTACAGAAAAGTGGCGCCCACCGTGGGGCCTATCTCTTCAGCTTCTTTCCTTTTTCCTCCTTTTCACCTCTTTGGTTGATACCACAGACTGGGGCTTCCGCCGGGGAACCCATTTTCTGTCAGGAACCTAGGAATCATAGCTTTATAAGTCTAGGATGTTTAGGACAAATATATATACTGCTTTTCCTAATTGCTATACGTGTTTATTTTTCTGCTAATGGGAATGCGGGTGATGCCGTATGTGGAAAGATTGAGTATACACTTAAGATAAGTGATGGCGACGGGGTCGACCATCAACCTCAGTGGAGGCTGACCAACGCAACCCATTCACTCTTCTAGCCAATGGGCCGGTTGTTAAGTCTGAGAAGCTGAGGAGCCAAACCCTTTCGTAGTGCGGAAACTATCGGAAATAGTTGTTACGCGATACTACCCTCATTTGAGGCTGGTGATCTATTCTCGGTGAATGGCACTTACTCTAAGATTGCTTTACAACTCGCTGGCGATCCGCTTGTTGTCTTGCTTTCCTGGGAGGAGCTGATGATAATGAGTACAGGTACAAAAATCACCCTAGTATAAACCTTTGGGGATGGGTAGAGCCTTGACTTCATGACAACGACCCTTTGACCCCATGTTTTTTCCATGTTTTTGTGTGCTGCATTCATGCATCCATTTAATAAAACATTAAAACATTCAAAAAACTTTCTCTTCTAGTCTCTCTGTTTTTCAAATTAAACTAAGACTGTGATTGCAAATATCAGAGAAAAAGATTGCATTAATGGATTTCGGTAGAAGGAGAACTCGCCAGTATACCTTCAAGGTTCCAAAACTAGGGGATTTGAGAAAGTTAGCAAGGATGATCGTTAACCCAGAGGCTTTCAGAGCCAAGCACGGTGGTTTGCTACCACTGTTAAGAGTCCATGTGATTAAGGGGATCATGGACGCACTCATTCAATTCTACAATCCAGTTTATCACTGTTTCACATTCCCGGATTACCAGCTATCACCAACGCTGGAGGAGTATTCTCATCTGACTGATTTACATATCACTGATCGAGCTCCATTTTCTGGACTGGAAGAAATTCCAAAGAATCAGACTATTGCAATAGCAATTCATTTGGACGAGTCTGAGGTCAGGACTCACATGACCACTAAGGGTGGCATCCAAGGTTTGCCAGCCCAGTTCTTGACAAAAAAGGCTCTATACTTCGCTAGTATAGGGAACGGGGCTGCTTTTGAAAGCATCTTTGTCTTGCTCACCTACGGGTTATTTTTGTTTCCCAACATCAATAACTTCGTCGATATCAACGCTATTAAGGTTTTTCTCATTGGAAACCCTGTGCCGACTTTGCTCGCAGACGCGTATCATTCTGTACACTTGGGAAATTTGTACAGCGGAGGAGAGATCACATGCTGTGTACCTTTGCTTTACAAATGGTTTATCTCTCACTTGCCCAAGTCTGCTGCTTTTTGGGATTGCAAGAGTGTCTTACGTTGGTCGCAGAAGATCATGTCTCTCACCAATTCCGATATAGATTGGTGTAATAGGATTTACGAGGGAATCAGAATCATTGACCGTTGTGGAAACTTCCCCAGCGTACCCCTCATAGGAACTAAAGGAGGAATCAACTATCATCCGATATTGGTTCTTCGTCAATTTGGATACCCGATGAGACACATCCCACTGGGTGTTCATCTGGAAGGTCTTTTCTTCAAAGAAGGAGAAAATGACAGAGCACTAAAGATGGAAATAGTTCAAGCTTGGAAACAGGTTCATAAGAAAGGACGAGAGTCTCTGGGAAAACCGGACTGTGTCTCGGTGGAGCCTTATCTCCATTGGGTACAAACTAGAGCTCTCAAGCTAAAGATGCCTTATCCTCGTTACGGAATTCTTCCACCGAGGGAAACTGTCATGTACTTCATGACGGAAACTGAAAAGCTTCAGGTTACTCTCAACAAAGTTCAAAAGGAAAGAAGATCTTGGAAGAACAAGTACCGCACCCTCGACGTAGAGTGCATCAAAATACAGCAATTACTGAAAGAGAAAGACGCTCTGATTGGAATTTTGGAGCAACATGCTGTAGAGAATCAAGATGACCAAAGGAATTTGCTCGCTCCTTTCACCTGGCAAAGGAATGACAACCCGACAACGGCCCAAGCGCCCCCGTCAAAGAAGAGGACTCGGGACCCATTAGTTTAGGTTTCTGTTTCTGCACTTTGTAATCTACTGTATTTCCATTTCTGTAATCCTTTGGAATTCAATAAAAAGGGGTTTCCCCACTGTTTGATATTTGCAATCTAATTGTCGAAGTTTATTTTGATTAAACAAAAAAACAATAATTAATATAATCATTGCATTCATCATTCTCACATCGCGTATTCTTCTTACCTACGAATCTCACGTTTGTGTCTCGATTCTAGAGTCAAACTGTCTCATTCGTATAATACTCGGGCCAATCGTCAGAAAAAGATGGATGATCTTGAGGAAGAAAACAGAGAGTTGAAAGAAGAGATCGACGCTCTGAGAGAGGATATGAGAAAGCTTCGTAACGACATGCAAGCCATGGCAGAAGCTCAGCTACAAAGAACTGTGATCTCAGAGATCACCTCAACGCCCATCATAGAAAAGTATGATCCTAGGTATCAGATGCCGAAAGATCGTCCTTGGGGCATGCCTGTTAACTATATCCCGGAAGGATATGTTCCGCCGATCACTGAAGATCAGGGAATCGCAACAGAATCCGCTGGACCTGAAGGTTACAAACTTCGGGAAAGCGAAGATGCCAGGGGCATACTCAAGACTCCTGAAGGTTACAAACTTTGGGAGGTGCCAAGACTTACTGCCGTAGTCACGGTACCACCCCCTGTGGTGCACACTGTCCCGGAAGGACAGATTCCACAGACACCTTCTGGTAAGAAGGAAACTATGTTTGACAGAATGGATGAATTCTAGGAACAGTTCTTGGAAATGCAGAAAGAACTGCAAGCCATTCACGGTCAGGATCTATTTGGAAAGGACGCCGCAGACCTCTGTTTGGTCCCAAATGTGAAAGTCCCACACAAGTTCCAAGTGCCCGACTTTGAAAAATACAAGGGTAACTCTTGCCCTCAAAGCCATCTGGTGATGTACGCTCGGCGGATGTCATCTCAGACGGAGAATCAGGAACTGCTGATTCATTACTTCCAGGATAGTTTAACCGGTGCCGCACTCAAATGGTACATGGGTTTAAACCGTTCTACGATCAGTACATTCAGAGATCTTGGTACTGCCTTCGTCCAACAATACAAGTACAATTTGGACATGGCACCCGACAGAGATCAACTCAAATCAATGTCGCAAAAGGACAAGGAAACCTTTGAGGAGTATGCTCAAAGGTGGCATGAAATTGCCGCTCAAATTTGTCCACCTCTTGAGGAAAAAGAGATGACAAAAATCTTCTTAAAGACCTTAAGCTCATTTTACTATGACCGAATGATTGCCAGTGCACCCAGTGATTTCACCGAAATGGTCGGCATGGGTGTACGTCTTGAGGAAGCCGTTCGAGAAGGACGTTTGGTAAAAGACACTGGATCAACGAGCGGTACTAAAAAATACAGTAGTGCTCTCCCTAAGAAAAAAGAGCAAGATATTGGGAATATCTCTCTCGAAAAGCAAAGGCGACGTTATCAGTCAGTAGCAGCTATTACTCCTGCTATCGGCCCCGCGCCTGTTCCTACGTATCAACCTCAGGTTGCGCAGAGCCAACCTGATCAGCAAAGGACACAACAGCCTCTTCAGCAGGCTCGTCCTCCATATAACAACAACCGTACAACACGGCCACCAGGATTTGATCCTATACCCGTAACGTACGCAGAGTTGTTTCCGTTACTGCTGGCTAAGGGGCACATTCAGACTAAGTCTCCCCTTTCAGTTCCAGAAAATCTGCCTTTTTGGTTTAAAGCGGATCAAACATGCCCTTATCATCAAGGAGGTTCAGGGCATAACATTGAGACTTGTCTCAATTTCAAATCCGACGTGCAAAAGCTTGTTAGGAGCGGGCTCTTATCTTTCAAAGATACGAATCCTAATGTTCTTACGAATCCGCTGCCTCAACATGAGAAAGCTGCAGTCAATCTGATTGAGAAAGAGACTAACAATGTCTATCAAATTCATGATGTACTCTTGTTGAAAACCAATCTGGTCAAGATGCATTGTAGACAGAGTGGATATGGCCATGTGCCACCTCATAATTATCACCAGTGTGATATCTGCTTTAAAGACAACCAGGGATGTTCTATGGTGCAAGCAGCTCTACAGGAACAAATGGATCTTGGATGGATCCAAGAGCACCGAGTTCGTGGAGTTAACATGGTTTACACGAATTCCAACATCATTCAAAACCATGACATCCGTGCGATGAATGTCAACTTGGTGGCGATGCACTCAAGGCAAAGCCAGTATCATAATCTGCCGTGACATGATTACAGTTCCTGTCTGACTTGCTCGGTAAACAAACAGGGATGCTCTTTCATACAAGAGGCCCTCCAGCGTCAGATGGATCTTGGATGGATCCAAGACTACCATGATAGGAACTCCTATCAAATCAACATGGTTCAGATCTTTGACATTCGCGTGATGAATACCAACCTGGTAGAGTTACATGCTGAGCAGGTCCGACTCGAATTCTTAATATCACATGATTATCAAAACTGTAAAGCAGGTTGTGAAAACGATCGAGGTTATACCCTTTTCCAGGAGGCACTTCAGCACTTGTTAAATCACTGGTGGATGCCAATCTATATGGACGAAGATACTCAGCAGATTAGTATCAATCACAGGAATCCTACTTGTCGTCAAAGTCAGGATGTCCGATCAATGGAAGATAACCTAGTGAGGTTGCATTGTATTCAAAGTGGGCGTGGCCAGGTGCCACCACGCAACTATGACAGTTGCAGCGTCTGTTCGGAAAGTAGCCAAGGGTGTTACCTTGTGAGAGCAGCTCTTCAGGGTCAGGTCGATCATGGAGAAATTCGTCCATATCCAGGTTCAGGACCCATCATTTGGTCGCCAAACTACCTTGCCGAGCAAGTTGAGGATGTTGTCACCATCTCTGGTCGTCACCAGACCAGGGATGTTTTTGCCATCGTCCCTCTATTTGATGAATTTAAAGTTCCCAACCAGGAACGGATCGAGATTACTTACGATGGTCAGAAAAATCAGAAGGTTCCCATAGTCATCTATCTACCGGGGCCACTACCGTATGAATCAGCTAAGGCAATCCCTTACAAATACGGTACAACAATAATCGAGAATGGAAAGGAAATTCCATTACCCTCCGTCGTGAATATTGCAGACATCAGTCGTGTAACACGGAGCGGTCGAATCTTCAACCGAGGGGTTGGAGAATCCAACAAAGAAAAGGAACTTCAGGCAGAAATTCCTGATCCACTAGTCGGTCAATCTAGTAATCCCAACTTTTCAAAAGACAAAGATGAGATGCTAAAGCTCATCCAAAGGAGTGAATACAACATTGTCGATCAACTGTTACAAACTCCTTCAAAGATCTCGGTATTATCACTGTTACTCAGTTCAGAAGCCCACAGGGAGGCTCTACAGAAAGTCTTGGAGCAAGCCTTTGTGGAACAGGATGTAACGATCAGACAGTTCGATAGTATTGTCTCTAACATCACTTCCTGCAATAATTTGGGATTTAGTGATGAGGAATTACCCGAAGAGGGTCGCCGTCATAACATGGCGCTCAACATTACAATTAACTGCCAGGACGATGCTTTAGCCAACGTACTGGTAGACACAGGGTCAGCCCTGAATGTTATGCCGAAGACCACTTTGATGCAATTATCATTCAAGGGCCCTCCGATGAGAGTCAGCGAGGTCGCCGTCAAAGCGTTCGACGGATCCAGAAAAATGGTTATCGGCGAAGTTGATCTTCCTATAACTATTGGTCCTCACACTTTCCAAGTCACTTTCCAGGTCATGGACATCCGGGCAACATACAGTTGTTTATTAGGAAGACCTTGGATACATCAGGCTGGAGCGGTTACTTCAACCCTCCACCAAAAGCTAAATTTCGTCAAGAACGATCAACTTGTCAAGGTTTGTGGGGAACAAGCCTTGCTTGTGAGCAACTTATCATCATCTACTTGTGTGGAACCCGAGGAGGTTATTGGAACTCAGTTCCAAGCGCTATCGGTGAGCAAGGGCGATCAGTTCAAAGAAGGAACTTCAATTTCTTCATACAAAGATGCTATCAAAGCGGTCGAGAGTACCGATACGACAGGATGGGGACGGCTTGTCATTCCTATTGACAATAAAACAAAGAAGGGTCTTGGTTTTTCTGCAACCTGTACCCAGACAGCCGCCAACGATGAAAGTCTTCATCCCCTTCAAAACTTCTTCCACAGTGGAGGTTTTCTTCACCCAGTGTCGCAGATAGTTCATGCTATCAATGAGGAAGATCCCTCTGACACAGATGAAGAATAGAAGTCCTACCTTAACAAGGACGGCTATATGTCTCAGGAAGAGGTGCCTATGCCTTTTTGCTTTCCTACAGAAAGTTCGAGATTTATACCAAGATCAGATGTCGAAATGATCTACGGAGATTGTGATCCGGAAGGATGCCGTGCTCCGCCAAATTCATTAAAGGAAGACACTCTGATGAAAGACAACTTTGATCACAATTACTATGGCCCGATGGATGGCCTGCCAATGTGGCAGCCTTACCTAGGAGACTTGGGGCAAGAAAGTCAGCCGAACAATGAAACTCAGCTGAGCGTCAATGAACAGAATACCTGTATCCCCACCATGTCATGGGATCAACACTCAGGTCATTCAGAAACTACTCAACATGAAGATGAATTCGCAACGTTTGCAGGACTAGAATTCATCAACTATGCTTTTCCTGAGGTCAACGTCATCGAGAGGGATGACTCCTCCAGCTCCAAAAAAGTGTGGGACACCTTGGGACAACCAAGTGGAAAATACGACTTTATGGTCAAGTACACTGCTCCCGAAAGCTCTCGTATCAGATTCGAAGATATCCAGCCAACTGGATGGGGAGATACAGCTGAGAGCACTAATGCTATGCAAAATACAACTGAGGAATTCTCCTACGACAATTCTGCCTGGGAAACAGATTCCAATGATCCTGCTCCACCAGAAATCAGCGTCATTTCTAAAGACAAATCAAGGAAGGTGCCAGACTTTGTGATTCACCGAGGAGTTCGCCGCCAATGGGTTGCTGTCGATGTTCCGAAGGTCGTTCGCCAGTCAAAGTAATTGCCATCTTTAAGCCTTTCACCCTGCCCAGGTGAAACGGATGTTTTAATAGGGCTCGCTTTCTGTAAAATTTCCCTCTTCGCTTTGCCCGAAGCGAGTGAGTTTTGTTTTATAGGGCTGTAGTTTCAAGATTTGACTTGTGCATTAATAAAATAACGTCGTTCTATAATTTCCGCATTATTGCTGTTTTCTCTTTTTGCTTTTTCTCAGAAAATGGTAATCCTAAAAAACATTCAATAATAAAAACAAGCAGTAAAATCAAAACACTGCACACACTTACATTTTCTCTATCTCTTCTAAACACGAATCATCACGTCATGCAGATTGCTTGTTTTAAACCCCGTTGAAACATACGATCCGATGCCTTCTTCCAACTTTGAGTTCCCGGTATTCGAGGCTGAAGAAGAAGTTGACAACAAAATTCCAGAAGAGATCTCCCGACTACTCAGACAAGAGGAAAGGTCCATTGAACCTCACAAAGAGCTGTTGGAAACGATAAACTTGGGTTCAGAAAAAGAGAGAAAAGAAATCAGGATCGGAGCACTGCTCAGTCCAACTGCCAGAGAAGATCTGATAAAGCTTCTCAAAGAATTTCCTGATGTATTTGCTTGGTCCTATCAGGATATGCCAGGGTTGGATACCAGCATCGTGGAACATCACTTACCGTTAAGATCAGAATGTCCGCCAGTAAAGCAAAGGTTGAGACGCACTCACCCGGACATGGCCATCAAAATCAAGGAGGAGGTACAAAAACAGATCGACGCGGGTTTCCTCGCTACATCTGAATATCCTCAATGGTTAGCCAACATCGTACCCATTCCCAAAAAGGATGGAAAGGTCAGAATGTGTGTTGATTACAGAGATCTAAACAAGGCAAGTCCAAAGGACGACTTTCCTTTACCACACATTGACATGCTGGTTGACAGCACAGCAAAGTTCAAAGTATTCTCCTTCATGGATGGATTCTCGGGCTATAACCAGATCAAAATGGCGCCGAAAGACATGGAGAAAACTTCGTTCATTACCCCATGGGGTACCTTTTGTTACAAGGTAATGCCGTTCGGTTTGAAGAATGCCGGGGCAACCTATCAAAGGGCCATGACTACTCTGTTTCATGACATGATACACAAAGAAATCGAGGTATATGTCGATGATTTGATTGCAAAATCAAGAACAGAGGATGAGCACGTTGAACATCTGTCAAAATTGTTCGAACGTCTAAGAAAATTCAAGCTCCGCTTGAATCCCAACAAGTGCACCTTCGGTGTCCGTTCAGGGAAATTACTAGGGTTCATCGTCAGCCAGAAAGGAATTGAAGTTGATCCTGACAAGGTCAAGGCCATTCAAGAAATGCCTTCTCCGAAAACTGAAAAACAAGTCAGAGGATTCCTGGGACGTTTGAACTACATCTCCAGATTCATATTCCTTATGACCGCGACATGCGCGCCGATTTTCAAATTACTCAAAAAGAACCAGGATTGCGTTTGGTCAGAAGATTGCCAAAGCGCCTTCGACAGTATCAAGGAATATCTGTTGAATCCTCCGATTCTATCACCTCCAGTGGAAGGGAGACCACTGATCATTTACCTCACAGTCCTAGAGGACTCAATGGGATGTGTACTTGGCCAAAAAAATGAAACTAAACGGAAAGAGTCTGCCATCTACTATCTAAGCAAGAAATTCATCGACTGCGAGACTCGGTACACAATGCTTGAGAAAACTTGTTGCGCTTTGGCTTGGGCAGCCAAACGTCTTCGCCAGTACATGATTCGTCATACTACTTGGTTGGTCTCCGAAATGGATCCAATCAAGTACGTTTTCGAAAAACCTGCTCTCACGGGAAGGATTGCCCGTTGGCAGATATTACTATCAGAATATGACATAGAGTACCATGCTCAGAAAGCCGTTAAAGGAAGTATTTTAGCCGATCATTTGGTCCATCAACCGATTGACGATCAAGAATCAATCGGGTTTGACTTCCCAGACGAAGATGTCATGTATCTAAAGATGAAAGATTGCGATGAACCGCTACCCAGTGAAGGGCCAGAACCAGGTTCCCAGTGGGGACTTATCTTTGATGGAGCAGTCAATCATTATGGAAACGGAATTGGGGCAATCATTGTTACCCCTCAGGGTTCCCACATTCCTTTCACTGCCAGACTTACGTTCAAATGTACGAACAACGAGGCCGAATACGAAGCATGTATCATGGGTCTCGAAGAAGCGATTGATTTAAGGATCAAAAACTTGGACGTATATGGCGATTCAGCCCTGGTTATTAACCAGATAAAAGGAGATTGGAACACATACCAATCAGGATTGATTCCTTACAAAGACTATGCAAGGAGGTTGTTACCCTTCTTCAACAGAGTTGACTTTCATCACATCCCTCGTGATGAGAATCACATGGCTGATGCATTAGCCACTCTCTCTTCCATGATTAGTGTAGGTCGATGGAATGACATACCTAAGATCGACATAATGCGCCTTGAACGGCCCGCTTACGTCTTCACGATTGAAGCAGTCATAGATGACAGACCTTGGTATCACGATATCAAATGCTTCCTTCAGAAACAAGAGTACCCATCTGGGGCACTCAGAAAAGACAGGAAAACCCTCAGAAGATTGGCTGGAAACTTCTTCCTGAGCGGTGACACTCTTTATAAGAGAAATTTTGACATGGTCTTGCTCCGATGCGTTGACAGACCTGAAGCAGACATTCTTATGAAAGAAATTCATGAAGGATCCTTTGGCACTCATGCCAACGGACACACAATGGCGAGAAAAATTTTGAGAGCAGGGTATTACTGGTTGACCATGGAATCCGACTGCTATAAGTACATAAGGAGGTGTCACAAGTGTCAGATATACTCCGACAAAATTCATGTACCGCCATCACATCTCAAAGTTCTCTCTTCCCCGTGGCCTTTTTCCATATGGGGAATCGACATGATTGGCTTGATTGAGCCCAAGGCTTCAAACGGACATCGGTTCATCCTGGTAGCCATTGACTACTTCACCAAGTGGGTCGAAGCAGCGTCATTCACTAATGTAACCCGACAAGTGGTGGTCCGATTTATCAAAAACAATATCATCTGCCGTTATGGTGTTCCAAGCGAGATCATTACTGATAATGGATCTAACTTGAACAATAAGATGATGAAGGAGTTGTGCGCAGAGTTCAAGATCGAACACCATAGCTCATCTCCCTACCGACCCAAGATGAACGGAGCGGTAGAAGCGGCTAACAAGAACATCAAGAAGATCGTTCAAAAGATGGTTGTAACCTATAAAGATTGGCACGAGATGCTACCCTTTGCTCTTCATGGTTATCGCACATCTGTCCGTACTTCAACAGGGGCAACCCCTTTCTCTCTAGTATATGGCATGGAAGCAGTGCTCCCCATAGAAGTAGAGATCCCATCAATCCGGGTATTGATGGAAGCTAAGCTCACCGAAGCTGAATGGTGTCAAAGTCGACACGACGAACTGAACCTAATCGAAGAAAAGAGAATAACGGCACTATGCCACGGTCAGTTGTATCAACAGAGAATGAAGAGGGCGTTTGACAAAAAGGTCCGACCTCGTGTCTTCAGGAAAGGAGACCTTGTGCTCAAGAAGATACAATCATTTCTCACTGATTCTCGGGGCAAATGGACCCCAAATTATGATGGCCCCTATGTGGTCACGAAAGCTTTCTCAGGCGGCGCCTTGAGACTTGCAACCATGGACGGAGAGGAATTTGCCTACCCCACGAATGTTGATGTAGTCAAGAAATACTTCGCCTAAAACTAAAAAAAAAAAAAAAATGTCTCGGTGGATTGAAAACCCGAAAGGGCAGTCCAAGCAAAAGTTAGAGACATGAAAAAAAATCATCCCGATGGATTGGAAATCTCATAGTACAATCCAGGGAATAGTTAGGGATAATGGCAAGTAACTATGTTCAACAGAGGCAAGTCCCTCGGCAGCAGTTACACCATCCATCGGAGGAAAACTCCAGTCAAAGGTCATCTTCGACGGAAGCTCAGGATGTCCCGAACTCAAAGTTGGTAGAAGGATAGTGGTCATTATGTTTCAACGTAGCCCTTTTCCCTGTAAATTACCATTTTCAAACTTTGTATATACTCTTTGGAATCACGCGTTTGGCTGATCTCCATCTTATCAATAAAATTTGAGCCTTTGTGCTTTTGTTTGTAATTCTTTACTTGTTTTAGCTTTACAGAACGACGTTGTTTAAACTTAATCAGCGATTCTTGAAATAAAACAAAAAATAAATTTACTTGTTAAACTTTTTCTGCTTTTAAACTAAAGATGGCATTTCTTTTGACTGTTGAACATCAGAAGAACATCGATCGCTTCTCCCGAAGTAAGCGAACTTCAAAGTGCAGAATCAAAGTACTCCTTCTAGACCAGTACGCCTGAATGAAGGATCAATAATGTCAGAGACCTTGTTTCGTCTGACACACCTCAGCCGAGTTCTCATCTCCTAATCCCGATCAACATAGCTCCCAACGGGACTATCTCTCCTAAGCAAGGTGGAATTGCTATTTTGAACCAACGGTATTTCTTCGCCCCGCGATGGCCGAGTATCCAATTGTGTTCATCCATTAGTCTGTATGTCGCGTCTGTTTTGTCAGCATATACATACGTACTTCATGCATTTTTTATTTGCATTTACATTTCATATTGCATCGTTATCACTCTAGCCGGTCTTGTCCCCTAGTGATAAACGGTTTTCTCAATCGAGTTTGTCAGTTCTTTCCTCGTCAGGAAGTGTTGCGTCTGCACAATCTCGCCACCAGTGTATCTTTAGATCAGAGTTGGCACTTGGCCACTTTGATAATTTGAACCTCTGAAAGATCAGAGAACCTTTAATAAACATCACTTTTCGCCATTGAAGATGATATCCTTGCTTTCCCGGATTAAGGAAAATCCGCAGAGAAAGCCTCGTGATCAGAGATTCGGCAGCACGCCAGTTTTGCTCCAAAAAACCACTGATGAAAAGGTCATTGGCACCTCAAAATTGGATCCCATCATATGGCATTTCTCCGGGAAGATCCCGAGAAAAGTATGATGTAACCCCAAACGAAAACAGTCTCTCAAGAGACTCGCTTTCCCCAGTAGAAACAAATGGCGTCTCCAACAGAGAAGTTTGTACAACTCTACAACTCAGACGACTGGGTTTCCCAGCAAGTCTGACATCAAAAAATTTTCCACTCAAATGGCATCTCCCCAGGAAAATTCGGCGAGAAGTTTGAGGAAAACCGCTACAAATAGCGTCCCTTATCAAGAAAGTTTATTGACAAAAGAAACTGAGACCAGTTCCTTGGTAGGAAACCAGGATCGAGGGGAAGTTTAATCGCCATCATCCCTCTACTTGATGAATCAAGAGTTCCTAACCAGGAACTGATTGAGATTACTTACGATGGTCAGAAAAAATCAGAAGGCTCCCATAGTCATCTATCTACCAGGACCATTACCGTATGAATCAACTAAGGCTATCCCTTACAAATACGGTGCAACAACAAGTGAGAATGGAAAGGAAATTCCATTACCCTCCGTCGGGAATATTGCAGACATCAGTCGAGTAACACGGAGTGGTAGAATCTTCAAACCGAGGGGTTGGAGAACCTATCAAAGAAAGGGAACCTCCGACAGAAATTCCCAATCCACCAGTCGGTCAATCTAGTAATCCAGACCTTTCGAAAAACGATGATGAGATGCTGAAGCTCATCCAGAGGAGTGAATACAACATTGTTGATCAACTGTTACAGACTCCTTCAAAGATCTCGGTGTTATCACTATTACTTAGTTCATAAGCGCACAGGGAGGCTCTATAGAAAGTCTTGGAGCAAGCTGTAATACCCCAAATTTTGACCACTAAAGTTTCCCATCATTGTGCAAATCATCATCACAATATGGATGAATCATCATGCCTCATCAAATGCCTCAAGGGTTGTTGAGCATTCACTACAATCAAAATTAGGGTTTTAGGCCCTCTCAGAGCTCTTAGACAAAGGATCAATCAAGAAATGACATGATCTTCAACTTGTCTAGCCTCTAACATATCTACAATGGATCAAGAGGACTCCCACTTTAAGGATTAAGCACAAGGCTGCTCCCTTCTAGGTGGATCAAGTCTCAAGATCGACAGTGTCACCAAATTAGGGTTTTGGTCGACCAGGGCCTCCAGATGGAAATTTTCATCTGGGCATAAGGCAATGATCCAAAACATAACCTAATATACTTCATGGAACCTCATGAACCCATGCATCAAGTCAATTTTGCCTCAGGGGATGCATTCATCAAAAATCAGGAATTAGGGTTTCTTGACCTAATTCACCCTTAAGTTGACTTTTGGGACAAACCATGAGCCAAGACCTCAAGACATGATTTGAGGGTCTCTAATATACCATATTGATCCATTTGGAACAATGGATTAATCCAAGAAGCTTGAGCAACAAGTCTCAATTTCATCTGCACCACAATTAGGGTTTTAAGAGAAAAGTCAACTGTAACTTTGACTTTTGACCAGGACATGCTCCCAAGCCCTAGGACATACCTCAATATACCTCATGACACCCATGGAACATGTCCATCAAGTTTGATTTAGGTCAAGGACATGATTTCCTGAAGAATTGCACAGTTTGGAATTCATCTGATAAAAAGTCAACTGTGCACAAAAGTCAACTTTGACTTTTTGAGATTTTTCACCAAAATGGTTTTTTAACCCTAAAATGATGTTGATGTATGATTTGAATCATCATTCATCAAGAAAAATCAAGAAAAGTGAGATAACTTGTAAAAGGGGTAACCATAAAACTTAGAAATTTTTCTAAGTTAAAAAATAAAGTGGCAAGGGTACCAACTTTGGAGGACCATAACTCCTAAACCACAAGGCCATTTTTTCTCATCCAAATATGGATTTGTAGCCCTCATTATCACCTACAAAAACTTCAACTACAAGTCATTCCAATTCATTAAGGATTTTGAGTTATGGAGTGATCAAAGTGGCTGAAAAGTGAAAATGTCACTTTTTCCAACACTTAGTGAAATTTTCACTAATCAGATTCTGCCTCACTTTTTGCCAAATGTAGGGGGATTTTTCACTTGGAATCAAAAGAGATCAAAGCCAAACTTGTTCAAACAGTTGTTGTATCATGTAAGAGCTTTCCAAAATGGCCAAGAACATTGCCAAATTCAACTTACACCATGAGATACAACATTGCCAAGTTGCCTTGCTGAAATCTGTCAAGGCAAGGCAGAATTTGCAACTTTGGTCGATTTGCCAAAATCAGCCAAATTCAATTGCTCCTATCCACTTGGACACCTCAGAGGATTGAATCTAAAGGGGACAATCACTGAGCCAAGCCTCCAAAGTTCATGGAACAAGAAATAGCATGTTGAACCTAGAATGGCCAAAATAGGGACAAAACTTCAAATTTGGAATGAGGCATTCAATGGAACCATCAAGGTGGCATGGACTGAGCCATTCTCATCTGAAATCAGTCAAGACTTATCCAAGACCAAGGGGACCATAGCTCTGTGCCCTAACCTCTAGTCAATGGCTAGAGGAGACTTGCATTTCCATTGGCCAACATTGAGGAAACACCTGCTGCAGTTGCCATTCACTGTGGATCCCAAAACAAACTTGCTCTACTATAAATAGAGCTCAATTGTGGTCAGTTTGAGTACACCAAAGCCATCAAACAGATGCTTTCCTCAAAATCTCTTCTTTCACTCCAATTTTGCCTTCTAAGGCAAGTCACTATCGGGTTTTGAGTTTAAGACCAATTCCAATCAAACCAATCACTCACACACCTCACATACATCACATATGAGCTGATCAAACACTTAGATTACTTCTAAAACACCAATTTCACAAAATCACCAGCTGGTTGCTCAAGGTTTTAACCAAAGTGTAGCTGAGGTACCAGAAAATGATCCAGCCAATTTCAATGAAGTCCAACCATCCAAACACAATCCATAGGGTGTAGGGAAGCTGTTCAGATCATCACAACTCATCTGTAACACCTCCAAATCAAAAATCACTTTGAACTTGCTGTCACGACTTAGAGGTAAGCACATACTTGGTCATCTCTCAATCTATGCATATTTCCTCGCACAATAATTTGGCCATATGTTCATAATCATGCATGGAATGTTTTCCCTCAATTAATTGCATTGTTTGAATCGTGTATCAAAAATCCTAGCCTTCATGCAGAAATTAGGGTTCTTGAAGTTTCTTCGTGATTTATTGTTATATGTTTAATTTAAATGAAATTAAAGTACATAGACATGATCGTGAGGTTGAGACGAGCATAATGATATGTGGATTGCATTATATAATCAAGTATTCATGGAGATTGGATGAAAAATGCAAATCTGAGAAACCAAGAACACGCGCGTGTTCTTCAGCTTGTTCTTGGCGCCATTTTTAGAAATTCAAATATTTGAATTTTGTGATTTTTGTTTAATTGATTCAAAAATTAATTTCTCTCTGAGTTTTAATGATTTTGAGTTGATTCTTTTTTTAATAATTCACAAAAATGTTAAAATATTTTATTTTCCCAAAAAATCCCAAAAATATTATTTATTTCATATAATTGATATTTTTGTAAAGAATTAATATTTTGATTGTTTTTGACATTTTAAATATTTTTTCTACATTGATTTTGCAACTTTTAATGCTTTCTAATTATTTTGTAGGTCAATACTTAATTTTTGAAGCATTAATCCAAGATCACAATTTGTTTTCCATGTGTTAAACAATTTTTGATCATTTTAATTGATTTTTTATTCAATTAAATACATTTTGAAAACAAATTAGGGTTTTTGGATTAATTCAACCCTCATAAATCATTTTCAAAACTTTTTGGGCCTCTTGAGAGAGTGTAAGACCCATCCCCCCTTGTACAAAAACTCTTGGGCCTCACTCATTGTATAAGTCCCTCTGTACAAGTAAACGGCGCGATCGTCGCCCGTTTAAAAATAAAAAATCATCTGGGCCTCTCCTTGAGCTATAAGACCCATTCAAAACACTTTGGGCCTCTATTAGAGTGTAAGACCCAATCCCCCTTTTAACCAAAAAATTTTGGGCCTCACTTATTGTATAAGTCCCCCCGCGTTAAAAGAAAACCTCGGCGCGATTGCCATTTTTAAACGAAAAATCATTTGGGCCTACCCTCGTGTTATAAGCCCCACTCTTTTTCTTTAAACCTTTTTGGGCCTCTTGAGAGAGTGTAAGACTCATCCCTTTGTACAGAAAACCATTTTTGGGCCCCAGTCACTTGTATAAGTCCCGCTGTACAAAGTCAAACAGTGCGCTCACTGATAAAACCCTGGGCCTCTCCTTGAGCTGTAAGCCCCAAATCTTTCTTTTTCAAAGCACTTTCTCCTTTGATTTTGAATATACTGTTGTTTTCAATCTTTCTTTGTTGAACAACTAACCAAACAGCATGGAAGCACTACAACCGAGTAAGTGGTTATCGCTTTCGTTTACTGCTTTCATATTATAAACTGTATTGTGGGGCTACTCACTGTAAGTCTCCTTTCATAAACTCATATCTACTGTGTAATAATAGTATAGATATTTTGAGTTTCCCCGACAACTACGTCTAGAACTAGGTGATGCCGTTTCATTTATTCGTAGAAATAGACGCCTAGATCCCCAATAGGAGCACCAGATATAGTCTTCTCTTCGGCTGTCCTCCTTAGGAATCGTCAAGAAGCTCTACTCCCCAAGATGAATGTATTCTCCGTGAATGGCATCTTTGAGTTTCTTCCAAATTCTCGAACTTTCCAGACTTGATCTATTCCTTGTGGATAGCTTGCCTTGAATGTCTCGGGGTTTGGGTACCCACTACGGTCATAATCTTGGACCTTAACTAAGGAACCCTCTTTAAAAACTAAAAGTCGCTGGATAGTAAACCTCGCACGTTTACCAGTGGTTTTTATCTTTAAAAGAGTTATCTCTCCTAATGGAAAGGAGATGATAGACCCACGGGCTTCTTAAAAGCATCGGCCTCCTCTTGGGCATTATTCAAGGACCCTGCGGCTTCTTAGAAGTATTCACAGCCTCCTCTTAGGCTTCGTATAATGATCTCTTCCTCCGGGAATGATAGCCTCCTCTTGGGCTTCGTACAAGGACCCGTCGGCTTCTTAAAAGTTTCCAGCCTCCTCTTGGGCTTCGTACAAATTGTCCCGACGACCTCCTAGAGGTATAGGAACAGAACCTAGTCATCCTCATAGAGCAGTCCTTTCAAAGAGTCTACTACTGTTTCTCAAAGCATAGTACAAAAGATAAAACTCTAGACACGGACAGTCTAACTTCCTTGAGTCTCAAAGACATTCTCAAGTGACCCCTTCGTTAAATAGGAAGGAAACCCGTAGACTCGGACAGTCTCAATACCCTTTGGATTTCCTGCTTCCTTAAAGAACGGGAACAACCCGGATCCTTGAATCAAATCCTTGAGTACAGTGATGCTCATATAAGAACTGATTTTCTCTTTCAAAATCAGTATATTGGACCTGTCACTCAACTGAAACAGTTACTCTAGCCTCCTCTTGGGCTTTGTACAATGATTCTCCCCAGCGGAGTCAAACAACGTTTTTGCCTCTCTCTCGGGCTTCGTACGAGACACATAAAGACTCCCTCGTTGAGTCAAACAAACAATAGCCTCCATCTCGGGCTTCGTACGAGACACAAAGACTCCATCGTCGGGTCAAAAACTTTTAGCCTCTCTCTCGGGCTTTGTACGAGACACAAAATAGCCTCCTCTTAGGCTTTGTATAATGATTTTCCTAGCGGAAATTAGCCTCCTCTTAGGCTTTGTATAAGAAAACCACTGGTTGATCCAATTAACCTTTTAGCATCAAAGTTGTGCCTCGTTCACAGTACACAAACATCAACAACTCTTTTCCCTTCATCTAATCGCTGTAAGCGGCAAGCCTCTGGATCATCTATATCCACGCCACTGTCCCTCTTTTAGCATGAGAAATTCCTAAGGAAAAATGGCATTGCTCTACACTGAGTTAAAGTCTTCTCCTTCAGATTAAAACCCTTTCTTCGGAAATTATGGCATTGCTCGGATCCGCGTATCCCAGTTAAAGTAATTCTCCTTCTCCCCTCTTTAGAGATGACAAATTCTCTCTAAAGCCGAGGTCTTTTAGCTTCACGTCTTGGGCTTGGAACAAGACACAAATAGACCTTTAAGCTTCACATCTTGGGTTTTGAACAAGATACAAATCACCTTTCGCTTCACGTCTTGGGCTTTGAACAAGACACCAAACACCCATTTCCTCCCATAGAATAGGAGGAACTACGAACGCTCGAATTTCCCTGTTTCGGTAAACGGGAATACATAGGCATAAGATCGAAAGAAAGATCTTAGCGAGCACAATCAACAAAAAACCCAAATCCCATATCTCCATCAATCAAAAACAGTAATTCAAAAGCATCAGTCCTAACATCCTAATCCTTGTTCCCCGCCAGAAACCTTCTGCCCAAGTAAAAAAGAAAGAAAACAGTATTGGCGAAAATACAAATAACCAGTACAAAGGCCCCCCACATTGATAGCATCCGTAACCTAACAGACCGCTGTTTAAACTCAGTATGTAAGCAGGGTTAATTGGAGACATCTATTTTCCTTCCTTATTAAGCTCACAATAGGATAAAAAATGAATCGACCTGTAGTTAAAGCTCAAACCGCAAAGAGCGACCAGCGCTTAAGAACCGCGTCCAAAATTGCTCGCTACAGTAGGCATAAGATTGCGAAATCTTAGCGAGCACACAAATCAAAAATCTTAGGTCAAGCACTTTCCTAAAAATAATAGAAAACCCAAAATCAACAAAACATTCCCTCAACCCTCACAAAGGAGAAACTTTCCCAAATCAACAACAGATAAACTTAAGAAAGCATTTCAAACAGTAGAAAAATATATGCAAACGAAGGTTCCTATAGATTACTATAGATACTCTGGGTGTTAATAGCTTCCCTTTGTATAACCAAACCCCGATCCCCGATCTCTTCGCATTTTTTAATGAAAACACTTGCATGCAGGGATAGTTTAAGATATCTTCCCCTTCCTTTTAAGCTTCATAGGATAAATACAGAAATAAAAAAGTAGCACAAAAAGCGGTTGTGGTCGCGTCACAAAAACCGACGCTACAGTATCACATTGGAACCATAGGGCATACTGTCAAAGAATGTGAAAACTTTCAGAGCAAATTACTGAAGTTGATCAAGAAGGAAAGCCCAAGAATGAATGGTGTAATCCAGAGATATGGTAAAGAGAAAATACAAGAGCTTCATGGACCACTCAGAATCCTGTACCGCAAGGAAAAGGTCGAGCTCATGGCAGATGAAATGTATTTATTCTCTGACAATAATGTCGAAACCCTGGGCTGGGATGCCACCACCTCAAGGGAAGAGCTGGACGAGAAGTCCAAAAGGGTTGTGTTTTATGAGGAGGCTTCGAAGATTCCAAGAGGCATCTTCTCAAGCTAGTGGTTAAGATAGGAAGATGTCCTCAGAGCTGGAAATCCTTTGACATTTATCATTTCTATGCATTTGTAATTTTTTTCTGTTAAGTGTTATTTGCTTTTTAGACTTTGTTGTTTATTAATGGTATTGTTAATTTAATGAGCATGCATTTTTTGATCAAGTTCATTCGTATTCAATCATCTTTTCTCATTTATTACAAAAATCACAAAAAAATTTCCACATTTCACTCTTTTTATCACACTGTTGCTTTAGCAAAGATTGGAGGGAGGATGACGAAAACTAAATACACATAATTGCTAATGGTGTGCTTTCACATAAATCCTGCTGATAATGTACAGACATTGTTTCAAATCCCTAAAACACTGGAGAAATAAGGAGTTAGTCCCTAGTTAACCACTAAGAGCCTAGAAGTAGGTGTTTCTTTCGGATTTCTAAACCCTTACGATTAACCTGGGGCAGGGTAGTGTTCAGTTAATCTGACTCTGCATTCTTCATACACATCTTAAAGTGTCGAAGGAACCATGTAAAATTCAGAAGTTATGACAGTTGTTCTTCCATAACCAATGACTGGAAGTCACAATCATCAAACAAAATAAAAAAAATCAAAAGCCCTCTAAGTCGAACACCCAAAGAGGCGACTTAGGCAAAAATTGGGGCAATCTCGGTGGACTTGAAAAAACAAAATTAGTCCAGGAAAAAATTAGGGATCAAAAGTAAAATCAAAATCGAAATATGTCCTTAAATCCTCAGTCAAGTAAAAAATAAAATTCAGTGACCACCATATCAAAAATCCAGAGGTCACTGACATCCATGAGAAAAGAAAAATAAGGTGACTGCCATTTCAAGAAAATCTTGAATCCTCATCTTCTCTCTTACACCGTAGAGCTCTCTTCGAAGATGAATGTGTGTGCCAATTTAACTAAACGTAGGACTGGAGATCATCACGAAGAAGGGGTGGGTACAAATCAAATTTTGAGCCTTATATCCTTTATTTCTATAACCATGAACCAGACCACGTTACAACCCTCAAAATACCTAATTGAGGCGGGGTTTATTCTGAAACCATACTACAACAAGGTTGCATAACTGACTCTTAGAGATTTGCTAACCTTCTATATTGGTGTCATATTCTTGCTATATCTTTCACACACTAGCTAAATCAACACCATGTTTGGACTAATAGTCCACTCGTCATACACTATCACATCATTCTAATAAATGATCTTTTCAAAACTTGCATGAATGTCGCATTAAAATTACCATTTCTGAATGATCAATTTTAATTGCAAATCAGTACTTGACATTATGGAAATTCCAACCAAGAGCAATCAAAGAGGAACTTGATCATTCGCTGGTACTTGCATGCATCAAGACTTTCTCGTGACCTTGTGAATCTGGGGCAAGTCCTTCAAAGGCCAAGATGGGGGCAGATCAATACCAGATCTAGACACTGGGGAAAATAATCTTAATACCCTACGGACTGGGGTATACTAGTTGCAAATGGGAAGTTTCCCTACATACTTTCAAGTTGGTCAAGCTGACCATGTTAGACACTGGCAACTGTTAAGTTCAACAAGTGTTAGAAAGCCTTAGAGCAGAGCAAAAACACAGTTAACATGCATTGGTTACGCCGTTATGCTCATACCATCATTTGCAAGCCATTATGGCATATCAGCTAAAAGTGAGGTTCTCTCAGGAACAAGCACACAACTTCTGCAAAGGGTCAAACTTGGGGCACCAAGAGCATCCACATATGTCATCCGATCATAGCATCATCGGATTTTAAGTGTTGGGAAGTCAAAATCCTTTCACCAAATAAAGTCCACCCTGCTGGCACATCTTCAAAAAGTCCAACCTTGCTTGGCACCTCCTCAAAGTCCAATTCATATTGGCAACTACTAAATGTTCACCCTGTTGGCACCTTCATAAAACCAATCACCTGCTTACGCTCACATATGCATCACATATAATTAACATGCACCATATGCATACATAACATAATCATTTCCTTCCGTCAACCCTTTGACGGTGTCACTCCTTAGTGAATTTCCTTCCTCAACCCCCGAGTTGATATTTTGTTATCTTTATTTTCTTCAACCCCCAAGTTGATATCTTGTATAATCCTTGACCCTCGAGTTAATGTTGTCATTATTTTCTCGACCCCCGAGTCGATATTTGCTTTATATCTCCTTCAACCCCCGAGTTAATACATTATCTTGATAGTTCTCAACCCCCGAGTCGATATCATTGTCATAGTGCTTCAATCCCCGAGTTGATACATTGTCTTTATTTTCTCTACCCCGAGTCGATATTTGCCTTTACCTTTTTCAAACCCCGAGTTAATATTTTGTTCAACCCCCGAGTTGATATCTTGCTATAATCCTTTACCCCCGAGTCAATGTTGTCTTTATTTTCTCTACCCCGAGTCGATATCATTGTCATAGTTCTTTGACCCCGAGTCGATATCACTGTCTTTACTTCTTCAACTCCCGAGTTGAGATATTATCTTGATAGTTCTCGACCCCCAAGTCGATATCATTGTAATTACCTCTTCAACCCCCGAGTTGATATCGTGTTAATTCTCGACCCCTGAGTCGATATTGTCTTTATTTTCTTGACCCCCGAGTCGATACCTTTAACTTGGTTTTCTCGACCCTCGAGTCGAAGCTGTGGCCTTTGCCTTTTTTTCAACCCCCGAGTTGATGGCAATTTATCTCAATGTTTCTTCAACCCCTGAGTTGACTTGTGGTCTTAATTTGTTCTCAACCCCTGAGTCGATAGTGTATTTGTTTTTCTCAACCCTCAAGTTGATATGTCAGTATGCCTAGTGAGTCCTTTCACCTTGCTTCATCTAATCCCCAAAAAAATCTTTCATTCACAACCATAAATAAGGCCTTACCAAGAGTCTAATTACCCAGTTGTATTCCCACATACACTGCATATCAATCATCATCATACCTATGCATAGCATTCCCGCCGAAACGAGAAGCTTCATCAAAAAATAAACAATTCTTTTGCATTCCTACATGCACTTAAAATCCTCAGCAGTTGCATCCATACATGCATCTCCATACATTACCACCCAGAGTGGAACATCATACCATACCTAGCATATCACGATCCAGGGCTCATCATAAGCATCTTGGCAGTCCTCCTTCAAAGTCGGCAGTATTCCTCCAAAAAGAGTTAATACCCCGTATGTGCTCATGGAATTTATATTCCCCAGCAAGTCATTTTTCAAATTTATGGTTGATAATCCCCAACATCTTTTGCTCTTGTTTCTCCCCAATCAGAGGTTATCCTAAAAAGTTTCTTGTGAGCTTTTCCCCTGCAAAATTTTGCTAGCTCATTCCTCCGAAAGGATTTTTTTCTTAAACTGTTTCCCCCAACAGATTTAATGCTTGAGATACTGCTTTAATAATCCAAAGAATCTCAGGTTGTTCTGTTCATTTTGCATCCTATTATCTTTATTTTCTTACATTGCACTTTACTTTCATGTCAGACAAATTTTGAGGTCTTCTTGTATCTAATTGACTTCTACCCTAAAAATGAACGTCATGCAGCAGTTCATTCTCTCGGTTCAAGACAATTAGATAAGGAAATCTGTCATACCCCAAATTTGTCCTACCTTTCTTCAAATTTCATTTGTCTAACTTTATTTTTTCAGTTTGCATCACTTGCATAACATAACTTATTTTTCAGCATGAAAAACATCTAAAAAATGTCACCCAGAATAAATCATTGGATATACAGACAGACCGGTTGAATTATTTCTCAAACCGTGCGTAAAATTAGTGTCCAAAAAGTTTTAAAATTGAGCTTGCAAACGCCAGTATTCTTGATCTACGTTTCGCGTAGTTCAACCTGGTGTGCTCGTTTTAATTTTTCGACAACTTTTTCAGTTTTATTTTGATCAGCTTAGCATTTTAACCGGTGAAAATTTATTTTCGAATTAAATCAAACGCTGCATTTTTCAGAGTCATTTATTTCGAGCTGATTCTTTTAGTGCTTTGGAATTATTTTTTCGGGCACTTTCGCGCCCGACTTATATTCGTAATCATTTTATTTTTATTTTTCAGTCAAAATAACTAATGTAATTAAAATTAATTAATTATTTAGTTTGAATTTATTTTAGTTAATTTTATTTTTTTATTTAATTACTAAACTTTTATAATTTTCAAAATAACAAATAAAAAGAAGTTGATAATTAGCATTGGATCCTATTATTTAGCACATCTAGCTCACATGGGACCAGATTGCATTTAAAAAAGGGAATATTCCTCTCCCATAAACAAAAAACGCGTGTCCTATTTTGATTCAAAGAGGAAAAAAATAAATTTGAGGACCACTAGCATCATGGACCACCATGTTATTTTCCCTCACATGTACTATCTCAGTCTCTCATGAGTTGCAAAAAAGGAAATGGATAAGATTAAAAGAGAATATTCTCTTTTTGTTTTTTCTGAAAAAAAAGTTCTCTCACCTGGGGACAAAAAAATATCATCACCATTTCTCACCTTTATCTTCTCTCCACAACCTCACAAAAAGGCAAAAAAAAAGACCACCCAACCCATCGTTCCACTATCACTCTCACATTTTCTTCTACACAAAATCAACTCAAACCTTTCCTTATCATCACCTCTTTCCATCACTTCAAATTTCACCTTATTTCCTATTCCACAACAAAAACCCGTTTCACTCTACCAATATCCACCCAACCTTCATAAAACAAATGTTCTGCAAAAAATGGAATAAAAGCAAGGGAGCTTCTTGGGTGAAGTCACTAAAATGACTTCTTTGATGAAGTCATTAATCTGACCAATAAGAAACAAGCCCTAATAAGCCCTAATTTAATCAACGCCACATCAGCGTTATAGTGCAGCACATTTATAGTGAACCTCTTTTTATTTAAAACTTTTATTTATTGCATATCAGTCCTTCATTAAATTAATAATAATGATATACAATTTTAAATATAACATTTATTTAAATTTAAATTATATAATTTGCAAATTAAAAAATAGAGTATCAATTAATTTGGTCTTCTTGTTCTTCTTCGTTCTTCATTTTTCCACCTTCAAACCACCATTATCAGACCACTCTAAACACCACCTCACAAGTTCTCCCAACATGACTCTCTCTAATAGCAAGCTCACACTCCAGATCATTTTCAATCATAGTCAAAATCTTTCGAATAGCAACCTCAGATTCCGATTCTATGGTGTTTTCCGATTCAATTGCTCATCGGATATAACACCACAATTATCATTCGAGGGCGACATTCGTATTGAAGACACAATTGCTAAGGTGAATACAAAATTGTTTGTTATATTTATTTGAAATTAGTTATTAAGATTTACTGATTTCGAATAAATTATAATTGGAGGTGTTAAATTTGATTTCAATTTGGGAATTAGGGTTCATGCTTGAATTTATTTTCTATATATGGGTATTTCAATTTGGGAATTAGGGTTTATGCCTGATTTTGTTTTCTGTATATGGGTTTCAAATGTAATGATTTCGATTTTCAATGTTGTTAGTTACGTTTGAGAAGTAGAAGATTGTGGTTGTAGATAAGCTTCACCAAGGACTCTTGGAGCTGGTTTGTCAAGTTACTTCTTGATGACATTGGTGTTGAGAGTAGGTTCGGCTTCATATTTGATCAGCAAAAGGTATGTGTAATGGTCCATTGGTGGTTATTGTAGTTGCTTGTCATTATAGTCTACTAATGATCTATGTTATTATGTGTTTAGGGAATAATGCAAGTATTTGAGGAAGAGTATACTGATATTGAAAACAGATTTTGTCTAATGCATTTCTATGCTAACTTCAAGAAGTAGTTTGGAGGTGGTACAGTCTTCAGAGATCACCTGATGGCTGCAGGAAAATTGATGCATTTAAAAGTAGTCTAAAAGTGTGGTAAGTGATTAGTCAAAAATTGTGTTTAAAATTAGTCTAAAATTTTATTTAGTATTATTTTGTAAAAAGTCCGAATTGAATATTTGATCATCACGATGAGCTTATGATTTGGATTTGATGATACAATGTGGTTTTGTTGCATTTTGAATCAGCATATATGAGTATGCATCGTGTTGAATAGAGGTGAAGTCAACTTGGAACCGCTCAAGTCAGACGTTAGTTCAATTCAATTGTGCATGGCCAGATAAAAGAGGTATGTGAAATCTAGATGTGAAAAATCATCATTTTTGTGATTTGGTGTGTATTTGTCATATACTAGTACTAGTAGTATTTTGTTTTGAATTTGTCAAAAAGGTCAAAACACATAGTAAACAAAGCAACAATGTTTTAAAACTTGAACTGTGATAAGTTGAAACAATGCAACTGTATTTGATGTCTTAAAATTCCCAAATTCAAAATCACATAGTAAACATCTATTACATGAGCTGAAACAGCCACTGCAACTACAAATAAGCCTACTAACAATGTAAATGAAACAATGTTTTAAAACTTCAACTGTTAAATGGTTTTCACAATCATACAAACATAAAATATCAAACTTCAATCACATTTCAGCGATGCCTTATGATGCTTTTCCTGATAATTCCAATAAGTTTTTGACCTTGACACCACTTCATCTAGCAACACATTATTTGCTGAATGTACCAAAAATAGTGCTAGTTTCATTCTTGTCGATGTCGAAACCTATATATAATTAAAAACATTTAGGACAATTAGAAATATACTTACAAGAGAAATGATTAAATTAATCATTTTCACATGAATTCAACTTACAGTGATATCATCTAAATACCACCATTGTAGGCAACACTCAATCATCCATTTGCAGACCCAAACTCCCCAATCATTTCTGCGTTCAGTCCCTAAGTGCATTAGTGACACTTAATAGGTAATACTATCAATTGAATAAAAAACAGTAATGTATGAGTACTTACGATCCGGGTCGTTGTTGAATGCACGTAGGTTGACATATGATGAATGTTGTTATTACAAGATTAGGTGATTTGGTATCATAAAAGGATTCATGCATCAGAATTTCCTCAAGAAATATGGCCTGCCACATAGTACAAACCAAAGTTAAACAAAGCTAAGCAATTGATTGGAGAGTATAAAAACCAATTCGCACACACATGCATACCAATTTTTTAATTGCACGGTATTTGATATAATATCTTTCAGGACAATCCCATGAGTCCAACCAAACCAATTTGTTGTCCAAAAAATCAACAACAATTAGAAACCAGTGCACTCCAATGTCGTTCATGGGAATAAAAATCTGCAAAAACTTAATATTTAGTAGTAGGATGAAATTTTTTTTATGTGCCTACTGTTTTGGCAAGGAAGTGACACACAACTCACCTTGGAAACCCATTCTTTTGGTCTCATTATGGAAGGTTGGTATATATTCCTCACATATTCAGCAGTATGATGTCCGCTCAGGGCATATTGCTGCAATTAGAATAAGTGTATCTTAAGTCAATAATTAATACTAAAGGAATGTACATTTGAGGGTACTATTAGTAGTAGTACTCACCGCAAACTCAGTAGGCAGATACCAAGAGGACTTAGATTTTCCCATATTATTTATGAACCAGTTTTGTCTTGAAACGACAAGATTGATAATCTGTATAGTCAAATGAAAATGATGTTAACAAAATTATACATTAATGGGATAAATTATACTCATAATCATATTAACAATAACCTCCTGGTCCATAGGGCATTCTAGCATCAGCGCCCTCAGAGCTTTCCTATCTCCATATACACTTGTAGTTGTTTTGACCAAAACCTCATCAGTACAGGGAAAATAAATATAATCATCAAAATAACTGTGATAAATAAACTTACTATTAGGTTTTAGCATGTTTATTAAAAATAAATACTCGTTAAGTTCTTCTTCGTCGCCCATAAAGATGTATGCGGCTGTGTAAGAACAAATGTCATTTAGATACGTGGTTTGAGGTGGTCTAAATGTGATTGGCATCCACTGTCATTAAATACACATGAAACAAAGAATATTTTAACAAGAAATTATATAATATCGTGTAGTATTAGAATTTATTGAAAATAAATAATCAATACTTACGTCAGGAATTGTAGTAGGAGCATGAACACCTTCATATCCAACAAATTCACCTAAATGACAGTTGATGTAAAAGTCATTATCGCAGGATTCATTATAGCAGGGTTCCTCATCTTGACTGAAAAGCGTCTTCCGAATCTTTTGTAATATCTCGTCATTTATATTTCTCTTACCCCTTTCCTCTCTGTTGTTTTTCGGGGGAGCCGAGGTTGTGCCCATAATCGCCTTACTTTTATACTTTGTGGCTTTCCTTTCAGTTGCCGCAAATTTTTTAGTGGTATGCTTGCGATCCACGATAGGTGTAGACGCTGAGGATTCATAACCATGTGATTCGTAGTTGTCACTGCCCAATGTAGTAGTATGATGGCTATTCAAATCATTTTAATAATCAGTTTAGTAATAGTATCTAAGTAGAATACAAACTAAAGGTCCACAATGTGTTATAACTAACATATTTGATATTGAAAACTTGATTCTCAAATTCGAAAAATTATCAATCAAACACATGTAAGACCTTGAATTTATGATAGAATCTCACACACACACATACACATAATATGGCCCAGGGCACAGAAACACACACTTGCCAATGTTCTCATGCATTTTCAAACCATAATATGTGAAGTATAAAGGGAATAAAATGATTGACTGCTAAAGTAGAAAGTAGGAAACAATGATTTATTACCTGGATGATATCTCGATAATCTCAGTTTGTAGGTGCTTCATGCGAGTCTCAGAGTAATTGTCCCTAACTTTTTTTGAATGAGTTGAAATGTTTGAAGTCTTTTTGCTCATCTTATATGTTGAATTCGTTTCAGTTTTGCTGCGTTTTGTGCGTCTGTTTCCCATTGCTGGAGATGTTTGCTTCATTTTGATTGTTTATGAAGTTGTAATGTGTTTCCAATGTCAATGGAGTTGTGAACTTGTGAGGTGTTGGAAGAGTAAGTGCTTAGTTAAAATGTTTTAGCAGTTGGAGTGTTAAAGTATGAATATGATTAAAACACAACAGTTAGAATGCCAATGCCCAATAGTCATGTCAGATGTTGTGTCTTCAATGCACTTGAAAACTGCAACTGTTGGTGCACAATAAATGGGAATGAGAATAGTCACTTGTGTTAAAAGCCACTATTGGTCAAAAAATAAAATTAGTGTTATTAAAAACTGGAACAATAAAGCACAATGGAGGAATTAATATTTACTATAAAATTAAAATTCGTATTATTAGAAAGGTTTTGGTTCACAGTGGTCGGTATGGAAGATTAAAAATTAGAGTGGTCGGTAAATTAAAATTATATTTACCCTAAACCCTAATGGAAGAATAAAAATCAGAGAATCAACTATTAACACAAAGTCATTTGCGACCCATTTTTTTACCATGGAATCGGAGAAGAACTTCATTTCAATTGGCATGAGAAGGTAAAATTCTATCAATAAGAAGTCTGGATGTTAAATTTTAATGGATTATTCTTTGTTGGTATGTAGTTTTAATATCCGTTTTTCCAGATCCCTTGAGGAGGTGGTATATCTGAGAGATGTGAGAGGAAAATTAATGGATGATAACTTTGTGGAGTTTGAAAGGAACAACACAAAGAGGTTGAAACGATCAGATTTTATTTCAAGGTAAGACTTCAAAGGCTGATCTGTAATGGTTAGAGTTAAAGTAGAAAAATTTGAACAGTGTGTTTGCTTAACATGCTTTGTGTGTAATTTGTGTGCAGCAATGTGGAAGAAGTAGCTGTTGAATATCCAAACATTGGTGATGGTGCAGCAAGGTGTAACACCCCAAAATTTGCCCTCTTGCTTTTAACTTTTAGTGGCTTATACTTCATTGGCATTTTAGCTAGTTCATCGGGCACATACATGCATATCATTTGGCTCTGTGGTTATGGGATCAAGGTTCTCTGTTCAAGCATCGTCAGGTTGCAACAGACGTTAATTTCGTCACTCGACACATGCGCAAAGTATTTCTCCGGGTTACATAATCACCGGGTCAGCAAAGCTCTTATCAAACATAATTTTTTCATGTCAAGAATCTCAGAGGAAGTTGAAGTTTTCAGCCGATTCAGAACAGTTTGAGCAGAAAATCAGTTTGCTGTACAAATTTACAAAATTCATAACTCTTGCTCTGGAACTCATTTCGGCTGGATATTCAATAGTTAGAACCATCTTGGTATTCTCTGCAACTTTTATGTTCGGCTCGGAAGTTAATTCATCAAGGAAAGTGGTGGGAATTATTTGTTTCTGGAATTTCGGTTTCGCTGGATAATTGCGTCAGTGGTATTCAAAAGGGCTTAACTTCTGATTGGGTCATCATTTCTGAGCTATTCCTATGCCAAACAGTTCCATATTGAAATTATCTGCAACTTTCGTGTTCGGACCGAGGGCTGATTCTTTGAGGAAGATCTCCGAATGTGCGAGTTTTCAGAGTCGATACAGTGCAAAAACAGTGGAAAATAGTGCTAAACCGTCATGATTCGGTCATTAAAAAATTCATAACTCTCAGCTCGTTTATCGGATTGATGCCGTTCCGGTGCCTAAAATTCCATTTCGATGCCATCTTCGTGACGTAAGTTCAGTATGAGTCAGGTCCAAGCAGAAGAACCCCGAAAGTATGAATTACTGGAAGAATTCTTTGGCACAGTTCACTGTCTATCAGATATTAGAAAATTCATAACTCGGTCAATTTTTATCGGATTTTGTCCGTTCTTGAAGCTACGGTTCACAAATTTTATCCTCCTCAAGTTCAGAGACAAGCTCGGGTTTGAACGGTGCTCCGAAGATTGTCGTTTTGGTTTATTTCGCAAAAAAAATGGTAGGACTGAACTGGGAAAAAGGCTGAAAGTCGTTTTACGGGAAAATTCATATCTCACTCGTCGTTTATCCGATCGAGCTCATCTTTTGACACGACGTCAATGACCCATAGATCTACAACTTTGCTGACAATGTCAAGTCGATATTCTGCTCTGAAAGATATGAGCTTGTCACATTTACGAGTAGCAGATGACAAATAAGCTGAAAAAATGACTTTTGACAGTGACGTCTCGCCGCTTAAACGTATCGAAATCATTCGATTTTGATCGTATGACGTCCGTTCTTTTTGCGTTGTGTCCGTACTTCAGTCACAGACAATTTCTTAAGGGGCTCGAGTCGAAATTTTGTACCGATCAAGGTGTTATTTTTACTTAAGCCGCCAATAAGTTGGAATTTTACCGTTTCACCTCATTTTTCCACCACACTATATATTCAAAATGCTCTCTCATTTCCCTCCAACTTCATTCATAATCCACAAACACCAAAAACTCACAAAACTCTCTCCAAAAAGATCAAAACCTCAAATATTCAATTCTCTCAACAAGTTCATCAACAATCTCAAGAACGCGAAGAACATTTTTCTGGAAAATCACAAAAGTCTTCGACCTCCCTCATCGCTCTTCCTCCCCGCGCCGGTATCCTTCTCCACGACCAGCCACCACTCGCGCCGCCGCTTGCCACCGGTCCGGCCATCTTTCCGCTGTGAACCACCGTCGCGCGACCTCCCTCTTTTGTCTCCGGTTCGTGAATTTTTTTGGAGCGATCTCTTCATCTCTCCATCGCAAGCTGAACCGCACATCTTTCTCCGTCTTCGCACTTCAAATCGGTCTTCAAATTCGGTAATCTCTTGACACTTTAATGGTTGATTTTTTGTGTTCATGAATTAATTGATAATGTTGATGATGAACAATTATTTGATTGTTGAAGTTGTTGCATAAATGTTGATGAATATGTATTGATGATAATTGTTGTTCATTAATCAAGATGTTGTTGCTATTGGTGATTGAATTTGAGTGTGGATGATATAATGGAGTGATGATGATAATGTTGTTTTGTTGTTAAATTGGATGATCATAATTGTTGTAGTCTAGGTGTTTGTGAAAATTCCTAAGAGACTTTGATGATGTGAATTGATATTGTTTTCATTGATTTAATTCTTGAATTCACATTGTGATGTTGATTAAAACCGGAATTGGTTAGATTTGTAGAGAATTAATATGATTCTTGAGATTGGACATAAACTTGACAAATCCCGGATTATTAACTTTGTGTCAAATTGTTGGTCCCGACATAATGCTTGTGCTTAATTCTTGAGAATCCAGTTTGATATTGTTGGCTTGTATTGTATTGAACTTTAGGCCAAATTCACTTTGATGCACCTTTTTGCACATTTCTTGTGTTCTTACCAATTTTCAGTTAACTCTTGATGCTAACTCATTTGTGTGCTAACTTTCAAACCGTAGCATGTTTTTACGAATGTGAATAATGTAACTCAACTTTGTCAATGATTCCGGAGCTGTTGGTGAACTTTTTAGTCGATTTTGGGCAACTTTTTTCTACTATTTCGCTACTGCCAGCCGACAAAATCGGCCTAAAAGTCCCACTTCCGAGCAGAATTAATTCAAACCGAGTTCGTTTTTTAGTCCGTTGGCACGTTTGTGGTCAACCATGCGATTTTCGTTCCATTCAGAGTTGGTGATTTTCGACGCATATTTTTCGATTTAATGCTTTTAAGCTACGTTTTGTGTGAAATTTGCGTCTTGACCTTGATTTGATACGTGCTTATGTTTATTGGTCATTTGTGAATCATTGTGCTTGAGTTTGTTTGATTCCGGTTTGATTTTGCGCATGATTTGTGTTACAACAACCTTGCTGCCCGGTTTTTAAAGTATGTGTTCCGATGCATGTTCACTACTTGTATACTCATTATTCTATTTGATTTTGGGCTGTGATGCGAACGTGCAACTTCCGGTTGCATTTTCTTGTTGTTTCTAACTCGTTTGTTAAGTTGTGCAAGGATTTTTGAGGGAATTTTCGAGATGATGTGATTGCATCGTGTTCCACTTTATTTGTGGGACGCGAATCTGATTTCGACGTTATTCACCTTGTGGTTTGTTTGCTTCATGTTCCACTTTATTTGTGGGATACGAATTCTTTTCTGACACGACTTATCTTGTCTCACTTTGTGAGATGTATATACTCGCTTGCATATTGTCTGGATTGCGTTTCTTGCAGGTGTACTGTTGGATTGTGTGGTTGTGTCTGGTACACACCACATGTCGGTTGTGATTTATTTTCACAACGACCATGCTTTGACGCTTATGCCGGATACACGATTTTTGACTTGCTTTGTTTGCGATGCTAGCATGCTCGAAGTATTCCGAGTTTCTTACTTTGTTTACTTTTGCTTCAGATTGTTATCTGTTTGGTATAGTTTCTTTTTCCCTTTTATCTCATTTCGCACCTTACTGCTTTCGATGCCATGAGAAGTAGGAATAGTCGATGCCATGATAAGTAGGATTGTATGGAAAGTCCTCAAGTAAGGCCATGATTGTGCTTGTTTAATATTGTGCTTAAAGACCTCCAAAGAGGCATCCCATTCCCCATTTTCCCTTGTAAGACCTCCAAGGAGGCAATTAACAGAAGGTAGGGTTTGCAATCGACCCCTGTTATTCTAGTTGAGTCGTTCTTAGCTCTCATTACATGATTGAAGCTTTGAACATCACCTACTCTTGTTATCGAGTCGGTCAAGTGGAATGAGGGTTTAGCAATCAAACCCCCATGCATTGTCTATAGCTCGTATTGACCAATGCCGATGCTTATGTGATCTGATTCACATTTTCCTCCCTTACTCTGCTCTCCATGGTTCTCGATACCATCGGATGAGCATCCCTATTTCTCACAGCTAGCTTGTTTGCCTCGGTTAATATGACCCCTTGGCTAAAGCTCTCCTTTTATTATGATTGTGTGATATTATTGTTAACTGACACTGTTCACTCCTTAGTTGCTTTTATTTCATTTTGTGATAGATTCATCCTGTGTTTACTTGTCTGATGACATGATCCCGTAGGATTCCTAGCTCCACTTAATTTTCGATTAAGTCGGAGGTAGGAGAGACATTAGGATAACAATCCATGCATGAAAACATTAGGTAGACTCCCCTCTTGATCCAGACCTTAGGGCCACTTTTGCATGATAACATTAGGATCATCTAGTTTCCCTTAGTGTTTTCTTTTCAACTTGAGTCCTCTCTTCTCATCTCATAATCTTTATAAAAACACTTAGTAAAGGCATAACATATATTGCATTTGAGCCTTTCATGTGAGAATAAGATAATGAGGGGTCTTCTCTCACTTTCTTAGAATGTTTAGCATACGTCCCATCTTGGGTCGATATGCGATGCATTCGATCCTACGTGAAAGACTTAAATACAATATGCGTTATACACACCAATAATCAAAATACTTCTTTCTAAAATACAAAAACAAACAATTCTCTTCTCATCTCCTTCATTCTATTCCTTAAGGATTCGTCACGTCCGTTCCACCGCAAACAGGTAACGCCTAAGTCTCCATACAACGAGCTGCAACACCTAACTGCTGGAACGCGCACTCTGACGTTTCCATTAAAAAACACAAACAAAGCAACCCTTGTTGAGCCGAACTACGTTTGCTATGATTCTTCTTTCTCATCTGATTGAAGATACGTAGGCACGAGATGCGATATCTCGACGAGCAAACTTTCCCCGTAGTCCGTCGAACTACGTTGACTCTGACTTTCCCATTGCACTGAGGGAATACGTAGGCCTAGGACAACGATAATGTACTATCGAGTCACTTCTTTTCCTTTTCTCACCCGTCTCTTCGTTCCTTTCAGTTCAGTTCCTTTTCCTTTCCATCAGCAGCGAAGCTCCAGTCGACGACACCCTTTGATCGACACAGCAAGCGTGGATCCCGTCGAGTACGACGGACGTGAAGGGGTGCGATAACCTTCCCTTCACGTAACCGACTCCCTTACCCTTTCTCTTTGGTTCGCGAGACCTCGTTTTTTCCTTTCTCCCGGGTTTGTGCAGCATTACCCTTCCCTTTCTTTGGGATAAAAATGCCTGGCTGGCGACTCTCTTTCTTTCTTCCACGCCACTTTCACGTTTGTACTTGGATGAAAATCCCGGGAGCGACAGCTGGCGACTTTGCTGGGCAACTTCTCCCTAAGCGAGTCAATCCTAGTGCTTGTTTGTTTTCTTTCTTTGGGTGTTTACTATGATGTTGTACTTTGCCGTATTTGATGTTTACTGTATTACTGGTTTACCGTACTTTACTATATTTACCGCATTTTGGCATTTTCATTTCATATACTGTATTATACTGGACTGTGCTATTTCTGTTTGATGGGATGGGGAATCTGAGAGATAGGCCCAGTACACAGGCCTGAGTCCACTTATGTTTAGTGTGTTTCATATCCTCTCACGCTCCATTTCGGTGCGAGGAGGGAATATGAAACACAATCTGGATGTGGTTCTCTCTAGAGAATTCTGCGTTATGGGTCTGCCACAATGGTAGAGCTATCTGGAAGAACTGTTAAGTCTGGATGACCTTTAGGATGACCCCTCTTTATTTTGTGGTGAGTCAGATGACGATGTCTTTGTTTGGCGATAGCATTGTATCCTACGGGCTGAATGTGCTATTGCCTCTCATTCCAGGATCCGAATCTGAGGATCCTACCTTTTAGAACACACCTGTGAGATTAGGGGGATGTTTATAGGTTTGCAGGTAACCTTGACCTCCTACATACCTTTTTGTGTGGTTCTCCTATGATCAGTGATAGTGGTACTTTCGTTCTGGTATTATTGATATGATTCTATGCCGACGCTCGGTCTGGTATGCATGATATGATTCTGTTCAGACACTTGGCTCATGGTTCTACACTGGCAGGGCAGATTCATGTAAAGTATGACCATCAACCTACAGGGGTTCTTCTAGTTTTCTGATTTTCTTGTTAGACCTTTGATCCGGCATACTTAATCGGTTTTTGTTCAGCCAGATCGGTTCAGCACAGTTTTATTCAGGATATTTATGGAAACCCTGATCACATGTATGTACATATGTAACGTCATAGCATTTCAGCACACATGTTATGTTATTTCCAAGGATCTTATATCTGAATTTTGCTATTGAGCAGTTTCCCCCTTTCTTGTGGATTATTCTGTACAAAATTTGAATTAAAGCAGATAGATTCCTTGGAAATAACCGAACATGGCATTTGCATACATTTATGCACTCATGCATTCATAACAGGTACCCGAATCTGAGGGTGTGGATTATCATTCTGACTGGGTATTCTCTGCAGAACGGCCAACATGACTTCTTCCAACTACTCGATTCACCACAATCAAGGTTTAGATATGGAACGACTCCGAGCGGAGGTGACTGAGATGAAGGCCCAACTAGGGAATTTTATGGTGGACATTCAGGCGTTGTCCCGAGGTCAGGAACTGCTGAGAGAAGAAGTCAACCGGATAAAGACTCAGATGGGCCGGGTTATGGAAATTCTAAGTGAAGTGTTAAGAAAGGAAAACAATCAGGTGTCCGCTTCCATAGCAGAGGTTCTCATTTCTCCTATCTCTTTGGGGTCTCCTCTAGACCATGGATTGCCTCGTGAATCTCCTTCGCGACCAAAATTTTCCTATAGGCAATCATTTCCTGTTCTCCAAGAGGATCCTAATCCAAAAAAGTTTGAAAGGAAGTTTGATCCGATTCCGATGCCATACGCTCAGTTGCTTCAACACTTGCTTAAGTTTTGGCTAATTGATTTGATTGATGCGGGACCTCCACACACCAAGTTTCGTATGGGTTCCAATGTCCATGATAGGTGTGAATTCCACTCAGGGGTACCTAGTCATAATGTTGAAAATTATAAGATGCTCAAGTATAAGGTCCAAGAGCTTATTGATTCAGGGGCAATTAAGTTTGCGCCCATCAACACTGTCAAGCGAAGAGATGTTCCTCCAACTGCTGCTAAAGAGGTGGATATTCCTCCCTCCTCTCAGGGGCCTTCCTCAATCCATAAACCTTGGGTTCCGAAATTACCGTATCAGCAAATCACAGTTGGGACCCTCCCGGTTGCATCCTCTCATCATCAACAGAAGCAAGAAATGGTTTTTGATCCTCTACCGATGTGTCATACCGAATTACTTCAGCAACTGCTTCAGTTAAGATTGATTGAGCTCTGGAAGTTGACTCCTCCTGCAAAGCTTCCAAAAGGATGGGATGCCAAGGCTTATTGTGATTTTTACTCAGGGGCACCAGGCCATGATATTGAGGGGTGTAGACCATTCCAGCACCAAGTGCAAGACTTAATTGACTCTAAAGCAATCGAGTTCGGACCGGATGGCATGAAGGTATCAGGTGATCTTACGCCAGTAGCTACAAAGGAAGTGAGTATTCCTTCCCCTTCTCTAGGGTCTACCTCAGGTCACGGGTGTATTCCTCAGCTTCAGGTTTCAAAGTCATCACGTCAGCAACCTTTGTTTGTTCCTCGGCCAAATGTGGAAAGAAAAGTACAGGGGCAGATTAGGCACCCTAATCAACATTGGCAGCAAAACCGTCAGTAACAGAGGCAACGAGGACTTAGGAGGTCTGAGAGAGTGTCTGCTCCAGTTCCTATTTCTCAAAGTCGGCTTCTTGCTCGCCTTCTCCAAAGCTCTTTGATTCAGCTGGGCAAGGTAGCGCCAGTGCCGTTTCCTTTTCCTCCGAATTATGACATGAATGCTAGGTGTGAGTTTCACTCGGGAACGTTTGGACATACAATTGACAATTGCAGAGTGTTCAAACTTAAGGTGCAAGACTTGATAGACTCAAAGATTATCACACCAGACGGGTGGCCTATAAATTGAACTTTCTTCATCAGATGGAGCACCCAGTTTGCAAAGACATCTTCAGAATCAATAAGTCCAGACGGAGTCAAGCCTCCTCAACAAGGACAATCATTTAGCTTCTTTACTGCATTCTCATGTGTAGCTTTTTATGTTTGTCAAAACATTTGTATGCATGCATGAAATCTGTTTTTCTTTTTATGTTAATCCTAATAAAGCGCGCATGTTTTTCCTGAAGTAATCCATTCGTATTCACTCATAAGTTTGTATATGTGCATTGCAATACCAACTATCGTGCTTAAACTCTTGAAGGAGGATGATGAGTTGAAAACGCAAAAATCTCTAATTGTGTGCTTTTGGATAAAACCCTGTTGACGATGTGTAAAGGCATTGTTTCAAATTCCAAACACTAAAGATATAAGGAGATAGACCCTCGTCCAAATAGGAGCCCTAAATTAGGAGTTTCTTTTAGTAAAAAAAACCCTAACATTTAACCCCGGGGCAGGGTAGGCGTCAGTTAGTTTGACCAAGCGTTCAAACCTCAAAAGGAGTGTGCATCTGAGGATCCATTACTTTTTACTCTACCGCATCAAAAGGTCCAAAGAGCGGAAACCACAATGGTTATCTCTTATATACTGAGAAGTGAAACAGTCACAACCCTTCCAAAGAAATCAAGACAGCCGGTGTCACACGACGTGTTCAAGAAAAAAAAGAGAATAAAAAAAAAAAGAAATGAAAAAGCCCGCTAAGTTGAAACTTGAAAACAAGCAACTTAGGCAAAAGTTAGGGCATCCCGCTGGACTCCGAAATCAAAGATTCAAAAGAATCTGTCCAGGAAAAAGTTAGGGATAAGCAAAAGAATGTGAAAGCGAAATGTGAACAGGATTACCCAAGAAAGATCCTCAAGCGAAAGAACAAAGTCGTGTGACACAGACACGAAGATGAAAAGGGATGACTGTTACTCCAATAAACTGATTGGTGCTTAAACTGTTAAAAGTTAATGGTTCCTCAACCATCACAAAGGTTTCTTTTGAGAGGTGAACGCTAGTGCCGAACTAACTGAACGTAGGACTGGAGGACATCACGAAGAGTGGGTGGGCACTAATAAATTTTGAGCCTTATATCCTTTGTTTCAATAACCGTGAACCAGGCCCCGTTACAAAACCGAAAGTCCTCAATTGAAACAGGGTTATTTCGAAAGCATACTACCAATAGATAGTGTTCCTGACTCCTGTGAGTTGTGCTAAAGGATCTTTGTTGGTGTTCCATGTGCATTGCATTCTTTCATTCAAAAATTAATGTCATATTCTAACCCGTGATTCGCTCACAAAAGGGTTTGCGACATCTTTTCAGTAAAAATTCAAGATTAACATGTGTGTTGCATTAGAATTTTCATTCTCAGAATAAAACATTTTCTGCTTGCATACATTTGTTTGACATCAAAAGAAGTTTACATATGGAAATTCAGTCCAGAAGTTTAATCTTGCCGAGTTGAGAATCCTGAAACTCCCGAAGGACAGCCACATCCAGTGTTGCTTCCTCAGGAAACTTTTTTGAGCAGGAGCTTTCCCAACAAGTTGTGTTAAGACGTAGTCGATCTGGGGCAATCACGTCGAATCATCTCTTTAAGGTGTAGCCAACCAGGGCCAATCACGTCAAGAAATCTCTTCAGAGTTCAGCCAAACTGGGGCAATTACTTGGAGATTCAAATCTCTCCAAAGGCAGGTATTCGGGGTCTTCCTTCGAAGATCAGTAGTCAGAGGCAAAACCACTTCAAGGTTCATACTAGGGCAGGCCATCCCAAGAGCATGAGAAGTTAGTCCATCCAGACGACTGATCAGCCTATGCAGGGTTCAGAATACTGAGGCAGAATATCCCACGGTGATATGAGATTGTTCATAAATCTTCTCGAGGAAAATTTTTCTGTAGATCATACAAGCTGAGGTAGTTACTTCAAGATCCGACGAATCTCTCCAAGAGTTTGAAGACATTGAGGCGTTTTGGATGACAAGTCTTCTGTAAGATCCTCTTGAGACAATTTCTTTTGGTGGGCCATGTTGGTCTGGGGCAAGTGAAAGAAAAACTGTTGTTCACGCATATGCAGTCAATCAGCCAAAAGGCTTGAAACAAAGGGGCATTCCAACCCAAGGAATTTGTGGTCCCCTGTTTTCAGCAGGCTTCATTAATCATGTTCCCAGCAAGAGATGCATCAAAACCGCTCTCCCCAACAAGTGGTGGTTCAGAGTTAGATTTTCTCAGTTGCAGAAGTCATACCCAGCACGGGGCATATGTGCATATCCTTTTGCTTGCAGGTAACAGCCTCGTACTAGGCTCAAAAGCAAGATTGAAGCCTTTTCAAGAGCATGGGCCATTTCTTCCAAACAAGTAATCACTTACCCCTAAGTCAAAATACCGGGGCAATCATGTTCAGGAAAGGGTTCCCGTATCACCCGTTTGTCACAACTTTTACTTATTAAGTTCACTGATTGATTAGCGGTCACTCGCAACGGCTTGAGATTGACATGCAACTCCGGCAATGTCGTTGTATCTTACTAAGTCGATTCTCCCATTCAGTACGTCCAGCAGCTACAAGCTTTTCTGTGTCGATAATAGTGGCTAATTCCCCAGCTGAGTCAGAAGGCTGATCATCTCTAGCAAAGGATCTTGGGTTTGATAGATCCCCAAGCAGAGTTTTAATGACTCTTTTTCCTCAGCAGAACATCATTCAAAAAGTTCTCATCCCCAGCGAAGTTCCACGAGCAGAATAGTCTCTCTAGGGCAGAGTTGTTCAAATGGAAACTTCTTCAACAGGATCATTACACCTCAGTGTATATGCTAGCCAATTTATTTTTGGCAATTTGTGGCAAGCGTTATCCCCGGCAGAAGGGTTAATCCTCACAGATTAATTGAAGGATCAAGCAATGATCTTTTCCCTGCGGAGTTGGATTCCTTGTCCGGAGTCTCTTTTGCATTTGCATATATCATGACATTTGCATTCTCTAAAGCGTAGCATTCCATTGATATGGAGCATTACAGCAAAATTCAAACATGCATCAAAGCATAAGCCAGATTTGGTACCTTGTGCGAAAGCCCAGATCAACCCTCAATCGAAGCAGTGATCCCCAACCTCAAAGTCGACGCCTGTTTTGTCCAACCTCAGAGTTGACGCCCTTTATACCAACTTCAAAGTTGTCGTATCCTTTTTCTTAACCTCAGAGTTGATGCCCCTTTTTCTCAACCTCAGAGTTGACGCCCCTTTCTTCTCCAACCTCAGAGTTGTCGCCTTTCTCCAACCTCAGAGTTGTCGTACCTCCTTTGTTTCCCCTAATGTCAGGGTTGACGCCTCTTTATACCAACTTCAAAGTTGTTGTAAACCTTTTCTCGACCTCGGAGTTGATGAACACCTTCATTTTGTCCAACCTTAGAGTTGACGCCCTTTATACCAACTTCAAAGTTGTCGTATATCCTTCTTCTGACCTCAGAGTTGATGTCTATCTTGTCCTCAACCTCAGTGTTGTTTACTTAAAATTTTCTCAATCTCAGAGCGAATGCCATTTTCCCTCAACCTCAGAGTTGATGGTCTACCTTCTTATCCCTTGAAGAGTCGTTTGCCAGGATCGTCGATCCATGAGTCCTCTTCCTTTCACCCCTTCGTCCAGGTGGTCTTGTGGGTTATTCCCTCAAGGTAGTTTGCGTTAAACACTCGTCCGTGTTCCTTGCCATCACCTCAATACCCGTCCGTATTGACCTTAGACACTCGTCCGTGTCCTTTCAGCACCAGTCCGTGTTTGAATTTCTTATTTCAATACCCGTCCATATTGACCTTCGACACCCATCCGTGTCCTTTCAGCACCCGTCCGTGTTTGAACTTTTAAGCCAATACTCGCCCATATTGACCTTCGAGATACTCGTTCGTATCTTATTAATCATCGTCCGATACTCGTCCGTATCGTCGACTTGGTCACTCGTCGTGTACCTCTGATGATTGTCCGATGCTCATCTGTATCGTTGACCCGAACACTTGTGTGTGTTCCTTTTATTAATCATCGTCCGATACTCATCTGTATCGTCGACTTGGTCACTCATCGTGTACCTCTGATGATTGTCCGATGCTCTTCCGCATCGTTGACCTTAGACACTCGTCCGTGTCCTTTCAGCACCCGTCAGTGTTTGAATTTCTTATTTCAATACCCGTCCGTATTGACCTTCGACACCCGTCCGTGTCCTTTCAGCACCCGTCTGTGTTTGAACTTTTTAGCCATTACTCGTCCGTATTGACCTTCGAGATACTCGTCCGTATCTTATTGATCATCGTCTGATACTCGTCCGTATCGTCGACTTAGTCACTCGTCGTGTACCTCTGATGATTGTCTGATGCTCGTCCGTATCGTTGACCCGAACACTTATGTGTGTTCCTTTTATTAATCATCGTCTGATACTCGTCCGTATCGTCGACTTGGTCACTCGTCGTGTACCTCTGATGATTGTCCGATGCTCGTCCGCATCGTTGACCTTTGACACCCGTCCGTGTTCTTTCAGCACCCGTATGTGTTTGAATTTCTTATTTCAATACCCGTCCGTATTGACCTTCGACACCCGTCCGTGTCCTTTCAGCACCCGTCCGTGTTTGAACTTTTTAGCCAATACTCGTCCGTATTGACCTTCGAGATACTCGTCTGTATCTTATTAATCATCGTCCGATACTCGTCTGTATCGTCGACTTGGTCACTCGTCGTGTCCTTTGATGATTGTCCGATGCTCGTCCGTATCGTTGACCCGGACACTTTTGTGTGTTCCCTTATTAATCATCGTCTGATACTCGTCCGTATCGTCGACTTGGTCACTCGTCGTGTTCCTTTGATGATTGTTCGATGCTCGTCCACATCGTTGACCTATGACACTCGTCCGTGTCCTTTCAGCACCCGTCCGTGTTTGAATTTCTTATTTCAATACCCGTCCATGTCCTTTCAGCAATCGTCCGTGTTTAAACTCTTATTTCAATACTCGCCTGTATTGACCTTTGACACCCGTCTGTGTCCTTTCAACACTCGTCCATGTTTGAACTCTCCTTTCAATACTCGTCCATATTGACCTTTGACACCCGTCCGTGTCCTTTCAACACTCGTCTGTATTGACCTTTGACACCCGACCGTGTCCTTTCAACACCCATCCGTGTTTTCTTTCCATACTCGTCCGTATGGTCCTTGATAATCGTCCATAGGCCTATTTCGATACACGTCATATCAATCCACGCAGTTATTTGCTGATACTTCCAGAAGGGTTTATATCCCTTTTCTTCTTCATTCAGCGTGCAAATTTTCTGGTTGTTTTGGTATTCAATCACAATTCACCTTGATTGTCTGAATAGCCATTGCTTTCATCCTTCTCAGGTTAACAAATGATTGAATAGGGGCAGCTGTAACACACCAAAATGTGCCCTCTTGCTTTTAGCTTTTAGTGGCTTATGCTTCATTGGCATTTTAGCTAGGTCATCGGGCACATACATGCATATCATTTGGCTCTGTGGTTATGGGATCAAGGTTCTCTGCTCAAGCATCGTCAGGTTGCAACAGACGTTTATTTCGTCACTCGACACATGCGCAAAGTATTTCTCCGGGTTACATAATCACCGGGTCAGCAAAGCTCTTATCAAACATAATTTTTTCATGTCAAGAATCTCAGAGGAAGTTGAAGTTTTCAGCCGATTCAGAACAGTTTGAGCAGAAAATCAGTTTGCTGTGCAAATTTGCAAAATTCATAACTCTTGCTCTGGAACTCGTTTCGGCTGGATATTCAACAGTTAGAACCGTCTTGGTATTCTCTGCAACTTTTATGTTCGGCTCGGAAGTTAGTTCATCAAGGAAAGTGGTGGGAATTGTTAGACGATAGCTATGGATCTAGAAGGGGGGTTGAATAGATCCCTTGAGTTTTACACGCAAATGGACTACAAAATTCTGTTTTAAAAAATTTGTTTAACGGAAGCTACCGCTGGATAGAAACGTCTACAACGAACCTTCTACCGAAAGGATCGGATATGCGCGAATATATTGTGGATGAGAACGAAAGAGAAAAATTCAGTTCTGAATATAACACTTATAAACGCAAACAACAAATTATCACTTGCTTGATGTTTATACCGATCCAATGAGGTTAATTGATAAACAATTTAAAGCACCGTGTTCGAATTTTGCTTGAAAAACAAATTATCAAACACGTAGTGTGCGTAAACACACTATGTGCAGAATTTCTATGGAGAATAATGTGCAGCTACTCCAAAACACAATTCAATGAATTGTATTGATTTAACAAAAACAGTTTAACAGCATACAATTATTCTATGATAGAAATTACGATAGTTTGTAACGTCACAAAATCGAACACTGCTGAAATGTAAAAGAGTTAAGAAAAAGAGAGAGAACACCAGAGATTTGATTAGGTAATTCCCCAATCGTCCTCACTTTGGGTACGTCTGCCCCCAATTCCACAACAGGAATTGAGATATATATATATATATATATATATATATATATATATATATATATATATATGTGTGTGTGTGTGTAGTTGTTGCAAGGTTTATTACAAGAGAAAACTGTGAACATTCAAACCCCGAACGTCTTCGATCTTTGATGCAGAATTTTCTCTTCCCTTGATTCAAGATGAATCAAGTGCTCAGAATATGGATGATTCAATTACCGTCCCACGCTACTAAACCGAAAGAAAACGCCGTTCTTCAGTTACCTTCACTCGGTTAATTGAAATCTTCCAAGAATTCGAACCCAAACCTTCTTCTACGATCCTCTGATTACAGCTACTAAACCAAAACAGTTGCGCCAATTTCCGGTTACCTTCGCCCAGCTGAATCCCTGTAGAAAGAACAGTTTGTACAAAACCCCCAAAATCTCCTCGATTCTTGGAGGACAAACCCAACTGGTTTGATTCAAGAAACACCTGCCAATCTCTCAACCCAGAAGATGAAGATCACACTTCCTAAATTCTGAACGTTATCACTTCGATCAATGGGCGACACAAACAAAAATGATTATGTGTGATTGTTTGTTTACACAGTGAAGAAGATGAAGATGAAGAGAGAACTGACATATATTTTTCACGTTTCTTGTTCTATTTGAAAAATGAAGACCCAAAACTATTTATATGAAAAAATATGACCAAAAGATATAACAGGAAATAACATAAACGAATTTGAGTGAAAAAACACAAAAAGCAGTGTCATGCGTCGACCTTTGGAGTCTATGCGTCGACGCATAGGAAAGCAATTTTGGGTTCTCAGGTTTATGCGCTTACCCGTGAGTTCTGGGGGTCAGCGCATGATTCTTGAGGTCGGCGCATAATATTTGAGGTCAGCGCATGAAGGCCAATTTTTTGAGAAATTTCAATTTTTGAATTGTTTTTACCAGACCAAGGACAAACACACATGCTAGACACTATTAAATCACTTGTGGACATTTATTTTTGAGGAGAATAGGATCCTATGCATCTAGACACATGACCAACAACGATGAGATGCTGTATGCCCGACACGTGAAATGATGCCGCTCAAATTACAATCTAATGCATTTGTTGACATCATTAAAACAAGATGGCTAGAAGGATATCCCTCACATACTCCCCCTTTTTTATGATGGCAACACTTCCTTGTTTTTCACGAGAGATGTAATTTGAGATGATCATTACTCCCCCTGTCTTTAACATCCGATTTAAACATTTCTGTAGCTTGTATGTAGCTTGTATTCTTCTCCCCCTTTGACAACATCAAAAAGACGAGAAGACAGTGGTCAAAATAGCATACGAAAATATGTATTGGATCAACAAATATTTGCAACAACAAAATAGTTATCAGCATCCACATATGATACCGCTAATGTAAACTAGTATTGATTAAATACGGAACAACGATATTAAAGCAAAACATTCACTTCATAAAGTTTGAAATATAACAGAAAAGTGCAGCGCATGTCAAAATAACAGAAAACAAACAACAAAACACAACTTCATGCACAACTAAAACATGATGCCCTAAGGTTTATGGTCTCCTCCCCCTAAACGAATAACCTCGTCCCCTATGGTATTGCCTTGATGGTGGAAATTCCTTGAGTTGAAGATTGAGGTCAATCAAGGTGCTGTTAAGGTTACCAAGGCTGTTAGCCAAGTTTTGATTTTGCTGAGTCAGATTGGCATCCATTTGATTGAACCTTGTCATAGCAGCATTTGCAAAATTGTTGAAATTGGTGGCATGAGATGACAGTTGGTCAGACAGGTTGGTAAGCTGTTCTTGTTGAGTCAGGTATCAAGTTTCCTGCTGCGCTTGAAATTCTTGATGTTGCAGAGATAACTCAGTCAGTCTTGCCAAAATTTCATCATTGGATTGTGAATAATGCTGAGACGGTGGAGTTGGTGGAGCAGAATTTTCTGGAATCTGCCATTCAGAGTCAGCATCATAGGATGGAGGAACATATGCAGCGCCAAGGTTGGTCCAGCAGTTATGTTGATTCCACTGACCCCAGCCTTGATTGTTATAGGATTCTTCCGGTTGATATCCCATCCATGCCTCATTGTCTTCTTGATTGTCTTCTTCTTCTTTCGCTTGATTGTCCTGCATGACAACATCTTCCTGTATCACTACATTTTCATCATTACCAACAGGATCTGCATTACCTTCACTTCCTTCATCCTCACTGGCTTCAAGATGGACAGGTTCAGGATGGGTAGCTCTTTGTCTATGGATGAACCTTTGCTCATGAGAGTTCCAATGATAACCCATCATGGACAAAGTTCTGGCCAGAAACTGTTGTTCAGCAGTAATGTGAACATGACAAATCTCTGGAATAGGAATGTCAAAGTGATTCAGAAAATTTGCCACAACAGATGCATATCCAAGTGCTAAAAGCTTGTTAGAGCTGCGAGTTGTGAACATCCTAGAAGCAAAGTAGTAAGGCCAGTTGATTTTGATCTTTTCCCTCAGGATGTAGATAAGACGCACCTCCGCTTGTTCAACTCTTGAGAGGCCTCCTTTCTTAGGTCTCAAGATGCGAGAAATAATCCACTGAAGGATAAGTTCTTTAAATTTTAGATGACCGGTGGTGACACTCTTAGGAAATGCTTCACTTGCCACATAATCAGTTGGATATGGTTCCTTCAGCATAGAATTCAAAGCAGTTTTGAACGCATAGTCTTTAACAAAGGTTTTATCAGTAACCTTTGGGAGACTCTCATCAGTATTCAAAATAAACAATGTAGACCATACATCGTTTGTCACTTTATATTCTGCATTATTGATAGAGAACTTAAATTCAGCCCCACGAAATTTTCCCTTTATCCCACAGTAGAACAATCTAGTCAAGTCTTCACTGTACTTGTCATCACATTCAACAAATTCATTCAGATTTTGAAAATTGATGAGTTCGGAAATTTCAGGAATGTGAAAATCTCGACCCATCAACGGATAAAAGCCATGTTGTCTGATAACAGCCCGATCAGAAAATAATTCTGCAAATGGAGTGGCTAACCTTTCAGAAATTAGGGATTGAAATGTTACCCGTTGTGTGGATGATTCTCGTGTTTGAGCTTGTTGTGAAGTTGATCCTCTTCCTCCTCTTGTACCAGCATTTCTTCTGGAAGCCATTGTTGAAGAAGAGTTGAAAGGAGATTATCAAACTTGATTGTTGTAGAGATGGAAGAGAAGATGTGTGAAATCCTTTGAGTACCTTGCTGTAGATATATAGAGAAATTTCTCTTTTGGTATTCCCTTCCCTTGTTCTAATTTATTAGGGTTTTGATGAGAGTTTAGTGGGGATTAATTGAGATTGATGAGGTTTAAAGGAGTAGAATAGGGAGAGATTGACCACAAAAGCTAATTAAATGACATGCAAGAATCATAGTTTAATGTGCAATAGAGAATATAGGGAAGGTGAAGCATTTATAGGTCGGCGCACGCAACCCAGAAACATAAAGAAGTCTGAACGAGTCCTTTATGCGTCGACCTGTAACCTGTGCGTCGGCGCATGCTTTCTGAAAATTTTGAAAATTACTTGACCATGTTGTTATGCGCTGACCCGAGAGTTTAATAGGTCAGCGCGTGGAATCATGCGTCGACGCATGGAAGTGCAAAATTGAAATTTTTGCAAAAATCTTGTTCCAAGCAGATAAATACACATATACACACAGAACCAAACATTCACATGAATGATAAGTGCTCAAAATGAAATAAACATCAAGATTGGAGTAAGTAACATGGCACAAAATGTTGATAAACCTCTATAAGTTGGAACGATATTACCTTGAACGTCATGACGGTGAGATCCCTCACATATGAATAAATTTCTCTTTGCATTGTTAGTTAAAGATATGAACAAGCATATATATATATATATATGTGAAGCTCATAATTCTCAAGGATGTTATGCACGATCCGAGATATCGAGAATGCCAAGTTCCCTACGGATGTGAAAGAAAGGCTCTGTAGCTAATGGTTTTGTGAAAATGTCAGCAAGTTGATTCTTAGTGTCAACATGCTCAAAAATAACATCACCTTTCTCTACATGATCCCTAAGAAAATGATGGCGTATTTCGATATGCTTGGTGCGTGAATGTAGTACAGGGTTCTTAGTTAGATTAATCGCACTAGTGTTATCGCACAAAATTGGAATACGTTCAAGCTTTAAATTGAAATCCAGTAATTGTTGTTTAAGCCATAGGACTTGAGCACAACAACTACCGGCGGCAACGTATTCCGCCTCGGCTGTTGACTGAGCAACGGAAACCTATTTCTTGTTGTGCCAACTCACCAAGGAATTTACAAAAAAGTGACATGTGCCACTAGTACTTTTCCTATCCAACTTGCACCCGGCAAAGTCGGAGTCAGAGTAACCAACTAAGGAATAAACACTTCCTTTGGAATACCACAGGCCATACTTTGGAGTACCAGAAAGGTACCGAAGTATGCGCTTAACTGCCTTCAGGTGGGATTCCTTGGGATGTGCCTGATACCTCGCACACATGCATACACTAAACATTATATCTGGACATGATGCGGTTAGATAAAGGAGAGACCCTATCATACCTCGGTACTTATTTACCTCAACATCCTTACCCTTTTCGTCATGATCGAGATTAGCACTTGTAGGCATATGAGTATCTATTGCTTTGCAGTTCAGCATATCAAAACGTTTTAGTAACTCAAGACAATATTTTGTTTGACTCACGAATGTGCCCTCTTCAAGTTGTTTAATTTGCAATCCGAGGAAATAGTTGAGCTCCCCCATCATGCTCATTTCAAACTCCCCCTGCATCAAACTAGAAAACTCCTTGACCAAGGTCATGTTAGTAGACCCAAATATAATATCGTCAATGTAAATCTGTACCAAAATTAAGTGTTTTCCTTGACGTTTAATAAAAAGGGTTGTGTCAACCTTTCCTCTTGAATACCCTTGATCAAGTAGAAATTTGCTTAGACGTTCATACCAAGCCCTAGGGGCCTGTTTTAGTCCGTACAAAGCTCGCTTAAGTTTATAAACATGATCAGGATATTCATGTGATTCAAAACCTGGAGGTTGGGCTACATAAACCTCTTCATTTATATGTCCGTTAAGGAATGCACTTTTGACATCCATTTGGAATAGCTTAAAGTTCTTTGTGCAAGCGTAGGCAAGTAGAAGGCGTATGGCCTAGAGTCGGGCAACCGGCGCATAAGTTTCCTCATAGTCGATTCCTTCCTCTTGGTTATAGCCTTGCACTACAAGCCTAGCTTTGTTACGCGTTATTACTCCATTTTCATCAAGTTTGTTCCTAAACACCCATCGGGTGCCTATTACTCGATGATCTCGCGGAGGGGGGACAAGGTCCCAAACCTCATTTCTCTAGAATTGATTTAGTTCATCTTGCATTGATAGATACCAATGCTCATCGAGTAACGCTTCCTTAGAGTTTTTAGGTTCGACTTGGGAAACAAAAGCAGAGTAATAACAAAAGTTACTAAGTTTAGAGCGAGTAGTTACTCCCTTAGAGATATCACCGAGAATGTTGTCAATTGGATGGTCTTTGGAAGACTTCCAAGCTGGAGGAAGTTCATCATTCTTAGCATGATGATCATCCTCACTTTTCACTGGTTGGTGATCCTTTTCCTCCTCAATACGCACTGCTTCAGGCTGATCAGTTCCCTTGTCAGTGTCCTTGAGTATGTCTTCAGTAGGTACACCTGCACCATGAAAAGAACTACCTTCTCCGACATTTCTCGGATAAGACTCGTCAAAAGAAACATGAACTGACTCTTCAACTATACGTAACCTTTTATTATAGATTCTATAAGCTTTACTTGACTGAGAGTATCCAAGAAAAATACCCTCGTCAGCCTTGGCATCAAATTTGCCGAGAGTCTCTTTTCCATTATTTAACACAAAGCATTTGCAACCAAATACATGAAGGTGAGATATGTTTGGCTTACGCCCTTTTAGAAGCTCATACGGAGTCTTGTTTAGAATAGGCCGGATGAGCACCCTATTCAAAACGTAACAAGCCGTACTTATGGCGTCGGCCCAAAAGTATTTTGGTAATCCACTATCATTGATCATAGTCCTTCCAAGTTCTTCCAAAACTCTATTTTTACGTTCCACTACCCCATTTTGTTGAGGGGTACGTGGTGCTGAAAAGTTATGATCAATTCCATTGGAATCACAAAATGCTTCAAATAAATGATTTTCAAACTCACCCCCATGGTCACTTCGGATTGACCCAATGTTTGTGTTCAACTTGTTTTGAGATAACTTAGCAAATCGTTCAAAGGCTGAAAAGGTATCACTTTTATTTGCTAAGAAAATTGTCCAGCAAAACCTAGAAAAATCATTGACTATAACAAATCCATAGTATTTACCACCTAGGCTTTTAACCCTAGATGGTCCAAAGAGATCCATATGGAGGAGCTCAAGAGGTCTCATAGTTGAAACAATGTTTTTAGATTTAAAAGAGATCCTTGTTTGCTTCCCCATTTGGCACGCATCGCAAAGATGATCTTTTGTAAATTTAATTTTGGGCAAACCGATGACTAGGTCTTTAGAAACAATTTTGTTAAGCAAATCAAAGTTGATATGAGCCAAGCGTCTATGCCACAACCATGAATCTTCATTCATAGTGACTAAACACTTGTCTCCATCCAATGATACCTCGTTTAAGTCTAGCATATAGACGTTATTCACCCTCAAGCCCTTAAACACATTCTTTTTGTCGCAATCTTCAACTACGCAACAATCATTTGAAAAAGAGACTTTATAATTTTTGTCACATAGTTGACTAATGCTTAAAAGGTTGTGTCTAAGGCCCTCCACAAGAAATACATCAGAGATAGTAATAGATGAGGGGTTACCTATACTACCTTTACCGAGAATTTGTCCCTTATTATTATCTCCGTAAGTGACAAACCCCTTTTTCTTCGCCACAAAGTCGATGAAAAGAGATATGTCTCCGGTCATATGTCTTGAGCAGCCACTATCTAGAACTCATCTTCCTTCGGTGGTCTCAAGACTTTGTACCTACAAAAATAATCAAGGGAGAGTAGGTACCCAATTCTCATTGGGTCCTTCATGGTGAGTGAAACCAAAATTGCCTTTGGGCACCCATTGATAAATGCCCTTTGGAACAAGAAATCTCCGAAAGTGGCACTTAGCAATAGTATGACCGGGCTTACAACAATATAAGCAATCACGATTAGTTTGGAGTTTACCTTTGCTATCACTATCTCGAATCACATACGTGTATTGTTGATAAGGATTATTCATAGTTTCACGATAATGTGATCGATCAATAGCAAACGTAATCTTAGGCTTGAGAGCCTTGTCTAACTTGGCTTTGAGGGCTCTCACCTCTCTTTGCCAAATGTGACAAGTACCACAGCCCCCAAGGTCAAACCATGTAAATTTATTTTCATCGATTTTAGTTTTTGATGCATTCACCATGGAGTTTTTAAGATCTTCCAATTCCTTTTGGGAATCGGAGACCTTTTTCTCCAAATAGAAAAAAATCTTTTTATTCGAAGCTTCGTGGTGTAATGTATCAAAAGCTCTTTGTAATTCAGCATGAGACATATTTTGACAGTTTTCATATTTAGAGTGTTTTACCTCTTTTCCTTTGTTGTGACGTGCCATGAGACAAAGGTTGACGGATTCACTTTCGTCACTTGAAGAGTCATCTTTCTCCGACTCGCTATCACTTTTCCAAGCGATGTATGCTCGTCGAGACTTGTTGGACTTTTTGTTTGAGAGACTCTTGTCATTATCCTTGTCTTTGTCTTTCTTTAAGGATGGACAATCCGGTTTGTCGTGCCCGAATTTTCCACAGTTGTAGCACGTCCCTTTTACCTTGCCGTTTTTATTTCCTTCACTTCTCGATTGCTTACGGAACTTGACAAGATTTCTGTCCGAGTGCTGAATATCATTCTTACAAATGTATCTATTGTATCTTTTCACAAATAAGCTCATATCGTCACCGGAATCTTCATCTTTGTCGTTTTTGGCTTCATCATCACTTAGCTCTTGATGTGTGGACTTTGAACAAGAAGCCTTAAGAGCTATCGACTTTTTCTCCGTATCTTTTACCTTCTCTTTCTTTATGCTCTTCTCATGTTTATCCAAGCTAATGAGCACTTGCTCATGCTCATCGAGTTTACCGAATAGTGTTGTGAGGTCTAGAGTAGCAAGATTATTGGCCTCCTTGATAGCGGTAACCTTCGGTTGCCATTCCCTACTAAGACACCTCAGAATTTTATTAGTAGAAACCTCATTAGGAATTGGTTTACCAAGAACATGCAATTTGTTGATGATGTGAGTGAATCGTTTTTGCATATCCGCAATGGTTTCCCCTTGCTTCATGTAAAACAAATCAAACTCTTGCGTTAGTGTATTGATACGAGCCAATTTAACATCATTAGTGCCTTCGTGGGCTACTTGTAAGGCATCCCACATAGCTTTGGCTGTTTCGCAATGGGAGACTCGATAATATTCGTCAACTCCCAACGAGGAAATGATCATATTACGATCCTTCCAATCATAACTGTACTTTTTCTCGTCCTCCTCAGTCCATTGGTCTTCGGGTTTAGGAACAACAATGCCTTCCGCGTTAGTAATAGTGATTTCCATGGGACCGTTTAAAATAACGTTCCAAACCTTCCGATCTAAGGGGTTAATATGAACACGCATACAATCCTTCCAGTAGCCGTAGTTTTCACCTGTAAAAACTGGAGCTCTATTATAAGCCCCCTTAGGTTCGTTCGCCATGATCCAAGAAGTTCTACCGAAGCACCAGAATAAACCGGAGCTCGTGATACCACCTGTTAGACGATGGCTATGGATCTAGAAGGGGGGTTGAATAGATCCCTTGAGTTTTACACGCAAATGGACTACAAAATTCTGTTTTAAAAAATTTGTTTAACGGAAGCTACCGCTGGATAGAAACGTCTACAACGAACCTTCTACCGAAAGGATCGGATATGCGCGAATATATTGTGGATGAGAACGAAAGAGAAAAATTCAGTTCTGAATATAACACTTATAAACACAGACAACAAATTATCACTTGCTTGATGTTTATACCGATCCAATGAGGCTAATTGATAAACAATTTAAAGCACTGTGTTCGAATTTTGCTTGAAAAACAAATTATCAAACACGTAGTGTGCGTAAACACACTAAGTGCAGAATTTCTATGGAGAATAATGTGTAGCTGCTCCAAAACACAATTCAATGAATTGTATTGATTTAACAAAAATAGTTTAACAGCATACAATTATTCTATGACAGAAGTTACGATAGTTTGCAACGTCACAAAATCGAACACTGCTGAAATGTAAAAGAGTTAAGAGAAAGAGAGAGAACACCAGAGATTTGATTAGGCAGTTCCCCAATCGTCCTCGCTTTGGGTACGTCTGCCCCCAATTCCACAATAGGAATTGAGATATATATATATATATATATATATATATATATATATATATATATATATATATATGTGTGTAGTTGTTGCAAGGTTTATTACAAGAGAAAACTGTGAACATTCAAACCCCGAACGTCTTCGATCTTTGATGCAGAATTTTCTCTTCCCTTGATTCAAGATGAATCAAGTGCTCAGAATATGGATGATTCAATTACCGTCCCACGCTACTAAACCGAAAGAAAACGCCGTTCTTCAGTTACCTTCACTCGGTCAATTGAAATCTTCCAAGAATTCGAACCCAAACCTTCTTCTACGATCCTCTGATTACAGCTACTAAACTGAAACAGTTGCGCCAATTTCCGGTTACCTTCGCCCAGCTGAATCCCTGTAGAAAGAACAGTTTGTACAAAACCCCCAAAATCTCCTCGATTCTTGGAGGACAAACCCAACTGGTTTGATTCAAGAAACACCTGCCAATCTCTCAACCCAGAAGATGAAGATCACACTTCCTAAATTCTGAACGTTATCACTTCGATCAATGGGCGACACAAACAAAAATGATTATGTGTGATTGTTTGTTTACACAGTGAAGAAGATGAAGATGAAGAGAGAACTGACATATATTTTTCACGTTTCTTGTTCTATTTGAAAAATGAAGACCCAAAACTATTTCTATGAAAAAATATGACCAAAAGATATAACAGGAAATAACAGAAATGAATTTGAGTGAAAAAGCACAAAAAGCAGTGTCATGCGTCGACCTCTGGGGTCTATGCGTCGACGTATAGGAAAGCAATTTTGGGTTCTCAGGTTTATGCGCTTACCCGTGAGTTCTGGGGGGTCAGCGCATGATTCTTGAGGTCGGCGCATAATATTTGAGGTCAGCGCATGAAGGCCAATTTTTTGAGAAATTTCAATTTTTGAATTGTTTTTACCAGACCAAGGACAAACACACATGCTAGACACTATTAAATCACTTGTGGACATTTATTTTTGAGGAGAATAGGATCCTATGCATCTAGACACATGACCAACAACGATGAGATGCTGTATGCCCGACACGTGAAATGATACCGCTCAAATTACAATCTAATGCATTTGTTGACATCATTAAAACAAGATGGCTAGAAGGATATCCCTCACAGGAATTATTTGTTTCTGGAATTTCGGTTTCGCTGGATAATTGCGTCAGTGGTATTCAAAAGGGCTTAACTTCTGATTGGGTCATCATTTCTGAGCTATTCCTATGCCAAAAACTTCCATATTGAAATTATCTGTAACTTTCGTGTTCGGACCGAGGGCTGATTCTTTGAGGAAGATCTCCGAATGCGCGAGTTTTCAGAGTCGATACAGTGCAAAAACAGTGGAAAATAGTGTTAAACCGTCATGATTCGGTCATTAAAAAATTCATAACTCTCTGCTCGTTTATCGGATTGATGTCGTTTAGGTGCCTAAAATTCCGTTTCAATGCCATCTTCGTGACGCAAGTTCAGTATGAGTCAGGTCCAAGCGAAAGAACCCCGAAAGTGTGAATTACTAGAAGAATTCTTTGGTACAGTTCACTGTCAGTCAGATATTGGAAAATTCATAACTCGGTCAATCTTTATCGGATTGTGTCTGTTCTCGAAGCTACGGTTCACAAATTTTATCCTCCTCAAGTTCAGAGACAAGCTCGGGTTTGAACGGTGCTCCGAAGATTGCCGTTTTGGTTTATTTCGCAAAAATAACGGTAGGGCTGAACTGGGAAAAAGGCTGAAAGTCGTTTTACGGGAAAATTCATATCTCACTTGTCGTTTATTCGATCAAGCTCATCTTTTGACACAACGTCAGTGACCCATAGATCTACAACTTTGCTGACAAAGTCGAGTCGAGATTCTGCTCTGAAAGACATGAGCTTGTCACATTTACGAATAGCAGACGACAAATATGCTGAAAAAACGACTTTTGACAGTGACGTCTCGCCGCTTAAACGTATCGAACTCATTCGATTTTGATCGTATGACGTCCGTTCTTTTTGCGTTGTGTCCGTAATTCAGTCACGGACAATTTCTTAAGGGGCTCAGAGTCGAAATTTTGTACCGATCAAGGTGTTATTTTTATTTAAGCCGCCAATAAGTCGGAATTTTACTGTTTCACCTCATTTTTCCACCACACTGTATATTCAAAATGCTCTCTCATTTCCCTCCAACTTCATTCATAATCCATAAACACCAAAAACTCACAAAACTTTCTCCAAAAAGATCAAAACCTCAAATATTCAATTCTCTCAACAAGTTCATCAACAATCTCAAGAACAATCTTAAGAACGCGAAGAACATTTTTCTGGAAAATCACAAAAGTCTTCGACCTCCCTCATCGCTCTTCCTCCCCGCGCCGGTATCCTTCTCCACGGCCAGCCACCACTCGCGCCGCCGCTTGCCATCGGTCCGGCCATCTTTCCGCCGTGAACCACCGTCGCGCGACCTCCCTCTTTTGTCTCCGGTTCGTGAATTTTTTCGGAGCAATCTCTTCCTCTCTCAATCGCGAGTTGAACCGCGCATCTTTCTCTGTCTTCGCACTTCAAATCGGTCTTCAAATTCGGTAATCTCTTGACACTTTAATGGTTGATTTTTTGTGTTCATGAATTAATTGATAATGTTGATGATGAACAATTATTTGATTGTTGAAGTGGTTGCATAAATGTTGATGAATATGTATTGATGATAATTGTTGTTCATTAATCAAGATGTTGTTGCTATTGGTGATTGAATTTGAGTGTGGATGATATAATGGAGTGATGATGATAATGTTGTTTTGTTGTTAAATTGGATGTTCATAATTGTTGTAGTCTAGGTGTTTGTGAAAGTTCCTAAGAGACTTTGATGATGTGAATTGATATTGTTTTCGTTGATTTAATTCTTGAATTCACATTGTGATGTTGATTAAAACCAAAATTGGTTAGATTTGTAGAGAATTAATATGATTCTTGAGATTGGACATAAACTTGACAAATCTCGGATTATTAACTTTGTGTCAAATTGTTGGTCCCGACATAATGCTTGTGCTTAATTCTTGAGAATCCAGTTTAATATTGTTGGCTTGTATTGTATTGAACTTTAGGCCAAATTCACTTTGATGCACCTTTTTGCACATTTCTTGTGTTCTTACCAATTTTCGGTTAACTCTTGATGCTAACTCATTTGTGTGCTAACTTTCAAACCGTAGCATGTTTTTACGAATGCGAATAATGTAACTCGACTTTGTTAATGATTCTGGAGCTGTTGGTGAACTTTTTAGTCGATTTCGGGAAACTTTTTTCTACTGTTTCGCTACTGCCAGCCGACGAAATCGGCCTAAAAGTCCCACTTCTGAGCGGAATTAATTCAAGCCGAGTTCGTTTTTGAGCCCGTTGGCACATTTGCGGTCAACCATGCGATATTTGTTCCATTCCGAGTCGGTGATTTTCGACGTATATTTTCCGATTTAATGCTTTTAAGCTACGTTTTGTGTGAAATTTGCGTCTTGACCTTGATTTAATACGTGCTTATGTTTATTGGTCATTTGTGAATCATTGTGCTTGAGTTTGTTTGATTCCGGTTTGATTTTGCGCATGATTTGTATTACAACAACCTTGCTGCCCGGTTTTTAAAGTATGTGTTCCGATGCATGTTCACTACTTGTATACTCATTATTCTATTTGATTTTGGGTTGTGATGCGAACGTGCAACTTACGGTTGCATTTGCTTGTTGTTTCTAACTCGTTTGTTAAGTTGTGCAAGGATTTTTGAGGGAATTTCCGAGATGATGTGATTGCATCGTGTTCCACTTTATTTGTGGGACGCGAATCTGATTCCGACGTGATTCACCTTATGGTTTGTTTGCTTCGTGTTCCACTTTATTTGTGGGATACGAATTCTTTTCTGACACGACTTATCTTGTCTCACTTTGTGAGATGTATATACTCGCTTGCATATTGTCTAGATTGCGTTTCTTGCATGTGTACTGTTAGATTGTGTGGTTGTGTCTGGTACACACCACATGTCGGTTGTGATTTATTTTCACAACGACCATGCTTTGGCGATTATGTCGGATACACGATTTCTAACTTGCTTTGTTTGTCGATGCTAGCGTGCTCGAAGTATTCAGGGTTTCTTACTTTGTTTGCTTTTGCTTCAGATTGTTATCCGCTTGGTATAGTTTCTTTTCCCTTTTATCTCATTCCGCACTTTACTGCTTTCGATGCCATGAGAAGTAGGAATAGTCGATGCCATGATAAGTAGGATTGTATGGAAAGTCCTCAAGTGAGGCCATGATTGTTCTTGTTTAATATTGTGCTTAAAGACCTCCAAAGAGGCATCCCATTCCCCATTTCCCCTTGTAAGACCTCCAAGGAGGCAATTGACGGAAGGTAGGGTTCGCAATCGACCCCCGTTATTCTAGTTGAGTCATTCTTAGCTCTCATTACATGATTGAAGCTTTAAACATCACCTACTCTTGTTATCGAGTCGGTCAAGTGGAATGAGGGTTTAGCAATCAAATCCCCATGCATTGTCTATAGCTCGCATTGACCAATGTCGATGTTTATGTGATCTGATTCACATTTTCCTTCCTTACTCTGCTCTCCATGGTTCTCGATACCATCAGATGAGCATCCCTATTTCTCACAGCTAGCTTGTTTGCCTCGGTTGATATGACCCCTTGGCTAAAGCTCTCCTTTTATTATGATTGTGTGATATTATTGTTAACTGACACTGTTCACTCCTTAGTTGCTTTTATTTCATTTTGTGATTGATTCATCTTGTGTTTACTTGTCTGATGACATGATCCCGTAGGATTCCTAGCTCCACTTAATTTTTGATTAAGTCGGAGGTAGGAGAGACATTAGGATAGCAATCCATGCATGACAACATTAGGTAGACTCCCCTCTTGATCCTGACCTTAGGGCCACTTTTGCATGATAACATTAGGAACATCTAGTTTCCTTTAGTGTTTTCTTTTCAACTTGAGTCCTCTCTTCTCATCTCATAATCTTTATAAAAACACTTAGTAAAGGCATAACATATATTGCATTTGAGCCTTTCATGTGAGAATAAGATAGTGAGGGGTCTTCTCTCACTTTCTTAGAATGTTTAGTATACGTCCCGTCTTGGGTCGATATGCGATGCATTCGATCCTACGTGAAAGACTTAAATACAATATGCGTTATACACACCAATAATCAAAATACTTCTTTCTAAAATACAAAAACAAACAATTCTCTTCTCATCTCCTTCATTCTATTCCTTAAGGATTCGTCACGTCCGTTCCACCGCAAACAGGTAACGCCTAAGTCTCCATACAACGAGCTGCAACACCTAACTGCTGGAACGCGCACTCTGACGTTTCCATTAGAAAACACAAACAAAGCAACCCTTGTTGAGCCGAACTATGTTTGCTCTGATTCTTCTTTCCTGTCTGATTGAAGATACGTAGGCACGAGATGTGATATCTCGACGAGCAAACTTTCCCCGTAGTCTGTTGAACTACGTTGACTCTGACTTACCCATTGCACTGAGGGAATACGTAGGCCTAGGACAATGATAATGTCCTATCGAGTCACTTCTTTTCCTTTTCTCCCCCGTCTCTTCGTTCCTTTCAGTTCAGTTCCTTTTCCTTCCCATCAGCAGCGAAGCTCCAGTCGACGACACCCTTTGATCGACACAGCAAGCATGGATCCCGTCGAGTACGATGGACGTGAAGGGGTGCGATAACCTTCCCTTCACGTAACCGACTCCCTTACCCTTTCTCTTTAGTTCGCGAGACCTCGTTCTTTCCTTTCTCCCGGGTTTGTGCAGCATTACCCTTCCCTTTCTTTGGGATAAAAATGCCTGGCTGGCGACTCTCTTTCTTTCTTCCGCGCCACTTTCGCGTTTGTACTTGGATGAAAATCCCGGGAGCGACACAAGGCAAACATGGTGCCTTTGGAAGATAGAAGTCAATGATCCAAAGATTTGCAGAAAAATGTTTTGGGTAAGTTAGTTATTGTTTCATTGATCAAACCTAACACATTGATACATTCCTGTGTTATTATAGTAAGGATGTTCGTTTAATTTAATTGACGGTTGCTTTTGAAATGTGCAGCAATTACCTCAAACCGTGTTAAAGAACTGTGATTTAATAGGAAAGAGTAGCATAGAGCTTGTTGATTCCGCGACTGGTGATACTTGTCTTTATGATCTTCACACAAATGTGAAGGAGGACTGTGTGGAGAAGTTCATATGCCACGAGTGGTATGAACTTGCAAAGGACATGCGGCTGGAAAGAGGAGATGTGTTGGGATTTAGCATCAAATATCCCCCAGTTAGAAGTATGACCGTGACTCGTTTGAACCGTCGAATCCAAAGATGATGTTGCTGGTGGAAGTTTTTTTTTATGTTTAGTTTTATTTTGTTTAGTTAAAAGTAAGTTAATGTTAACTGATACAATGGTTTCTGGGTCCTGTTGCTGCTGTTAGGGGGAAGATGGTCAATAAAGTTGCTATGGTTATAAAGTGTGTTGCTGTTTGGTATATTTGGTAATAGTGTGTCGTTGTATGAATGGTTCACAACTCCCCTTGCTTGTTTCAAGGGTTGATGTTTTCTGTTTTGTACTGTATTGTGGCCATACTCTTTGTTTCTTGCACTTCTTGTGCTTGCTAGTTAATGATATTGCCTTTTGAATTGATTTACATTTGTGTTACATTTGAATTGTTTTAGTTGATTGGAGAAGTGATGAATTTATAAATAATATTTATTTTAAACATTTGAATTGATTTACATTTGTGTTACATTTGAATTATTTTAGTTGATTGGTGAAGTGATGAATTTATAAACAATATTCATTATAAACATTTGAATTGATTTACATTTGAATTGTTTTAGTTGATTGGTGAAGTGATGAATTTATAAACAATATTCATTATAAACATTTGAATTGATTTACATTTGTGTTACATTTGAATTGTTTTAGTTGATTGGTGAAGTGATGAATTTATAAACAATATTCATTCTAATTGTTTTGAAAGACATGCCACAGTGATAATTCACTTATGATAATTCATCAAGGTCCAAGACATGCCACAATGCAAATCAAAACGAATATTGTGTCATATTTCACATTCAATCACATCCAAACTCATTCAATCTACATTGCAAATCACATTTCATTCACATCTATAACATATTCATTTTCAATTTAATGTGACAATCATAAACATACACACATCCACCAAAGCCTATCCAATATCAGAAAAAGAATAACCAAGCAAAAGAAATGGGGACCACCTTCAAATATAGCAAACAGTTTTCATAGTATATAAACACCTTACACAGAAACCTTAACAAATCCTTGAAACACATTTAACATCACAAAGTTTCACATAAAAACCTTACATAAGACCTTAACCAGTTTTTAGACAAACAAAGTTTCACATACACTACATAAAAACCTTAACCATTACTCCTAACCATTAGTCACAATCCTAATCATTACCAACCAGTACTGTACGCTCCACCAGCTTCACATAAAGTCGATCGCCTGGATAAGTTACCCAAAACCGTAGTCTATTCTTTCTTCTAAGCCTTTTTTGCTTAGCATATTCGTACCATCCATGACCTATAAACTTCTCCATTTTATTAACCTTTCCATCTCTCTTTGCACAGTGTATCTTGGCTTGGTATGTCTTCCCAGTATCATCATTAACAAGCTGAATCGATTTCTGGTTCAAACCTAGCTGAGTCCTTGTTACAGCTCTAGGAAAGTGCTACACACAACAACAAACAGTTAATCATTAAATTTCCGCTTTAAAACATATTCAAATATGGACATAAAACCCTTACCAAAACATTCTTGCTTGAAATGAATCCAAACCAAACTTCCTTTTCCAAGCGTTATCAGGAATTTCTTCAGCTACGACATCAGAACTACAAACATATAATGACAATTTTCACATTAATCATTTAGTGATTTTTCTGAACAAGACAAGTCATTTGCCATCTAGACTAAAATGTAAACAACACAGGATCTATTAAATAATTTCATTGCATGCATGGAAATAATATGACACTTCTATTCAGATACTACAAAACGACACACATACTTATATTTTTTTTCCATTAACCACCAAAAAATCTATCTAAACTGTAAAACCATCGTACTCGGATGCATTAGTTGTTCGACGTTGGCCGACCATTGCTGTTGATTTCTCTTTTAATCTTTCACGATCGCGAGATGACGGACCTTTTTGGGAACTGGAAAGAGGAACAAAACGCTTTTATGTGGGAATAGTGCGTTTACATCGGTTGCACTCATTATATGGCCTGGACATATGGATTGAAGTCTTTCACGGCCCATTTGCCTTTTCAAATTCTGATTTATGTTTCTCAAAAATAATAATATTTAATTGCACAACTATTATATTAGGGTTAGGGTTACGGTTAGGGTTAAGGTTAGGGTTTAGTTTAGAAAAATAAAGTTTTTAAATTTTAGAAAAAATTAAAATTTTTAAATTTTAGAAATAATTAAAATTTTTGAATTTTATAAAAAATTATAGTTTTCAAATTTTAGTTTAGAAAAATAAAGTTTTTGAATTTTAGAAAAAATTTAAAATTTTGAAACATATCATTTGACACATAGTTGAGGGTTAACATATCATTTGACACATAGTTGAGTATCATCTATCAGTTGACACATAGTTGAGGGTTAACATATCATTTGACACATAGTTGAGTATCATCTATCATTTGACACATAGTTGAGTATCATCTATCATTTGACTTATAGTTGAGGGTCAACTATCATTTGACACATAGTTAAGGGTTAACATATCCTTTGACACATAGTTGAGGGTTAACTATCATTTGGCACATAGTTGAGTATCATCTATCATTTGACACATAGTTGAGGGTCAACTATCATTTGACATAGTTGAGTATCATCTATCATTTGACACATAGTTGAGGGTTAACATATCATTTGACACATAGTTGAGGGTCAACTATCATTTGACACATAGTTGAGGGTCAACTATCATTTGACACATAGTTGAGTATCATCTATCATTTGACACATAGTTGAGGGTTAACATATCATTTGACACATAGTTAAGTATTATCTATCAGTTGACACATAGTTAAGGGTCAACTATCATTTGACACATAGTTGAGGGTCAACTATCATTTGACACATAGTTGAGTATCGTCTATCGTTTGACACATAGTTGAGTATCATCTATCATTTGACACATAGTTGAGGGTTAACATATCATTTGACACATAGTTGAGGGTCAACTATCATTTGACACATAGTTTAGGGTCAACTATCATTTGACACATAGTTGAGTATCATCTATCATTTGACACAGTTGAGTATCATCTATCATTTGACACATAGTTGAGGGTTAACATATCATTTGACACATAGTTGAGGGTTAACTATCATTTGACACATAGTTGAGGGTCAACTATCATTTGACACATAGTTGAGTATCATCTATCATTTGACACATAGTTGAGTACCATCTATCATTTGACACATAGTTGAGGGTTAACATATCATTTGGCACATAGTTGAGGGTCAACTATCATTTGACACATAGTTGAGGGTCAACTATCATTTGACACATAGTTGAGTATCATCTATCAGTTAACACATAGTTGAGGGTTAACATATCCTTTGACACATAGTTGAGGGTTAACATATCATTTGACACATAGTTGAGTATCATATATCCTTTGACACATAGTTGAGAGTTAACATATCCTTTGACACATAGTTGAGTATCATCTATCAGTTGACACATAGTTGAGGGTCAACTATCATTTGACACATAGTTGAGGGTTAACATATCCTTTGACACATAGTTGAGTATCATCTATTAGTTGACACATAGTTGAGGGTCAACTATCATTTGACACATAGTTAAGTATCATCTATCAGTTGACACATAGTTGAGTATCATCTATCAGTTGACACATAGTAGAGTATCATCTACCAGTTGACACATAGTTGAGGGTTAACTATCAGTTGACACATAGTTGAGGGTTAACATATCCTTTGACACATAGTTGAGTATCATCTATCAGTTGACACATAGTTGAGGGTCAACTATCATTTGACACATAGTTGAGTATCATCTATCATTTGACACATAGTTTTCGAATTTTAGTTTAGAAAAATAAAGTTTTTGAATTTTAGAAAAAATTAAAATTTTTTAATTTTATAAAAAATTATAGCTTTTGAATTTTAGTTTAGAAAAATAAAGTTTTTGAATTTTAGAAAAAAATTAAATTTTTGAAATTTATAAAAAATTATAGTTTTCGAATTTTAGTTTAGAAAAATAAAGTTTTTGAATTTTAGAAAAAATTTAAAATTTTGAAATTTATAAAAAATTATTTTTTTTGAATTTTAGTTTAGAAAAATAAAGTTTTTGAATTTTAGAAAAAATTTAAATTTTTGAAATTTATAAAAAATTATAGTTTTTGAATTTTATTGTTAAATGAAATAGATTAAATTAATAATCAGTATCTGCTACAGTATAATTTGATAATGTTTTCCACTATTTTAAATCACAGCCGCTTATTTATTGTGGAGGGCTGTGATTAATCTGTCACTTATATATATTAACCATTGATTTACATCGAACGGCTGTTAACTATACTATGTCAACGCATATGCTGCACCGAATTGAATCCAAATCCTTCCACAAGCTACATGTTCTATGTCGCTTCATGTTTCGTTCTCTCTCACCCATGTCAATGCACTTTTTGCACGCCTCCCCCCCAAAAACTCTTACCACATTCCAATGCACTTTTTGCACGCCTACAAAAGCTTCTGATTATCATTTATTCCTAAACCTCCATTCAATCATGTCTTCGGCTTCTGTTTCGAACTCTCTGCCGCTTCAAATACCAGAATGTGGTTGCAATAAACCAATGAGGTTGTTCATCTCCAATTCAAATGATAGCCCTAAAAGGAGGTATTGGAAATGTGCAAATTGGGGGGTGAGTTGGATTTCATTTTTATTTGTTACGAATTCTTATTTGTTACGATTTCTTATTTCTTGTGGGATGATGAATTTTAAAACAATTTCTTATGTTAAAACAATTTCTCATTTTATGTTTGTTTTTAATGTTTCGTTTGATTCATACACACAGACAATTTCAAGCTATAAGTTGTTCATATGGAATGATGATATTGATGGTCAACCTGCATATGTTTGTAAAATAGGACATGAAACAAGAAATTTGTTGTTGGATTCGAACGATGACCATACACACAGTGCGAAGAAATGTTGTGGTTGCAACTGCGTAGAGATTTTGAAGGACTTGACTGCCATAGTTACAGAACTTCAATGCAAGAAAGGAGAGAAGATGAAGATGAAACTACAAAATGAAAGAAAGACATCCAAGATGTTTAAGTCCTTGCTGTTTTTTTCTTGGATTATAATCATTTGTTATTTTAAGATGTTTTAGACCTTGTTTTTTTTCTTGTATTATTGTCATTTGTTGAATGCCTAATACAAGAAATTGATTATGTTGTCAAAATGAGGTTGTTCATCTCTGTTTTAGATCTTGATGTTTATTGTATCATTGTCCAAATGTTGTATTCATCTCAGCTATATTAAAAATTGAACTTATGCGCCATTGATACACCAATGGCAGATCATATTTTTGTTAGCAACGTTTTAATATGTGTTGGCCAAAAAAGATACACCGTTACTTTGTGATACACCATATAATTTGTTCAACTGATACACCATTAACCACAAAATGGATTCAACAGATACCACAATAGAACCACGAAGGATTCAACTGATAAAACATCTTGAAATTAGGCCATCATGCATTCAGTTCCAAACACTTATATTAGGCATTCAGTTTTAAAGAAAACACAAGCAATACAAATCATGAGCAAAGATCATTTTTCAAGACATTGCAACATTGCAAATATCCAACAAGTTATTTTACGATGTTCAACACCTTGCTGTTTTTATCTTGGATTGTTTTCATTTGTCTAATAACTAATACAAGAAATTGAATATGTGTTGGCTATATCTTTGTTAGTATAGTTTTAATATGTGTTGGCCAAAAGAGATATACCACAATATAATTATGAACAAAGATCATTTCAAGACATTGCAAGATTGCAAAACTACAACAAGTTATATCAGTACAGTGAGGGTGCTTAAATTTCAGAGAAAAATGGTCATCACACAATGCCATACTAATCCACATCAGTTTCAAATAAGATGTTGGAATTACACATACAGATTCACATACTAATAATATCAAAACACTTGCAGATTCACAGGTTCATTTCAGCCACAAACAACATTGTACGTTGAGAACATTATCACATTCCAGCATAGGCCCGGCCGATTTCATAAAAACTACCTAAAAACATCGTTTTTTGACTCAAATTACATAGATGGGTATACTCAATCATAACCAGCAGATTTCATCACCTGTTGTAGTAGAGACTGAAGCACGAATTTGAATTTTCCCCATCACTCATTTCATACATTGCTTGCAACATCCACATTTGCTGAAAATTTCTTTTGCACACTTCTATCACCATTGCAGCTGCTTTTTATTTTCTTCTTCTGTTGATAAATATAAATTATCATTTGAATACAGATAATTACACAATATAATTATAAAAACATATAATACCTTCAAAATTTGGCTTAAAGAATCAGTTATCGACACCAACTCCAACTCAACATTTCGCTCAAATGGCGCCTTTTCTGTACTCTGCAAATTAAACAATAACAACTGTTATGTTTAAAAAAAAACAAGACATTGACTCTAATAATCAGATCACAAGTTATCGAACTTACCGAACAATTCCTTGCATTATGAGTTGTACTATTGCATTTTGAACAGTGCCTGACAGCTTTTGTGTCATTCTTTCTTTTCTTCGGAGCACCTTTACTCTTCACCGTTATTGGATCACCTACAACTGACCTTTATGTCCCAATTTGATCGTCATTACTGCAATATTTTTTGTGTAACTTCATGATGTCCTCCATTATTTCCCCGTAAACACCACTCTTTCTTTAAGCTTCTTTGCAGAAAGCAGTAAAAAGAGAACAATATGCACCAAAACGAGCAACCTCAATCGAATTTGAATCAACTGTACCATTATCAACCATGTTCAAATATTCAATTTTGGCATCCTTTGTCCAGCGCGACAAAACCATACTACTAGGAATTTTTTCAACATGTTCTTCCTTCATGACATAAAAAATATGAGAACATGGAAGCCCACGAGAATCAAATAACTTACAAGAACATTGAAATGTTGTACCTTCAAAAATAACTCGTCTTTCATAGTTTTCCTGACAATATTTTGTCAATATGTACATCTTAACATCACCGCGTCTTACATAGCTCTTAACGATCAACGCACCAGCCTTCATAATTTCATCTTTAACTTCTTTGAAAATCTCGGCTGTATAAATTTTAGCGGCTTCGCTCTCAATCAAACGCAAGTGCGTTGTCAACACCGGTTTTGAAAATTTCGATTTAAAATCGGCTACCAGTTCATTGTTTCTATAGTGTCTAAGAGCCTCATCAAAATTGTGCATAAATTCAAAAATGCAGCCTTTCTTCCTTACGTAACTCTTGATTATTGTATTAACCGCTTCACATTGAGATGTTGTTCTTATACGTCCAAAAAACTTGTCACGTAAATACGCAGTTGCCCACAGTGACTTGTTCTCATAGGTCTTGGTTACCCATGGATTTCCTTCAAGTTCATTTTCTTTAATTAGCTCTGACCAAAATTCTTCAAATTGATCCTTTGAAAAATTTGAGTACATTGCTTTTTTAAAGCCTTCCAAAAATGAGTTCATTACATTTTCACCTGCATTCTTATTCAAATGCCAAGCACATAACTGATGGGTTGCATCGGGAAATATCTATTTTATAGCCTCCCGCATAGCACCATCTCCATTTGTTACCACTGCTTGTGGGTATTTGTCATCCATGCACTCTAAAAAACAACTCAACAACCACTTACAGGTATCCGTTGTTTCATCCGATACCAACGCAGCACCAAAAATGACTGTCTGAGAGTGGTGGTTACACCCTGAAAATATAACCAATGGGTAGTTGTATTTGTTCTTCTTGTAAGTTGTGTCAAATGCAACCACATCGCCAAAACAAAAATAGTCGGATCTACTGCTCCCATCAGCCCAAAAAAGAGACCTCAGTCGTCCATCACCGTTGACGGCATATAGCATGGGATCAGTAGATGACTTTACATTTAGATAATTTAAAGATGCGGCAACATCACCATCTTTTATAGTCACGCATTTTTTTTATCAAAATAATTGTACAGAATTTTCTTTGTAAATCCAACTTCAGCGTATCCACCCTTCTGAGCAACCATGTACCCCATTATATGACAAGTTCTAACTCCATGTGACTGAAGACTATCAATCTGAGCTCTATCCGCTTCAGAAATTTAACGATAACTGGGGTGTAAGTGCATAAACCTTTATGGGGTTAATTCATGGTTATGAACCTCTTCGAAAAATGACACTACATATATACCCTTTTTGACTTTGTAGTGCACACGAAGCCTAGCTAAGCAATTAGTAAGGGTCGTACGTCTCTCCTCTCTTTTCCTATCTAACCTACGAAAGTGTTTATCCTTTCTTAAACCATGCCTGTTGCATACAAACTGCCTCATTACTATTATTTTACTACCTTCAGGCCCTCTACTCCTAATATTACTTTTCCTAATGGCAAAACCTTTGCATTTACCATACTTATAATAAAAATCATAAGCGTCATTAACAGAATCGAATTCCATAGCACGAATATCATCAGAAGTCATGGAATTAATTCGTACCCTTTCATCTAATTCTGCCGCATCAACTTCAACGACATTATCAGCATCGTCGACATCATCATCTGAGCTTTGATAACTGTCACCCTCATCATCATTTAATTCAACATCAGAAATATCAGCATCAGTGGAATGAACTTCATTGGAATCAACCTCAAATGACTCGCCTGAGTTTTCCATCGTGAACCTGAATTAAAACAACTTTTAACACATCAAAACTCAACATCAATCACAATACCTAATTCCATAATTAAAATCAAATGTAACTCGGAAAATTGAAAATCGAAATCATTAAATTTGAAACACATATACAGAAAACAAAATCAGACATAAACCCTAATTCCCAAATTGAAATCAAATGTAATACACCAATTCGATATCATTAAATCTTAGTAACTAATATCAATTAAATATAACAGTGAATGACGTATTTACCTTAGCAATTCTGTTCTCAAGAAGAACACAATCAAACCCTTGTGAACAATGGCGGAACGCGATTTGCAGATTATGGGTGGTATGAGCCGAGCACGAACTGAGCACAAGCAAACAATGGCGGAATGAGTACGGCGCCCTTGTGAACTAAACCCTAAACAATGGCGGCATGTTGCTGAGCATGAATTGAGAGTTGAAATTCGCAGAAAAGAAAATGGAAAGATGAAAAATAGAAAGATGAAATTTATATGATTTTGACACTTTTATTTGATTTTCAATTTAACAACTACAATAATAATTTTGTTATTTTTAATATGATAAGGACTTAATTGCAATATTAATAATATTAGATTACATAGTAATTTGTATGTACAATATAATCATACGTGACACTCATTAAATTAGGGCAAATTAAAGATTGTTTCTGATTGGTCAAATTAATGACTTTACCACAACCTCACAAAAAGGCAAAAAAAGAGACCACCCAACCCATCGTTCCACTATCACTCTCACATTTTCTTCTACAAAAAATCAACTCAAACCTTTCCTTATCATCACCTCTTTCCATCACTTCAAATTTCACCTTATTTCATATTCCACCACAAAAACCCGTTTCACTCTACCAATATCCACCCAACCTTCATAAAACAAATGTTATGCAAAAAATGGAATAAAAGCAATGGATCTAAAAAAACCCCATATACTATCCTTTTCCATCTTCTCCTTCATGTACATTCTCTCTCTATTTCTTTTTAACAGACAAATAACTTGAAAAAATTCTCTCATCTCTTGCCATTATTCAACCACCTTATTCTTTTTCTTTTCAACACAACACTAAAACTTCCTCTTTTTACTGAAAACTACTCACCACACAGTGAACCAAATTCATCCTCGTTTAAACTAACCACACATCTTCTTCTTCACGTGGTTGCACCCTCTTACCATATCACTCTTCCATAACCACAGTACAACAACACTAAAAAACTTCTTTCCACCTTCAACAAACAATCTCCGTAACACATCCACGCGCCGCTCCAACCACACATCAATAACAGCAGCATATCCCTGTCATCTCTCCCAACACCTTTTTCTCACTAAGCATAAAACCACAAGAAAACAACATTTACAAACCTATCTTCTCCCTCATTATCTCCACACGTGAAGCTACCTGAAACAACCATCATACCTCAATTCCATAACTCACTGCACCTTGAGAATACGGATGAAAAAACGCCACATGACCATGTATATACAAGCTTCTCCCTCAGTAACATCATCACGACCTCCACCATCATCATTTCCGCTCGCGTCTCACATCACCATAACCAATAGTTCCAGAAGAAGCAACAACAACAACAACTTGATTTTTCAGATCTACAACAACAACTTGATTTTTCAGATCTACAACAAGAGCATCCAAAAGCAGCAACAACAATTCTTTTGAAGTTTTCAAACACGACAACAAATTTGCTCTGTCGGAAAAATTAACGGTTTCGGTGTCGACTCGTCTCGGTAGGTTGTGCGACTTTGATTCTTCAATGCTGCGAGATTGGAATACTGTGGATGCTCCGGTACGATAGATGCTGAAGCATTTCACTACTCTCGGTTTTAATTTGCATCAACGACTCGTCATAGCGGTAATACTGTGATTAAGATTTCATTTACACTTTGTTTCATGCTACTGTGATATAATCCTTGTTTGCTGGTCTCGATTCATTTTCGTTATTACGTCATTGGTGTTTGGCATTCATGGTTTTTGTATGCGATGTGTGTGGGATTCGTGTTGCTAGTATGCTGCGTTTTTTTTTGTGTGCGCTAGACTTGTTGAGATTTGAATGAATTTTTGAAGGATGTATATGTTAGTGATTTTGCATTTGAAGAAGAAAATTAATAGTGCCATTTTTCATCTTTCTTCTTTTCGAACGTCATGTAAGATCATATGTATTGGTTGCAGGTCGAAATTTTGATGATACTGATGTTAACCATTTTCTTTATTTATCCTAAAATTTGTTTCATTATTATTATTCAATTTATTGGGCTAAATGGTTACATTGGATTCAAGCCCATTGCGAGTGCTTAATACACCTCCCTGCAGTGTATCGCACTCCTGGCTTTAGTCCATTGTTTGGACTCTCTCTTGATAAGCCCATACGATTGCTTTTGCACCCCAACGGGTTAATACACCACCTAACCATAGTTCTCAGCTTTGGTTTTGGGCTGTCTTGTATGGACCAACAACTTTTCTAATCACACCACTAGAGAGTGCAACACTTCCCTCTCATTTTCTTTTTATCATATTTCTACTTATTTTGCTTTTATTTTATTTCTAAGCTATTTCCTTTATTTTTTGTTAAGTTTAATTTCTTTACATTTCTTAATCTTGATCTTCATTTTAATTTCTTTTTTTCTCCAATTAATTTTATTATGTGTTTATTTTTTTAGTATGATCTCTTTTTCTTTTAATTTTCTCATTGTGTTACATGTTTTAGGAGATTAACTTTGTGTTATTTCTCTAACATGTTTGAGCGCATAAATCGTTTTTAACCGGCTACTTATGGAGTGATCCCCGCATGAATCCACTCTAAATGAGCTTAACATGGTTCTAAATTTGGTTGATTCAATTTCAGTTGGTTTTCGAGTCCCGTGACTCTTGGATTTTCTTACAACGAGCACCTTTTATTTTTCATGTACTTGTTTGGTGAGTTTGCTTTTTAATTCCTTATTCTTATCCCCATTTGACAAAATGTATCTTAATTCCCATGAAGTGTAAATAAATTTATCTCTTTCCTTTACTTTTCTTATGTCTTGCCATTGCATCGATTAAACCATTTTTCAAAATAAATTCTCGATCCAACGTCGAGCCATTTTTCACCTTTGTAAGTCGATCGCTTTCAAAGCATCGCCATCAACCTTTTGGTCACCATACACAACATTCATAGCTTACTCCTGGGCTTTCTTACAGTGAGACCTATTCGATCAATTACTTCTAGTTGGTCGTTTAAAAGACTAGCCCACTTTGCTAGTACACACGATTAAAATTCTATTCAAGTGATTTCTTTTACTTGCTTGTTTTGTCTTGTATGATAAATAAAATCGAAATCCTTAAGCGATTCTTGACACATATCAAATCCTATTACCTCTTGTAAGTCGAGTGTTTTTGCCTCGCCATCGACCTTACCTTAACACCCATTAGGACCTCCCTCCGATAGTTCAAGTCTTTACACCATTTCGCGCCCAAATTTAAACCTCGATTGATATCGAGTATTTTCTTAAAGTCCCACGAATTATGGATGCTCTGATTCTTCATTTTTTTCAAATGAAAGATACGTAGGCATAAGGGCCCCAATCCTTGGCGAGCACCCTAATAAAAAACCACCAATTTCCCCCTTAGAAACGCATCCTTTACTCGTTATTCCCTTAGAAGAAAACAAACAACCTTAGCTAACATTTCTCACAAATCGAATTAAGAGGTTCCCGTTGAGTACAACGGACATAGAGGGTGCTAATACCTTCCCTTTGCATAATTGAATCCCGAACCTAGAATTTGGTTGTGATGACCATTTTCTTATCCCTAAAGATTTTATCGATATTTTCCTATTCCTTCCTTAGAATGAATAAAGTTCGGTGGTGACTCTGTTCAAACATTTTTTCTGTATCCATCACGAGGATTGTATTTTTCGAGGTACGACACAAAGATTCAATCAAACGACCCTGATAGAACAACTCAGATAGAAGTCTGGCATATGGTACATTCTTATTATTATGATTCGTGCTATCCTTGATAGCTTCACACAAATGATGGAAGATGTAACCAGGGAGATTGATGTTATCTTCATTTTATAAATACTAGATGAAATGTCTATGATCCTAAGAGATTTAGTCAGTGCTACCTTCTATAGAGATTAGACAACTAATGAGGATCTTGAATAGAAGCTTGTAAGTAGTCTTAATGTTATTCACCTTTACACCGTCTGAAGAGGAACTTGTATGTTCTAACAGCTCAAACAATCTTGTCTTGTTCATATCGGCTTATAGACTGATCTCTTTGGTGTTCAGGATGAATCTTCCTATATTTAACACACCAAGAAACTTGGCAATAGTATTCTGAGTGATGAAGACATCAAAACCTATCACATCTGACCTTATTTCCACTCCTTCAAACCCATTTCATTTCTACTCTTCCCTCTCAAAGAGTTTTCTTTCAGCACCATCTGATTTTCTTCCATAGAAGCAACAAGCTCATCAAAAAATTCAGCTCTTACCCAGAAATCACTGATCAAATGGGGATAAGTTGGACCATTCGACATCTCAAATAATGAATACCATTCTTGCACTCTAAAGAAACTCCAGAGAGAGTAACCATTTAGATTGAAGGAATCGAAATCCATAATCTGCTCCACAATAAGCTTCAGATCTTCCTTCTTGATATCCATGGTTATGGGTTTGATAAACAGACTTTTACCAAACTTGACATTCATTGGTGCTTGTTGAGAAGATTGTGACGCCATTGCAAAAGGAGTTTTAGGGTTCTTAGGGTTTCTTTTGAAATGGTTAGTTTTTCCAGAGAAATCTTGAGAATGAAAGTGAAGGAAGTGAGAGAGAGAAATGTGTGAGTCTGATTAAGTAGCGTGTTTTGAGTGAGAAAGAATTTTTTATCAAAACAAAACTTATAGGAAAAGGAGGCGGGATGCACAGTTTCTAAGACAAATCATCATGATCTGAAGGTTTTTTACCCATAAATTACAATTAACGTGTCAGAAGACATTTCAGATTTAGGACGCGTAAGTGGATAAGTTCAAGAGGCAGTTGAAAATATTTAGCTACTTGTGTGCTTACCATAGGAAACTAATCTTATTCAAAGTTTCAGAGGTTGAGATGCTTCAGAGGCTACTATTCATCAGAGAATAACTCAGAGCTTCTGATCATAGTGGCTTATCTAAGTCCTGTGGTTTTTGGATTGGCTGTATTTTGTTAAAACAACATGCTATTAGCAAGATGTTGAGCCAGATGTTTTGCCATGTCAGTCAGACATCATGTTCTACATGATATTGTGACATGTTCCAGGACATGTTATACCAGATAGTTAAGGCATGACTATTTTTGTAATTTTAGTGTGATTTTTGAGTGTGTTCTGATGCACACGTGGGTGACTTTTATGGGAGTATATTGTGGGAATTTCTGTTATTGCAGATTCGGTTACTTTTCATAAAAAGGATCCTTGAGCCTTTTTAGGAAAGTTTGTATTTTTATCCTATTATTATGTAGGTTGATTTGCATCCACTTTATACTGATTGCTGCTATTTGCGCGCCTCAAGAAGCCCAAGTCCAGTAGGTCTGAAGGATATTTAAAGAGAAGAAAAACCCTATTGAAAATAGAGAGCATATCATGAAGATTTTAGAGAATTAGGATTATCCGTTGTTTTGGTTGGTCCCTAGGTTTTTCATTTGTTAATTGTATGTCACTCATGTATCTTCTGATGCATTGAGTTTGAGTGATTGTTCATTGTTCACTCTAAGCTTTTAAGCAAAGAGTGTATTGTTTTTTACTGAAGCTTTTAAGCAAGATCAAGTATTGTTTTGGAAGTGTGATCTTGTGTTTTGTTGGGTTGTTTCGTATACAATCACTGGGATTGTGATTGTTTTATATCACTGAAGTGATTTGGGAGTGAGAGGGGTTCTCATATCTAGGAGTTCCTAGGTAGAAGTTGCACTGGGTAGGGATTAAGCGAGGAGTTGTAAACTAGGATTGTTTAGCTTCGAATTAATACTACTGATAGTGGATTTCCTTCCTGGCTTAGTAGCCCCCAGACGTAGGTGAGTTGCACTGAACTGGGTTAACAACATTGGTGTTATTTATTTTCTGCAATTTACAGTTTTTGGTTGTTTTGTGTTCAAGCTGTGTTTTGATCCCAATGTTGTGACATCTGTCTCGACATCTAGTATCTGCGTGCCAGAATTTCAATTGGCATCAGAGCAGGTCACCCTGTTCTATTTTTGGGTGAGCTCCAGGGAGTTTGTATTCTAGTACTATAGACAAGGAAGGAGGAGGAAATGTTAATAGGCCTCCAGTCTTTGATGGCACTAATTATGACTATTGGAAGTCACGTATGATGGCTTTCTTAAAATTTATGGATAGAAAAACTTGGAAGGCTATCATCAAAGGTTGGGAACACCCTGTGGTAAAGGATAAGTATGGAAAAGAAACCTTTAAGCCAAAAGAGGATTAAACTAAGGAGGAAGATGAGACTGCTCTTGGAAACTCCAAAGCCTTGAATGCCTTATTCAATGGAGTAGATAAGAACATGTTTTGGTTGATCAATACTTGTACTATGGCTAAGGATGCTTGGGAAATTCTCAAGATGACTCGTGAAGGAACATATAAGGTGAAGATGTCAAGACTTCAACTTCTCACCACCAAATTTGAGAATTTGAAGATGACAGAAGATGAAAGTATTCATGACTTTCACATGAATATACTTGAAATAGCTAATGCCTTTAGTGCATTAGGGGAGAAGATATCATAAGAGAAGTTGGTGAGGAAGATTCTTAGGTCTCTTCCTAAGAAGTATGACATGAAGGTCACTGCCATAGAGGAAGCCCAAAACATCAGCACTATGAGGGTTGATGAGTTAGTTGGCTCACTTCAAACATTTGAAATGACCTTAAATGATAGAACTAAGAAAAAGAGCAAAAGCATTGCCTTTGTTTCAAATTCAGGAGATGAAGTGGAAGAAAGTGGTCTTGACACAAATGAAGGAATGGCCAATGCCATTGTGTTACTAGGAAGACAGTTCAATCAAGTGCTGAGAAGAATGGAGAGGAAGTCAAAACCTAATGTCCAGAACATCAGTTCTGACTCCAGCAATAATCCTTAAGGAAAAGCAAAACTAAAGAAAAGACTAACCAGAATAGAGGGGTAAAATGTCATGAGTGTGAAGGATTTGGACACTTTAAAGCAGAGTATCCCACTTATCTTAAGAAACAATCTAAGGGATTGGCAGCTTTGTGGCCTGAAGAGGAAAGTGAAAGTGATGGTGATACAGCAAAACGTGTGACTACTTTGACTGGAAGATTGGCATTTGATGTAGAGTCCAGTGACGGAGAGACTTCTTATGGTGAACTGGTTATTTCCTACAAAACTCTGTGCACTAAGAGTGAGAAACAACAAGAATTTATTGCTCAACTACAGTATGAGAAGGAAGAATGCATGTCAAACATTTACGGTCTGCAGGATAAGGTAACCATGCTGACGTTTAAGCTTGAAAATATGACCAAGTATATAAGAATGTTGAACAATGGTTCTAACATGTTAGACAAAATCCTTCAAGTTGGACAAAGAGCTGGTGACCTGAGAGGAATAGGGTTTAATAATTAGTTCTTGAAAGGAGATCGTAAGGATACAAAACCAGGTTCTAGGAGGGTAAAAAATTCAAGGATGTTAAAACAAGTGTCTCAACATCAAGGCAGGCATCAGGTTAGCAAAGAGGGTAGCAAGGCCCAGCAATTGAAGTGTCATTACTACGGTAGATTTGGTCATATCAAACCTTTTTATTTCAGGATGCATGGATATCCTAGGTCTTTTGCTCAACCCAAGGTTAGTCATAAGGCTTTGCAAAATACCAAGAGGTGGGGTCTCAAAGAGACTGTCAAATCCCTTATTGCTCATACCTCTCTCATAACTTCTGCCAAAGAAGACTGGTATTTTGATAATGGGTGTTCTAGACATATGACCGGTATAGAGAACTTCCTAGTCAACATTCTATCACACTCTACTAGTTATGTCACTTTTGAGGATGGTGCAAAAGGAAAAATTTAAGGAATTGGAAAACTAGCTTGTGCAAGATCTCCTAGTCTTGAAAATATGCTGCTTGTAAAAGGATTGACGACCAACTTGATAAGCATCAGTAAGTTATGTGATCAGGGATTGAATGTCAACTTCACTAAGTCTGAATGTAGGGTCACAAATGAGAAGGGTGAAGTTCTAATGAGAGGAGTCAGATCTAAAGATAACTGTTACATATGGACACCCCTTTCAACAAAGAGTTCTCTTACATGTTTACTATCTAAAGAAGATGAAGTTCAACTATGGCACCAGAAACTTGGTCATTTGCATCTAAGAGGAATGAAGAAAATTGTTTCAGCATAAGCAATTAGAGGAATTGCCAAGCTCAAGATAGAGGAAGGAAAAATTTGTGGGGAATGCCAAATTGAAAAGCAAACCAAGATGTCCAATCCCAAGGTCTAACATCTGACCACCTTGAGAGTGTTGGAACTTCTTCATATGGATTTTGTCATACCCTAAATTTTGACCACAAGACTTCACATCATTATGCAAATCATCACCACAATATGGATGTATTTTCAAACATCGATAATCCTTTCAAAGATTGTTGGGTATTTACCTCAACCAAGATTAAGGTTTTTGAGCCCTCTCAGAGCATTCAGGCGAAGGATCAATCATGAATTGACATGATCTTCAACTTGTCAAGCCTCTCAAACATCCATGAAGGATCAAGAGGTCTCCTACATCAAGAATCTAACACAAAATGCAACATTTTAAGTTGATCAAGCCTTAAGATCACCAGTGTCGCCAAATTAGGGTTTTGGTCGACCAAGGTCTCTAGAGAGGAATTTTCATCTAGGCATGATCCATTACCTCAATATATGATTTAAGAAGCTCAAAAGAACCTTATGAGTCCATTCATAAGTTCAAACTAGTCCCAGGGGATGCATCTATCAAAAATCAGGAATTAGGGTTTTGACCTAATTCAGTCCCTAAGTTGACTTTTGGAGCAAGGCATGAGCCAAGACTTCAAGAGATGCTTTAAGGACCTCAAATACATCATATTGATCCTTTCACAAGATGGAATTGATCAAAAGAACTTGGTTCATAAGCAATATAAGGATTCAAATTCATCTGGACCACAAACTAGGGTTTCTGAGAAAAAGTCAACCATACCTTTGACTTTTGAACAAAGCATGATCTCAAACCTTGGGACATGATTCAAGACACTCAAAAACACCTTTGGAATCCATCCATTAGGTTCAATTTAGCCCAAGGACTTGATTTCATAAAGGATCACAAAGTTTAAGATTCATCTGATACAAAAAGTCAACTGTGATCAAAACCAAGTTTGACTTTTGGAATTTTTGGGCAAACATGGCATCTTTAAGTCAAAAACAATGTTAACTTGTGATTTGGATCATGATCAATCAAGAAAAATAAAAAAGTGAGGTTACTTGCAAAAAGAGCAACCTTGAGAAACTTGAAATTTCACTAAGTTATGGAAATAATGGTTTTTACCCAACTTTGCAAGGCCATAACTTGTGAACCAAACAACCATTTTTCCCATCCAAAGCTCAAATGATAGCTCTTCTTACATACAACAAGATTTTTAAGCAGAGGTACCCCAAAAAAATGCATGGATTTTGAGATATGAAGCATTAAAGTTAGGGTTTCATGAGATTTTAAACTTTGACACTTAGAAGTTTTTAGGCAGAATCGGTCTCATGTTTTGTCCAACTTTGGAGGCATTTTTCATTATGATCCAAGAGGAATCAAGACCAAATGTAAACATCAAAGTTGAAGTATGATATACAAACTTTACAAAGAGTACAAGAACTCCCATTAATTCAACTTGAGCAAGGAGTTATGAACCTTACAACATGCCTTGCTCAAACTGATTTTCAAGACAGATTTTGTACATTTCTTGTGCCACACGATTTCCATCTTCAATTTTGTCATCTTACAAGCTTTGTCCTCTTCCAAGATCAGAAAAAATCTTGATGAGTCACTTGATGTTTTCAACTTTGGACCATTTAGTCAAGAATTTAACTTGGCATGTGCAAATTCATCATTACATGAACCTTGAAATTCAATTTTGGTATCAAACATTAATGTGACGCATAGAGGTGGCATGAATCATTTACAAACCAGTCAAGATAAGTCAAGAAACATGAGTGTTCAAACCTGCAAATTTGGTTGAAGTCAAGATAAGAGGAGACTTTGGTACCTTGGCATTTAAGAAAGAGCTACATGACAAAATCCATTGGATAATAGAGTGATCTCTCATCCAACACTATTCCTCCCAAAACAAACTTGTTCTCCTATAAATAGGAGTTTTTTCTGATCATTTCAATCACACCAAAACAATACCAAAGCCTTGTTTTCTCATTCTCCATCTCTTCAAATTTCAAAGTTTCAAAGGGGAAACTTGAAATTCTCAAAACCAGAGCCTAAACCACTCAAACAACCATCCAAACACATAATAAATCATCCATTGGAGGTGTCCAAACCCTCACCTTCATCTCAAATCACAAAAATCAGAAAGTCAACCATTAAAACCTCAAATTTTGACTTTTCTGCATTTTTCAAGCCTTGTCTTGATTCAGTCCCTTTCAAAACCAAACAACACCTCAAACACACTCTAATATATATCCTTAAGGTGTTCCAAGAATAGTTTCTCAATTGTAACATCATTTGATGGAGTTGCCATTTTGGCATGCTATTATTGCTTGTATAGAGTTATAGCATAAAACTTGCAAAACATGACCTATTTTGAAACCACTATTGGGTTTTAAAATGTAAGCATTTTTAGAAAATTCTAAGACCACCATTGGATTCCTCATGAAATTCTAGGTAGGTTCCATCTTTATTTCATCCATTTTCATGGAGAAATGAAGAAGTTATGGCCTTCTTGCAAAACCACCAAAACCTGGCCTCCCTTGGGCAAGAACCAGGTCATGGCGCCTTTGGCCAGGCCTAAAATCAAGTCACCCTTATGTATTTGTGGGGTGGGTTTGATAAACAGATGTATCACTACCTCAGTGGTTGCAACGTGTGTTTTCAAGTGTGTTTGTATGTTAGGGCGTGGGTTCAACATCCACCCATGCCATTTTTGGTCCTTTTCACTTTTTTTTTTCTTCATATTTTCAATATTTTTTATATTTTTTCTATTTTATTTTAAATAATTATTTTATAAATCAATTTTAATTATTTTTGTATGTTAGGGTGTGGGTTCAACATCCACCCATGCCATTTTTGGTCCTTTTCACTTTTTTTTTCTTTCATATTTTCAATATTTTTTATATTTTTTCTATTTTATTTTAAATAATTATTTTATAAATCAATTTTAATTATTTTAAAAGGAATTTTTGCACAAAATATCACTCACACATTTAAAATATTTTATTCACAAAAAAATCACAAAAAATATTTTTATTTGATATATTTTTAATATATTTAAAAATATTATTTTGAATTGTTTTAAATGTTTTTTTAAAATGATTTATTTTTCTTGATTTTTGAAACCAAAATGATTTTAAATATTCATGTGAATAAATTACTTTTTTTCATAAATCTTAATCATTGTTTATAACATGATTAATGATTTTATTTGATAAATTATACATATTTTATTGATTTTCCTTTGAAAAATATCTTTAAAAAAATATGAAATTAGGGTTTTGTTTTGATTCAATCTTTCAAACTTCATTTCAACACTCACGAGCCTCTATTAGAGTGTAAAACCCAACCCTCTTTGTAAATGAACCACTTCATGGGCCTCTGCTATAGTATAAGTCCCATAGTACTTATCAAAATCACGGTGCGATAACTGTTTTCACAACGGTCTTTGGGCCTCTGTTAGGAGTGTAAGTCCCATCCCTTTGTACATAAACCTTGTTTTAAACAAAAATCTTGGGCCTGTAATAGAGTGTAAGACCCAACACCCTTTTGTAAATAGAAAATCTTTTAGCCTCATTCATCCTGGGCTTTGTACATGATACAAATAATCACCTGGGCCTCTATCTAGAGTATAATACCTAACACCTTTGCTTCTCTCCTATTTGAGATCAAGTCATCTTCAAATTCAAAACTTTCTTCAATTTCTTCAAAACCCTAATCCAATCTTGAAGAAAACATTTGATCAATCACAATCCACTTGGGGTTCTATCAAAAGAATAAGACCCACCACTTTTCTCAATTCAATACTTGTCTATACACTTGTTTGTATGTCTGTATATACACTTGTGCATATCTTGTTAAGTTCCTCTTAGCATTTCAATCATCCTCAGTTTAGACTAGTTCAAACAATAGGATCCTTTTAATCGGTATAACTTAGTTCAAGTAACTAGTCCCCTCTGTACAAAGGAATACAGTTAGCCTCCTCTTGGGCTTTATCCAAGCATTATTGCCTCCTCTTGGGTATCATACAATGAATCTCCCCAGAAGGTAGCCTCCTCTTGGGCTTTGTTCAATTTGATCAACCTTGAAGCAGTATAATAAAGAGAGGATTATTTCCCGGTGAAACCTCTTCTTTAACCCCTTTAACCCTGGAACAGTTCAATAAAGAGAGGATTATTTCCCGGTGAAACCTTTCTTGAACTCTTCCTAGACTTGGAAAGTCTCAATCCTTAGCCTCCTCTTGGGCTTCATACAAGGACCTTCAGGCTTCCTAGAAGCATCCCTAACCACATCTTGGGCTTCATACAAGGACCCTCGTGTAATACCCCAAATTTTGACCACTTAGATTTCCCATCATTGTGAAAATCATCACCACAATATGGATGTACCTTTATGCTTTATTAGTCTCCCCAAAGATGGGTGAGCATCCACTACAATCAAAATTAGGGTTTCAAGCCCTCTCTGAGCTTTAGACAAAGGATCAATCAAGAAATGACATGATCTTCAACTTGTATAATCTCTTAAACATCCACAATGGATCAAAAAGGACTCCCACTTCAAGGATTAAGCACAAGGCTGCTCCCTTCTAGGTGGATCAAGTCTCAAGATCGACAGTGTCACCAAATTAGGGTTTTGGTCGACCAGGGCCTCCAGATGGAAATTTTCATCTGGGCACAAGGCAATGATCCAAAACATAACCTAATATACTTCATGGAACCTCATGAACCCATGCATCAAGTCAATTTTGCCTCAGGGGATGCATTCATCAAAAATCAGGAATTAGGGTTTCTTGACCTAATTCACCCCTAAGTTGACTTTTGGGACAAACCATGAGCCAAGACCTCAAGAGATGATTTGAGGGTCTCTAATATACCATATTGATCCATTTGGAACAATGGATTAATCCAAGAAGTTTGAGCAACAAGTCTCAATTTCATCTGCACCACAATTAGGGTTTTAAGGGAAAAGTCAACTGTAACTTTGACTTTTGACCAGGACATGCTCCCAAACCCTAATACATGATTGAATATACCCTATGACACCCATGGAACATGTCCATCAAGTTTGATTTAGGTCAAGGACATGATTTCCTGAAGAATTGCACAGTTTGGAATTCATCTGATAAAAAGTCAACTGTGCACAAAAGTCAACTTTGACTTTTTGAGATTTTTCACCAAAATGGATTTTTAACCCTAAAATGATGTTAATGTATGATTTGAATCATCATTCATCAAGAAAAATCAAGAAAAGTGAGATAACTTGTAAAAGGGGCAACCATAAAACTTAGAAATTTTTCTAAGTTAAAAATAAAGTGGCAAAGGTACCAACTTTGGAAGACCATAACTCCTAAACCACAAGGCCATTTTTTCTCATCCAAAGATGGATTTGTAGCCCTCATTATCACCTACAAAAACTTCAACTACAAGTCATTCCAATTCATTAAGGATTTTGAGTTATGGAGTGATCAAAGTGGCTGAAAAGTGAAAATGTCACTTTTTCCAACACTTAGTGAAATTTTCACTAAGTCAGATTCTGCCTCACTTTTTGCCAAATGTAGGGGGATTTTTCACTTGGAATCAAAAGAGATCAAAATCAAACTTGTTCAAACAGTTTTTGTATCATGTAAGAGCTTTCCAAAATGGCCAAGAACATTGCCAAATTCAACCTACACCATGAGATACAACATTGCCAAGTTGCCTTGCTGAAATCTGTCAAGGCAAGGCAGAATTTGCAACTTTGGTCGATTTGCCAAAATCAGCCAAATTCAATTGCTCCTATCCACTTGGACACCTCAGGGGATTGAATCTAAAGGGGACAATCACTGAGCCAAGCCTCCAAAGTCCATGGAACAAGAAATAGCATGTTGAACCTAGAATGGCCAAAATAGGGACAAGACTTCAAATTTGGAATGAGGCATTCAATGGAACCATCAAGGTGGCATGGACTGAGCCATTCTCATCTGAAATCAGTCAAGACTTATCCAAGACCAAGGGGACCATAGCTCTGTGCCCTAACCTCTAGTCAATGGCTAGAGGAGACTTTCATTTCCATTGACCAACATTGAGGAAACACCTGCTGCAGTTGCCATTCACTGTGGATCCCAAAACAAACTTGCTCTACTATAAATAGAGCTCAATTGTGGTCAGTTTGAGTACACCAAAGCCATCTAACATATGCTTTCCTCAAAATCTCTTCTTTCACTCCAATTTTGCCTTCTAAGGCAAGTCACTATCGGGTTTTGAGTTTGAGAGCAATTCCAATCAAACCAATCACTCACACACCTCACATACATCACATATGAGCTGATCAAACACTTAGATTACTTCTGAAACATCAATTTCACAAAATCACCAGTTGGTTGCTCAAGGTTTTAACCAAAGTGCAGCTGGGGTACCACAAAATGATCCAGCCAATTTCAATCAAGTCCAACCATCCAAACACAATCCATAGGGTGTAGGGAAGCTGTTCAGTTCATCACAACTCATCTGTAACACCTCCAAATCAAAAATCACTTTGAACTTGCTGTCACGGCCTAGAGGTAAGCACATACTTGGTCATCTCTCAATCTATGCATATTTCCTCGCACAATAATTTGGCCATATGTTCATAATCATGCATGGAATGTTTTCCCTCAATTAATTGCATTGTTTGAATCGTGTATCAAAAATCCTAGCCTTCATGCAGAAATTAGGGTTCTTGAGGTCTCTTCGTGATTTCTTGTTGTATGTTTAATTTAAATGAAATTAAAGTACATAGACATGATCGTGAGGTTGAGACGAGCATAATGATATGTGGATTGCATGATATGATTACGTATTCATGGAGATTGGATAGAAAATGCAAATTCGAGAAACCAAGAACACGCGCGTGTTCTTCAGCTGTTCTTGGCGCCATTTTTCATATATTCAAATATTTGAATTTTGTGATTTTGTTTAATTGATTCAAAAATTAATTTCTCTCTGAGTTTTAATGATTTTGAGTTGATTCTTTTTTTAATAATTCACAAAAATGTTAAAATATTTTATTTTCCCAAAAAATCCCAAAAATATTATTTATTTCATATAATTGATATTTTTGTAAAGAATTAATATTTTGATTGTTTTTGGCATTTTAAATATTTTTTCTACATTGATTTTGCAACTTTTAATGCTTTCTAATTATTTTGTAGGTCAATACTTAATTTTTGAAGCATTAATCCAAGATCACAATTTGTTTTCCATGTGTTAAACAATTTTTGATCATTTTAATTGAATTTTTATTCAATTAAATACATTTTGAAAACAAATTAGGGTTTTGGATTAATTCAACCCTCATAAATCATTTTCAAAACTCTTTGGGCCTCTTGAGAGAGTGTAAGACCCATCCCCCCTTGTACAAAAACTTTTTGGGCCTCACTCATTGTATAAGTCCCTCTGTACAAGTAAACGGCGCGATCGTCGCCCGTTTAAAAATAAAAATCATCTGGGCCTCTCCTTGAGCTATAAGACCCATTCAAAACACTTTGGGCCTCTATTAGAGTGTAAGACCTAATCCCCCTTTTAACCAAAAAATTTTGGGCCTCACTTATTGTATAAGTCCCTCTGCGTTAAAAGAAAACCTCGGCGCGATCGTCATTTTTAAACGAAAAATCATTTGGGCCTACCCTCGTGTTATAAGCCCCACTCTTTTTTCTTTAAACCTTTTTGGGCCTCTTGAGAGAGTGTAGGACCCATCCCTTTGTACAGAAAACCTTTTTGGGCCCCAGTCACTTGTATAAGTCCCGCTGTACAAAGTCAAACAGTGCGCTCACCGATAAAACCCTAGGCCTCTCCTTGAGCTGTAAGCCCCAAATCTTTCTTTTTCAAAGCACTTTCTCCTTTGATTTTGAATATACTGTTGTTTTCAATCTTTCTTTATTGAACAACTAACCAAACAGCATGGAAGCACTCCAACCGAGTAAGTGGTTATCGCTTTCGTTTACTGCTTTCATATTATAAACTGTATTGTGGGGCTGCTCACTGTAAGTCTCCTTTCATAAACTCATATCTACTGTGTAATAATAGTATAGATATTTTGAGTTTCCCCGGCTACTACATCTAGAACTAGGTGACGCCGTTTCATTTATTCGTAGAAATAGACGCCTAGATCCCCAATAGGAGCACCAGATACAGTCTTCTCTTCGGCTGTCCTCCTTAGGAATCGTCAAGAAGCTCTACTCCCCAAGATGAATGTATTATCCATGAATGGCATCTTTGAGTTTCTTCTAAATTCTCGAACTTTCCTGACTTGATCTATTCCTTGTGGATAGCTTGCCTTGAATGTCTCGGGGTTTGGGTACCCACTACGGTCATAATCTTGGACCTTAACTAAGGAACCCTCTTTAAAAGCTAAAAGTCGCTGAATAGTAAACCTCGCACGTTTACCAGTGGTTTTTATCTTTAAAAGAGTTATCTCTCCTAATGGAAAGGAGATGATAGACCCACGGGCTTCTTAAAAGCATCGGCCTCATCTTGGGCATTATTCAAGGACACTACGGCTTCTTAGAAGTATTCACAACCTCCTCTTAGGCTTCGTATAATGATCTCTTCCTCCGGGAATGATAGCCTCCTCTTGGGCTTCGTACAAGGACCCGTCGGCTTCTTAAAAGTTTCCAGCCTCCTCTTGGGCTTCGTACAAATGGTCCCGACGACCTTCTAGAGGTATAGGAACAGAACCTAGTCATCCTCATAGAACAATCCTTTCATAGAGTCTACTACTGTTTCTCAAAGCATAGTACAAAAGAGGAAACTCTAGACACGGACAATCTAACTTCCTTGAGTCTCAAAAGACATTCTCAAGTGACCCCTTCGTTAAATAGGAAGGAAACCCGCAAACTTGGACAGTCTCAACACCCTTTGGATTTCCCGCTTCCTCAAAGAAAAGGAAACAACCCCGATCCTCAGATCTAACCCACGAGTACAGTGATGCTCATATAAGAACTGATTTTCTCTTTCAAAATCAGTATACTGGACCTGTCACTTAACTGACATAGCCTCCTCTTGGGCTTTGTACAATGATTCTCCCCAGCGGAGTCAAACAACGTTTAGCCTCTCTCTCGGGCTTCGTACGAGACACATAAGAGACTCCCTCGTTGAGTCAATCACCCCTTTTAGCCTCCATCTCGGGCTTCGTACGAGATACAAAAACACTCTCTTGTTGAGTATAAAAGATCCTCTTGTTGAGTCAACCCTTTTAGCCTCTCTCTCGGGCTTCGTACGAGACACATAAAAACTCCCTCGTTGAGTCAAACAAACAATAGCCTCCATCTCGGGCTTTGTACGAGACACAAAGACTCTATCGTCGGGTCAAAAACTTTTAGCCTCTCTCTCGAGCTTTGTACGAGACACAAAATAGCCTCCTCTTAGGCTTTGTATAATGATTTTCCTAGCGGAAATTAGCCTCCTCTTAGGCTTTGTATAAGAAAACCACTGGTTGATCCAATCAACCTTTTAGCATCAAAGCTGTGCCTCGTTCACAGTACACAAACATCAACAACTCTTTTCCCTTCATCTAATCGCTGTAAGCGGCAAGCCTCTGGATCATCTATATCCACGCCACTGTCCCTCTTTTAGCATGAGAAATTCCTAAGGAAAGATGGCATTGCTCTACACTGAGTTAAAGTCTTCTCCTTCAGGTTAAAACCCTTTCTTCGGAAATTATGGCATTGCTCGGATCCGCGTATCCCAGTTAAAGTAATTCTCCTTCTCCCCTCTTTAGAGATGACAAATTCTCTCTAAAGCCGAGGTCTTTCAGCTTCACATCTTGGGCTTTGAACAAGATACAAACCACCTTTCGCTTCACATCTTGGGCTTTGAACAAGACACCAAAAACCAATTTCCTCCCATAGAATAGGAGGAACTACGAACGCTCTGATTTCCCTGTTTCGGTAAACGGGAATACGTAGGCATAAGATCGAAAGAAAAGATCTTAGCGAGCGCAATCAACAAAAAACCCAAATCCCATATCTCCATCAATCAAAAGCAGTATTTCAAAAGCATCAGTCCTAACATCCTAATCCTTGTTCCCCGCCAGAAACCTTCTGCCCAGGTAAAAAAGAAAGAAAACAGTATTGGCGAAAATACAAATAACCAGTACAAAGGCCCCCCACATTGATAGCATCCGTAACCTAACAGACCGCTGTTTAAACTCAGTATGCAAAGCAGGGTTAATTGGAGACATCTATTTCCCTTCCTTATTCAGCTCACAATAGGATAAAAAATGAATCGACCTGTAGTCAAAGCTCAAACCGCAGAGAGCGACCAGCGCTTAAGAACCGCGTCCAAAATCGCTCGCTACAGAAAAGTCGCGCCCACCGTGGGGCCAAATCTTCTTTCTTAAACGTTTAAGGTGGAAACCTTGGACAAACCTTTTTTCTCTTCACTTGTGTGAATACCACAGATTGGGGCTTCCGCCGGGGAACCCATTTCTGTCAGGAACTTAGGAATCATAGCTTTATAAGTCTAGGATGATTAGGACAAATATATATACTACTTTTCCTAATTGCTATACGTGTTTATTTTTCTCCTACTGGGAATGCGTGTGATGTCGCATGTGGTGAGATTGAGTATACACTTAAGATAAGTGATGGCGACGGGGTCGACCATCAACCTCAGTGGAGGCTGACCAACATAACCCATTCACTCTTCTAGCCAATGGGCCGGTTGTTAAGTCTGAGAAGCTGAGAAGCCAAACCCTTTCGTAGTGCGGAAACTATCGGAAATAGTTGTTATGCGATACTACCCTCATTTGAGGCTGGTGATCTATTCTCGGTGAATGGCACTTACTCTAAGATTGCTCTACAACTCGCTGGCGATCCGCTTGTTGTTTTGCTTTCCTGGGAGGAGCTGATGATAATGAGTACAGGTACAAAAATCACCCTAGTATAAACCTTTGGGGATGGGTAGAGCCTTGACTTCATGACAACGACCCTTTGACCCCATGTTTTTTCTATGTTTTTGTGTGCTGCATCCATGCATTCATTTAATAAAACATTAAAACACTCAAAAAACTTTCTCTTCTAGTCTCTCTGTTTTTCAAATTAAACTAAGACTGTGATTGCAAATATCAGAGAAAAAGATTACATTAATGGATTTCGGTAGAAGGAGAACTCGCCAGTATACCTTCAAGGTTCCAAAACTAGGGGATTTGAGAAGGTTAGCAAGGATGATCATTAACCCAGAGGCTTTCAGAGCCAAGCACGGTGGTTTGCTACCACTGTTAAGAGTCCATGTGATTAAGGGGATCATGGACGCGCTCATTCAGTTCTACGATCCGGTTTATCACTGTTTCACATTCCCGGATTACCAGCTATCACCAACGCTGGAGGAGTATTCTCATCTGACTGATTTACATATCACTGATCGAGCTCCATTTTCTGGACTGGAAGAAATTCCAAAGGATCAGACTATTGCAAGAGCAATTCATTTGGACGAGTCTGAGGTCAAGACTCACATGACCACTAAGGGTGGCATCCAAGGTTTGCCAGCCCAGTTCTTGACAAAAAAGGCTCTATACTTCGCCAGTATAGGGAACGGGACTGCTTTTGAAAGCATCTTTGTCTTGCTCACCTACGGGTTATTTTTGTTTCCCAACATCAATAACTTCGTCGATATCAACGCTATTAAGGTTTTTCTCATTGGAAACCCTGTGCCAACTTTGCTTGCAGATGCGTATCATTCTGTACACTTGGGAAATTTGTACAGCGGAGGGGAGATCACATGCTGTGTACCTTTGCTTTACAAATGGTTTATCTCTCACTTGCCCAAGTCTGCTGCTTTTTGGGATTGCAAGAGTGTCTTACGTTGGTCGCAGAAGATCATGTCTCTTACCAACTCTGATATAGATTGGTGTAATAGGATTTATGAGGGAATTAGAATCATTGACCGTTGTGGAAACTTCCCCAGCGTACCCCTCATAGGAACTAAAGGAGGAATCAACTACCATCCGATATTAGTTCTTCGTTAATTTGGATACCCGATGAGACACATCCCACTGGGTGTTCATCTGGAAGGTCTTTTCTTCAAAGAAGGAGAAAGTGACAGAGCACTAGAGATGGAAATAGTGCAAGCTTGGAAACATGTTCATAAGAAAGGACGAGAGTCTCTGGGAAAACCGGACTGTGTCTCGGTGGAGCCTTATCTCCATTGGGTACAAACTAGAGCTCTCAAGCTAAAGATGCCTTATCCTCGTTACGGAATTCTTCCACCGAGGGAAACTGTCATGTACTTCATGACGGAAACTGAAAAGCTTCAGGTTAATCTCAACAAAGTTCAAAAGGAAAGAAGATCTTGGAAGAACAAGTACCGCACCCTCGACGTAGAGTGTATCCAAATACAGCAACTACTAAAAGAGAAAGATGCTCTTATTGAAATTTTGGAGCAGCATGCTGTAGAGAATCAAGATGACCAAAGGAATTTGCTCGCTCCTTTCACCTGGCAAAGGAATGACAACCCAACAACGGCCCAAGCGCCCCGGTCAAAGAAGAGGACTCGGGACCCATTAGTTTAGGTTTCTGTTTCTGCACTTTGTAATCTACTGTATTTCCATTTCTGTAATCCTTTGGAATTCAATAAAAAGGGGTTTCCCCACTGTTTGATATTTGCAATCTAATTGTCGAAGTTTATTTTGATTAAACAAAAGAAAAACAATTAATATAATCATTGCATTCATCATTCTCACATTGCGTATTCTCCTTACCTACGAATCTCACGTTTGTGTATCGATTCTAGAGTAAAACTGTCACATTCGTACAATACTCGGGCCAATCGTCAGAAAAAGATGGATGATCTTGAGGAAGAAAATAGGGAGTTGAAAGAAGAGATCGACGCTCTAAGAGAGGATATGAGAAAGCTTCGTAACGACATGCAAGCCATGGCAGAAGCTCAGCTACAAAGAACTGTGATCTCAGAGATCACCTCAACGCCCATCATAGAAAAGTATGATCCTAGGTATCAGATGCCGAAAGATCATCCTTGGGGCATGCCTGTTAACTATATCCCAGAAGGATATGTTCCGCCGATCACTGAAGATTAGGGAATCGCAACAGAAGCCGCTGGGCCTGAAGGTTACAAACTTCGGGAAAGCGAAGATGCCAGGGGCATAATCAAGACTCCTGAAGGTTACAAACTTCGGGAGGCACCAAGACTTACTGCCGTAGTCACGGTACCACCCCCTGTGGTGCACACTGTCCCGGAAGGACAGATTCCACAGACACCTTCTGGTAAAAAGGAAACTATGTTTGACAGAATGGATGAATTCCAGGAGCAGTTCTTGGAAATGCAGAAAGAGCTGCAAGCCATTCGCGGTCAGGATCTATTTGGAAAGGACGCCGCAGACCTCTGCTTGGTCCCAAATGTGAAAGTCCCGCACAAGTTCCAAGTGCCCGACTTTGAAAAATACAAGGGTAACTCTTGCCCTCAGAGCCATCTGGTGATGTACGCTCGGCGGATGTCAGCTCAGACGGAGAATCAGGACCTGCTGATTCACTACTTCCAGGATAGTTTAACCGGTGCCGCACTCAAATGGTACATGGGTTTAAACCGTACTACGATCAGTACATTCAGAGATCTTGGTACTGCCTTCGTCCAACAATACAAGTACAATTTGGACATGGCACCCGACAGAGATCAACTCAGATCAATGTCGCAAAAGGACAAAGAAACCTTTAAGGAGTATGCTCAAAGGTGGCGTGAAATTGCCGCTCAAATTTGTCCACCTCTTGAGGAAAAAGAGATGACAAAAATCTTCTTAAAGACCTTAAGCTCATTTTACTATGACCGAATGATTGCCAGTGCACCCAGTGATTTCACCGAAATGGTCGGCATGGGTGTACGTCTTGAGGAAGCCGTCCGAGAAGGACGTTTGGTAAAAGACACTGGATCAACGAGCGGTACTAAAAAATACAGTAGTGCTCTACCTAATAAAAAAGAGCAAAATATTGGGAATATCTCTCTCGGAAAGCAAAGGCGACGTTATCAGCCAGTAGCAGCTGTTACTCCTGCTATCGGCCCCGCGCCTGTTCCTATGTATCAACCTCAGGTTGCGCAAAGCCAACCTGACCAACAAAGGACACAACAGCCTCTTCAGCAAGCTCGTCCTCCATATAACAACAACCGTACAACACGGCCACCAGGATTTGATCCTATACCCGTAACGTACGCAGAGCTGTTTCCGTTACTGCTGGGTAAGGGGCACATTCAGATTAAGTCTCCCCTTTCAGTTCCGGAAAATCCGCCTTTTTGGTTTAAAGCGGATCAAACATGCCCTTATCATCAAGGAGGTTCAGGGCATAACATAGAGACTTGTCTCAATTTCAAGTCCGACGTGCAAAAACTTGTTAGGAGCGGGGTCTTATCCTTTAAGGATACGAATCCCAATGTTCTCACGAACCCGCTGCCTCAACATGAGAAAGCTGCAGTCAATCTGATTGAGAAAGAGACTAACAATGTCTATCAAATTCATGATGTACTCTTGTTGAAAACCAATCTGGTCAAGATGCATTGTAGACAGAGTGGATATGGCCATGTGCCACCTCATAACTATCACCAGTGTGATATCTGCTCTAAAGACAACCAGGGATGTTCTGTGGTGCAAGCAGCTCTACAGGAGCAAATGGATCTTGGATGGATCCAAGAGCACCGAGTTCGTGGAGTTAACATGGTTTACACGAATTCCAACGTCATTCAAAACCACTACATCCGTGCGATGAATGTCAACTTGGTGGCGATGCACTCAAGGTAAAGCCAGTATCATAATCTGCCGCGGCACGATTACAGTTCCTGTCTGATTTGCTCGGTAAACAAACAGGGATGCTCTTTCATACAAGAGGCCCTCCAGCGTCAGATGGATCTTGGATGGATCCAAGACTACCATGGTAGGAACTCCTATCAAATCAACATGGTTCAGATCTTTGACATTCGCGTGATGAATACCAACCTGGTAGAGTTACATGCTGAGCAGGTCCGACTCGGATTCTTAATATCACATGACTATCAAAGCTGTAAAGCGGGTTGTGAAAAAGATCGAGGTTGTACCCTTGTCCAGGAGGCACTTCAGCACTTGTTAAATCATTGGTGGATGCCAATCTACATGGATGAAGATACTCAGCAGATTAGTATCAGTAATAGAAACCCCACTCGGCGTCAGAGTCAGGATGTCTGATCAGTGGAAGCTAACCTAGTGAGGTTACATTGTATTCAAAGTGGGCGTGGCCAGGTGCCACCACACAACTATGACAGTTGTAGCGTCTGTTCGGAAAGTAACCAAGGGTGGTACCTTGTGAGAGCAGCTCTTCAGGGTCAGGTCGATCGTGGAGAAATTCGTCCCTATTCGGGTTCTGGACCCATCATTTGGTCGCCGAACTACCTTGCCGAGCAAGTTGAGGATGTTGTCATGATCTTTGGTCATCACAGGACCAGGGATGTTTTTGCCATCATCCCTCTACTTGACGAATCTAGAGTTCCCAACCAGGAACGGATCAAAGATACTTATGATGGTCAGAAAAATCAGAAGGTTCCCATAGTTGTCTATCTGCCGGGACCACTACCGTATGAATCAACTAAGGCTATCCCTTACAAATACGGTGCAACAATAGTCGAAAATGGAAAGGAAATTCCATTACCCTCCGTTGTGAACATTGCAGACATCAGTCGAGTAACACGGAGTGGTAGAATCTTCAACCGAGGGGTTGGGGAACTTAACAAGGAAAAGGAACTTCAGACAGAAGCTCCTGATCCATCAGTCGGTCAATCCAGTAATCCCGACCTTTCGAAAAATAATGATGAGATGCTAAAGCTCATCCAAAGGAGTGAATATAACATTGTTGATCAACTGTTACAGACTCCTTCAAAGATCTCGGTATTATCACTGTTACTCAGTTCAGAAGCACACAAAGAGGCTCTACAGATAGTCTTGGAGCAAGCCTTTGTGGAGCAGGATGTAACAATCAGACAATTCGATAGCATTGTCTCTAACATCACTTCCTGCAATAATTTGGGATTTAGTGATGAGGAATTACCTGAAGAGGGTTGCCGTCATAACATGTCGCTCAATATCACAGTTAACTGCCAGGGCGATGCTTTAGCCAACGTACTGGTAGACACAGGGTCAGCCCTGAATGTTATGCCGAAGTACACTTTGATGCAATTATCATTCAAGGGCCCTCCGATGAGAACCAGCGAGGTCGTCGTCAAAGCATTCGACGGATCCAGAAAAACAGTTATCGGCGAAGTTGATCTTCCCATAACTATTGGTCCTCACACTTTCCAAATCACTTTCCAGGTCATGGACATCCTGGCAACATACAATTGTTTATTAGGAAGACCTTGGATACATCAGGCTGGAGCGGTTACTTCAACCCTCCACCAAAAGCTAAAGTTCGTCAAGAACGATCAACTTGTCACGGTTTGTGGGGAACAAGCCTTGCTTGTGAGCAACTTATCATCATCTACTTGTGTGGAACCCGAGGAGGTTATTGGAACTCAGTTCCAAGCACTGTCGGTGAGCGAGAACAATCAGTTCAAAGAAGGAACTTCAATTTCTTCATACAAAAATGCTATCAAAGCGGTCGAGAGTACCGATACGACAGGATGGGGACGGCTTGTCATTCCTATTGACAATAAAACAAAGAAGGGTCTTGGTTTTTCTGCGACCTGTACCCAGACAGCTGCTAACGATGAAAGTCTTCATCCCCTTCAAAACTTCTTCCATAGTGGAGGGTTTCTTCACCCAGTGTCTCAGACAGTTCATGCTATCAATGAGGAAGATCCCTCTGACACAGATGAAGAATGTAAGTCCTACCTTAACAAGGACGGCTATATGTCTCAGGAAGAGGTGCCTATGCCTTTTTGCTTTCCTACAGAAAGTCCGAGATTTATACCAAGATCAGATGTCGAAATGATCTACGGAGATTGTGATCCGGAAGGATGTCGTGCTCTGCCAAATTCATTAGAGGAAGACACTCCGATGAAAGACAACTTTGACCACAATTACTATGGCCCGATGGATGGCCTGCCAATGTGGCAGCCTTACCCAGGAAACTTGGGGCAAGGAAGTCAGCCGAGTAATGAAACTCAGCTGAGCATCATTGAACAGAATACCTGTGTCCCCACTATGTCATGGGATCAACACTCAGGTCATTCAGAAACTACTCAACATGAAGATGAATTCGCAACGTTTGCAGGACTATAATTCATCAACTATGCTTTTCCTGAGGTCAACGTCATCGAGAGGGATGACTCCTCCAGTTCCAAAAAAGTGTGGGACACCTTGGGACAACCGAGTGGAAAATACGACTATATGGTCAAGTACACCGCTCCCGAAAGCTCTCGTATCAGGCTCGAAGATATCCAGCCAACTGGATGGGGAGATACAGCTGAGAGCACAAATGCTATGCAAAATACAACAGAGGAATCCTCCTACGACAATTCTGCTTGGGAGACAGATTCCAATGATCCTGCTCCACCAGAAATCAGCGTCATTTTTGAAGACAAATCAAGGAAGGTGCCAGACTTTATGATTCACCGAGGAGTTCGCCGCCAATGGGTTACCGTCGAGGTTTCGAAGGTCGTTCGTCAGTCAAAGTAATTGCCATCTTTAACCTTTCACCCTGCCCAGGTGAAACAGATATTTTGATAGGGCTCGTTTTCTGTAAATTTCCTCTTCGCTTTGCCCAAAGCGACAGAGTTTTGTTTTATAGGGCTGTAGTTTCAAGATTCGACTTGTTCATTAGTAAAATAACGTCGTTCTGTAATTTCCGCATTAATTGCTGTTTTCTCTTTTTGCTTTTTCAGAAAATGGTAATCCTAAAAAACATTCAATAATAAAAACAAGCAGTAAAATCAAAACACTGCACACACTTACATTTTCTCTATCTCTTCTAAACACGAATCATCACGTCATGCAGATTGCTTGTTTTAAACCTCGTTGAAACATACGATCCGATGCCTTCTTCCAACTTTGAGTTCCCGGTATTCGAGGCTGAAGAAGAAAATGACGACCAAATTCCAGAAGAGATCTCCCGACTACTCAGACAAGAGGAAAGGTCCATTGAACCTCACAAAGAGCCATTGGAAACGGTAAACTTGGGTTCAGAAAAAGAGAGAAAAGAAATCAGGATCGGAGCACTGCTCAGTCCAACTGCCATAGAGGGTTTGATAAAGCTTCTCAAAGAATTTCCCGATGTATTCGCTTGGTCCTATCAGGATATGCCAGGGTTGGATACCAGCATCGTGGAACATCACTTACCGTTGAGATCAGAATGTCCGCCAGTAAAGCAAAGGTTGAGACGCACTCACCCAGACATGGCCATCAAAATCAAGAAGGAAGTACAGAAACAGATCGACGCGGGTTTCCTCACTACATCTGAATATCCTCAATGGTTAGCCAACATCGTACCCGTTCCCAAAAAGGACGGAAAGGTTAGAATGTGTGTCGATTACAGAGATCTGAACAAGGCAAGTCCAAAGGACGACTTTCCTTTACCACACATTGACATGTTGGTTGACAGCACAACAAAGTTCAAAGTATTCTCCTTCATGGATGGATTCTCGGGCTATAACCAGATCAAAATGGCGCCGAAAGACATGGAGAAAACTTCATTCATTACCCCATGGGGTACCTTTTGTTACAAGGTAATGCCGTTCGGTTTGAAGAATGTCGGGGCAACCTATCAAAGGGCCATGACTACTCTGTTTCATGACATGATACACAAAGAAATCGAGGTATATGTCGATGATTTGATTGCAAAATCAAGAACAGAGGATGAGCACGTTGAACATCTGTCAAAATTGTTCGAACGTCCAAGAAAATTCAAGCTCCGCTTGAATCCCAACAAGTGCACCTTCGGTGTCCGTTCAGGGAAACTACTAGGGTTCATCGTCAGCCAGAAAGGAATTGAGGTTGATCCTGACAAGGTCAAGGCCATTCAAGAAATGCCTTCTCCGAAAACTGAAAAACAAGTCAGAGGATTCCTGGGACGTTTTAACTACATCTCCATATTCATATTCCTTATGACCGCGACGTGTGCGCCGATTTTCAAATTACTCAAAAAGAACCAGGATTGCGTTTGGTCAGAAGATTGCCAAACTGCCTTCGACAGTATCAAGGAATATCTGTTGAATCCTCCGATTCTATCACCTCCAGTGGAAGGAAGACCACTGATCATTTACCTCACAGTCCTAGAGGACTCAATGGGATGTGTACTTGGCCAACAAGACGAAACTAAAAGGAAAGAGTCTGCCATTTACTATCTAAGCAAGAAATTCACCGACTGCGAGACTCGGTACACAATGCTTGAGAAAACTTGTTGCGCTTTGGCTTGGGCAGCCAAACGTCTTTGCCAGTACATGATTCGTCATACTACTTGGTTGGTCTCCGAAATGGATCCAATCAAGTACGTTTTCGAAAAACCTGCTCTCACGGGAAGGATTGCCCATTGGCAGATGTTACTATCAGAATATGACATAGAGTACCATGCTCAGAAAGTCGTTAAAGGAAGTATTTTAGCCGATCATTTGGCTCATCAACCGATTGACGATCAAGAATCAATCGGGTTTGACTTCCTAGACGAAGATGTCATGTATCTAAAGATGAAAGATTGCGATGAACCGCTACCCAGTGAAGGGCCAGAACCAGGTTCCCAGTGGGGACTTATCTTTGACGGAGCAGTCAATCATTATGGAAACGGAATTGGGGCAATCATTGTTACCCCTCAGGGTTCCCACATTCCTTTCACTGCCAGACTTACGTTCAAATGTACGAACAACGAGGCTGAATACGAAGCATGTATCATGGGTCTCGAAGAAGCGATTGATTTAAGGATCAAAAACTTGGACGTATACGGCGATTCAGCCTTGGTTATTAACCAGATAAAAGGAGATTGGAACACATACCAATCAGGATTGATTCCTTACAAAGACTATGCAAGGAGGTTGTTACCCTTCTTCAACAGAGTCGACTTTCATCACATCCCTCGTGATGAGAATCACATGGCTGATGCATTAGTCACTCTCTCTTCCATGATTAGTGTAGGTCGATGGAATGACATACCTAAGATCGACATCATGCGCCTTGAATGGCCCGCTTACATCTTCGCGATTGAAGCAGTCATAGACGACAGACCTTGGTATCACGATATCAAATGCTTCCTTCAGAAACAAGAGTACCCATCTGGGGCACTCAGAAAAGATAGGAAAACCCTCAGAAGATTGGCTGGAAACTTCTTCCTGAGCGGTGACACTCTTTATAAGAGAAATTTTGACATGGTCTTGCTCCGATGCGTCGACAGACCAGAAGCAGACATGCTCATGAAAGAAATTCATGAAGGATCCTTTGGCACTCATGCCAACGGACACACAATGGCGAGAAAAATTCTCAGGGCCGGGTATTATTGGTTGACCATGGAATCCGACTACTACAAGTACATGAGGAGGTGTCACAAGTGTCAGATATACTCCGACAAAATTCATGTACCGCCATCACATCTCAAAGTTCTTTCTTCCCCGTGGCCATTTTCCATATGGGGAATCGATATGATTGGTATGATTGAGCCCAAGGCTTCAAACGGACATCGGTTCATCCTGGTAGCCATTGACTATTTCACCAAGTGGGTCGAAGCAGCGTTATTCGCCAATGTAACCTGACAAGTGGTGGTCCGATTTATCAAAAATAATATCATCTGCCGTTATGGTGTTCCAAGCGAGATCATTACTGATAATGGATCTAACTTGAACAATAAGATGATGAAAGAGTTGTGTGCAGAGTTCAAGATCGAACACCATAACTCATCTCCCTACCGACCCAAGATGAACGGAGCGGTAGAAGCGGCTAACAAGAACATCAAGAAGATTGTTCAAAAGATGGTTGTAACCTATAAAGATTGGCACGAAATGCTACCCTTTGCTCTTCATGGTTATCGCACATCTGTCCGTACTTCAACAGGGGCAACCCCTTTCTCTCTAGTATATGGCATGGAAGCAGTGCTCCCCATAGAAGTAGAGATCCCATCAATCCGGGTATTGATGGAAGCTAAGCTCACCGAAGTTGAATGGTGTCAAAGTCGACACGACGAACTGAACCTGATCGAAGAGAAGCGAATCACGGCACTATGCCACGGTCAGTTGTATCAACAGAGAATGAAAAGGGCGTTCGACAAAAAGGTTCGACCGCGTATCTTCAGAAAAGGAGACCTTGTGCTCAAGAAGATACAATCATTTCTCACTGATTCTCGGGGCAAATGGACCCCAAATTATGATGGCCCCTATGTGGTCACGAAAGCTTTCTCAGGCGGCGCCTTGAGACTTGCAACCAAGGACGGAGAGGAATTTGCCTACCCCATGAATGTTGATGTAGTCAAGAAATACTTCGCCTAAAACTAAAAAAAAATATCTCGGTGGATTGAAAACCCGAAAGGGCGGTCCAGGCAAAAGTTAGAGACATGGAAAAAAAATCATCCCGATGGATTGGAAATATCATAGTACAATCCAGGCAAAAATTAGGGATAATGGCAAGTAACTATGTTCAACAGAGGCAAGTCCCTCAGCAGCAGTTGCATCATCATCCGTCAGGAAAACTCCAGTCAAGGTCATCTTCGACAGAAGCTCAAGATGTCCCGAATTCAAAGTTGGTAGAAGGATAGTGGTCGTTATGTTTCAACGTAGCCCTTTTCCCTGTAAATTACCATTTTCTAACTTTGTATATACTCTTTGGAATCACGCATTTGGCTGATCTCCATCTTATCAATAAAATTTGAGCCCTTGTGCTTTTGTTTGTAATTCTTTACTTGTTTTAGCTTTACAGAACGACGTTGTTTAAACTTAATCAGCGATTCTTGAAATAAAACAAAAATAAATTTACTTGTTAAACTTTTTCTGCTTTTAAATTAAAGATGGCATTTCTTTTGACTGTTGAACATCAGAAGAACATCGATCGCTTCTCCCGAAGTAAGTGAACTTCAAAGTGCAGAATCAAAGTACTCCTTCTAGACTAGTACTCCTGAATGAAGGATCAATAATGTCAGAGACCTTGTTTCGTCTGACACACCTCGGCCGAGTTCTCATCTCCTAAGCCCGATCAACATAGCTCCCAATGGGACTATCTCTCCTAAGCAAGGTGGAATTGCTATTTTGAACCAACGGTACTTCTTCGCCCCGCGATGGCCGAGTATCCAATTGTGTTCATCCATTAGTCTGTATGTCGCGTCTGTTTTGTCAGCATATACATACGTACTTCATGCATTTTTTATTTGCATTTACATTTCATATTGCATCGTTATCGCTCTAGCCGGTCTTGTCCCCTAGTGATAAACAGTTTTCTCAATCGAGTTTGTCAGTTCTTTCCTCGTCAGGAAGTGTTGCGTCTGCACAATCTCGCCACCAGTGTATCTTTAGATCAGAGTCGGCACTTGGCCACTTTGATAATTTGAACCTCTGAAAGATCAGAGAACCTTCAACAGATGTCACTCTTCGCCATTAAAGATGATATCCTTGCTTTCCCGGATTAAGGAAAATCCACAGAGAAAGCCTCGTGATCAGAGATTCGGCAGCACGCCAGTTTTGCTCCGAAAAACCACTGATGAGAAGGTCATTGGCACCTCAAAATTGGACCCCATCATATGGCGTTTCTCCGGGAAGATCCCGAGAAAAGTATGATGAAAGATCCCAAATGAAAACAGTCTCTCAAGAGACTCGCTTTCCCCAGTAGAAACAAATGGCGTCTCCAACGGAGAAGTTTGTACAACTCTACAATTCAGATGAATGGGTTCCCCAGCAAGTCTGACATCAAAACTTTTTCCACTCAAATGGCATCTCCCCAGGAAAATTCGGCGAGAAGTTTGAAGGAAAACCGCTACACATGGCGTCCCTTGTCAATAAAGTTTATTGACAAAAGAAACTAAGACCAGTTCCTTGGTAGGAAACCAGGATCGAGGGGAAGTTTATTTCAAAAGAAACTAAGACCAGTTCCTTGGTAGGAAACCAGGATCGAGGGGAAGTTGACAAAAGAAACTAAGACCAGTTCCTTGGTAGGAAACCAGGAACGAGGGGAAGTTCATTTCAGAGATTGAGACCAGTTCTTGGTAGGAAACCAAGAACGAGGGGAAGTTCAAAAGAAACTAAGACCAGTTCCTTGGTAGGAAACCAGGAACGAGGGGAAGTTTATTTCAAAAGAGACTAAGACCAGTTCTTGGTAGGAAACCAGGATCGAGGGGAAGTTTACCTTTTCTAAGCATCATTGCTTACCTAAAGGAGATGAATGCATAAGCTACCATTCATAACCACCATCAAAATTTCGGGTATTTCGATATTTAATCCTCTTGCACCCCGAATGCCCGAATCCCTTCGTCATTCACACCTTCGGGTCCAAAAAGATTAAATAGGGGCATCTGTAATACCCCAAATTTTGACCACTTAGATTTCCCATCATTGTGAAAATCATCACCACAATATGGATGTACCTTTATGCTTCATTAGTCTCCCCAAAGATGGGTGAGCATCCACTACAATCAAAATTAGGGTTTCAAGCCCTCTCTGAGCTTTAGACAAAGGATCAATCAAGAAATGACATGATCTTCAACTTGTCTAATCTCTTAAACATCCACAATGGATCAAAAAGGACTCCCACTTCAAGGATTAAGCACAAGGCTGCTCCCTTCTAGGTGGATCAAGTCTCAAGATCGACAGTGTCACCAAATTAGGGTTTTGGTCGAACAGGGCCTCTAGATGGAAATTTTCATCTGGGCACAAGGCAATGATCCAAAACATAACCTAATATACTTCATGGAACCTCATGAACCCATGCATCAAGTCAATTTTGCCTCAGGGGATGCATTCATAAAAAATCAGGAATTAGGGTTTCTTGACCTAATTCACCCCTAAGTTGACTTTTGGGACAAACCATGAGCCAAGACCTCAAGAGATGATTTGAGGGTCTCTAATATACCATATTGATCCATTTGGAACAATGGATTAATCCAAGAAGTTTGAGCAACAAGTCTCAATTTCATCTGCACCACAATTAGGGTTTTAAGGGAAAAGTCAACTGTAACTTTGACTTTTGACCAGGACATGCTCCCAAACCCTAATACATGATTGAATATACCCTATGACACCCATGGAACATGTCCATCAAGTTTGATTTAGGTCAAGGACATGATTTCCTGAAGAATTGCACAGTTTGGAATTCATCTGATAAAAAGTCAACTGTGCACAAAAGTCAACTTTGACTTTTTGAGATTTTTCACCAAAATGGATTTTTAACCCTAAAATGATGTTAATGTATGATTTGAATCATCATTCATCAAGAAAAATCAAGAAAAGTGAGATAACTTGTAAAAGGGGCAACCATAAAACTTAGAAATTTTTCTAAGTTAAAAATAAAGTGGCAAAGGTACCAACTTTGGAAGACCATAACTCCTAAACCACAAGGCCATTTTTTCTCATCCAAAGATGGATTTGTAGCCCTCATTATCACCTACAAAAACTTCAACTACAAGTCATTCCAATTCATTAAGGATTTTGAGTTATGGAGTGATCAAAGTGGCTGAAAAGTGAAAATGTCACTTTTTCCAACACTTAGTGAAATTTTCACTAAGTCAGATTCTGCCTCACTTTTTGCCAAATGTAGGGGGATTTTTCACTTGGAATCAAAAGAGATCAAAATCAAACTTGTTCAAACAGTTGTTGTATCATGTAAGAGCTTTCCAAAATGGCCAAGAACATTGCCAAATTCAACCTACACCATGAGATACAACATTGCCAAGTTGCCTTGCTGAAATCTGTCAAGGCAAGGCAGAATTTGCAACTTTGGTTGATTTGCCAAAATCAGCCAAATTCAATTGCTCCTATCCACTTGGACACCTCAGGGGATTGAATCTAAAGGGGACAATCACTGAGCCAAGCCTCCAAAGTCCATGGAACAAGAAATGTCATGTTGAACCTAGAATGGCCAAAATAGGGACAAGACTTCAAATTTGGAATGAGGCATTCAATGGAACCATCAAGGTGGCATGGACTGAGCCATTCTCATCTGAAATCAGTCAAGACTTATCCAAGACCAAGGGGACCATAGCTCTGTGCCCTAACCTCTAGTCAATGGCTAGAGGAGACTTTCATTTCCATTGGCCAACATTGAGGAAACACCTGCTGCAGTTGCCATTCACTGTGGATCCCAAAACAAACTTGCTCTACTATAAATAGAGCTCAATTGTGGTCAGTTTGAGTACACCAAAGCCATCTAACAGGTTTTCCTCAAAATCTCTTCTTTCACTCCAATTTTGCCTTCTAAGGCAAGTCACTATCGGGTTTTGAGTTTGAGAGCAATTCCAATCAAACCAATCACTCACACACCTCACATACATCACATATGAGCTGATCAAACACTTAGATTACTTCTGAAACATCAATTTCACAAAATCACCAGTTGGTTGCTCAAGGTTTTAACCAAAGTGCAGCTGGGGTACCACAAAATGATCCAGCCAATTTCAATCAAGTCCAACCATCCAAACACAATCCATAGGGTGTAGGGTGTGACGCCCCCAATATAATACCCCCAAAAACACGCAATTAAGGCGGTAAAAGAAAATTCGAAAATTGATCAGAGTACATTTGAAAACACGACATAGAAAGGGAGAATCACATCAAAGTAACCAAACATACACATAACATGCAACACCTGCCCATAATGATATGCAACTGTGGGGTAGCAATCATACAGACGAAACTTTGTTCCTTACACCCACTTTTCAGAAATTAGAATTAAAGCGGAAAAATCTAAAATCTGATTAACATATATACATATACACATATAAACAGTTTGTCATATATCAGGTAGCATATGTACAACCAAAATATATCATCAAATATACAAAATAATAGCACGCGGCCACTCTAACTACCCGGAGTCACATATAAGAGCCAACCGACCAAAATAATGAAGACGCAACGCTTCACAAAAAGGAATACCTCCAGCAGCTCTAATCTGCAATGCCTCATAGAGCGTTATAAAACAGTAGAAGGGTGAGAAAAACAACCATAATATAATTGAATAAAATTATATATATAAACACAAAAATGTACAAGTAACACATTCTCACCACAACCACATATAACATAATACCGCACAATTCTCAAGCATCGAATACCATTACACACCACACATATACCATACAATTATCAATCACATTCACAAATTCACACACAATTAATTCATGATTTATGCAATGCACATAGACCGACACAACGACTCTATGCACATGCCATGCGGTATCGACTTCCAATGTCTCATGTCTCATCATCAGTTCACTCAGGAACTATTGGAACCATCGCTCGTTACTGAAAATCTCAAGTAACTCCTCGTCTGGCCTACGATGTTCACCCGTCGCTTTAGGTCCTCAGGCAACGCCTCATATTTTCGAGGCACATGACGTTAAGGATTGCTTTAAGTCTCCGAAGGAGCCCACAATTGTCTATAACCACCGCTTTAGGTCCTCAGGCAGTGCCTCATATTTTCGAGGCACACGATGTTATAGCGGATTCCATCAGGAACCAAACCGCCACTCAGGACGTTTCAACAATGCACATCATGATGCTTGGCATACAATGACTCATGACATTCACATTGCATGCACACACACATCCACAATCATGCATATATCATCAAATACCACACTTAGCATTTTCTTGCCTTTCGGCCACAAATCATCATCACAACATTTCAACAAAAACAACTATTCACGATTAATTGGTAAAGTCGGCCAAAAGTCAGCTAAAAATAATATTTTTCTTCACCAAATCATAGAACATATTTTTAGCTTCAGATCGATATAAAGAACAGCTAAAACGGATAAACGACGAAAAAGTTATGCAACTTTTAAAAAACCAAATTTTTGAAAAAGAACAGCAGAGTGCAATCGATTTACACCTGTGTGCAATCGATTGCACGGCCCCAGAAATAACATTTTTCGCCCTTTTTTCATGTGCAATCGATTTGCATCCTGCTGCAATCGATTGCACCTGTTAAAAACCAGAAAAATGAGCTGCTGCCTCTACACAAAACCCTCCGGAAACCCGACCGATTCAATTACTTTCTTCCGAATAAATACATGGTAATATCACATAAATACATACCAACATATTAGGATCAAGAAAAACCCGATTCCACGACTTTTATTTTTCACCAAAATCTCACATTTTCAAAACCCAAAAATGTCAAAACTCACAATGTCAACCGATTTCAATGAAACGAGTCTCTATAATCTCGGCCTAACCTCATACGACTAATCTACGCAATTTATTTCGAAATTCATCCGTGAAAACATCGATTTCTACTCGTTTATCTCATTTCGACCTATATTTGAAAAAAACAACAAAACTTCCACACAAACATACATAATCATACACAATCATAGTATAATCGAGTTTCGCACCCTTACCCGATTAATCGATTCCTAGAACTTGTTCTCTTGATTTCCCAAGCTTTTCTCCAATTTCTCTCTTTTCTCTCTTCTCCTCTTTTCTTCTCTTTTCTTCTTTCTACTTTTCTTTCTATTTTTTTTTCTTTTTCTTCTATTTCTACTTTTCTTTTCTTTACTAACTTAACAAAATACACCCAAATGCCCAAAATACCCCTACACTCAAATTTCCCGCAAACGATCCCAAAACGCGATAAAATATAATCACGAAGAAAAATAACACATTTTCACATAAAAGTCGAAAATAAAATAAAATAATAATAAAATAATCAAAACGACTCCATAAAATAAAATTGGCAAAACGGGGCGTTACAATTCTCCCCCACTTAGAAATTTTCGTCCTCGAAAATCTTACCTGATACAAACAACTCCGGATACGACTCCCGCATCCTACTCTCCAATTCCCACGTTAAATTACCCTCAGCAGCGCCTCCCCACGCCACTTTCACAAGTGCAATCTCTTTACCCCTCAACCGCTTCACCTCGCGATCCAAAATACTAACTGGTAATGCCTCGATCGTAAGGTTATCTCTTACCTCAACCTCGTCCATAGGAATCACATGTGAAGGGTCCGGAACATACTTCCAAAGCTGTGAAACATGAAAAACATCATGCAAATTCGACAGATTCGGCGGTAACGCCACACGATATGCTACAGCACCAACTCTCGCAGATATCTGGTAAGGACCAATAAATCAAGAAGTAAGCTTCTTAGATTTCAAAGCACGACCAACACCCGTTACCGGCGTAACCCTCAGAAATACGTGATCACCCTCTTGAAACTCAAGATCCTTCCGTCTTCGATCATGATAACTCTTTTGTCTACTCTGAGAAGCCTTCATTTTCTCACGAATAAACTGTACCTTTTCCGTCGTCTGTTGCACCAATTCCGGTCCAACCACAGAACTCTCACCAGTTTCGTGCCAACACAACGGCGTTCTACATCTTCGTCCATATAAAGCCTCAAAAGGTGCCATTCCGATACTAGAATGGAAACTGTTATTATACGTGAACTCAACCAATGCAAGATAACTGTCCCACGTACCACCTTGTTCCAAAACACACGCTCTCAACAAATCCTCCAAAGACTGAATCGTTCTTTCGGTATGACCATCCGTCTGCGGATGATAAGCCGAACTCAACCTCAATCTAGAACCCAAAGCCTTCTGTAAACTTTCCCAAAATCTCGATGTAAACCTAGGATCTCGATCAGAAACAATACTTAAAGGAACCCCATGCAATTTCACCACCACACTGATATAGATCTCAGCTAACCGTTCCAAAGAAAAACTGATGTCAATCGGAATAAAATGCGCCGATTTAGTCAGCCTGTCCACAATCACCCAAATAGCATTATGCCCACGCTGAGTGTTCGGTAATCCCGTCACAAAATCCATCGAAATGCTATCCCATTTCCACTCAAGAATATCCAACGGTTGCAACAAACCACTAGGTCTCAAATGTTCCACCTTCGATTTCTGACAAGTCAAACAAGCATACACAAACTGAGCCACATCTCTTTTCAAACCAGACCACCAGAAAATCTTCTTCAAATCTTGGTACATCTTATTCGCTCCCGGATGAATACTTAAATTACTTCGGTGTCCTTCCTCCAAAATCATTCTTTTCAACTCCGCATCATCCGGAATACAAATACGACCACGAAACCTCAAAACACCAAAATTATCAACCTTGAAATCCACATTCTCATTCATCATCAAATCAACGAATTTCAAATCCAACTTCTGTTTCTCACTTACCGACAACAAAAATTCATTAGTAACTTTCAACATTCCAAGCCTTACACTAACCGATGTCACTTCACAAACCAAACTCAAATCTCTAAACGATTCCAAAAGTTCCAACTCTTTCACCATCAATGCGGACATATGCAACGATTTCCGGCTCAATGCATCGGCTACCACATTAGCTTTACCAGGATGGTAATTTAAGCCAAAGTCGTAGTCTTTCAAGAATTCCAACCATCTCCGCTGCCTCATGTTCAACTCTTTCTGATCAAATAAATATTTCAAGCTTTTATGATCACTAAAGACCTCGAACCTTGCACCATAGAGATAGTGCCTCCAAATCTTCAACACAAAAACTACAGCCGCTAATTCAAGATCATGAGTAGGATAGTTTTTCTCATGAACTCTTAATTGCCTTGAAGCATAAGCTACAACTTTACCTTCCTGCATCAAAACACCACCCAAACCAATTAAAGAAGCATCACAATACACAACAAATGGTTCATTAGGATTAGGTAAAATCAGAATCGGAGCTGTCGTCAATCTTCTCTTCAGCTCACAAAAACTCTCTTCACATTGAATATCCCAAATGAATGCTTTGCCCTTACAAGTCAACTGCGTCAAAGGAAGAGCTAGCTTAGAAAAACCTTCAATGAACCTCCGGTAATAACCAGCCAAACCCAAAAAGCTTCGAATTTCAGTAACGGATCTAGGAGCCTCCCATTGTAGAACTGCTTCTACTTTAGATGGATCCACAGCAATACCATTACCTAAAATTACGTGCCCAAGAAAACTCACCTCAGACAACCAGAATTCACACTTGGACAATTTGGCAAAAAGCTTCCTTTCCTTCAAAACCTGCAAAACAATACGCAAATGCTCTGCATGTTCCTCACGAGACTTAGAATAGATTAAAATATCATCAATAAACACCACCATAAAATGATCCAAATGCTCGTGGAAAATCCAATTCATGTATTCCATAAACACACCAGGCGCATTAGAAACCCCGAACGGCATCACCGAATATTCATAATGACCGTACCGTGTTCTAAAGGTCGTCTTCTGAATATCCTCTTCTTTCACTCTTATTTGATGATAACCCGGTCTCAAATCAATCTTACTAAATACACAAGCACCAACCAACTGATCCATCAGATCATCAATCCTTGGAAGCGGATATTTGTTCTTAATCGTCACTTTGTTTAACTGGCGATAATCAATACATAATCGCATACTCCCATCTTTCTTTTTCACTAACAAAACTGGAGCACCCCAAGGAGAAACACTTGGCCTCACGAACCTCTTTTCCAAAAACTCATTTAACTGCTTTTTCAACTCCACCAATTCAGATGCCGACATTCTATAAGGTGCCATAGAAACAGGTCTAGTACCAGGAACTAGATCAATAGAAAATTCAACTTCTCTCTCTGGCGGTACATCTGAAATATCCTCAGGAAACACTTCAGGAAAATCACACACAACAGGAAACACTTCAAGAGAAACTTGACTATCCACAGTTAATGATGCAAACAAACCAAACAATTGAGCTTCGTCCGCTAAAAGTTTCTTCAACTCTTTAGTAGACAAGAAACTCGAGTCTTCATCTTCCTCAAGAGAAGGAAACCTTACAAGCTTATGATAACAGTCAATGTGCACCCGATTAAATTGCAACCAGTTCATTCCCAACACCACATCTAAACCTTCCAATGGTAAACACACCAAATCCATCACAAAGTCTTTGCCATAAATGGCCAAAGGACAACTTAGACACACCAAAGAAGTAGTTACTGACCCCATCGCTGGAGTATCAATAACCATCTCAAAATCCATCACATACAACACAAGATTCAAACTCTTCGCGCACTCAGACGAAATAAACGAATGAGTCACTCCAGTATCAATAATAGCAATTAAAGGCATATTATTAATAAAGCAAGTACCTCTTATCAGACGATCTGCACTTGAGGTCTGAGTTCCCGCCAATGAAAACACTTTGCCACTAGCCTGAGCTTTCTTCTGATTCGGACACTTCGAGCTAATGTGACCAGGTTCAACACAATTGTAACATTTCACCACATTCTTCCTTTTACAATCCGCTACAACATGCCCTTCACCGCCACAATTAGAACACTTAATCACATTCCTCCTACATTCATGCTGGCGATGACCCAATTCACCACATTTAAAACACCTAGGAGAATTAGACATACCACCTCCACCTGACCAACGATCAAAAGTACTCCTTTGTTTACCTTTATTAGCCGGTGACACATACGGTCCACCACAGAACTGTTGCTTCCCTTTCCTGTCACTTACACTTTTATAGTGAGCAGAACGGACCTTACTATCTTCATCATAAATCCTACAGTATTCCACCAAATCAGCAAACCTTCGAATCCTCTGATATCCAATAGCCTGCTTTATCTCAGGACGCAACCCACTTTCATACTTTACACACTTTGAAAATTCAGCTGTCGCTTCCACATAGTGAGGATAAAACTGCACAAGTTCCACAAACTTAGCAGTATATTCAACAACAGACAAATTACCTTGTTTTAGTTCCAAAAACTCAATCTCTTTCTTTCCTCGGACATCCTCCGAAAAATACTTCCTTAGAAACTCTCGGCTAAACACTTCCCAAGTAATCTCTTCTTCCTCCTCCTCAGCTTCCAACACCTGACGAGTAGTGATCCACCAGTCGTCAGCCTCTTCATGTAACATATGAGTGCCTAACCTCACCTTATCATCATCGTCACAATCCATTACCCTAAAAATCCTCTCAATCTCTTTCAACCACAACTGTGCACCATCCGGATCATGTTTCCCTTTAAAAACCGGCGGCTTATTCTTTCTAAACTCATCATTTCTGGAAGCATTCGGTGCACCCTGTACAACTCGTGCCATCGCTTCCATCGCAGCAGCCAAAGCAGCATCATTACGACCAGCCATATTCTGTTCGTCCAAATACAGAAACTATGGTTAAACAACAACTTGCTCAACACAACTGTCGCACAACAACAACTCGCCCAAAATGCCAGACGCAACAGACACATCTGACACAACTGACACGGACTAGCTCTGATACCACTTAATGTGACGCCCCCAATCTAATACCCCCAAAAACACGCAATTAAGGCGGTAAAAGAAAATTCGAAAATTGATCAGAGTACATTTGAAAACACGGCATAGAAAGGGAGAATCACATCAAAGTAACCAAACATACACATAACATGCAACACCTGCCCATAATGATATGCAACTGTGGGGTAGCAATCATACAGAGGAAACTTTGTTCCTTACACCCACTTTTCAGAAATTAGAATTAAAGCGGAAAAATCTAAAATCTGATTAACATATATACATATACACATATAAACAGTTTGTCATACATCAGGTAGCATATGTACAACCAAAATATATCATCAGATATACAAAATAATAGCACGCGGCCACCCTAACTACCCGGAGTCACATATCACAGCCGATCGACCAAAATAATGAAAATGCAACGCTTCACAAAAAGGAATACCTCCAGCAGCTCTAATCTGCAACGTCTCATAGAGCGTTATAAAACAGCAGAAGGGTGAGAAAAGCAACCATAATATAATTGAATAAAATTATATATATAAACACAAAAATGTACAAGTAACACATTCTCACCACAACCACATATAACATAATACCGCACAATTCTCAAGCATCGAATACCATTACACACCACACATATACCATACAATTATCAATCACATTCACAAATTCACACACAATTAACTCATGATTTATGCAATGCACATAGACCGACACAATGACAATATGCACATGCCATGCGGTACTGACTTCCAATGTCTCATGTCTAATCATCAGTTCACTCAGGAACTATTGGAACCATCGCTCGTTACTGAGAATCTCAAGTAACTCCCCGTCGGGCCTACGATGTTCACCCGTCGCTTTAGGTCCTCAGGCAACGCCTCATATTTTCGAGGCACACGACGTTAAGGATTGTTTTAAGTCTCCGAAGGAGCCCACAATCGTTTATAACCACCGCTTTAGGTCCTCAGGCAGCGCCTCATATTTTCGAGGCACACGATGTTATAGCGGATTCCATCAGGAACCAAACCGCCACTCAGGACGTTTCAATAATGCACATCATGATGCTTGGCATACAATGACTCATGACATTCACATTGCATGCACACACACATCCACAATCATGCATATATCATCAAATACCACACTTAGCATTTTCTTGCCTTTCGGCCACAAATCATCATCACAACATTTCATCAAAAACAACTATACACGATTAATCGGTAAAGTCGGCCAAAAGTCGGCTAAAAATAATATTTTTCTTCACCAAATCATAGAACATATTTTTATCTTCAGATCGATATAAAGAACAGCTAAAACGGATAAACGACGAAAAAGTTATGCAACTTTTAAAAAACCAAATTTTTGAAAAAGAACAGCAGAGTGCAATCGATTTACACCTGTGTGCAATCGATTGCACGGCCCCAGAAATCACATTTTTCGCCCTTTTTTCATGTGCAATCGATTTGCATCCTCCTGTAATCGATTGCACCTGTTAAAAACCAGAAAAATGAGCTGCTGCCTCTACACAAAACCCTCCGGAAACCCGACCGATTCAATTACTTTCTTCCGAATAAATACATGGTAATATCACATAAATACATACCAACATATTAGGATCAAGAAAAACCCGATTCCACGACTTTTATTTTTCACCAAAATCTCACATTTTCAAAACCCAAAAATGTCAAAACTCACAATGTCAACCGATTTCAACGAAACGAGTCTCTATAATCTCGGCCTAACCTCATACGACTAATCTACGCAATTTATTTCGAAATTCATCCGTGAAAACATCGATTTCTACTCGTTTATCTCATTTCGACCTATATTTGAAAAAAACAACAAAACTTCCACACAAACATACATAATCATACACAATCATAGTATAATCGAGTTTCGCACCCTTACCCGATTAATCGATTCCTAGAACTTGTTCTCTTGATTTCCCAAGCTTTTCTCCAATTTCTCTCTTTTCTCTCTTCTCCTCTTTTCTTCTCTTTTCTTCTTTCTACTTTTCTTTCTATTTTTTTTTCTTTTTCTTCTATTTCTACTTTTCTTTTCTTTACTAACTTAACAAAATACACCCAAATGCCCAAAATACCCCTACACTCAAATTTCCCGCAAACGATCCCAAAACGTGATAAAATATAATCACGAAGAAAAATAACACATTTTCACATAAAAATCGAAAATAAAATAAAATAATAATAAAATAATCAAAACGACTCCATAAAATAAAATTGGCAAAACGGGGCGTTACATAGGGAAGCTGTTCAGATCATCACAACTCATCTGTAACACCTCCAAATCAAAAATCACTTTGAACTTGCTGTCACGGCCTAGAGGTAAGCACATACTTGGTCATCTCTCAATCTATGCATATTTCCTCGCACAATAATTTGGCCATATGTTCATAATCATGCATGGAATGTTTTCCCTCAATTAATTGCATTGTTTGAATCGTGTATAAAAAATCCTAGCCTTCATGCAAAAATTAGGGTTCTTGAGGTCTCTTCGTGATTTCTTGTTGTATGTTTAATTTAAATGAAATTAAAGTACATAGACATGATCGTGAGGTTGAGACGAGCATAATGATATGTGGATTGCATGATATGATTACGTATTCATGGAGATTGGATAGAAAATGCAAATCCGAGAAACCAAGAACACGCGCGTGTTCTTCAGCTGTTCTTGGCGCCATTTTTCATATATTCAAATATTTGAATTTTGTGATTTTGTTTAATTGATTCAAAAAATAATTTCTCTCTGAGTTTTAATGATTTTGAGTTGATTCTTTTTTTAATAATTCACAAAAATGTTAAAATATTTTATTTTCCCAAAAAATCCCAAAAATATTATTTATTTCATATAATTGATATTTTTGTAAAGAATTAATATTTTGATTATTTTTGGCATTTTAAATATTTTTTCTACATTGATTTTGCAACTTTTAATGCTTTCTAATTATTTTGTAGGTCAATACTTAATTTTTGAAGCATTAATCCAAGATCACAATTTGTTTTCCATGTGTTAAATAATTTTTGATCATTTTAATTGAATTTTTATTCAATTAAATACATTTTGAAAACAAATTAGGGTTTTGGATTAATTCAACCCTCATAAATCATTTTCAAAACTCTTTGGGCCTCTTGAGAGAGTGTAAGACCCATCCCCCCTTGTACAAAAACTTTTTGGGCCTCACTCATTGTATAAGTCCCTCTGTACAAGTAAACGGCGCGATCGTCGCCCGTTTAAAAATAAAAATCATCTGGGCCTCTCCTTGAGCTATAAGACCCATTCAAAACACTTTGGGCCTCTATTAGAGTGTAAGACCCAATCCCCCTTTTAACCAAAACATTTTGGGCCTCACTTATTGTATAAGTCCCTCTGCGTTAAAAGAAAACCTCGGCGCGATCACCATTTTTAAACGAAAAATCATTTGGGCCTACCCTCGTGTTATAAGCCCCACTCTTTTTTCTTTAAACCTTTTTGGGCCTCTTGAGAGAGTGTAAGACCCATCCCTTTATACAGAAAACCTTTTTGGGCCCCAGTCACTTGTATAAGTCCCGCTGTACAAAGTTAAACAGTGCGCTCACCGATAAAACCCTGAGTCTCTCCTTGAGCTGTAAGCCCCAAATCTTTCTTTTTCAAAGCACTTTCTCCTTTGATTTTGAATATACTGTTGTTTTCAATCTTTCTTTGTTGAACAACTAACCAAACAGCATGGAAGCACTCCAACCGAGTAAGTGGTTATCGCTTTCGTTTACTGCTTTCATATTATAAACTGTATTGTGGGGCTGCTCACTGTAAGTCTCCTTTCATAAACTCATATCTACTGTGTAATAATAGTATAGATATTTTGAGTTTCCCCGGCTACTACGTCTAGAACTAGGTGGCGCCGTTTCATTTATTCGTAGAAATAGACTCCTAGATCCCCAATAGGAGCACCAGATACAGTCTTCTCTTCGGCTGTCCTCCTTAGGAATCGTCAAGAAGCTCTACTCCCCAAGATGAATGTATTCTCCGTGAATGGCATCTTTGAGTTTCTTCCAAATTCTCGAACTTTCCTGACTTGATCTATTCCTTGTGGATAGCTTGCCTTGAATGTCTCGGGGTTTGGGTACCCACTACGGTCATAATCTTGGACCTTAACTAAGGAACCCTCTTTAAAAGCTAAAAGTCGCTGGATAGTAAACCTCGCACGTTTACCAGTGGTTTTTATCTTTAAAAGAGTTATCTCTTCTAATGGAAAGGAGATGATAGACCCACGGGCTTCTTAAAAGCATCGGCCTCCTCTTGGGCATTATTCAAGGACACTACGACTTCTTAGAAGTATTCACAGCCTCCTCTTAGACTTCGTATAATGATCTCTTCCTCCGGGAATGATAGCCTCCTCTTGGGCTTCGTTCAAGGACCCGTCGGCTTCTTAAAAGTTTCCAGCCTCCTCTTGGGCTTCGTACAAATGGTCCCGACGACCTCTTAGAGGTATAGGAACAGAACCTAGTCATCCTCATAGAACAGTCCTTTCATAGAGTCTACTACTGTTTCTCAAAGCATAGTACAAAAGATAAAACTCTAGACACGGACAGTCTAACTTCCTTGAGTCTCAAAAGACATTCTCAAGTGACCCATTCATTAAATAGGAAGGAAACCCGCAGACTCGGATAATCTCAACACCCTTTGGATTTCCCGCTTCCTCAAAGAAAAGGAAACAACCCCGATCCTCAGATCTAACCCACGAGTACAGTGATGCTCATATAAGAACTGATTTTCTCTTTCAAAATCAGTATACTGGACCTGTCACTTAACTGACATAGCCTCCTCTTGGGCTTTGTACAATGATTCTCCCCAGCGGAGTCAAACAACGTTTAGCCTCTCTCTCGGGCTTCGTACGAGACACATAAGAGACTCCCTCGTTGAGTCAATCACCCCTTTTAGCCTCCATCTCGGGCTTCGTACGAGATACAAAAACACTCTCTTGTTGAGTATAAAAGATTCTCTTGTTAAGTCAACCCTTTTAGCCTCTCTCTCGGGCTTCGTACGAGACACATAAAAACTCCCTCGTTGAGTCAAACAAACAATAGCCTCCATCTCGGGCTTTGTACGAGACACAAAGACTCTATCGTCGGGTCAAAAACTTTTAGCCTCTCTCTCGGGCTTTGTACGAGACACAAAATAGCCTCCTCTTAGGCTTTGTATAATGATTTTCCTAGCGGAAATTAGCCTCCTCTTAGGCTTTGTATAAGAAAACCACTGGTTGATCCAATCAACCTTTTAGCATCAAATTTGTGCCTCGTTCACAGTACACAAACATCAACAACTCTTTTCCCTTCATCTAATCGCTGTAAGCGGCAAGCCTCTGGATCATCTATATCCACGCCACTGTCCCTATTTTAGCATGAGAAATTCCTAAGGAAAGATGGCATTGCTCTACACTGAGTTAAAGTCTTCTCCTTCAAGTTAAAACCCTTTCTTCGGAAATTATGGCATTGCTCGGATCCGCGTATCCCAGTTAAAGTAATTCTCCTTCTCCCCTCTTTAGAGATGACAAATTCTCTCTAAAGCCGAGGTCTTTCAGCTTCACATCTTGGGCTTTGAACAAGATACAAACCACCTTTCGCTTCACGTCTTGGGCTTTGAACAAGACACCAAAAACCAATTTCCTCCCATAGAATAGGAGGAACTACGAACGCTCTGATTTCCCTGTTTCGGTAAACGGGAATACGTAGGCATAAGATCGAAAGAAAAGATCTTAGCGAGCGCAATCAACAAAAAACCCAAATCCCATATCTCCATCAATCAAAAGCAGTATTTCAAAAGCATCAGTCCTAACATCCTAATCCTTGTTCCCCGCCAGAAACCTTCTGCCCAGGTAAAAAAGAAAGAAAACAGTATTGGCGAAAATACAAATAACCAGTACAAAGGCCCCCCACATTGATAGCATCCGTAACCTAACAGACCGCTGTTTAAACTCAGTATGCAAAGCAGGGTTAATTGGAGACATCTATTTCCCTTCCTTATTCAGCTCACAATAGGATAAAAAATGAATCGACCTGTAGTCAAAGCTCAAACCGCAGAGAGCGACCAGCGCTTAAGAACCGCGTCCAAAATCGCTCGCTACACCTCGGGCTTCCTAAAAGCATATAATAGATCCTAGTCATCTTTAACAATACACCAGTCCCCAAGAGAGTCAAAAGCCTCTAAGACAGTTAAGCTTATCCTTTCAAGCCTCTTCTGATTTTCAACAAGGTTTGGCTTCATCTTTAAAATCCCCAGCCAGAACCATATTACCATCAACAAACCCCCAAAAGTATCAATGCCTCATGGCATCTGATAATTCAACTCTTTTTTTAATCACCAGCAAGAGTTGATTTCCCTTTTGATTCCTCAAAATAATTTAGACCTTCTCCTGGATTTGAATAAATCCTCAGCAAGAGTCAGCCTCCTCTTAGGCTTCATATAATGATTTTCCCAGTTAGCCTCAATCTTAGGCTTTGTACAAGACAAATATACTACTCTTTTAGCTTCAATCTTGGGCTTTGAACAAGACACAAATACTCTTTTAGCTTCAATCTTGGACTTTGAACAAGACACAAATACTGTTTTAGCTTCAACTTGGGCTTTGAACAAGACACAAATACTATTTTAGCTTTAATCTAGGGCTTTGAACAAGACACCAAATATTTTCCTCCCATAGAATAGGAGGAACTAGGAATGCTCTGATTTCCCCAAGTCTCTTTATGGGAATAAGTAGGTATAAGATTGCGAAATCTTAGCGAGCGCACTAATAAAAAACTTTAGGTCCAGAACCTTCCCAAAAACAACAAAAACATTTCCTCAGCTTTCCCAAAGGAGAAACTTTCCCTATTCAACAGTAAATGGATTTAAGCAACCAAGAAATTCAACAGTAGAAACATATGCAAATAAAGGTTCCTATAGATTACTATAGATACTCTGGGTGTTAACAGCTTCCCTTTGTATAACTTACCCCCGATCCCCGATCTCTTCGCATTTGTAAAAGAAAACATTTGCACGTAGGGTTAGTTTAAGATATCTTCCCCTTTCTTTTAAGCTTCATAGGATAAATATAGAAATCAGAAAGTAGCACTAAATGCAGTGGTGGTCGCGTCACTAAAACTGATGCTACAGAAAAATGGCGACTCTGCTGGGGACTTTAATTCTTTTTAGGATGGTTAAGCCTTGCTTTGCATTTTTACTGTTTATTTGCTTACTCATTTGATATCATTTACTCTTTTCCATCATACTATATGCTTATCTTCCATACTTGTTTAAATTACTGTTATTCGGAAATGTGATTAATACACATGTGGTGAGTCAAAAAGTCCTCAGTGGGCTTGAGAGCATATTTTAAGATAGGAGGTGGCAAACTCAAGAAGGCTTATAGGGAGTGAATCCCGACCAAGTTAACTTGAAAGTCCACCAATTCAATGGAGGTACCCTTTTGGAATTACTGTTGTTGAACGAGCAAGTCGTGAAAACATTACTTTTTCCACTGGGCAACCACAAAACTGAGGATTAGTAAACATTTAACCTTGGCCATTTTTAGGATGTAGTGCGGTGACTATCGGGAATAGTTGATACGCGATGCTATGCTCGAATGAGATTCATCTTAGGGATATTACAGCTCTCAAGAGTCAGTCGGTTTGCTGGTAATATTCTTAAGAGGGGTCAATGATTTTGGGAACCTTGTTAGAACCTGTTCTATAGGTACAAAAAAAAGAACCCCTAGTACATACCCTTTGGGATTAGGTAGATCCATGGCTCCATGCTCTTGAACCCATAAACCCATGTTTTCATATACTTGTGTTTGCTGCATTCATGCATTCATAAAAACTTTCAAAAAAATATTTTCTCAAATTTTTTTCAAAAGAACTAAGAAAAAAGGTGTCGCAAATATCAGAAACCACATTATGGATTTTAGTAGAAGAAAAACTCAAAAGAAAACCTTCAGAGATCCTAAACTTGAAGACCTAAGAAGATTGGGAAAGTTGATTACTAATCCAGAAGCCTTCAGAGCTAAGTATGGAGGAATTTTGTTTCTTTTGAAAGTCAACATGGTGGAAGGAGTCCTGTCTACATTGGTTCAATTCTATCATCCGGTGTACCACTGCTTTATGTTTCCAAATTATCAGCTCACACCAACATTGGAAGAGTACTCTCATCTGATTGATTTACCTATCATTGATCAGGATCCATTCTCTGGACTGGAAGAAATTTCTAAGGATTAAGTCATTGCAATTAAAACTCACATGACCACCAAGAGAGGAATTCAAGGTCTACCAACTAAGTTTCTGTTGGAAAAAGTCCTATACTTTGCCAGCATAGGAAACATAGTTGCTTTTGAGGATAAATTTGTTCTACTCACTTATGGATTATTCCTTTTCCCTAACATTGACGATTTCGTCGACATAAGCGTTATCAAGATATTCTTAATTGGGAACCCAGTCCCAACTTTGCTTGCAGATGCTTACCACTCAGTGCATTTAAGGAACTTGTACAACGGAGGGATGATTATATGTTGTGTACCATTAATCTACAAATGGTTTATTTCCCACTTACCCAAATCTGCAGCTTTTTGGGATCTCAAAAGTGGTATGCTATGGTCATAGAAGATTATGTCTCTCACCCATTTCGACATAGATTGGTACAATCAGGTCTATGACGGGATAAAGATCATTGACAAATATGGAAGTTTCCCCAATGTACCCCTCATTGGTACTAAGGGAGGGATCAATTATCATCGAGTTTTAGCCCGTCATCAGCTTGGATACCCGATGAAGAATGTACCTTTCAACATTCATCTGGAAGGTCTTTTCTTCAAGGAAGGAGAAAATGACAGAGCACTCAAGGAAGAAATTGTGCATGCCTGACATCATGTTCATAAGAAAGGAAGAGAATCTTTGGGAAAACCAAACTGCATCTCCGCAGAGCCTTATCTCCAATGGGTACAAACTAGGGCCCTCAAGTTAAAAATTCCTTACCATCGTCAAGAAGTATTTCCCTTAAAAGAATTTGTCCTCTACTTCATGAGTGACACAGAGAAACTGCAGGTCGCTTTTAACAAAACTCAACGTGAAAAGAACTCTTAGAAGAACAAATATCAGATTGTCAGCTTGGAGTGCACAAAGATTCAAGAGTTACTAAAGGAGAAAGATGCTCTGATTGAAATACTAGAATAACATGCTGTGAAAAGTCAAGAGGAATGGAGAATTTTACTCTCTCCTTTCTCATGGCAAAGGATCATCGACCCAACAACGGTTGAGGAGACCCGATCAAAGAAGAGAAAAGGGAATCAGTAGCCAGCGTCTGGACCTCCGTCAGAGATTCCTTAGGATTTATAGGCCTAATTTTCCTTCCTGCACTTTGTAAAAAAATGTACTTTTCCCTGTAAGATATTGTAATCCTTTGAATTCAATAAAAAGTTTCCACCGCTATTTGATATTTGCAATACAATTGTTAAAAGTTCTTTTGAAAACAAAAGGAGCATTCTCATTCTTTGCATATCATTTATCATTCTTGCATTACTCATTTTTGTCGTAAAGTCTAACACATGTGTCACACTTTAGAGTCAATCTGTCTCATTCGTACAATACTCGGGCCAATCGGTAAAAGAAAATGGACGATCTTGAGGAGGAAAACAGAGAGCTGAGAGTGGAAGTCAACACTCTGAAGGAAAGTCTAGAAAAACTCAACAGCATGATTGAATCCCTGGCAGCAGCTTAGGATTAACCACCTCAAAAGACAACAATCTCAGAAATTGTGTCTACACCAGCGTTTGAGATACCTGTCATTCTTCCGCAGTACAACATGCCTAAAGGTTTCCCCTGGGGCATGCCTTTCAATTTTATACCTGGGGGATATATGCCACCGGTCATTGAAGACCTAGGGGCCACAATTGGAACCTCCAGACCTGAAGGTTACAAACTTCAGGTGAACAAAGATGCAAGGGCTACAATAGAGACTCCTGTACCCGAAGGTTACAAACTTCATGTCACCGAAGCGCCAAGAACTGCAGTAATGTCTATACCACATGTAGCGTCGATTTTTGTGACACGGCCACAACTGCTTTTGGTGCTACTTTCTGATTTCTATATTTATCCTATGGAGCTTAAAAGGAAGGGGAAGATATCTCAAACTAACCCTGCATGCAAATGTTTTCTTTAACAGATGTGAAGAGATCGGGGATTGGGGGTTGGTTATACAATGGGAAGCTGTTAACACCCAGAGTATCTATAGTAATTTATAGGAACCTTTATTTACATATGTTTCTACTGTTGTATTGCTTAGTTGCTTAAATCCATTTACTGCTGAAATAGGGAAAGTTTCTCCTTTGGGAAAGTTGAGGAAATGTTTTTTTATTATTTTTGGGTTTTCTATTGTTTTTGGGAAGGTACTAGACCTAAAGTTTTTGATTAGTGAGCTCGCTAAGATTTCGCAATCTTATGCCTACGTATTCCCGTAAAGAGACTCAAGGAAATCAGAGCGTTATTAGTTCCTCCTATTCTATGGAAGGAGGAAAAAATGTTTAGTGTCTTATTCAAAGCCCAAGATTGAAGCTGAAAGAGTGTTTGTGTCTTGTTCAAAGCCCAAGATTGAAGGTGAAAGTTTGTTTGTGTCTTGTTTAAAGCACATTATTGATGGTAAAGGTTTGACTGAGAGAGAATTTGTCATCTCTAAAGGGAGATATCTCACTTATTCATCACAAAGATTGAGGAATCGATTATAAGGGAAGTTTATTTAACTGGGATGTGTGCAATCCAATAATGCCACATCTTCCTTTATAAGTCTTTGCATGCTAAGAGAGGGACATTGACATGGAAGGGTAGAATCCAGAGGCTTGCCACTTACATCACTTAGATGAAAGAGAAATTTTAGCCATGATAAAGGAGGGACTCCAACTTGGATTTAAAATCAACAAGTGTGCCACTTACATCAATTATCTGGAAAAAGGTTTTTTGATTATTTGTTTTGAAATATGATGTATAGAGGAAATATCCTTCTACAGAGAGGACTCATGGTCTCATCTGTGGGGATGATGAATTTTGTGCCTTGATCAATGCCCAAGGTTGAAGCTGGAAATAGTTGAAAACTGACTCAAATGAGGAGTATTATATATGTCTTGTACAAAGCCTAAGATTGAGGCTGACTGGAAAAATCATTATATGAAGCCTAAGAGGAGGCTGACTCTTGCTAAGGATTTATTCATCCAGGAGAGGGTCTAAACTGTTTTGAGGAATCCAAAGGGAAACTAACTCTTGTTGGGGATTGGAGAAGAGTTGAATTATCATATGCAGTGAGGCATTGATACTTTTAGGGATTTGTTGATGGTAACCTGATCCTGGCTGAGGATTTTGAAGATGAATGCCAAACCTTATTGAGGAATCATAAAATCCTTAGAGGATGAGTTTGAACGCCTTAGAGGTTTTGACTCTCCAAGGGACCGGTGTTTTGACAAAGATGACTGTGATCTATCCTATACTTTTAGGAAGCCTAAGGGTCCTTGTATGAAGCCCAAGAGGAGGCTAGGGATGCTTCTAGGAAGCCTGTGGGTCCTTGTATGAAGCCCAAGAGGAGGCTAACTGTTGAGACTTTCCAAGTCTAGGAAGAGTTCAAGAAAGGTTTCACCGGGAAATAATATTTTCTTTGAACTGTTCCAGGGTTAAAGGGATTAAAGAAGAGGTTTCACCGGGAAATAATCCTCTCTTTAATGGTTGATCAAATTGAACAAAGCCCAAGAGGAGGCAATAATGCTTGGATAAAGCCCAAGTGGAGGCTAACTGTATTCCTTTGTACAGGGGGGACTAGTTATTTGAACTAAGTTGTACTGATTGGAATGATCCTAATCTAAATTAAGGATGTTTTAAATGCTAAGAGAGACTTAACAAGATATGTACAAGTATATATACAGACATATGAACAAGTATATAAACAAGTATTGAAATGAATTGAGCAAAGTGGTGGGTTTTATTCTCTGGATAGAAGCCCGTGTATTGTGATTGATCAGATGTTTTCTTCAAGATTGGATTAGGGTTTTGAAGAAATTGAAGAAAGTTTTGAATTTGAAGATGATTTGTTCTCAAGTAGAAGATAAGCAAAGGTGTTGGGTCTTAGACTCTAGATAGAGGCACAAGTAATTATTTGTATCCTGTACAAAGCCCAGGATGAGTGAGGCTGAAAGATTTTCTATTTACAGAAGGGTGTTGGGTCTTACACTCTATTAGAGCCCCAAGTGTATTGTTTAAAAACAAAGTTATGTACAAAGGGATGAGACTTACACTCCTAATAGAGGCCCAAGATTATTGTAAAAACAGTGATCGCACCGTGATTTTGAAAAGCCTGATGGAACTTATACTCTAGCAGAGGCCCATAGATTGGTTTATTTACAAAGAGGGTTAGGTCTTACACTCTAATAGAGGCCCATTAGTGTTGAAATGAAGTTTGAAAGATTGAATCAAACAAAACCCTAATTTCATATTTTTTAAAGATATTTTTCAAAGAAAAATCAAATAAAATATGTATAATTTATCAAATAAAATCATTAATCATGTTATAAACAATGATTAAGGTTTTTGAAAAAGTTATTTTATTCACATGAATATTTAAAATCATTTTGGTTTTAAAAATCAAGAAAAAGAAATCATTTTAAAACATTTAAAACAATTTAAAATAATATTTTTAAATATAGTAAAAATATATCAAATACAAATATTTTTGTGATTTTTTTGGGTGAATAAAATATTTTAATATGTGAGTGATATTTGTGCAAAAAATCATTTTAAAATAATTAAAATTGATTAACAAAAATAATCATTAAAAATAATATGAAAAATATAAAAAAAAAATGTGAAAAAAATGGACAAAATGGCATGAGTGGGTATTGAACCCACGCTCCCCAACATAAACACACTTGAAAACACACGCTGCTACCACTGGGGTGGTGTTACATCCGTGTAACAAACCCACCCTATAAATACATATGGGTAACTTGTTTTTAGGCCTGACCAAGGCGCCATGATCTGGTTCTTGCCCAAGGGAGGATAGGTTTTGGTTCCTTTGCAAGAAGGCAATAACTTCTTCATATCTCCATGAAAATGGGTGAAATAAAGATGGATCCTATCTAGAATTTCATGAGGAATCCAATGGTGGTCTTAGAATTTTCTAAAAATGTCTACATTTTAAAACCCGATAGTGGTTTCAAAATAGGTCAAGTTTTGCAAGTTCTATGCTACAACTCTATACAAGCAATAATAGCATGGAAAACTAGTTCAAACACAACAAATATGATATGTATGACATGTTCATGATCAATCTACATCAATGCAATTCATATTTCACAAAGTTCAAGCTCTTATGCATTTACCTCTTGAAGCTCCACTTGCTAACCTTCAAGATACTTGTGGCAGAAGCAATCCAATGCCTTGGACACTCTTAATAGATCCCTTGGAAGCTTTTAGGATGATCAAAATCAAAACGAAAACTCTGGAACAAAATCTCCCTCTTTCTTGCAAAGTTGGCAAAAGTGACTAAAATGGCAACTCCCTAAATTGGTGTTACAGTTGAGGAACACTTGTTGGAACAACTTAGGGGTGATATTTGGAGAGTGTTTGAAGTGTTATTTGGCTTTGAAAGTGATTGAATCAAGACATGGCTTGAAAAATGCAAAAAAGTCAAAATTTGAGGTTTTGATGGTTGACTTTCTGATTTTAGTGATTTGAGATGAAGGTGAAGGTTTGAACATCTCCAATGGATGATTTGTGATGTGTTTGGATGGTTGTTTGAGTGGTTTAGGCTCTGGTTTTGAGAAATTCAAGTTTCCTCTTTGAAACATTGAAATTTGAAGTAAGAGAGGGAGAATGAGAAAACAAGGCTATGGTATTATTTTGCTGTGTTCTGAAACATCATAAATGATCTCTATTTATAGGGTAGCAAGTTTGTTTTTAGAGGAATAGTGAATGGACGAGGGAGCATGCTATTGTCCAATGGATTTTGTCATGTAGCATGACTTGAAGTCTAAGGTACTGTAAGTCTTCTCTAGCATAGCTATGCATTGACTCAATTCAATTTTTGCAGGTTGGAACACTCATGGTTTTGGACTGAATCTGAACTTGTGTGACTTGATCCATACCAATTCAAAGTATCACATTAATGCATGAAAACAAAACCTATGTTCTATAGATTGTCATCATGACTTCCACATGCCAAAGGATAGGAGTCTTGACTCAATGGTCCAAGATTGAAGATATCAAGTGATTCATCAAGAATCTCTATGATCTTGGAACAGGAAAAAGCTTGTAAGATGATAAAATTGGAGATGAGAATCGTGTGGCACAAGATATGCACAAAATCTGTCTTGAAAATCAGTTTGAGCAAGGCATGTTGTGAGGTTCATGACTCTTTGCTCAAGTTGAATTAATCGGAGTTCTTGTACTCTTTGGAAAGCTTGTATATCATAATTCAACTTTGATATTTGCATTTGGTCTTGATTCATCTTGCATCATAATGAAAAATACCTCTAAAGTTGGGCAAAACATGAGACAGTTTCTGTCTAAAAATTTCTAAGTGTCAAAGTTAAAATCTCATGAAACCCTAACTTTATGGCCTTATAACTTAAAATCCATGCATTTTTTGGCCATGGATCAGTAGGACACTTTTGTAGTATGTGATGAGAGCTTTCATTTGAGCTTTGGATGGAAAAAATGGTTGCTTGGATCACAAGTTATGGCCTTGCAAAGTTGGGTAAAAACCATGTTCTTTCCATAACTTAGTGAAATTTCATGTTTCCTAAGGTTGCCCTTTTTGCAAGTAACCTCACTTTTCTTGATTTTTATTGATTGATGATGATCCAAATCACAAGTTAACATTTTTTGACTTATAGAGGTCATGTTTGTAAAAAAATTCCAAAAGTCCAACTTGGTTTTGATCACAATTGACTTTTTGTATCAGATGCAACTTGAACTTTGTGATCCTTTATGAAATCATGTCCTTGGGCTAAATTGAACCTAATGTATGGATTCCAAAGGTGTTTTTGAGTGTCTTGAATCATGTCCCAAGGTTTGAGATTATGCTTTGTTCAAAAGTCAAAGGTACAATTGACTTTTTCTCAGAAACCCTAGTTTTATGGTCCAGATGAATTTGAATCCTTATATTGCTTATGAACCAAGTTCTTTGAATTAATCCAATCTTGTGAATGGATCAATATGATGTATTTAAGGTCCTTAAAGCATATCTTGAGGTCTTGGCTCATGCCTTTCTCTAAAAGTCAACTTAGGGACAGAATTAGGTCAAAACCCTACTTTCTGATTTTTGATAGATGCATCCCCTGAGGCTAATTTGAGATTATGAATGGAATCATGAGGTTCTTGAATCATATGTTGAAGTATTGGCTTATGCCCAGATGAAGATTTCTCTCTAGAGGCCTTGGTCGACCAAAATCCTAATTTGGTGACACTGGTGATCTTGAGGCTTGATTAACTTGAAATGTTGCATTCTTGTGTTAGATTCTTGATGTGGGAGACCTCTTGATCCTTCATGGATGTTTGAGAGGCTTGAGATGTTGAAGATCATGTCAATTCTGGATTGATCCTTTGCCTGAATACTCCGAGAGGGCTCAAAAACCCTAATCTTGGTTAAGGTTAATACTCAACAATCTTTGAAAAGATTGGTGAGGTATGAAAATACATCCATATTGTGGTGATGATTTGCACAATGATGTGAAGTCTTGTGGTCAAAATTTAGGGTATGACACCACAACCTGTGATACATACTATCCCAGAGGAATAGATCCTTCATGCCACCCCTGGTAAGGATGAAGAAGTATACAAAACAATGAATGAATTCCAAGAACGATTCTTGGAAATTCAGAAAGAACTGCATGCCATTCGCGGACAGGACTTGTTTGGTAAAGATGCCGCTGACCTCTCTTTGGTCCCAAACGTCAAAATACCGCACAAGTTTAAAGTTCCCGACTTACAAAAATACAAAGGCAACTCTTGCCCTCAAAGTCACTTGGTAACGTACGCCCGAAAGATGTATACCCAGACAGAAAACCAACAACTTCTAATCTATTATTTTCAAGACTGTTTAACCGGTGCCGCGCTCAAATGGTACATGGGATTAAACCGTACCAAGATCAGTACCTTTAGAGATCTTGGGACAACTTTTGTTCAGCAATAAAAGTACAATTTGGATATGGCACCCGACAGAGATAAACACAGAGCATTATCCCAAAGGGATAAATAAACCTTCAAGGAGTACGCTCAAAGATGGCGTGAAATCGCCACCCAGATTTGTCCTCCTCTTGAGGAGAAGGAAATGAAAAAAATCTTATTGAAAACATTAAGCTCATTTTATTATGACCAGATTGTCGCCAGTGCACCCCGTGATTTTACCGAGATGGTAAACATGGGGGTACGCCTTGAAGAAGCAGTCTGAGAAGGTCGATTGGTTAAGGACTCAGAACCATCCAGCAGTAGTAAGAGATATGGGAGTGCTTTCCAAAAGAAGAAAGAACAGGATATCAGTAATATCTCACAGAGTAAGCAAAGGCTAAGGTATCAACCTTGACAGGTAGCAACGGTATCTCCTGTTGTCAGTACAACACCAATCCCAGAATATCAACCACAGGTTGCTCAGAGACAGTCAAATCAACAACCGTATCAGCAAAGAAAGCAACAACCTCTTCAGCAGGCTCACCTGCAATACAATAACAACAATTATTTTCCACGATCACCAGGGTTTGACCCCATACCAATGTTATATGCAGAACTATTTCCACTTTTGCTAACCAAGGGGCACGTTCAAACCATTACTCTTCTCACAGTGCTGGACAATCCCCCTTATTGGTTCAAAGCTGATCAATCTTGCCCTTATCATCCAGGAGGACCGGGGCATAACATTGAGAGCTACCTCAGCTTCAAATCTGACGTACAAAGGCTCGTCAAAAATGAAGTTTTATCTTTCAAAGATACGAACCCAAATGTTCAAACGAACCCGTTGCCACAACATGATAAAGTTTCAGTAAACTTGGTAGATGAAGGACCTAGTCATACCCTAAATTTTGACCACAATATTTCACATCATTATGCAAATCTTCACCATAATATGGATGTATTTTCATACCTCACCAATTCCTTTAGAGATTGTTGAGTATCCACCTCAACCAAGGATTAGGGATTTTGAGCCCTCTCTGAGCATTCAGGAAAAGGATCAATTAAGATTTGACATGATCTTCAACTTATAAAGCCTCTCAAGCATCCATGAAAGATCAAGAGGTCTCCCACATCAAGAGTTTATCACAAGAATGCAACATTTTAAGTTGATCAAGCCTCAAGATCATCAATGTCACCAAATTAGGGTTTTGGTCGACCAAGGCCTCCGGAGAGAAATTTTCATCTGGGAATGAGTCAATACTTCAATATGTGATTCAAGAAGCTTAAAAGAACCTCATGAGTCCATTCATAAGTTCAAAATAGCCACAGGGGATGCATTCATTAAAAATCAGGAATTAGGGTTTTGACCTAATTTAGTTCCTAAGTTAACTTTTAGAGCAAGGCATGAGCCAAGACCTCAAGATATGCTTTAAGGGCCTCAAATACATCATATTGATTCATTTACAATATTGAATTGATTCAAATAACTTGGTTCATAAGCAATACAAGGATCCAAATTCATCTGGACCACAAACTAGGGTTTTTGATGAAAAGTCAACTGTACCATTGACTTTTAGAGCAAAGCATGATCTCAAACCTTGGGATATGATTCAAGACACTAAAAAACACCTTTCTAATCCATCCATTAGGTTAAATTTAGTGCAAGAACTTGATTTCATAAAGGATCACAAAGTTCAAAATTCATCTGATACAAAAAGTCAACTGTGATTAAAACCAAGTTTGACTTTTGGAATTTTTGGCAAACATGGCCTCTTTAAGTCAAGAACAATGTTAACTTGTGATTTGGATCATGATCAATCAATAAATATCAAGAAAAATGAAGTTACTTGTAAAAAGGGCAACCTTGAGAAACTTGAAATTTCACTAAGTTATGAAAAATAATGGTTTTTACCCAACTTTGCAAGACCATAACTTGTGATCCAAGCAACCATTTTCTCCCATTCAAAGCTCAAATGAAATCTCTCATTACATACTACAAAAGTTTCCTACTGATCCATGGTAAAAAAATGCATGGATTTTGATTTATAATGCCATAAAGTTAGGGTTTCATGAGATATTGTTTGACACTTATAAATTTTTAGGCAGAATCTGTTTTATGTTTTTGCCAACTTTGAAGACATTTTTCACCATGATCCAAGAAGATTCAAGACCAAATGTACACATCAAAGTTGAAGTATGATATACAAGCTTTCCAAAGAATATAAGAATATCCATTGATTCAACTTGAGCAAGGAGTTATGAACCTCACAACATGCCTTGATACAAATTGATTTTTGACAGCATTGGCACATAACTTGTATCCCACGATTTCTTGAGCCAATTTTGGACACTTGCATCATTGGATTTATGTCCAATATCAACCTAAATAATGAGGAATCTGAACCATTAGGCCAATAAGTCAAGAACCTTATCCCTTTGGCATGTGATCATCAATGTTACAAATCCAAAATCCAATTTTGTCATATGGCATTGAAAGGATGCATTGAGCTGGCATGAATCACTTCATATCAATCCAAATGAGTCAAGCCTTAGCCAAGAATCAGAAGACCTAAACCTGCAAAGTTCAGCTCAAGTCAATAGCTAAGGAGACTTTGAACACCTAGCCATATCCATTGGGTAAAAGGGTGATCCAGCCCCCATTTGCTATTTCTTGCAAAAAAAACTTCCTCTACTATAAATAGAGGTCATTTATGGTTGATAAAAACATCCCAACATATGTTTTCCACCATTTCCCTCTTGTGCATCAAAAATCCATTTCCAAAGAAGTGAGAATCGAATTTTGAAATAGAGAGAAATTCCACTCAAACCAATGGTCCTAACACCTCACATACATCATATATGAGTGATCCAAACCCTTGAACATTATCTGTAACACCAGATTCATCAAGTTCATATCTCATCCCAAAGCCATCTACAGTTGGATTCGAGCCCACCAATCCAGAGGTTTTCAATCCATTCCAAGCATCTCAACACACTACTTGAGGTCCAAGGAAGCTGTCCAGATCATCAAAACACATATGTAACACCTACAACTGAGGATTCAAATTCCTCTTGCACAAGTAAGCCTGGACTTCTAAAACTCTATGATCCATGCATCATAAATTTATTTTCAAGTTACCAACATGTTTCATAGTGTTCTTGCAAAAATTAGGGTTCACCTGTTCATCACTTGATAACTCACTCTACACTTAAAAGAAATGAAATTAATCGGTACCATTGAAATCCTTGTTCAAAAACAAACAATTTCATGTTTACATCATGCAAAATCATTACATATTAAGGGAGATATGAGAGGTTTTGAAAAATGGCCATGGAGGGAACACGCGAGGAAGAAGATGACCGTTGGCGCCTTTTTTCAAATTTAATTCAAATTTTTGAATTTTTAATTATTTCCTTAATTATTTTCAAAAATTAATTTCTCTTTCAATTTTAATCTTTTTCGAGCGATGTTTTAAATGTAAATCCTTAACATGTTTAAATATTTTATTTCACAAAAAAAAATATTTTTATTTGACATATTTTTAAATATTTTAAAGAATTTTATTTTAATTTGTTTTAAACATTTTAAATAATTTCTTTTTCTTGATTTTTCAAAACCAATTTGATTTTAAATCGTCATGTGAATAAAACCTTATTTTCCAAACCTTAATCATAATTCATAACATGTTTATTGAATTTGTCTGATATTTTTTTTCATTTTTTAATTGATTTTTCCTTTTAAAAATACCTAAAAAATAGAAATTAGGGTTTCCTTTGACTTGATCTTTCAAAACTTCATTTCAAATACACTTGGGCCTCTATTAGAGTGTAAGACCCAACCCCTCTATATACATAAATAAACTTGGGCCTCTACTATAGTATAAGTCCTACAACGTCTTCCGGTGTCGCAGTGCGATCATTGTTTTCAAATAAATCATCTGGGCATCTCCTTGAGTATAAGCCCTAATCTTTTGTACATTAACTTTGTTTTAAACAATAAACAACCACCATGGGCCTCTCTTTGAGTTGTAAGCTCCATACCTCTATTTTGAACTGCTTGAAAACAACCGGGCCTCTCCCCGAGTATAAGACCTAATACTATTCTTTCATTCTTTCATTCAAAATAAATTATCTTGGGCCTCTTAGATAGGGTGTAAGTCCCATCCTTTTCCCTTTTTAATGATAAAAAGAAGAAGATTCAAATCAAATACGCTGGTACTAAGAGGAACATTATTCCCGGTGAAACTGCTCTTAGACCACTTGGGCCTCTCTTTGAATTATAAGCCCCAAACATTCTTTTTTAATTCACTCAAATAACAACAACTTTCTTTTAATTCAAAATCAAACTCAAAGTTTTCTCAAAACTTTCTTCAATTTCTCAAAACCCTAATCATACAGTCATCATCAATACAACCAATCTTAAAACATCTAACTAATCACAATACACTAGGACTCTAATAGAGTGTAATACCTAACACCCTTCTGTAAATAGAAAGTATTTTAGCCTTATTTCATCCTGGGATTTGTACAGGATACAAATAATCACTTGGGCTTCTATCTAGAGAATAAGACCCAACACTTTTCTCAATTCAATTCCTACTTGTTTATATACTTATTCATATGTTTGTATATATGCTTGTACATATATTGTTAAGTTTCTCTTAGCATTTAAGTCATCCTCACTACAATTTAGTTCAAACAACTAGTTCCCCTTGTACAAAGGAATAAAGATAGCCTCCTCTTGGGCTTTATCCAAGCATTATTGCCTCCTCTTGGGCATCATACAATGAATCTCACCAGAAGATAGCCTCCTCTTGGGCTTTGTTCAATATGATCAGCCTTGAAACAGTTCAATAAAGAGAGGATTAATTCCCAGTGAAATCTCTTTTCTAACCCCTTTAAATCTGGAACAGTTCAACAAAGAAAGGATTATTTCCCAGTGAAACCTTTCTTGAACTCTTCTTAGACTTGGAAAGTCTCAATCCCTAGCCTCCTCTTAGACTTAGTATAAGGACCCTCAGGCTTCTTAGAAGCATCCCTAGCCTCCTCTTGGGCTTCATACAAGGACCCTCAGGCTTCTTAAAAGCATAGGATTGATCCTAGTTACCCCTATCCCTACATCAGTCCCCAGGAGAGTCAGAGCCTCTAAGGCATTCAAGCTTATCCTTTTTTAAGTCTCTCCTACCCTCAACAAGGTTTTGCTTTCATCTTCAAGATCCATAGCCAAAACCATGGTACCAACAAATCCCCAACAAAAGTATCAGTGCCTCATGGCATCTAATAATTCAACTCTTCTTTAATTCCCCAGCAATAGTTGGTTTCCCTTTTGATTCCTCAAAATAAGTTTAGACCTTCTCCTGGATTCCAATAATCCTCGGTAAGAATCAACCTCCTCTTAGACTTCATATAATGATTTACCCAGTCAGCCTAAATCTTACACTTTGTAGAAGACAAATATCATACTCCCCAGTTGAGTCAGTCTTCTTTAAAACTATACTAAAACTCTTCAGCTTCATCATCTTGGGCTTCAAACAAGATACTCAAATAAAATATCTCTAGTGGAGTCAATTCCCAAACCGTTTTTAGCTTCAACCTTGGGCTTTGATCAAGGTACAAAATCCATCATCCCCACAGATGAGTCCATGAGTCCTCTATATAGGAGGATATTTCTTCTATACAGCACATATTAAAACAAACAATCCAAACCCTTTTTCCAGATAAATGGCTGTAAGTGGCGCACTTGTTGATTCAAAATCCAAGCTGGAGTCCCTCCTTTATCATGGCTAAAATTTCTCTTTCATCTAAGTGATGTAAGTGGCAAGCCTCTGGATTCTACACATCCATGTCAATGTCCCTCTCTTAGAATGTAAAGACTCACAGAGGAATATGTGGCATTGCTAGATCCCACACATCCCAGTTAAAGAAACTTCCCTCATAAATCAATGTTTGCGATGAATAAGTGAGATATCTCCCTTTAGAGATGGTAAATTCTCTCTCAGTCAAACTTTTAGCTTCAATCTTGGGCTTTGAACAAGACATAAACATTCCTTTAGCTTCAATCTTGGGCTTTGAACAAGACACAAAAACTCTTTTTTTAGCTTCAATCTTAGGCTTTGAACATGACATAAATACTCATTTAGCTTCAATCTTGGGCTTTGAACAAGACATAAACATTTTTTTAGCTTCAATCTTGGGCTTTGAACAAAACACAAAAACTCTTTTTTAGCTTCAATCTTGGGTTTTGAACAAGACACAAACACTCTTCTAGCTTTAATCTTGAGCTTTGAATAAGACACCAAACATTTTTCCTATCACAGAATAGGAGGAACTACGATCGCTCTAATTTCCCCAGATCTCTTTATGGGAATACATAGGCATAAGATTGCAAAATCTTAGCGAGCGCACTAATCAAAAATCTTAGGCCAAACACCTTCCCAAAAAAATAATAGAAAACCCAAAAACAACAAAAACATTTCCTCAGCCTTCACAAAGGAGAAACTTTCCCCAATCGACAACAGATAGACTTAAGAAAGCATTTCAAATAGTAAAAAATATATGCAAATCAAGGTTCCTAGAGATTACTATAGATACTCTGGGTGTTAACAAATTCCCTTTGTTTAATCAACCCCCGATTCCAGATCTGTTCGCATTTGTAGGGAAAACACTTGCACGTAGAGTTAGTTTAAGAAATTTTCCCCTTCCTTTTAAGCTTCATAGGATAAATATATAAATCAGAAAGTAGCACCAAATGCGGTGTGGTCGCGTCACAAAAACCAACCCTACAGAAAAATGGTGACTCTGCTGGGGACATTCCCATCATCCCCTAAGAGGGTTAAGCCTTGCACTGTATTGAACTTTTTGCTATTTTATTTTCATGTTTTGATATCATTTGCTGTCGCATTATCTGCTTATCTGCTATACTTGTTTAAATTACCGTTATCTAGGAATGTGATTAATACACATGTGGTGAGTCCGAGAGCACATTTTAAGATAACAGGTGGCAGACTCAGGAAGGCTTATAGGGAGTAAATCCCGACCAAGCTAACTTGAAAGTCCACCGAATCAGTGGAGGTACCCTTTTGGAATTACTGATGTTGAACAAGCAAGTCGTGAAAACATTACTTTTTCCACTAGGCACCCTTGAAGTTGAGGATTAGTAACCATTTACCCACTTAACCTTTGTTACGATGTAGTGCGGTAACTATCGAAAATAGTTAATACGTAATACTACACTCAAATGAGGTTCGTCTTGGGGATATTACAGCTCTCATGATTCAGTCGGTTTATTGGTAATAGTCTTAAGATGGGTCAGTGACTTTGGGAACCTCTGTTAGAACCCGTTCTGCAGGTACAAAAATTGAACCCTAGTACACTCCTTGGGGATGGGTAGATCCATGGCTCCATGCTCATGACGACGAACCCTTAAACCCATGTTTTTGTTTGTTGTATTCATGCATTCATGCATTTCATTCATTCCTAAAATTAACAAGAAAACAATATTTTTCAAAATAAAAAGAGAACTAAAACATTTGTTGCAAATATCACAGGTTGTGTTATGGATTTCAGTAGAAGAAAAACACACAAGTACACCTTCAAAAACCCAAAACTGGAAGACCTAAGGAAATTAGGAAGGTTGATTACTAATCCTGAATCTTTCAGAGCTAAGCACAGGGGGTTGTTGTCTCTTTTGAAGACCAATATGGTGGAAGGACTCATATCTACATTGGTTTAATTTTATGATCCGGTGTACCACTACTTTACATTTCCAGATTATCAGCTCACACCAACATTGGAAGAGTACTCTCATTTGATTGATTTACCTATCACCGATCAAGATCCATTTTTTGGACTGGAAGAAATTCCTAAAGATCAAACCATTGCAAAAGCTACCTCTTTGGAAGAATCAGATATCAGAGCTCACATGACCACCAAGGGAGGAATATATGGTTTACCAGCTAGATTTCCGATGGAGAAAGCCCTATACTTTGCCAGCATAGGAAACATAACTTCTTTTGAGGATGTCTTTGTTCTGCTCATCTATGGTTTATTCCTCTTTCCCAACATTGACAACTTCGTCGATGTCAACGCTTTCAAGATATTCTCGATCAGAAATCCAGTCCCAACTTTTCTCGCAAATGCTTATCATTCAGTACATTTAAGGAATTTGTACAACAGAGGGATGATTACATGCTATGTACCATTACTTTACAAATGGTTCATTTCCCACTTACCCAAGTCTGCTGCTTTTTGGGATCTCAAGAGTGGCATGCGATGGTCGCAGAAGATTACGTCTCTCACTCATTCTGATATAGATTGGTACAATCGGATCTATGACAGAATAAAAATCATTGACAAATGTGGAAGTTTCCCCAATGTGCCCCTCATTGGTACTAAAGGAGGAATCAATTATCATCCGGTGCTAGCTCGTCGTCAACTCGGATACCCGATAAAGGACATACCATATAACATTCATCTGGAAGGTATTTTCTTCAAGGAAGGGGAAAATGACAGAGCACTAAAGAAATAAATTGTACATGCCTGGTACCATGTTCATACGAAAGGAAGAGAGTCCTTAGGAAGACCAAACTATATCTCTTCCGAGCCCTATCTCTGCTGGGTACAAACCAGAGCCATCAAATTGAAGATGCCTTACCTTCTTCAAGAAGTTTTTTCCTTAAAGGAGTTTGTTCTCTATTTCATGTCCGACGCGGAAAAACTTCAGGTTGCTTTCAACAAGGCCCAACACGAGAAGAACTCTTGGAAGAACAAGTACCAGATTGTCAGCTTAGAATGCACAAAGATCCAAGAGCTGTTGAGAGAAAAGGATGCTCTAATTGAGATATTGGAGCAGTATGCTATAGAAAGTCAAGAGGAATGGAGAAGTTTACTCTCTCCTTTCACCTGACAAAGGATCATCGACCCAACAATGGTTGAGGAGGCTGGATCGAAGAAGACAAAAATTCAGCAGCCTGCACTTGGACCTCCGTCAGAGATCTCTTAGGGAATCATAAGCCTAGTTTTCCTTCATGCACTTTGTAAAATAATGTACTTTTCCCTGTAAGATACTGCAATCCTTTGAATTCAATAAAAGGTTTCCATTACTATATGATATTTGCAACATAATTTTTAAAATCTCATTTGAAAACAAAAGATCATTCTCATTATTTGCATATCATTCATCATTCTTGCATTACACATCTTTGTCATAGAGTCTCACACATGTGTCGCACTTTAGAGTCAAACTGCCTCATTTGTACAATACTCGGGCCAATCGGCAAAAGAAAATGGACGATCTTGAGAAGGAAAAAAATATCTAAGAGAGGAAGTCAACACTCTGAAGGAAAGTATGGAAAGACTCAATAACATGATTGAATCCCTGGCAGTAGCTCAGGATCAACCACCTCAAAAGACTGCAATCTCAGAAATTGTGTCTATGCCAGCGTTTGAGATACCCGTCAATCTTCCTCAGTATAATATGCCTAAAGGTTTTCCCTGGGGTATGCCTTTCAATTTCGTACCTGAGGGATACGTCCCATGAGTCACTCAAGACCTATGGGCCACAACCAAAACTTCCAGACCTGAAGGTTACAAACTTTAGGTAAACAAAGATGCAAGGGCTACAACAGAGACTCTTGTACCTGAAGGTTACAAACTTCAGGTCACTGAAGAACCAAGAATTACTGCAGTGATGTCTATACCACAACCTGTGTTACATACTATCCTAGAGGAACGGATCCTTCATGCCACCCCTGGCAAGGATGAAGAAGTATATGAAAGGATGAATGAATTCCAAGAATGGTTCTTGGAAATGCAGAAAAAACTGCATGTCATTCGCGGACAGGACTTGTTTGGCAAAGATGCCGCTGACCTTTGTTTAGTCCCTAACGTCAAAATACCGCACAAGTTTAAGGAGCCCGACTTTGAGAAGTACAAAGGAAACTCTTGCCCTCAAAGTCACCTGGTAATGTACGCTCGAAAGATGTCTACCCAGACAAAAACCCAACAACTACTAATCCATTACTTTCAAATCAGTTTAACCGGCGCCGCGCTCAAGTGGTACATGGGTTTAAACCATACCAAGATCAGTACCTTCAGAGATCTTGGGGAAGCATTTATTCAATAGTACAAATATAATATGGATATGGCACCCGACAGAGATTAGCTCAGAGCTATGACCCAAAGGGATAAATAAACCTTCAAGGAATACGCTTAAAGATTGCGTGAAATCGCCACTCAGATTTGTCCTCCTCTTGAGGAGAAAGAAATGACAAAAATCTTCTTGAAGACATTAAGCTCATTTTATTATGACCGGATGGTCGCCAGTGCGCCTAGTGACTTTACCGAGATGGTAAACATGGGGGTACGCCTTGAAGAAGCAGTCCGAGAAGGTCGATTAGTTAAGGACTCAGAACCATCCAACAGTAGTAAAAGATACAGGAGTGCTTTCCAATAAAGAAAGAACATGATATCAGTAAGATCTCCCAAAGTAAACAAAGGCGAAGGTATCAACCTCGACAGTAGCGACACTATCTCCTGTTGTTGGTCCTGCGCCAATCTCGGTATGTCAACTCAAGGTTGCTCAGAGGTAACCAAATCAACGACCGTATTAGCAAAGGCAACAATAGCCTCTTCAACAGGCTCGCCCGCAATACAATAACAACAATCGTTTTCCACGATCGCCAGGGTTTGACCCCATACGAATGTTATATGCAGAACTATTCCCACTTTTGTTGACCAAGGGGCATATTCAAACCAGGACTCCTCTTACAGTGCCGGACAATCCCCCTTATTGGTTCAAAGCTGATCAATCTTGCCCTTATCATCAAGGAGGACCGGGGCATAACATTGAGAAATGCCTCAGCTTCATATCTGACGTACAAAAGCTCGTCAGAAACGGGGTTTTATCTTTCAAATATATGAACCCAAATGTTCAAACAAACCCGTTGCCACAACATGAAAAAGCTTCAGTAAACTTGATAGATGAAGGACCCGACAACAGTTATCAAATTCACGATGTATGCCTATTAGGAACAAGTCTGATAAAAATGTATTGCAGGAAAAGCGGGTAAGGCCATGTTCCATCTCACAACTATCATCAATGTGATGTTTGTTCCAAGAATAATCAAGGGTGTATCATTGTACAAGCAGCTCTTCAAAAGCAGATGAATCTAGGATGGATCCAAGATCACATGGTTCGTGGAATAAATATCGCCTATCAACATCCGAACATTGTTCAAAATCATGACATTCACGTAATGAATGTCAATCTAGTAGCAATGCACTCAAGACAAAGTCAGTATCACAACTTGCCGCTACACGATTACAATGTTTGCCCAATTTGTTCAAAAGACAATCAAGGATGTTCTTTTGTACAAGAAGCACTTCAGCGTCAAATGGATCTTGGATGGATCCAAGACTACCATGGAAGGAATAATCACCAGGTCAATATGGTTTAGATTTTTGACATTCCTTTAATGAATACCAGCTTGGTAGAATTGTATGCCAAACAAGTTAGGCTCGGTTATCTGCCAGCCCATAATTATCAGGACTGTAAAGATTGCTCCGAAAAGGATCAAGTTTGTGCGCTTGTACAAAGAACTCTTCAACATCTGTTGGACCATTGGTGGCTCCCAGTCTACCAGGATGAAAACACACATCAAGTTAGCATAACCAATGGAAATCCGGGCAGACACCAAAGTTGTGACATTCGCTTACTGGAAACGGATTTGGTAAAGATGCATTGTATACAGTGTGGATACGGCCGGCTGCAACCTCACATTTATGAACGTTGTCGAATATGTTCAGAGAATAGTCAAGGGTGCTACACTGTGCGAGCAGCTCTCCAGAATCAAGTGGACCAAGGAGAAACCCAATTGTGCCTAAATTCTCAGTCCATCAATATGGTGTAAGGTTGCCTGGGGCAGCACGCAGTTTATGACATTAAAAACATTGAAACATCATTGGTCAAATTTCACAAATGTCTGTGCGGACTTGATTATTTTGGTCTGAATCACCATGATCATTCGGCTTACAGAAATGTCGCAAAGGTCGACATGGTTGCCTCCTTGTCAGAATGAGATTTAGGAGTTGTTGGACAAAAGAACCATCACGGTTTTCAATGAAAGAGAGCATGTTAGTTATGGAATTGACGAGGATGTTTTCACCATAATCCCTCTGCTCAACGAGCCAAAGCACTCGGGAATCCCTTTCGATAGTGGAAAATTTTCCAACAGTCCCGAACTAGAACCAATTGAGGTTACTTTTGACAGTCGAAAGACCCAAGTAACCCCTATAGTCATCTACTTGCCAGGCCCGGTGCCATACGAATCTAAAAAAGTTATTCCATACAAATACGGTGCAACAATAATAGAAGATCGAAAAGAAATTCCACTGCCACCCGTTGTCAACATTGCTGATATCAGTCGGGTTACCCGAAGTGGTCGAATCTTCAACAGAGGAGTTGGAGAACCTGTAAATGAAAAGGAATCTCAATCCGAAGTTCCTAATCAACAAATTGGTCAATCCAGTAGGGTAGAGCCTGTGAAAAATAATGATGAAATGTTAAAACTCATCCAGAGAAGTGAATACAACATTGTGGATCAATTATTACAAACTCCTTCTCGGATATCCATGTTATCTCTCCTGCTCAGTTTAGAAGCTCACAGAAAAGCTCTACAGAAAGTCTTGGAACAGGCCTTTTAGAACAAGATGTAACAGTGGGTCAGTTTGACAACATTATTTCCAACATCACTTCCTGCAACAATTTGGGTTTCAGTGATGAAGAACTTCCAGAGGAAGGCAAGAATCATAACATTGCACTCAATATCACAATCAATTTCCAGGATGATGCTTTAGCCAACATACTAGTAGACACAGGTTCATCCTTGAATGTTATGCCAAGGTTAACTTTGGTACGACTATCTTTTCAAGGTACTCCGATGAGAGGCAGTGAGATCATTGTCAAAGCTTTTGACGGATCCAGGAAGACAGTTATCGGTGTAGTCGACCTTCCCATAACCATTGGTCCCCACACTTTCCAAGTCATGGACATCCGAGTAACATACAACTGTTTATTAGGACGACCTTGGATACATGGAGCAGGGGCAGTCACTTTGACACTTCACCAAAAGCTGAAGTTTGTCAAGAAAGACAAGTTGGTCACAATATGCGGAGAACAAGCTTTAATCGTGAGCAATCTATCATAATTCTCATATTTAGAGTCAGAAGAAGTCGTTGGAACTCAATTTTAAGCACTCTCTGTGAGCAATGAGAATCATAAAGAAAAAGGAACGTGAATTTCCTCGTACAAAGACGCTCTCCAAATAATGGGAAGCGGTGACATAAAAGGATAGGGGCAGGTTGTGATTCCTGTTGATAACAAGACAAGAAGAGGTCTCGGTTTTTCTCCAACACTTACCAGGACTACAAAAAAGGATGAAAGCTTTCATCCCATTTAAGATTTCTTCCACGGTGGAGGCTTCCTCCACCCAATTTCTCAGGAAGTCCATACCATCGAGGAGAATAACTCTTCTGATACAGATGAATAGTGGAAATCCTATTTCAACGATGAAGGTTATATATCTCAGAAAGTAAAGTCCCAGATATATACCAAGATCAGATGTCAGAATGATCTATGGAGATTGCGATCCCGAGGGATGCCGTGCTCCACCAAACTCATTAGAAGAAGATACTTCAATGAAAGACAACTTTGATTACAACTCATGTGATCCCATGGATGATTTGCCCATTTGGAAACCTTACATGGAAGATTCAGGGCAAACGAGCCAACCAGAGAATGCGTATCTGCTGAATGACCTTGAGAAAAATCCACCTGTTCTCCCAGAATCATAGAAACATTACCAGGAAAATTCTGAAAATGTCAAACATCATATTGATGAAGTCGCAAGGATCGCATGACAAGAATTTATGAAATTTGAATTTCTTTAGGTCAATGTCATTGATGAAGATGACTCATCTATCCCCTCAGAAACTTGGGATACTTTGGGGAAGCCGAGCGGCAAGTACGACTTTCTAGGAAGTACACTGCTCCCGAAAGCTCTCGTATCAGATATGAAGACATCCAACCCACTGGATGGGGAGATCCTCTTGAAAATAAAAATATTGTTGAAGATGCAAAAGAAGAGTCCTCTTATGATAACGCTACATGGGAAGACTCTAGTGATCCAATTCCGCCAGAAATCAGTGTCATCACTGAAGACAATCCTGGAAGAAAAATATCGGACTTTGTGATCCACAGAGAAGTTCGTCGCCATTAGGTTGTGGTCGATGTCCCGAATGTCGTTCATAAATCAAACCAAAGAAGAATGAGATGAAGAAATTCCATATGAGATCTCTCGATTACTAAAAAATGAGGAGAAATCCATTCAGCCTTACAAAGAACCATTGGAAGCGGTCAATTTGGGTTCAGAAGAAGAGAGAAAAGAAGTTAAAATCGGAGCACTTCTCAGTCCAACTGTCAAAGAAGGCTTGATAGAACTGCTCAAAGAGTTTTCAGATGTGTTTGCTTGGTCCTACCAAGACATGCCAGGGTTGGATACCAACATCGTGGAAGATCACTTACCACTGAAGCCAGAATGTCCTCCGGTCAAACAAAAATTAAGAAGGACTCACCCTGATATGGCCATCAAAATTAAGGAAGAAGCGCAGAAACAGATCAACGCAGGTTTCCTTGCCACATCAGAGTATCCTCAATGGCTAGCCAACATAGTGCCAGTTCCAAAGAAAGACGGAAAAGTCAGAATGTGTGCAGACTATAGGGATTTAAACAAAGCAAGTCCAAAGGATGATTTCCCCTACCACACATTGACATGCTAGTTGAAAGCACAACAAAATTCAAAGTATTCTCCTCATGGATGGATTCTCGGGCTATAATCAAATCAGACTGACGCCCGTAGATATGGAGAAAACTTCATTCATCACCCCATGGGGCACCTTTTATTACAAAGTAATGTCGTTCGGTCTAAAGAACGCAAGAGCAACTTAACAAAGGGCTATGACAACTCTGTTTCACGACATGATGCACAAAGAAATTGAAGTGTACGTCGATGACATGATTGCCAAATCTAAAACAGAAGAAGAAGAACATGTGGAAAATTTGTCAAAACTATTCGAGCGTCTGAGAAAATATAAACTCCGCTTGAATCCTAATAAGTGCACATTCGGTGTTTGTTCAGGAAAGCTCTTGGGATTCATCATCAGCCAAAAAGGAATTGAGGTCGATCCTGACAAAGGCAAGGCCATTCAAGAAATGCCCGATCCAAAGACTGAAAAATAAGTAAGAGGATTTTTGGGACGTCTGAATTATATCTCGAGATTCATATTCCTCATGACCGTGACATGCGCGCCAATTTTCAAACTACTCAGAAAGAACCAAAGCTGTGTATGGACGGAAGATTGCCAAAAGGCTTTCGACAACATCAAAGAATATCTGTTGAATTCGCCTATTTTGTCTCCTCCAGTGGAAGGAAGACCACTGATCATTTACTTAACAGTCTTGGAAGACTCCATGGGTTGTGTGCTGGGCCAACAAGACGAAACAAAAAGAAAAGAGTCTGCTATTTATTACTTAAGCAAGAAGTTCACGGACTGTGAAACTCGATACACTATGCTCGAGAAAACTTGATGCGCTCTAGCTTGGGCAGCTAAACGTCTTCGCCAGTACATGATTTGTCACACTACTTGGTTAATCTCCAAAATTGATCCGATCAAGTACATCTTTGAAAAGTCTGCTTTAACGGGAAGAATTGCCTGTTGGAAAATGTTGTTATCAGAATACGACACCGAGTACCATATTCAGAAAGCCGTCAAAGGAAGTGTCTTAGCCGATCATCTGGCTCATCAACTGATTGACGATAATGAATCAATTAGATTCGACTTCCCAGACGAGGATGTCATGTACCTAAAAGTGAAAGATTGTGATGAACTGCTACTAAACGAAGGGCCAGAGCCAGGTTCCCAATGGGGACTAATATTCGACGGGGCTATCAACGCTTATGGAAATGGAATTGGGGCAATCCTTGTTACACCTCAGGGTACCCATATTCCTTTCACTTCCAGATTGGCATTCAAATGTACAAACAATGAGGCCGAATATGAAGCTTGCATCATGGGTCTTGAAGAAGCTATCGACTTAAGGATAAAGAACTTGAATGCATATGGAGACTCAACCCTGGTAATAAATCAGATCAAAGGAGAGTGGAACACATATCAATTGGGATTGATTCCTTACAAAGACTATGCAAGAAGGTTGTTACCCTTCTTCAACAAGATTGATTTTGATCACATTCCTCGTGAAGAAAACCACATGGCTGATGCACTAGCTACCTTATCCTCCATGATTAGTGTGAATCGATGGAACGGCATACCCAAGATTGACATAATGCACCTTGATAGGTCTGCTTACATATTTGCGGTGGAAGCCGTCATCAATGATAAACCATGGTATGATGATATCAAATGCTTCCTTCAAAGACAGGAAAACCCGTTTGGGACATCGAGAAAAGATAGGAAGACTCTCAGAAGACTGGCTGGCAACTTCTTCCTGAACAATGATGTGCTCTACAAAAGAAACTTCGACATGGTTTTGCTCAGATGCATGGATAGACACGAAGCAAACATGCTAATGAAAGAGATTCATGAAGGCTCCTTTGGCACTCATGCAATGGTCATACAATGGCAAGAAAAAGTCTAAGAGTGTGATATTATTGGCTGACAATGGAATCTGATTGCTACAAGTACATAAGGAAGTATCACAAGTGTCAGATATACGCCGACAAAATTCATGTACCACTGCGCCTCTCAAAGTTCTTTCTTCTCCATGGCCTTTTTCTATATGGGGAATCGACATGATTGGAATGATTGAACCTAGAGCTTCAAACGGACATCGATTTATCCTGGTAGCCATTGATTAGTTCACCAAATGGGTCGAAGCAGTATCATACACCAATGTGACCAGACAAGTAGTGGTTCGATTCATCAAGAACAACCTCATACGCCGTCATGGTGTTCCAAGCCAGATCATTACTGATAATGGATCGAACCTGAACAACAAGATGATGAAAGGATTATGTGCTGAGTTCAAAATTGAACACCATAACTCATCTCCATACCGACCTAAAATGAATGGAGCGGTAGAAGAAGCTAACAAAAATATCAAGAAGATCATTCAGAAAATGATTGTAACCTACAAGGATTGGCATGAGATGCTACCATTTGCTCTTCACGGTTATTGTACATTCATCCGCACTTCAATATGGGCAACCCCTTTCTCTCTAGTATATGGCATGGAAGCAGTACTCCCCATAGAAGTAGAGACACCACCAATATGAATCTTGATGGAAGCCAAGCTGACAGAAGCTGAATGGTGTCAAAGCATATAAGATAAACTAAACCTAATCGAAGAAAAAAGAATTACGGCTTTATGCCATGGTCAGTTATATCAACAGAGAATTAAGAAAGCATTCGACAAAAGGGTTCGACCTCGGGTATTCAGAGAAGGCGACCTCATGCTCAAAAAGATCCAATCATTTATCACTGATTCCAGGGGCAAATGGACTCCAAATTATGATGGCCCCTATGTTGTTAAGAAAGCCTTCTCAGGCGGCGCCTTGATACTCGCAACCATGGATGGAGAAGAGTTTGCCTACCCCACAAATGTTGATGCAGTCAAGAAATACTTGCCTAAAAACAAAAACAAAAAAGAAAGCGTCTCGATGAACTGAAAACCCGAAAGAGCGGTTCAGGAAAAAATTAGAGACATAAACAATAATCATCCCGGTAGATTGAAAAACCTGAAAAAGGAAATCTAGGCAAAAGTTAGGGATTTATGGCAAGTAACTGCGTCCAACAAGATTGAATCATCTCAGACGAACATCATCTATCAAAGAATTTTCAAGCAAGTCACTTTCAACTGAAGTTCAAGAATACGGGGAATTCAAAGTTGATAGAAAGATAGTGGTCATTATGTTTCAATGTAGCCCCTTTCCCTTTAAATTACAATTTTCTAAACTTTGTAATACTCCATAGAATCAGGCATCTGGCTGATTACCATTCTATCAATACAAATTTGAGCCCTTGTGCCCTTTGTTTGCAATTCTTATTTATTCTGCTGTACAAAATGACATTTTGATTTGATTAACATTCTTGAAACACAAAAATGAATTTGCTTTTGTTTTCAAATTGACATCTACTTTAAAAATAAATATGGCAATTTCCTTTTTGATTAATGAGCAATGAAGAGGAACATCGACAGCTTCTCCAAAAGCAATCAAACTTCAAAATACAGAATCAAAATATTCCTTGTGATCAGTATATCCCGAGTGAAGGATCAATTACTTCAGATTAACAAGATGAAGCATCTCATCTATCACTCCTCAGGAGCCGCATTTTGTTACTACCAAGAATACGAAAACTTCAGCAGCAGGAATTTGTTTCCTCAACATATCAGTGAAAATTTTATTCCCCAGAGTGGACGAGTATCCAGTTGTACTCATCTTTAGTCCGTATGTCATGTCTGTTTTGTCAGCATAAGCATTTCATACATCATGCATAATTGATTCATCATATTTATATTGCATATCATATTTCGATCACTTTGGTCACGTTTATCCACAAGTGATAAATGTTCTCTCTCTCTATTCAAGTTGTCAGTCTTCCTTTCCACACTCGGATAGGATAAAATCCCGGTTTAAGTTATTTCCTCATCAGGAAATGTATTGTCTCAACAATCTCTCTCCATTCCTGGATATAAATCGGTCCTCGACCACTTTGATAACTTGAACCTTTGAAAAGCAAGAACACATTTGGTTATACACCTTTGGAACTTCACTCTTCGCCATTGAAGATGATATTTTGCTTTCCTGGATTAAAGAAAATTCCCCACAGAAGCTTCTCAACAAAAGACTCTTGGCAATATGAACATCACGTCTCTCCAAGAAATATCTACTAATTGGCAAACAAAGAAGTTTGCTCTTGCCCTCATAGATTTCTAAATAAGGCTGACAAATGGCAGTCTCTCCCCGAGAAGTTTGTCCTACTTTCAAGGAAGCCATTAGCACCTCAAAATTGAATTACATCACATGGCATCTCTCCGAAGAAGTCTCGAAGGGAAGTATGATGTAATTTCTTCAGCAAATGGCATCTCCAATTGAGAAGTTTGCACACCTCTACAATTCAGACAAATGGTCCTCCCAGCAATTCTAACATCAAATCTTTACTCATCCTATAGCATCTCTCCGAAGAAGTCTCGAAGAGAGATATGATGAAGCACGTTTTTCCATCAAGTGGCATATCCCCGATAAACCTCAAAGAGAAGCCTGGTGAAGACCCTCGCAAATAAGCATTCCATGTCAAGAGAAGAACTCAACAAGAAGAAACTGAGACCAGTTCCATGGCTGAAGACCAGGATCGAAGGGAGGTTTATTTCAAAAGAAACTGAGACCAGTTCCATGGCTGAAAACCAGGATCGATGGGAGGTTTATTTCAAAAGAAACTGAGATCAGTTCCAAGGCTGAAGACCAGGATCGATGGGAAGTTACACCTTTTTCTAAGTGGCATTACTTAGTAAAAGAAGATGGATGAGAAAAAATAGCTACCATTCATGTCCATAATCAAAATTTTGGGTATTATGATATTTAATCCTCTTTTAGCATAAATGTATGAATATCTTCGTCATTCACACCTCCAGGACCAAGAAGATTAAATAGGGGCATCTGTCATACCCTAAATTTTGACCACAAGACTTCACATCATTGTGCAAATCATCACCACAATATGGATGTATTTTCATACCTTACTAATCCTTTCAAAGATTGTTGGGTATTTACCTCAACCAAGGATTAAGGTTTTTGAGCCCTCTCAAAGCATTCAGGCAAAGGATAAATCAAGAATTGTCATGATATTCAACTTGTCAAGCCTCTCAAACATCCATGAAGGATCAAGAGGTTACATACATCAAGAATCTAACATAAGAATGCAACATTTCAAGTTGATAAAGCCTCGAGATCATCAGTGTCACCAAATCAGGGTTTTAGTCGACCAAGGCATCCATAGAGGAATTTTCATCTGGGCATGAGCTAATACCTCAATATTTGATTCAAGTAGCTCAAAATAACCTTATGAGTCCATTCATAAGTTCAAACTAGTATCATGGGATGCATATATCAAAAATCAGGAATTAGGATTTTGACCTAATTCAGTCCCTAAGTTGACTTTTGGAGCAAGGCATGAGCCAAGACCTCAAGAGATGCTTTAAAGACCTCGAATACATCATATTGATCCATTCACAAGATGGAATTGATCCAAATAACTTGGTTCATAAGCAATATAAGGATTCAAATTCATCTGGACCACAATTAGGGTTTCTGAGAAAAAGTCAACCATACCTTTGACTTTTGAGCAAAGCATGATCTCAAACCTTGGGACTTGATTCAAGACACTAAAAAACACCTTTGGAATCCATCCATTCGGTTCAATTTAGCCCAAGGACTTGATTTCATAAAGGACCACAAAGTTTAAGATTCTTATGATACAAAAAGTCAACTGTGATCAAAACCAAGTTTGACTTTTGGAATTTTTTTGGCAAACATGGCCTCTTTAAGTCAAAAACAATGTTAACTTGTGATTTGGATCATGATCAATCAAGAAAAATCAAGAAAAGTGAGGTTACTTGCAAAAAGGACAACCTTGAGAAACTTGAAATTTCACTAAGTTATGGAAAATAATGGGTTTTACCCAACTTTGCAAGGCCATAACTTGTGATCCAAGCAACCATTTTGTCCCATCCAAAGCTCAAATGATAGCTCTTCTTACATAAAACAAGATTGTAAAGCAGAGTCTGTCTCATGTTTTGTCTAACTTTGGAGGCATTTTTCATTATGATCCAAGAGGAATCAAGACTAAATGTAAACATCAAAGTTGAAGTATGATATACAAGCTTTCCAAAGAGCACTAGAACTCCCATTAATTCAACTTGAGAAAGGAGTTATGAACCTCACAACATGCCTTGCTCAAACTGATTTTCAAGACAGATTTTGTGTATTTCTTATGCCACACGATTTTGTAGCGTGCGATTTTTGTCGGTGACGCGACCACCTTACCGCAATGGTTAAAATTGGTTTCTACTTTCTGATTTCTTATTTATCCTATGAAGCTGGAAAGGAAAGGGAAGCTATCTAAAACTAACCTTGCACGCAAATGTTTTCTTCAACAAATGCTAAGAGATTGGGGGGTCCGGGGTCAGATTTTACAAAGGAAAGTTGTCAATTACCCAGTGTATATATGGTTATCTATAGATCTTCTTTGGTGTGTTTAAATACTTTCTGGTGTTTATCTGTTATGACTTGGGAAAATTTCTCCTTTGGGAGTGTTGAGAGAGTGTTTTTGTTGTTTTCGGGTTTTCTGTTGTTTTTGGGAAGGTAATGGACCTAAAGTTTTTGGTTTGTGTGCTCGCTAAGATTTCACAATCCTATGCCTACGTATTCCCGTTAAAGAAAACAGGGAAATCAGAGCAATCGTAGTTTGAAAATGTTTGGTGTCTTGTTCAAAGCCCAAGATTGAAGCTAGATGAGTATTTGTATCTTATTCAAAGCCCAATATTGAAGCTAAAGGTTTAACTGAGAGAAAATTTGTTATCTCTAAAGGGAGGTATCTCACCTGTTTACCACAGTTATGGAAGGTTTGGTTATAAAGGGGAATTACTTTAACTGGAATGTATGGAATCCAGCAATGCCATATTCTCCTTAATAAGGGAATTGTCCTGAAGGAAGAAACTTTAACTCAGTGTAGAGAAATGCCATTTTCCTTAGGAATCTTCCATGCTAAGAGAGGGACATTGGCTTGGATGTTAATAATCCAGAGGCTTGCCACTCACAACAATTAGATGAAAGAAAATATTTACCAGGATAAAGAGGGACCACAACTTGGATTTTTGAATCAACAAGTGTGCCACTTACATCAGTTATCTGGAATTAGGGTTTTTTTTATTGTCTGTTTTGCTATGTGATATACAGAGAAATGTCTTCCTACAGAGAGAACTCTTGATTTCCTCTAAGGGGATTGTTGATTTTGGAGTGCCTTGATCAAAGCCCAAGGTTGAAGCTAAAAGGTTGACTCTACTAGGGAGTTATTTTTTTTATCTGTCCATTACAAAGCCCAAGATTGAGGCTAAAAGAAATTGATTCTTCCGGAAAATGTTTTGTCTGTCTTGTATAAAGCCCAAGATTGAGGCTAAATGAAATTGACTCCACTAGGGAGAGGTTTTATCTGTCTTGTACAAAGCCCAAGATTGAGGCTAAATGTGCTAAGAAAAAATCATTATACAAAGCCTAAGAGGAGGCTGGTGTGGGAATTCTTATATGAAGCCTAAAAAGAGGCTAGCTTATGCTGAGGATTATTGAGATCCAGAGACAGATCCAAATTGGGGAATCAACTCTTGCTGAGGATTGAAGAAGAGTTGAAATATCAGATGCCCTGAGGTTCTGATTCTGTTAAGTTTTTATTGATGGTAAAGGTTTAAACTCTGAGTATGAAAACCTATGGAGGTTTCAAATTCTGCTGGAGATTGATGTGTTGATGAAATGATCAGGGTTTTTCCTATACTTTTAGGGAACTTGAGGGTTTCTATGACATCCAATAGGAGATGAGACTTTCCAAGTCTACTGGTATGAAGATGTTAACTCTTAGCTAGAGGATGATCTTTGTATGATGCCCAAGAGGAGGGTGAAATTGTATAAGTCTACTCATGCAGTGGTAGGTTATGGTTGTAAAGAGAGATCTTTGTATGATGCCCAAGAGGAGGCTGTGGTTTTAAGGGATGAAGATCAACCCTAGAATGGTCTGATGTTCTGGAATTCTGACTCTCCAGAGGATTGAACTAGTATAGATGACTAAGTTATGTCCTATACTTGTAGGAGGTCTTCGGGTCCTTGTACTAAGCCCAAGAGGAGGCTGGGAACTTCTAAGAAGCCTGAGGGTCCTTGTACTAAGCCCAAGAGCAGGCTGGGGATGATTTTAGGAAGCCTGTGGGTCCAAGCCAAAGAAAAGTTCAAGAAAGGTTTCACTGGGAATAAGCCATTTCCTTGTAGAACAGTTCTAGGGTTTGAAGAAATTCAGAAGAGGTTTCACCGGGAATTAATCCTCTTTGAGGAAATGAATTTCTTGTACAAAGATTTCTAAGTTGTGACAGTCTTGAGAAATGTTTCACCGGGAATAATTCCTTTCTCTGTTCCATATTGTATAAGCCCAAGAGGAGGCAAGACTGTATTGCGAATTTCCTATGGGGAACTAGTTTTGACTGTGTTGAAAGAGTAACCACTGGTTTGATCTAAAACTTGACCTAATTGCTGCAGAAAACTCTATGCAAGTATGTACAAACACACACACACACACACACACACACACACACACATATATATATATATATCAGCAAGTCTGTGTTGAAGAGATAGTGAAACTTACAGTTGTGCAAGCCCAAGCATAGTAACTACAGCTGTATGGTTAGTTATTCAAAAAATTGAAGAAATTTTTGATAAAACTTTGAATTTGAATCTAAATAAAAAAGAAATTTGTTTTAAAAGGAAGCTTGGGGCTTACACTCACAAGGAGGCCCAGATGAATTCTTTTGAAAAGGCGACGATTGCGTCGTAGTTTTGAAAATCACAGAGGGACTTATACAATGACTGAGGCCCAAATTATTTATGTAGAAAGGAGGTTGGGTCTTACACTCTATTAGAGGCCCAAAAGTGTTATTTTTGTACAAGAGATAGGGCTTACAACTCAAGGATATGCCCATATGAAAAATAGCGATCGCACCGTTATTTTGAAAATTATATCGGGTCTTATACAATGACTGAGGCCCAAAAAGTTTATGTACATAGGGGTTGGGTTTTACACTCTATTAGAGGCCCAAAAATGTTTGAAAAAGAAGAAAAATGGGACTTACAACCAAGGGGAGGCCCAGATGAAAATTGTTTTGAAAATGGCGATCGCGCTGAGATTTTTTTAAAATTGTATCGGGACTTATACAATGACTGAAGCCCAAAAAGGTTTATTTACAAAAGGATGGGACTTAAACTCTATCAAGAGGCCCAAAAGTGTTTCAAATGAAGCTTGAAAACCCCTAGCAGGTAGATAACCACAGGAGCTTTTTGGTTTTTTTGACCGTCATAGGCAACCTCAATCAGTTCCTGGTTGGGAACTTTTCTACTATCAAGAGGGATCTTTGATTCATTGAGTAGAGGGATTATGGCGCAAACATCCTTGGTTATTCCATGTTTGGAGATTACGAAAATGTCTTTGTTTTGACCAGGGAGGTAATCTTGTATCACGTTGATTGATTCAGAATTCGAACATGGTCGAATCTCTTTCTGGTCCAACTGATTCTGAAGGGCTGCTCGTACGAGATAACATCCTTGGTTATTTTTCGAGCATACTCTACAGCGCTCATAATTTTGCGGTGGCACCCGACCGTATCCGCTTTATATGCAGTGCATCTTTACTAAATCTGTTTCCATTGAGCGGATGTCACGACTTTGATGTCTATTAGGATTCCCATAAGTCATACTAATCTGTTGTGTGTCTTCATCTAGGTAGATCGGAAGCCACCAGTGGTCCAATAGATGTTGAAGGGTTCTTTGCACAAGCGCACACCCTTGGTTGTCTTCGCAACATTCTTTACAGTCTAGATAATCATGTGAAGCCAGAAAACCAAGTTTGACCTGTTTAGCATGTAATTCCACTAGACTGGTATTCATCAGGCGTATGTCAAAGATCTGTACCATATTGACTTGATGGTCATTTCTTTCGCGGTAGTCTTGGATCCATCCGAGATCCATTTGACGCTGGAGGGCCTCTTGTATAAAAGAGCATCTCTGATTATCTATTGAGCAGATTGGACAAGTGTTTATAATTATGTCTTGGCAGATTATAATACTGACTTTGTCTCGAATGCATTGCCACTAAGTTGACATTCATTGCACAGATGTCGTGGTTTTGTACAATGTTGGGATGTACATGAGCCATGTTCACTTCACGGATCCGGTGATCCTGAATCCAGCCCAGATCCATTTGTTCTTGCAGAGCTGTTTGTACTACGGAACACCCTTGATTGTCCTTGGAGCAGATATCATACTGATGATAGTTGTGAGATGGCACATGGCCGTACCCGCTCTATTTACAATGCATCTTTACCAGGTTGGTTCCCAGTAATCGTACATTGTGAATTTGATAACTACTGACAAGCTCTCCTTCTATCAAATTTACCGTAGTCTTTTCATGTTGTGGTAATAGGTTTATCTAAACATTCGGGTTAGTGTCTTTGAAAGATAAGATCCCATTCCTGACCAGCTTCTGTACATCAGACTTGAAGCTGAGACAATTCTCAATGTTGTGTCCCGATCCTCCTTGATGGTAAGGGCAAGTTTGATCTGCCTTGAACCAAAAAGGTGGATTTTCTGGTACTGCGAGATGAGTCTTAGTTTGGACGTGCCCCTTGGCTAGTAGAAGTGGAAATAACTCTGCGTACAACATCGGTATAGGGTCAAACCCTGATGGTCGTGTAGTACGATTGTTGTTGTTGTACTGTGGATGAGCCTGCTAAAAAGGTTGTTGCGGCCTTTGCTGATACTGTTGTTGATTTGGTTGGCTCTGAGCAACCTGAGGTTGATAAGTCGGAGCTGGCGCTGGGATGATAGTGGGAGTTACTGCTGCTACCGGTTGATACCTTCGCCTTTGCTTTCCCAGAGAGATATTACAGATATCTTGCTCTTTCTTCTTTTGGAAAGCACTACCGTACATCTTAGTACTGCTAGATAGTTTTGTATCTTTGACCAATCGTCCTTCTCGGACCGCTTCTTCAAGGCGTACTCCCATGTTCACCATTTCAGTGAAGTCACTGGGTGCACTGGCAACCATTTGGTCGTAATAGAACGAGCTCAACGTTTTCAGGAAAATCTTGGTCATCTCCTTTTCCTCAAGACGGGGACATATCTGAGCGGCAATTTCACGCCATCTTTGAAAGTTTCCTTATCCTTTTGTGACATTGCTCTGAGTTGGTCCCTATCTGGTGCCATGTCCAAGTTGTATTTATACTGCTGAACAAAGGCTACCCCGAGATCTCTACCAATACTGATCTTGGTGCGGTTCAAACCCATGTACCATTTGAGTGCAGCACCTATTAAACTGTCTTGGAAGCAATGGATCAGTAGCTATTGATTGTCTGTCTGGGTAGACATTTTTCGAACGTACATCACCAAATGACTTTGAGGGCAAGAGTTGCCTTTGTGTTTTACAAAGTCAGGCAACTTGAATTTTTGCGGGATCTTTACATTAGGGACCAAACAGAGGTCTGCGGCGTCTTTTCTAAATAAGTCTTGACCGCGAATGGCATGCAGTTCCTTTTGCATTTCCAAGAATTATTCTTGGAACTCATTCATCTTTTCGTACATGTCTTCATTTCCACCAGAAATTGCTTGCGGAATTTGTCTTTCCGAGACAGTGTGTACCACTGGTTGTGGTATAGATATTATAGCGGTGACTCTTGGCACTCCAGTGCCATGAAGTTTGTAACCTTTAGGAGTTGCTGTTGTAACCCTTGCATCTTCAATTTCCCGAAGTTTGTAACCTTCAGGTCTAGCGGTTCCTGCTACGGCTTCTGGGTCTTTAGTGACCGGTGGGATATATCCTTCAGGTATAAAGTTGAAAGGAATGCCCCAGAGGCGACCCTTAGGCATGTTATACCGATGATGATTCTCATGTGTCTCCAATATGGGTGTAGATGTGATCTCTGAGATCACAGTTCTTTGATGTTGTTGCTCCTGAGCTGCGGCTAGGGATTGCATGTTGCTGTAAAGTTATTCCAAACTTTCTTTTAGAGCATCGATTTCTTCTCTCAGCTCTCTGTTCTCTTCCTCGAGATCGTCCATTTTCTTTTGTCGATTAGCCTGAGTATTGCACGAATGAGACAATTTGACTCTAGAATTGTGATACATACGTGAGACTCAAAGATAAGAAAAATGCGTTATGTGAGAATTATGAATGATATGCAATGACATATTTTTTTAGATTTTGTTTTCAAAAGAAATTTTTAACAAATAGATTGCAAATATCACACAGTGGTGGGGGCGGGGGTGGAGACCCCTTCTATTGAATTAGAAAGATTGCAGTATCTTACAAAGAAAAGAACAGTATTTTACTAAGTGTTGTAAGGAAAATATCTAAGCTCATGGATCCTAAGTCCTCTCTAAAGAGAGCTCAGATGCCGGTTCATGTATTTTCCTTTTCTTTGATCGGGGTTCTTCAGCCGTTGTTGGGTCGACAACCCTTTGCCAAGTGAAAGGAGCGACCAAATTTCTTCAGTCTTCTTGACTTTCTATAGAATGTCGCTCTAATATCTCAATCAAAGCATCCTTCTCTTTTAACAGTTCCTGAATCTTGGTATATTCCAAATTAAGGATCTGGTATTTGTTCTTCCAAGAGCTTTTCTCACGTTGAACTTTGTTAAGAGCGACCTGGAGTTTTTCCGCATCAGACATGAAATAAAGGACGGATTCCTTTAATGGAAAAACTTCTTGGCGAGGGTAAGGCATCTTCATCTTGAGGGCTCTAGTTTTCACCCAGTGGAGATAAGGATCCATGGAGGTACAATTTGGTCTTCCCAGAGACTCTCTGCCTTTCCTGTGAATATGTTGCCCGGCATGCACTATTTCTTTCTTTAGTGCCCTGTCATTTTCCCCTTCCTTGAAGAAAAGACCTTCCAGATGAACGTTATGTGGGATATTCTTCATCGGGTATCTGAGTTGATGGCGAGCTAAAATTGGATGATAGTTGATTCCTCCATTAGTTCCAATGAGAGGTACGTTAGGGAAATTTCCACATCTGTCGATGATCTCTATACCTTCGTAAATCCGATTGTACCAGTCTATGTCAGAATGGGTAAGAGACATAATCCTTTGTGACCAGCGCAGATTACTCTTATGATCCCAAAAAGCAGCAGACTTGGGCAAATGGGAAATAAACCATTTGTAGAGTAAGGGTACACAACATGTGATCATTCCTCCGCTGTACAAATTCCTTAAGTGTACAGAATGATAAGTATCTGCAAGTAAGGTTAGTACCCGGGTTTCCAATCAAGAATATCTTAATAGCATTGATGTCGACGAAGTTGTCAATGTTGGTAAAGAGGAATAACCCATATATGAGCAGAAGAAAGACGTCTTTGAAGGCAATTATGTTTCCTATACTAGCAAAGTATAGAGCTTTCTCCATCAGGAATTTAGTCAGTAAACCCTGGATTCCTCCTTTAGTGGTTATATGCGTCCTAACTTCTGACTCATCCAAAGATATTGCTCTTGCAATGGCCTGATCCTTTGGAATTTCTTTTAGTCCAGAAAAAGAAGCTTGATCAGTGATAGGTAAATCAATTAGGTGGGAGTACTCTTATAGTGTTGGTGCAAGTAGGTAATCTGGGAAAGTGAAGCAGTGGTAAACTGGATCGTAGAACTATACCAGCGTAGATAGGATTCCCTCAACCACGTTGACCCTTAACAGAGACAACAGTCCTCCGTGCTTAGCTCTGAAAGCCTTGAGATTGGTAATCATCCTTCCCAATTGTGCATTTTCCTTCTACCGAAATCCATAACGCAACCTTTGATATTTGCAATTATTTTTTTAGTTCTATTGAAAAAAAAGATTTTTTTTTCTTGTTTGAAAAGAGTTTTTTAATGAATGCATGAATGCAGCACACAAAACATTTGAAAACATGGGTTCAAGGGTTCGACGTCACGAGCATGGAGTCATGGCTCTACCCATCCCCAAAGGTTGTACTATTTTGGTCAATTTTTGTACCTATAGAACGGGTTCTAAAAGGTTCCCAAAGTCATTGACCCACCCTAGAGATACCAACAGCAAGCTGATTCACTCGAGCGAGCTGTAATATCCTAGGATGAATCTCTTCTGAGTGTAGTATCACGTATCAACTATTCCCGATAGTCATCAGACTACCAAATGGCCATATGGTTAAATGTCTACTAAATCCTCAGGGTCATGGGTACCACACTGGGATAGACGATGCTTTCACGACAATCAGTCATTCAACATCGATATTTCTGCACGGGTACCTCAACTGATTCGGTGGACTGCCAAGTTATCTTGGTTGGGATTTACTCCCTATAAGCTTTTCTTGGATATGCCAGCACTTATCTTAATGTTCTCTCAAACTTTCCACATGCGTATTAATCGTATTCCTAGTTGACAAAAAATTAAACACGGGTATCAAGTAGTATAACAGTAAATGATATATATTATATAGTAGAAAGTATAGAAAATGCAAAACAAATCCTAGACCTCTTAGGAACTCTAATCCTAAAGACTCCCCAACAGAGTCGCCATTTTCTGTAGCGTGCGATTTTTGTCGGTGATGCGACCACCTTACCGCAATGGTTGGATTTAGTTGCTACTTTCTGATTTCTTATTTATCCTATGAAGCTGGAAATGAAAGGGAAGCTATCTAAAACTAACCTTGCACGAAAATGTTTTCTTCAACAAATGCTAAGAGATTGGGGGGTCCGGGGTAAGATTATACAAAGGGAAGTTATAAATTACCCAGTGTATATATGGTTATCCATAGATCTTCTTTGGCATTTTTAAATACTTTCTGGTGTTTATTTGTTATGGGTTGGAAAAGCTTCTCCTTTGGGAGTGTTGAGATAGTGTTTTTGTTGTTTTCGGGTTTCTGTTGTTTTTGGGAAGGTACTGGACCTAAAGTTTTTGGTTTGTGTGCTCACTAAGATTTCGTAATCTTATGCCTACGTATTCCCGTTAAAGAAAACATGGAAATCAGAGCAATCGTAGTTCCTCCTAAACTATGGGAGGAAAATGTTTGGTGTCTTGTTCAAAGCCTAAGATTGAAGCTAGATGAGTATTTGTGTCTTATTCAAAGCCCAAGATTGAAGCTAAAGGTTTGATTGAGAGAGAATTTGTCATCTCTAAAGGGAGGTATCTCATCTGTTTACCACAGTTATGGAAGGTTTGGTTATAAAGGGGAATTACTTTAACTGGAATGTATGAAATCCAACAATGCCATAATTTCCTTTATAAGGGAATTGTCCTGAAGGAAGAAACTTTAACTCAGTGTAGAGCAATGCCATTTTTCCTTAGGAATCTTCCATGCTAAGAGAGGGACATTGGCTTGGATGTAAATAAGCCAGAGGCTTGCTACTTACAACAATTAGATAAAAGAAAAGATTTACCAGGATAAAGAGGGACCAAAGCTTGGATTTTTATCTATCTTGTACAAAGCCCAAGATTTAGGCTAAATGTACTGAGGAAAAATCATTATACAAAGCCTAAGAGGAGGCTGGTGTGGGAATTCTTATATGAATCCTAAGAGGAGGCTAGCTTCTGCTGAGGATTATTGAGATCCAGAGACATGTCCAAATTGGGGAATCAAGTCTTGCCGAGGATTGAAGAAGAGTTGAAATATCAGATGCCCTGAGGTTCTGATTCTGTTAAGGTTTTATTGATGGTAAAGGTTTAAACTCTGAGTATGAAAAACTATGGAGGTTTCAAACTCTGGTGGAGATTGATGTGTTGATGAAATGATCAGGTTTTTCCTGTGATTTTAGGGAACTTGAGGGTTTCTTTGAGATCCAATAGGAGATGAGACTTTCCATGTCTACTGGTATGAAGATGTTAACTCTTAGCTAGAGGATGATCTTTGTATGATGCCCAAGAGGAGGCTGAAACTATCCAAGTCTACTCATGCAGTGGTAGGTTATAGTTGTAAAGAGAGATCTTTGTATGATGCCCAAGAGGAGGCTGTGGTTTTAAGGGATGAAGATCAACCCTAAAATGGTCTGATGTTCTAGAATTATGACTCTCCAGAGGATTGAACTAGTAGAGATGACTAAGTTCTGTCCTATACCTGTAGGAGGTCTTCGGGTCCTTGTACTAAGCCCAAGAGGAGGCTGAGAACTTCTAAGAAGCCTGAGGGTCCTTGTACTAAGCCCAAGAGGAGGCTGGGGATGCTTTTAGGAAGCTTGTGGGTCCAAGCCAATGAAAATTTCAAGAAAGGTTTCACCGGGAATAAGTCCTTTCCTTGTAGAACAGTTCTAGGGTTCGAAGAAATTCAGAAGAGGTTTCACCGAGAATTAATCCTCTTTGGGGAAATGAATTTCTTGTACAAAGATTTCTAAGTTATGACAGTCTTGAGAAAAGTTTCACCGGGAATAATTCCTTTCTCTATTCCATATTGTATAAGCCCAAGAGGAGGCAAGACTGTATCTGGAATTTCCTATGGGGAACTAGTTTTGACTGTGTTGAAAGAGTAACCACTGGTTTGATCTAAAACTAGACCTAATTGCTAGGGAAAACTCTAAGCAAGTATGTACAAACATATATATATATATATATCATCTATATATATATATATATATATATATATATATAGATGATATATATATATATATATATATATATATATATATATATATATATATATAAGCAAGTATGTATTGAAGAGATAGTGGAACTTACAGTTGTGCAAGCCCAAGCATAGTAACTACATCTGTATGGTTGGTTATTCAAGAAATTGAAGAAAGTTTTGATAAAACTTTGAATTTGAATCTAAATAAAAAAATAAAGTTCTTTTAAAAGGAAGCTTGGGGCTTACACTCACAAGGAGGCCCAGATGATTTCTTTTGAAAAGGCGATGACCGCGTCTTAGTTTTGAAAATCACAAAGGGACTTATACAATGACTGAGGCCCAAATTATTTATGTACAAAGGAGGTTGGGTCTTACACTCTATTAGAGGCCCAAAAGTGTTATTTTTGTACAAGAGATGGGGCTTACAACTCAAGGAGATGCCCATATGAAAAACAGCGATCACACCGTTATTTTTGAAAATTATATCGGGTCTTATACAATGACTGAGACCCATGAAGTTTATGTACAAAGGGGGTTGGGTCTTACACTCTATTATATGCCCAAAAGTGTTTAAAAAAAGAAGAAAAATGGGACTTACAACCAAGGGGAGGCCCATATGAAAACTGTTTTGAAAACGGCGATCGCGCCGTGATTTTTTTAAAATCGTATCGGGACTTATACAATGACTGAGGCCCAAAAAGGTTTATTTAAAAAGGGATGGGACTTACACACTATCAAGAGGCCCAAAAGTGTTTCAAATGAAGCTTGAAAATTTAAAATCAAGAGAAAAACCCTAATTTTAAATAAAAATATAATTTTTCAAAGAAAATTAAATAATAAATTATATAAAATATCAAATATATTAAAAAAAACAACTTGTAAACTTTAAAAAATGTTTCTAAAAATCATTTTTAATTACATGAAAGCTTGAAATTCATTTGAAGTTGAAAAATCAAAGTGGAAATTTCATTTGAAAATGTTTAAAACAAATAAATATGAAATTATTTACAAAAATTCAAGCTATATTAAATAAATAATATAAATTTTATTTTTTTGTAGAATAAAATAGTTTAACATTTTTGTGAAATTTCAAAAAAAGAACCAATAAAAAATGATTAAAATTGAGAGAGAAATTAATTTTTGAAATCAATTAAGAAAATAATCAAAAATTCAAATAATTTGAATTATGGCGCCAACGGTCACCTTCTTCTTCCTCGTGACCGCGCCATGGACGATTTACAAAACCTCATTTTTCTCTCTGATTACTCAATGAAAACAACTTTTGTAAACATGAAACTTTCTCGTTTTTATCAAGGATTACAACCATATAAATTAATTGTATTTATATTAAGTGTGAAGTGAGAAATCAAGTGATGAACTCAAGAACCCTAATTTCTGTAAGAACATCATGAGATCCTATACACAATTCATACATAGCAATTGATTGAGGGTTATCACTCTATATACATGCAGAAATAAGATGGTAACTCAAAAACTCATTTATGATGCATGTAGTATGGAGCTTGAAGGCTGCAGGCTTACCTCTTGCAGCTGGTGATCGAAATTAATGATGGAGATGTTACAGATGTGTTGTAAGGACTTGGACAGCTTCACAATACCCTATGGAGTGTGTTGAGATGCCTGGCTTTGATTGGAGATGCTTGGATCACCTTGTGGTACCTCAACTGCAACCTTTCCAAAAAGCTTGAGTAAATGAATGGTGACTTTGTGATTTTGGTGTTCCATATGTGTTTTAAGGTTATGGATCACTCATATATGATGTATGTGAGGTGTTGGCATGATTGGTTTTGTATGAATTGCTCTCAAATTGAAAATTCGATACTGACTTCAAGAAGAAGCAAAATCTGGTTTTTGGAATGTGATTTGGAGGAAAACATGAATTCATAGGTTTTGGGGTGGTTTGATCAGTCACACATGACCTCTATTTATAGTAGAGGAAGTTTGTTTTGGAAGCAATAGTGTTTAGAGGCTGATTATGGCAGTAGCTTGTAGCCATTGACTTGGATAATTCAAAAGTGCCAAGTCAAATCTTCTTATCTTGACTCCATTTAACTTTGCAGGTTTGAATGCTCAGAGTTTGGACTGAAATCCTGATTGGCTTGGAGTGTTATGATCTGGTTCATGACACCTCCTTGCCTCTTTGATCATGAACCAAGTGAGACATTAGATCCTTTGTGTTTTTTGAAAATGACAAAGTTGGCAAAGTGACAAGAATTGAAGGGCAAAATCGTGTGGCACAAGTTTGGTTTCCATGCTGTCTAGAAAAATCAGGTTTTCATGCCATGTTTCAAGGCTTGTAACTCTCTACTCAAGTGGAGTTAGGATGAGTTCTGGTACTCTTTGGAAAGCTCTCATGACATACTTTAACGTTGATGTCCACCAATGGTCTTGGTTCAGCTTGGTTCATAATGAAAAATGGCCCTAAAGTTGGTGAAAAACCAAGACAGATTCTGTCTAAAATTTTCACTAAGTGTTGGAAAAAGTGGCCATTTTCATGTTTTTGTGATTTTGATCAATCCATAACTCAAAATCCATGAGGATTTGGAATCTTTTGTAGTTGACACTTTTGAAGTATGTCATGTTAACTTTCATTTGAGCTTTGGATGGAAGAAAAAGGCCTTAGGGTTTGGGAGTTATGACCTTGCAAAGTTGGTACCAAATCCATTTTGTTCATAACTTAGAAAAATTTAAGTTTCTTATGGTTGCCCTTTTTGCAAGTAACCTTACTTTTGTTGATTTTTCTTGATGGATGATGATCAAAACCATACATTAACATTGTTTTTGACTTAGAGGAGCCATATTTGTGAAAAAATTCAAAAAGTCAAACTTAATTTTGGGCACAGTTGACTTTTTGTCAAATGAATTCCAAACTATGTGATCCTCTATGCAATCAAGTTCTTGACCTAATTCAAACCTAATGGATGGATTCCATAGGTGTTTTAGGGTGTCTTGAATCATGTCCTAAGGTTTGGGATCATGTCTTGGTCAAAAGTCAAAGGTACAGTTGACTTTTTCTTCAAAACCCTAATTGTGGTCCAGATGAAATTGAAACTTGTGAAACAAGCTTCTTGGATCAATCCATTGTTGTAAATGGATCAATGTGGTGTATTTGAGGCCCTCAAATCATGTCTTGAGGTCTTGGTTCATGTCTGGCCTCAAAAGTCAATTTAGGGGTGAATTAGGTCAAGAAACCTTAATTCCTGATTTCTGATGAATGCTTCCCCTGAGGTTATTTTGAGTTGATGATTAGATCCATGAGGTCCCTTGGAGTCTATTGGGTTATATTTTGAGGTATTGGCTCATACCCAGATGAAATTTTTCATCTGGAGGCCTTGGTCTACCAAAACCCTAATTTGGTGACACTGGCGATCTTGAGGCTTGATCCACTTGGAATGTTGCATCCTTGTGCTTGATTCTTGATATGGGAGACCTCTTGATATTTTATGGGTGTTTTAGAGGTTATAAAAGTTGAATATCATGTCATTTCTTGATTGATCCTTTATCTAAGTGCTCTGGGAGGGTTCAAAACCCTAATCCTTGATTGTAGTGAATGCTCAATAATCCTTGAGATGATTGATGAGGTATGATGATACATCCATATTGTGGTGATGATTTGCACAATGATGGGGAATATTGTGGTCAAAATTTGGGGTATGACAGATTTCCATTTTCAATTTTGTCATATTACAAGCTTTGTTATCTTCCAAGATCAGAAAGAATCTAGATGAGTCACTTGATGTTTTCAACTTTGGACCATTGAGTTAAGAATTCAAATTGGCATGTGAAAATTCATCATTACATGAACCTTGAAATTCAATTTTGGCATCAAGCATTAATGTGATGCATAGATTTGGCATGAATCAGTTACAAACCAGTCAAGATAAGTCAAGAAACATGAGTGTTCAAACCTGCAAATTTGGTTGAAGTCAAGATAAGAGGAGACTTTGGTACCTTGGCATTGAAGAAAGAGCTACATGACAAAATCCATTGGATAATAGAGTGATCCCTCATCCAACACTATTCCTCCCAAAACAAACTTGTTCTCCTATAAATAGGAGTTGTTTCTGATCATTTCAATCACACCAAAACAATACCAAAGCCTTGTTTTCTCATTCTCCCTCTCTTACTTCAAATTTCAAAGTTTCAAAGGGGAAACTTGAAATTCTCAAAACCATAGCCTAAACCACTCAAAAAACCATCCAAACACATCACAAATCATCCATTGAAGGTGTCCAAACCCACACATTCATCTTAAATCACAAAAATCAGAAAGTCAATCATCAAAACCTCAAATTTTGACTTTTCTGCATTTTTCAAGCCATGTCTTGATTTAGTCCCTTTAAAAACCAAACAACACCTCAAACACACTCTAATATATATCCTTAAGGTGTTCCAAGCATATTTTATCAACTGTAACATCATTTGGTGGAGTTGCCATTTTGGTGCTTTTGCCAATTTTGCAAGAAAGAGCTAAATTTTGTTCCAGAAGTTTTCTTTGGATTTTGATCATCCTAAAAGCTTCCAAGGGATCTATTAGAAGTGTTCAAGGCATTGGTTTGCTTTTGTCACAAGTATCTTGAAGGTTAGCAGGTGGAGCTTCAAGAGGTAAGTGCATAAGAACTTGAACTTTGTGAAATATGAATTGCTTTGATGTACATTGATCATGAACATGTCATACATATCATATTTGTTGTGTTTGAACTATTTTACCATGCTATTATTGCTTGTATAGAGTTGTAGCATAGAACTTGCAAAACATGACCTATTTTGAAACCACTATCGGGTTTTAAAATGTAGGCATTTTTAGAAAATTCTAAGACCACCATTGGATTCCTCATGAAATTCTAGGTAGGATCCATCTTTATTTCATCCATTTTCATGGAGAGATGAAGACGTTATGGCCTTCTTGTAAAACCACCAAAACCTGGCCTCCCTTGGCCAAGAACCAGGTCATGGCGCTTTTGGCCAGGCCTAAAACCAAGTCACCCTTATGTATTTATGGGGTGGGTTTGATACACGGATGTATCACCACCCCAGTGGTTGCAACATGTGTTTTCAAGTGTGTTTGTGTGCTAGGGCGTGGGATCAACACCCACCCATGCCATTTTTGGCCCTTTTCACTCTTTTTTTCATATTTTCAAGATTTTTTATATTTTTTCTATTTTATTTTAAATAATTATTTTGTAAATCAATTTTAATTATTTTAAAAGGAATTTTTGCACAAAATATCACTCACACATTTAAAATATTGTATTCACCAAAAAATCACAAAAAATATTTTTATTTGATATATTTTTAATATATTTAAAAATATTATTTTGAATTGTTTTAAATGTTTTTTTAAAATGATTTCTTTTTCTTGATTTTTAAAACCAAAATGATTTTAAATATTCATGTGAATAAATTACTTTTTTCATAAACCTTAATCATTGTTTATAACATGATTAATGATTTTATTTGATAAATTATGCATATTTTATTGATTTTCCTATGAAAAATATCTTTAAAAATATGAAATTAGGGTTTTGTTTTGATTCAATCTTTCAAACTTCATTTCAACACTCATGGGCCTCTATTAGAGTGCAAGACCCAACCCTCTTTGTAAATAAACCACTTCATGGACCTCTGCTATAGTATAAGTCCCATAGTACTTTTCAAAATCACGGTACGATCACTGTTTTCACTACAGTCTTTGGGCCTCTGTTAGGAGTGTAAGTCCCATCCCTTTGTACATAAACCTTGTTTTAAACAATAATCTTGGTGTAATACCCCAAATTTTGACCACTTAGATTTCCCATCATTGTGAAAATCATCATCACAATATGGATGAACCATCATGCTTCATCAGTCTCCCCAAAGATGGGTGAGCATCCAATACAATCAAAATTAGGGTTTCAAGCCCTCTCTGAGTGCTTAGACAAAGGATCAATCAAGAAATGACATGATCTTCAACTTGTCTAATCTCTTAAACATCCACAATGGATCAAAAAGGACTCCCACTTCAAGGATTAAGCACAAGGCTGCTCCCTTCTAGGTGGATCAAGTCTCAAGATCGACAGTGTCACCAAATTAGGGTTTTGGTCGACCAGGGCCTCCAGATGGAAATTTTCATCTGGGCATGAGCCAATGATCCAAAAAATAACCTAATATACTCCATGGAACCTCATGGACCCAAGCATCAAGTCAATTTTGCCTCAGGGGATGCATACATCAAAAATCAGGAATTAGGGTTTCTTGACCTAATTCACCCCTAAGTTGACTTTTGGGACAAACCATGAACCAAGACCTCAAGAGAGGGTTTGAGGGTCTCTAATGAACTATATTGATCCATTTGGAACAATGGATTAGTCCAAGAAGCTTGAGCAACAAGTCTCAATTTCATCTGCACCACAATTAGGGTTTTAAGGGAAAAGTCAACTGTAACTTTGACTTTTGACCAGGACATGCTCCCAAACCCTAGGACATACCTCAATATACCCCATGACACCCATGGAACATGTCCATCAAGTTTGATTTAGGTCAAGGACATGATTTCCTGAAGAATTGCACAGTTTGGAATTCATCTGATAAAAAGTCAACTGTGCACAAAAGTCAACTTTGACTTTTTGAGATTTTTCACCAAAATGGATTTTTAACCCTAAAATGATGTTAATGTATGATTTGAATCATCATTCATCAATAAAAATCAAGAAAAGTGAGATAACTTGTAAAAGGGGTAACCATAAAACTTAGAAATTTTTCTAAGTTAAAAATAAAGTGGCAAGGGTACCAACTTTGAAGGACCATAACTCCTAAACCACAAGGCCATTTTTTCTCATCCAAAGATGGATTTGTAGCCCTCATTATCACCTACAAAAACTTCAACTACAAGTCATTCCAATTCATTAAGGATTTTGAGTTATGGAGTGATCAAAGTGGCTGAAAAGTGAAAATGTCACTTTTTCCAACACTTAGTGAAATTTTCACTAAGTCAGATTCTGCCTCACTTTTTGCCAAATGTAGGGGGGTTTTCACTTGGAATCAAAAGAGATCAAAACCAAACTTGTTCAAACAGTTGTTGTATCATGTAAGAGCTTTCCAAAATGGCCAAGAACATTGCCAAATTCAACCTACACCATGAGATACAACATTGCCAAGTTGCCTTGCTGAAATCTGTCAAGGCAAGACAGAATTTGCAACTTTGGTCGATTTGCCAAAATCAGCCAAATTCAATTGCTCCTATCCACTTGGACACCTCAGAGGATTGAATCTAAAGGGGACAATCACTGAGCCAAGCCTCCAAAGTCCATGGAACAAGAAATAGCATGTTGAACCTAGAATGGCCAAAATAGGGACAAGACTTCAAATTTGGAATGAGGCATTCAATGGAACCATCAAGGTGGCATGGACTGAGCCATTCTCATCTGAAATCAATCAAGACTTATCCAAGACCAAGGGAACCAAAGCTCTGTGCCCTAACCTCTAGTCAATGGCTAGAGGAGACTTGGATTTTCATTTGCCAACATTGGCCAAACCTACTTACCAGCTGCCATGCACTATTCCTTGCAAAACAAACTTGCTCTACTATAAATAGAGCTCAATTGTGGTCAGTTTGAGTACACCAAAGCCATCTAACAAATGTTTTCCTCAAAATCTCTTCTTTCACTCCAATCAAACCAATCACTCACACACCTCACATACATCACATATGAGCTGATCAAACACTTAGATTACTTCTGAAACATCAATTTCACAAAATCACCAGCTGGTTACTCAAGGTTTTAACCAAAGTGCACCTGAGGTACCACAAAATGATTCAGCCAATTTCAATCAAGTCCAACCATCCAAACACAATCCATAGGGTGTAGGGAAGCTGTTCAGATCATCACCACTCATCTGTAACACCTCCAAATCAAAAATCACATTAAACTTGCTGTCACGACTTGGAGGTAAGCACATGCTTGGTCATCTCTCAATCTATGCATATTTCCTCGCACAATAATTTGGCCATATGTTCATAATCATGCATGGAATGTTTTCCCTCAATTAATTGCATTGTTTGAATCGTGTATCAAAAATCCTAGCCTTCATGCAGAAATTAGGGTTCTTGAGGTTTCTTCGTGATTTCTTGTTATATGTTTAATTTAAATGAAATTAAAGTACATAGACATGATCGTGAGGTTGAGACGAGCATAATGATATGTGGATTGCATGATATGATTACGTATTCATGGAGATTGGATAGAAAATGCAAATCAGCCAAACCCAGAAAAACGCGCGTGTTCCTGCTTGTGTTCTTGGCGCCTTTTTCACAAATTCAAATATTTGAATTTTGTGATTTTGTTTAATTGATTCAAAAATTAATTTCTCTCTGAGTTTTAATGATTTTGAGTTGATTCTTTTTTTAATAATTCACAAAAATGTTAAAATATTTTATTTTCACAAAAAATCCCAAAAATATTATTTATTTCATATAATTGATATTTTTGTAAAGAATTAATATTTTGATTGTTTTTGGCATTTTAAATATTTTTTTCTACATTGATTTTGCAACTTTTAATGCTTTCTAATTATTTTGTAGGTCAATACTTAATTTTTGAAGCATTAATCCAAGATCACAATTTGTTTTCCATGTGTTAAACAATTTTTGATCATTTTAATTGAATTTTTATTCAATTAAATACATTTTGAAAACAAATTAGGGTTTTGGATTAATTCAACCCTCATAAATCATTTTCAAAACTTTTTGGGCCTCTTGAGAGAGTGTAAGACCCATCTCCCCTTGTACAAAAACTTTTTGGGCATCACTCATTGTATAAGTCCCTCTGTACAAGTAAACGGCGCGATCGTCGCCCGTTTAAAAATAAAAATCATTTGGGCCTCTCCTTGAGCTATAAGACCCATTCAAAACACTTTGGGCCTCTATTAGAGTGTAAGACCCAATCCCCCTTTTAACCAAAACATTTTGGGCCTCACTTATTGTATAAGTCCCTCCGCGTTAAAAGAAAACCTCGGCGCGATCGCCATTTGTAAAACGAAAAATCATCTGGGCCTCTCCTTGAGCTATACGACCCATTCAAAACACTTTGGGCCTCTATTAAAGTGTAAGACCCAATCCCCCTTTTAACCAAAACATTTTGGGCCTCACTTATTGTATAAGTCCCTCCGCGTTAAAAGAAAACCTCGGCGCGATCGCCATTTGTAAAACGAAAAATCATTTGGGCCTACCCTCGTGTTATAAGCCCCACTCTTTTTTCTTTAAACCTTTTTGGGCCTCTTGAAAGAGTGTAAGACCCATCCCTTTGTACAGAAAACCATTTTGGGCCCCAGTCACTTGTATAAGTCCCGCTGTACAAAGTCAAACAGTGCGCTCACTGATAAAACCCTGGGCCTCTCCTTGAGCTGTAAGCCCCAAATCTTTCTTTTTCAAAGCACTTTCTCCTTTGATTTTGAATATACTGTTGTTTTCAATCTTTCTTTGTTGAACAACTAACCAACAGCATGGAAGCACTACAACCGAGTAAGTGGTTATCGCTTTCGTTTACTGCTTTCATATTATAAACTGTATTGTGGGGCTGCTCACTGTAAGTCTCCTTTCATAAACTCATATCTACTGTGTAATAATAGTATAGATATTTCGAGTTTCCCCGACAACTACGTCTAGAACTAGGTGACGCCGTTTCATTTATTCGTAGAAATAGACGCCTAGATCCCCAATAGGAGCACCAGATACAGTCTTCTCTTCGGCTGTCCTCCTTAGGAATCGTCAAGAAGCTCTACTCCCCAAGATGAATGTATTCTCCGTGAATGGCATCCTTGAGCTTCTTCCAAATTCTCGAACTTTCCTGACTTGATCTATTCCTTGTGGATAGCTTGCCTTGAATGTCTCGGGGTTTGGGTACCCACTACGGTCATAATCTTGGACCTTAACTAAGGAAGCCTCTTTAAAAGCTAAAAGTCGCTGGATAGTAAACCTCGCACGTTTACCAGTGGTTTTTATCTTTAAAAGAGTTATCTCTCCTAATGGAAAGGAGATGATAGACCCACGGGCTTCTTAAAAGCATCGGCCTCCTCTTGGGAATTATGCAAGGACACTACAGCTTCTTAGAAGTATTCACAACCTCCTCTTAGGCTTCGTATAATGATCTCTTCCTCCGGGAATGATAGCCTCCTCTTGGGCTTCATACAAGGACCCGTCGGCTTCTTAAAAGTTTCCAGCCTCCTCTTGGGCTTCGTACAAATTGTCTCGACGACCTCCTAGAGGTATAGGAACAGAACCTAGTCATCCTCATAGAACAGTCCTTTCATAGAGTCTACTACTGTTTCTCAAAACATAGTACAAAAGATAAAACTCTAGACACGGACAGTCTAACTTCCTTGAGTCTCAAAGACATTCTCAAGTGACCCCTTCGTTAAATAGGAAGGAAACCCGCAGACTCGGACAGTCTCAACACCCTTTGGATTTCCCGCTTCCTCAAAGAAAAGGAAACAACCCCGATCCTCAGATCTAACCCACGAGTACAGTGATGCTCATATAAGAACTGATTTTCTCTTTCAAAATCAGTATACTGGACCTGTCACTTAACTGACATAGCCTCCTCTTGGGCTTTGTACAATGATTCTCCCCAGCGGAGTCAAACAACCTTTTAGCCTCTCTCTCGGGCTTTGTACGAGACACACAAAGACTCCCTCGTTGAGTCAAACACAAAATAGCCTCCATCTCGGGCTTCGTACGAGACACAAAGACTCTATCGTCGGGTCAAAAACTTTTAGCCTCTCTCTCGGGCTTTGTACGGGACATAAAATAGCCTCCTCTTAGGCTTTGTATAATGATTTTCCTAGCGGAAATTAGCCTCCTCTTAGGCTTTGTATAAGAAAACCACTGGTTGATCCAATCAACCTTTTAGCATCAAAGCTGTGCCTCGTTCACAGTACACAAACATCAACAACTCCTTTCCCTTCATCTAATCGCTGTAAGCGGCAAGCCTCTGGATCATCTATATCCACGCCACTGTCCCTCTTTTAGCATGAGAAATTCCTAAGGAAAGATGGCATTGCTCTACACTGAGTTAAAGTCTTCTCCTTCAGGTTAAAACCCTTTCTTCGGAAATTATGGCATTGCTCGGATCCGCGTATCCCAGTTAAAGTAATTCTCCTTCTCCCCTCTTTAGAGATGACAAATTCTCTCTAAAGCCGAGGTCTTTCAGCTTCACGTCTTGGGCTTTGAACAAGACACAAATAGGTCTTTCAGCTTCACATCTTGGGCTTTGAACAAGATACAAACCGCCTTTCGCTTCACGTCTTGGGCTTTGAACAAGACACCAAAACACCCATTTCCTCCCATAGAATAGGAGGAACTACGAACGCTCTGATATCCCTGTTTCGGTAAAATGGGAATACGTAGGCATAAGATCGAAAGAAAAGATCTTAGCGAGCGCAATCAACAAAAAACCCAAATCCCATATCTCCATCAATCAAAAGCAGTAATTCAAAAGCATCAGTCCTAACATCCTAATCCTTGTTCCCCGCCAGAAACCTTCTGCCCAGGTAAAAAAGAAAGAAAACAGTATTGGCGAAAATACAAATAACCAGTACAAAGGCCCCCCCACATTGATAGCATTCGTAACCTAACAGACCGCTGTTTAAACTCAGTATGCAAAGCAGGGTTAATTGGAGACATCTATTTCCCTTCCTTATTCAGCTTACAATAGGATAAAAAATGAATCGACCTGTAGTTCAAGCTCAAACCGCAGAGAGCGACCAGCGCTTAAGAACTGCGTCCAAAATCGCTCGCTACACTTGGGCCTCTAATAGAGTGTAAGACCCAACACCCTTCTCTAAATAGAAAATCTTTTAGCCTCATTCATCCCAGGCTTTGTACTGGATACAAATAATCACCTGGGCCTCTATCTAGAGTATAAGGCCCAACACCTTTGCTTCTCTCCTATTTGAGATCAAGTCATCTTCAAATTCAAAACATTCTTTAATTTCTTCAAAACCCTAATCCAATCTTGAAGAAAACATCTGATCAATTACAATACACTTGGGCTTCTATCCAGAGAATAAGACCCACCACTTTTCTCAATTTAATACTTGTCATATACTTGTTCATATGTCTGTATAGACACTTGTGCATATCTTTTTAAGTTCCTCTTAGCATTTCAATCATCCTCAGTTTAGACTAGTACAAACAATAGGATCCTTTCAATCAGTATAACTTAGTTCAAGTAACTAGTTCCCCCTGTAAAAAGGAATAGAGTTAGCCTCCTCTTGGGCTTTATCAAAGCATTATTGCCTCCTCTTCGGCATTATACAATGAATCTCCCCAGAATATAGCCTTCTCTTGGGCTTTTTTCAAATTGATCAACCTTGAAGCAGTTCAATAAAGAGAGGATTATTTCCCGGTGAAACCTCTTCTTTAACCCCTTTAACCCTGGAAAAGTTCAATAAAGAGAGGATTATTTGCCGGTGAAACCTTTCTTGAACTCTTCCTAGACTTGGAAAGTCTCAATCCCTAGCCTCCTCTTGGGCTTCATACAAGGACCTTCAGGCTTCCTAGAAGCATCCTTAGCCTCCTCTTGGGCTTCATACAAGGACCCTCAGGCTTCCTAAAAGCATAGGATAGATCCTAGTCATCTTTAACAGTACATTAGTCCCCAGGAGAGTCAAAAGCCTCTAAGACAGTCAAGCTTATCCTTTTAAGCCTCTTCTGATTCTCAACAAGGTTTGGCTTCCATCTTTAAAATCCCTAGTCAGAATAATGTAACCATCAACAAACCCCCAAAAGTATTGATGCCTTATGGTATCTGATAATTCAACTCTTTTTCTAATCACTAGCAAGAGTTAATTTCCCTTTTGATTCCTCAAAATAGTTTAGACATTCTCCTGGATTTGAATAAATCCTCAGCAAGAGTCAGCCTCCTCTTAGGCTTCATATAAATGCGGTGGTGGTCGCGTCACTAAAACTGATGCTACATATTTGATGGGTCCTATGCAAGTTGAGAGCCTTGGTGGAAAAAGGTATGCTTATGTTGTTGTTGATGATTACTCAAGATTTACTTGGGTGCATTTCATCAGAGAAAAGTCTGATGTCTTTGAAGTCTTTGAGGGTTTGTGCCAAAAGCTTCAAAGAGAGAAAGAAAGCAAAATTGTCAGAATTAGAAGTGATAATGGAAAGGAATTTGAAAATAGTAAGTTTGCTAATTTTTGTTCTTCCAAAGGGATCAGTCATGAGTTTTCATCTCCTATCAGTCCTCAGCAGAATGGGGTAGTTGAGAGAAAAAATAGAACTCTACAAGAATCTGCTAAGGTCATGCTTCATGCTAAACACCGGCCATATCATTTTTGGGCTGAAGCTATGAATACTGCATGTTATATTCATAATCGGGGTACCTTAAGAATTTGTACTTCAACTACTCTATGAATTATGGAAGGGAAGAAAACCTATTGTCAAGTACTTTCATGTCTTTGGAAGCAAGTGTTATATTCTGTCTGATCGTGACAAAGAAGGAAAATGGATCCTAAAAGTGATGAAGGAATTTTCCTTGGCTATTCCACAAACAGCAGAGCCTATAGAGTTTTCAACACAAGAACCAAGACAATGATGCAGTCTATTAATGTGGTAATAGATGACTCAACTCAAGAGAGGCATACAGATGTTGAAGATGATGTTGAAAGACCACCTCAGGAGTCTGTCACAGAAGAAAATAAAGCTGACAATAACATCAATAATGATGATGTCGTTGTGGAAGATGATGACAATCAGACAAATAAGGGGCCTCTATCAGAATTCAGCAGGATCATCCCAAGGAGCTCATAGTAGGAAATCTAAATGAAGGAGTTATTACAAGGTCAAGAGAAGTGATATCCAATGCTTGTTTTGTTTCAAAAATCGAACCTAATAATGTGAAAGAAGTTCTGACTGGTGAATTCTGGATCAATGCCATGCAAGATGAATTATAGTAGTTCAAAAGGAATGAAGTTTGGGATTTGGTTCCTAGACCTGAGGGAACAAATGTCATTGGAACAAGGTGGGTATATAAGAATAAGTCTGATGAAAATGGAGTGGTTACTAGGAATAAGGCAAGACTTGTGGCACAAGGGTACACTCAAATTGAAGGTCTTGACTTTGATGAGACCTTTGCACCAGTTGCTCGTCTTGAATCTATAAGACTCTTACTAGGGGTAGCATGTTTACTGAGATTTAAGCTGTATCAGATGGATGTAAAAAGTGCCTTTCTGAATGGGATCTTACAAGACGAAGTTTATGTTGAACAACCAAAAGGAACTATGGATTCCACTTTTCAAAATCATGTTTACAAACTAAAGAAGGCTTTTTATGGTCTAAAGCAAGCTTCTAGGGCTTGGTATGAAAGACTGACAAAATTTCTGGTCAAACATGGGTACAGAAAAGGAGGAACAGACAAGACATTGTTTGTTAAAGAAAAGGATGGCAAGCTCATGATTGCTCAAATATATGTTGATTACATTGTTTTTGGTGGAATGTCAGACCGGATGGTCCAACATTTTGTCAAACAAATGCAGTCTGAGTTTGAGATGAGTTTAGTAGACGAATTGACCTATTTTCTTGGACTTCAAGTTAGACAAATGGAGGATTTTATTTTCATATCCCAAAGCAAGCATGTCAAGAACATAGTAAAGAAGTTTGGCATGGAGAAGGCCAGTCATAAAAGGACTCCTGCACCTACTCATTTGAAGCTCTCTAAGGATGAAAATGGGATTAGTGTGGATCAAAGTCTTTACAGAAGTATGATAGGAAATTTACTATATTTGACTGCTAGTAGACCTGATATCACATTTGCTATTGGAGTTTGTGCTAGATATCAAGTTGAGCCAAAATTTAGTCATATCAATCAAGTAAAGAGGATTTTTAATTATGTAAAAGAGACTAGTGACTATGGAATATTGTACTCACATGGTGTTGATGCCATGCTGGTTGGATATTGTGATGTTGATTGGGCAGGTAGTGCTGATGATAGGAAAAACACCTCCAGAGGATGTTTCTTCTTGGGAAATAACCTGATTTCTTGGTTCAGTAAGAAGCAAAATTATGTGTCTCTTTCCACTGCCGATGCTGAGTATATTACAATAGGAACCAGTTGTTCTCAGCTACTTTGGATGAAGCAGATCTTGAAGGAGTACAATGTCAAGCAAGATGTCATGACATTGTACTGCGACAATTTGAGTGCTATCAACATATCCAAAAATCATTTTTAACATAGTAGGACAAAGCATATTGACATCTGACATCACTTTATCAGAGATCCTGTTGAAGAAAAAGTGATCAGTCTTGAGCATGTAGCTACTAAGAAGCAACTGGCTGATATTTTCACTAAATCTTTGGATGCAAACCAATTTAAGAAATTAAGAGGCGAACTTGGAATTTGCATAGTTGAGGAATTATAGCAATTAGCCTTGATTAGGCGGGATACAAGGGAGAGAAAAGCAGTATTGTCAAATTTGTGGCTAAAAAGGGGAGTAGTAGTGATGGTAATTTTGATACTGTAAGAAGGAGAAAGTCTGAGAGGTTGAATCATAGACATGATCATGCCAGTCTCATGATTTCCTATGTGTTCCATGGAGGTCTGTGCTGGTGGTGCTGGAAAGTCATTTTATTAGTTCTGACATCATTCCGTTTGTGTATGGGAGAATGCATTATTCTCTACAGTAGGTTGTGGTATTCAGGGGGAGTGTGATTGTGCTAGTGCTTGTGTTTTTGGAGTGCGGTTCCCTTGTATGAAATTACATGGAAGTTCATGTTTATTTTGGTTTTCTCCTTCAGGGAGAGTACTGGTTATGTACGACAGGGGGAGTGGTGTACCTGTCTGTTTTGCTTCTGCAAGATTGCAGTTTGTACAGAGCTTACATGTTCTCATGTAGCTTGTGTTGTTTTGTGATGTCAGACCTAATGTCTTGACATTGTACTGTCAGGTGTTTTTTTGTTATTGGTTTGACAACATTGTGGTTCTTGGGTTTCGTTGTTTCTGTTTGTTTCCGCTATGTGTATCACTGATATGGGCTAAGGTTGTTTTAGCCAAAATTTTCCAAAGAGGGAGATTGTAAGTCTTGTGGTTTTTGGATTGGCTGCATTTTGGTAAAACAACTTGCTGTTAGCAAGATATTAAACCAGATGTTCTGCCATGTCAGTCAGACATCATGTTCTACATGATGTTGTGACATGTTCCAGGACATGTTATACCAGATAGTTAGGGCATGATATTTTGGTAATTTTAGTGTGATTTTTGAGTGTGGTCTTATGCACACGTGGGCGACTTTTATGAAAGTTTGTATTTTTCTCCTATTATTATGCAGTTTAATTTAAAGCCAGTTTATACTGATTGCTGCTATTTGTGCGCCTCAAGAATCCCAAGTCCAATAGGTCTGAAGGAGATTTAAAGAGAAGAAAAACCTTATTGGAAATAGAGAGCATATCATGAAGAATTTAGAGAATTAGGATTATCCGTTGTTTTGGTTGGTCCCTAGGTTTTTTGTTTGTTAATTGTATCTCACTCATGTATCTTCTGATGCATTGAGTTTGACTGATTGTTCATTGTTCACTCTAAGCTTTTAAGCAAAGAGTGTATTGTTCTTGATTGAAGCTTTTAAGCAAGATTAAGTATTGTTTTGGAAGTGTTATCTTCTGTTTTGTTTGGTTGTTTTGTATACAGTCACTGTGATTGTGATTGTTTGATATCACTGAGGTGATTTGGGAGTGAGAGGGGTTCTCATATCTAGGAGTTCCTAGGTAGAAGTTGCACTGGGTAGGGATTAAGTGAGGAATTGCAAACTGGGATTGTTTAGCTTCGAATTAATACTACTGATAGTGGATTTCCTTCCTGGCTTGGTAGCCCCCAGACGTAGGTGATTTGCACCGAATTGGGTTAACTTTGGTGTTATTTATTTTCTACAATTTACAGTTTTTGGTTATTGCGTGTTCAAGCTGTGTTTTGATCCCAGTATTGTGACATCTGTCTCGACATCTGGTATTTGTGTGCCAGAATTTTGGCTTATGATCATCATTAGACTCTGATTTTCCACTCACATGTAAGCACTTAATTTTAAATATTTTTGAGCTGCTTGATTTTGAGATAGAATAAGATTCTTTGCAACTTAGATAGAAGTAGTACTATCATATTGAAGTTTAATTATACTTTCACAAATATGAAGTTCTACTGACGACATTGATGAAATCAAACTATATCTTGATTGTATATATGTTTCTCCAAGTGAAGCATGTTGGATAATATTTTCTTACAACATTCATGGAAGGAAGCCAGTTGTTGAATGTATGTTTTTCCATCTTATTGGTGATAAAGTTGTGTACTACTCAGATCTCGACCGAATGGAAAATGTTTTAGGAAAAGAAAGTGTTACTAAATCCATGTTCACTTATTGGTTAGTTGCAAATGCGAAATATGAAGACGCCAAAGAATTAACATACATCATTTTGTTACCAAGTTTGTTTACAAAAAGAGAAAAAGAATGTGGAAGTTGTAACACCCTATTTCCCCCGCGCATAAATATACAATAAATCAGAGTATTCACACAAAATAAATAGGACGTCACACATTCTCATTTTAACACATACATGTCCTGTAACACTTTATCAGATAAAAACAACAATCAACACCTTCTCTTAGGGAGTCATCGTATGCTCACCTTCACTTAGGGTATCATCACAACGAAATCTCTCATAATATAACATGCAATAATCAAATTATTTAAATTCAAAATTCACTTTATAGCATAATCAAACTCATAAATAAATCTCCTCAAAACAACAAAATATCAAACATGAGAGCGTACATTAACTCTTTAATGAAAAAAACAATAAAAGAGTTTGCAAACGTTCCTTAGTGTTACATTTCAGAGCACGTAAACTAAAGCAAATAAAGAAAAAGTAAGAAACAACCTCTCGCCATCCTCCAACTCTAAGCATCTACTCAGTTACCTACTTAACTTTACTTTGAAGAGGAGCACAGAGCACATCAATAACAAAGGGGTGAGAATAACAGGCATATACTACAAGGTAGGATATCAAACACAACATGTTATACACAATCTCATTCACATTATATCACAATACATTCTCATACCCATATTCATCAACTAATAACAACTCAAAAATTATGCATATAACTACTTATGCAATGCAACTCGACTAATGCAACTCTATGCATATGTGCATGGTACCAGCTCAATAATTGGTTCTCTTTGGAACCGAGTCCCCTCTTCTGAACTCATGAGCCCCCTCTTCTGAGCTTGGGATAAGCCATTAGCCCCCTCTTTTGAACTAGCTGACATGCCTCTTGACACAACTCGTTTGATGCATGAGCATATCATCTAATCAATGCTTTGAGACTCCACTTTTGATCCTAACATAATGCATCAACAACTATAGTTGTATCCTCTCTGGATTACATTTCAATCATAATCATAAATGCACGACATGATATAATTCACTGCAACTCAAGTATACAATCATTTTCCTCAATTAGATTATTACCTTATACATGGAATAACACAATAATCATAATTATCATCTCAAAACATAATGACTTCGTCACACTCTTCACACAACAACATAAATATAGAACCTCAACATCATCATCATAACTCACCAACAAATAATATACCAAAATGTAACTTCATAAGCATTCATTCAAGTTACTTTGCCAAAACAATAACACATTATTATATAAACATAACGATTCGTTAACTAATCGTATAATTCAGCATAAACATTACCACAATAGACACATAATTATAATTTAAACAATTCACCAAGAACTACCATGAGTTAGCTCTACGCGTTAGCTTCCTAAAGCTTCGAATGACGTCTCATTTGGAATTACGAAACGAAAGTTATGACCAAAATCGTCGGACATTACAACAAAAGACAAAACATACATTCTGCCAGTATGGAGTCGATACATAACATCTTTGAGTCGACTCCCAACACTTATGTATCGACTCCTAACACTTATGTATAGATACATGCTATACATTTTTTGAAAAATTCCAATTCTGTTGGTTTGGAGTCGACTCCAAGCACGTATGGGTCGACCCAAACTATTGCTTTTGCCTAAAAACCAGTTTTTAACATATTTTGAAAGTCTTTTACTGTTATGAAACCACCCAAACATTTCTTAAGACAAAATTAACTTATTTCAAACATCTATTTCTTCAGATTAAAACCCCCTCTTCTTAAGCCTAATCCTACCAATTAACATACCAATTCAATCACCAATTCATCAATTCATCTCTCTAAAATCTTCATCATTGCAACAATGGTGGAAAACACATATATACACAGTAAATAATTTCAAATATTAATTCATACGAAATTCACATTAATATAATCAGGAGAATATTCACTCCTCAAGAACACACATTGAAATTATCACAATCATCATCCCTATTGGAGGTTAAGAACTCATATACCCTACCCCTCATGCATAAGCCCATATTGAAGGTTATTCTCCCCCCTTACCTTAGATTTTTCCAGCAAAATTCTTCAAATTCCTTTCAATGGATGCTCTCCATATGCCATAGCCCTCGCCTCTTCCTCTTTCCACCAAATTCTGATTTTACGTATGAATAACTCTCACCACTCTGTACTAACCTTTTTATTAGTAACCTAATCCCTCAATTAGAGACTTCCAGCATTACCCTCACTTACCCCCTATTCACAAAAATGCCCTTATCATCTCTATTTAATTTTAATAAAAACTAGCAAAATACTTGTACGACTGCACGGGTAAATTTATTTAATACGATATATATTTTACTTAGATATACATATAAATTTGAAATGAGTTATTTAATTATAAAATGAATAATGATAAAAATAAACTCAATTTTGACATTTGAAAATAAGAATCTTGTGTCTCAAATAAAGTCAATTGTTAATTAAAATAAAATAGGTATTTTGATGATAGTGCCCCGTGAGAAAAATAGAAATTTTGACGTTTGAAAATAAAAATTTTGTGCCTCAAATAAAGACAATTGTTAATGAAAATAAAATAGGTATTTTGCTGATAGTGGCCCGTGAAAAAAAGAGAAAATTTTGTCATTTGAAAATAAGAATTTTTTATCTCAAATAATGAAATTTATTAATTAAAATAAAATAGATATTTTTCTAATAGTGATCTCTGAGATGAAAGTTAGTTGTGTGTCTGAGAATTGAGTATTATCCAATTTCATAAAATAAAATTTTAATTTTATTAAAATGTAAAAATAGATTAATTAATGTTTTTAATAATAATAAATAAATAAATAGAATTGATTAAATTTGTCGTAAAAACAAAATTAAATGCCAATATTGTGTACATTTATAACCAATAAATATTTAATATGATAATCATATACTATAATTATAATGATTGGAATGAGGTCAGGTGTCAGTTTGGAAAAAATTGAGACATTAGTTATTTACTTTTTCTTAATCTTTTATTAGTGTAAATTAATGTAAAGGAAAGAGCATTTGAGTGGTTTGGCGGTAGTTAATTTTAATAGAAAGATAGTTGATACTTAAAAAAAATAAAAAGGGAAAAATAAAATGAAGTGTTAAAAAATTATAAATGAAAGTGAGAAAGTGTGGGAAAAAGAAATGTGAAAGAGATTTGAAATTTGAATTAAAAGAAGAGAATGAAGATGGAGAAAGCTGAAGTTTAAAAATGAATGATTAGAATGAGGCCATGTGTCACTTTGGGGTAGAGTATATTGGAAAAAAAAATTGAGACATTAGTCATTTACTTTTTTAACCTTTTGGTATTGTAAATTAATGTAAAATAAAGGGCAATTTAGGTAGTTTAGTAGTAGTTGATTTTAATAGTTAGATAATTGATACTAATAATACCCTTTTTTTATTATTCTATTTTCTCATTTTAATTAAATAATTAAATTAAAATACTATTATTTAATAACTAAAAATAGACTATAATAATTCTAGCACACCTCTACCAATCTCTAATCACTTTCCACACTCCCACCTCAAGGTCACACACCCCTGACACCCATATTAATTATATAATGATTAAATTAAATCATAATAATTCAATAAATCAAGAATTGGGTTGTTACAACTCCCCCACTTAAAGAATTTTCACCCTAAAAAATTACCTTAAGCAAACAAAGTCGGATACGACTCCCTCATCCGGCTCTCTAGCTCCCAAGCCAAGTTTCCAATAGAAGCTCCTCCCCAAGCTACCATCACCAAGGTAATCTCTTTACCATGCAACTACTTCACTTCCCGATCCTCTATTCACATGGGTGATGCTTCAATAGTCAGGTTATCTCTCGCATGTACATCATCCACTTGGACTACATGAGACGGATCCTGAACGTATCTCTTCAACTGAGACACATGAAACACATCATGAAGATTAGAAAGAGATAGTGGTAATGCAATCTGATAGGAAACCTCTCATATCCTCTGCAAAATTTGGTATGGACCAATGAAACGCGGAGTGAGCTTTTGAGACATCAAAGCTCGACCATTACCAGTTATTAGAGTAACTCTAAGAAACACATGATCTCTCTCTTGGAACTCAAGTGATTTCCTCCTCTTGTCATGATAACTCTTCTAGCGAATCTACGAAGCTCTCTTCTTCTCTTGAATCATTTTAATCTTCTCTATCGTTTGTTGGATAATCTCATTCTTAATTACAACACTCTATCCCTATTTATACCAACACAAAGGTGTCCTACACCTTCTACCATACAACGCCTCAAACGGTGTCATTTCGATACTCAAATGGAAACTGTTGTTGTAGGTAAACTCTATCAATGGTAAAAATTTATCCCAAGCACCTCATTTCTCGAACACACAAGCTCTTAACAAGTATTTTAAAGATTGGATAATCTTCTCCGTCTGACCGTCTGTCTGTGGATGATAAGCGGAACCCAACCTCAACTTCGCGCCAATGCTTTATGCAAGCTCTCCCAGAACCATAAAGTAAACCTCAGATCTCTATCAGATACAATACTGGAAGGAATACCATGCAGACTGACAATCCTCTTAATATACATCTTTGCTTGTTTCTCCAATGGATAATTAAGTCTCGTCAGAAGGAAATGAGCCGAATTAGTCAGCCTATTAACAATGACCCAAATCGTATCATAACCCTTCGTTGTCCTCGACAACCCAGACACAAAATCCAACAAAATGATGTCCCATTTCCACTCTGGAATAGACAACGGTTACATCAAGCCCAATGACTTTTCATGTTCCACCTTTGACTTGTGGCAAGTAAAGGACGCATACACAAAAATAGCAACCTCCTTCTTCATTCCTGGTCACCAAAAGATCCTCTTTAAATCATGATAGCACCGGGATGAATACTCAAGCCACTTCTGTGACCTTCATCAAGAATACTCTACTAAAGCTCGGGCACATTCGGAACACACACACGGTCTCGAAATCTTATCATAATTTTTTAATGCAGTTTGGAAAGTTATATATTCGATAAGGGATTGGAAAAACACTTAAACCACATAACATATAATAAACTCATCTTTTAAACAAACAATAACAACAACATTCATCAAAATAATTCATCAACAACAAACCATAAACAAAAAGCATGATACAACAAACATATTAAGTCATACAATGCTTCAGAAACGTACCATACGTGTCCCATAATGGCGTGTTCACAATGAAATAAGGATGAAGCTAAAGTTAGAGTCACAAACTTGTGTATATTTTGAATGGATGTCATTCTGGATCTTTGACACAAGTTTGCAACGCTAACTTTAGTTTCATCCTCTTTATTGAAACAAGCATCCCTACCTACAAGTTAAAACAAAAAGAAATTTCAAACATCATGAAACAAGCTATTGAAACAGATTTTGAAAAAAACTATAGAGAAAACGAACCTGTAAATACCAATTGGCTAAGATTTGATGTTATAGTTTCGTTTTGGGGTTTCCATATGAGAGAGACAAATGACAGAGTTGTTAGGGTTTGTTTTAAGAGAGACGAGTGGAAGAGTTGTTAGAGTTTTGTTTTGAGAGACAGTTATTATATACTGGAGCGAGAGATAATTTCGCTTATATATAAATAAGTATCACCTTTCATCGTGGTTACAAACAAAAACCATGGTGATATACAAGGTCAATCATAATTTTATCAGGATAAATGGCTAATAGTTGGTGTTGGGATTAGTACCATTTCACTCCGTGTACCTTTCACTACGGTTGCTACATATGACTGTTGTGACATGTCCTTTAGTAAACACAAAAAAAATCCAAAAATAAACTATTATCATGGTTAACACTATGATCATTGTAAAATTGGTGTTACGAAAGGTCTATTTTGAAGTAGTGTAAAGTCAACTGATCAATCAATCTCAAGTCCATCTTCTGACCTTTTCTAATTTCTTAAAAATTACCATTAGTAAGATTCAACATACCTAACTTCACACTCTATGGCGTGACTTCACAAACCAAACTCAAATCTCTGAACTCTTCGATCAGATCCAACACTCTAGCCATCAATGTAAACATATGTAAAGTCTTGCGACTCAGTGCATCAGCTACGACATTGGCTTTACCAGGATGGTAACTTAAACCAAATTCATAATCCTTGAAAAACTCAAGCCATCTTCTACGTCTAATATTAAACTCTTTCTGGTCATAAAGATACTCCAGACTCTTGTGATCACCGTACACCTCGAATCTCAAACCAAACAAATAATGTCTCCAAATCTTCAACAGGAACATAACTGCAACCAACTCTAAGTCATGTGTCGGATAATTCCTCTCATGCACTTTGAGTTGCCTTAAAGCATAAGCTACAACTTGACGATTCTGCATCAAGACACCTCCAAGACCCATTACAAAAGCATCACAATACACAACAAAAGACTCAGTCAGACTCGGCAAAATCAGAATAGGAGTCGACATCAACTTCTTCTTGAGCTCTTGAAAACTTTTTTCGCAAAATGCATCCCAAACAAAAGCTTTACCTTTCATTGTTAGCTGGGTTAAAGGAAAAGCTAACTTATAAAAACCTTCAATAAACCTACGACAATAACCAGTTAACCCAAGAAAAATTTGAATCTCAGTAACAGACTTTGAAGTCTCCCACTGTAACACAACATCAACCTTTGAAGGATCAACAACAATCCCTCCACTAGAAATCACATGAAAAAGGAAACTCACTTCCTTCAACAAAGCTCGCACTTAGGCAATTTATCATATAACTTATTCTCTTGCAAAATCTCCAATACCAACCTCAGAAGATCTGGATGCTCTTCATCCGTCTTCAAATAAATTAGGATATCGTCGATGAACACAACCACAAACTTGTCTAAATATCGATGAAAGATCATGTTCATATACTCCATGAAAACGCCAGGAGCATTAGATACACCAAATAACAACACTGAATACTCGTAATGACATATCTCATTCTAAAAGTAGTCTTTGAAATATCTTCAACCTTTACACGAATCTAATGATAACTTGTTCTCAAATCAATCTTACTGAAAACATAAGCACCTACTAATTGTTCCATCAAATCATCAATCCTATAAAGGGGATACTTGTTCTTAATAGTATTTTGTTCAACTCTCGGTAATCAACACACAACCTCATAATACCATCCTTCTTCTTCTTGGCTAAAAACACTGGCGCTGTAATGCCCGATTTATTTATTTATTTTTCTTAAATAATATTGTGTGATTGTATGTGTTGATTGGCGTTTTGATGTGTTAAGGGAACCCTTAGGTGTATGTAGTTGTCTTAGAGAGTAGAACTTTAGGTGTTGGGGGTGTGTAAGTAATAATGTAGAGACACGAGGGTTGTGGGAGAATGTCATTGTTGCTATTATTTGAATTGGAACTATTTAAATAAATAATAGCAATAGTAATCATTAATAATTATTTTATTTATTATGGTTATAATAATATTTAATTTAATTAGTTTGAATAAGGTGAAATTAGAATTAACAAATAATAAAATAAGAAATAAGGGGATTAGAGAGTCAAACTGTCAGAACGTGAAAAAGGAGAAAAAGGAAGAGAAAGAGAAAAAAGAAAGCTAGGGATTGAGAAAGAAGAAGAGAATCTCATTGTTGAAGTGCTTTTGCTGTAGATTAAGGTAAGGGTGGGATCTCCTCTTGTATAATGGAAATTTTATGGTAATATATGGGTGGGTAATTATTCACTATATGTTGATTTTTACCGTTTTCGGTGTTCTGATTAATTCGATGTGTGATGATGTGAATTGTATGTGTTTGATGAATTGTGTGATTTGAAAATGCTTAAATTTCTGTATGTTGTTAGGAATTATAGTGCTAAGCTGGTACTAATGAATTGGTAAGAAAAATTGGGGTTTTGGGAAGGTTTGGGAACTAATTTTCGTATCAAAAAGTAGTCGAAAACTGCTTCTGTCACAGTGGTAACCGGTTACCACTTTTTGTGTAACCGGTTACACCTGAGACAACGTTTATAAAAAGTGATTTTTTAGCAGATGTAACCATTTACTGGTTTTAGTTTAAATGGTTATAGTGTCCAGAACGGGCGTAAATTGTGCTTTTAAAACGGGTGTAACTGGTTACAATAGAAAGAAAATCAGAAACTTTACAAATTCATAACTTTAGTTCTGGGTGTCCGTTTGAGGTGCCGTTCAAAGCATTAGGAAGCCGACGCGATGAAATTTGGTTTAAAAATAGTTCCATTGTCTGGAATTAATTTAAATGTTACATGATGGTGTTGGGTGATATGTGGCTTGTATGATTGTGGTGCAGAATAATTATGAATGTGATGTTGCAGCATGCTATGTACTATAATGCTGTTGATGAATGATTGTAGTATTGTTTATGGTGTTTAGTGGCCATTAATGGCGTAGTACATTGATTAAGGTGAATATCATTGTACATGTCGTTGTTGTTGCATGTCTTGTATGAATCATGCATCATGGTGTTTGGACAGTGGTCCATTTTTGGTGAGCCTCAATCCTATGGTGGGGATTGGGTGTGAGTAGCTGGTTCTAGGTGACTATCGATGAAGCATTACCTATGGTGATGGTAATGATTTTTGGTGTGCTCTAATCATATGGTGTGGATCGGAGCGAGTGAGCCTAAGAGTTCACATCTGGTACCACATGCATTGAGTCATGAGTTGAGTCTCTTTGCATTTGCACACATGTTGCATTATGATGTGTGGATTGTATGGAATGAGAATTGCAGATGAGTGATTATGCATATGTTGATGGCGTGCTTATATATTATTGTGCATTTCTTTATATGATTGTGATTTCCCACCCTTCTGTTTGAATGTTGCGTTTACATGGGCATCATGCAGATAATCCGTAGTAGAGACGTGGATGTGAGTGAAAGAAAGTACTCTTCGTCATGATTTTGTTGATTCGGCGTCTTCTCTGATATGTAACACTGGGGGGGGGGGGGTGGAACGTTTATTTATTTTAATTATGTTTGGTGGAGATTTTATGTTAATCTCTAATGTTGAATAAATCATTATGATTACCGTTTGTTATGGTTATGTTTGAATAGTTCAAATAATCAATTGTTGATGCTTTTCCACTGCTAATACATTGATGGAGTTCAGACATGTTTATTATTATTATTTGTAAACTTCATTATGTGTTACATATTCAATTGCATGAGCAGGTTTTAGTTGAAGTAGCATCCTAATTGTTCGATTGTTTTAAACTTACGCGGGGAAAATTAGGGTGTTACGTAGTGGTATCTGTTGCACCCCAAAATTTGCCCTCTTATTTCTAACCATAACTGGCTTGTGTTTCACATTCATGTGCATTTTCCATTAGGGCATAACCTTAAATTTATTCATTTGCATTGAGCTCCTAAAGACGTGGATCAAAACATTTTCCTGTGATTTGAGTTTTCCCTATTCATAGGTGATATATCTAGCTATTACACTCGAGTTGAGACAAAGGCTGAGTTCCCAACATCATGATTATCTTCTTTACCAAGGCTCATCAGATATCAAGGTCATTTTCTTCATGATTTTTCAAGGGGATAGTATACACGAATTGAAGGAAGGTGAGAACAGAGTAGAAGAGAAGAAAGAAGAAGCAACTACAAGCATACTTGAACTACACGCTACCGGAGATGGGAAATCCGTCGGACTAGCTCCGACTAGGTAAGCTTCCCTCATTTTTTTCTTGTTACCGGTTGATTCTTCATGATGTATTGAACAAAAAACCCTTGATTTTTCTTAAGCACCCTATGTTTCACTCTTCTCTTAAATCTTTTCTCACTAGATTATTTTTTTCTAATCTTTTTTTCTTAATTTTTTTAGAATTTTGATTTTGATAAAATTACCATTTATTTTGCTAAACTAGAAATTTGATTGGTATGTAAAATTAATTTTTTAATATTTTGTTCTTACTAGTTAAATCCATTTTTTTTAGAAAATTGTGATTAGAATGTTGATTTAGAGTTTATCTTATAGACTTGTGATTAACTTCTAATTAAAATATGGAGTCTTTTATTTAAATTTTAATTTGGGAGTTTTTAGTAGAGTTACAATTAGGATTGTGATATTATGGTGATTGATTATTCGACGATTTCTCAAGTACCTTGAATTAAAAGTTGTGATTTCCTATGATGAATAATGACTTTGATATTGATGCATGATATTCTTGTATGATTTGGGCAGTCCCTTAGGATATTCCATTCAGTTATTAGATCCCATCTTGATCAGTTAATATTGAATTAGACATTAGAATTAATCCTTTGCATGATAACATTAGGTAGACCTTCCTTTCTCATCCTCAACTATAGGACCATTTGGCATGATAACATCTAGGTGAGCTTCACTTAGATTTTTCTTAGCCCGTTTGAGTCTCTTTCTTTCTCTCAAGTCAAATAAAAACACGCAATAAATACGATGAGTATTGTGCGTCACGAGCCATAAGTACATGGGAAATGATGAGTGGGAATATCTCCTTACTAATTTTAGAGTGCTTAGTATACGTCCCGTTTGGGGGCGATCTTGCAAAGCATTCGCTCTTATGTTATAGACTTTAGTGCAATACGAATCTCAAACAAATTCTATCCATTTCTTTAAAATCCTTGAACAAATGAAAATCATTTTGTCCTTCAGGATTTTTCTTCAAACCTTTTCAAAAAGGGCATGTTACTTTCATTCTATCGCAAACAGGCCTCAACCCTAACTGCTGGAATGCGTACTTAGTGTTGCACCCCAAAATTTGCCCTCCTTACTTTAGTACTAACTGGCTTATGTTTCATTTCATTTTTGCATTATCATGTGTGCATATCATTGGTTCTTAGCATGGGGTCAAGGTGCCTGAGGCAAGTTAAAGAGGAGAAGATGTTCTTCAAAGGGTCAAGCAAGAGAGTTCAAGTGGATCACTTTCTCCTAGCCAGAGCAGCAACTAGGGTTTTGAGATTCTTGGGTTTATTGCTCCAATGGGCAAGCTCCTTGGGTTTTTATCATCACCAAATGGCATATCTTATCTTTGTTGGATAGGATACACATCATACTCAGAGGAATTTGAATTTGGAGACTGTACTATTTCCTCCTAGACTGAGGGTACCAAGATTAGGGTTTGCTATAAAGTCAGTTTATTTCTGATTTTTTGGGCAAGACTTGATTCCATGGTATTCCTTGGGTCCCTGAGTATCTAGGAATGGAAGATTGTCCATCAGTTTGGTTCAGGAGGAGTTCAATTGGCCAATGGATTGGGAATCAGGTGAATTGGGCAAAAGTCAACAGTGAGAGGGGAAGTCAACTGTGGAATTTTGAGGTTCTCTCCAAGGTTTTCAAGGTCTCACATCCTCATATGGTCTTCAAGGGTCAAGATTCACACCATTTATCAAGAATCAAGGGTTGGCACAAAAGTTACTAAATATGGAAATGACCTATAATTTGAAAGTTTCCTTTTTGGGCAAGTCCTTACACTACATTCAACTTGACTTTTCACCATCAAGAAAGCTTCAAATGAATTTTCCTCAAACATGAAAGTTGAAGATCTTTTTCTCCTCTTTACAACAAGTACTAGTGGGTCTCCATATCATTTGTGAAACTCAAGTTATGACCAAAAGAAGGCAAAGTGGTTTTTAGGGTTCCATTTTCACAACTTTTGCATTTTGGGACATATGGACCTATAATTAATTCCATTGCTTCAAGACATATTCCAACATCAAAGAACACTCCCTAAGGAGCATTGTTGGCCTTTAAATCAAGAAGTTTCTTGGTTTATTCATCACTTATTCTCCATTATGCAAAATTGCCAAATTATTTAAAATTCATGAATCAAAATGTTTCAAGGCCCAATTTCAATTTAGGTGTGATTAGCAATTGTTAAATAAGTGATCCATCATCAAGGGTTTCGATATCCATGCATGGAGGAGGGTGCATTTAACATTATGCCAATTTGTCAAAAGGCCCAAAAACTCATTAACCAAGGAGTGATTTAGACCTAAAGGATCAGATGTGAAATAACCCTAAGTATTTAAGATTGCTCATGCACTATTGAGAGGGATAACACGTGCTTTTGGAGAAGAGAAAAGTTTGAACCCTAAGACTTGAATCTTTCATATCTCTCAATCCACAAGGACTTTTCAAGAAATTCTTCCACAATCTTCTTTCTTGGGATCCCTAGAGCACGAATCAATCCTCATTCGCAGCTAAAAGCAAGGATATAGGAGGCGTGATCTCAGGTTGGTGGGTTTTTTCATGATCATAGAACTCTAGTTTTGAATATGCATATTGATGTGTGATGTCCACTGATCATCCTGATATATTTATTTGTGAAATTGGACGTGTGGTTTGATAGTATCGTGTGTTTAAAGTTTTTGAACTCAAGCTTGTTCTCTTCGTTTTTTATTATGCATTGATCATTTGCAAATTTTGATTGCATATTTGGGATCCTCGTGGAAATCTGGTCAAGATAGTGTATTCGCGTGTGTGTTTTGGTGTTTTTTTGTTGCAGGCGAACGGAGAAGGTGGTCGGAACCCTAGCTCCGGCGACTGGCAAGGGTTCCGGCGAGGTGGAGTGGCTGGAGGTAGGAGATGAAGTCTCCACCGTTGATTCCTCTCATCGCACGGTCCTCATTGTGCCACGTTTTTTTATTTTTGAGTTTTTATGCTGATGATTGCATGTTTATTACCCCACAATTGTTATCGTGTGCACCCAATCATGTTCTTTCATTTTATTTACTTTTTATTTGTGTTGACTAATGTGGCACGTTGGATGAATCGTGTGATGGAGATCTTGCCAACAAATTAAATGGACCATGTGCCTCTCACGTGGTGTGTGCATGGTATGCTGAGTGATCATGAGTGTGCGTGTGTTGTTGCTTATGGTGTGCACGTGAATCCTGGCCATTGATTGTGTTTACTTTATGACTGCGTTGACTGTGTGTGATGCGTAGGATGGATCTATTGGCTGATATGAATTCTGAGGTTTGACTAACTCAATGTGAACTCCTTTGACTTGCGCTTTGGACTATTTGGCATTGGGCTTTTCTATTCGCACCCCCACCCTTTAGCCCATTAACATTTCCAACATATTTGGATTACTAAACGCACCCCATGTTTATTTCTCTTATTTTATTTTTATTTAATTTGCATTAATCCATTTTTAATTTTTAAAAATAGTTAATTGCATTAAAAAATTCCAAGAAAATTCATGCATCATTTTTATAATTTTATAAAATTTTCACAAATTATATTTTATTATTTTATTTTATTTTTAGCATCTGAAATAAATATTTGTTTATTTTCTTTTTGAATTATTCATATCATGCATACCTAAATTTGTTTATTTTATTTCCCTGCATCCATAAAACATTTTGAACTCATTCCTTTTGCATTATTTCACCAACACACTGAAATGAATTAAAATATTTTTATCTCATTTTTAAAATCATCTCATATTGCATTTCAGTCCTTTTCTTTAGCACATTGAACCATGTTTCTCATCTGACTTTGCATAATTGTTTGAGTGACTTATATCTTGAATTTTTGCAGGAGTTTTTGATAGGTTGTTTGTCTCTGGCTGAGCAATGTTGATAATTAATTTGGCAATTTTAGAAGTTGTTTCTCTAATTATGTGATTGCTCTATGTTTGAGGTCTTCTTGTATGCATATTTCTGATAATGTCTGGTTACCTTGTTTGAAAAGGCACTTGTGCCATCATTTGGGTGTGTTCCTTTGACTTCCCAATTCATGTTTAGGTCATCCACATTCTGTCTTGGTTGGTTTCATTTGGTTTATAATCATTTCTCTTTGGTTTGTGATTTGTTTGAGTTTCTTTTCTCTTATTATCATTTATGTTTGTTTCGTACTAACCTTTTATGCAGGACCGGGGTAAGTTATTTGAGGGCGTGGATAGTTATCCATGTCCACTCTCACTCTTTCTGTCTCATCTTTTCTCTTCTTTAGGCTTAGGTTGTCGTCAAACCTCACTAACCGTAGGTCACCCATGCATGATAACATTAGGACTCTTAGTTTCCCTTTAGAGTTTCCTTTGTGTCTTCTCTCTTCTCATCTCGAAACTTCTTGAAAACTCTTAACAAGGATAAAGTGTATTGCACACGAGCCTTAAGTGTGGGGAATGAGAAATGAGGGGCTTCCTCTCATCTTTCTAGAGTGCTTAGCGAGCGTCCTGTCTTGGGACGATGCGTTAAGTATTCGCCCCTCTGCCCTAGACTTTGGTGCAATGCAAGTTATGAACTAACTCAAGCCACTTCTGTCTTAAAAAATACAAACAAACTTCAAACCTTTTTGTCCTTCGGGATTGTCAAACTAAAGGCTATTTTCAAAAAGGGCACGTTACTTTCCGCCTGAGATGCAAACAGGCATCGACCCTAACTGCCGGACGCAAACTTAACGTCGCTCATAAAAAACACAAAAAGAACTTGGTCCGAACTACGTTGACTCTGAATTCCCCATTGCACAAAGGGGGTACGTAGGCCTAGGACGTCGACGTCCTACCGAGTCTGTCTTAGTTTTTCCCTCCCCCATCTTAGTACAACCATTGATGATAGGATAACTCACCTTTAGAATAGACAACAAGCGTGGATCCCATCGAGTACGATGGACGCGTGGGGTGCTAGCACCTTCCCCTCGCGTAACCGACTCCCGAACCCAGGTAATGGTTGTGATGACCATTTCTTTCCCTCTTCCTCAGGTTTATGCGGTGTTCCCTTTCCCTCTCTTGGAATAAATTTACACATCTGGCGACTCTGTTTTTTCGCGCCACTCTCGCGTTTGTACCTGGATGAAATCCTGGGAGCGACACTTAGCATCGCTCATAAAAGACACTTAGCACCCACCTTAGCAATCCGTAGGCCAAACTACGAATGCTCTAACTTCTTCATTCTCGCCCGAATGAAGATACGTAGGCATAAAACGACAAATTCTTGGCGAGAACCCTTCCCTCCTTTCACCCGTAGTCCTCCAAATTACGCTGACTATGACTTTCCCATTGCACAAGGGAATACGTAGGCCTAGGACGACGAAGTCCTATCTAGTCTCCTTTTTGTTTTTCCCTTTTCCCTTTTCGTTTCTGTTTAGCAAGTAGGCTTTAGATAAACACACCCTTTGATTAGAATAACACGAGTGGATCTTGTTGAGTACAATGGACACGAGGGGGTGCTAATACCTTCCTCTCGCGTAATCGACTCCTGAACCCAGGATTTGGTTGCGAGACCATGTCTTCTCCCTTTTGAGGTTTCTTCGATTGTTTCCTTTCCCCCTTTGAGATAAATAACATTCAGTGGCGACTCTATTTTTCTGCCGGTTATTTTTCGCAATTGCGACAGCTGGGGACTCTGTTGGGGATTCCCTGGTTCCCTATGTGAGTCCATTCTAGCGCCTGTTTGTTTTTTTTCATTGGGTGTTTATCTTTGTGCTTTTATTGGCTTTATCTGTTGTATATTATTGCATTTACTTGAATTTTATTGCATCTGTTTATCTCTGTCATATTGTTTTGGCTGGCTGTTGCGCTGTTGGGTGGGATGGTTCTATGAGAGATAAGCCCACTACCCAGGCTTGAGTACATGCATAGGATTAGAGTGGATATTCGTGTGGCTTGCGTCGTGTCTGGCTAAGTTTAGTTCACACGAGACCCACATTCATACGAGGCTTTCCTGGGAGATATTCTATCTTGCGTGTCCGATGCAGATAATAGGGTATTCCCATAGAGAGCTTATAACTCTGGAGACCGTTCATGGGAAATCAGTGGAGGCCTCCTTGAGGGATAATGATGCCAAACCAAAAATGGTGTACGTATCATCATTTCTCGACCTAAGAGCCCATGAGGCTGAGGACTTGCTAGGATGCCTTTATCCAAGACTAGAACCCACTTGTGAGGGGGGATGAGTTTTTGCAGGAAACTCTGACTTTCTTCCTACCCAATTTTCTGGTTTTCTTGTCAAGGCAAAACTTTGAACCTGTCATGTTCAACATGTTATGCTCAACCTGTTCCGTTATCAGCACATCAGTTATCCAAAATTTATGGAAGCTTTGATCCCATGTCTTTTGCATTCATAACATTGCATAACATAAGCATCTATGCATTATTTTTCATATCATTCTTCAACCAGCCTGAACACTCATTCTTCCTTTGTCCATGACCAGCCAGTTGATTCCCTGGTACTCATTTTGAACAAATGGTGACTGTTTAAGGACGAAAAAGTGTTGGAAGAAAGATCAAGCAGTGTCAAGAAGTAAGGTCAGGTTGGAAGCTTTTGGTAGTTATGTCAAGGAATAAACTTCAGAATATTGATCCTCCACCAGGTTTTACTGTGACGGCTAACCCACTGTACGATTTTCTGCCTGATGAAGATCCTCCATAAGTGAACAACCTTACTCAAGCTCAGTCTGTGCAGATCTCTGTTAAGAATTAGGATATACATGAATAGTTTGTTGTCCGAAGTGGACATTCCTCTTCTCTTAATACTTCAGACATGTGCCTGGTTTTACTCGGGCTATCATGGTTTTGTATTCTCTGTGTCGAATTCCCAAAGGGAGGTCCTGATGATGAAAACCAAGGACCCGAGGGCTCTTGAGTTTACTGAAAGATATCGTGTGTTGGATGAGAAATTCAAAGCCATGGAAGGTCATGATACTTTTGGTCTTGATACTTCAGACATGTGCCTGGTACCTAGTCTAGTGTTACCTCCAAGTTTCAAAGCACCGAGGTTTGAGAAGTATAAGGGGGATAGTTGCCCATAACAATATTTGTTGATGTTTTGCAGAAGAATAACCTCATATGTTCACAACGATGAGCTAATGATCCACCATTTTCAAGATAGTCTGAGTGGGACGTTATTGAGTTGGTACATGCAGTTAGAGAGTGGTCGTATCCGATCATGGTTGGACTTAGCTAATGCTTTTTTGAAGCAGTACGAATACAATCTTGACATGGCTCTTATCCACATGAAGTTGCAAGGCTTGTCTCAAGAGAACAACGAATCCTTCAGAGGGTATGCTCTGAGATGGAGAGAGTTAGCTGCTCGCATTCAACCACTGCTCCTAGATAGAGAATTGGGTGACCTGTTCATGGATACTTTGCAAGGCCCATACCTAGATAAAATGATTAGCAGTGGGACATCAAACTTCTCTGACCTGGTAATAGCTAGAGAACGCATCGAGAACGGCCTAAAGAGTGGAAAAATCCAAGACACCTCAATCAGCCATGCTATTGAGGTTGAATCCCTCGGCAATGCCCAAGAGGAAGAGGAAGATGAAACCAACGCAGTCACGACAAATATCAAGTATTCTCAAGATGCACCGGAAAAACCTCATGGTCCCTCATCTTATCAGCAGTCATCATTTCTAGCGACGTGCTATCCTTATGGGCCACCAACCATGCCTAGAGCCTCATCCCAAAGACCTTGGATTGCTCCTCATGCAAATCAACGAGCCCATGGACGAGTGTCATACCCCAAATTTTGACCACTAAGATTCCCCATCATTGTGAAAATCAGCATCACAATATGGATGAACTTTCATACCTCATTAATCTCCTCACAGATGGGTGAGCATCCACTACAGCTAAGAATTAGGGTTTCAAGCCCCCTCAGAGCCTTAGACAAAGGATCAGTCAAGAAATGACATGATCTTCAACTTGTCTAACCTCTCAAACATCCACAATGGATCAAGAGGACTCCCACATCAAGGATCAAGCACAAGGCTGCAACATTCCAAGTGGATTAAGCCTCAAGATCGCCAGTGTCACCAAATTAGGGTTTTGGTCGACCAGGGCCTCCAGATGGAAATTTTCCCCTGGCATGAGCCAATGCTTCAAAGCATAACCCAAAATACTCTAAGGGACCTCATAAACCCAATCATCAAGTCAATTTAGCCTCAGGGGATGCATTTCACCAAAAATCAGGAATTAGGGTTTCTTGACCTAATTCACCCCTAAGTTGACTTTTGGGACAAAACATGAGCCAAGACCTCAAGACATGATTTGAGGGTCCCTAATACACTAAAATGATGTTAATGTGTGATTGGAATCATCATTCATCAAGGAAAATCAAGAAAAGTCGGATAACTTGCAAAGGGGTAACCATAAAAAACTTAGAAATATTCTAAGTTATGGAACAAAGTGGCTAGGGTAACAACTTCGAAGGATCATAACTTGAGATCCAAGCAACCATTTGGGTTGATCCAAAGATGGATTTGTAGCTCTCATAAGCATAATTCAAAAGTGTCAACTACACCTCACTCCAATTCATCTTGGATTTTGAGTTATGGTTGGACCAAAATGGCTGAAAACATGAAATGTCACTTTTTCCAACACTTAGTGAAATTTTCACTAAGTCAGAATCTGTTTCACTTTTTTCAAAATGTAGGGGAATTTTTCACTTGGATCCAAAAAGTGTCAAGACAAACTTTGATCACACATGTGTTGTATCATATGAGGGCTTTCCAAAATGGGCAAAAACCCCATCAAATCTCATCTGAGCTAAGAGTTATGACAATGGCAATATGCCTTGCTGCAATTGTCATAACAAGGCAGATTTGTGCATTTTGCTCGATTTGAGCAATTTGTGCAGATGACAAATAAGTTTATCCATCTGAACACCTCAGGGAGATACCAAGGAGGGACAAACACTGATCCATAAGCCTCCTAAGTCTTTGGAACTAAAAATAGCATGCCAAACCTAAAAAACCCCAAAGAGGGGACAAGACTCCAATTTTGTTTTGGAGCATTCAATGGATGCACCAAGGTGGCATAAACTGAGCCATTTCCAACCGAATGAGTCAAGGATGATCTCTGAACTAGGGAGCCAAAGGCCTGTGCTCTAACCTCTAGTCAATGGCTAGAGGAGACTTGAGATTCCAAAATGCTCCAATTGGAAAAAGGTCTGCAGCAGCCTCCATTCACTATTGCTTTCAAAACAAACTTGCTCTACTATAAATAGAGCTGTTTGAGTACACCAAAGCACTACAACACTTGCTTTCCTCAAAATCTCTTTCTCTAGGCAAAAATGCCTTCTTTAGCAAGGTAACTCTGAGTTTTTGAGTTAGAGAGCAATTCCATCACAGCTCATGATCCAAACACATCCAATATGTCATATCTAAGTTGTCCAAACTCTCACAAGTGACCTGAAACACCAAAACCTCAAAGTTCCTCCTCAAAACCTCAAAATAGGACTTTTTTTGCACTTTTCAAGCCATGTCTTGATTCAGTCACTTTCAAAACCAGATAAAGCCTCAAACGCACTTCAAATATCATCCTTGAACTGTCCCAAATGGTTCCCCACATCTGGAACACCATTTGAGAGAGTTGATATTTTGGTCACTTTTGTCCCTTTTGCAAGAAAATGCCAGTTACCATTCCTGAGGTTTTCAGCTGTTTCCAATCATCCTAAAAGCCTCCAAGGGATCATTTGAGGGTGTCCAAAGCATCAAATTATTTCTGGAACAAAGCACTTGAAAGATTGCCCAAAAAGCTCCTAAAGAGGTAAGCATCACAACTTGAACTCTTTGAAATATGCATTGCTTTGAAGTCCACTGATCATACACATCTCATACATGTTATATATGTTGTGTTTGGACCAAATCATCATGTGATTCATGCCTGTACCATGAGGTAGCACAGAAAATGCAAATGAAGGCCTATTTCAAAATCACTATCGGGTTTTAAAATGGGGACCTCATCTGAAAAAACCACCACCACCACTGGATTCCTTGTGAAATTCTAGGCGGGATAGACCTAAATTTTGTCCCAATCCATGGAGAAATGAGAAAGTTACAAGCTTCACGTTTTTGGCCAAAACCTTGCCTTGGCCAGGCCAAAAACAAGGCAAGCCTTGTATATTTGTGGGTGGGCTTTGATACACGGATGTATCACCACCCCAGTGGTAGGAGGCGCGCACTGCACACAAGAGGTATGGGGTACGAATCCCCCTCGCCCTAGACCCCTTTTTAATGTTTTTTCCATTTTTTATTATTTTTCTTATTATTTTTAATGATTTGAAAAATTAATAACTCCCTCAATTTTAATAATTTTTTATTGGCTCTTTTTGCAAAAAATCACAAAAATGTTGAAATATTTTATTCCACAAAAAAAAATTATATTATTATTTAATATAGTTGGTATTTTTATGAATAAATTCATTTTTAATTGTTTTTAAACATTTTAAAAGTGAATATTCATCTTGAAAAATCAAAACCAAATGAGTTTTAATTCATCTTATGATTAAAACCTCATTTTTCAAACCTTAACCAAAAATCACAAGTTATTTATTTATTCTTATTTGGTGTTTTATCATTTTTTATTGATTTTCTTTAAGAATTCACTTTTAAAAATGATGAAATTAGGGTTTTGATCGATTCCATCCTCATCAATCATTTTCAAACACGCATGGGCCTCTTGGTAGAGTGTAAATCCCATATCTTGGTAAATAAACAATTTTGGGCCTCAGTGTATTGTATAAGTCCCGATGCTGTCAGAAATTTCGACGCGATCGTCATTTTCAGACTATTGTCAACTGGGCTTCTCCTTGAGCTATAAGGCCTATTTTTATTCATTTTAAAACTTTTGGGCCTCTATCAGAGTGTAAGACCCATCCCCTTTGTAAATACACCACTTTTTGGGCCTCCGTTATTGTATAAGCCCCATTGTATTTTCAAAAACAACGGCGTGATCGTCGCCTTTTTAACAAAATCAATTGGGTCTCTCCTCGAGCTATAAGTCCCATTCCTTTTCAAAAACGAAAACATTTTTGGGTCTCTAATAGATTGTAAGACCCAACCCCCTTTTTGAAACCAAAATGATTTGGGCCTCAGATGTTGTATAAGACCCACTGTGTTTTCAAAAACTTCGACGCGATCGCCGTTTTCAAACAAATAACCCTGGGCTTTTCCTTGAGCTATAAGTCCCATCTCTTGTGCAAAAATAAATCTTTGGGCCTCTAATAGAGTGTAAGACCCATCCCATTGTACATACAAACTTTTTGGGCCTCACATATTGTATAAGTCCCTCTGTACAGTTTTCAAAACAACGGTGCGATCATCGTTAAAACTTAGGCCTCTCCTTGAGCTGTAAGCCCCGACAATCTTTTCAAAGCACTTTCTCCTTTGATTTTGAATGCAAATATATGTTGTTATCAAAACTTTCTTTAAATTCTTTGTTGAACAACTAACAAAACATCATGGAAGCTCTACTACAGGTAAGTGTTTATCCGCTTTCATTTACCGCTTTCATATGTATATAACTGTATTGTGGGGTTGTTTCACTGTAAGTCTTCTTTCACATCCTTTTATATACTTGTCACATATCCACTGTGTAATACTAGTATAGTTATTTAGAGTTTTCCCCGACAACTACGTCTAACACTAGGTAAAGCCTTGTTGGTCACTCTTAAATACAAACTAAACTAGATCCCCATAGGATTTCCAGATACAGTCTTCCCTTCTCTTGGGGTTAAACAATATGGAACAAAGTGAAAGGCAGTATTCTCGGTGAACCTTTTCTCAGACTGTCACTCTTAGAAATTGTCAAAGAAACTCTAACTCCCCAGAGATGATCTTTTCTCCGTGAATGGCATCTCTTGTGTTTCTTCCAAATTCTGGAACTTTCCTAGAATGATCTCTTCTCTGTGAATTGCATTTCTTGAACTTCTCTTGGTTTGGGGACCCACAGGTTTCCTAAAAGCATCCCTGCCTCCTCTTGGACATTGTACAAGGACCCTTCGGCTTCTTAGAAGTTCTCATGCCTTCTCTTGGGCTTAATATAAGGACCCTGACGAACTCTTAAAGGTATAAGACATAACTTAATCATCTCTTGCTAGAGCAGTCTTTCCCGTGTCGAAAACTCCGGCCATTTTAAGGTTTATACTCATCCATTAATGCCCGTGCCTCCTCTTGGGCATTGGACAAAAGATAAAACTCTAGACTTGGACAGTCTAAACCTCTTGAGTCTCAAAGACATTCTCAAGTTTCCTTTCAAACATAGGAAGAAACACCAATCACTCTGGATCAATCTCCCACAGAAACCCGGTCTCTCTCATGAGAGTTCCCCACACTTGGACCCACTTCAGGATCTTAATAATCCTCAATAGTAAGTCAGCCTCCTCTTGGGCTTTTTACAAATGATTCTCCCTAGTGGAGCTAACCTTTTCAGACTCTCTTGTTGAGTCAATCTCTTTATAGCCTCAATCTCGGGCTTTGTACGAGATAGGAAAAACACTCTTTTGTTGAGTATAAAAGACTCTCTTGTTGAGTCAATCTCTTTTTAGCCTCAATCTCGGGCTTTGTACGAGATAGAAAAACACTCTCTTGTTGTGTATAAAAGACTCTCTTGTTAAGTCAATCTCTTTTTAGCCTCTATCTCGAGCTTTGTACGAGATAGAAAAAACACTCTCTTGTTGAGTGTAAAAGACTCTCTTGTTGAGTCAATCTCCTTTTAGCCTCAATCTCGGGCTTCGTATGAGACAACAAATCACTCTCTTGTTGAGTATAAAAGACTCTCTTGTTGATTCAATCAACCTTCGGACTCTCTTGTTGAGTCAATCACCTGTTCAAGACTCTCTTGTTGAGTCAACCTTTTTTAGCCTCCGTCTTGGGCTTTATACAGGATAGATAAAAGTACTGTCTTGTTGAGTCAAACCGTGTCAGCCTCCATCTTGGGCTTTATACAAGATACATTCTCCCCAACGGAGTCAAAATCCCTTTTAGCCTCAATCTTGGGCTTTATACAAGACAGAAAGAACATTTCCCCTGAAAAAGTCAAACTTCCCGCCTCCTCTTAGGCTTGGTATAAATATACTCCGATTGAGTCAATCAACCTTTTAGCATCAGATTTGTGCCTTGCTCACATCATACAAACATCAACAATTCCTCTTTAGAGATGACAAATTCTCTCTCAGTCAAACCTTTAGCTTCATATCTTGGGCTTTGAACAAGATACAAACCACCTTTTAGCTTCATGTCTTGGGCTTTGAACAAGACACCAAAACAATCCCTTTCCTCCGATAGAATAGGAGGAACTACGATCGCTCTGATTTCCCTGTTTCGTTAAACGGGAATACGTAGGCATAAGATTGCAAAATCTTAGCGAGCATACTAATCAAAAACCCAAAATTCCATACCTTCATACAAAGCATCAGACCTAACACCTTAGCAGAAACCTAGCAAATAGTCTAGACACTGTTCTTAAGCAAATAACCTCAGAGAGACCCACTATTTTGATAGCATCTGTAAACCAACAATTTTGACTGTTTAATCTCAGTATGCAAGCAGGGTTAATTGGTGACATCTATTTCCCTTCCTTAATCAGCTTCACAGGATAAAAAATGAATTGAACTATAGTACCAAAGCGATAGTGATTCGAAACCACAAAAATCGCGCTATAGAAAAATGGCGACCACAGTGGGAGGCATTCTTTTTTGCATCCTCGAGGGAGAAAACCCTTAAGTTCACAAAAGTGTCACAGAAATGGCGACTCTGCTGGGGAGTCATTGTCTGTATAGGATCATAGGACTAGAGGTCTAGGATGTTAGGACAAATATATATATATATACTTCTTTTCCTAATTGATATATGTGTTTACTTTTCTGCTAATACGAATGCATGTGGTTCCGCATCTGGAAGGATTGAGTATACACCTAAGATAAGTGATGGCATTATACAGCTAATATTACAGGGAGTGAATCCCAGATAAGAGGTCCCGGTCGACCATCATATCAGTGGAGATGCCCTTTGCAGATTCAATGCCTATACGATTTCGGTTGTAGAAAGCAGATTGATCCATTGGGTTATCCGAAAAGATGAGGATTTTAGTATACTGAAACCATTTTGTAGTGCGGAAGCTATCAGAAGTAGTTGTCACGCGATACTACCCTCATTTGAGATTACTCTAAGATACTACAGCTCGTTGGTGATCCGCTTGTTGTCGTTATCCCAAGAGCGGTCAGTGATTTTGAGGACAGGTACAAAAAATACCAGTATAAACCTTTGGGGGATGGGAAGAGCCTTGACTTCATGACACCGGCCCTTTGACCCCATGTTTTTTCTATGTTTTTGTGTGCTACATTCATACATTCATTTAAAAAACATTAAAACAAATAAAAATCTTCTCTTCTAGTCTCTCTTTTTCAAATTAAACTAAGACAATGATTGCAAATGTCAGATAAAGAGATTGCTAATGGATTTCAGTAGAAGGAAGACTCACAAGTACACCTTCAAGGTTCTAAAACTAGAGGATTTAAGAGGTCTGGCGAGGATGATCACCAACCCTGAGGCTTTCAGAGCTAAGTATGGAGGGTTGCTGTCTCTGTTAAGGGTCCATGTAATTGAAGGAATCCTGTCCACACTAATCCAGTTCTACGATCCGGTCTATCACTGTTTCACATTCCCGAATTATCAACTAGCACCAACACTAGAGGAGTACTCTCACCTGACTAATTTGCATATTACTAACCAAGCTCCCTTTTCTGGACTAGAAGAAATTCCAAAGGATCAAACCATTGCAAGGGCAATTTATTTGGACGAGTCAGAAGTCAGGACTCACATGATCATTAAGGGTGGTATCCAAGGTTTGCCAACCCAGTTTTTGATAAAGAAAGCTCTGTACTTTGCTAGTATAGGGAACGTGGCCGCTTTCGAAAGCATCTTTGTTTTGCTTACCTACGGGTTACTTCAGTTTCCCAACATTGATAAATTCGTTGATATAAATGCCATTAAGGTTTTTCTGATTGGAAACCCTGTACCGACCTTGCTCGCAGATGCTTATCATTCTGTACACCTAAGGAATTTGTACAGTAGAGGAATGATCACATGCTGTGTACCCCTGCTGTACAAATGGTTCATTTCCCATTTGCCGAAGTCTGCTGCATTTTGGGATCAAAAAAGTACTTTAAGTTGGTCGCAGAGAATCATGTCTCTTACCAAATCTGACATCGATTGGTACAATCGAATCTATGACGGGATCAGAATCATTGACCGTTGTGGAAATTTCCCAAATGTACCCCTCATAGGAATTAAAGGAGGAATCAATTATCATCCAGTTTTGGTTCGTCGTCAGTTTGGATACCCGATGAGGCATGTCCCGCGTAATGCTCATATGGGAGGTCTTTTCTTCAAGGAAGGAGGAAACGACAGGGCACTAAAGATAGAAATAGTGCATGCCTGGAAACACGTTCACAGGAAAGGAAGAGAGTCTCTAGGAAAACCAGACTGTGTCTCGGTGGAACCTTATCTCCACTGGGTACAAACTAGATCTCTCAAGCTGAGGATGCCTTACCCTTGTCAGGAAGTTCTTCCATTAAGGGACCCTGTCCTTTATTTTATGTCTGATACAGAAAAACTTCAGGTTACTCTCAACAAAGTTCAATAGGAGAAGAGGTCTTGGAAGAACAAGTACTGTATTCTCAATGTGGAGTGTAAGAAAATACAGCAACTGTTAAAAGAAAAAGATGCTCTAATTGAGATTTTAGAGCAACATGCTGTAGAAAATCAGGATGACCATAGGAATTTGCTCGTTCCTTTCACTTGGCAAAGGAATGATAACCCGACAACGGCTCAAGAGCCCCGGTCAAAGAAAAGGAAAGTACTAGAACCAGCACCTGAGCTCTCCTCGGAGAGGACTCGGGACCCATAAGTTTAGATTTCCTTTTACAACACTATCTAAATTACTGTATTTCCATTCCGCAATCTTTGAATTCAATAAAATGGGGTTTCCCCACTGTTTGATATTTGCAATCCAATTGTCGAAGTTTATTTTGATTAAACAAAAATTAATTAAAATATAATTATTGCATTCATCATTCTCATGTAACACATTCTTCTTACCTACGAATCTCACGTTTGCGTCTCAATTCTAGAGTCAAACTGTCTCAGTCGTACAATACTCGGGCCAATCGACAGAAAAAGATGGATGATCTCGAGGAATAGAAGAGAGAGTTGAGGGAAGAGATCGACAGTCTGAAAGAGGATCTGAGAAAGCTTCATAACGACATGCAAGCTCTAGCAGAAGCTCAGATGCAACAACAAAGGACTGTGATCTCAGAGATCACATCGACGCTCATAGTGGAAAAGTATGATCCTAGGTATAAAATGCCGAAAGATCATCCATGGGGCATGCCTATTAACTATATCCCGAAAGGATATGTTCCGCCGATCGCTGAAGATCAGGGAACTGCAGCAGGAGCCACTGGGCCTGAAGGTTACAAACTTCGGGAAAGCGAAGATGCCAGGGGCATGACAGTACCTCCTGAAGGTTACAAACTTCGGGAGAGGGAATGACCTAGAGTCACTGCCATAATGACTATACCACCACCCGTGGTACACACTGTCTCGGAAGGACAGATTCCACAGATACCTTCTGGTGGAAATGAAAGTATGTTCGAAAGAATGAATGAGTTCCAGGAACACTTCCTGGAACTGCAGAAAAAGCTGCAAGCCCTTCGCGGTCAGAATCTATTTGGAAAGGACGCCGCAGACCTTTGTTTGGTCCCCAATGTGAAACTTTCGCACAAATTCAAAGTGCTCGAATTTGAAAAGTACAAGGGTAACTCTTGCCCTCAAAGCCATTTGGTGATGTACGTCCGGTGAATCTCAACTCGGACAAAGAACCAAGAGCTACTGATTCACCACTTTCAGGATAGTTTAACAGGTGTCGCGCTCAAATGGTACATGGGTTTAAACCGTACTAAGATTGGAACTTTCAGAGATCTTGGCGCTGCCTTCGTTCAGCAATATAAGTATAACGTGGACATGGCACCGGACAGAGATCAACTCAGAGCCATGTCACAGAAGGACAAGGAAACCTTTAAGGAATACGCTCAGAGATGGCGTGAAATTGCCGCCCAGATTTGTCGACCTCTTGAGGAAAAATAGATGACAAAGATCTTCTTAAAGACCTTGAGCTCATTTTACTACGACCGAATGGTCGCCAGTTCGCCCAGTGACTTTACTGAAATGGTGGGCATGGGAGTTCGTCTCGAGGAAGCAGTCCGAGAAGGACATTTAGTTAAAGATGCTGGATCGTCAAGTAGTACAAAACTATACGGTAGTGCTCTCCCTAAGAAAAAAGAGCAAGATATTGGCAATATCTCTCTCAGAAAGCAAAGGCGACGGTACCAACCAGTAGCAGCTGTAACTCCTGCTATCAACTCTGCGCCTATTCCTACGTATCAACCTCAGGTTGCTCAAAGTCAACCTAATCAACAACAATTTCAGCAAAGGACACAACAGCCTCTTCAGCAGGCTCGTCCTCTATATAACAACAACCGTACAACGCGACCACCAGGGTTCGACTCGATACCAATGTTGTACGCGAAACTATTTCCATTACTACTGGTCAAGGGGAATGTCCAAACCAGGGCTCCTCTTACAATTCCGGAAAATCCGCCTTTTTGGTTCAAAGCGGATCAAACTTGCCCTTACCATCAAGGAGGACCAGGGCATAACATAGAAAACTATCTCAGTTTCAAATCTGACGTACAAAAGCTTGTTATGAGTGGGGTCCTATCTTTCAAAGATACGAATCCGAATGTTCTCACGAACCCGTTGCCTCAACACGAGAAAGCTGCAGTAAATTTGATAGAAGGAGAGTCTAACAATAGCTATCAAATTCATGATGTACTCTTATTGAGGGCCAACTTGGTCAAGATACATTGTAGACAGAGTGGATACGGCCATGTGCCACCTCATAATTATCATCGGTGTGATATCTGCTCTAAAAATAATCAAGGATGTTCTGTGGTGCAATCAGCTCTACAATAACAATTGGATCTCGGGTGGATTCAAGAGCATCGAGTTCGTGGAGTTAACATGACTCATGCAGGTTCTAACATCATTCAAAACCACGACATCCGTGCGATGAATGTCAACTTGGTGGCAATGCACTCAAGGCAAAGCCAGTATCATAATATGCCGCGACACGATTACAATTCCTGTCTGACTTGCTCGGTAAACAAACAGGAATGCTCTTTTGTACAAGAGGCTCTCCAGCGTCAGATGGATCTTGGATGGATCCAGAACTACCATGATAAAAATCCTTATCAGATCAACATGATTCAGATCTTTAATATTCGCTTGATGAATACCAGCTTGGTAGAATTACACTATGAGCAAGTCGAACTCGGTTTTCTCACTTCACATGATTATCTGAGTTGTAAAGCATGTTGTGAGAGTAACCAAGGATGCGCTCTCGTTCAAATAACTTTACAACACTTGTTAAACCACTGGTGGCTTCCGATCTATCTAGACGAAGACACATAAGAAATCAGTGTGACAAATCAGAACCCTACTAGGCATCAAATTCAGGATGTTCGATCTATGGAAATAAACCTAGTAAGGTTGCACTACATTCAAAGCGGACGTGGCCAGGTGCCACCACACAACTACGAGCGCTGTACAGTCTTCTCAGAAAATAATCAAGGATGTTACCTCGTGCGAGCAGCTCTTCAAATTCAGTTAGACCGCAAAGAGATTCAACCGTGTCCAAGTTCTGGATCAATCAGTTGGACGCTAGACTATTTCACTGACCAGATTAAGGATGTTGTCGTGATCATGAAAGGACCAAATGTGTTTGTACCATCATCCCTCTACTTGACAAATCAAAAGTTATTAACCAGGAACTGATTGAAGTTACTTACGACAGTCAGAGAAATTAGAAGACTCCTGTAGTTATCTATCTGCCGGGACCAGTACCGTACAAGTCTGATAAAGCTATCCCTTACAAATACGGTGCAACAACAATTGAGAATGGAAAGGAGACTCCATTACCCTCCGTCGTGAATATTGTAGACATCAGTCGAGTGACACGGAGCAGTCGAATCTTCAACCTAGGAGTTGGAGAACCCAACAAAGAAAAGGAACCTCAAACAGAAGTTCCTGATCAACCGGTCGGTCAATCCAGTGATCCCGATCTTTCAAAGAACGATGATGAGATGCTGAAGCTCATCCAAAGGAGTGAATACAACATTGTTGATCAGCTATTACAAACTCCTTCGAAGATCTCTGTGTTATCTCTTTTACTCAGTTCCAAAGCTTACAGGGAAGCTCTACAGAAAGTCTTAGAGCAGGCCTTTGGGGAACAGGATGCGTCTATAAGGCAATTCGACAGTATCATCTCTAACATCACTTCCTACAATAACTTGGGGTTTAGTGATGAGGAATTTCCAGAAGAAGGCAAAAGCCACAACATGGCACTCAATATCACAGTCAACTGTCAGGACGATGCTTTAGCCAGCATACTGGTAGACACCGGATCAGCTCTCAACGTTATGCTGAAGTCCACTCTAATGCGACTAGCATTCAAAGGATCTCCGATGCGAGGCAGTGAGGCCGTCGTCAAAGAATTTGACGGGTCCAGAAAAACAATTATCAGCGAAGTCGACCTTCTCATAACTATCGGTCCTCACACTTTCTTAGTCACTTTCCAGGTCATGGACATCTGAGCAACATACAGCTGTTTGTTGGGAAGACCTTGGATACACCAGGCTGGGGCAGTCACTTCGACACTTCACCAAAAGCTGAAGTTCGTCAAGAATGACCAACTCGTCACGGTCTGTGGAGAACAAGCCTTGATCGTGAGTAACCTATCGTTGTCCACTTGTGTAGAACCTGAGGAGGTTGTTGGAACTCAGTTCCAGGCACTTTCGGTGAGCAATGAGAATCAACTAGAGAAGGGAACATCAATATCCTCGTACAAAGATGCTCTCGAGGTGATCAAAAGTAACAATGCAAAGGGATGGGGACAACTTATCATTCCTGCTGATAACAAAACAGAGAAAGGTCTTGGTGTTTCCGCAACCTGTACCTAGACTGCTACTAATAGTGAAAGTCTTCATCCCATTCAGAACTTCTTCCACAGTGGAGGTTTCCTTCACCCAGTGTCTCAAGAAATACATACCATCAACGAGGGAGATTCCTCTGAAACAGATGAGGAATGGAAGTCCTATCTTAACGAGGACGATTATATGTCTCAGGAAGACGTGCCTATGCCATTTTACTATCCCAAACAGAGTCCGAGATTTATACCAAGGTCAGATGTTAAAATGATATACGGAGATTTTGATCCAGAAGGATGCCGTGCTCCACCAAACTCATTAGAGGAAGACACTCTGATAAAAGACAACTTTGACCACGACTATGGCCCGATGGATGGTCTGCCTATCTGGCAGCCGTACCCAGGAGACTTGGGGCAAGAAAATCAGCCGAACAATGAAAATCAGTTGAGCATCATTGAAAAGAATACTTGCGTCCCCACCATGTCATGGGATCAACACTCAGGTCGTTCAGAAAATATTCAGCACGACGATGAATTTGCAAAGTTTGCAGGACTAGAATTCATTAACTATGCTTTTCCAGAGGTCAACGTCATCGAGAGAGATGACTCCTCTAGTTCCAAAGAAGTGGTGGGATACCTTAGGACAACCGAGTGGCAAATTCTACTTCATGGTCAAGTACACCGCTCCCGAAAGCTCTCGTATCAGGCTCGAGGACATCCGGCAAACTGGATGGGGAGATTTACCTGAGAGCACAAATACTATGCAAAATACAACTGAGGAATCCTCCTACGACAACTTTTCCTGGGAGACAGATTCCAACGATCCTGCTACGCCAAAAATCAGCATTATTTCTGAAGACAAATCAAGGAAGGTACCGGACTTTGTGATTCACCAAGGAGTTTGCCGCCCATGGGTTGCAGTCGATGTTCCGAAGATTGTTCATAAGTCTAAGTAATTGCCGTCTTTATCTTAACCTTTCACCTTGCCCAGGTGAAACAGATGTTTTGATAGGGCTCACTTTCTGTAAATATCCCTCTTCGCTTCGCCCAAAGCGACAGAGTTTTGTTTTATAGGGCTGTAGTTTCAAGAATCAACAAGTTCATAAATAAAATAACGTCATTCTGTAATTCCCGCATTAATTGTTGTTTTCTCTTTTCGCTTTTTTCAGAAAATGGTAATCCTAAAAACAATTCAAATAATAAAAACAAGCAGAAAAAAATACACTACACACACTTTTGCAATCTCTCAATCTCTTCTAAAAACAAATCATAACGTCATGTAGATTGCTTGTTTTAAACCCCGTCGAAACACGCGATCCAATGCCTTCTCCCAACTTTGAATTCTCGATATTTGGGGCTGAAGAAGAAGATGACGAAGACATTCCAGAGGAGATCTCCCGATTACTCAGACAAGAGGAAAGGTTCATTAAACCTCACAAAGAGCCGTTGGAAACGTTCAACTTGGACTCAGAAGAAGAGAGAAAAGAGGTCAAGATTGGGGCACTGCTCAGTCCGACTGTCAAATTGAGTTTGATAAAGCTTCTCAAAGAGTTTCCTGATGTATTCGCTTGGTCCTATCAGGATATGCCAGGGTTGGATACCAGCATCGTGGAACATCATCTACCGTTAAGATCAGAATGTCTGCCAGTAAAACAAAGGTTGAGACGGGCTCATCCAGACATGGCCATCAAAATCAAAGAGGAAGTACAGAAACAGATTGACGCGGGTTTCCTCGCTACATCAGAATATCCTCAATGGTTAGCCAATATAGTACCAGTTCCGAAAAAGGACAGAAAGGTCAGCATGTGTGTGGATTACAGAGATCTAAACAAGGCTAGTCCAAAGGACGACTTTCCCTTACCACACATTGACATGCTGGTAGACAGTACAGCAAAGTTCAAAGTCTTTTCCTTCATGGATGGATTCTCGGGCTATAATCAAATCAAAATGGCGCCGAAAGATAAAACTTCCTTCATCACCCCATGGGGCACCTTTTGTTACAAGGTAATACCGTTCGGTTTGAAGAACACCGGGGCAACCTATCAAAGGGCCATGACTACCCTATTTCATGATATGATACACAAAGAAATCGAAGTATACGTCAATGATATGATTTCCAAGTCTAAAACAGAAGAGGAGCATGTGACCCACCTGTCGAAACTATTCGAACGGCTGAGAAAGTACAAACTCCGCTTGAGTCCCAATAAGTGCACATTTGGTGTCTGTTCAGGGAAACTCTTAGGGTTCATCGTCAGCCAGAAAGGAATTGAAGTTGATCCTGACAAGGTCAAGGCCATTCAAGAATTGCCTTCTCTAAAGACTGAAAAACAAGTCAGGGGATTCCTGGGGCGTTTGAACTACATCTCCAGATTCATATTCCTCATGACTGCGACATGCGCACCGATCTTCAAATTACTCAAAAAGAATCAGGACTGCATTTGGACAGAAGACTGCCAAACCGCCTTCGACAGTATCAAGGAATACCTGTCGAACCCACCGATTCTATCACCTCTAGTGGAAGGAAGACCACTGATCATCTACCTAACAGTCTTGGAAGACTCGATGGGTTATGTACTTGGCCAACAAGACGAAACAAAAAGGAAAGAGTCTGCCATCTACTATTTGAGCAAGAAATTCACTGACTGTGAGTCTCGGTACACTATGCTTGAGAAAACTTGTTGTGATCTGGCTTGGGCAGCCAAACATCTTCGCCAGTATATGATTCGTCACACTACTTGGTTAATCTCAGAGATGGATCCAATCAAGTACGTCTTTGAAAAACCTGCTCTCACGGGAAGGATTGCGCGTTGGCAGATGTTGTTATCAGAATACGGCATCGAGTACCATGCTCAGAAAGCCATAAAAGGAAGTGTGTTAGCCAATCATTTGGCTCATCAACCGATTTACGATCAGGAATCAGTTAGGTTTGAATTCCCAGACGAAGATGTCATGTATCTAAAAGTAAAAGATTGCGATGAACCGCTACCTAGTGAAGGGCCAGAACCAGGGGACTTATCTTTGACGGAGCCGTTAATCATTATGGAAATAGAATTGGGGCAATCATCATAACACCTCAGGGTACCCACATTCCTTTCACTTCCAGACTCACATTCAAGTGTACGAGGCCGAATACTTGCTTGTATCATGGGTCTCGAAGAAGCGATCGACTTAAGGATCAAGAACTTGGATGTATATGGTGACTCAGCCTTGGTTATCAATCAGATCAAAGGAGATTGGAACACATACCAATCAGAATTGATTCCTTACAAATATTATGCAAGAAGGTTATTACCTTTCTTCAACAGAATCGAGTTTCATCATATCCCCCGTGAAGAGAATCACATGGCTGATGCCTTAGCCACTCTCTCTTCCATGATTAGTGTAGGTCAATGGAACGACTTACCTAAGATTGACATAATGCGCCTTGAACGGCCCGCTTACATCTTCACGATTGAAGCAGTCATAGATGACAAACCTTGGTATCACGATATCAAATGCTTCCTTCAGAAACAAGAGTATCCACCTGGGGCATTAAGAAAGGACCGAAAAACCCTCAGAAGGTTGGCAGACAGTTTCTTCCTGAGCGGTGATACACTCTATAAGAGAAATTTTGACATGGTCCTACTCCGATACGTAGTTAGACTAGAAGCAAACATGCTGATGAAAGAAATTCATGAAGGATCCTTTGGCACTCATGCCAACGGGCACACAATGGCGAGAAAAATTCTAAGAGCAGGGTACTATTGGTTGACCATGGAATCTGATTGCTACATGTACATGAGAAGGTGTCACAAGTGTCGGATATACTCAGACAAAATTCATGTACCGCCAACGCATCTCAAAGTACTTTCTTCCCCATGGCCTTTTTCCATATGGGGAATCGACATGATTGGCATGATCGAACCCAAAGCTTCAAACGGACATCGGTTCATCCTGGTAGCCATTGACTACTTCACCAAGTGGGTCGAAGCAGCGTCATACGCCAATGTAACCCGATAAGTGGTGGCCCACTTTATAAAAAACAATCTCATTTTTCGTTATGATGTTCCAAGCCAGATCATTACGAATAATGGATCTAACTTGAACAACAAGATGATGAAAGAGTTGTGTGTTGAGTTCAAGATCGAACACCATAACTCATCTCCCTACCGACCCAAGATGAACGGAGCGGTAGAAGCGGCTAACAAGAACATCAAGAAGATTTTTCAGAAGATGGTTGTAAACTACAAAGACTAGCACGAGATGCTACCCTTTGCTTTCCACGGTTATCGCACATATGTCCGCACTTCAACAGGGGCAACCCCTTTCTCTCTAGTATATGGCATGGAGGCAGTGCTCCCCGTAGAAGTAGAGATCCCATCAATCCGGGTATTGATGGAAGCTAAGTTAACAGAGGCTGAATGGTGTCAAAGTCGACACGATGAACTGAATATGATCGAAGAAAAGGGAATAACGACACTATGCAATGGACAGTTGTATCAACAAAGAATGAAGAAAGCCTTCGACAAAAAGGTTCGACCTCGCATCTTCAGAAAAGGAGACCTTGTGCTCAAGAAGATACAATCATTTCTCACTGATTCTCGGGGAAAATGGACTTCGAATTATGACGGCTCCTATGTGGTCAAGAAAGCCTTCTCAGGCGGCGCCTTGAGACTCGTAACCATGGACGGAGAGGAATTTGCCTACCCCACGAATGTTGACGTAGTCAAGAAATACTTCGCCTAAAAAAAACGTCTTGGTGGATTGAAAACCCGAAAGAACGGTCCAGGAAAAAATTAGAGACATAATCAAAAATTATCCCGGTGGATTGGAAATCTCAAAGTACGATCCAGGCAAAAGTTAGGGATAATGGCAAGTAACTACATTCAGCAAAGGGGCAAATCCCTCAGCGGCAGTTACACCATCCATCAGAAATCTCGGCCAAGGTCATCCTCGACAGAAGCTCAGGATGTCCGGAATTCTAAGTTAGTAGAAGGATAGTGGTCGTTATGTTTCAATGTAGCCCTTTTCCCTTAAATTACCATTTTCTAACTTTGTAAATACTCCATGGAATCACGCGTTTGGCCGATTTCCATCCTATCAATAAAATTTGAGCCCTAGTGCTTTTGTTTGCAATTCTCATTTGTTTTAGCTTTACAGAATAATGTTTTAATGTGATTAATGATTCTTGAAATAAAACAAAAAATGAATTTACTTGTCAAACTTTTTCTGCTTTTAAAATAAAGATGGCATTTTCTTTTGACTGTTGAATATCGAAAGAGCGTCGATCGCTTCTCCAAAAGTAATCGAGCTTCAAAGTGCAGAATCAAAGTACTCCTTCTAAACCAGTGCACCTGAATGAAGGATAAGTTGTGTTAGATGCGAATGTTTCGTCTGACACCCCACGACAAAGTTCTTATCTCCTAAGCCCGACCAACAGATGTTCCCCACAGGGACTATCTCTCCTAAGTAAGGCAGGATTGCTATCTTGAACCAATGATACCTCTTCGTCCCCAGCAGTGGCCGAGTATCCAGTCGCATTCATCCACTAGTCTGTATGTCGCGTCAGTTTTGTCAGCATATACATACATACATACATCATGCATTATTGATTTACATTCATATTCATATTGCATCACTATCACTCTGGTCGGTCTTACCCCCTGGTGATAAAAGTCCTCTCAATCGAGTTGTCAGTTCTTTCCCTATCAGGAAGTGTTTCGTCTGAACAATCTCTCCTCCAGTTCATTTCTGAATTGAAGGTGGTTCTTTGACCACTTTGATAACTTGAACCTTTGAAAATCCAGAGAGATTTCGACAAACATCACTCTTCGCCATTGAAGATGATATCTTCGCTTTCCCGGATTAAGGAAAATCTCCAGAGAAAGCCTCTTAATCAAAGATTCAGCAATACAGTAGTTCTCCTTCGGAAAATTTGCTGATGAAAAAGGTCATCAGTACCTCAGGATTGGATTGCATCACATGGCATTCCTCCGAGAAGATCTCGAGGAAAAGTGTGATGTAATATCCCCAAGCGACATCAGTCTCTCAAGAGACCTGCTTTCCCCAGTAGAGTCGACAAATGGCGTCTCTAAAACAGAGAAGTTTGTGCACCTCTGCAATCAAAACCTTTTCCATCAAATGGAATCTCCCCAGGAAAAGTCGACGAGAAGTTTGAGGAAAACCGCTACAAATAGCGTCCCTTGTCAAGAAAGTTTATTGACAAAAGAAACTGAGACCAGTTCCTTGGTAGGAAACCAGGATCCAGGGGAAGTTTATTTCATAAACTTAGACCAGTTCCTTGGTAGGAAACCAGGATCGAGGGGAAGTTTATTTCAAAAAGACCAGTTCCTTGGTAGGAAACCAGGATTTAGGGGAAGTTTATTTCAGAAACTTAGACCAGTTCCTTGGTAGGAAACCAGGATCGAGGGGAAGTTTATTTCAGAAACCTAGACCAATTCCTTGGTAGGAAACCATGATCGAGGGGAAGTTTCACCTTTTCTAAGCATCATCGCTTAGCAAAAGAAGATGAATGCTTAAGCTACCATTCATAACCACCATCAAAATTTCGGGTATTCTGATATTTAATCCTCTTGCACCCCGAATGCCCGAATACCTTCGCCATTCATACCTTCAGTTCCAAGAAGATTAAATAGGGGCATTTGTCATACCCCAAATTTTGACCACTAAGATTCCCCATCATTGTGAAAATCATCATCACAATATGGATGAACTTTTATACCTCATTAATCTCCTCACAGATGGGTGAGCATCCACTACAGTTAAGAATTAGGGTTTCAAGCCCCCTCAGAGCCTTAAACAAAGGATCAATCAAGAAATGACGTGATCTTCAACTTGTCTAACCTCTCAAACATCCACAATGGATCAAAAGGACTCCCACATCAAGGATCAAGCACAAAGCTGCAACATTTCAAATGGATTAAGCCTCAAGATCGCTAGTGTCACCAAATTAGGGTTTTGGTCGACCAGGGCCTCCAGATGGAAATTTTCCCCTGGGCCAATGCTTCAAAGCATAAGCTAAAATACTCTAAGGTACCTCATAAAACCAATCATCAAGTCAATTTAGCCTCAGGGGATGCATTTCACCAAAAATCAGGAATTAGGGTTTCTTGACCTAATTCACCCCTATGTTGACTTTTGGGACAAAACATGAGCCAAGACCTCAAGACATGATTTGAGGGTCCCTAATACACTAAATTGATCCATTTGCAGCAATGGATTGATCCAAGAAGCTTGATTCACAAGTTTCAAGTTCATCAGAACCATACTTAGGGTTTCGCGAGAAAAAGTCAACTGTGTCTTTGACTTTTGACCAAGACATGCTCCCAAACCTTGGGACATGATTCAATACACCCTATAACACCTATGAAATCAATCCATCAAGCTTGATTTAGGTCAAGGACTTGATTTCATAGAGGATCGCACAATTTGGAATTCATCTGATAAAAAGTCAATTGTGCCCAAAAGTCAAAGTTTGACTTTTTGATTTTTTGATCAATTATGGTTCCCTAACCCTAAAATGATGTTAATGTGTGATTGGAATCATCATTCATCAAGAAAAATCAAGAAAAGTGGGATAACTTGTAAAAGGGGTAACCATAAAAAACTTAGAAATTTTCTAAGTTATGGAACAAAGTGGCTAGGGTACCAACTTCCAAGGATCATAACTTGAGATCCAAGCAACCATTTGAGCTGATCCAAAGATGGATTTGTAGCTCTCATGGTATACTTCAAAATTGTCAACTACATCTCACTCCAATTCATCATGGACTTTGAGTTATGGTTGGATCAAAATGGCTGAAAACATGAAATGTCACTTTTTCCAACACTTAGTGAAATTTTCACTAAGTCAGAATGTGTTTCACTTTTTTCAAAATGTAGGGGCATTTTTCACTTGGATCCAAAAAGTGTCAAGACAAACTATTATCACACGTGTGTTGTATCATATGAGAGCTTTCCAAAATGGCCAAGAACCCCATTAAATCCCATCTGAGCTAAGAGTTATGACAATGGCAATATGCCTTGCTGCAACTGTCATAACAAGGCAGATTTGTGCATTTTGTTCGATTTGAGCAATTTGTGCAAATGACAAACATGTTTATCCATCTGAACACCTCAGGGAGAGACCAAGGAGGGACAAACACTGATCCATAAGTCTACCAAGTCTTTGGAACTAAAAATAGCATGCCAAACCAAAAAAACCCTAAAGAGGGGACAAGACTCCAATTTTTTTTTGGAGGATTCAATGGATGCACCGAGGTGGCATGAACTGAGCCATTTCCAACTGAATGTGTCAAGGATGATCTCTGAACTAGGGAACCAAAGGCCTGTGCTTTAACCTCTAGTCAATGGCTAGAGGAGACTTGAGATTTCAAAATGCTCCAATTGGACAAAGGTCTGCAGCAGCTTCCATTCACTATTGCTTGCAAAACAAACTTGTTCTACTATAAATAGAGCTCATTTGTGCTCAGTTTGAGTACACCAAAGCACTACACCACTTGCTTTCCTCAAAATCTCTTTCTCTAGGCAAAAATGCCTTCTTTAGCAAGGTAACTCTGAGTTTTTGAGTTAGAGAGCAATTCCATCATAGCTCATGATCCAAACATATCCAATATGTCATATCTAAGCTGTCCAAACTCTCACAAGTGTATTGAAACACCAAAACCTCAAAGTCCCTCCTCAAAACCTCAAAATATGACTTTTTTGCACTTTTCAAGCCATGTCTTGATTTAGTCACTTTCAAAACCAGATAAAGATTTAAACACACTCCAAATATCATCCTTGAACTGTCCCAAATGGTTCCCCACATCTGGAACACCATTTAAGAGAGTTGCTATTTTGGTCACTTTTGCCCCTTTTGCAAGAAAGGGTCTGTTTCCATTCCTGAGGTTTCCAGCTGTTTCCAATCATCCTAAAAGCCTCCAAGAGATCATTTAAGGGTGTCCAAAGCATCAAATTGTTTATGGAACAAAGCACTTGATAGATTGCCCAAAAAGCTCCTAAAAAGGTAAGCATCACAACTTGAACTCTTTGAAATATGCATTGCTTTGAAGTCCACTGATCATACACATCTCATACATGTTATATATGTTGTGTTTGGACCAAATCATCATGTGATTCATGCCTGTACCATGAGGTAGCACAGAAAATGCAAATGAAGGCCTATTTCAAAACCACTATCGGGTTTTAAAATGGGGACCTCATCTGAAAAAACCACCACCACCATTGGATTCCTTGTGAAATTCTAGGCAGGATGGACCTAAATTTTGTCCCAATCCATGGAGAAATGAGAAAGTCACAAGCTTCACATTTTTGGCCAAAACCTTGCCATGCCTTACCTTGGCCAGGCCAAAAACAAGGCAAGCCTTGTGTATTTGTGGGTGGGCTTTGATACACGGATGTATCACCACCCCAGTGGTAGGAGGTGTGCACTGCACACAAGAGGTCTGGGGTTCGAATCCCCCTCGCCCCAGACCCCTTTTTAATATTTTTTCCATTTTCTATTATTTTTCTTATTATTTTTAATGATTTGAAAAATTAATAACTCCCTCAATTTTAATTATTTTTTATTGGTTCTTTTTGCAAAAAATCACAAAAATGTTGAAATATTTTATTACACAAAAAATCAAATTTATATTATTTATTTAATATAGTTGGTATTTTTATGATTAAATTCATTTTTAATTATTTTTAAACATTTTAAAAGTGAATATTAATCTTGAAAAATCAAAACCAAATGAGTTTTAATTCATCTTATGATTAAAATCTCATTTTTCAAACCTTAACAAAAAATCACAAGTTGTTTATTCAAGCTTATTTGGTGTTTTATCATTTTTTTATTGATTTTCTTTAAGAATTCACTTTTAAAAATGATGAAATTAGGGTTTTGATCGATTCCATCCTCATCAATCATTTTAAAACACTCATGGGTATCTTGGTAGAGTGTAAGTCCCATCTCTTTTTAAATAAACAATTTTGGGCCTCAGTGTATTGTATAAGTCCCGATGCCGTCAGAAATTTCGACGCGATCGTCATTTTCAGACTATTGTCAACTGGGCTTCTCCTTGAGCTATAAGACCCATCTTTATTCATTTTCAAACTTTTGGGCCTCTATTAGAGTGTAAGACCCATCCCCTTTGTAAATACACCACTTTTTGGGCCTCCGTTATTGTATAAGCCCCATTGTATTTTCAAAAACAACGGCGCAATCGTCGCCTTTTTAACAAAACCAATTGGGTCTCTCCTCGAGCTATAAGTCCCATTCCTTTTCAAAAACGAAAACATTTTTGGGCCTCTAATAGAGTGTAAGAACCAACCCCCTTTTTGAAACCAAAATGATTTGGGCCTCAGATGTTGTATAAGACCCACTGTGTTTTCAAAAACCTCGGCGCGATCGCCGTTTTCAAACAAATAACCCTGGGCTTCTCCTTGAGCTGTAAGTCCCATCTCTTGTACAAAAATAAATCTTTGGGCCTCTAATAGAGTGTAAGACCCATCCCCTTGTACATAAAAACTTTTTAGGCCTCACATATTGTATAATTCCCTCTGTACAGTTTTCAAAACAACGGTGCAATCATCGTTAAAACTTGGGCCTCTCCTTGAGCTATAAGCCCCGACAATCTTTTCAAAGCACTTTCTCCTTTGATTTTGAATGCAAATATATGTTGTTATCAAAACTTTCTTTAAATTCTTTGTTGAACAACTATCAAAACAGCATGGAAGCTCTACAACAGGTAAGTGTTTATCCGCTTTCATTTACCGCTTTCATATGGATATAACTGTATTATGAGGCTGTTTCACTGTAAGTCTTATTTCACATCCTTTTATATACTTGTCACATATCCACTGTGTAATACTAGTATAGTTATTTAGAGCTTTCCCCGGCAACTACGTCTAGCACTAGGTAAAGCCTTGTTGGTCACTCTTAAATACAAACAAAACTAGATCCCCATAGGATTTCCAGATACAGTCTTCCTTTCTCTTGGGGTTAAACAATATGGAGCAAAGAGAAAGGCAGTATTCTCGGTGAACCTTTTCTCAGACTGTCACTCTTAGAAATTGTCAAAGAAACTCTAACTCCCCAGAGATGATCTTTTCTCCGTGAATGGCATCTCTTGAGTTTCTTCCAAATTCTCGAACTTTCCTCGAATGCTCTCTTCTCTGTTAATTTCATTTCTTGAACTTCTCTTGGTTTGGGGACCCACAAGCTTCCTAAAAGCATCCTCGCCTCCTCTTGGGCATTGTACATGGACCCTTCGGCTTCTTAGAAGTTCTCATGCCTTCTCTTGGGCTTAATACAAGGACCCTGACGACCTCTTAAAGGTATAAGGCAGAACATAGTCATCTTTTGCTAGAGCAGTCTTTCCCGCGTCGAAAACTCTGACAATTTTAGGGTTGATACTCATCCCTTAATGCCCGTGCCTCCTCTTGGGCATTGGACAAAAGATAAAACTCTAGACTTGGACACTCTAAACCTCTTGAGTCTCAAAGACATTCTCAAGTTTCCTTTCAAACATAGGAAGAAACACCGATCACTCTGGATCAATCTCTCGCAGAAATCTGGTCTCTCTCATGAGAGTTCCCCACACTTGGACCTGCTTCAGGATCTCAATAATCCTCAGGAGTAAGTCAGCCTCCTCTTGGGCTTTGTACAAATGATTCTCCCTAGCGGAGCTAACCTTTTCAGACTCTCCTGTTGAGTCAATCTCTTTTTAGCCTCAATCTTGGGCTTTGTACGAGATAGAAAAAACACTCTCTTGTTGAGTATAAAAGACTTTCTTGTTGAGTCAATCTCTTTTTAGCCTCAATCTCGTGCTTTGTACGGGATAGAAAAACACTCTCTTGTTGAGTGTAAAAGACTCTCTTGTTGAGTCAGTCTCCTTTTAGCCTCAATCTCGGGCTTCGTACGAGACAACAAATCTCTCTCTTGTTGAGTATAAAAGACTTTCTTGTTGAGTCAATCAACCTTCATACTCTCTTGTTGAGTCAATCACCTGTTCAAGACTCTCTTGTTGAGTCAACCTTTTTTAGCCTCCGTCTTGGGCTTTATACAGGACAGATAAAAGTATTGTCTTGTTGAGTCAAACCGTGTCAGCCTCCATCTTGGGATTTATACAAGATACATTCTCCCCAACTGAGTCAAAATCCCTTTTAGCCTCAATCTTGGGATTTCTACAAGACAGAAAGAACATTTTCCCCTGAAAAGTCAAACTTCCCGCCTCCTCTTGGGCTTTGTATAAAGAAACTCTGGTTGAGTCAATCAACCTTTTAGCATCAAATTTGTGTCTTGCTCACAGCATACAAACATCAATATTCCTCTTTAGAGATGACAAATTCTCTCTCAGTAAAACCTTTAGCTTCATATCTTGGGCTTTGAACAAGATACAAACCACCTTTTAGCTTCATGTCTTGGGCTTTAAACAAGACACCAAAACAATCCCTTTCCTCCCAGAGAATAGGAGGAACTACGATCGCTCTGATTTCCCTATTTCGTTAAACGGGAATACGTAGGCATAAGATTGCAAAATCTTAGCGAGCATACTAATCAAAAATCCAAAATCCCGTACCTTCATACAAAGCATCAGACCTAACACCTTACCAGAAACCTAGCAAATAGTCTAGACACTGTTCTTAAGCAAATAACCTCAGAGAGACCCATTATTTTGATAGCATCTGTAAACCAACAGTTTTGACTGTTTAATCTCAATATGCAAGCAGGGTTAATTGGAGACATCTATTTCCCTTCCTTAATCAGCTTCACAGGATAAAAAATGAATTGAACTGTAGTACCAAAGCGATAGTGATTCGAAACCACAAAAATCACACTACACTGAGGATATCAGAATTATCCCTAGAGTCTGCACAGGCCTTGCAACAACTTGGAAAGAAGAAATACTTCTCTTCATCCAATTCCTATGGAATACAATCAACTTTTACCACATCTAATTCAAAACTCATTGGTGGACCCAAAACTCTTAAGCCGTTTCCAGAACCATACCCTCCTAGGTACAATCCACATGTGCAGTGTGGATATCATGGAGGATCCATGGGGCACTCAACTGAAGAGTGCAAAGCCTTCCAAGCCAAAGTGCAACATTTGATTGACAAAGGGTACATATCCTTTCTAGAAGGAAACTTGGTGGTTCACGTCAACCTCTCCCAAGAATGAACTCAAAGACTTCAAGGGACATCTCCTCAAGCCAGTGGTTCCGATAGGAGGACATCCTCAGAGCTGGCAATCATTGGATCACTTTTATCATTTGCATTGTATTTTCTTTCTTGTTAAATGCTACTGGTTTATTAAACATTGTTGTTTTTAATGGTAATATTAATGAAGTGATCATGCTTTTTTTGAATCGATTATGTCAAATTCGCTCATTTTTCTTCATTTAAAAAAATACATCCATGTTTCTCCCATTCACTCCACTTTATCAAACTGTTGTTTTAGCAAAGACTTGAGGGAGGATGATAAAAACGAGATACCCATAATTGCTGCTTGTATGCTTTCAGATAAAATCATGCTGATGATGTACTGGCATTGTTTCAAATCCCCCAAACACCAGAGATATAAGGGAGATAGACCCTCGTTAATCCCGTTGAGCCTAGAAGTAGAAGTTTCTTTTCGTTTAAAAAAACCCTCACATTTAACCCAGGGGTAGGGTAGTTGTTAGTTGATTTGACCGAGCGTTCAAATTTCAAAGAGGAGTGTGCATCTAAGGATTCATCACCTGTTATTACTCACTCATCAGTAGGTCAAAGATGTGAAACCATAATAGTTATCCCTCATAAACCAAGGAATGAGGCAGTCACAACCCTTTCATAGAAATTAAGATAAACCAGTGTCACACAATTTGTTCAAAAGAAAAATGAATAAAAAAAAAAGCCCGCTAAGTCGAAAACTTGAAAACAAGTGACTTAGGAAAAAGTTAGGGCATCCCGCTAGACTTCAAAATCAAAATCAAACAAAAATTAGTCCAGGCAAAAATTAGGGAATAAAATGCAAAAAGAAAAAAGGATTACAAAAGAAAATTCCTCGAGCAAGATCAAGTCGTGTCACCACAGACACAAAGATAAAAAGGGTGACTGTTACTCCAAAAAATCTCATTGGTTCTTAGGCCATCAGGGTAATTGGTTCCTTAACCATCACAAAATCCTTTTGAGGTATGAGCGTTTGTGCCAAATTAGCTGAACGTATGACTGGAGAACATCAAGGAGAATGGGTGGGTACAAATAACTTTGAGCCATAAATCATTTTTTCTAAAAAAACCTTGAACCGGACCTCGTTACAACCCTCAAAAGTCCTAATTGAAGCAGGGTCTATTCTGAAAGCTACTACAGCAAGGTTGTGTAAACTTACTCCTACAAGATTTGCTAATCTTCTTCTTGCTAAATCAGCACTGCATTTGGAATAATGGTTCATTCGTCATACGCTATCACATCATTCTAATAATGATTGATTTTGTCAAAATCTGCATGAGCATCGCATTAAAATTACCATTTGTAAACAAACGATATTAATTGCAAGTCAGTAATTGACATCGAGGAAATTCCAACAAGGAGCAATCGAAGAGGACTGGATCATTCAGCAAAGCTGATCAGAATCAAGAATACCTTGTAGTCCTATGGATCTGGGGCATTGACATCCAATGAGTATGGAATCAATCAGTCCAAGGCAAGTCCTCAAGCATCAGTTAGTTATGGGGCAAATCATTCAAGAACTGGTTGATTAGAAGTGAATCATCTCGAGACTCTACCAACTAAAGGCAGGTCACCCAGAGGTTCTTTGATTAAGGGCAAGTCCCTCCAATATTCAATCGGCACAAGTTAGGTCACTTCAACGCTCATTCTAGGGCAGGGTGTCTCAAGAGTACATTGAAGCCAACCGCTCAAAGAGTCGGTTAATCAAGGACAAATCCTTTCATGATGTAAATTCTGGGGATAAGCCATCTCGAGGTCATCTCATGGCAAGTTGCTTCCAACCCCCTTTCAAGGAAAAATTCTTCAAAGACCCAAACTGGGACGAGATGAGCTACATAGGGGCAATACCTCTCTATGGTTTCAGAGTGCTCAAGCAAATTCTATTTCGTCACTAGCCGCCTAGTTTAAGACGAGTGTCAGAGAATCATGCCATCATCACCCTATCACATAACCATTGCCTTCTAACAAGACATAAGCCTTGCTACAAAGACCTTTTTACCCACCTCAGGGGCATTTATGGAAACCTGCATAATCACTGCATAAATCATCCTCATGCATTAGTCATGTCGTTTCGCTCAAGCATAAATCATTGCATTCTATCATTGGGCTTTATCCCAAAACCTGAATCTGACATCAGAGGGCCTTGTAACCCAACCTCACTCAGCATTTCAAAGTCCAGTTCCCGTCTGACAAACCATTTCAAAGTCCAGTTCCTATCTGGCAAACCATTTTCAAAGTACCATTTCCCGTCTGGTAAATGGCATTCAAGTCCAGCTCTCGCCTGGTAAACGTCAGCTTTTAAACCAGTTCCCGTCTGGTCACCCATTCTTTAACCTATAGTTTAAACTTCAGTTCTCGTCAGGTGGTCAGTTTTCTTTTCACAACCAGTTCCCATCTTGTAGCCTATCAAAAGTTAGTTCTCGTATGATAAACCAAACAAGGAGTCAGTTCTCATCTAATAACTTAACCTTTTGCCACCAGTTCTCGCCTGGTAGTCTACCCCTTTTAAAACCAGTTCTCATCTGGTAGTTCACCTTCAAAGTTCAATTGATTGGAAACCAAGAATAAATCCCTAAAAATCCAATCACTATCAATCTGGTCCTACGCCCAACCATATCCTAGCCACACATGGCACAATCATTCCTCATATCCCCAGCATGAGGCTTGTTTGACTCTTTTCCCCAAGTAGAGTTTTTCTCCTCACATAGTGCTGGTATATCCTTTCTTCATAAAGATCATACTAGTGTGGTTTGTCCCTTTTTCATATCATAAGCATCATTGTTGTGTGGCATCCATAAAATGCATAGCATTTCCATTTGATATGGACCATTACTCCATAGAAAAATTCAAACATGCATTCGAAGCATAAGCCAGGTTTGATACCCTCTTTTCCAAATATTTTCCCCATCAGAGAATGATGTAACTTCGGAGAGAATGTTTAGTTCTATCCCTAAGAAGGTGTTCTAATCAGTCTTTAGGATCGTAGATATGTCAATCTTACCCTTTAAGCGTCCTCATTCCCCTAGCAAATTCGTCTGACTATGACTTCTTTATCTCCCTCAGAGTCGTCTAGCTTTTAGTTTTGTTCCTTTTGCCTGCCGTTCGGGTGTTAGATCCATTAATCTCGCTATTTTCATGATCCCCAACATTGTTCAACACTCGTCCGTGTTTGTTTCAAGTTTAATCAATACTCATCCATATTGATCTAAGACACACGTCGTGCTCTTCAACACTCGTCCGTGTTTGATTCATTTCCTCAATACTTCGTCCGTATTGATTTTTAGGCACTCGTCTGTGTTTTGTTTCAATTTCTTCAATACTCGTCCATATTGATCTTAGATTTTACACTTGTCCGTGTTTGTTTTAGTTTCTTCAATACTCGTCCGTATTGATCATAGATTTTAGACACTTGTCTGTGTTTGTTTCAGTTTCTTCAATACTCGTCCGTATTGATCTTAGATTTTAGACACTCGTCCGTGTTTGTTTCAGTTTCTTTAATACTCGTCCTTATTGAACTTAGACACTCGTCGGTGTTTGCTTCAGTTTCATCAATACTTGTCCGTATTGGTCTTAGACACCCGTCGTTCTCTTCAACACTCGTCCGTGTTTGTTTTAGTTTCATCAATACTCATCTGTATTGATCTTAGACAATCGTCTGTGTTCACCTCCTTTGGTTTCAAGCGCTCGTTCGTGTTTGTTTCATTCTGCTTCAATACTTTGGCCGTATTGATTTTAGACACCCGTCCGTGTTCGTTTCATGTTTTTATACCTTTTATCACGTGTTCCCCAGCGGATTTATTTCTCCCATTTTCAAATTGCAAATTTTATGGTTCTTTTTATATTCAACACCCTTCTACATTGAATGTCTGAAAATCGTTGCTCTTCATACCTTCAAGTTTAAGTTGATTAAATAGGGGCAGCTGTTGCACCCCAAAATTTGCCCTCTTATTTCTAACCATAACTGGCTTGTATTTCACGTTCATATGCATTTTTAATTAAGGCATAACCTTGCATTCATTCATTTGTATTAAGCTTCTAAAGACGTGGATTAAAGCATTTTCCTGTGATTTGAGTTTTCCCTATTCAGGGGTGATTTATCTGGCTATTGCACTCGAGTAGAGATAAAGGCTGACTTCCCAACATCATGATTATCTTCTTTACCAAGGCTCATCAGATATCAAGGTCATTTTATTCATGATTTTTCAAAGGGACAATATACACGAATTGAAGGAAGGCGAGAATAGAGTAGAAGAGAAGAAAGAAGAATCAATTGCAAGCATACCTGAACTACACGCTACCGGAGATGGGAAATCCGTCGGACTAACTCCAACCAGGTAAGATTCCCTCATTTTTTTCTTGTTACCGACTGGTTCTTCATGATGTATTAAACAAAAAAACCCTTCATTTTTCTTAAGCACCCCATGTTTCAATCTTCTCTTAAAGCTTTTCTCACTAGATTATTTTTTACTAATCTTTTCATCTTAATTTTTTTAGAATTTTGATTTTGGTAAAATTACTATTTATTTTTCCAAACTAGAAATTTGATTGGTATTGAAAATTAATTTTTTAATATTTTGTTCTTACTAGTTAAATAGTTTTTTTAGAAAATTGTGATTAGAATGTTGATTTAGATTTTATCTTATAGACTTTTGATTAACTTCTAATTAAAATATGGAGTCTTTTATTTAAATTTTAATTTGGGAGTTTTTAGTAGAGTTACAATTAGGATTGATATATTATCGTGATTGATTATTCGACGATTTCCCAAGTACCTTGAATGAAAAGTTGTGATTCCCTATGATGAATAATGACTTTGATATTGATGCATGATATGCTTGTATGATTTGGACAGTCCCTTAAGTGATTAGATCTCATCTTGATCACGAAAAGATCGGATATGCGACAAGCCAAGTGGAATAACAAGTCTAATGAGAAATCAAATCAATATTTTGGAGATTAATCAATACAAATAAAACCACTTTAATTTGTGCAATTTCCAATGACTTGTAAAGTGTAAACTTAATTTGACAATATCATAAATAGTTTGTGTGCAATCAATTCATCGAACACTTGGTGTGCAAGACACCCCTAGTATTATTTCCTATGTAATTGTAGTGCAGAAATTTTCTAATTACAATCAAAGTGATTGTAATGAGTTTTCAAAACAGATATTCAGCACTACACGACAGCAGAAATTTATCGATCAATTGATTTTACACAAATGCGAACAATTCAAAATAAAGAGATAGAGAAAGAGAGAACAACACCAGATTTGTTTAGGCAGTTCCCCTTTCGTCCTCGCTTCAAGTATGTTTGTCCCTAATTCTAAAACTAGAATTGAGATATGTATTATCTTGTTGCAAAAGTTTTTACAAGAGAAGCAATAGTCACCACACACTTAAGCCTAATTCTTGATGTTGATACTATGTCTTCTCTCCCCTTGATTCAAGTCGAATCAAGTGCCTCGAACGTGTTGAAAAAACCTCCGGTTTCCGCTACTTGTCTGAACAACCCTACCGGTCTTCAAACCTTTCGCTTGGCTAATTTTGATCACACACCATTCGAACCCAAATATTTCTTACACAATCCTCCGGTTACCGCTACTTGATTGAACGAACCCACCGTTCTTCAATCCCTTCGCTTGGCTGAATCTGTGAAGCAAATATCTGTGCCAAACCCCCAAATCCTCACGATCTTGGAGGACAAAACCCTAACGGTTTTATTCAAGAAAAATCCACTGAATTCCCAACCTAAACCAGATACACAAACCTACGTTTGGACGTTATCACCTCAATGATGCAAAAGATCAACAAAAATTTGTTATGTGTAATTGTTGAGAAAATGCAAGAATGAGGATGAAGATGATGATAAAAATTCGCTGTATATCTTTTACTTTTCTTGTTCTCTATGTGTTGAAATGATGACGTCGTACCCCAAAATTTGACCACCAAGATTTCCCATCATTGTGCAAATCATTGCAACAATATGGATGTACCTTTATGCTTCATCAATCTCCTAAAGGATTGTTGAGCACTCACCTCAACCAAGAATTAGGGTTTTGAGCTCTCTCAGAGTACTCAGACAAAGGATCAATTAATAATGGACATGATTCTCAACTTGCATAGCCTCCCAAACACCCATAAAGGATCAAGAGGTCTCCCACGTCAAGGATCAAGCACAAGGTTACAACATTCCAAGTGGATCAAGCCTCAAGATCGACAGTGTCACCAAATTAGGGTATTGGCCGACCAAAGCCTCCAGATGAAAATTTTCATCTGGGAATGAGCCAATGCTTTAAAGCATGACCCATGATACTCAAAGGGACCTCATGGACCCAATTATCAAGTCAAAACAACCTCAGGGGAGGCATTCATAAAAAATCAGGAATTAGGGTTTCTTGACCTAATTCTCCCCTAAGTTGACTTTTGAGGCAAGACATGAAGCAAAACCTCAAGACATGAATTGAAGGCCTCAAATACACCATATTGATCCATTTACAACAATGGATTGACCCAAGAAGCTTGATTCACAAGTTTCAATTTCATCTGGACCACAATTAGGGTTTTGAAGAAAAAGTCAACTGTATCTTTGACTTTTGACAAAGATATGTTCTCAAACCTTGGGACATGGTTCAAGACACCTTAAAACACCTATGGAATCCATCCATTAGGTTTGAATTAGGTCAAGAACTTGATTGTACAAAGGATCATACATTTTGGAATTCATCTGACAAAAAGTCAACTGTGCCCAAAATCAAGTTTGACATTTTGGAATTTTTCACAAATATGGCTCCCCTAAGTCAAAAATAATGTTAATGTATGGTTTTGATCATTATTCATCAAGAAAAATCAAGAAAAGTGAGGTTTCTTGTAAAAGGGTCAACCATAGAAAACTTAAAATTTTCAAGTTATGGAACAAAAGTGATTTGGTACCAACTTTGCAAGGTCATAACTCCCAAACCACAAAGCCATTTGCTTCCATCCAAAGCTTAAATGAAAGCTCTCATGACATACTTCAAATATGTCAACTACATCTCATTCCAAATCATCATGGATTCTGATTTATGGTTGAATCAAAATCACTAAAACATGAAAATGCTTCTTTTTCCAACACTTAGAGAAAATTCTATCCAAGACAAATTTTAGGTAAAACACCAAAACTTGGGAGATGTTTACACCTATTTACAAGAAGAATAAATCTCAATTGTAAACATCAAAGTTGTTAAACATGTTGTCAACAATCCAAAGAGGTCATTGGCATGAAACAACTTAACTTGAGCCAAGAGTTATGGCTGCCACAAGAGGAATTGTTGCAACTGTTTTCATGACAGTTTGGATGTTTTCTTGCAAGCCACGATTTTTGAGTCAAATGCAATGATCACTATACCAAACCAATTCAATGTGATCAGAGTGACTCCTCACAAACCTGCAGGATAGTTCCAAAGAGCCAAGGAAAAATTTCATAAGAATGATGAAGTTTTGTCATGGAAGCCTTAAAATTCAAGGGCAATTATGAGCAAATAGTGCATATTCAAGATTCCTATCCCTTGTAGTCAAGATGCTCTAATAAACAACATTTAAAAGGACTGTAGAATGTGGATTGAGTCAATACATAGCTAAGCTATTTGGGATTGCTATTGTACGTTGTGTAAGACGCAATTATGCTAAGCCAAGACCATTAAATTCAGTTCTTATCCTTCAAGTTCCAACTGTTCATGCTTGAAAAATCTATTCACGTATAAATAGAGCTCTCTTCTGATGTTTACAAACACAACAAAGAAACTTACAACATAACTTTCTCTCATTTCCTTCTTAAACACAAAAACTTCATTCTCTTGAGAAGGCACTATCGGGTTTTGAGTTGGAGACCAATGCAACTCAAACCAATGGTTCACACACCTCATATACAACATATAGGAGTGATCTAAACACTTACATTCAATCTGTAACATCAAAATCTTTAAGTCACCATCCTTTTGCTCAACTTTTCCTCAAAGTTGCAGATTGAGTCATGTCAAGTGATTCAGAAGGTTTCAATCCAGTCAAACCATTGGAACACCATCCTTAAGGGTCAAGGAGGCTATCCAGATCATCAGAACACATCTGTAACATCTCCAATAGAGAATTCAATTCTCACTTGCAAGGTTAGCTTCCTTAAAATTGAACTCATTAATTCATGCATCATAAACATCCTTTCAAGTTACCAATGCGTTTCTGATAGTTTATAGATCATTTTCCCTCAATCAATTGCTTCATATCTTGTACATATGAAATTTAATTTTAAATTCTATTTTTAGGGTTCATACGATTTCAAACCATTTTCTTTCAATTCTTTGAATTTAAATAAAATTGAGTAATGCCATTCAATTCCTCGTTCAAAAATAGACAAGTTTCGTTTTTGAATCATCCAAAATGGTTGCGCATTGATGGAGATGCGATTTCAAAAATTTGAGGAAGATGATGAAGATGAAGGTGGTGGCCATGGCGCCATTCTTCAGAGTCAAACTAAGTTTTACTATATATTTTTCCCTTGCCAATATATGTTTGAATTGGCATTGCGCCCTAGTGGAAACACTAGTATTTGTGTGTGTGTGTAGCGAGCGAGAGGTCTGGGGTTCGAATCCCCCTCGCCCCAGACCTTTTGGTTTTTTTTGAACCATTTTCAAAAGAAGGTTTCCTATATTATTCACTCTTCCCATTCTCTATTAGCCAACGCACCTGGCTCAGTTAGTAAAGTTTTAAACCCTCCACCCCAAGTGCATGGGTTCAAACCTTGGGAGGACCATCCCATTTTTTTACCACTTATTCTTTTCACATTTTTTCACAATTTCTTAATAACTTCAAAAATTAATTTCTCTTTCAATTTCAATCATTTTTTAATTATTCTTTTTCTCAAAATTCACAAATATGTTAGAATATTTTATTCCACAAAAAATAAAAAAAGATGTTATTTATTTAATATATTTTGAATTTTTTGAAAAGATTTCCTTTTAATTGTTTTTAAACATTTTAAATAAATTATTTCTCTGGATCTTTCAAATTCAATTGATTTTCAAATCATTCTATGAATGAAATACGCTTTTTTCAAACATTTATCCAAGATCACAACTTGTTTTTCACACATGTTGGATAAATTTGATCGTTTTAATTGATTTTTGATCAAAATTAAAATGTACTTTTCAATCAAATTAGGGTTTTGATCATTTTCACCCTCACAAACATTTTTCAAAACACTTTTGGGCCTCTAATAGAGCGTAAGACCCATCCCTTGTCACACACAAATAATTTGGGCCTCAGTCATTGTATAAGTCCCTACGCGATTTTCAAAAACAACAGTGCGATCACTGTTTTTAATCTGGGCCTCCCCTTGAGTAATAAGCCCCAAACTCCCTTTTACAACTAACTTTCCTTTTGACTTAGATTCAAATTCAACGTGTTATAAAAAATTTCTTCAATTTTCTTGAATAACTAACCATACAGCTGTGGTTACAATGTTGGAGCTTGCACACCTGTAAGTTCTACCTTTTTCTTCTATACATACTTGCTTATATATTTCATCTGTATATGTATGCATGTATATACTTGCTTAGAGTTTTCCCCAGCAATTAGGTCTAGGTTTTAGATTAAACCAGTGGTTACTCTTTTAACAAAGTCAAAAACTAGTTCCCCATAGGAAATTCCAGATACAGTCTTGCCTCCTCTTGGGCTTATATAATATGGAACAGAGAAAGGCATTATTCTCGGTGAAACGTTTCTCAAGACTGCCACAACTTAGAAATGTGTGTACAAGAAATTCATTTCCCCAAAGAGGATTAATTCTCGGTGAAACCTCTTCTAAATTTCTTCAAGCCCTAGACCTGTTCACTAAAGAAAGGATTATTCCCGGTGAAACCTTTCTTGAACTTTTCTTAGGCTTGGACCCACAGGCTTCCTAAAAGCATCCCCAGCCTCCTCTTGGGCTTAGTACAAGGACCTAAAGACCTCCTACAGGTATAGGACAGAACTTAGTCATCTCTACTAGTTCAATCCTCTAGAGAGTCAGAATTCCAAAACATCAGACCAGTTTAGGTTTGATTCTCATCCCTTAAAACATCAGCCTCCTCTTGGGCATCATTCAAAGATAAACTTCTTCATACCAGTAGACTTGGAAAGTCTCATCTCCTCTTGGATCTCAAAGAAACCCTCAAGTTTCCTAAAAGTACAGGAAAAAACCCTGTTCACTTCATCAATTTCTAGCAGAGTTAAAACCGCCATAGGTTTTCAAACTCAATCTTCAAACTGTCAATCTAAATTCCCTAGCTAGGGTAAAATTACAACCAATAAAGCATCAAAAAAATTAGAACCTCAAGACATCTGATATTTCAACTCTTCTGTAATCACTCAGCAAGAGTTGATTCCCCAATTTGGACCTGTCTCTAGATCTCAATAATCCTCAGTAGAAGATAGCCTCCTCATAGGATTTATATAAGAAATTCCCCAACCAGCCTCCTCTTAGGCTTTGTATAATGATTTTCCCTCAACAAAGTTAGCCTCAATCTTGGGCTTTACAGATCATATTCTCTAGTTGAGTCAATCAATTCTTTTAGCCTCAATCTTGGGCTTTATACAAGATATACCAAACTTTCCCCGGAAGAGTCAATTCTTTTCAGCCTCAACCTTGGGCTTTGTACAAGACAGAAACAAAACTCCCTAGTATAGTCAACCTTTTAGCTTCAACCTTGGGCTTTGATCAAGGCACATAAAACCAACATCCCCTTAGAGAAAATCAAAATTTCTCTCTGTAGGAAGACATTTCTCTATACATCACACAAACAATAAAAAAACCCTAAATCCAGATAACTGTTGTAAGTGGCACACTTGTTGATTCAAAAATCCAAGTTGTGGTCCCTCTTTTACCCTGGTAAACTTCCTCTTTCATCTAACAGCTGTAAGTGGCAAGCCTCTGGATTATTTACATCCAAGCCCATGTCCCTCTCTTAGCATGGAAGAATCCTAAGGAAAAATGACATTGCTCTACACTGAGTTAAAGTTTTCTCCTTCAGAACACCTCCCTTAAAGGAAATTATAGCATTGCTGGATTCCACACATTCTAGCTAAAGTAATTCTCCTTTATAACCAATTACCCAACAACTGTGATGAACAGGTGAGATATCTCCCTTTAGAGATGACAAATTCTCTCTCAGTCAAACCTTTAGCTTCAATCTTGGGCTTTGAACAAGACACCAAACATCATCTTTCCTCCCATAGAATAGGAGGAACTATGATTGCTCTGATTTCCGTGTTATCTTTACGGGAATACGTAGGCATAAGGTTGCGAAATCTTAGCGAGCACACATATCAAAAACTTTAGGTCCAGTACCTTACCAAAAACATCGAAAAAACCTGAAAACAACAAAAATACTCTCTTAACACTCCCAAAGGAGAAACTTTCCCAATTAATAACAGATAAACACCAGCAAGTAGATAATAGAGAAACATGTCAGAAAAGAGATCTAGGGATAACCATATATACACTGTGTAATTAACAACTTCCCTTTGTATAACCTGACCCCGGACCCCCTAATCTCTTAGCATTTGTTAAAAAAACATTTGCGTGCAAGGTTAGTTTTAGATATCTTCCCTTTCCTTTTCATAGGATAAATAAGAAATCAGAAAGTAGCACCCAATTCCAACCATTGCGGTAAGGTGGTCGCGTCACCGACAAAAATCGCACGCTACAGATGAGACAAAATGTATATATATGATGCCTTGACCAACTAACAAACATAACAACAATTTGAAGTAAGACATATCAGAAAATTAGCACCAATTCAGCGAACGGTAGACCTAAGCATTAAGAGGGGTCGACCTGAGCACACCCGAATACAAGACTATGTAGAAAATTAAGTTGTGCGTCGACTGGAACATGGTCCATGCGTCGATTTAAGCTTGCTCAAAAAATGCAAATACAAACACTTACAGTATGAGTCAACCAAAGGGTCGACGCGAGCACACCTGAGAGCAAAAGAATGAAAATCAACTTTTATGAGTCGACCTAAGCAGGGCTTTGAGTCGACTCAAACACCCTAAACTTTCAAAACGAGTTTTTGCTCATTATTTTTGTCCACCTAAGCTATGTTTATGCAGACCTAAGTTTCCTAACATGATCAAATGCACACAAAACATATATGAGATGCTCCTATATGTATAGACACTTGGTTTTGAAATATTTAGTACATTGTAAAGTATGAATGCAAGCTAAGATGCAATGATACTGTCCAAATTACAAAGTACGAGCTAATACACGCTTTGACATCATTAAAATAAGGACTAAGGCACCTTTCCCTCACAAGTGAATGCAAAAGTGATGTGAAGAAGTATTTCCCAAGTTGGAAGAAAGGACGCCTGGTTGTTTATTACAAAGATAATGTGGTGACTTGCTACAACTATGGTGAACCAGGACATATCAGTACGCATTGCCAGAAGCCAAAGCAAGCTCAATTAGGAGGTAAGGTGTTTGCTCTGTCGGGGACTCATACTTTCAGTGACGATAGGTTGAATAAAGGTATATGTTACATTAGGTTTACGCCTTTGTTTTCTATTATTGATACTGGTGCTACTCACTCGTTTATTGCTGCTAATTGTGTGGAAAGGTTGGGCCTTGTAGTGTCCTCAATGAATGGAGAGATGGTTGTCGATACTCCTGCTAAGGGATCAGTGACTACCTCTTTGGTTTGTTTTAATTGTTCTCTGTCAATTTTTTATAGAGATTTTAGTGTTGATCTTATCTACTTGCCGCTGAGGGATCTTGATGTTTTCTTGGGAATGAACTGGTTGGAGTTTAATCATGTTGATATAAATTGTTATAACAAATTGGTATGGTTTCTTGCCCCTAATGATGAGAAGGAAGTTAGTTTCTTGTCTGCTAGGCAGTTGGAAGAGCTTTTGCAAGATAAAGCTTAGGTGCTTACGTTGTTAGTGTCTTTATCTGTTAAAAGTCAAGCCGTGATTGATTAATTGTCGGTAGTGTGTGATTTTCCAGATGTGTTTCCAGAGGCTATTTTGGATGTGCCTCCAGAGAGGGGCAGAGTTTTCTATTGACCTTGTCCCTGGTACCAGACCTATTTCTATAGTACCATATAGGATGCCGGCGTCGGAATTATTAGAGTTGAAGAAACACATAGAGGATTTATTGGAAAAAATGTTTGTAAGACCAAAAGTGTCACCTTGGGGAGCTCCGGTGTTGTTAGTAAAGAAGAAAGATGGTAGTATGAGGTTGGGTGTGGATTACCAATAACTAAATAAAGTAACGATCAAGAACAAGTATCCACTTTCGAGAATAGATGATTTGTTGGATCAACTGGTAGGTATGCGTGTTTTCAACAAAATTGACTTGAGGTCGGGTTACCATCAGATTCGGATGAAGGATGAGGATATTTAGAAGACAACTTTTAGGACTCGGTTTGGGCACTATGAATATTTGGTGATGCCGTTTGGCATTTCAAATGCACCGAGAGTGTTTATGGAATATATGAATCGTATATTTCATACTTATCTGGATCAGTTCATGGTGGTTTTCTTTGATGATATTTTGATTTACTCTAAGTCGGAAGAAGAGCATGTTGAGAATTTGCGAATTGTGTTGCAAGTGTTGAAAGAGAAGAAGTTACATGCCAAGTTGTCAAAGTGTGAATTCTGATTGTACGAGGTTAGTTTTCTTAGACACGTTATTTCAGGTGATGGTATAGTTGTAGATCCATCCAAAGTAGATGTAGTACTACAATGGGAGGCTCCTAAGTCGGTTTCTAATATTAGAAGCTTTTTGGGCTTGGCTGGTTACTACCGTAGGTTTATTGAAGGTTTTTCTAAGTTAGCAATTCTATTCACCCAGCTGACTTGTAAACGTAAAACGTTTGTGTGGGATATTCGTTGTGAGAAAAGTTTCACAGAGCTGAAGAAGAGATTGACCACAGCTCTAGTTCTGATTTTTCCATAATATAATGAACCGTTTGTGGTGTATTGTGATGCGCCGATGGTGGGTTTAGGTGGTGTGCTGATGCAAGATGGCAAGGTTATGGCTTACGGTTCATGGTAAATAAGGGTTCATGAGAGAAACTATGCTACTCGTGATTTAGAGTTGGTTGCAGTGGTGTTTATGTTGAAGATTTGGAGGCATTATCTTTATGGTTCCAAATTTGAGGTATTTAGTAATCACAAAAGTTTAAAGTACCTGTTTGATCAGAAGGAATTGAATATGAGGCAACGAAGATGGTTAGTATTTATGAAGGATTATGACATTGACTTTAATTATCACCCTGGTAAGGCTAATGTCGTGGTTGATGCTTTAAGTCAGAATTCTTTGCATATGTCTGCTTTGATGGTTAAAGAGTTGGAACTTATTGAACAATTAAGAGACTTAAGTTTGGTCAGTGAGATAATACCATAGAGTGTGATGTTAGGTATGTTAAAAATAAACAATGATTTTCTAAATGATATTAAAGAGAGTCAGAAGTTGGATGTAAAGTTGGTGGATTTGATGGTTGTGAGTAATCAGACTGTAAAGAATGATTTTAAAGTGGATAAGCAGGATGTGTTGAAATTCCGAGGCAGGATATGTATACCTGATAATCCTGAGTCGAAGAAGAAGATTTTAGAAGAAAGTCATAGAAGTAGTTGGAGTATCCATCCGGGAGCTACTAAGATGTATCAAGATTTGAAAAATATATTTTGGTGGTATGGACTGAAGCGTGATATGGCACAGTTTGTGTATGCGTGCTTGACTTGTCAGAAGTCAAAGGTTGAGCACCAGAAGCTTGCAGGATTAATGCAGCCGTTAGATATTCCAGATTGGAATTAGGATAACATTTTGATGGATTTTGTGACGGATTACCGAATACTCCTAGAGGGAATGATGCGATTAAAGTAGTAGTTGATAGACTGGAAAAATCAGAACATTTTATCCCGGTTAACATTAGTTTTCCTTTGTAGAAGTTGGTAGAGATATACATTCGAGTAATTGTAAAGATGCTTGGAGTTCTGTTGAGTATTATTTTTTATAGAGACCCAAGGTTTACATCCAGATTTTGGGAGAGTTTACAGGAGGTTTTGGGTTCTAAGTTGAGGTTGAGTTCTGCCTATCATCCATAGACAGATGGTCAGACAAAGAGAAATATTCAATCATTGGAGGAATTGTTAAGAGCTTATGTTCTTGAGCAATGAGGTGCTTAGGATAGTCATCTGCCACAGATAAAGTTCACTTATAACAATAGTTTCCATTCTAGCATTGGAATGGTGACTTTTGAGGAGTCGTATGGTCAAAGGTGCAGAACACCTTTGTGTTGGCATGAATCTGGTGAAAATGATGTGTTTGGGCCTGAGATCGTCCAACAGACTACTGAGAAGGTGAAATTGATTTGAGAGAAGATGAAAGCTTCGTAGAGTATAGGTAAAAAAGTTACCATGATAAGAGAAGGAAGGATCTTGAGTTTCAAGAGGCAGACAATGTATTCTTGAGAGTCACTCTGGTAAACGGTGTCGGACGTGCTTTGAAATCAAGAAAGCTTACTCCTCGATTTATTGGTCCATATAAGATTTCTGAGAGGATTGGAATGGTTGCGAATAGGGTGGCGTTGCCACCTAATCTTTCGAATTTTCAGGATTTATTTCATGTCTCACAACTTAGGAAGTATGCTCCAGATCCGTCTCATGTGATTCTGATGGATGATGTGCAAGTGAGGTATAATCTTACAGTTGAAGCTTTACCTGTAAGGATCAAATACCGTGAATTAAAAAGATTGAGAGGCAAAGAGATTGCTCTCGTGAAGGTAGTTTGGGGACGAGCTGCCGGAGGGAACATGACATGAGAGTTGGAGAGTGGGTTGCGAGAGTCATATCTGGAGTTGTTCGTATTAGGTAAATTTTTTAGGACGAAAATGTTCTAAGTGAGGGAGAGTTATAACACACGATTTATTTATTTATTTTTCTTGAATAATATTGTGTGATTGTTGTCATACCCCAAATTTTGACCACCAAGACTTCCCATCATTGTGCAAATCATTGTCACAATATGGATGTACTTTCATGCCTCATCAATCTCCTCAAAGATGGTTGAGGATTCACCACAATCAAGAATTAGGGTTTTGAGCCCTCCCAGAGCACTTAAACAAAGGATCAATCAAGAAATGACATGATCTTCAACTTGTATAACCTCTCAAACACCCATAAGGGATCAAGAGGACTCCCACATCAAGAATCAAGCACAAGGTTGCAACATTCCAAGTGGATCATGCCTCAAGATCGCCAGTGTCACCAAATTAGGGTTTTAGTCGACCAAGGCCTCTAGATGAAAATTTTATTCTGGGCATGAGCCAATTCTTCAAAGCATAACCCAAGATACTCCAAGGAACCTTATGAGTTCCATCATCAAGTCAAAATAGCCTCATGGGAAGCATTCATCAGAAATCAAGAATTAGGGTTTCTTGACCTAATTCACCCCTAAATTGACTTTTGGAGCAAAGCATGAGCCAAGACCTCTCAAGACATGATTTGAGGGCCTCAAATACACTACATTGATCCATTTACAACAATGGATTGATCCAAGAAGCTTGATTCACAAGTTTCAATTTCATCTGGACCACAATTAGGGTTTTAAAGAAAAAGTCAACTGTATATTTGACTTTTGAACAAGACATGCTCCCAAAACTTTGAACATGATTCAGTACACCCTAAAATACCTATGGAATCCATCCATTAGGTTTAAATTAGGTCAAGCACTTGATTGCACAAAGGATCACACAGCTTGGATTTCATCTGACAAAAAGTCAACTATGCCCAAAATCAAGTTTGACTTTTTAGAATTTTTCACAAATATGGTTCCACTAAGTCAAAAACAATGTTAATGTATGATTTTGATCATCATTTATCAAGAAAAATCAAGAAAAAGGAGGTTTCTTGCAAAAGGGGCAACCATGAGAAACCAAAATTTTTCTAAGTTATGGAACAAAAGTGATTTTGTACCAACTTTGCAAGGTCATAACTCCTAAACCATAAGGCCTTTTTCTCTCATTCAAAGCTCAAATGAAAGTTCATCTTACATACTTCAAATATGTCAACTACAAGAGATTCCAAATCCTCATGGATTTTGAGTTATGGATTGATCAAAATCACAAAAGTGGGAAATGGCCACTTTTTCCAACACTTTGTGAAATTTTCAACAAGTCAGAATCTGTTTCACTTTTTCCAAACTTTGAGGACATTTTTCACCTTGATCCAAGTTGAACCAGGTCCATTGGTGAACAAAAAAGTTAAAGTACATCATGGAAGCTTTCCAAAATGTCCAAGAACTCAATCAAACTCCATTTGAGCTAGGTGTTATGGATCTCACAAGTTACCTAAACACAAACTGTTTTTTGACATCATTTGGTACAAACTTGCATCCCACGATTCCTTAGACTAATTTTGGGCACTTTGATCATTCAATTTCTATCTAATTACAACACAAATGAATGAGGAATTTGATCCATAACACAAAATGCCAAGAACCTAGCCTTCCATATGCAAAATCATCATGAAAGGAACCTTGAAATTCAAATTTAGCATCAAGCATTCAATGGATACATCAAGGTGGAATGGACTGAAGCAAACCCAACTGAATGAGTCAAGCCTTATCCCTGCAACAGAAGACCATAGTCCTGTGCTCTAATCTCAAGTCAATGGCTAGAGGAGACTTGAGATTCCTTTTGAAAGCCACTGGATAACAAGATGTACCAATTGCCATTCACTATTGATGCCAAAACAAACTTGTTGCACTATAAATAGGCATTAATTGTGATCAGTTTGAGTAAACCAAAGCACCCAAACTGATGCTTTACTCAAAATCTCTCTTTCACTCCAAAATTGCCTTCCATTTCAAGTCACTATCGGATTTTGAAATTGGAAGTGATTCAAACAAAACCAATCATGCCAACACCTCATATACATCATATATGAGTGATCCATGGCCTTGAAACACATATGAAATACTTGAATCACAAAATCACCAGTCAGTTGCTCAAGCTTTTGACAAAGTTACAGTTGAGGTACCAGAAGGTGATCCAAGCATCTCCAATCAAGGCTAAGCATCTCAACACACTCCATAGAGTATAGTGAAGCTGTCCAGGTCCTTACAACATATTTGTAGTATCTCCATCATCAAGCTCGATCACCAGCTGCAAAAGGTAAGCCTGAAGCCTTCAAACTCTATATTCCATGCATCATAAATGAATTTTTGAGTTACCATCCTGTTTTTGCATGTAAGTAGAGTAATAACCCTCAATCAATTGCCATGAATCAATCGTGTATAGAATTTCATTGTGTTCATGCGAAAATTAGGGTTCTTGAGGTTATCCTTTGATTTCTCACTCCACACTTAATATAAATGCAATTAATCTATATGGTTGTGATCATTGTTCAAAAACGAGCAAGATTGGTGTTTGAATCGTGCAAAACCATTGAGTAATCAGAGAGAAAAGTGAGAAAATGCAAATCTGGGGAAAACAGGGGACGCGGGCAAGAACCAAGTTGTTCTTGGCGCCCTTTTTCAAATTTTTAAATATTTGAATTTTTGATATTTTATCTAATTGATTCAAAAATTAATTTCTCTCTGAACTTTAATGTTTTTGAATTGATTTTTTTCCAAAATTCATAAAAATGTTAAATTATTTTATTTTACAAAAAAAAAATCCAATTTATATTATTTCTTTAATATAGTTATAAATTTTGTAATTAATTTCATTTATTTGTTTTTTAAACATTTTAAAATGAAATTCTCACTTTGATATTTTCATTCCAAATGAATTTCAATCTTTCATGTGATTAAACATGATTTTTCAAAATATTTTTCAAAGTTTACAACTTGTTTTTAAATATATTTGATATTTTACAACATTTTTTATTTAATTTCCTTTGAAAATTATATCTTTTAAATTCAAAATTAGGGTTTCCTCTAAATTTTGATTTTTCAAACTTCACATAAACACTTTTTGGGCCTCTAATAGAGTGTACGTCCCATCCCTTGTTGTACAGAAAACTTTTTGGGCCTCAGTTATTTTATAAGCCCCTCTGTGATTCTTAAAACGACGGTGCGATCACTGTCTTTCACTGGGCCACTCCTTGAGTTGTAAGCCCCATCTTTTGTATAAAATAAACTCTTTGGGCCTCTAATAGAGTGTAAGACCCATCCCTAGTTGTACATAATATATTTGGGCCTCAATCATTGTATAAGTCCCAGTACGTAAAAAATATCGGCGCGATCGGCGTTTTCAAAACATTTTCATCTGGGCCTCACCTTGTGTTGTAAGTCCCATTTTTATTCTTTTTTAAACTCTTTGGGCCTCTAATAGAGTGTAATACCCATCCCTTGTAAATAAAAACCTTTTTGGGCCTCAGTCATTGTATAAGTCCCACTGTGTTTCTAAAACCGCGGCGTGATCGTCGCCTTTTAAACAAAATCATTCTTGGCCTTCCCTTGTGTTGTAAGTCCCATTTTTCTTCTTTTTTCAAACAATTTTGGGCCTCTAATAGAGTGTAAGACCCAACCTCTTTTGTAAATACAATAAATTTGGGCCTCAATCATTGTATAAGTCCCCGTACAATTTTCAGAATAACGGTGCGATCACTGTTATTTCTGGGCCTCTCCTTGAGTATAAGCCCCAATATTCTTTTCAAAATAACTTTCCCTTTTGATTTAGATTCAAATCCATAGTTTTTAAAAAAAAATTCTTAAATTTTTTGAATAACTAACCATACAGCTGTAGTACTGGAAGCTTGCTCACCTGTAATTTACATACTTGTTCATATATTTCATCTGTGTATATATATGCCTGTATATCTTGCTTAGAGTTTTCCCCGGAAATTAGGTCTAAGATTAGATTAAACCAGTGGTCACTCTTTCAACACAGTCAAAACTAGTTCCCCATAGGAAATTCCAGATACAGTCTTGCCTCCTCTTGGGCTTATACAATATGGAATAGAGAAATGCATTATTCCAGTGAAACTTTTCTCAAGACTGTCACTACTACAAATTTGTCTAAGAAATTCATTTTCCCCCAGAGAGGATTAATTCCCGGTGAAACCTCTCTTGAATTTCTTCAAACCGTAGAACTGTTCACTAAAGAAAGGATTATTCCCGGTGAAACCTTTCTTGAACTTTTCTTAGGTTTGGACCCCCAGGCTTCCTAAAAGCATCCCCAGCCTCCTCTTAGGCTTTGTACAAGGACCCTCAGGATTCTGAGAAGTTCTCATGCCTCCTCTTGGGCTTAATACAAGGAACCAAAGACCTCCTACAGGTATAGGATAGAACTTAGTCATCCTTCGATAGTTCAACCTCCAGAGAGTCAGAATCTCAAACATCATACCAATTTAGGGTTGATTCTCATCCCTTAAAACATAAGCCTCCTCTTGGGCATCATACAAAAATAAACCTCTTTATACCAGTAGACTTAGACAGTCTCATCTCCTTTTGGATCTCAAGAAACCCTCAAGTTTCCTAGAAACACAAGAAAAACCCTGGTCATCTCAACAATCACCAATAGAGTTAAAACCTCCATAGGTTTTAAAACTCAATCTTTGAACTCTCACTTTAAATTTCCCCAGCTAGGGTCAAGTTATTCCCAATAAAACCCTCAGAAAAATAAGAACCTCAAGGTATCTGATATTTCAACTCTTCTGCAATCCTCAGCAAGAGTTGATTCCCCAATTTGGACCTGCCTCTGGATCTCAATAATCCTCAGCAGAAGTTAGCCTCCTCTTAGGCTTTATATAAGAAATTCCCCAACTAGCCTCCTCTTAGGCTTTGTATAATGATCATCCCTCATCAGTTTTAGCCTCAATCTTGGACTTTGTACAAGACAGATAAAACATTATCCAGCTGAGTCAGTCGATCCTTTTTAGCCTCAATCTTGGGCTTTGTACAAGACACACGTAAAACCTCCCCTGTGGAGTCAATCCCTTTTAGCCTCAACCTCGGGCTTTGTACAAGACAGACATAATATTTCACCGGAAGAGTCAATTCCTTCCAGCCTCCTCTTAGGCTTTGTATAATGATCTCCTCCAAAGAGTCAGTCTCTTTTTAGCCTCTATCTTGGGCTTTGTACAAGACAGATATAAAACTCCCTAATAGAGTCAACCTTTTTAGCTTCAACCTTGGACTTTGATTAAGGCACATAAAACCAAAATCCCCTTAGAGGAAATTAAAAACTCTCTGCAGGAAGACATTTCTCTGTACAATCACACATCAAAACAGACAATCAAAACAAATCTTAATCCCAGATAACTGCTATATATGGCACACTTGTTGATTCAAAAATCCAAGTTGTAGTCCATATCTTATCCTGGTTAACCCCTTTCTTTCATCTATTTGCTGTAAGTGGCAAGCCTCTGGATTATTTACATCCAAGCCAATGTCCCTCTCTTAGCATGAAAAACTCCTAAGGAAAAATGACATTGCTCAACACTGAGTTAAAGTTTTCTCCTTCAGGACAAATCCCCTATAAAGGAAATTATGGCATTGCTGGATTCCATATATTCCATTTAAAGTAACTCTCCTTTATAATCAGTCACCCAACAAATGTGAAAAACAGATGAGATATCTCCCTTAGAGATGACAAATTCTCTCTCAGTCAAACTTTTTAGCTTCAATCTTGGGCTTTGAACAAGACCCAAATACCCTTTAGCTTCAATCTTGGGCTTTGAACAGGACACCAAACATCTTTTCCTCCCATAGAATAGGAGGAACTACGATTTCTCTGATTTCGCTGTTTTCTTTAACGGGAATACGTAGGCATAAGATTGCGAAATCTTAGTGAGCACACTAATAAAAAACTTTAGGTCCAGTACCTTACCAAAAACATCGGAAAACCTGAATACAACAAAAATACTCTCAAACATTCCCAAAGGAGAAACTTTCCCAACCCATGACAGATAAACACCAGTAAGTAGATAACAGTAGAATTTGCTAAACGATCTATGGATAACCATATATAGAATGGGTAATTGACAACTCCCAATTGTATAACCTGACCCCGGACCCCCCAATCTCTTAAGCATCTGTTAAAGAAAACATTTGCCTGCAAGGTTAGTTTTAGATAGCTTCCATTTCCTTTCCGGCTTCATAGGATAAATAAGAAATAAGAAAGTAACACCCAATTCCAACCAATGGCGATAAGGTGGTCGCGTCACCGACAAAATCACACGCTACAGAAAAATGAAGACTCTGCTGGGGAGTCGAACTAGGATTATAATTCCTAAGAGGTCTAGGTTGTTTAGCATACTATATATATATATATATATATATATATATATATATATATATATATATATATATATATTTACTACTATTCCTACTTGATATCCGTGTTTATTTTTCTACTAATGGGAATGCGATTGATACACATGTTAAAAGTTTGAGAGAAATAGTAAGATAAGGGGTGGCACAGACATGAGGACTTATAGGGAGTGAATCCTGAACAAGCGATCTTGGTAGTCCACCAAATCAGGCGAGGTATCTGTGTGGATACTTAATGTTGAACGACTGATCGTCGTGAAAGCATAGTTTTCCCAGTGCGGTGCCCATGACCCTGAGGATTTAGTAGACATTAACCCTATGACCATTTGGTAGTGCGGTGACTATCGGGAATAGTTGATACGCGATACTACACTCAAATGAGATCTACCCTAGGATATTTCAGCTCGCTCGAGTGAATCAGCTTGCTGTTGATATCCCGTTCTACATGTACAAAAATTGACCAAAATAGTACAACCTTTGGGGATGGGTAGAGCCATGACTCCATGCTCGTGACATTGAACCTTTGAACCCATATTTTTTCAATGTTTTGTATGCTGCATTCATGCATTCATCTAAAAAACTCTTTTTTTTAACAAAGAAAAAAAATCTTTTTCAAAATAAATGAAAACAATATTGCAAATATCAAAGACATTGCGTTATGGATTTTGGTAGAAGAAAGACGCACAAGTACACCTTCAAAGCTCCGAAACTAGAGGATTTAAGGAGGTTGGCAAGGATGATTACCAGCCCTGATGCTTTCAGAGCTAAGCATGGAGGACTGTTGCCTCTATTAAGGGTCCACGTAGTTGAAGGAATTCTGTCTATGCTAATTCAGTTCTACGATCCGGTTTATCATTGCTTCACATTTCCAGATTACCAACTAGCACTAAAACTAGAGGAGTACTCTCATCTGATTGATTTACCTATCACTGGTCGAGCTCTATTTTCTAGACTAGAAGAAATTCCAAAGGATCAAGCCATTACAAGAGCAATCTCTTTGGACGAGTCAGAAGTTAGGACTCACGTGACCACCAAAGGAGGAATCCAGGGTTTACCAGCTAAGTTTCTGATAGAGAAAGCTCTATACTTTGCCAGTATAGGAAACATAACTACTTTTAAATATATCTTTGTCCTACTCATATATGGGTTATTCCTCTTTGCCAACATTGACAACTTCATTGATACCAACGTTATTAAGATATTTCTGATTGGAAACCCCGTACCAACCTTGCTCGCAGATGCTTATCATTCTCTACACTTAAGGAATTTGTACACTGGAGGAATGATAACATGTTGTGTACCCTTACTCTACAAATGGTTCATTTCCCATTTGCCCAAGTCTGCTACTTTTTGGGATCACAAGAGTACTCTACGTTGGTCACAGAAGATTATGTCCCTTACCAACTCTGACATAGATTGGTATAATAGGATTTATGAGGGGATAGAGATCATCGATAGATGTGGAAATTTCTCTAACATACCCCTCATTGGAACTAAAGGAGGAATCAACTATCATCCAATTTTGGTTCGCCGTCAACTCGGATACCCGATGAAGAATATCCCGCATAATGTGCATCTGGAAGGTCTTTTCTTCAAAAAAGGGGAAAATGACAGGGCACTTAAAAAGGAAATAGTGCATGCCTGGCAACATATTCACAAAAAAGGAAGAGAGTCTCTAGGAAGACCAAATTGTACCTCCATGGAGACTTATCTCAACTGGGTGCAAACTAGAGCCCTCAAGCTGAGGATGCCTTACCCTCGCCAAGAAGTTTTTCCACTAAAGGAATTTGTCCTTTATTTCATGTCTGATACGGAAAAACTCCAGGTAGCTCTCAACAAAGTTCAATGTGAGAAGAGCTCTTGGAAAAACAAATACCGAATCCTCAGTGTGGAGTGTACTAAGATTCGGGAACTGCTAAAGGAGAAGGATGCTCTGATTAAGATATTAGAGCAGCATGCTGTAGAGAGTCAAGAAGAACGAAGAAATTTGCTCGCTCCTTTCACTTGGCAAAGGACTGACGACCCAACAACGGCTGAAGAGCCCCGATCAAAGAAAAGGAAAATCCCTCGGTACAACATGCCTAAAGTTCGCCCATGGGGCATGCCTCTCAACTTTATCCCTGAAGGATATATCCCACCGGTCGCTGAAGACCAAGAAACTGCAGCAGGAATCACTGGACCTGAAGGTTACAAACTTCGAGAAAGTGAAGACGCAAGGTTTACAACAGCAACTCCTGAAGGTTACAAACTTCAGGACACTGAAGCGCCAAGAATTACCGTTGTAATGTCTATACCACAACCAATGGTACACAGTGTCCCGAAAGGACAGATTCCACAAGCAATTTCTGGTAGAAACGAAGACATGTATGAAAGGATGAATGAGTTCCAGGAACAATTCTTAGAAATGTGGAAGGAACTAATGTAACTTATTTGGAAAGGATGCTGCAGACCTATGTCTGGTCCTTAATGTAAAGATCCCGCACAAATTCAAGGTGCCTGACTTTGAAAAATACAAAGGCAATTCTTGCCCTCAAAGTCATTTGGTGATGTACGCTCGAAAAATGTCAACTCAGACAAAAAATCAACAGCTACTGATCCATTATTTTAAAGACAGTTTAACCGGTGCCGCACTCAAATGGTACATGGGTTTAAACTACACCAAGATCAATACTTTCAAAGATCTCGGCGCAGCTTTCGTTCAGCAGTATAAATATAATTTGGACATGGCACTGGATAGGGATCAACTCAGAGCAATGTCACAAAAAGACAAAGAAACTTTCAAAGAATATGCTCAGAGATGGCGTGAAATTGCCGCCCAGATCTGTCCCCCTCTTGAGGAAAAAGAGATGACAAAGATCTTTTTGAAAAACTTAAGCTCATTCTATTACGACCGAATGGTTGCAAGTGCACCTAGTGACTTCACTGAAATGGTGAACATGGGAGTACGCCTTGAAGAAGTAGTCTAAGAAGGACGATTGGTCAAAGATGCAGAGCCATCTAGCGGTACTAAGAGATACGGTAGAGCTTTCCAAAAGAAGAAAGAGCAAGATATTAGTAATATCTCTTTGGGAAAGCAAAGGCGAAGGTATCAACCAGTAGCGGCGATAACTCCCGCTATCAACCCAACGCCGGCTCCGACTTATCAACCTCAGGTTGCTCAGAGCCAACCAAATCAACAACAGTATCAGTAAAGGATACAACAGCCTCTTCAGCAGGCTCGTCCATAATACAACAATAAGAATTGTACGACACGACCATCAGGGTTTGACACTATACCGATGTTGTACGCAGAACTATTTCCACTTCTACTGGCCAAGGGGCACGTCCAAACCAGGCCTCCTCTTACAGTACCGGAAAATCTGCCTTTTTGGTTCAAAGCAGATCAAACCTGCTTTTACCATCAGGGAGGATCAGGGCACAACATTGAGAACTGCCTCAGCTTCAAGTCTCATGTACAGAAGCTTGTCAGGAACGGGATCCTATCTTTCAAAGATACTAATCCAAATGTTCAGACGAACCCGTTGCAACAACTTGAGAAGACTGTAGTAAATTTAATAGAGGAAGAGTTTAGCCGCATTTATCAAATTCACGATATACTCCTATTACGAACCAATCTGGTCAGGATGCATTGCAGACAGAGCAGGTACGGTCATGTACCACCTCACAATTATCACCAGTGTGATATCTGCTCAAAGAATGACCAGGGGTGTTCCGTAGTGCAATCAGCCCTACAAGAACAGATGGATCTGGGCTGGATTCAGGATCACCGAATATGTGACGTCAACATGGCTCATGCGCATCCCAACATTGTTTAGAACCGCAACATTCTTGCGATGAACGCCAATTTGGTGGCGATGCATTCAAGGCAAAGTCAATATCATAATCTGCCACGGCACGATTACAACACTTGTCCGATCTGCTCAACAAGCAATCAGGGATGCTCATTTGTACAAGAGGCCCTCCAACGTCAGATGGATCTCGAGTTGATCCAGGACTACCGTGAAGAAAATAACCATCAAGTCAATATGGTTCAGATCTTTGACATACGCTTGATGAATACCAGTCTGGTAGAATTACATGCTAAGCAAGTCAGGCTCGGCTTTCTGGCTTCACACGATTATCAAGACTGTGAAGAATGTCGTGAAGATGACCAAGGGTGTGCACTTGTCCAAAGAACGCTTCAACACTTGTTGGACCACTGGTGGCTTCTAATCTACTTGGATGAAGCTACACAACAGATTAGTATGACTGACGGGAATCCTGGTAGGCATCAAAGTCAAGATGTCCGCTCGATGGAAATAGATCTAGTAAAGATGCACTGTATACAAAGCGGGCGTGGTCGGATGCCACCCCACAACTACGAGTGTTGTAGAGTTTGTTCAGAGAACAACCAAGGATGCTATCTCGTACAAGCAGCTCTTCAAAATAAGTTGGACCATAAAGAGATTCGACCATGTTTAAGTTCTGGGTCGGTCAACGTGATACAAAACTATCTCCCTGATCAAAGCAAATACGTTATCATAATCTACGATCCTGGGAGGACCAAAGACGTTTATGCCATAATCCCTCTACTCGACGAATCAAGAATTCCTCTTGATAGTAGAAAAGTTCCCAACCAGGAATTAATTGAGGTTACCAATAACGGTCAGAGAAACCAAAAAGCTCCTGTGGTAATCTACTTTCTAGGTCAAATACCGTACAAATCAAAAAAGGCTATCCCTTACAAGTACGGTGCAACAACCATCGAAAATGGAAAGGAAACTACATTACCCTCCATCGTACACATTGCCGACATCAGTCGAGTAACACAGAGCGGCCGGATCTTCAACAGAGGAGTTGGAGAACCTGCCAAAGAAAAGGAACCTCAAACAGAAGGTTCCAATCAACAAGTCGGGCAATCCATTAATCCCGAACTTACAAAGAACAACGATGAGATACCGAAGCTCATCCAAAAAAGCGGGTACAACATTGTGGACCAACTGTTGAAAACTCCATCTAGAATCTCTGTACTATCTCTCCTGCTTAGTTTTGAAGCTCACAGGGAAGCTCTGCAGAAAGTCTTGGAGCAAGCTTTCGTAGAACAATATGTGACGGTAAGGCAGTTTGACAACATCATTTCCAACATCACTTCCTGCAACAACTTAGGATTCAGTGATGAAGAACTGCCGGAAGAAGGAAAAAATCACAATATAACGCTTAACATTACAGTCAACTGCCAGGACGACGCTCTAGCCAGCGTACTGGTAGACACAGGATCATCTTTGAATGTTATGCCAAAATCAACTCTGATACGACTATCATTTCAAGGAGCCCCGATGAGGGGCAGCGAAGTCATCGTCAAAGCCTTTGACGGATCTAGAAAAATAGTTATCTGCGAAGTTGATCTTCCCATAACCATCAATCCTCACACTTTCCAAGTCACTTTCCAGGTCATGGACATCCGAGCAGCATACAACTGTTTATTAGGAAGACCTTAGATACACGAGGCTGGGGCAGTCACTTCGACACTTCACCAGAAGTTGAAGTTCATCAAGAATGAGAAGTTAGTCACAGTATGTGGAGAGCATGCCTTAATAGTGACCAATTTGTCATCATTCTCCTGTGTAGAACCCGAGGAGGTTATTAGAACTCAATTTCAAGCACTCTCGGTGAGCAATGAGAATCGATCAGAAAGAGGGACATCGATCTCCTCATACAAAGATGCTCTCAAAGTGATCAAGAGTAATAACGTAAAAGGATGGGGACAGCTTGTAATTCCTACGGGTAACAAGACAAAGAAAGGTCTTGGTTTCTCCTCAGCCTATACCCAGACTACTAAAGATGTAATTTTTCTTCCCATTCAGGATTTCTGTCACAGTGGAGGCTTCATCCAACCGGTGTCTCAAGAAGTACACACCATTAATAAGAGTGACTCATCCGATACGGACGAGGAATGGAAATCGTATCTCAATGACAATGTTTATATGTCTCAGGAAGAAGCGCACATGCCATTCTGTTTTCCCAATTAGGGCCCGAGATATATACCAAGATCAGACGTTTGGATGATCTATGGAGATTGTGATCCTGAGGGATGTCGTGCTCCACCTAATTAATTAGAAGATGATCTAATGAAGATCAACTTCAATCAGGACTATTATGATCCCCTGAATGACTTCCCTATCTGGAAGTCGTACCCAAAAGACTTGAGGCAAAAGAGTCAGCCAAACGATGCCTATCAGCTGAGTAATATTGAAAGGAATACCCACGTCCCCACCGAGTCATGGGATTATTACTCAAGACATTCCAAAGATATCCAACATCATGATGAATCTACAAAGATTGCAGGACAAGAGTTCATCAACTATGCTTTTCCTGATGTCAACGTCATTAAGAAGGATGACTCCTCTATCCCCACATAAGTATAGGACACCTTAGGACAATCGAGTGCCAAGTATGACTTCTTGGTCAAGTACACCACTCCTAAAAGTTCTCGCATCAGATACGAGGACATCTAGCCAACTGGATGAGGAGATCCTCTTGAGAGTGAAAACATTAAGGAAGATACAACAGAAGAATTTATTTATGACAACTCTACATGGGAGGAAAACTCCAATGATCCTGCTCCACCAGAAATCAGCGTCATTTCTGAGGACAAACCAAGAAAGAAGGTACCAGATTTTCTGATTCACCGAGGAGTTTGTTGCCAATGGGTTGCTGTCGATGTCCCGAAAGTCGTCCATAAGTCTAAGTAATTGCCATCTTTGTTTTAACCTTTCGTCCTACCCAAGTGAAATAGATGTTTTTATAGGGCTCACTTTTCTGTAAATGTCCCTCTTCGCTTTGCCCAAAGTGACAGAGTTTTGTTTTATAGGGATGTATTTCAAGAATTAACAAATCATAAATAAACAACGTCGTTTTGTCATTCCCGTATTTATTGTTGTTTTCACTTTTCGTTTTTCAGAAAATGGTAATCCTAAAACAACACAAAATAAAAACAAGCATTTTTCAGAAAATACACTGCACACACTCTTGCATTCTCTCTATCTCTTCTAAAAAATGAATCATCACATAATGCAGATTGCTTGTTTTAAACTCCATTAAAACATACGATCCAATGCCTTCTCCCAACTTCGAATTCCCAGTATTTGAAGCCAAAGAAGAAGAGGACGCAGAAATTGCAGAGGAGATCTCCCGACTACTCAAGCAAGAGGAAAGGTCCATTGAACCTCACAAAGAGCAGTTGGAAATGGTCAATTTGGGATCAGAGGAAGAAAAGAAAGAAGTTAAGATTGGGGCACTGCTCGGTCGGACTGTCAAAGAAAGCTTGATAAAACTTCTCAAAGAGTTTCCCGATGTATTTGCTTAGTCCTATCAGGACATGCCAGGGTTAGATACCAACATCGTGGAACATCATTTACCATTGAAATTAGAATGTACGCCGGTAAAACAAAGGCAGAGAAGAACTCACCCGGATATGGCTATCAAGATCAAAGAGGAAGTGCAAAAACAGATCGATGCAGGTTTCCTTGCCACCTCGGAATATCCTCAATGGCTAGCTAGCATAGTGCCAGTTTCGAAAAAGGACAGAAAAGTCAGAATGTGTGTAGACTACATGGATCTGAACAAAGCAAGTCCAAAGGATGACTTCCCCTTACCACACATAGACATGCTGGTAGATAGTACAACAAAGTTCAAAGTCTTCTCCTTCATGGATGGATTCTCGGGCTATAATCAAATCAAAATGGCAATGGAAGATATGGAGAAAACTTCATTCATCACCCCATGGGGCACCTTTTGTTACAAGGTAATGTCGTTCGGCTTGAAGAACGCCGGGGTGACCTATCAAAGGGCTATGTCTACTCTGTTTCATGACATGATGCACAAAGAAATCGAAGTGTATGTTGATGACATGATTGCCAAATCTAAAACAGAAGAAGAGCATGTGACACACCTGTCCAAGTTATTCGAGTGTCTGAGGAAATACAAACTCCGCTTGAATCCCAACAAATGCACATTCGGTGTCCGCTCAGGAAAACTTTTAGGGTTCATTGTCAGCCAGAAAGGAATTGAGGTTGATCCTGACAAGGTCAAGGCTATTCAAGAAATGCCTTCACCAAAGACTGAAAAATAGGTCAGAGGATTTTTGGGACGTCTGAATTACATCTCAAGGTTTATATCCCTCATGACCGCGACATGCGCGCCGATCTTCAAACTACTCAAAAAGAATCAAAGCTGTGAATGGACAGAAGATTGCCAAAAAGCGTTCGACAGTATCAAAGAATATCTGTTGAATCCACCAATCCTGTCACCTCCAATGGAAGGAAGACCACTAATCATCTACCTAACAGTCTTGGAAGACTCTATGGGTTGTGTACTTGGCCAACAAGATGAAACCAAAAGAAAAGAGTCTTCCATCTACTATGCTCAAGAAAACTTGATGCGCTATGGCTTGGGCAGCCAAACATCTTCGCCAGTATATGATTTGTCACACTACTTGGTTAATCTTCAAAATGGATCCGATCAAGTACGTTTTTGAAAAGCCTGCTCTCACGGGAAGGATTACCCGTTGGCAGATGTTGTTATCAGAATACGACATCGAGTACCATGCTCAAAAAGCCGTCAAAGTAAGTATTTTAGCCAATCCCTTGGCTCATCAACCGATTGACGATCAGGAATCAGTCGGATTTGACTTCCCAGACGAAGATATCATGTACTTGAAAATGAAAGATTGCAATGAACCGCTACCTAATGAAGGGCTAGAACCAGGTTCCCAATGGGGATTAATTATTGACGGAGTTGTCAACAATTATGGAAACAGAATTGGGGCAATCATCGTAGCACCTCAGGGTACCCATATTCCTTTCACCGCCCAACTGACTTTCAAATGTACAAACAACGAGGCCGAATACGAAGCTTGTATCATGGGTCTCGAAGAAGCGATCGACTTAAGAATAAAGAACTTATATGTGTATGGAGACTCATCCCTGGTTATCAATCAGATCAAAGGAGAGTGGAACACATACCAATCAGGACTGATTCCTTACAAAGATTATGTGAGATGGTTGTTACCATTCTTTAACAGAATCGAGTTTCATCATATCCCTCATGAAGAAAATCACATGGCTGATGCACTAGGCACTCTCTCCTCCATGATTAGTGTAGGTCAATGGAATGACGTACCTAATATTGACATAATGCGCCTTGAAAGGCCCGCTTACATCTTCGCGATCGAAGCAGTCATAGACGACAAACCTTGGTATCACGATATCAAATGCTTCCTTCAGAAACAAGAGTACCCACCTGGGGCATTAAGAAAAGATAGGAAAACCATCAGAAGACTAGCAGGCAACTTCTTCCTGAGCGGTGATACACTCTATAAGAGAAACTTCGACATGGTCTTGCTCTAATGCGTAGACAGACCAGAAGCAAACATGATAATGAAAGAAATTCACGAAGGATCCTTTGGCACTCATGCCAACGGACACATGATGGCGAGAAAAATTCTGAGAGCAGGATACTATTGGTTGACCCTGGAATCCGATTGCTACAAATACATGAGGAAATGTCACAAGTGTTAAATATACGCTGACAAAATCCTTGTACCGCCAACGCATCTCAAAGTTCTTTCTTCCCATAGCCTTTTTCTATATGGGGAATCAACATGATTGGCATGATCAAACCCAAGGCTTCAAACGGACATCGGTTCATCCTGGTAGCCATTTACTTCACCAAATGGGTCAAAGCAGCGTCATACACCAATGTAACCCGACAAGTCGTGGTCCGATTTATCAAGAACAACCTCATCTGCCGTTTTGGTGCTCCAAGCTAGATCATTACAGATAATGGATCTAACTTGAACAACAAGACGATGAGAGAGTTGTGTGCTGAGTTTAAGATCGAACACCATAACTCATCTCCCTAACAACCCAAGATGAACGGAGCGGTAGAAGCGGCTAACAAGAACATCAAGAAGATTGTTCAAAAGATGGTTTTAACCTACAAAGACTGGCACAAAATGCTGCCTTTTGCTCTTCACGGTTATCGCACATCTATCCGCACTTCAACAGGGGCAACCCCTTTCACTCTAGTATATGGCATGGAAGCCGTGCTTCCCTTAGAAGTAGAGATCCCATCAATCTGGGTATTGATGGAAGCTAAGCTAACAGAGGCCGAATGGTGTGAAAGTCGACACGAAGAACTGAACCTGATCAAAGAAAAGCGAATAACGGCTTAATGCCATGGTCAGTTGTATCAGTAAAGAATGAAGAAAGCGTTCGACAAAAAGGTCCGACCCCGTGTCTTCAAAAAAAGGAGACCTCGTTGTAGCGCGGTTTTTGTGGTTTCGAATCACTATCGCTTTGGTACTACAGTTCGATTCATTTTTTATCTTGTGAAGCTGATTAAGGAAGGGAAATAGATTTCTCCAATTAACCCTACTTGTATACTGAGGTTAAACAGTCAACACTGTTGGTTTACAGATGCTATCAAAATAGGGGGTCTTTCTTAGGGTTATTTTCTTAAGAATACAAGTGTCTGAATTATCTGTGAGGCTTTTGGTTAGGATACTAGACCTGATTTTCTTTGGTTGATATGTGGAGGTACTGGATTTGGAGTTTTTGATTAGTATGCTCGCTAAGATTTTGCAATCTTATGCCTACGTATTCCTGTTTAACGAAACAGGGAAATCAGAGCGATCGTAGTTCCTCCTATAGAAAAAGGTGTTTTGGTGTCTTGTTCAAAGCCCAAGATTGAAGCTAAAAGTGATTTGTATCTTGTTCAAAGCCCAAGATGTGAAGCTGAAGGGTTTGACTGAGAGAGAATTTGTCATCTCTAAAGAGGGATTGTTGATTTTCGTGTACTTTAATCAAAGCACAAGTTTGATGCTAAAAGTTTGATTGACTCAATCGGAGTTTCTTTATACAAAGCCTAAGAGGAGGCGGGAAGTTTGACTTTTTCAGGAAAAATGTTCTTTCTGTCTTGTACAAAGCCCAAGATTTGAGGCTAAAAGGGATTTTTTGACTCCGTTGGGGAGAATGTATCTTGTATAAAGCCCAAGATAGAGGCTGAACTAAGTTTGACTCAACAAGAGAGTACTTTTGTGTGTCTTGTATAAAGCCCAAGACGGAGGCTCAAAGAGTTGACTCAACAAGAGAGTCTTAAACCAATGATTGACTCAAGAAGAGGGTTTGAAGGTTTACTGACTCAACAAGAGAGTCTTTTATACTCAACAAGAGAGTGATTTGATGTCTCGTACGAAGCCCGAGATTGAGGCTGAAAGGAGATTGACTCAATAAGAGTGTGTTTTATATGTGTCTTGTATGAAGCCCAAGACGGAGGCTAAAAGTTGACTCAACAAGAGAATCTTTTATACTCAACAAGAGAGTGGGTTTTTATATGTCTTGTACAAAGCCCAAGACGGAGGCTAAAAGTGGTTGACTCAACAAGAGAGTCTAAAAAAGTTAGCTCCGCTAGGGAGAACCATTGGTACAAGGCCCAAGAGGAGGCTGACTTACTGCTAAGGATTGTTGAGATCCTGAAGCGGGTCCAAGTGTGGGGAACTCTCATGAGAGAGACCGGGTTTCAGAGTGATCAGTGTTTTTTCCTATGTTTGTACGGAACTTGAGAATGTCTTTGAGACTCAAGAGGCTTAGACTGTCCAAGTCTAGAGTTTTATCTATTGTACAATGCCCAAGAGGAGGCACGGGCATTAAGGGATGAGTATCAACCCTAAAATGGCCGGAGTTTCGACACTGGAAGGACTGCTCTAGCAAAGGGTGACTAAGTTCTGTCTTATACCTTTAAGAGGTCATCAGGGTCCTTGTATTAAGCCCAAGAGAAGGCATGAGAACTTCTAAGAAGCCGAAGGGTCCTTGTACAACGCCTAAGAAGAGGCGGGGATGCTTTTAAGAAGCCTGTGGATCCCCAAACCAAGAGAAGTTCAAGAAATGTAAATCTCAGAGAAGAGATCATTCCAGGAAAGTTCGAGAATTTGGAAGAAACTCAAGAGATGCCATTCACGGAGAAAAGATCACCTCTGGGGAGTTAGAGTTTCTTTAACAATTTCTAAGGGTGACAGTCTGAGAAAAGGTTCACCGAGAATACTGCCTTTCTCTTTGTTCCATATTGTTTAACCCCAAGAGGATGGACTACTGTATCTGAAATCCTACGGGGGATCTAGTTTTGTTTGTATTTAAGAGTGACCAACAGGGATTTTACCTAGTTCTAGACGTAGTTGCCGGGGAGAACTCTAAATAACTATACTAGTATTACACAGTGGATATGTGACAAGTATATAAAAGGATGTGAAAGAAGACTTACAGTGAAACAGCCCCACAATACAGTTATATACATATGAAAGCGGTAAATGAAAACGGATAAACACTTACCCGTTGTAGAGCTTCCATGCTGTTTTGTTAGTTGTTCCACAAAGAAAGTTTTGATAACAACATATGTTTGAATTCAAAATCAAAGGATAAAGTGCTTTGAAAATATTATTGGGGCTTACAGCTCAAGGAGAGGCCCAAGTTTTAACGATGATCGCACCGTTGTTTTGAACACTGTACAAAAGGACTTATACAATATGTGAGGCCCAAATATTTTTTGTTTCAAAAAGGGGTTGGGTCTTACACTCTATTAGAGGCCCAAAGGAATTTAAAGAAAAGAAATGGGGCTTATGACACGAGGGTAGACCCAGATGATTTTGAAAAGGCGACGATCGCGCCGTTGTTTTTGAAAATACAGTGGGACTTATACAATGACTGAGGCCTAAAATGTGGTGTGTTTACAAAGGGGATGGGTCTTACACACTAATAGAGGCCCATGAGTGTTTGAAAATGACTGATGAGGGTGGAATCAATCAAAACCCTAATTTCATCATTTTTTAAAGTAAATTCTTAAAGAAAATCAATAAAAAATGATAAAACACCAAATAAGCTTGAATGAACAACTTGTGATTTTTGTTTAAGGTTTAAAAAATGATGTTTTAACCACAAGATGAATTAAAACTCATTTGGGTTTGATTTTCAAGATGAATATTCACTTTTAAAATGTTTAAAAACAATTAAAAATGAATTTATTCATAAAAATACCAACTATATTAAATAAATAATATAAAATTGATTTTTTTGTGGAATAAAATATTTCAACATTTTTGTGATTTTTTGCAAAAAGAACCAATCAAAAATAATTAAAATTGAGGGAGTTATTAATTTTTCAAATCATTAAAAATAATAAAAAAAATAATAAAAATAGGAAAAAGTGATAAAAAGAGGATCTGGGGCGAGGGGTATTCGAACCCCAGACCTCTTGGGTGCAGTGCGCTCCCTCTACCACTGGGGTGGTGATACATCCGTGTATCAAACCCCACTCCCAAATATACAAGGCTTGCCTTGTTTTTGGCCTGGTCAAGGCAAGGTTTTGGCAAAAAACGTGAAACATGTAACTTTCTCATTTCTCCATGGATTGGGACACAATTTAGGTCTATCCTGCCTAGAATTTCACAAGGAATCCAATGGTGGTGGTGGTTTGTTCAGATGAGGTCCCCATTTTAAAACCCGATAGTGGTTTTGAAATAGGCCTCCATTTGCATTTTCTGTGCTACCTCATGGTACAGGCATGAATCACATGATGAATTGGTCCAAACACAACATATATAACATTTATGAGATGTGTATGATTAGTGTACTTCAAAGCAATGCATTTTCTAAGAGTTCAAGTTGTGATGCTTACCTCTTTAGGAGCTTTTTGGGCAATCTGTCAAGTGCTTTGTTCCAGAAACAATTTGATGCTTTGGACACCCTCAAATGATCCCTTGGAAGCTTTTAGGATGATTGGAATCAGCTGGAAACCTCAGGAATGGAAACTGGCCCTTTCTTGCAAAAGGGGCAAAAGTGACCAAAATAGCAACTCTCTCAAATGGTGTTCCAGATGTGGGGAACCTTTTGGGACAGTTCAAGGATGAAATTTGGAGTGTGTTTGAGGTTTTATCTGGTTTTGAAAGTGACTGAATCAATACATGGCTTGAAAAATGCAAAAAAAAGTCATATTTTGAGGTTTTGAGAAGGGACTTTGAGATTTTGGTGTTAGGGGTCACTTGTGAGAGTTTGGATAGCTTAGATATGACATATTGGATGTGTTTGGATCATGAGTTGTGGTGGAATTTCTCTCTAACTCAAAAACTTAGAGTTACCTTGCTAAAGAAGGCATTTTTTCCTAGAGAAAGAGATTTTAAGGAAGGCAAGTGTTGTAGTGCTTTGGTGTACTCAAACTGAGCACAAATGAGCTCTATTTATAGTAGAGCAAGTTTGTTTTGCAAGCAATAGTGAATGGAGGCTGCTGCAGACCTTTGGCCAATTGGAGCATTTTGGAATCTCAAGTCTCCTCCAGCCATTGACTAGAGGCTAGAGCACAGGCCTTTGGTTCCCTAGTTCAGAGATCATCCTTGACTCATTCAGTTGGAAATGGCTCAGTTCATGCCACCTTGGTGCATCCATTGAATGCTCCAAAACAAAATTGGAGTCTTGTCCCCTCTTTAGGGTTTTTTAGGTTTGGCATGCTACTTTTAGTTCCAAAGACTTGGGAGGCTTATGGATCAGTGTTTGTCCCTCCTTGGTCCTTCCCTGAGGTGTTCAGATGGATAAACTTGTTTGTCATTTGCACAAATTGCTCAAATCAAGCAAAATACACAAATCTGCCTAGTTATGACAGTTGCAGCAAGGCATATTGCCACTATCATAACTCTTAGCTCAAATGGAATTTCATGGGGTTCTTGGCCATTTTGGAAAGCTCTCATATGATACAACACATGTGTGATCATAGTTTGTTTTGAAACTTTTTGGATCCAATTGAAAAATGCCCCTACATTTTGCAAAAAGTGAAACTGATTCTGACTTAGTGAAAATTTCACTAAGTGTTGGAAAAAGTGGCATTTTCATGTTTTTGTCATTTTGGTCACTCCATAACTCAAAATCCATGATGAATTGGAATGAGGTGTAGTTGACACTTTTAAAGTATGCCATGAGAGCTACAAATCCATCTTTGGATCATCCCAAATGGTTGCTTGGATCTCAAGTTATGATCCTTGGAAGTTGGTACCCTAGCCACTTTGTTCCATAACTTAGAAAATTTCTAAGTTTTTATGGTTACCCCTTTTACAAGTTATCCCACTTTTCTTGATTTTTCTTGATGAATGATGATTCCAATCACACATTAACATCATTTTAGGGTTAGGGAACCATAATTGATCAAAAAATCAAAAAGTCAAACTTTGACTTTCGGGCACAGTTGACTTTTTATCAGATGAATTCCAAACTGTGTGATTCTCTATGAAATCAAGTCCTTGACCTAAATAAAACTTGATGGACTAATTTCATAGGTGTTATAGGGTGTATTGAATCATGTCCCAAGGTTTGGGAGCATGCCTTGGTCAAAAGTCAAAGGTACAGTTGACTTTTTCCTCAAAACCCTAATTGTGGTTTTGATGAACTTGAAACTTGTGAATCAAGCTTCTTGGATCAATCTATTGTTGCAAATGGATCAATGTAGTGTATTAGGGTCCCTCAAATTATGTATTGAGGTCTTGACTCATGTCTTGTCCCAAAAGTCAACTTAGGGGTGAATTAGGTCAAGAAACCCTAATTCCTGATTTTTGGTGAATGCATCCTCTGAGGCTAAATTGACTTGATGATTGGGTTTATCAGGTCCCTTGGAGCATCTTAGGTTGTGTTTTGAAGCATTGGCTCATGTCCAGAGGAAAATTTCCATCTGGAGGCCTTGGTCGACCAAAACCCTAATTTGGTGACACTGGCGATCTTGAGGCTTGATCCACTTGGAATGCTGCAACATTGTGCTTGATTCCTGAAGTGGGAGTCCTTTTGATCCTTTATAGGTGTTTGAGAGGCTTAGACACGTTGAAGATCATGTCACTCCTTGATTGATCCTTTGTCTAAGTGCCCTGAGAGGGCTTGAAACCCTAAGTCTGATTGTAATGAGTGCTCAACAACCCCTTGAGGAGATGGATGAGGCATAAAAGTACATCCATATTGTGCTGATGATTTGCACAATGATGGGAAATATTAGTGGTCAAAATTTGGGGTATGACAGATGCCCCTATTTAATCTTCTTGGACCCGAAGGTATGGATGGCGAAGGTATTCGGACATTCGGGGTGCAAGAGGATTAAATATCGGAATACCCAAAATTTTGATGGTGGTTAAGAACGGAAGTTTGCTCATCCATCTTATTTCGCTAAGCAAAGAGGCTTAGAAAAGGTAAACTTTCCCTCAATCCTGGTTTCCTACCAAGGAACTGGTCTCAGTTTTCTTTTTTGAAATAAACTTCCCCTCGATCCGGGTTTCCTACCAAGGAACTGGTCTTAGTTTCTGATATGAACTTCCCCTCGATCCTGGTTTCCTACCAAGGAACTGGTCTCAGTTGCTGAAATAAACTTCCCCTCGATCCTGGTTTCCTACCAAGGAACTGGTCTCAATTTTTTATATAAACTTCCTCTCGATCCTGGTTTCCTACCAAGGAACTGGTCTTAGTTTCTTTTGTCAATAAACCTTCTTGACAAGGGACGCTTTTCATAGTGGTTTTCCTCAAACTTCTCGCCAAATTTTCCTGGTGAGATGCCATTTGATGGAAAAAGTTTTGATGTCAGACTTGCTGGGGAACCCATTCATCTGAGCTGCAGAGGTGTACAAACTTCTCTGTTGGAGACACCATTTGTTGACTCTACTATGGAAAACGAGTCTCTTGAGAGTCTGCTTTCTGTTTGGGGGTATTACATCATACTTTTCTCGGGATCTTCTCGCAGAAATGCCATATGGTGTGATCCAATTTTGAGGTGCTGATGACCTTTTTGTCAGCGAATTTTTTCGGAGAAAAACTGCTGTATTGCCAAATATTTGATTAAGAGGCTTTCTCTGGGGATTTTTCTTAATCCAGGAAAGCGAAGATATCATCTTCGATGGCGATGTTTGTCGAATGTCTTCTTGTTTCTCATAGGTTCAAGTTATCAAAGTGGTCGAGGACCGTCTCCAATCTAGAAATAAACTGGGGAGAAACTGCTCAAATGTTGTATTTCCTAACAAGTAAAGGACTGACAACTCGATTGAGAGGACTTTATCACTTGGGAACTAGACCGACTAGAGTGATAATGATGCAATATGAATATGAGTATGAATCAATAATGCATGATGTATGTATGTTTATGCTGACAAAACTGATGCGACATACAAACTAATAGATGAACATGACGGGATACTCGGCCACAGTAGGAAATGAAAATTATCACTGGTTCACAATAGCAATTCTGCCTTGCTTAGGAGAGATAGTCCCCGTGGGGAACAACCGTTGATCGGGCTTAGGTGGTAAGAACTCTGTCGGGGATGTCGGACGGAATATTCGCATCTAACATAGCTGATCCTTCATTCAGGTGCACTGGTTTAGAAGGAGTACTTTGATTCTGCACTTTGAGGTTCGATTACTTCTGGAGAAGCGATCGATGTTCTTTCGATGTTTAACAATCAAAAGAAATTGCCATCTTTGTTTTAAAAGCAGAAAAATTTGACAAGTAAAATTCATTTTTTTTTATTTCAAGAATCGTTAATCACTTTAAAACGTCGTTCTGTAAAGCTAAAACAAATAAGAACTGCAAATAAAAGCACAAGGGCTCATATTTTATTGATAGGATGGAAATCAGCCAAGCGCGTGATTCCATGGAGCATTTACAATGTTAGAAAATGGTAATTTAAGGGAAAAGGGATACATTGAAACATAACGACCGTTATCCTTCTACTAACTTTGAACTCTGGACATCCTGAGCTTCTGTCGAAAATGACCCTGATTGGAGTTTTCTGATGGATGGCATTACTGTTGCTGAGGATTTACCTGTGTTAGACGTAGTTACTTGCCATGAATCCCTAACTTTTGCCTGGATTGTACTTTGAGATTTCCAATCCACCGGGATAATTTTTTGATTATGTCACTAAATTTTGCATGGACCGCCCTTTCAGGTTTTCAATCCACCGAGACGTTTTTTTTTATTTAGGCAAAGTATTTCTTGACTACATCAACATTTGTGGGGTAGGCAAATTCCTCTCCATCCATGGTTGCGAGTCTCAAGGCGCCACTTGAGAAAGCTTTCTTGACCACATAAGGGCCGTCATAATTCGGAGTCCATTTGCCCCGGGAATCCGTGAGAAATGATTGTACCTTCTTGAGCACGGGGTCTCCTTTCTTGAAGACACGAGGTCGAACCTTTTTGTCAAACGCCTTCTTCATTCTTTGCTGATACAACTGACCATAACATAGTGCCGTTATTCATTTTTCTTTGATCAGATTCATTTCATCGTGTCGACTTTGACATCATTCTGCCTTTGTTAGCTTAGCTTCCATCAATACCCTGATTGATGGAATCTCTACCTCTATGGGGAGCACTGCTTCCATGCCATATACTAGAGAGAAAGGGGTTGCCCCTGTTGAAGTACGGACAGATGTGCGATAACCGTGAAGGGCAAAGGGTAGCATCTCGTGCCAGTCTTTGTAGGTTACAACCATCTTTTGAACGATCTTCTTGATGTTCTTGTTAGCCGCTTCTATCGCTCCGTTCATCTTGGGTTGGTAGGGAGATGAGTTATGGTGTTCGAGGTTGAACTCAGCGCACAACTCTTTCATCATACTATTGTTCAAGTTAGATCCATTGTCAGTAATGATCTGGCTTGGAACACCATAACGGCAGATGATATTGTTTTTGATAATCGGACCACCACTTGTCGGGTTACATTGGTGTATGACGCAGCTTCGACCCATTTGGTGAAGTAGTCGATGGCAACCAGGATGAACCGATGTTCGTTTGAAGCCTTAGATTCAATCATGCCAATCATGTCGATTCCCCATAAGGAAAAAGGCCATGGGGAAGAGAGAACTTTGAGATGCGTTGGCGGTACATGGATTTCGTCTGAGTATATCTGACACTTGTGACACGTCCTCATGTACTTGTAGCAGTCGGATTCCATGGTTAGCCAATAGTACCCATCTCTTAGAATTTTTCTCTCCATTATGTGTCCGTTGGCATGAGTGCCAAAGGATCCTTTGTGAATTTCTTTTATCAGCATGTTTGCTTCTGGTCTGCCTACACATTGAAGCAAGACCATGTCAAAGTTCCGCTTATAGAGTGTATCACCGCTTAGGAAGAAGCTGCCTGCCAATATTCTGAGGGTCTTTCTATCTTTTATGGATGCCCTAGGCGGGTACTCTTGTTTCTGAAGGAAGCATTTGATATCGTGATAGCAAGGTTTGTCGTCTATGACTGCTTCGATTATGAAAATGTAAGCGGGCCGTTCAAGGCGTATTATGTCAATCTTAGGTACATCGTTCCATTAACCTACACTAATCATGGAAGAGAGAGTAGCTAATGCATCATCCATGTGATTCTCTTCACGAGGGATGTGATGAAACTCGATTCTGTTGAAGAAGGGTAACAACCTTCTCACTTAGTCTTTGTAAGGAATAAGTCCTGATTGGTATTTGTTCCAATCTCCTTTGATCTGACTGATAACCAGGGCTGAATCGCCATATACATCCAAGTTCTTGATCCTTAAGTCGATCGCTTCTTCGAGACCCGTGATACAAGCTTCATATTCGGCCTCGTTGTTTGTACACTTGAATGTCAGTCTGGCAGTGAAAGGAATGTGGGTACCCTGAGGTGTTATGATGATTGCCCCAATTCCGTTTCCATAATGATTGACAGCTCCGTCAAAGATAAGTCCCCATTGGGAACCTAGTTCTGGCCCTTCACTGGGTAGCGGTTCATCGCAATCTTTCATTTTTAAGTACATGAAATCTTCATCTGGAAGTCAAATCCAACTGATTCTTGATCGTCAATTGGTTGATGAGCCAAATGATCGGCTAAAACACTTTCTTTAACGGCTTTTTGAGCGTGGTATTCGATGTCGTATTCTGACAACAACATCTGCCAACGGGTTATCCTTCCCGTGAGAGCAGGTTTTTCAAAGACATACTTGATCAGATCCATTTATGAGATTAAGCAAGTAGTGTGGCAAATCATATACTGGCGAAGACGTTTGGCTGCCCAAGCCAGAGCACAACAAGTTTTCTCAAGCATAGTGTATCGAGTTTCACAGTCAGTGAATTTCTTGCTCAAATAGTAAATGGCATACTCTTTCCTTTTTGTTTCCTCTTGTTGGCCAAGTAAACAACCCATTGAGTCTTCCAAGACTGTTAAGTAAATGATTAGTGGCTTTCCTTCCACTGGAGGTGATAGAATCGGTGGGTTCAACAGGTATTCTTTGATAATGTCGAAGGCGGCTTGGCAGTCTTCTGTCCAAATGCAGTCCTGATTCTTTTTTAGTAATTTGAAGATTGGAACACACGTCGCGGTCATGAGGAATATAAATCTGGAAATGTAATTCAAACGTCCCAGGAATCCCCTATAGCGAGCGAAACTAGACGTGTTTCTTAAGCACTGTCGCTCCTTGGGGGTTACTACAGGTCGATTCATTTTTTATCCTATTGTGAGCTGACTAAGGAAGGGAAATAGATGTCTCCAATTAACCCTGCTTGTATACTGAGTTTAAACAGCGGTCTATTAGGTTACAGATGCTATCAATGTGGGGGGGGGCTCTCTTAGGTTATTTTCAGGGAGTTACACTTTTAGCGGGGAATATGGACTAGGATGTTTTGACTGATATACAGGATTTTGGGTTTAGTGTGCTCGCTAAGATTTTTCTTTCAATCTTATGCCTGCGTATTCCCGTTTTTCCGAAACAGGGAAATCAGAGCGATCGTAGTTCCTCCTATTCTACGGGAGGAAATGGTGTTTTGGTGTCTTGTTCAAAGCCCAAGACTTGAAGCTTAAAGGTGGTTTGTATCTTGTTCAAAGCCCAAGATGTGAAGCTGAAGGTAGTTTGTATCTTGTTCAAAGCCCAAGATGTGAAGCTAAAAGGGGTTGTCTTTAGAGAGAATTTGTCATCTCTAAAGAGGGGTTTGTCTGTCACAACTGTTTATAAAGGAGAATTACTTTAACCGGAATGTGTGAATCTGGTAATGCCATAATTTCCTTTATAGGGGATTTTCAACCTGAAGGAGAAGACTTTAACTCAGTGTAGAGCAAGGCTATCTTTCCTTAGGAATTTCTCATGCTAAAAGAGGGACAGTGGCATGGATGTAGATGATCCAGAGGCTTGCCGCTTACAGCGATTAGATAAAGGGGAAGGAGTTGTTGATGTTTGTGTACTGTGAACGAGGCACAACTTTGATGCTAAAAGGTTGATCATATCAACTAGTGGTTTTCTTATACAAAGCCTAAGAGGAGACTATCAGGTTTTCCTTATACAAAACCTAAGAGGAGGCTATCAGGTGTTTGACTCAACAAGAGAGTCTTTTATACTCAATGAGAGAGTGCTTTAGTATCTCGTACAAAGCCCGAGATGGAGGCTAAAGGGGAGTTGACTCAACAAGAGAGTCTTTTATGGTATCTCGTACGAAGCCCGAGATGGAGGCTAAAGTGTTGATTCAATAAGAACGTTTTTGTATCTCGTACAAAGCCCGAGATGGAGGCGAAAGATGTTCGACTCAACAAGAGAGTCCTTTTTTGTATCTCGTACGAAGCCCGAGATGGAGGCTAAAGAGGGTACTGTTTCAGTTGAGTGACCAGTATATGGGTTCAAAGAGAAAATCAGTTCTTATATGAGTAACACTGTACTCAGGGATTTTGATTCGAGGATCAGGGATATTTCCTTTTCTTTGAGTAAATGGGAAATCCAAAGGGTATTGAGACTGTCCGAGTCTACGGGGTTTCTTCCTATTCTTCAAGGGTGCTTGAGAATGTCTTTGAGACTCAAGGAAATTAGACTGTCCAAGTCTAGAGTTTCATCTTTTGTACTATGCTTTGAGAAACGGTAGTAGACTCTTGGAAAGACTGTTCTATTAAGATGATTGATTTCTGTTCCTATACCTCTAGGAGGTCGTCGGGACAATTTGTACGAAGCCCAAGAGGAGGCTAGAAACTTTTAAGAAGCCGAGGGACAATTTGTACTAAGCCCAAGAGGAGGCTATCATTCCCAGAGGAAGAAATCATTTATACGAAGCCTAAGAGGAGGCTGTGAATACTTCTAAGAAGCCGACGGGTCCTTGTACAATGCCCAAGAGGAGGTGGGGATGCTTTTAGGAAGCCTGTGGGTCCCCAAACCCCGAGAAGTTCAAGACAGGCTATTCACAAAGAATAGATCAAGCGAGGAAAGTTCGAGAATTCGGAAGAAACTCAAGGGATGCAATTCACGGAGAAGAGATCATCTCTGGGAAGTAGAGTTTCTTGACAATTCTTAAGGGTGCTTTTAAAAAGCCTGTGGGTCCCTAAACCTCAAAAAGTTCAAGACAGGCTATTCACAGAGAATAGATCAAGCTAGGAAAGTTCGAGAATTTGGAAGAAACTCAAGGGATGCAATTCACGGAGAAGAGATCATCTTTGGGGAGTAGAGTTTCTTTGACAACTTCTACGAGTGACAGTCTGAGAAAGGGTTCAAAATGAATCTGCCTTTCACATCTCCATATTATTTAACCCCAAGAGGAGGGAAGACTGTGTCTGGTAATCCTATGGGGATCTAGTTTTGACTATTTCTAAGAGTGATCAACGGGCTTAATGCTAGACGTAGTTGCCGGGGAAACTCTAAATATCTATACTATTATTACATAGTCGATATGAGTTTATGAAAGAAGACTTACAGCGAAACAGCCCCACAGTACAGTTATATACATATGAAAGCGGGTAAACACTTACTCGGTTGTAGAGCTTCCATGCTGTTTGGTTAGTTGTTCAACAAAGAAAGATTGAAAACAACAGTATATTTTAAAATCAAAGGAGAAAGTGCTTTGAAAAGGAAAGATTTGGGGCTTACAGCTCAAGGAGATGCCCAGGGTTTTACCAGTGATTGCACTGTTGAATTTGTATAGAAGGACTTATACGAGTGACTGAGGCCCAAAAATTGTTTGCTGTACAAAGGGATTTGGGTTTTACACTCTATTAGAGGCCCAAAAGGTTTAAAGAAAAAGAGTGGGGCTTATAACACGAGGGTAGGCCCAGATGATTTTTCGTTTGAAATGGCGATCGCGCCGAGATTTTCTTTTAACGCAAAGGAGCTTATACAATATCTGAGGCCCAAAGTTGTTTTTGGTTAAAAGGGGATTGGGTCTTGCACTCTATTAGACGCCCAAAAAGTTTTGAATGAGTGATGGGGCTTACAGCTCAAGAAGAGGCCCAATTGATTTTTTAAAAGGCGACGATCGGGCCGTTTACTTGTACATAGGGACTTATACAATGAGTGAGGCCCAAAATTGTTTGTACAAGGGGGTTTGGGTCTTACACTCTCTCAAGAGGCCTAAAAGGTTTGAATGGGTCTTATAGCTCGAGGAGAGGCCCAATTAATTTTTTAAAAGGCGACAATCGCGCCATTTACTTGTACAGAGGGACTTATACAATAAGTGAGGCCCAAAAGGGTTTGTACAAGGGGGTTTGGGTCTTACACTCTCTCAAGAGGCCCAAAAAGTTTTGAAAATGATTTATGAGGGTTGAATTAATCAAAAACCCTAATTTGTTTTCAAAATGTATTTTAATTTAATAAAATATTCAATTAAAATGATCAAAATTGTTTAACATGTGGAAAAAAAATTGTGATCTTGGATTAATGCTTCATAAATCAAGTTTTGCCCTACAAAATGATTAGAAATCATTAAAATTTTCAAAATCAATAAGGAAAAAAATATTTTAAATGTCAAAAACAATTAAAACATTAATTCTTTGCAAAAATATCAATTATATGAAATAAATAATATTTTTGGGATTTTTTTGGGAAAAATAAAATATTTTAACATTTTTATGAATTATTAAAAAAAGAATCAACTCAAAATCATTAAAACTCAAAGAGAAATTAATTTTTGAATTAATTAAATAAAATCACAAAATTCAAATATTTGAATTTTCAAAAAGGACGCCAAGAACACCCAGGAACACGCACGTGTTCTGGGTTTTGCCCAGATTTGCATTTTCTCTCCAATCTCACTGAATACTTGATTATATCATGCAATCCACATACCAATCTGCTCGTCTCAACCTCACGATCATGTCTATGGTATTTAATTTCATTTATATTAAACATGAAATAAAAAATCAAGACAAAACCTCAAGAACCCTAATTTCTGCATGAAGGCTGAGAATTTAGATACATGATTCAAAACAAAGCAATTAATTGAGGGGAAACATTCCATGCATGATTATGAACATTTGGCAAAAGTATTGTGCGAGGAAATATGCATAGATTGAGAGATGACCAAGTTTAGGCTTACCTCTAGGTCGTGGCAGCAAGTTCAAAGTGATTTCTGAGTTGGAGGTGTTACAGATGAGTTGTGATGATCTGAACAGCTTCCCTACACCCTATGGAGGGTGTTTGAATGCTTGGACTTGATGGAAATTGGCTGGATCACTTCATGGCATCTCAACTGCAACTTGGTTAAAACCTTGACCAATTGACTGGTGATTATGAGAAATCAGTGTTCCAAATGTTGTTTAAGTGTTTGATCAGTTCACATATGATGTGTGTGAGGTGTGTGTGTGATTGGTTTGAGTGGAATTGCTCTCTACTGAAAAATTCGATAGTGACTTGCTAAGAAAGGCATTTTTGAGAGTGAGAAGTGGATTTTGAGAAAGGAAAGTGTTGTAGGCCTTTGGTGTACTTAAACTGATCACAATTGAGCTCTATTTATAGTAGCGCAAGTTTTTTTTGCAAGGAATAGTGAATGGCAACTGCTGAGTAGGGTTAGCCAATGCTGGCAAATGAAAATCCAAGTCTCCTCTAGCCATTGACTAGAGGTTAGGGCACAGGCTGCTGGTCCCCTTGGTCTTGGATATGTCTTGACTAAATTCAGTTGTTAATAGCTCAGTCCATGCCACCTTGGTGCTTCCATTGAATGCTCCAATCCAAAATTGGAGTCTTGTCCCTATTTTAGGCAATTCTAGGTTTAGCATGCTATTTCTTGTTCCAAGGACTTTGGAGGCTTGGCTCAGTGATTATCCCCTTTAGATTCAATCCTCAGATGTGTCAAATGTGATGACAAGGCTTGGAATTGGCTGGTTTTGGCAAATCGACCAAAAGTGCAAAAATCTGCCTTGCCTTGGCAGATTTCAGCAAGGCATCTTGCCACTACCATATCTCAAAGCTCAAATTGAATTTGGTGATGTTCTTTGCCATTTTGGAAAGCCCTTATATGATACAACAACTGTCTGATCACATTTGGTTTTGATACCTTTTGGATCCAAGTGAAAAATCCCCCTACATTTGGAAAAAAGTAAGGCAGATTCTGACTTAGTGAAATTTTCACTAAGTGTTGGAACAAAGTGACTTTTCTTGATTTTGATCACTCCATAACTCAAAATCCATGAGGAATTTGGACATAGATCAGTATGAAGCTTTTGTAGATGGCGATGAGATCTACAAATAAAGCTTTGGATGGGGAAAAATGGCTTTGTGGTTTAGGAGTTATAATCCTCCAAAGTTGGTACCTTTGTCACTTTATTTCATAACTTAGAAAATTTTCTAAGTTTTTATGGTTACCCCTTTTACAAGTTATCCCACTTTCTTTGATTTTTCTTGATGAATGATGATTCAAATCATACATTAACATTATTTTAGGGTTAAAAATCCATTTTTATGAAAAATCTCAAAAAGTCAAAGTTGACTTTTGTGCACAGTTGACTTTTTGTCAGATGAATTCCAAACTGTGCGATCCTTTGGGAAATCATGTCCTTGACCTAAATAAAACTTGATGGACATGTTCCATGGGTGTTATAGGGTATATTGAATCATGTCCTAGGGTTTGGGAGCATGTCCTGGTCAAAAGTCAAAGCTACAGTTGACTTTTCTCGCAAAACCCTAACTGTGGTTCAGATGAAATTGAAACTTGTTGCTCAAGCTTCTTGGATCAATCCATTGTTCCAAATGGATCAATATGGTATATTAGAGACCCTCAAATCATGTCTTGAGGTCTTAGTTCATGATTTATCCCAAAAGTCAACTTAGGGGTGAATTAGGTCAAGAAACCCTAATTCCTGATTTTTTATGTATGCATCCCTTGAGGTTAAATTGACTTGATGCTTGGGTCCATGAGGTTCCATGGAGTATATTAGGATATGTTTTGAATCATTGGCTCATGTCCAGATGAAAATTTCCATCTGGAGGCCCTGGTCGACCAAAACCCTAATTTGGTGACACTGGCGATCTTGATGATTAATCCACCTAGAAGGGAGCAACCTTGTGCTTAATCCTTGAAGTGGGAGTCCTCTTGATCCATTGTTGATGCTTGAGAGGTTAGACAAGTTGAAAATCATGTCATTCCTTGATTGATCCTTTGTTTAAGCACTCAGAGAGGGCTTGAAACCCTAATTTTGATTGTGGTGAATGCTCAACAATTCCTTGAGGAGATTGATGAGGCACAAAGGTACATCCATATTGTGATGATGATTTGCACAATGATGGGAAATCTTACTGGTCAAAATTTGGGGTATGACACATGCCCCTATTTAATCTTCTTGGACACGAAGGTGTGAATGGCGAAGGTATTCGGGCATTCGAGGTGCAAGAGGATTAAATATCGGAATATCCGAAATTTTGACGGCGTCTATGAATGGTAATTCACGCATTCATCTTCTTTTGCTAAGCAATGATGCTTAGAAAAGGTAAACTTCCCCTCGATCCTGGTCTTCAGCCAAGGAACTGGTCTCAGTTTTCTTTTGAAATGAACTTCCCCTCGATCCTGGTTTCCTACCAAGGAACTGGTCTCAGTTTCTGATATAAACTTCCCCTCGTTCTTGGTTTCCTACTAAGGAAATGGTCTTAGTTTCTTTTTGAAATGAACTTCCCCTCGATCCTGGTTTCCTACCAAGGAACTGGTCTCAGTTTCTGATATAAACTTTCCCTCGTTCTTGGTTTCCTACCAAGGAACTGGTCTTAGTTTCTTTTTGAAATGAACTTCCCCTCGTTCTTGGTTTCCTACCAAGGAACTGGTCTTAGTATCTTTTGTCAATAAACTTTATTGACAAGGGACGCTATTCGTAGCGGTTTTCCTCAAACTTCTCGCCGAATTTTCCTGGGGAGATGCCATTTGACTGAAAAAGTTGACGTCGGACTTGATGGGGAGCCCAATCGTCTGAGTTGTAGAGGTGCACAAACTTCTCTGTTGGGGTCTCACATCATACTTTTCTCGGGATCTTCCCGGAGAAATGCCATATGATGCGATCCAATTTGAGGTGCTGATGACCTTTTCATCAGTGGTTTTTTTGGAGAAAAAAACTGTTGTACCACCGAATCTCTAATTATGAGGCTTTCTCTCGGGATTTTCTTTAATCCGGGAAAGCAAGGATATCATCTCCAATGGCGAAGAGTGATGTTGACTGAGGGCTCTCTAGTTTTTCAGAGGTTCAAGTTATCAAAGTGGTCAAGGGATCAATTTCCATCCATAAATAAACTGGAGGAGAGAGATCGTTCCGATGCGACATTTCCTGACGAGGAAAGAACTTGACAACTCGATTGAGAGGACTTTTTATCACCAGGGGATAAGACCGACTAGAGTGATAGTGATGCAATATGAATGCGAATGCAAATCAATAATTCATGATGTATGTATGTATATGCTGACAAAACTGACGCGACATACAAACTAATGGGTGAACACGACTGGATACTCGGCCATCGCGGGGCGAAGAAGTACCGTTGGTCCAAAAGTAGCAATTCTACCTTGCTTAGGAGAAGTAGTCCTCGCGGGGAACTATGTTGGTCGGGCTTAGGAGATAAGAACTCGGCCAAGGCGTGTCAGACGAAACAAGGTCTCTGACGCAGTTGATCCCTCCATTCAGGCGTACTGGGTTAGAAGGAGTACTTTGATTCTGCAATTTGAAGTTCGCTTACTTCTAGAGAAGCGATTGATGTTCTTTTGATGTTTAACAGTCAAAAGAAATTTCCATCTTTATTTTAAAGCAGAAAAAGTTTTACAAGTAAATTCATTTTTGTTTTATTTCAAGAATCGTTAATCATATTAAAATGTTGTTCTGTAAAGCTAAAACAAATGAGAATTACAAACAAAAGCACAAGGGCTCAAATTTTATTGATAAGACGGAGATCAGCCAAACGCGTGATTCCAAAGAGTATTTACAAAGTTAGAAAATGGTAATTTACAGGGAAAAAGGCTACGTTGAAACATAACGACCACTATCCTTCTACCAACTTTGAATTCGAGACATCCTGAGCTTCGGTCGAAGATGACCTTGACTGGAGTTTTCCTCCGATGGATGATGTAACTGCTGCTGAGGGACTTGCCTCTGTTGAACATAGTTACTTGCCATTATCCCTAACTTTTGCCTGGATTGTACTGTGATGCTTCCAATCCACCGAGATGATTTTTTTTATTTTTTCTCTAACTTTTGCCTGGACCGCCCTTTCGGGTTTTCAATCCACCGAGACGTTTTTTTTTTAGTTTAGGCGAAGTATTTCTTGACTACATCAACATTCGTGGGGTAGGCAAATTCCTCTCCGTCCATGGTTGCAAGTCTCAAGGCGCCACCTGAGAAAGCTTTCTTGACCACATAGGGGCCGTCATAATTCGGAGTCCATTTGCCCCGAGAATCAGTGAGAAATGATTGTATCTTCTTGAGCACAAGGTCTCCTTTCCTGAAGACGCGAGGTCGGACCTTTTTGTCGAACGCCTTCTTCATTCTCTGCTGATACAACTGACTGCGGAATAGTGCCGTGATTCGTTTCTCTTCGATTAGATGTAGTTCGTCGTGTCGACTTTGACACCATTCAGCCTCCGTAAGGTTAGCTTACATCAATACCCGGATTGATGGGATCTATACTTCGATGGGGAGCACTGCTTCCATGCCATATACTAGAGAGAAAGGGGTAGCCCTTGTTGAAGTGCGGACAGACGTGCGATAACTGTGAAGAGCAAAGGGTAGCATTTCGTGCCAGTCTTTGTAGGTTACAACCATCTTTTGGACAATCTTCTTGTTATTCTTGTTAGCCGCTTCTACCGCTCCGTTCATCTTTGGTCGGTAGGGAGATGAGTTATGGTGTTCGATCTTGAACTCTGCGCACAACTCTTTCATCATCTTGTTGTTCAAGTTAGATCCATTATCAGTAATGATCTGGCTCGGAACACCATAACGGCAGATGATATTGTTTTTGATAAATCGGACCACCACTTGTCGGGTTACATTAGCGTACGACGCTGCTTCGACCCACTTGGTGAAATAGTCAATGGCTACCAGGATGAACCGATGTCCGTTTGTAGCTTTGGGCTCGATCACGCCAATCATGTCGATTCCCCATATGGAAAAAGGCCATGGGGAAGAAAGAACTTTGAGATGCGTTGGCGGTACATGAATTTTGTCGGAGTATATCTGACACTTGTGACACCTCCTCATGTACTTGTAGCAGTCGGATTCCATTGTCAACCAATGGTACCCTGCTCTTAGAATTTTTCTCGCCATTGTGTGTCCGTTGGCATGAGTGTCAAAGGATCCTTTGTGAATTTCTTTCACCGGCATGTCTACTTCTGGTCTGTCTACGCATCGGAGCAAGACCATATCAAAATTCCTCTTATAGAGGGTATCACCGCTCAGGAAGAAGCTACCTGCCAGTCTTCTGAGGGTCTTTCTATCCTTTCTGAATGCCCCAGGAGGGTACTCTTTTTTTTTAAGGAAGCATTTGATATCGTGATGCCAAGGTTTGTCGTCTATGAATGCTTCAATCGTGAAGATGTAAGCTGGCCTTTCAAGGCACATTATGTCGATCTTAGGTAGGTCAGCCCATTGACCTACGCTAATCATAGAAGAGAGAGTGGCTAAGGCGTCATCCATGTGATTCTCATCACGAGGGATGTGATGAAACTCGATTCTGTTGAAGAAAGGTAACAACCTTCTTGCATAATCTTTGTAAGGAATCAGTCCTGATTGGTATGTGTTCCAATCTCCTTTTATCTGATTGATAACCAGGGCTGATTCACCATATACGTCCAAGTTTTTTATCCTTAAATAAATCGCTTCTTCGAGACCCATAATACAAGATTCGTATTCGGCCTCGTTATTTGTACATTTGAACGTAAGTCGAGCGGTGAAAGGAATGTGGGTACCCTGAGGGGTAACAATTATTGCCCCAATTCAGTTTCCATAATGATTAACTGCTCCATCAAAGATAAGTCCCCACTGGGAACCTGGTTCTGGCCCTTCACTGGGTAGCGGTTCGTCGCAGTCTTTCATCTTTAGATACATGACATCTTCATCTGGGAAGTTGAACCCGATTGATTCTTGATTGTCAATCGGTTGATGAGCCAAATGATCGGCTAAAATACTTTCTTTAACAGCTTTTTGAGCGTGGTACTCTATGTCATATTCTGATAGCAACATCTGCCAATGGGAAATCCTTCCCGTGAGAGCAGGTTTTTCAAATACATACTTGATCGGGTCCATCTCGGAGACTAACCAAGTAGTGTGACAAATCATGTACTGGCGCAGACGTTTGGGTGCCCAAGCCAAAGCACAGCAAGTTTTCTCGAGCATCGTGTACCGAATTTCGCAGTCGGTGAATTTCTTGCTTAGATAGTAAATGGCATACTCTTTTCGTTTTGTTTCGTCCTGTTGGCCAAGTACATACCCCATTGAGTCTTCCAAGACTGTGAGGTAGATTATCAGTGGTCTTCCTTCCAATGGAGGTGATAGAATCGGAGGATTCAACAGATATTCCTTAATACTGTCGAAGGCGGTTTGGCAATCTTCTGTCCAAATACAGTCCTGGTTCTTTTTTAGTAACTTGAAAATCGGCGCACATGTGGCATTCATGAGGAATATGAATCTGGAGATGTAGTTCAAACGTCCCAGGAATCCTCTAACTTGTTTTTCAGTTTTCGGAGAAGGCATTTCTTGAATGGCCTTGACCTTGTCAGGATCGACCTCAATTCCTTTCTGGCTGACGATGAACCCTAAAAGTTTCCCTGAGCGGACACCGAAGGTGCACTTGTTGGGATTTAAGCGAAGTTTGTATTTTCTCAGACGCTCGAATATTTTTGACAGGTGGGTCACATGCTCCTCCTCTGTCTTAGATTTTGCAATCATATCATCTACATATACCTCGATTTCCTTGTGTATCATGTCATGAAACAGAGCAGTCATGGCCCTTTGATAGGTTGCCCCAGCGTTCGTCAAACCGAACGGCATTACCTTGTAACAAAAGGTACCCCATGGGGTGATGAATGAAGTTTTCTCCATGTCTTTCGGCGCCATTTTAATCTAGTTGTAGCCCGAGAATCCATCCATGAAGGAGAAAACTTTGAACTTTGTTGTACTATCAACCAGCATTTCAATGTGCGGTAAAGGAAAGTCGTCCTTTAGACTTGCCTTGTTCAAGTCCCTGTAATCGACACACATTCTGACCCTTCCGTCCTTTTTCGGAACGGGTACGATATTGGCTGACCATTGAGGATATTCTGATGTGGCGAGGAAACCCGCGTCAATCTATTTATGTACTTCCTCTTTGATTTTGATGGCCATGTCCCGGTGAGTCCGTCTCAACCTCTGCTTTACTGGCGGACATTTCGATCTTAACGGCAAGTGGTGTTCCATGATGCTGGTATCTAATCCTGACATATCCTGATAGGACCAAGCGAATACATCGGGGAATTCTTTGAGAAGCTTTATCAAACTCTCTTTGGCAGTTGGACTGAGCAGTGCCCCAATCCTGATTTCTTTTCTCTCTTTTTCTGAACCTAAGTTTACCGTTTCCAACGGCTCTTTGTAAGGTTCAATAGACCTTTCCTCTTGTCTGAGTAGTCAGGAGATCTCTTCTGGAATTTCGTTGTCAACTTCTTCTTCAGCCCCAAATACCGAGAACTCAAAGTTGGGAGAAGGCATCGAATCGTATGTTTCAACGGGGTTTAAAACAAGCAATCTGCATGACGTGATGATTCGTGTTTAGAAGAGATAGAGAGAATGCAAAAGTGTGGGCAGTGTATTTTTTTTATTATTGCTTGTTTTTATCATTGAATTGTTTTTTAGGATTACCATTTTCTGAGAAAAAGCAAAAAGCGAAAACAGTAATTAATGTGGAAATTACATAACGACGTTATTTTATTAATGAACAAGTCAATTCTTGAAACTACAACCCTATAAAACAAAACTCTGTCGCTTTGGGCGAAGCGAAGAAGGAAATTTACAAAAAGCGAGCCCTATCAAAACATCCGTTTCACCTGGGCACGGTGAAAGGTTAAAGACGACAATTACTTTGACTTATGAACAATCTTCGAAACATCGACAGCAACCCATTGGCGGCGAACTCCTCGGTGAATCACAAAGTTTGGCACCTTCCTTGATTTGTCTTCAGAAATAACGCTGATTTCTGGAGGAGCAGGATCATTGGAATCTATCTCCCAGGCAGAATTGTCGTAGGAGGATTCCTCAGTTGTATTTTGCATAGCATTTGTGCTCTCAGCTGTATCTCCCCATCCAGTTGGCTGGATATCTTCGAGCTTGATACGAGAGCTTTCGGGACTGGTGTACTTGACCATATAGTCGTATTTTCCACTCGGTTGTCCCAGGGTGTCCCACACTTCTTTGGAACTGGAGGGGTCATCCCTCTCGATGACGTTGACCTCGGCAAAGGCATAATTAATGAATTCTAGTCCTGCAAACGTTGTAAATTCATCGTCATGTTGAGTAGTTTCTGAATGACCTGAGTGTTGATCCCATGACATGGTGGGGACATATGTATTCTGTTCAATGATGCTCAGCTGAGTTTCATTACTCGGCTGACTTTTTGGCCCCAAGTCTCCTGGGTAAGGCTGCCACATTGGCAGGCCATCCATCGGGCCATAGTAATTGTGGTCAAAGTTGTCTTTCATCAGAGTGTCCTCCTCTAATGAATTTGGCGGAGCACAGCATCCTTCCGGATCACAACCTTCGTATATCATTTCGACATCTGACCGTGGTATAAATCTCAGACTCTGTGCGGGATAGCAAAATGGCGTAGGCGCCTCTTCCTGAGACATATAATCATCCTCGTTAAGATAGGACTTCCATTCTTTATCTGTGTCGGAGGAATCCTCCTCATTAATAGCATGGATTGCCTGAGGCACTGGGTGAAGGAAACCTCCACTGTGGAAGAAATTATGAATGGGATGAAGACCTTCATTGCTGGTAGCTGTCTGAGTATAGGTTGCAGAAAAACCAAGACCTTTCTTTGCTGTATTGCTAGTAGGAATGACAAGCTGTCCCCATCCTGTTGTATTGGTACTTTCGACTGCTTTAATAGCATCTTTGTATGAGGAAATCGAAGTTCCTCCTCCGGGTTGATCATCCTTGTGTAGCGAAAGCGCTTGGAACTGGGTTCCGATTATCCCTTCTGGTTCCACACAAGTGGATGACGATAAATTGCTTACGAGCAAAGCCTTTTCCCCACAGACTGTGACAAGTTGACCGTTCTGAACGAACTTTAGCTTTTGGTGGAGGGTCGAGGTGACCGCCCCAGCCTGATGTATCCAAGGTCTTCCTAATAAACAACTATATATTGCCCAGATGTCCATGACCTGGAACGTGACTTGGAAAGTGTGAGGACCAATAGTTATGGGAAGGTCAACTTCGCCGATAACTGTTTTTCTGGATCCGTCGAAAGCTTTGACGACGACCTCGTTGGTTCTCATCGGAGGGCCTTTGAATGATAATTGCATCAAACTGGACTTCGGCATAACATTCAGGGCTGACCCTGTGTCTACCAGTACGCTGGCTAAAGCATCGTCCTGACAGTTGACTGTGATATTGAGTGCCATGTTATGACGGCGACCCTCTTCCGGTAATTCCTCATCACTAAATCCCAAATTATTGCAAGAAGTGATGTTAGAGACAATACTATCGAACTGTCTGATTGTTACATCCTGTTCCACAAAGGCTTGCTTCAAGACTTTCTGTAGAGCCTCCTTGTGCGCTTCTGAACTGAGTAACAGTGATAATACCGAGATCTTTGAGGGAGTCTGTAACAGTTGATCGACAATGTTGTATTCACTTCTTTGGATGAGCTTCAGCATCTCATCATTGTTTTTCGAAAGGTCGGGATTACTGGATTGACCGACTGATGGATTGGGAGCTTTTGTTTGAAGTTCCTTTTCTTTGTTGGACTCTCCAACTCCTCTGTTGAAGATTCTACCACTCCGTGTTACACGACTGATGTCTGCAATATTCACGACGGAGGGTAATGGAACTTCCTTTCCATTTTCAATTGTTGTTGCACCGTATTTGTAAGGGATTTCCTTAGCTGATTCATATGGTAGTGGTCCCGGCAGATAGATGATTATGGGAACCTTCTGGTTTTTCTGACCATCATAGGTAATCTCGATTCGTTCCCGGTTGGGAATTCTTGATTCGTCAAGCAGAGGGATAATGGCAAAAACATTCATGGTCCTCTGATGATCAGAGATGACGACAACATCCTCAATTTGATTGGCAAGGTAGTTCGGCGACCAATTGATGGGTCCGGAACCTGGATATGGGCGGATCTCTCCACGATCCACCTGCCCCTGGAGAGCTGCTCGCACAAGGTAGCACCCTTGGTTACTTTCTTAACAGACTCCACAACGTTCATAATTGTGTGGTGGCACCTGGCCACGCCCACTTTGAATACAATGTAACCTCACTAGGTTAGCTTCCACGAATCGGACATCTTGACTTTAACGCCGAGTGGGGTTTCTGTTATTAATACTAATTTGCCGAGTATCTTCATCCATGTAGATTGGCATCCACCAATGATTTAACAAGTGTTGAAGTGTCTCCTGGACAAGGGCACATCCCTAATCATTTTCGCAACCCGCTTTACAGCTGTGATAATTATGTGATATCAGGAATCCGAGTCGGACCTACTCAGCATGCAACTCTACCTAGTTGGTATTCATCAAGCGAATATCGAAAATTTGAACCATATTGATCTGATAGGGATTCCTATCATGGTAGTCTTGGATCCATCCAAGATCCATCTGACGCTGGAGGGCCTCTTGTATGAAAGAGCATCCCTGTTTGTTTACCGAGCAAGTCAGACAAGAACTGTAATCGTGCCGCGGCAGATTATGATACTGGCTTTGCCTTAAATGTATTGCCACCAGGTTGACATTCATCGCACGGATGTCGTGGTTCTGAATGACATTGGAATTCATATAGACCATGTTAACTCCACGAACTCGGTGCTCTTGGATCAATCTGAGATCCATCTGTTCCTGTAGAGTTGATTGCACCACAGAACACCCTTGATTACTTTTAGAGCAGATATTACATTGATGATAATTATGAGGTGGCACATGGCCGTACCCACGCTGTCTACAATGCATCTTGACCAGATTGGTCCTTAATAAGATTACATCGTGAATTTGATAGACGTTGTTAAATTCTTTCTCAATCAGGTTGACTGCAGCTTTCTCATGTTGAGGCAGCGGGTTTGTGAGAACATTGGGATTCGTATCTTTGAAAGATAAGAGCCCACTCCTAACAAGCTTTTGCACGTCAGATTTTAAATTGAGATAATTCTCTATGTTATTCCCTGGACCTCCTTGATGATAAGGGCATGTCTGATCCACCTTAAACCAAAAAGGCAGATTTTCCGGCACTGTAAGAGGAGACTTAGTCTGGATGTACCCCTTAGCCAGTAGTAACGGAAATAGTTCTGCGTACAACATAGGTATAGGATCAAACCCTGGTGGCCGCGTTGTACGGTTGTTATTGTATGGAGGACGAGCCTGCTGAAGAGGCTGTTGTGTCCTTTGCTGATTAGGTTGGCTCTGCGCAACCTGAGGTTGATACGTAGGAATAGGCGCAGGGCTGATAGCAGGAGTTACAGCTGCTACTGGTTGGTACCGTCGCCTTTGCTTTCTGAGGGATATATTCCCAATATCTTGCTCTTTTTTCTTAGGGAGAGCACTACCGTATCGTTTTGTACTACTCGATGATCCAGCGTCTTTTACCAAACGTCCTTCTCGGACGGCTTCCTCAAGATGAACTCCCATGCCCACCATCTCGGTGAAGTCATTGGGCGCATTGGCAACCATTCTGTCATAGTAAAACGAGCTTAAGGTCTTTAAGAAAATCTTTGTCATCTCTTTTTCCTCAAGCGGTGGACAAATCTGAGCGGCAATTTCACGCCATCTCTGAGCGTACTCCTTAAAGGTTTCCTTGTCCTTTTGTGACATTGATCTGAGTTGATCTCTGTCCGGTGCCATGTCCAAATTATATTTGTATTGTTGGACTAAGGCAGTACCAAGATCTCTGAATGTGCTAATCGTAGCACGGTTTAAACCCATGTACCATTTGAGTGCGGCACCGGTTAAACTGTCCTGAAAGTAGTGAATCAGTAGGTCCTAATTCTCCGTCTGAGCTGACATTCGCTGAGCGTACATCACCAGATGGCTCTGAGGGCAAGAGTTACCCTTGTATTTTTCAAAGTCGGGCACTTGAAATTTGTGCGGAACTTTCACATTGGGGACCAGACAAAGGTCTACGGCGTCCTTTCCAAATAAATCCTGACCTCGGATGGCTTTCAGTTCCTTGTACATTTCCAGGAACTGTTCCTGGAATTCATCCATTCTATCGAACATAGTTTCCTTCTTACCAGAAGGTATTGGTGGAACCTGTCCTTCCGGGACAGTGTGCACCACAGGGGGTGGTACCGTGACTACAGCAGTGAATCTTGGCATTTCCCGAAGTTTTTAACCTTCAGGAATCTTTAGTATGCCCCTGGCATCTTCGCTTTCATGAAGTTTGTAACCTTCAGGCCCAGCGGCTTCTGTTATGACTCCTTGATCTTCAGTGATCGGCAGAACATATCCTTCCGGGATATAGTTAACAGGCATGCCCCAAGGACGATCTTTCGGCATTTGATACCTAGGATCATACTTCTCCACTATGGGCGTTGAGGTGATCTCTGAGATCACAGTCCTTTGTAGCTGAGCTTCTGCCATGGCTTGCATGTCGCTACGAAGCTTTCTCACATCCTCTCTCAGAGCGTCGATCTCTTCTTTCAACTCTCTATTCTCTTCCTCAAGATCATCCATCTTTTTCTGATGATTGGCCTGAGTATTGTACGAATGAGACAGTTTGACTCTAGAACCGAGACACAAACGTGAGATTCGTAGGTAAGAAGAATATGCGATGTGAGAATGGTGAATGCAATGATTATATTAATTATTTTTTGGTTTAATCAAAATAAACTTCGACAATTAGATTGCAAATATCAAACAGTGGGGAAACCCCTTTTTATTGAATTCAAAGGATTACAGAAATGGAAATACAGTAGATTACAAGGTGCGGAAACAGAAACCTAAGCTAATGGGTCCCGAGTCCTCTCTGAAGAGAAATTGGGTGCTGACTCTGGTACTTTCCTTTTCTTTGACCAGGGCTCTTGGGCTGTTGTCGGGTTATCATTCCTTTGCCAGGTGAAAGGAGTGAGCAAATTTCTTTGGTCATCTTAATTCTCTATAGCATGTTGCTCCAAAATTTCAATCAGAGCGTCCTTATCTTTCAGTAGTTGTTGTATTTTGATGCACTCCATGTTGAGGATGCGGTACTTGTTCTTCCAAGACCTTTTCTCCCATTGAACTTTGTTGAGAGTAACCTGAAGCTTTTCAGTCTCAGTCATGAAGTACATGACAGACTCCCTCGGTGGAAGAACTCTGTGACGAGGATAAGGCATCTTTAGCCTGAGAGCTCTAGTTTGCACCCAGTGGAGATAAGGCTCCACCGAGACACAGTCTGGTTTTCCTAGAGACTCTCGTCCTTTCTTATGAACATGTTTCCAAGCATGCACTATTTCTGTCTTTAGTGCTCTGTCATTTTCTCCTTCCTTGAAGAAAAGACCTTCCAGATGAGCATTACGCGGGATATGCCTCATCGGGTATCCAAATTGACGATGAACAAGAACTGGATGGTAATTGATTCCTCCCTTAGTTCCTATAAGGGGTACATTGGGGAAGTTTCCACAATGGTCAATGATCCTGATCCCATCATAAATCCTATTACACCAATCAATGTCAGAGTTGGTAAGAGACATGATTTTCTGCGACCAACGTAAGGCATTCTTGTGATCCCAAAAAGCAGCAGACTTAGGCAAATGGGAGATAAACCATTTATAAAGTAGAGGTACACAGCATGTGATCTCCCCTCCACTGTACAAATTCCCTAAGTGTATAGAATGATACGCATCTGCGAGCAAAGTTGGCACAGGGTTTCCAATGAGAAAAACCTTAATGGAGTTGATATCGACGAAGTTATTAATGATGAGCAACAGAAATAACCCGTAGATGAGTAAAACAAAGATGCTTTCAAAAGTAGTCACATTCCCAATACTGGCGAAGTACAGGGCTTTCTTTGTCAAGAACTGGGCTGGCAAACCTTGTATGCCACCCTTAGTGGTCATGTGAGTCCTGACCTCAGACTCGTCCAAATGAATTGCTCTTGCAATGGTCTGATTCTTTGGAATTTCTTCCAGTCCAGAAAATGGAGCTTGATCGGTAATGTGTAGATTAATCAGGTGAGAATATTCCTCCAGCGTTGGTGCTAGCTGGTAATCCGGGAATGTGAAACAATGATAGACCGGATCGTAAAACTGAATGAGCGCATCCATGATTCCCTCAATCACATGGACTCTTAGTAGAGATAGCAAACCTCCGTACTTGGCTCTGAAAGCCTCTTGGTTTGTAATCATCCTCACGAAACCTCTTAAATCCTCTAGTTTTGGAATCCTGAAGGTGTACTTATGAGTTCTCCTTCTACCAAAATCCATTAGCGCAATCCTTTTCTCTGATATTTGCAATCACAGTCTTAGTTTATTTTGAAAAGATAGAGAGACTAGAAGAGAAATTTTTTGAATGTTTTAATGTTTTTTAAATGAATGCATGAATTCAGCACACAAAAACATAGAAAAAACATGGGGTCAAAGGGTCGTTGTCATGGAGTCAAGGCTCTACCCATCCCCAAAGGTTTATACTAGGGTGATTTTTTGTACCTGTACTCAAAATCATCAGCTTCTCCCAGGATAACAAACAGCAAGCGGATCGCCAGCGAGTTGTATGAAATCTTAGAGTAAATGCTATTCACCGAGAATAGATCATCAGCCTCAAATGAGGGTAGCATCGCGTGACAACTATTTCCGATAGTTTCCGTACTACAAAAGGGTTGGCTCCTCAGCTTCTCAGACATCACAATCGACCCATTGCCTGTGAGAGGGAATGGGTTGCATTGGGAAGCCCCCACTGAGGTTGATGATCGACCTCGTCGCCATCACTTATCTTAAGTGTATACTCAATCTTTCCACATACGGCATAACACGCATTCCCATTAGCAGAAAAATAAACATAGATATCAATTAGGAAAAGCAGTATATATTTGTCCTAATGTCCTATACTTTTTAAAAGCTATGAATCTTATGTTCCTGACAGAAAATGGCTCCCCAGCGGAGTCGCCATTCTGTGGTTCCTTCCCCACTTAAAGGTTTTGACCTAAGATCCTAGTGAAGTCAACAAAAAGTCCTATCCTAGAAAAGAAAGAAAGAAAGAAAGAAAGAAAGAAAGAAAAGCCCCACGGTGGGCGTCACTTTTCTGTAGCGAGCGAAACTGGACGTGTTTCTTAAGCACTGTCGCTCCTTGGGAGTTACTACAGGTCGATTCATTTTTTATCCTATTGTGAGCTGACTAAGGAAGGGAAATAGATGTCTCCAATTAACCCTGCTTGCATACTGAGTTTAAACAGCAGTCTGTTAGGTTACGGATGCTATCAATGTGGGGGGCCTCTCTTAGGTTATTTTCAGGGAATTACACTTTTAGCGGGGAATATGGACTAGGATGTTTTGACTGATATACAGGATTTTGGGTTTAGTGTGCTCGCTAAGATTTTTCTTTCAATCTTATGCCTACGTATTCCCGTTTTTCCGAAACAGGGAAATCAGAGCGATCGTAGTTCCTCCTATTCTACGGGAGGAAATGGTGTTTTGGTGTCTTGTTCAAAGCCCAAGACGTGAAGCTTAAAGGTGGTTTGTATCTTGTTCAAAGCCTAAGATGTGAAGCTGAAGGTAGTTTGTATCTTGTTCAAAGCCCAAGATGTGAAGCTAAAAGGGGTTGTCTTTAGAGAGAATTTGTCATCTCTAAAGAGGGGTTTGTCTGTCACAACTGTTTATAAAGGAGAATTACTTTAACCGGGATGTGTGAATCCGACAATGCCATAATTTCCTTTATAGGGGATTTCCAACCTGAAGGAGAAGACTTTAACTCAGTGTAGAGCAATGATATCTTTCCTTAGGAATTTCTCATGCTAAAAGAGGGACAGTGGCATGGATGTAGATAATCCAGAGGCTTGCCGCTTACAGCGATTAGAAAAAGGGGAAGGAGTTGTCGATGTTTGTGTACTGTGAACAAGGCACAACTTTGATGCTAAAAGGTTGATCGGATCAACCAGTGGTTTTCTTATACAAAGCCTAAGAGGAGGCTATCAGGTTTTCCTTATACAAAGCCTAATAGGAGGCTATCAGGTGTTTGACTCAACAAGAGAGTCTTTGATACTCAACGAGAGAGTGCTTTAGTATCTCGTACGAAGCCCGAGATGGAGGCTAAAGGGGAGTTGACTCAACAAGAGAGTCTTTTATGGTATCTCGTACGAAGCCCGAGATGGAGGCTAAATTGTTGATTCAATAAGAACCTTTTTGTATCTCGTATAAAGCCCGAGATGGAGGCAAAAGATGTTCGACTCAACAAGAGAGTCCTTTTTTGTATCTCGTACGAAGCCCGAGATGGAGGCTAAAGAGGGTACTGTTTCAGTTGAGTGACCAGTATATGGGTTCAAAGAGAAAATTAGTTCTTATATGAGTAACACTGTACTCAGGGATTTTGATTCGAGGATCAGGGATATTTCCTTTTCTTTGAGTAAATGGGAAATCCAAAGGGTATTGAGCCTGTCTGAGTCTACGGGGTTCCTTCATATTCTTGTAGGGTGCTTAAGAATGTCTTTGAGACTCAAGGAAATTAGACTGTCCAAGTCTAGAGTTTCATCTTTTGTACTATGCTTTGAGAAACAGTAGTAGACTCTTGGAAAGACTGTTCTATTAAGATGACTGATTTCTGTTCCTATACCTCTAGGAGGTCGTTGGGACAATTTGTACGAACCCCAAGAGGAGGCTGGAAACTTTTAAGAAGCCGAGGGACAATTTGTACTAAGCCCAAGAGGAGGCTATCATTCCCAAAGGAAGAAATCATTTATACGAAGCCTAAGAGGAGGCTGTGAATACTTCTAAGAAGCCGATGGGTCCTTGTACAACGCCCAAGAGGAGGCGGGGATGCTTTTAGGAAGCCTGTGGGTCCCCAAACCCCGAGAAGTTCAAGACAGGCTATTCACAAAGAATAGATAAAGCCAGGAAAGTTTGAGAATTTGGAAGAAACTCAAGGGATGCAATTCACGGAGAAGAGATCATCTCTGGGGAGTATAGTTTCTTGACAATTCTTAAGGGTGCTTTTAAGAAGCCTGTAGGTCCCCAAACCCCGAAAAGTTCAAGACAGACTATTCACAGAGAATAGATCAAGCCAAGAAAGTTCGAGAATTTGGAAGAAACTCAAGGGATACAATTCACGGAGAAGAGATCATCTCTGGGGAGTAGAGTTTCTTTGACAACTTCTACGAGTGACAGTCTGAGAAAGGGTTCAAAAAGAATCTGCCTTTCACATCTCCATATTGTTTAACCCCAAGAGGAGGGAAGACTATGTCTGGTAATCCTATGGGGATCTAGTTTTGACTATTTCTAAGAGTGATCAACGGGCTTAATGCTAGACGTAGTTGCCGGGGAAACTCTAAATATCTATACTATTATTACACAGTCGATATGAGTTTATGAAAGAAGACTTACAGCGAAACAGCCCCACAGTACAGTTATATACATATGAAAGCAGTAAATGAAAGCGGGTAAACACTTACTCGGTTGTAGAGCTTCCATGTTGTTTGGTTAGTTGTTCAACAAAGAAAGATTGAAAACAACAGTATATTTCAAAATCGAAGGAGAAAGTGCTTTGAAAAGAAAGATTTGGGGCTTACAGCTCAAGGAGATGGCCGGGGTTTTACCAGTGATTGTACTGTTGAATTTGTACAAAGGGACTTATACGAGTGACTGAGGCCCAAAAATTGTTTACTGTACAAAGGGATTTGGGTCTTACACTCTATTAGAGGCCCAAAAGGTTTAAAGAAAAAGAGTGGGGCTTATAACACGAGGGTAGGCCCAGATGATTTTTTGTTTGAAATGGCGATCGCGCCGAGATTTTCTTTTAACGCAAAGGGGCTTATACAATATCTGAGGCCCAAAGTTGTTTTTGGTTAAAAGGGGATTGGGTCTTACACTCTATTAGAGGCCCAAAAAGTTTTGAATGAGTGATGGGGCTTACAGCTCAAGGAGAGGCCCAATTGATTTTTTAAAAGGCGACGATCGCGCAGTTTACTTGTACATAGGGACTTATACAATGAGTGAGGCCCAAAATTTTTTGTACAAGGGGGTTTGGGTCTTACACTCTCTCAATAGGCCCAAAAGGTTTGAATGGGTCTTATAGCTCGAGGAGAGGCCCAGTTGATTTTTTAAAAGGCGACGATCGCGCCGCTTACTTGTACAGAGGGACTTATACAATAAGTGAGGCCCAAAAGGGTTTGTACAAGGGGGTTTGGGTCTTACACTCTCTCAAGAGGCCCAAAAAGTTTTGAAAATGATTTATGAGGGTTGAATTAATCAAAAACCCTAATTTGTTTTCAAAATGTGTTTTAATTGAATAAAATATTCAATTAAAATGATCAAAATTGTTTAACATGTGGAAAACAAATTGTGATCTTGGATTAATGCTTCATAAATCAAGTTTTGCCCAACAAAATGATTAGAAATCATTAAAATTTTCAAAATCAATAAGGAAAAAAATATTTTAAATGTCAAAAACAATTAAAACATTAATTCTTTGCAAAAATATCAATTATATGAAATAAATAATATTTTTGGGATTTTTTTGGAAAAATAAAATATTTTAAAATTTTTGTGAATTATTAAAAAAAGAATCAACTAAAAATCATTAAAACTCAGAGAGAAATTAATTTTTGAATCAATTAAATAAAATCACAAAATTCAAATATTTGAATATTCAAAAAGGGCGCCAAGAACACCCAAGAACACGCGCGTGTTCTGGGTTTTGCCCAGATTTGCATTTTCTCTCCAATCTCACTGAATACTTGATTATATCATGCAATCCACATACTAATCTGCTCGTCTCAACCTCACGATCATGTCTATGGTATTTAATTTCATTTATATTAAACATGAAATAAAAAATCAAGACAAAACCTCAAGAACCCTAATTTCTGCATGAAGACTGAGAATTTTGATACACGATTCAAACAAAGCAATTAATTGAGGGGAAACATTCCATGCATGATTATGAACATTTGGCAAAAGTATTGTGCGAGGAAATATGCATAGATTGAGAGATGACCAAGTTTAGGCTTACCTCTAGGTCGTGGCAGCAAGTTCAAAGTGATTTTTGAGTTGGAGGTGTTACAGATGAGTTGTGATGATCTGAACAGCTTCCCTACACCCTATGGAGTGTGTTTGAATGCTTAGACTTGATGGAAATTGGTTGGATCACTTCATGGCATCTCAACTGCAACTTGGTTAAAACCTTGAGCAATTGACTGGTGATTCTGAGAAATCAGTGTTCCAGATGTTGTTTAAGTGTTTGATCAGCTCACATATGATGTATGTGAGGTGTGTGTGTGTGATTGGTTTGAGTGGAATTGCTCTCTACTGAAAAATTCGATAATGACTTGCTAAGAAAGGCATTTTTGAGAGTGAGAAGTGGATTTTGAGAAAGGCAAGTGTTGTAGGCCTTTGGTGTACTTAAACGGATCACAATTGAGCTCTATTTATAGTAGAGCAAGTTTCTTTTGCAAGGAATAGTGAATGGTAACTGCTGAGTAGGGTTAGCCAATGTTGGCAAATGAAAATCCAAGTTTCCTCTAGCCATTGACTAGAGGTTAGGGCACATGCTACTGGTCCCCTTGGTCTTCGATAAGTCTTGACTGAATTCAGTTGTTAATAGCTCAGTCCATGCCACCTTGGTGCTTCCATTGAACGCTCCAATCCAAAATTGGAGTCTTGTCCCTATTTTAGGCAATTCTAGGTTTGGCATGCTATTTCTTGTTCCAAGGACTTTGGAGGCTTGGCTCAGTGATTGTCCCCTTTAGATTCAATCCTCAGATGTGTCCAAAGTGATGACAAGGCTTGGAATTGGCTGATTTTGGTAAATCGACCAAAAGTGCAAAAATCTGCCTTGCCTTGGCAGATTTCAGCAAGGCATCTTGCCACTACCATATCTCAAAGCTCAAATTGAATTTGGTGATGTTCTTTGCCATTTTGGAAAGCCCTTATATGATAAAACAACTGTCTGATCACATTTGGTTTTGATACCTTTTGGATCCAAGTGAAAAATCCCCCTACATTTGGAAAAAGTAAGGCAGATTCTGACTTAGTGAAATTTTCACTAAGTGTTGGAACAAAGTGACTTTTCTTGATTTTGATCACTCCATAACTCAAAATCCATGAGGAATTTGGACATAGATCAATATGAAGCTTTTGTAGAGGGCAATGAGATCTACAAATCAAGCTTTGGATGGGGAAAAATGGCTTTGTGGTTTAGGAGTTATGATCCTCCAAAGTTGGTACCTTTGTCACTTTATTTCATAACTTAGAAAATTTTCTAAGTTTTTATGGTTACCCCTTTTACAAGTTATCCCACTTTCTTTGATTTTTCTTGATGAATGATGATTCAAATCATACATTAACATCATTTTAGGGTTAAAAATCCATTTTTATGAAAAATCTCAAAAAGTCAAAGTTGACTTTTGTGCACAGTTGACTTTTTGTCAGATGAATTCCAAACTGTGCGATCCTTTGGGAAATCATGTCCTTGACCTAAATAAAACATGATGGACATGTTCCATGGGTGTTATAGGGTCCATGAGGTTAAATTGACTTGATGCTTGGGTCCATGAGGTTCCATGGAGTATATTAGGATATGTTTTGAATCATTGGCTCATGCCCGGATGAAAATTTCCATCTGGAGGCCCTGGTCGACCAAAACCCTAATTTGGTGACATTGGCGATCTTGAAGCTTGATCCACCTAGAAGGGAGAAACCTTGTGCTTAATCCTTGAAGTGGGAGTCCTCTTGATCCATTGTGGATGTTTGAGAGGTTAGACAAGTTGAAAATCATGTCATTCCTTGATTGATCCTTTGTCTAAGCACTCAGAGAGGGCTTGAAACCCTAATTTTGATTGTGGTGAATGCTCAACAATTCCTTGAGGAGATTGATGAGGAAAAAAGGTACATCCATATTGTGATGATGATTTGCACATTGATGGAAAATCTTAGTGGTCAAAATTTGGGGTATGACATCCCCTGACTTACTTTTCAGTCCGCGGAGAAGGCATTTCTCGAATGGCCTTGACCTTGTCAGGATCAACCTCAATTCCTTTCTGGATGACGATGAACCTTAAGATTTTCCCTAAACAGACATCGAATGTGCACTTGTTGAGATTCAGACGGAGTTTATACTTCCTCAACCGCTCGAATAGTTTTGACAGGTGGGTCACATGATCCTCTTCTATCTTAGATTTTGCAATCATATCATCAACATATACTTCGATTTCTTTGTGTATCATGTCATGAAACAGGGTAGTCATGGCCCTTTGATAGGTTGCCCCGACATTCTTTATACCGAACTACATTACCTTGTAACAAAAGGTTCCCCATGGGGTGATAAACGAAGTTTTCTCCATATCTTTCGGTGCCATATTTATCTAATTATAGCCCGAGAATCCATCCATGAAGGAGAATACTTTTAACTTTGTTGTACTATCTACCAGCATGTCAATGTGTGGCAAGGGAAAGTCATCCTCTGGACTTGCTTTATTCAGATCCCTGTAGTCTACACACATTCTGACCTTTCCGTCCTTTTTCGGAACTGGTACGATGTTGGCTAACCATTGAGGATATTCTTATGTGGCGAGGAAACCTGCGTCAATCTGTTTCTATACTTCCTCTTTGATTTTGACGGCCATGTCTGGGTGAGTTCTTCTCAACCTCTATTTTACCGGCGGACATTCTGATCTCAATGGTAGATGATGTTCCACAATGCTGGTATTCAACCCTGGCATGTCCTGGTAGGACCAAGCGAATACATCGGGAAACTCTTTGAAAGCTTTATCAAACTTTCTTTGACAGTCGGACTGAACAGTGCCCCAATCTTGACTTCTTTTCTCTCTTCTTCTGAACCCAAGTTGACCGTTTCCAACGGCTCTTTGTGAGGTTTAATGGACCTTTCCTCTTGTCTTAGTAATCGAGAGATCTCCTCTGGAATTTCTTCGTCATCTTCTTCTTCAGCCTCAAATACCGGGAATTCAAAGTTGGGAGAAGGCATTAGATCGTATGTTTCAACGGGGTTTAAAACAAGCAATCTGCATGACGTGATGATTCGTTTTTTAGAAGAGATAGAGAGAAATGCAAGAGTACGTGCAGTGTAAATTTTTTTGGAAAACTGCTTGTTTATTATTTGAATTGTTTTTTAGGATTACCATTTTCTGAAAAAGCGAAAAGAGAAAACGGAAATTAATGCAGAAATTACAGAACGACGTTATTTTATTTATGAATTGGTCGATTCTTGAAACTACAACCCTATAAAACAAAACTCTGTCGCTTTGGGCCAAGTGAAGAGGGATATTTATAGAAAGTGAGCCCTATCAAAACATCTGTTTCACCTAGGCAGGGTGAAAGGTTAAGATAAAGACGACAATTACTTAGACTTATGAACAATCTTCAGAACATCGACTGCCACCCATTGGCGGAAAACTCCTCGGTGAATCACAAAGTCTAGTACCTTCCTTGATTTGTCTTCAGAAATAACGCTGATTTCAGGTGGGGCGGGATCGTTGGAATTTGTCTCTCAGGCAGAGTTGTCGTAGGAGGATTCCTCAGTTGTATTTTGCATAGTATTTATGCTCTCAGGTAAATCTCCCCATCCAGTTGGCTGGATGTCTTCGAGCCTAATACGAGAGCTTTCAGGAGCGGTGTATTTGACCATGAAGTCAAATCTTCCACTCGGTTGTCCCAGGGTGTCCCACACTTCTTTGGAACTGGAGGAGTCATCTCCCTCGATGACGTTGACCTCGGGAAAGGCATAGTTGATGAGTTCTAGTTCTGCAAACTTTGCGAATTCATCGTCATGCTGGATACTTTCTGAATGACCTGAGTGTTGATCCCATGACATGGTGGGGACATAGGTATTCTTTTCAATGATGCTCAGCTAATAAGCATCGTTGGATTGATTCTCTTGCCCCGAGTCTGCTGGATACGGCTGCCACATAGGCAGGCCATCCATCGGGCCATAATAGTCGTGGTCAAAGTTGTCTTTCATCAGAGTGTCTTCCTCTAATGATTTTGGTGGAGCACGGAATCCTTCTGGATCACAATCTCCGTATATCATTTTGACATCTGACCTTGGTATAAATCTCGAACTCTGTGCGGGATAGCAAAATGGTGTAGGCACTTCTTCCTGAGACATATAACCTTCCTCGTTAAGATAGGACTTCCACTCTTCATCTGTATCGGAGGAGTCTCCCTCTTTGATGGTATGTACTTCTTGAGACACTGGGTGAAGGAAACCTCCACTGTGGAAGAAGTCCTGAATGGGATGAAAACTTTCCTCATTAGTAGCAGTCTGGGTACAGGTTGAAGAAAAACCAAGACCCTTCTTTGTTTTGTTATCAGCAGGAATGACAAGCTGTCCCCATCCCTTTGCATTGTTACTTTTGATCACCTCGAGATCATCTTTTTACGAGGATATTAATGTTCCCTTCTCTGATTGATTCTCACTGCCTACCGAAAGTGCCTGGAACTGAGTTCCAACAACCTCCTCGGGTTCTACACACGTGGACAATGATAGGTTACTCACGATCAAGGCATGTTCTCCACAGACCGTGACGAGTTGGTCATTCTTGACAAACTTTAGCTTCTGGTGAAGTGTCGAAGTGGCTGTCCCAGCCTGGTGTATCCAAGGTCTTCCCAACAAATAGCTATATATTGCCCGGATGTCCATGACCTGGAAAGTTACTTGGAAAGTGTGAGGACCGATAGTTACAGGAAGGTCGACTTCGTCGATAACTATTTTTCTGGACCCGTCAAATGCTTTAACGACGACCTCACTGCCTCTCATCGGAGATCCTTTGAATGATAGTCGCATTAGAGTGGACTTCGACATAACGTTGAGAGTCGATCCGGTATCTACCAGTACGCTGGCTAAAGCAACGTCTTGGCATTTGATTGTGATATTGAGCGCCATGTTGTGACTTTTGCCTTCTTCTGGAAATTCCTCATCACTAAACCCCAAGTTGTTACAGGAAGTGATGTTGGAGATGATGCTGTCGAATTATCTTATTGACACATCCTGTTCCATAAAGGCCTGCTCTAAGACTTTCTGTAGAGCCTCTCTGTGGGCTTCGAAACTGAGTAAAAGAGATAACACAGAGATTTTTGAAGGAGTTTGTAACAGCTGATCTACAATGTTGTATTCACTTCTTTGGATGAGCTTCAGCATCTCATCATTGTTCTTTGAAAGGTCGGGATCACTGGATTGACCTACTGGTGGATTAGGAGCTTTTGTCTGAAGTTTCTTTTCTCTGCTAGGTTATCCAACTCCTCGGTTGAATATTCGACCGCTCCGTGTTACTCGACTGATGTCTGTAATATTCACGACGGAGGGTAATGGAATTTCATTTCCATTTTCAATTGTTGTTGCACCGTACTTGTAAGGGATAACCTTAGTCGACTCATACGGTAGCGATCCCGGTAGATAGATAACTACAAGAGCCTTCTGATTCTTCTGACCATTGTAAGTAACTTTAATCAATTCCTGGTTAAGAACCTTCGATTCTTCAAGTAGAGGGATGATGGTATAAACATCTTTGGTCCTTTCGTGATCAGAGATCACGACAACATCCTTAATCTGATCAGTGAAATAGTCTGGTGTCCAGTTGATTGATCTAGAACTTGGACTTGGTTGAATCTCTTTGCGGTCCAACTGACTCTGAAGAGCTGCTCGCACGAGGTAGTATCCTTGATTATTTTCTGAGCAGACTCTATAGCGCTCATAGTTATGTGGTGACTCCTAGCCACGTCGGCTTTGAATGCAGTGTAACCTTACTAGGTCTATTTTTGTGGATCGAACATCCTGACTTTGATGCCGAGTAGGGTTCCCGTTAACCACACTGATTTGTTGCGTGTCTTCATCCATATAGATCGGAAGCCACCAGTGGTTCAACAAGTGTTGCAAAGTTCTTTGAACGAGAGCACATCCTTGGTCGCTCTCACAACATACTTTACAGCTCAGATAATCATGTGAAGTGAGAAAACCGAGTTGGACTTATGTAGCGTGTAACTCCACCAAGCTGGTATTCATCAAGCAAATATCGAAGATCTAAATCATATTTACTTGATACTGATTTCTATCGCGGTAATCCTGAATCCATCCAAGATCCATCTGACGCTGGATGGTCTCTTGTACAAAAGAGCATCCCTGATTATTTACCGAGCAGATCAGACAGGAGTCGTAATCATGTCGTGGCAGATTATGATGTTGGCTTTGCCTTGAGTGAATTGCCACCAAGTTCACATTCATTGCCAGAATGTTGTGATTCTGAATGATGTGGGAATCCGTATAAATCATGTTTACCCCCCGAATTCGGTGTTCCTGGATCCATCCGAGATCCAACTGTTCCTATAGAGCTGATTGCACCACAGAACACCCTTGATTGTTTTTAGAGCAGATATCACACTGGTGATAGTTATGAGGTGGTATATGGCCATACCCGCTCTGTCTACGATGCATCTTGACCTGATTGGTCCTCAATAAGATTACATCATGAATTTGATAGTTGTTGCTAGACTCTTCTTCTATCAAATTTACCGCAGCTTTCTCGTGTTGAGGCTGCGGGTTCGTGAGAACATTCGAATTCGTATCTTTGAAAGATAAGACCCCGCTCCTAACAAGCTTTTGCATATCAGATTTTAAACTGAGACAGTTTTCTATGTTATGCCCTGGTCCTCCTTGATGGTAAGGACAAGTCTGATCCGCTTTGAACCAAAAAGGCGGATTTTCCGGTATTGTAAGTGGAGCCCTGGTTTGGACATGCCCCTTGACCAGTAGTAATGGAAACAGTTTTGCGTACAACATTGGTATAGGATCAAGCCCTGGAGGTCGAGTTGTACGGTTTTTGTTGTACTGAGGACGAGCCTGCTGAAGAGGCTGTTGTGTCCTTTGCTGGTATTGCTGTTGATTCGGTTGGCTCTGAGCAACCTGAGGTTGATACGTAGGAACAGGCGCAGGGTTGATAGCAGGAGTTACCGCTGCTACTGGTTCATACCGTCGCCTTTTCTTTTCGAGAGAGATATTTCCAATATCCTGCTCTTTTTTCTTAGGGAGAGCACTACCGTATCTTTTGGTACTGCTGGATGATGTAGCGTCTTTTACTAAACGTCCTTCTCGGACTGCTTCCTCAAGACGAACTCCCATACCTACCATCTCGGTGAAGTCACTGGGTGCACTGGCAACCATTCGTTCGTAGTAGAATGAGCTCAAGGTCTTTAAAAAGATCTTTGTCATCTCTTTTTCCTCAAGAGGTGGACAAATCTGGGCGGCAATTTCACGCCATCTCTGAGCGTACTCCTTAAAGGTTTCCTTGTCCTTTTGTGACATCGATCTGAGTTGATCTCTATCCGGTGCCATGTCCAGTTTATACTTATATTGTTGAACAAAGGCAGTGCCAAGATCCCTGAAAGTGCCGATCTTAGTGCGGTTTAAACCCATGTACCATTTGAGTGCGGCACCGGTTAAACTATCCTAAAAATAGTGAATCAGTAGCTCTTGGTTCTTTGTCTGAGTTGACATTTGTCGGGCGTACATCACCAAATGGCTTTGAGGGCAAGAGTTACCCTTGTACTTTTCAAATTCGGGTAGTTTGAATTTGTGAGGAACTTTCACATTGGGGACCAGACAAAGGTCTGCGGCGTCTTTTCCAAATAGATCGTGACCGCGAAGGGCTTGCAGCTTTTTCTGCATCTCCAGGAACTATTCCTGGAACTCATTCATTCTGTTGAACATACTTTCGTTTCCACCAGAAGGTATATGTGGAATCTGTCCTTCTGGGACAGTGTGTACCACGGGTGGTGGTACAGTCATTATGGCCGAGACTTTTGGTGCCTTCCGAAGTCTGTAACCTTCAGGAGTTGTTGTCATGCCCCTGGCATCTTCGCTTTCCCGAAGTTTGTAACCTTCAGGCCCAGCGGCTTTTGCTGAAGTTTCCAGATCTTCAGTGATCGGCGGAATATATCCTTTCGGGATATAGTTGATAGGCATGCCCCAGGGACGATCTTTCGGCATTTTATACTTAGGATCATACTTCTCCACTATGGGCGTTGATGTGATCTCTGAGATCACAGTCCTTTGTTGTTGCATCTGAGCTTCTGCTAGAGCTTGCATGTCGTTGTGAAGCTTTCTCATATTCTCTTTCAGAGTGTCGATCTCTTCCCTCAACTCTCTGTTCTCCTCCTTGAGATCATCCATCTTTTTATGTCGATTGGCCCAAGTATTGTACGAATGAGACATTTTGACTCTAGAATCGAGACGTAAATGTGAGATTCGTAGGTTAGAAGAATGCGTTACGTGAGAATGATGAATGATATGCAATAGTTATATTAATTGTATATATATTTTTTTATTTATTCAAAGTAAACTTCGACAATTGGATTACAAATATCAAACAGTGGGGAAACCCCGTTTTATTGAATTCAAAGATTGCGGAAATGGAAATACAGTAATTTACATAGTGCTGTAAAAGGAAATCTGAAATTATGGGTCCCGAGTCCTCTCTGAGGAGAGCTCAGGTGTTGGTTCTAATATTTTCCTCCTCTTTGACCGGGGCTCTTGGGACGTTGTCGGGTTGTCATTCCTTTGCCAAGTGAAAGGAGCGAGCAAATTCCTTTGGTCATCCTGATTTTCTACAGCATGTTGCTCTAAAATCTCAATCAGAGCATCTTTTTCTTTTAACAGTTGCTGTATTTTCTTGCACTCCACATTGAGAATACGGTACTTGTTCTTCCAAGACCTCTTCTCCTGTTAGACTTTGTTGAGAGTAACCTGAAGTTTTTCTGTATCAGACATAAAGTAAAGGACAGGGTCCCTTAATGGAAGAACTTCCTGACGAGGGTAAGGCATCCTCAGCTTGAGAGCTCTAGTTTGTACCCAGTGGAGATAAGGTTCCACAGAGACACAATCTGATTTTCCTAGAGACTCTCTTCCTTTCCTATGAACGTGTTTCCAGGCATGCATTATTTCTGTCTTTAGTACTCTATCATTTTCTCCTTCCTTGAAGAAAAAACCTTCCAGATGAGCATTTCGCGGGACATGCCTCGTCGGGTATCCAAACTGACGACGAACCAAAACTGGATGATAATTGATTCCTTCTTTAGTTCCTATAAGGGGTACATTTGGGAAATTTCCACAACGGTCAATGATTCTGATCCCGTCATAGATTCGATTGTACCAATCGATGTCAGAGTTGGTAAGAGACATGATTCTCTGCGACCAACGTAAAGTATTCTTTTAATACCAAAATGCAGCAGACTTTGGCAAGTGGGAAGTGAACAATTTGTAAGGCAGGGGTACATAGCATATGATCATTCCTCCGTTGTACAAATTCCTTAAGTGTACAGAATGATAAGCATCTGCGAGCAAAGTCTGTACAGGGTTTCCAATCAAAAAAATCTTAATGGCGTTGATATCTACAAAGTTATCGATGTTGGGAAACAAAAATAACCCGTAGGTAAGAAAAACAAAGATGCTTTCGAAAGCGGCCACGTTCCCTATACTAGCAAAGTACAGAGCTTTCTTGATTAAGAACTGGGCTGGCAAACCCTGAATACCACCCTTAATGATCATGTGAGTCCTGACTTCCAACTCATCCAAATAAATTGCTCTTGCAATGGTTTGATCTTTTGGAATTCTTCCAGTCCAAAAAAGGGAACTTGATCAGTAATATGTAAATAGTCAAGTGAGAGTACTCCTCCAGTGTTGGTGCAAGCTGATAATCCGGGAATGTGAAACAGTGATAGACCGGATTGTAGAACAAGATTAGTGTGGACAGGATTCCTTCAATTACATGGACCCTTAACAGAGACATCAGTCCTCCATACTTAGCTCTGAAAGCCTCAGGGTTGGTTATCATCCTTGCCACCCCTCTTAAATCCTCTAGTTTTGGAACCTTGAAGGTGTACTTGTGAGTTTTCCTTCAACCGAAATCCATTAGCAATCTCTTTATCTGACATTTCCAATCACTGTCTTAGTTTAATTTGTAAAAGAGAGACTAGAAGAGAATATTTTTCTTTGTTTAAAGTTTTTTAATGAAATGAATGCATGAATGCAGCACACAAAAACATAGAAAAACATGGGGTCAAAGGGTCGGTGTCCTGAAGTCAAGGCTCTACCCATCCCCAAAGGTTTATACTGGTGATTTTTTGTACCTGTCCTCAAAATCACTGACCCCTCTTGGGATAACGACAGCAAGCGGATCGCCAGCGAGTTGTAGTATCTTAGAGTAATCTCAAATGAGGGTAGTATCGCATGGCAACTATTTCTGATAGCTTCTGCACTACAAAATGGTTTCAGTCTACTAAAATCCTCAGCTTCTCGGATAACCCAATGGAACAATCTGCTTTCAACAACCGAAGTCGTATATGCATTGAATCCGCAAAGGGCATCTCCAATGATTTGATGGTCGACCGAGACCTCTTATCTGGGATTCACTCCCCATAAGATTACCCGTATAGTGTCATCCCCTATCTTAGGTGTATACTCGGTCTTTCTAGATGCGGCATCACACGCATTCCCATTAGCAGAAAAATAAACACGGATATCAATTAGGAAAAACAGTATATATATTTGTCCTATCATCCTAGACCTCTATGATCCTATGATCCTAATAGACAATGACTCCCCAGCAAAGTCGTCATTTCTGTGACACTTCGCTAATTTAAGGCCTTCTACTTAAGACTGTGAGAAAGAATGCCTCCCACTGGTGTCAAAGTCGACACGAAGAACTGAACCTGATCGAAGAAAAACAAATAACGGCTCTATGCCATGGTCAGTTGTATCAGCAAAGAATGAAGAAAGCGTTCGATAAAAAGGTCTGACCCCGTGTCTTAAAAAAAAGGAGACCTCGTTGTAGCGCGGTTATTGTGGTTTTGAATCACTATCGCTTTGGTACTACAGTTCGATTCATTTTTTATCCTGTGAAGCTGATTAAGGAAGGGAAATAAATGTCTCCAATTAACCCTGCTTACATACTGAGGTTAAACAGTCAACACTGTTGGTTTACAAATGCTATCAAAATAGGGGGTCCTTCTTAGGGTTATTTTCTTAAGAATACAAGTGTCTGGATTATTTGTGAGGCTTTTAGTTAGGATACTAGACTTGATTTTCTTTGGTTGATGTGTGGAGGTATTGGATTTTGAGTTTTTGATTACTATGCTCGCTAAGATTTTGCAATCTTATGCCTACGTATTCCCATTTAACGAAACAGGGAAATCAGAGCGATCGTAGTTACTTCTATTCTATTGGAGGAAAAAGGTGTTTTGGTGTCTTGTTCAAAGCCCGATATTGAAGCTAAAAGTGATTTGTATCTTGTTTAAAGCACAACATGTGAAGCTGAAGGGTTTGACTGAGAGAGAATTTGTCATTTCTAAAGAGGGATTGTTGATTTTCGTGTGCTTTGATCAAAGCACAAGTTTGATGCTAAAAGGTTGATTGACTCAACTGGGGATTCCTTTGTACAAAGCCCGAGAGGAGGCTGGAAGTTTGACTTTTTTAGGAAGAATGTTCTTTTTGTCTTGTACAAAGCCTAAGATTTGAGGCTAAAAGGGATTTTTGACTTCGTTGGGGAGAATGTATCTTGTATAAAGCCCAAGATGGAGGTTGAACTGAGTTTGACTCAACAAGAGAGTGCTTTTGTGTGTCTTGTACAAAGCCCAAGACGGAGGCTCAAAGTGTTGACTCAACAAGAGAGTCTTGAACCAATGATTGACTCAACAAGAGGGTCTGAAGGTTGACTGACTCAACAAGAAAGTCTTTTATACTCAACAAGAGAGTGATTTGATATCTCGTACGAAGCCCGAGATTGAGGCTGAAAGGAGATTGACTCAACAAGAGAGTGTTTTATATGTGTCTTGTATGAAGCCCAAGACGGAGGCTAAAAGTTGACTCAATAAGAGAATCTTTTATACTCAACAAGAGAGTGGGTTTTTATATGTCTTGTACAAAGCCCAAGATGGGGGCTAAAAGTGGTTGACTCAACAAGAAAGTCTGAAAAGGTTAGCTCTGCTAGGGAGAACCATTTGTACAAGGCCCAAGAGGAGGCTGACTTACTGCTGAGGATTGTTGAGATCCTGAAGCGGGTCCAAGTGTGGGGAACTCTCATGAGAGAGACCGGGTTTCAGAGTGATCAGTGTTTTTTCCTATGTTTGTAAGGAACTTGAGAATGTCTTTGAGACTCAAGAGGCTTAGACTGTCCAAGTCTAGAGTTTTATCTATTGTACAATGCCCAAGAGGAGACAAGGGCATTAAGGGATGAGTATCAACCCTAAAATGGTCGGAGTTTCGACACTGGAAGGACTACTCTAGCGAAGGGTGACTAAGTTCTGTCTTATACCTTTAAGAGGTCATCAGGGTCCTTGTATTAAGCCTAGAGAAGTTCAAGAAATTCAATTCACAGAGAAGAGATCATTCCAGGAAAGTTCGAGAATTTGGAAGAAACTCAAGAGATGCCATTCATGGAGAAAATATCACCTCTGGGGAGTTAGAGTTTCTTTGACAATTTCTAAGGGTGACAGTCTGAGAAAAGGTTCACCGAGAATACTGGCTTTCTCTTTGTTCCATATTGTTTAACCCCAAGAGGAGGGAAGACTGTATCTGGAATCCTACGGGGGATCTAGTTTTGTTTGTATTTAAGAGTGACCAACAGGGCTTTTACCTAGTTCTAGACGTAGTTGTCGGGGAGAACTCTAAATAACTATACTAGTATTACACAGTGGATATGTGAAAATTATATAAAAGGATGTGAAAGAAGACTTACAGTGAAAAGCCCCACAATACAGTTGTGTACATATGAAAGTGGTAAATGAAAGCGGATAAACGCTTACCCGTTGTAGAGCTTCCATGCTGTTTTGTTAGTTGTTCAAAAAAGAAAGTTTTGATAACAACATATGTTTGAATTCAAAATTAAAGGAGAAAGTTCTTTGAAAAGATTGTTGGGGCTTACAGCTCAAGGAGATGCCCAAGTTTTAACGATGATCGCACCGTTGTTTTGAACACTGTACAGAGGGACTTATACAATATGTGAGGCCCAAATCTTTTTTGTTTCAAAAAGGGGTTGGGTCTTACACTCTATTAGAGGCCCAAAGGAATTTAAAGAAAATAAATGAGACTTATAACACGAGGGTAGGCCCAGATGATTTTGAAAAGGCGACGATCGCGCCGTTGTTTTTTAAAATACAGCGGGACTTGCACAATGACTGAGGCCCAAAATGTGGTGTATTTACAAAGGGGATGGGTCTTACACTCTAATAGAGGTCCATGAGTGTTTGAAAATGATTGATGAGGGTGGAATCAATCAAAACCCTAATTTCATCATTTTTTAAAGTAAATTCTTAAAGAAAATCAATAAAAAATGATAAAACACCAAATAAGCTTGAATAAACAACTTGTGATTTTTGGTTAAGGTTTGAAAAATGAGGTTTTAACCACAAGATGAATTAAAACTCATTTAGGTTTGATTTTCAAGATGAATATTCACTTTTAAAATGTTTAAAAACAATTAAAAATGAATTTATTCAAAAAGAACCAATAAAAAACAATTAAAATATTCACTTTTAAAATATTTCAACATTTTTGTGATTTTTTTCAAAAAGAACCAATAAAAAATAATTAAAATTAAGGGAGTTATTAATTTTTCAAATCCTTAAAAATAATAAGAAAAATAATAAAAATAGGAAATAGTGATAAAAAGAGGATCTGGGGTGAAGGGGATTCAAACCCCAGACCTCTTGGGTGCAGTGCGCACCCTCTATCACTAGGGTGGTGATACATCCGTGTATCAAACCCCACCCACAAATATACAAGGCTTTCCTTGTTTTTGGCCTGGCCAAGGCAAGGCAAGGCAAGGTTTTGGCTAAAAACATGAAGCTTGTAACTTTCTCATTTCTCCATGGATTGGGACAGAATTTAGGTATATCCTGCCTAGAATTTCACAAGGAATCCAATGGAGGTGGTGGTTTTTTCAGATGAGGTCCCCATTTTAAAACCCGATAGTGGTTTTGAAATAGGCCTCCATTTGCATTTTATGTGCTACCTCATGGTACAGGCATGAATCACATGATGAATTGGTCCAAACACAACATATATAACATGTATGAGATGTGTATGATCAATGGACTTCAAAGCAATGCATATTTCTAAGAGTTCAAGTTGTGATGCTTACCTCTTTAGGAGCTTTTTGGGCAATCTGTCAAGTGCTTTGTTCCAGAAACAATTTGATGCTTTGGACACCCTCAAATGATCCCTTGTAAGCTTTTAGGATGATTGGAATCAACTGAAAACCTCAGGAATGGAAACTGGCCCTTTCTTGCAAAAGGGGCAAAAGTGACCAAAATAGCAACTCTCTCAAATGGTGTTCCAGATGTGGGGAACCATTTAGGACAGTTCAAGGATGGTATTTGGAGTGTGTTTGAGGTTTTATCGGGTTTTGATAGTGACTGAATCAAGACATGGCTAGAAAAACGCAAAAAAAAGTCCTATTTTGAGGTTTTGAGAAGGGACTTTGAGATTTTGGTGTTACAGGTCACTTGTGAGAGTTTGGACAACTTAGATATGACATATTGGATGTGTTTGGATCATGAACTGTGGTGGAATTGCTCTCTAACTCAAAAACTCAGAGTTACCTTGCTAAAGAAGGCATTTTTGCCTAGAGAAAGAGATTTTGAGGAAGGCAAGTGTTGTAGTGCTTTGGTGTACTCAAACTGAGCACAAATGAGCTCTATTTATAGTAGAGCAAGTTTGTTTTGTAAGCAATAGTGAATGGAGGCTGCTGCAGACCTTTGGCCAGTTGGAGCATTTTGGAATCTCAAGTCTCCTCTAGCCATTGACTAGAGGTTAGAGCACAGGCCTTTGGTTCCCTAGTTCAGAGATCATCCTTGACTCATTCAGTTGGAAATGGCTCAGTTCATGCCACCTTGGTGAATCCATTGAATGCTCCAAAACAAAATTGGAGTCTTGTCCCCTCTTTAGGGTTTTTTAGGTTTGGCATGCTACTTTTAGTTCCAAAGACTTGGGAGGTTTATGGATTAGTGTTTATCCCTCCTTAGTCCCTCCCTGAGGTGTTCAGATGGATAAACTTGTTTGTCATTTGCACAAATTCCTCAAATCGAGCAAAATGCACAAATCTGCCTAGTTATGACAGTTGCAGCAAGGCATATTGCCACTGTCATAACTCTTAGCTCAAATGGAATTTCATGGGGTTCTTGGCCATTTTGGAAAGCTCTCATATGATACAACACATGTGTGATCATAGTTTGTTTTGAAACTTTTTGGATCCAAGTGAAAAATTCCCCTACATTTTGCAAAAAGTGAAACAGATTCTGACTTAGTGAAAATTTCACTAAGTGTTGGAAAAAGTGGCATTTTCATGTTTTTGTCATTTTGGTCACTCCATAACTCAAAATCCATGATGAATTGGAATGAGGTGTAGTTGACACTTTTAAATTATGCCATGAGAGCTACAAATCCATCTTTGGATCAGCCCAAATGGTTGCTTGGATCTCAAGTTATGATCCTTGGAAGTTGGTACCCTAGCCACTTTGTTCCATAACTTAGAAAATTTCTAAGTTTTTATGGTTACCCCTTTTACAAGTTATCCCACTTTTCTTGATTTTTCTTCATGAATGATGATTCCAATCACACATTAAAATCATTTTAGGGTTAGGGAACCATAATTGATCAAAAAATCAAAAAGTCAAACTTTGACTTTTGGGCACAGTTGACTTTTTATCAGATGAATTCCAAACTGTGCGATTCTCTATGAAATCAAGTCCTTGCACTAACTCAAACTTGATGGACTGATTTCATAGGTGTTATAGGGTGTATTGAATCATTTCCCAAGGTTTGGGAGCATGTCTTTGTCAAAAGTCAAAGGTACATTTGACTTTTTCCTCAAAACCCTAATTGTGGTTCTGATGAACTTGAAACATGTGAATCAAGCTTTTTGGATCAATCCATTATTGCAAATGGATCAATGTAGTGTGTTAGGGTCCCTCAAATCATGTCTTGAGGTCTTGGCTCATGTCTTGTCCCAAAAGTCAACTTAGGGGTGAATTAGGCCAAGAAACCCTAATTCCTAATTTTTGGTGAATGCATCCTCTGAGGCTAAATTGACTTGATGATTGGGTTTATGAGGTACCTTGGAGCATATTAGGTTATGTTTTGAAGCATTGGCTCATGCCCAGAGGAAAATTTCCATCTGGAGGCCTTGGTCGACCAAAACCCTAATTTGGTGACACTGGCGATCTTGAGGCTTGATCCACTTGGAATGCTGCAACATTGTGCTTGATTCCTGAAGTGGGAGTCCTCTTGATCCTTTATAGGTGTTTGAGAGGCTTAGAAAATTTTAAGATCATGTCACTCCTTGATTCATCCTTTGTCTAAGAGCTCTGAGAGGGCTTGAAACCCTAAGTCTGATTGTAATGAGTGCTCAACAACCCCTTGAGGAGATGGATGAGGCACAAAAGTACATCCATATTGTGCTGATGATTTGCACAATAATGGGAAATCTTAGTGGTCAAAATTTGGTGTATGACACTCGTGCTCAAGAAGATACAATCATTTCTCACTGATTCCCGGGGCAAATGGACTCCGAACTATGACGGCCCCTACGTGGTCAAGAGAGCCTTTTCAGGCGGCGCCTTGAGACTCGCGACCATGGATGGAGAGGAATTTTTCTACCCCACAAATGTTGATGTAGTCAAGAAATACTTCGCCTAAATAAAAAAAATGAATGAAAAAAACGTCTCGATGGATTGAAAACCCGAAAGGGCGGTCCAGGCAAAAATTAGAGACATAAGCAAAAATCATCCCGATGGATTGGAAACCTTAAAAGATAATCCAGGCAAAAGTTAGGGATTCATGGCAAGTAACTATGTCTGACAAGGTTAAATCCCCAGCGGTAACACTATTCGTCGAAAAACTTCCAATCAAGGTCATCTTCGACAGAAGCTCAGGATGTCCAGAATTCAAAGTTGGTAGAAGGATATCGGTCGTTATGTTTCAATGTAGCCCTTTTTCCCTTAAAATTACCATTTTCTAAACTTTGTAAATACTCTATGGGATCACGCGCTTGGTTGATCTCCATCATATCAATAAAATTTGAGCCCTAGTGTTTTTGTTTGCAATTCTCATTTATTTTTGCTTTTCAGAATGACATTTTTAACATGATCAACGATTCTTGAAACAAAAAAAAAGAATTTAATTGTTAAAAAAATTTCTGCTTTTAAAATAAAGATGGCAATTCCTTTTGACTTTGAACATCAAAAAGAACATCGATAGCTTCTCCGAAGGTGATTGAACCTCAAAGTGCAGAATCAAAGTACTCCTTCAAAACCAGTACACCTGAATGAAGGAATAACCGTTTTAGATGTGAATTTCCCATCTGATATCCCCGACAGAGTTCTTACCTCTTAAGACCGATTGATGATTCTCTCTTCCCCACAGGGTCTACCTCTCCTAAGCAAGGCAAGTTTGCTATCTTGAACCAATGATACTTTTCATTCCCCCGCAGTGGCCGAATATCCAGTCGAGTTCATTCACTAGTCTGTATGTCACGTCAGTTTTGTCAGCATTAACATACATACATCATGCATAATTGATTCACATTCATAATCATATCGCATTAATATCACTCTGGTCATACTCATTTCCCAAGTGATAAAGCCCTATTGTCAATCAAGTTGTCAGTTGTCCTTTCCGTTTTGGATAAGACAAAATCCCGGTTTAAGTTCTTTCCTCGTCAGAAAATGTATCGTCTGAGCAATCTCTTCCCCAGTTTATTTCTGGATTGGAGACGGTCCTCGACTGCTTTGATAACTTAAACCTCTGAAAGGCAAAAAGACATTCAACAGGCACCTCTAGAACATCACTCTTCACCATCGAAGATGATATTTCTCGCTTTCCCGGATTAAGGAAAATCCCCAGAGAAAGCCTCTCAACCGAAGACTCTCAGCAATACATCGGTTTTTCTCCCAAAAAATTGATGTTAATGAAGTCATCAGCACCTCAAAATTGGATTACATCACATGGCATTTATCCGCAAAGATCTCGAAGAAAAGTATGATGTAATATCCCCAAGCAAAAAGCAGTCTTTCAAGAGACTCGTTTTTCCCCAGTAGAGTCAGCAAATGGCATCTCCAACAGAGAAGTTTGCACACCTCTACAGCTCAGACAAATGGGTACCCCCATCAAGTCTGACCTCAAATATTTTCCATCAAATGGCATCTCCCTAGTAGTAAAACTCGGCGAGAAGTTTGACGAAAATCGGTGCAAATAGCATCCCTTATCGAGATAGAAACTCGACAAGAAGAAACTAAGACCAGTTATGTGGCTAAAAACCAGGATCAAGGCGAAGTTTATTTCAGAAACTAAGACCAGTTCCGTGGCTAAAGACCAGGATCGGGGGGAAGTTTATTTAATAAACTGAGAGCAGTTCCTAGGCTGAAGACCATGATCGAGGGGAAGTTTATTTCAAAAAATACTGAGACCAATTCCTCGGCTAAAGACCGGGATCGAGGGGAAGTTTCACCCTTTTCTAAGTATCGTTACTTAGTAAAAGAAGATGGATGAGCAAACTACCATTCATAACCACCTTCAAAATTTCAGGTATTTCGATATTTAATCCTCATGCACCCTGAATGTCCGAATATCTATGCCATTCACACCTTCGGGTCCAAGAAGATTAAATAGGGGCATCTGTCGTACCCCAAATTTTTACCACCAAGATTTCCCATCATTGTGCAAATCATTGCCACAATATGAATGTACTTTCATGCCTCATCAATCTCCTCAAAGATTGTTGAGCATTCACCACAATCAAGAATTATGGTTTTGAGCCCTCCCATAGCACTTAGACAAAGGATCAATCAAGAAATGACATGATCTTCAACTTGTCTAACCTCTCAAACACCCATAAGGGATCAAGAGGACTCCCACATCAAGAATCAAGCACAATGTTGCAACATTCCAAGTGGATCAAGCCTCAAGATCGCCAGTGTCACCAAATTAGGGTTTTGGTCGACCAAGGCCTCCAGATGAAAATTTTCTTCTAGGCATGAGCCAATGCTTCAAAGCATAACCCAAGATACTCCAAGGAACCTTATGAGTTCCATCATCAAGTCAAAATAGCCTCAGGGAAAGCATTCATCAGAAATTAGGAATTAGGGTTTCTTGACCTAATTCACCCCTAAGTTGACTTTTGGAGCAAAGCATGAGCCAAGACCTCAAGACATGATTTGAGGGCCTCAAATACAATGCATTGATCCATTTACAACAATGGATTGATCCAAGAAGCTTGATTCACAAGTTTCAATTTCATCTGGACCACAATTAGGGTTTTGAAGAAAAAGTCAATTGTATCTTTGACTTTTGACCAAGACATGCTCCCAAACCTTGGGACATGATTCAATACACCCTAAAATACCTATGGAATCCATCCATTAGGTTTAAATTAGGTCAAGTACTTGATTGCATAAAGGATCACACAGTTTGGGTTTCATCTGACAAAAAGTCAACTGTGCCCAAAATCAAGTTTGACTTTTTGGAATTTTTCACAAATATGGTTCCCTAAGTCAAAAACAATGTTAATGTATGATTTTGATCATCATTTATCAAGAAAAATCAAGAAAAGTGAGGTTTCTTGCAAAAGGGGCAACCATGAGAAACCAAAAATTTTCTAAGTTATGGAACAAAAGTGATTTTGTACCAACTTTGCAAAGTCATAACTCCTAAATCATAAGGCCTTTTTCTTCCATTAAAAGCTCAAATGAAAGTTCATCTTACATACTTCAAATATGTCAACTACAAGAGATTCCAAATCCTCATGGATTTTGAGTTATGGATTGATCAAAATCACAAAAATGGGAAATAGCCACTTTTTCCAACACTTAGTGAAATTTTCAACAAGTCATAATCTGTTTCACTTTTTCCAAACTTTGAGGACATTTTTCACCTTGATCCAAGTTTAACTAGGTCCATTGGCGAACAACAAAGTTAAAGTACATCATGGAAGCTTTCCAAAATATCCAAGAACTCAATCAAACTCCATTTGAGTTAGGAGTTATGGATCTCACAAGTTACCTAAACACAAACTGTTTTTTGACAGCATTTGGTACAAACTTGCATCCCACGATTCCTTAGACTAATTTTGGGCACTTTGATCATTCAATTTCTGTCCAATTACAACACAAATGAATGAGGAATCTGATCCATAACATAAAATGCCAAGAACCTAGCCTTCCATATGCAATATCATCATGAAAGGAACCTTGAAATTCAAATTTGGCATCAAGCATTCAATGAATACATCAAGGTGGCTTGGACTGAAGCAAACCCAACTGAATGAGTCAAGCCTTATCCCTACAACATAAGACCATAGGCCTGTGCTCTAATCTCAAGTCAATGGCTAGAGGAGACTTGAGATTCCTTTTGAAAGTCATTGGATAATAAGCTGTACCAGTTGCCATTCACTATTGATGCCAAAACAAACTTGTTGCACTATAAATAGGCATCAATTATGATTAGTTTGAGTACACCAAAGCACCAAAACTGATGCTTTACTCAAAATCTCTCTTTCACTCCAAAATTGCCTTCCATTTCAAGTCACTATCGGATTTTGAAATTGGAAGTGAGTCAAACCAAACCAATTATACCAACACCTGATATACATCATATATGAGTGATCCATGGCCTTGAAACACATCTGAAACACTTGAATCACAAAATCACCAGTCAGTTGCTCAAGCTTTTGACAAAGTTGCAGTTGAGGTACCAGAAGGTGATCCAAGCATCTCCAATCAAGGCTAAGCATCTCAACACACTCCATAGAGTATAGTGAAGTTGTCCAGGTCCTTACAACACATTTGTAACATCTCCATCATCAAGCTCGATCACCGCCTGCAAGAGGTAAGCCTGAAGCCTTCAAACTCTATATTCCATGCATCATAAATGAATTTTTAAGTTACCATCATGTTTTTGCATGTATGTAGAGTAATAACCCTCAATCAATTGCCATGAATCAATCGTGTATGGAATTTCATTGTGTTCATGCTGAAATTAGGGTTCTTGAGGTTATCCTTTGATTTCTCACTCCACACTTAATATAAATGTAATTAATCTATATGGTTGTGATCCTTGTTCAAAAACGAGCAAGATTGGTGTTTGAATCATGCAAAACCATTGAGTAATCAGAGAGAAAAGTGAGAAAATTCAAATCTGGGGAAAACAGGGGACGCGGGCAAGAACCAAGTTGTTCTTGGCGCCCTTTTTCAAATTTTTAAATATTTGAATTTTTTATATTTTATCTAATTGATTCAAAAATTAATTTCTCTCTGAACTTTAATGTTTTTGAATTGATTCTTTTTTTCAAAATTCATAAAAATGTTAAATTATTTTATTTTACAAAAAAATCCAATTTATATTATTTCTTTAATATAGTTAGAATTTTTGTAATTAATTTCATTTATTTGTTTTTTAAACATTTTAAAATGAAATTCTCACTTTGATATTTTCATTCCAAATGAATTTCAATCTTTCATGTGATTAAACATGATTTTTCAAAATATTTTTCAAAGTTTACAACTTGTTTTTAAATATATTTGATATTTTACATCATTTTTTATTTAATTTCCTTTGAAAATTATATCTTTTAAATTCAAAATTAGGGTTTCCTCTTAATTTTGATTTTTCAAACTTCACATAAACACTTTTTGGGCTCTAATAGAGTGTAAGTCCCATCCCTTGTTGTACAAAAAACTTTTTGGGCCTCAGTTATTGTATAAGCCCCTCTGTGATTCTTAAAACGACGGTGCGATCACTGTCATTCACTGGGCATCTCCTTGAGTTGTAAGCCCCATATTTTGTATAAACTAAACTCTTTGGGCCTCTAATAGAGTGTAAGACCCATCCTTAGTTCTACAAAATATTTTTGGGCCTCAATCATTGTATAAGTCCCAGTACATAAAAACCCAACTTCTTGTGTTGTAAGTCCCATTTTTCTTCTTTTTTCAAACAATTTTGGGCCTCTAATAGAGTGTAAGACCCAACTTCTTTTGTAAATACAATAAATTTGGGCCTCAGTCATTGTATAAGTCCCAGTACAATTTTCAGAACAACGGTGCGATCACTGTTATTTCTGGGCCTCTCCTTGAGTATAAGCCCCAATATTCTTTTCAAAACAACTTCCCCTTTTGATTTAGATTAAAATCCATAGTTGTTATCAAAACTTTCTTTAATTTCTTAAATAACTAACCATACAACTGTAGTACTGGAAGCTTGATCACCTGTAAGAAATTCATTTCCCCCAGAGAGGATTAATTCTCTGTGAAACCTCTCTTGAATTTCTTCAAACCCTAGAACTGTTCACTAAAGAAAAGATTATTCCCGGTGAAACCTTTCTTGAACTTTTCTTAGGTTTGGACCCACGGGCTTCCTAAAAGCATCCCCAACCTCCTTTTGGGCTTTGTACAAGGTCCCTCATGCTTCTTAGAAGTTCTCATGCCTCCTCTTGGGCTTAATACAACGACCCAAAGACCTCCTACAGGTATAGGACAGAACTTAGTCATCCTTCGATAGTTCAATCTTCTAGAGAGTTAGAATATCAAACATCATACCAGTTTAGGGTTGATTCTCATCCCTTAAAACATCAGCCTCCTCTTGGGCATCATACAAAAATAAACCTCTTTATATCAGTAGACTTGGACAGTCTCATCTCCTTTTGGATCTCAAGAAACCCTCAAGTTTCCTAAAAATATAGGAAAAACCCTTGTCATCTCATCAATCACCAACAGAGTTAAAACCTCTATAGGTTTTAAAACTCAATCTTTGAACTCTCACTTTTAATTTCCCCAACTAGGGTCAAGTTATTCCCAGTAAAACCCTCAGAAAAATCAGAACCTCAAGGTATCTAATATTTCAACTCTTCTGCAATCCTCAGCAAGAGTTGATTCCCCAATTTGGACCTGCCTCTGGAGCTCAATAATCCTCAATAGAAGTTAGCCTACTCTTAGGCTTTATATAAGAAATTCCCCAACCACCCTCCTCTTAGGCTTTGTATAATAATCATCCCTCGACAGTTTTAGCCTCAATCTTGGGCTTTGTACAAGACAGATAAAACATTATCTAGCTGAGTCAGTCGATCCTTTTTAGCCTCAATCTTGGGCTTTGTACAAGACACGTATAAAACCTCCCCAGTGGAGTCAATCCCTTTTAGCCACAATCTTGGGCTTTATACAAGACAGACAAAATATTTCCCCGGAAGAGTCAATTCCTTCCAGCCTCCTCTTAGGCTTTGTATAATGATCTCCCCAAAAGAGTCAGTCTCTTTTCAGCCTCTATCTTAGGCTTTGTACAAGACAAATATAAAACTCCTTAATAAATTCAACCTTTTTAGCTTCAACCTTGGGCTTTGATCAAGGAACATAAAACCTAAATCCCCTTAGAGGAAATCAAAAACTCTCTGCAGGAAGATATTTCTCTGTACAATCACACATCAAAACAGATAGTCAAAACAAACCTTATTCCCAGATAACAACTATAAGTGGCACACTTGTTGATTCAAAAATCCAAGTTGTAGTCCATCTCTTATCCTGGTAAACCCCTTTCTTTCATCTAATGGATGTAAGTGGCAAGCCTCTGGATTATTTACATCCAAGCCAATGTCCCTCTCTTAGCATGAAAGACTCCTAAGGAAAAATGGAATTGCTCAACACTGAGTTAAAGTTTTCTCCTTCCGGACAAATCCCCTATAAAGGAAATTATGGCATTGCTGGATTCCATATATTCCAGTTAAGCTAATTCTCCTTTATAATCAGTCACCCAACAAATGGGATAAACAGGTGAGATATCTCCCTTAGAGATGACAAATTCTCTCTCAGTCAAACCTTTTAGCTTTAATCATGGGATTTGAACAAGACACAAATACCCTTTAGCTTCAATCTTGGTCTTTGAACAAGACACCAAACATCTTTTCCTCCCATAGAATAGGAGGAACTACAATTGCTCTGATTTCCCTATTTTCTTTAACGGGAATACGTAGGCATAAGATTGTGAAATCTTAGCGAGCACACTATTAAAAAACTTTAGGTCCAGTACCTTACCAAAAACATCGGAAAACCCGAAAACAACAAAAATACTCTCAAATATTTCCAAAGGAGAAACTTTCCCAACCCAGGACAGATAAACACCAGTAAGTTGATAATAGTAGAATTTGCTAAACGATCTATGGATAACCATATATAGAATGGGTAATTGACAACTCCTCATTGTATAACCTGACCCCGGACCCCCAATCTCTTAAGCATCTGTTAAAGAAAACATTTACGTGCAAGGTTAGTTTTAGATAGCTTCCATTTCCTTTTCAACTTCATAGGATAAATAAGAAATCAGAAAGTAGCACTCAATTCCAACCAATGGCAATAAGGTGGTCGCGTCACCGACAAAAATCGCACACTATAATTGTATGTGCTGATTGACGTTTTGATGTGTTAAGGGAACCCTTGGGTGTAGGATAGTGGCCTCAGAGAGTAGAACTTAAGGTGTTGGGTGTGTGTAAGTAATAATGTAGAGACATGGGGGTGGTGGGAGAATGCCATTGCTACTATTATTTGAATTGGAACTATTTAAATAAATAATAGCAATAGTAATCATTAATAATTATTTTATTTATTGTGGTTATAATAATATTTAATTTAATTTGTTGGAATAAGATGAAATTAGAATTAACAAATAATTAAATAAGAAATAAGGGGATTAGAGAGTGAAACTAACAGAATGTGAAATAGGAGAAAAAGGAAGAGAAAGAGAAGAGAGAAAGCTAGGATTGAGGAAGAAGAAGAGAACCCCATTGTTGAAGTTCTTTTGCTAGAGATTAAGGTAAGGGTGGGATCTCCTCTTGTATAATGGGAATTGTATGGTAATATGTGGGTGGGTAATTGTTCACTATATGTTGATTTTTACCGTTTTCGGTGTTTTGATTAATTCGATGTGTGATGATTTGAATTGTATGTGTTTGATGAATTGGGTGGTTTATGAATGCTTAGATTTCTCTGTGTTGTTAGGAATTACAGTGCTAAGTTGGTACTAATGACTTGGTATGAAAAATTGGGGTTTTAGGAACTAATTTTCGTATCAAAAAGTAGCAGAAAATTGCTTCTGTCGCAGGTGGTAAACGGTTGCCACTTTTGGTGTAACCCGTTACACCTGAGACAACTTTTATAAAAAGTGAATTTTTAGCAGGTGTAACCGGTTACTGGTTTTAGTGTAACTGATTACACTGTCCAAAAATGGAGTAAAATAGGCTTTTAAAAGGGGTGTAACCGGTTATTAGTTTTGGTGTAACCGGTTACACTAGGAAGAATATCAGAAACTTTAAAAATTTATAAGTTGATTTCTAGGTGTCCGTTTGAGGTGTCGTTCGAAGTGTTAGGATGCTGAAGCGATGAACTTTGATTTAAAAATAGTTCTAGTGTTTGGAGTTAATTAAAATGTTACGTGATGGTGTTGGGTGACATGTGGCTTGTATGATTGTGGTGTGGAATAATTATGAATGTGATGTTGCTGCATGTTATGTACTATAATGTTGTTGATGAATGATTGTAGTATTGTTTATGGTGTTTGGTGGCCAGTAATGGTGTAGTACATTGATTAAGGTGAATATCATTGTACATGTCGTTGTTGTTGCATGTCTTGTATGAATCATGCATCATGGTGTTTGGATGGTGGTCCCTTTTTGGTGAGCCTCAATCTGATTGTGGAGATTGGGTGCGAGTATCTGGTTTCAGGTGGGAATCAGGGAAGTGTTACCTATGTTGATGATAACGATTTTTGGTGTGCTTTGATCCTATGGTGGGGATCGAAGTGAGTGAACCTGAGAGAGTTCACATTTTGTACCATATACATTGAGTCCGGAGTTGAGTCTCTTTGCATTTGCATACATGTTGCATTATAATGTGTGGATTGTGTGGAATGTGAATTGCAGATGAGTGATTATGCATATTTTGATGGTGTGCTTACATATTATTATGCATTTATTTATATGATTGTGATTTCTCACCCCTTCTGTTTGAATGTTACCTTTACATGGACATCATGTAGATAATCCGTAGTAGAGGCGTGGATGTGAGTGGAAGAGAGTACTCTTTGTCATTTTTTGTTGAGTCGACGTCTGCTCTGATATGTAACATTGGGGGTGGAACCTTTATTTATTTTAATTATGTTTGGTGGAGAGTTATATTAATCTCTTATGTTGAATAAATCATTATGATTACCGTTTGTTATGATTATGTTTGAATAATTTAAATAATCAGTTGTTGATGCTTTTCCACTACTAATACATTGATGGAGTTCAGACATGTTTATTATTATTATTATTATTATTATTATTATTATTATTATTATTATTATTAAACTTCATTATGTGTTACATATCCAATTGCACGAGCTGGTTTGAGTTGAAGTAGCATCCTAATTGTTCGATTGTTTTAAATTACTCTAATTTTTATTTAAAATTACGCGGGGAGAATTAGGGCATTTCATGCGCACCCTACGACAAAACACTAGGACGTACACACTTCTTCTCAAGTAAATCCTCTAATATCTTCTTCAACTCACTCAACTCTAAAGCAGACATTCGATAAGGAACCATTGACACCAGACCTGGTACCAAATCTATAGAAAACTTAACCTAGTGCTCTGGAGGAAAATCACTGATGTCTTCATGAAACACTTATGGAAAATCACAAACCACGGGGATATCACTAACTACTCCCCTGCCTTTGGCTTCTAACAGGGCTAACATCATAAACACTTGTGCACTATCTATTACGGACTCTCTCACTTGCTTAGCATATACAAACATCAACTATTCACCTTCGTCGAACTTAGATTCACGCTCTGGAGGAAAGTCGTTGATATCTTACAGAAAAAAATCATGACATTACACACCACTGGCATAGCACTAGCCGTCACATTGCTCTCTACTCTCCGAGAAGAAAACATCAACAATACTTGATCGTTCTCCCTCAAAGACATCCCAAATTGACGGGAAGACCGAAATCTCGAATATGCATTCTCTTCGGGTTCGGGAAACAATACAACTTTGACAACACCTGCAATCTTGCAATCAGTAGCACTCTGTACCAACTCTCCACACCTAGAACACCTCAGAGAAGCAGAAGCTTCTCCCTTACTTGTTTCATTCCTGCTCCTGCTGACAAGCGGTTAGAAAAATAAATGAGTACCGACAGTGTTTCACACACATGTCGCATATCAGGGAACACACAAAATTACATAAACCTGACCGGATGGACCGACCTGCTCTGATACCAACTATGTAACACCCTATTTCCCCCCTCCCCACACATAAATATACAATAAATCAGAGTATTAACACAAAATAAATAGGATGTCACACATTCTCATTTCAACATACACATGCCATGTAACACTTTATCAGATATAAACAACAATGAACACCTTCTCTTATGGTGTCATCGTATGCTCACCTTTACTTAGGGTATCACCGAAATGGAATTTCTCACAATATAGCATGCAATAATTAAATCATTTAAACTCTAAGTGAATTTTATAGCATAATCAAACTCATAAATGATTCTCCTTAAAACCACGAAATATCAAACATGAAAGTGTACATTAACTCTCTAATGAGAAGACAAGAAAGGAATTCGTAAATGCTCCCCAATGTTACATATTAGAGCACGTAAGCTAAAACTCAAAAAGAAAAAGGAAGAAACAGCCTCTCGCCATCCTCTAACTCTAAGTAGCTACTCATTTACTAGCTTATCTGCACTTCGAAGAGGAGCACATACCATATCAACAACAAAGGGGTGAGAAATCACAAACAGTAATAACATGCATATACAGCAAGGTAGTATATCAAACACAACATGTTCTACACAATCTCATTCATAGTATATCACAATACATTCTCATACCCATGTTCATCAACCCATCACAGCTCAACAATTATGCATATAACTCCTTATGTAATGCAATTCGACTAATGCAACTCTATGCATATGTGTGTGGTACCAACTCGATATTTGGTTCTCTCTGGAACCGGGTCCCCTCTTCTGAACCCAAGAACCCCCTCTTCTGAGCTCTAAGCCTCCTCTTCTATGCTTGGGACAAGCCACTCGTTCCCTCTTCTGAACTAGCAGACATGCCTCTTGACTCAACTCGTATGATGCATGATCGTATCATTAAATCAATGCATTAAGACCTCTCTTCTGATCCTAACATAATGCATTGACAAATCTAGTAATCCCCTCTCTAGATTACATATCAATCACAATCAAAAAATGTAAAACATGATATAATTCAGTGCAACTCAACTATACAATCATTATCCTCAATTAGATTATTACCTCATACGTGCAACAACACAATAATCATAATTATCATCTCAAAACATAATGAAATTGTCACACTCTTATTTCACACGAAAAATCAATATAAAACCATATCATCATCAACATAACTTACCAGCAAATAACACAACAAAATGTAACTTGATAAGTATTCATTTAATTTACTTTGCCAAAACAACAACGCATCATTATACAAACATAATGATTCGCTAACCCATCATACAATTCAGCACAAACATTACCATAGTAGACACATTATTATAATTCAAACAATTCACTAATCACTACCATGACTTAGCTCTACGTGTTAGCTTCCCAACACTTTGAACGATGTCTCATTTGGACTTACAGAATGAAAGTTACAGCTAAAATCGCCGGACAGTACAACAAACGACAACATATATTTTGCCAGATGGGAGTCGATCATAAAATTTACGAGTCGACTCCCAACACTTATGTATCAATACATATTGCATAGTTTTGGAGAAATTCCAATTATGTTGGTTTATAATCGACTCCAAGCACGTATGGGTCGACCTAAATTGTTGTTTTAGCCTAAAAACCAGCTTTTAACGTGTTTTGAAAGTTTTTTACCATTATGAAACCATCCAAACACTTCTCAATACAAAAATAACTTATTTCAAATATCTATTTCTTTAGATTAAAACACCACTCTTATTAAGCCCTAATTTTACCAATTATAATACCAATTCATCAATTCATCATTAATTCACCTCTTTAAAACCTTCAACATTGCAACAATGGTAGAAAACACACATATATACACAGTATATAATTTCAAACATCAATTCATATGGAATTCTCATCAATATAATCAGGAGAACATTCACTCCTTAAGAACACACATAGAAATTATCACAATCATCATCCCTATTGGAGGTTGAGGACTCCTCTACCATACCCCTCATGAATAAGCCATTATTGAAGGTTATTCTCCCCCTTACCATAGATTTTTCCAGCAAAATTCTTCAAAGCCCTTTCAATGGATGCACTCTATATGCCCTAGCCCTCTCCTCTTCCTCTTTCCACCAAATTCTTACTTTACGTATGAAAAACTCTCACCACTCCTTACTAACCTTTTTATTAGTAACCTAATCCCTCAATTAGAGACTTCAAGCATTACCCTCACTTATCCCCCTATTCACCAAAATGCCTTTATCATCACTAATTTATTTTAATAAAAATACTACTAATACCCATTATTTTCTATTATTTTATTTTGTCATTTTAATTAAATAACTCATTTAAAATACTATTATTTAATTATTAAAAGGCTTAAATGCATTTTTGGTCCCTGTAAGTTAGTGAGTTTTTTATTTTGATCCCTGTAAGTTTTGTTTTCGGTCTGAGTCCTTATATCTCACTTTTTGTGTGCTTTTAGTCCCTAAAGCCAAAATCCGTGCGGATTTTAGCTTTAGGGACTAAAACGAACGTAAAAAGTAAGATATATGGACTCAGACCAAAAAACTTACAGGGGCCAAAATAAAAAAAGTCGCTAACGTATAGGGACTAATTGACTATTTAAGCCTTATTAAAAATATACTCTAATAATTTTAGCTCACCTCTACCAATATCTAATCACTTTTCACATTCCCACCTCAAGGTCACACACCCCCTGACACCCATATTAATTACATAATAATTAAATTAAATCATAATAATTCAAATAATTCGATAAATTAAGAATTGGGGTGTTACAGAAGTCGTAAAGAAAGAGGCTTTACCATCGGTCGTTTGATATGGGTGCGCCCTTCAATTAGTGAACTTTTTTACCTCCGCCAGATATTGATTATTGTTAAAGGACCAACAACTTATGAGGAAATCTGAAAGATTGGCGACACTCAATATGATTCTTTAGGGAGGCTTGCTTTGCATTGTGTTTCCTTGAAGACGATAGAGACTACATTGGGGCTATTAAAGAAGCGAGTCAATGGGGTTTTGGACATTTCCTTAGAAAGCCTTTCGTGGTTATCCTTCTGCCAGGTAATGTGAACCAGCATGCTCATGTTTGGAATGAGACATGGGTATTGTTTGCAGATGGTTTGTTGGAAGCACAAAGACAACTGACAAACAATTCAGGTTTGGAACTTCAATCATAATAATGTTTTTATTTTTTCAATTCAATTTAACTTCTCTTTTAGCACGTTTTGCTCAAAGCTGCTTCCTATTTCCTTTATGACAGTTTTATATCAGTTTCATTTAATATTTAGGAAATACATGACTCCCTGGTTCCTCAACATGATGATCCTCAACATGTTGCTTCCCTATTTCATGCAAACTTGATTTTAAGTCAATCAGAATTGCAGAATATAACATTGGTTGCAATTGAGACACTACTTCAAACAAATTGCAGAAATCTTATAGATTTCAAACCAATTCCATATCCAACTGGATTTGTTCTTCACCAATTAGAAAATCGCTTTATATTTGAAGAAATGAGTTATGATGTTCAATCTATGAAGACCAAATTTTGCAATCTTTTCAAAGCTCTAACAGGTAATATATGGTTCCATGATTTATTTCAATTGCATCTTGTAATATGCATATGTGTGACTACTTTGAGGGTGTACTTTTTGGTCTTATATATTTAAGATAAACATGCTGAAATCTATGATAAAAATCTTGTCTATTGTTAACGGTAAAAAAAGAGGTGTTTTATTCCTACATGGTTATGGTGGTACCAGTAAAACATACATTTGGAGAACACTTGCAAGTTCTTTGAGGTCTAAACACAATATTTTTTTAACTTGTGCAACAAGTGGAATAACGTCTCTATTATTACCTTGGGGTAGAACAACGGATTCTAAGTTCAAAATACCAGTAACAATTTTGGATAATTCAACTTGAAAATGAAGATGACGTTGCCGAACTCCTTAGGCAAACAAAGTTGATTATCTATGATGAGGCATCGATGGCGCACAAATATTATTTTGAAGCACTTGACAGAATCTTAAGGGATATCATGAGTAGATATAACAATTCTGATCAAGTTTTTGGTGGGAAGGTTGTCGTATTTGGTGGAGATTTTAGATAGATTTTTCCCGTTGTACCTAGGGGGAGTCGATCTGATATTGTACACGCTACTATCAATGCATCAAATATATGGCATTTTGTACAAGTCTTAACTTTAACCAAGAACATGCATCTTACTTGTGGTCCGGGAGAAGAATCAAAAAAGGAAATTACACAATTTTCCAATTAGCTATTGAAAATTGGCAAAGGTAGAGTTTCAGAACCAAATGATGGTTATCTGAAAATGGACATTCCCCATGAGATCTTGATTACAGAGTTTGAGGATCCAATTGTTGCAATTGTGAATAGTATTTATCCTGAGTTCATCAGTAACTATCAATGTCACGACTACCTCAAAAGTCGGGCAATCTTAGCATCAACATTACAAATGGTTGATAAAATTAATGATCATGTGCTTGCCTTAATGCCAGGTATACTAAAATTAGTCTATATGATTTTACATTTAATATTCATTGTTGTTTCTTTGGATTGTTAACTTCAATCTATGTATATATGTGACATAAAGGACTATTATAGCTCAAATTTTGTAGATAGGTCAAAAATTTATGACAACAACATGCCTAGTGTTCTAACTCCTGAGTTTCTCAGCTCATTAAAAACTTATGGGTTGCCTAACCATCACATCAAGTTAAAGGATGGGACACCCATTATGCTAATGAGAAACATCGATCAGTCGGAATGTTTGTGTAATGGGGCAAAACTCATTGTAACCAAAATGGAAACACATGTACTTGAAGCTGAAATTATGGATGGAAAAAGACATGGCAAAGTCATTTATATTCCTAGAATGGATATGTCCCCTTCTTAATCCCCTTGGCCATTTAAACTTAGCTGGCGTCAATTCCTAATTGTAGTGTCATATGCCATGACCATAAACAAATCATAAGGACAATAATTGGATTGGGTGGGACTTTATATACCTAGGGATATTTTCACTCATGGATAGATATATGTTGTACTTTCCAGGGTGACCAGCAAAAACAAAATAAAGATCTTGATACACGATGAAAAAAACAATTCCAAAACTTCTACAAAAAATATTGTTTACAAGGAGGTTTTCCACGATACATAAATAGTGTGTATACCCATGGTTTTTTGCTTTAAATTGTTATGAGCATTACTTACCAAAATCATTATAGATATAGCTAAATTTGTATGTTGTGTTGCATATCATTTCCAATGAAAATTATAACTGACACACTTATTTTTCTAGTGCAAAATTTACAGCACTACGTGCAACGAGTTATCTGCAACTTTTGCCTGTCATACTATTGCGTTGTTTTTATACATGTAATATATGTAAACTGCTTTTGACCATGAACACCATTATATGTGTGTTTGATTCTTTTTTTTGTTCTTTTTTTTTTGTTCAAACCATTATATTCTCTATTTTAATATTCAACATAAAATTTAATCTCAATGTAATATTACTAATTAATTTTTAATTCTAGTTATATCACTTACGGTTTTGTTATCGTAATATATTACTATTATTATTATAAAACAAATGTTACAAGTGCAAGACTTTTTCAGTTTGAGATCCCTTTTTTTATCATTATATTTTATTTACTACTAGTTGGCCCACGTGAGTGCACTATATGACAGTTCCATTTATCATGACATGTATATCTCGATGTACAATCAAAATATTTGATTCATTTCCTTTACTTTATCATAGTACAATATTTCTTATTTTGAAAACACAGTTAATTTGACAACACCTATTGCAAAGTTTATTTGCAAGATCTTTTTTGTTAGACCATACCATATTACTGTCTCATTTTATAACCATACCTACTGCCAACATATCCACAGTGCATTCACCTACTTTAACAATGTCAATTCTCACAACCAACTAAGTTTTCAATTATAGAGTCTTTCAATTTATTAACTGAGCCTACCAGTTGAATAACATAATATGTCAACTCTAACAAAGTAGTTCAAAACTTTTGAAAATGCAAATAAAAATTTATAGAGATTAACAAGTATTTCAAAAAACCCTGAAATCAAACAGAATGACGATTTTACAATTACAACATATTTTATATTACTCCGTAATACTTTAACATTAAACTTTGTTCATAATACCTTTAAGATTGCACACGTGATCATCATATTAGTAAAACATTCAACACATTATAGATAATACATACTTATAACTTAAACAACACTTCCACTGAAGGGAAATCGAGATCCAAAATGCAACGGAAATTAAAAATTTCCCTTTACTGATCCTTACAAATGGGCATGATCAGTGATAGAAATGGTTAACTCTTGTGACGATGAAACCTCTGATGTTGAATCGAAGGAGTGATCACGAGCATTGAATGATGAACAACACCTCTACTTAGTCTACACGAATAGGTTTCTCCAGTCTCAGTACTAGCTGCTATGATTGAAGGCTTTGAGTGTGAGAGAGAGAGAGAGGGAAAATACGGTAAGGGTTTCACAGTCCGAATTTTCATCAAGAGTGAATGCTTCTGCACAAGGGTTCTATTTATAGAACCACTTATGTGGGTTACAAGCTAAAAATCTCACTTAAGTGCATGCACACCATATCTTATGGTGTACTGTATATCACTTAAGCGTGTTGTACCTTACCATATTCCATATTCTACTTAAGTGCACTGTACCTTACGGTGTTCTACATTTACTTAAGTGCAGCGTACCTTATGGTGTTCCTTAGTTACTCTACCTCACATCAATATGTCCTTATGTGTGTGACCCATTAGGTTTTCGCGGTGTTGGCAATTATATTAAATCACGCATCTATCATAATAAACAAACAGTAAGCGATATCTAGCAAAACATCACTGCTACTCAAGTCACGAAAATGTCATGTGATCTGACAAAACCTTTTGTGATAATACTTGTGTGTACAATTGCCCTTTTGCCATTATGTCCATATTGAACATAAGGTATATACCGTGTCATCCTTGTCTAGTTTAATATTGGGCCCTTATACATTTATCCTGTTACGCGGGATGGGAAAATTACATTTGTGGAGTACCCATAAATTGTCTTTATGGTCATCCAGTTACGAACAATGTTTGATCACCAATAAAGTTCTCGACTCTACATCTAGGGTCCATAGTGGTTTCGGTTTAAAGGGTGGTATACACCACTATCACCATAAGAGTAACTTATGACACTTTGCATAACATTCTATGTAGTACTCTCATAGCATATCAATCCAGTATAAATATTACTCATAATATTCATACCTATGTTAAGACTTGATTACTCCTTATCCATGATCCATGAGATGTTATCATTAGTCTATCTACATAATAGTCTTAATGCTTTAAGGTTATCCCACTTCATAATATAGCTCAAATACAGATACTTTAAGAATAGTGTCCTTATGTTTAATGCGATCTCATGATTAAGTCACACTTAATATTTCATTAAACGGGCTAGCTATTCTATGGACTTTATTATTTTGGAAAAATAAACATAATAAAGAAATGCCTTTGATTATTAATAAATAATTTGATACAAGTACCAAATGTATTGGCCTCTAGGGCTTACACCAACAATGTCCCACTAGGACTAAAGCCAATCAGGCATACCCCTAATACCATAGATCTAGTATGGCCATCATGCTTCTGCTACACAAGAGGCTTTGTTAGTTGGTTAGCAACATTGTCAAGTATATGTACTCTGCATATCTTCACATCTCCCTGATCTATTATCTCTCGAATGAGGTGATAATGTCTAAGTATGTGTTTGGATTATTGGTGAGATCTAGGCTCCTTAGCTTGTGCGATAGCACCATTGTTATCACAATAGAGATCAATGGGATCCACAATGCTAGGGATTATGCCAAGTTCACTAATGAACTTCTTGATCCAAAAAACTTCCTTTTCTGCATTTGAGGCAACAATGTACTCGGCCTCACTTGTAAAATCAACAATTGTTTCTTTCTTTGAACTTCTCAAGCTCACAACCCCACCATTTAGGTAGAACACATAACCAGATTGTGATCTGAAGGCATCCTTATCTGTGTGGAAGCTAGCATTGGTGTATCCATTTACATCAAGCTCTTCCTGACCTCTATATACCAAGAATGAGTCCTTAGTCCATCTCATGTACTTAAGGATATTCTTGACAGCTACCCAATGAGCGTCACCAGGATCAGATTGGTACCTACTCGTTGCACTTAAAGCATACGACACATCTGGTCGAGTACATAACATGGCATACATGATAGATCCTATTGCAGATGCATATGGAATCTTTCCAATTAAACAAGATCTGCATATATCATATGATTCGTAATCAAAAGAGTCCAATAGTCCATCTTTATGGAGTTTGGAGATGTGTCTCTCATTTATATGGCCTAAGCGACAATGCCAAAGGTAACTTGGATTTAACTCGTTAGGTTTCATCCTTTTAGTATTAATGTTATAAATTAGCATTTCAAGATCAAGGACATACAATCCATTGTTCATTTGTGCAGTAGCATAGAATATATCATTCAAATAAATAGAGCAACAATTGTTCTTTATTATAAATGAAAAACCAAACTTGTCCAAACAAGAAACGAAAATAATATCCCTGCTAATTGCGGGTACATAGTAATAGTTCTCTAACTGACCTTCCTGTAGACACGTGCCATGTTGCGTAGGTATGAATCCTTTCTTGGAATCGTGCATATTAAAGCGTCTCAGCACTTTGTCTATGTATATACTTTGACTTAGGCCAAGCAGTCTTTGTGATCTATATCTATAGATCATGATTCCTAATATATAGGATGCTTCACCAAGGTCCTTCATAGAAAAGCATTTCCTTAACCAAGTTTTCACTTGTTGCAAGGTAGGGACATCATTTCCAATGAGTAATATGTCATCTACATATAATACTAGAAAGATGATCATTCTCCAACTAACCTTCCTGTAGACACAAGGCTCATCTTCATTCTTTATGAATCCATATTATTTTACAGTTTCATCAAAATAAAGATTCTAGCTTCTGGAATTTGCTTTAGTCCACAGATTAATCGCTATAACTTGCATATCTTTTAGGCTTCTTCTGGTATGCCAAATCCTTCATGTTGTGTCATGTACATATCCTCAATAAGATTCCCATTAAGGAAAGCAGTCTTGACATCCATCTGCCATATTTCATAATCATGATATGCAGTGATAGCAAGTAAAATCCAAACAAATTTAAGCATTGCAACTGGTGAAAAGGTTTCATCATAGTGTACCCCGTGAATTTGTTTATAGCTTTTAGCAACCAGAGTTGCCTTATAGGTATGTACCTTACCATCCATGTCAGATTTCTTTTTGAATACCCACTTGTATCATGTAGGATTGACTCCTACAAGAGCCTCTACCAAGGTTCAAACCTGGTTTGTGTACATGGAATCCATTTCAGATTTCATGGCTTCTAGCCACTTCTCAGACTCAAGACCAGTTATGGCCTCTTGGTAGGTTACAAAATCATCTTGATCCACGAGTGTCATACCCCAAATTTTATCCCTTGATTCAATTATCATTTGCATAACATTCTAGGTCAATAATTCATGCATAGCTAACCAATTATAAAGATATGGCTTTGTTTTACTTCATCTGTGAATTAGGGTTTTGCCTTAAGAGGCTCAAGGGATTGATCAGTCAACATTTTGGATGGATCATCAGTCAATCAAGTTATCATACACTCAAGAAATTTCCCTTTATTAAATATCAAGTGCAATATGGCTTCATTACAAGTTCTTCAAGATTCAAATTCATTTGGTCACAAATTAGGGTTTTTCAACCAAAGTCAACTGCATCTTTGACTTTAGATCAAGACATTATCTAAAGCCTTGAGACATGATTCAAGACACTCAAATACATCCTTTGAGTCCTCCCATGGTGTTCAAATGGCTCAAGAGATGGAAATCATTGAAGATCAAGAAGTGAAAGTTCATCTGATACACAAGCCAAACGCTACAAAGTCAATCCTTTGACTTTAGGATTTTTTGGTCAATTATGAGCTTCTCAAGTCAAATTCCATTGGAAACATGTTTGATTGATGAATTTAATCAAGAAAAATCAAGAGAATTGGGTTCACTTGCAAAAAGGGCAACAAAATAGAAATTGAAGTTTTTTAAGTTATAGAAGTACAATGATTTTTGTCCAACTTGCCAAGGCCATAACTTCCAATCCAAGCATCCATTTTCTTTGCTCCAAAGATCAATTTAAAGAGCTCATTCCATGCTACAACTTTGTCCTTGAGGATGAATTCCCCAAAATGCATATATTTCAAGTTATGAAACCATGAAGTTAGTGTTTCATTCAAATGTGAAATTTGGACATTTAGAAAAATTTTAATACAAATCTGCCTTGAAAAAGTAACCAACTTTAGGGCCATTTTTCATCATGATCCATTTTGATTCAAGGAAAACTCAAAACATGAAAGTTGTGGAGCATGTTTCAAGCTTTCCAAACAGTCCAAGAACTCATTTTTCACATGCTTGAGCTAGGAGATTCGAAGAGACAAAGTTGGCATTCCAAACATGAACTTTAGGTCATTTTCATGTCAAGAACTTGAAGCAAATCCATACCAAATCAATTCAAATCTACATGATCTTGGTTTGCAGATCTTGTTGCTTCTAAATCTACCATTGATCAGAAGTTTGTACTAGTTTTCGAGGCATTACACAAAGATTTGAGCATTTATCCAAAGTTTCATTCAATTTATGGAGGTTTTGGCCATAAAGATCACAATGCCATTCTTGAAAATACTTTAATCATAAAGCAACTTCCATTGAGACTCCAACTTGTTTCTTTTGCATAAGTAAGATCTAAAAGATTCCAACCTGTAGCGTCGGTTTTTTGGTGCCGCTGTTTGGTGCTACTTTCTTATTTATGTATTTATCCTATGAAGCTTGAAAGGAAGGGGAAGATATCTTAAACTAACCCTGCACGCAAGTATTTTCTTTAACAGATGCTAAGAGATCGGGGATCAGGGTTTGGTTATACAAAGGGAAGTTATTAACACCCAGAGTATCTATAGTAATCTATAGGAACCTTCGTTTGCATCAGGATCAATCCTATGCTTTTAGGAAACCCGTGGGTCCTTGTGTTAAGCCCAAGAGGAGACTATGAGGGTGAGACTTTCCAAGTCTACTTGTATGAAGCCCAAAAGGAGACTGAGATTGTCCAAGTCTCATTAAGAAGAGATAGACTCTAGTTTGAAAAGAGATCTTTGTATGATGCCCAAGAGGAGGCTGTTGGTTCAAGGGATGAAGATCAACCCTTGAATGATTAGGTATTCTGGAGTCTTGACTTTCCTGAGGACTGGACTAGTAGAGATGACTGAATTCTATCCTATGCTTTTAGGAAGCCTTTGGGTCCATGTACTAAGCCCAAGAGGAGGCTAGGGGAACTTTTAAGAAGCCTGGTGGTCCTTGTACTAAGCCCAAGAGGATGCTATGGGGAACTTCTAAGAAGCCTGTTGGTCCAAGCCTAAGAAAAGTTCAAGAAAGGTTTCACCGGGAATAATCCTTTCTTTGTTAAACAATTTCAAGGTTTGAAGAAATTCAAAAGAGGTTTCACCAAGAATTAATGCTCCCTAGGGAAATGAATTTCTTTTATATGTTTCTAAGTTTTGACAGTCTTAAGAAAAGTTTCACCGGGAATAATGCCTTTCTTATTTCCATATTGAATAAAGCCCAAGAGGAGGCAGTCTGTATTGAGGGAAGTTTCCTATGAGGGAACTAGTTATGAACTATGTTGGAAGTATCCTACTGTTTGACCTAAGGATGACCTAACTGCTGGGGAAACTCTAGACAAATATGCACAAGTATATACAAATAAGTGAATTAACATGTATATAAACAAGTATGCATTGAATTGAAAAAGATGTTGGGTCTTACACTCTGAAAAATAGGCCCAAGTGTATTGTGATTGATTGTATTGATGATGACTGTATGATTAGGGTTTTAAGAAATTGAAGAAAGTTTTAAGAAAACTTTGAGTTTGAATTTGAATTAAAAGAAAGTTGTTTAAAAGAAAAGAATATTTGGGGCTTATAACTCAAAGAGAGGCCCAAGTGGTCTAAGAGCAGTTTCACCGGGAATAATGCTCCTGTTAGTACTAGTTAAAAACAGACAGATGATTGGTATAGGGCTTACAATTCAAGGAGAGGCCCATGGAGGTTTTTTATTGTTTAAAACCAAGGTTTATGTACAAAAGACTGAGGCTTATACTCAAGGAGAGGTCCATATGGCTTATTTAAAAATAGTGATCGCACTGCGATACCGAAAGACGTTGTGGGACTTATACTACAACAGAGGCCCAAAAGTTATTTATGTACAAAGGGGTTTGAGTCTTACACTTTATTAGAGGCCCAAGATGTTTATTGAAATGAAAAAAAGTGGGGCTTATACTCAAGGAGAGGCCCAGATGAAAACAGTGAACGTACCGTTATTTTGAAAATCGCACTGGGACTTATACTATGATAAAGGCCCAAAATTCATTTATTTACAAAAGGGGTTGGATCTTACACTTTAATAGATGCCCAAAATGTTTGATGAAGTTTTGAAAGATTTAAAATCAAGGAAAAACCCTAATTTTATTTAAAATTCAGTTTTTAAAGAAAAATTAAATAAAAATGATATAAAATATCAAATATATTTAATTAACATGTTGTAAACTTTGAAAAATGTTTGAAAATGGATGTTTTAATTCACAAGATGATTTGAAATTCAAGTGGTTTTGAAAAATCAAGAGAAAGAATTCATTTAAAATGTTTAAAACAATTAAAAATAAATTCTTTAAAAAATTCAAAAATATATCAAGTATAAAATATTTTTTTGATTTTTTGTGGAAATAAATATTTAAATGTATAAATGATTTATGTTTAAAAAATCATTTGAAATGGATTAAAAATGAGAGATATGAATTTTTGAAAATAATTGAAAATATTAAAAATATATAAAAATTCAAAATTTTGAAAAAGGGCGCGAAGAACATCATCTTCTTCCTCGTGCCACCCTCCATTTCAGATTTGCAAAATTTCCCCTATCTCACTGAATACGCAATGAAATTGACTTCCATAAACATGAAAGTTTCTCGTATTTTAACAAGGATTTCAATTGTACCAATTAATTGCATTTTTTTTAAGTGTAGAGTGAGAAATCATGTGAAGAATATATGAACCCTAATTTTTGCAAGAACACTATGAAATTTCATACACGGTAGATACAAATCAATTAATTGAGTGGAAACACTCTACATAAGTGCAGAAACATGTTGATAACTTGAAAACACATTTATGATGCATGGATCATAGAGTTCAGATTTGAGAAAGCTTACCTTGCAAGTGAGAATCGAATTCTGCAATGTAGGTGTTACAGATGCAAGATGATGATTTGGACAGCTTCCTTGACCCTCTAGGATGGTGTTCCAATGATTAGAATGGGTTGAAACCTTCTGGATCACTTGGCTCGACTCAATCTGCAGCCTTAAGGAAAATTTGAGCAAAAGGATAGTGACTTGGTGATTCTGATGTTACAGAAGTGTTTTGAGGTTATGGATCACTTCTATGATGCTTATGTGAAGTGTTTCGATGCTTGGTTTGAGTGGAATTGGACTGGTTTGAGAATTCTAAGTTTTCACTCTTTGAGAACTTTGAATTTTGCAAGAGAAAGAATTTATGAGAAAACAAGCATTGTGGTTGTTTTGGTGTGTTTTGAAACATTAGAAATGTCTTATATTTATAGGAGAATGGGTTTGTCTTGGCTGAATAGTGATATCTTGAAGATTGGCTTTGCTTCAATGGTTTTGGCAAGATGTATCACTACCCCTAATGCAAGGTACATCAATGCTTCCAAATAGATCAGCTACCAATTGACCAAATCCACATTCATCAGTTATTTTATTGTTATTTATGTAAGCATCTTGACTGAAAAGAGTGGCATCTTTGAATGTGCACTATTGCACATAAATGCCTTTGAATTCAAGGCATAATATGACAAAAGCCATTACTCCAAGTTGAAGTATTTCTTGACCCTTTGACTCAAATTTGTAGGTTTGCTAAGATTTATTTTGTTATGCATTGAATGTGAGTGGCATTGATCATTACACTTGACAAGAAAATCGTGTATGGCAAGTAAGTGATTAAACTGATTTTGCAAAATAGCTTGCAGCAAAGCATATTGATCACTCCATATCTCTTTGCTCAAATAGAGTTTGATGATGTTCTTGTACTCTTTGGAAAACTTGCACGTCATACTTCAACTTTGATGTTTACATTTGGTCTTGGATCATTATGGATCATGGAGAAAAATGACCCAAAAGTTGGCAAAAATGCAAACAGATTTTGTCTCAAAATTTCACTAAGTGTCAAAGTGGAAATCCCATGAAACCCTAACTTTATGGCTTTATAACTCAAAATACATGCATCTTTTGACTATGGATCAGGAGGACACTTTTGTAGTATGTAATGAGAGCTTTCATTTGAGATTTTGGATGGAAGAAAATGGCTACTTGGATCATAAGTTATGGTCTTGCAAAGTTGGGTAAAAAACATCTTTTTTCCATAACTTAGTGAAATTTTAAGTTTCTTAAGATTATCCCTTTTGCAAATAACCTCACTTTTCTTGATTTTTATTGATTGATGATGATCCAAACCATAAGTTAACATTATTTTTGTCTTAAAGAAGCCATGTTTGTCAAAAAATCTCAAAAGTCAAACTTGGTTTTGGGCACAATCGACTTTTTATCAGATGAATTTCAAACTTTGTGATCCTTTATGATATCAAGTTCTTAGGCTAAATCAAACCTAATGGATGGATTCCATAAGTGTTTTAGAGTGTCTTGAATCATTTCCCAAGGTTTGAGATCATGTCTTGGTCAAAAATCAAAGGTATGGTTAACTTTTTCTCAGAAACCCTAGTTTGTGGTACAGATGAATTTGAATCCTTGCATTGCTTATGAATCAAGTTCTTTGTGCCAACTTAAACTTGTAAAAGGATCAATATAAGATATTTGAGGTCTTCAAAACATTTCTTGAGGTCTTGGCTCATGCCTTGCTTCAAAAGTCAACTTAGGGATGAATTAGGTCAAGAAACCCTAATTCCTGATTTTTTTATGGATGCATCCCCTAAGGCTATTTTGAACTCATTATTGGACCCATGAGGTCCCTTTGAGCTTCTTGAACCATGTTTTGAAGTATTGGCTCATGCCCAGATGAAAATTTCCCTCTAGAGGCCTTAGTCGACCAAAACCCTAATTTGGTGACACTAGTGATCTTGAGGCTTGGTCAGCTTAAAATGTTGCATTCTTATGCTTTATTCTTGATGTGGGAGACCTTTTGACCCTTCATGGATGTTTGAGGGGCTTGACAAGTTGAAGATCATGTCAATTCTTGATTGATCCTTTGTTTGAGTGCTCTGAGAGGGCTCAAAACCCTAATTCTTGATTGAGGTGAATGCTCAACAATCTTTAAGAGGATAGATGAGGTAAGAAGATACCTCTATATTGTGGTGATGATTTGCACAATGATGTAAATTCTTGTGGTCAAAATTTAGGATTTGACACAACCACTCTAGATAGCCTTTGTACTTTGCATTGGGACTATGGGAACCATGAAACCACCAAGCTAAAATCCAACCAAACCAAGGAAACCTCAAGTTGCAATTCTACACAACCTCATTTCTTCAGCTCTTGCCCTATAAATAGTGTTATTCCCTCATTCAAAGATAGAAAAAAACACTCTGAAAACACACTTGAGCAAGCATCATAGCAAAACTTTCATCAAGACCTTCACTTGTGTCCAAAATCCTCCATTTGCACAAATACACCCAAAACCTATTCCATCCACATATTCATCAATCCAACCATTCACACATGTCATAATACACCTAATCAAGCTATCCAAACCATCATCTCCATCCAAAGACCTCATAAGCAAAAAGTCAACCCTCAATCCCAAATCAATTGACTTTCTGCATTATCCAACCAAAAACCCTATTCTGACCATTTCCAAAACACCTAAGCCTTTCAACACCTTATATAAATCACCCTTGAACTGTTACAAGAGTTGGTTTATGACCGCAATGCCCTTTTCTTGTATTTCAAGTTTCACACTTTTCATTCTTGCATGAGAGTTGGTGCAGAGAGTTTGAAGTTGGTCCAAGTAATTCTAGGCATTCCAAGAGTACCAAGGGAGTTCATTAAAGTTTCCTCAATCAAGAAATCATTTATGTAACTTCTGTGGAGAGGCCTTGTACTTTGCTTCACGAGGTAAGTTCTTTCCCTTCTGAAACTCATTGTTACATGCATCATCTTGATTACATTTGAACTACAAATATGTTTGGTTTGATACACTGGTTGATTCTCCTTTTCCAATTGATAGAAATCATTGATGTATAGGATTTTAGGTTGAGATTCCATTTTTAGGGTTCATACTGTTTCAATTCAATTACTTGTGATAGAGGCAAAATAAATTAGTTTGGTTCATACCATTGAATTCCTCGTTGAAAAACAAACATTTTTCATTTTTTATATCTTTTGATTTCATCAAGTATTCATAGAGATAGGATTTTTGAATTTTCAAATATGGTAGAATAGCATAAGGTTGAAGATAATGGGGAGGGTGGCACTTTTTTTATTTATTTTTTAGAAGCTTTCTTAGTATATTATTTATTGTACAACACACGCGTGTGGCCCAGTGGACTTATTTTGGGTCTGTAACCCTCATGACCTGGGTTCAATCCTTGGCTGAAACAACTTTGCATGACCATAACTTGGTGCTCCTTTAACCTTTTTCAGCTATTTTTTTCTCATGTACTCATGATCTTACATATTTTATGAATCCATTTTAAATTTCACAAAAATATTTATTTTTCATACATTTTTGTATAGTTAAAGTTAGGCACATTCTAAGGTTTTTTTAAGTCCTTAAGTGATGTTTTTGACTTGCTCCTTGATTCTAATTGTGCATATTAACTCTTATGAATATAATACACCATGTATAAACCTTGTGTGAAGTTAACAACATGTTTCTTTGAGTTTTTCCTAAGTTTAAAGTACTTTAATGCATACTTTTGCATGTGTAAATGATTTGTCTTTCCACGTTTGATTATGAAACTTGTCTTTTGACCTTTGCCATGATACTTATTGATTTTGTCATACCTTGTTGAACCATTGTGTGCATGTATGCCCTCATGTTGTTTACCTTTGGTTATGTGCTCATAAATACCTTGAACTTTGACAACATGTTTTTGTATGATTCCAAACTAGTATGCTTACCATGTTTAAACCGTTGTGATGTTTTAACCTTTGATTGTGATCACCTTAAACCTTAACATGTACCATTGGTTGTTACCTTGATGTTTTAAACCAGGTTTTCAATTATACTCATATTTAAGTGTTGTTATAACTTATCCATGTTTTTTGAACTATTCAATTGTAATCATGTTTAAGTGTTGTTACAACTTATCCATGCTTGTTTGAACTTGTAAATTGTATTCATGTTTAAGTGTTGTTGCAACTTATCCATGATTGTTTGAACTTGTGAATTGTATTCATGATTAGGTATTGTTACAACTTGTCCATGTTTGTTTTGTATTCATGATTAAGTGGTGTTAGTAAGCCCTAATCCATGTCCTCACCTTGACTTTAGTTCATGCTTACCCTAATTGTATACTTGAACTTTTCATCCATGATATCATATTGATTTTGTTATATCCATATTGATTTGAATCCTTGTTTGATATTGTTATCCATGCCTTGATTCACATGATGAAACTTTGACCATGATATTGTTATATCCTTCATGATGTTGTCACATTCTCTTACATGTACATATGTTGTCACTTATGTGCTTATGTTGTACATGTTATTGTCATAAACATGTTTTGATATGCCACACTTATATTGTCACTTTAGTCTTGTTAGAACTATGTCTCATGTATGTTTAGGTGTTGTAAATTCCTTGTTTGTATGTGTTTACCTTGGTTGCTACCATGTTTGTTTGTAACCTTATTAAGTCTTGAATGTTGTTATATCTTTGTTCATTGTTGTTACCTTGATCTTTTGTGACTTTGTCAAGTCTTGTCTTAGATGTTTTCTGTAACACCCCCAATCTACACCCCCAATTAAATTAAAAGCAATAACAATTAATCAGAGTATAATAAAACATTCACTGCATAGACGGAGGCGTCACATCAATTTGAAACAATATACAACAAATTGCTCATAAAGATACGCAACAATCAGGTAGCAATTAACAGAGGAACTTAGTTCCTACAACCCACAATTCAGATACAGAATAAAAGCGGAAAATCTGCAACTGAATCTCATATATATATATATATATATATATATATATCATAAAAGTTTGTCTGTCATATACAACATCATACATGTACAATCCAAAAGATACATATACATAATAATCACACTCGATCACCCTGACTACCCGGTGCTACATATCAGAGCCGACCGACAAAAGAATGAAGACCTAAGCTTCACAAAAATACCTCCAGCATCTAATCTACAATGCCTCATAGAGCATTCAAAACAACAGAAGGGTGAGAAACACAATCATAATACAGTTGCATACAATTATATAATACCACAAAATACACATACAAATCGTTCTCACCACAATTCCACCTTAGATCAAATACAAAACAACACAATGCATATCTCATATATTCATCACCAAGGTATATCAACCATGCACAATGCATTTATCACCAACTTATAAATATATCTCAACTCATCAATTACATTCACAATTCCACACAAAATCAATCCATTCATGATTTATGCAAATGCACAGAGACCGACACAATGACTTTATGCAATGCAATGCGGTAGCATCCATCCATCATCTCATCACTAGTTCACTCAAGAACTATTGGAACCATCGCTTATTACTTAGTGTAACTCCCTATTGGGCAAACGATGTTCCCCGTCACTTTAGGTCCTCTTGGTATAAGGCGCACAACGTTTATGGATTGCTTTAGGTCTTCTTTGTATAAGGCGCACAATCCGATCGCTTTAGGTCCTCTTTGTATAAGGCTCAAATCATCTATAATCATCGCTTTAGGTCCTCTTTGTATAAGGTGCACGATGTTATAGCGGATTCCCTCTGGAATCGTTTCGTCGCTCACACCCACTAGGGCACACGACATCACAAGAATGCATATCATGATGCTTGGCATACAATGACTCATGACATTCAAATGCACACATATACACATCCATAATCATGCATATATAATCAAACACAACAACTTGTATTTACTTGCCCTTAGGTCACAAACCATCATCACAACATGTCATCACATGCATTCATATTATATAACATCACATAAGCCATACGACATATATATCAATAGTACATTGCATGATACACATCAATTACACACAGTTAAGGCGGTAAAAGTCGGAAAAATGACACTATTCCAAATTCCTGACATAATTAAATCAGCTAACAATCTCAAAACCATTTTAATAAGAAAGAACATTTCATTAGCTGTCCAACGCGTCAAACCGCGCCTCAAACTGACTCACGACCCAACAGTTATAAAGAAAACAAATTAGAAAAGCTATCACGTTCGCAATGCGAAGCCCCTAGTGAGTCCTTCACTTTCCTCATTCGCAGTGCGAATACCCCAGCGAACCATGGCAAAAAGAAAAACAACCTAAAGTTTGCAGTGTGAACTCCCAGCGAACCTTCGCTGTCCCCTTCGCAGTGCGAATCCCCCAGGGAACCGTGGCAGAAAGAAAAACAACACAACGTTCGCAGTGCAAACTCCCAGCGAACCTTCGTTGTCCCCTTCGCAGTGCGAATCCCCCAGCGAACTGTGGCAGAAAAAAAAACAACACAACGTTCGCAGGCGAACCTCACACGAACGTTCGCTTTCCACTTCGCTGGCCATTCGTAGTGCGAACCTGCGAAACCAGAAAAACCCAGCAGCGCTATAGATCACTCCCAACCAACATTTCAACCCTCAAAACACCTCCAAACCAAAACATAACAATCAGAACATAACCCAATCATGGTAACAAGTATTCTACAACATTTATATCACATTTCAACCGCAAACGCATCGATTTTATCGTTCCGACCTAGAATTGAAAAGCTATGGAACATAATAAACATTCACACAAACACATACATAATCATACACAAACATAGTATAACTGAGTTTCGCGCCCTTACCCGATTAAATCGTGTTTGAAAAGTCGGTTGATTGATTTTCTTCCTTTTCAAGTTTTTCTCTCTTTTCTTCTTTCTTTCTCTTTTCTTTCCCTTTTCCTTCTTCTCTTTTTATTTCTCTCTATTTTTCTCTCTATGTTTCTATTATATGAAAAATATAATATCTAACCAAACAAAAGACCAAAATACCCCTACACTCAAATATCTCGCAAACGCTCCCAAAACGCGATAAAACATAATCACAATGAAAAATAATATTTTAACAAATAAAAGTAAAAAATAAAATAATATAATAATAAAAATAATTAAATCGACTCGATTAAATAAAACTAACAAAACTGGGGCGTTACAACTCTCCCCCACTTAGAGATTTTCGTCCTCGAAAATATTACCTGAGACGAACAACTCCGGATACGACTCCCGCATCCGACTCTCCAACCCCCAAGTCAAATTGCCCTCGGCAGCGCCTCCCCACGCTACTTTCACAAGCGCAATATCCTTGCCTCTTAACCGCTTCAACTCGCGATCCAAAATCCTCACTGTTAACGCCTCAACCGTAAGGTTCTCCCTTACCTCTACTTCATCCATCGGAATCACATGCGACGGATCCGGAACATACTTCCGAAGCTGTGAAACATGGAACACATCATGCAAATTTGAAAGATTCGGCGACAACGCCACCCGATAAGCCACAGCACCCACTCTCGCGGATATCTGGTAAGGACCAATAAACTAAGAAGTAAGTTTCTTCGACTTCAATGCACGACCAACACCCGTCACCGGTGTAACTCTCAAAAATACATGATCACCCTCTTGAAACTCAAGATCTTTCCGCCTCCGATCATGATAACTCTTTTGCCTACTCTGAGAAGCCTTCATTTTCTCACGAATAAGTTTCACTTTGTCCGTAGTTTGTTGCACCAACTCCGGTCCAACCACCGAACTCTCACCAGATTCATGCCAACACAAAGGTGTTCGACATCTCCTTCCATATAACGCTTCAAAAGGTGCCATTCCAATACTTGAATGGAAACTATTATTATACGTGAATTCTACCAACGTAAGATAACTATCCCAAGCACCACCTTGCTCAAGAACACAAGCCCGCAACAAATCTTCCAACGACTGAATAGTTCTTTCGGTCTGACCATCCGTCTGAGGATGATAAGCAGAACTCAACCTCAACTTGGAACCTAACGCCTTTTGCAAACTTTCCCAAAATCTGGAAGTAAACCTTGGATGTCGATCCGAAACAATACTCAACGGAACACCATGTAATTTCACAATCACACTGATATAAATCTCAGCCAACCTTTCCAAAGAAAAATGGATGTCAATTGGAATGAAATGCGCCGATTTAGTCAGTCTGTCCACAACTACCCAAATGACATTATGTCCCCTCTGTGTATTCGCCAACCCTGTCACAAAATCCATAGAAATACTGTCCCATTTCCACTCGAGAATATCCAACGGTTGCAACAAACCACTAGGCTTATGATGTTCCACTTTTGACTTCTGACACGTCAAACACGAATACACAAACTGAGCCACATCTCTTTTCAATCCAGGCCACCAAAAGATCTTCTTCAAATCTTGGTACATCTTATTAGCTCCCGGATGTATACTCAAATTACTCCGGTGTCCTTCCTCCAAAATCATCCTTTTCAAGTCCGAGTCATCGGGAATACAAACTCTCCCATGAAACCTCAAAACACCCTTATCGTCCACTTTAAAATCACCATTCGCACTTTGATTTCCAACCAACATCAAATCAACAAATTTCACATCCAGCTTCTGCTTCTCGCTAACAGTCATTAGAAAATCATTAGTAACCTTTAACATACCAAGTCTCACGCTGTCATATGTCAATTCACACACCAAACTCAAATCCCTAAATGCTTCCAAAAGTTCCCACTCTTTAACCATCAAAGTGGACATATGCAAAGATTTATGGCTTAACGCATCAGCTACCACGTTAGCTTTATCAGGATGGTAATTCAAGCCAAAGTCGCAGTCCTTCAAAAATTCCAACCATCTCCGTTGCCTCATATTCAATTCTTTCTGATCAAACAAGTATTTCAAACTTTTATGATCACTAAAGACTTCGAATCTTGCACCATAGAGATAATGCCTCCAAATTTTCAACACAAAAACCACTGCCGCTAATTCCAAATCATGAGTGGGGTAATTTTTCTCATGCACCCTCAATTGCCTCGAAGCATAAGCCACAACCTTTCCTTTTTGCATCAACACACTGTAACACCCCTTTCTATACCCCCAAATAATCAATTAAATCATTTAGGCACGTATTGAAAATTTCATCAGAGTATAATTGTAACTACGGCATAAAAAGAGAATGTCACATTATGCATGAAATTAAACACATACAACACCTGCTCACAAAGATATGCAACAGTGGGGTAACTTTCAAACAACAAAGGATCTCAGTCCTTATACCCACATCTCAATATTTAGAATAAAAGCGGAAACATCTAAAATATTGAATAACAACCACATATATACATCAACATATATATACATCTTCCAATATGGATCACAAGCAACATCATGTTTATATACACAAATTCATCAGCAAGATACATATGCAGATGTATCACAAAAAGATCAAAACGTCCTAGCTACCCGGTGCTACATATCAGAGCCAACCGACCAACAAGGAAAATGAAGACACGCTTCACAAAAAGACCGCCAGATACCTAATCTGCAATGCCTCATAGAGCATCATAAAACAGCAGAAGGGTGAGAAATATTATCATAATAACAATGCATATAATTATATATCTCAACATAAAAATACACATATACCACATATTCTCACCATTCCATCATACCACATAAACATACATATTATGTTTACTATGTCACAATCATCACATCTCACTCAATATACATCGCAAGGCATATATATATATAAAACCAAGCATATTCCTTATAATGCTTATCATTCGACATAAACACACATATTCATGTTTATCCATCCATGCACACCTGCACAATTCTACTCATTCCACATCAACATATACATATATATATGTTTATTCATCAATGCACAAATACAATGATGACAAATGCAACTCATAGAGACCGACTCACGACTCTATGCAGATGCATGCGGTACCGACTCATCATCTCAAGTTCAATTGAAGAACTTATTGGAACCATTGCTACAACCGCACATCGGCATACAATATGATTGCTACAACCGCACCTCGGCATACAATGTTTACGGATTGCTACAACCGCACATCGGCATACAATATCATTGCTACAACCGCACATCGGCATACAATGTTTAAGGATTGCTACAACCGCACCTCGGCATACAATCCGATTGCTACAACCCCACTTGGGCATAAAATCGTTTGTAATCATCGCTTCAACCGCATATCGGCATACGACGTTACAACAGATTCATCTTAGAATCCCACAACACAAGAATGTATATCATGATGCTTCACATACAAAATGAACCAATACACTCATGAAATGCATACTTATTCACAACATAGTCATGCATTCATCACATATAATCCATCTACATTCACATCAATGGTATAACAACATACACATGTATCCAAATAAATCAATTTACGGTTTACCGGAAAAGTCGGTTAAAAGTCGACAAAACACACTATTCAGACATCATACATCCATCACCAATACATATCAATCATGCACAACATTTCATCACATATACTCACGTCATATAACAGCACACAAGCTATACGTTACATATCAAAAGCATGTAGCATGATAACACATCATTCGCATACCACTACGACGGTAAAAATCCAACAATACAACACTTTTCAAAATCACGACTTAAATAAATCATCTACTGACCTCCAACCCATTTTTATTAGAAAGAATATTTCATAAGCTTTCCAACGCTTCGAACGGGGACCAAAACGGATTTACGGTTCAAAAGTTACGATCGAAACAATTTTGAAAGAAAAACCTACAGCAGGCCTGACACGGCCCCCGTGTTGTGGGACACGGCCCGTGTCACCCCAAAATCCCAAAAATCACTTTTTTTCACGTTTCCACCCTCCATAGTCAGTGGTCTGACACGGTCCCCCGTGTTGTGTGACACGGGCCGTGTCAGGGCCCAGAAAATGCATTTTTCATCGTCGGAAGCCTTCCGAACCTCCGATTTCGATTCCGTAAAAAGCTACGATCTCAGAATTCAACGTACTACAATATTTTCATCATTAAGAAGCCATCCAACACATTTTCCATTTTTGAAATATTTTAAAACATAATTTTATCATTGAATTCTAAATTCGAACTCGATCAAAACCGCGGAAAAACACGCAAACAACCATTCCCGATTAAACCCAAACCTTACCCGATGAAATATCAACCTATACCAATGTTACCAGACATATCCAAACACTCTTACTCGATCACAACCTCAATTTACACAAAAACCTCAATATATACCAAAAACTCAAAAGTTATAAATTCAACTCGATTCAATCAAACGATCACACTAAATCAAGGCCCAACATCACACGACTCTACTACGCGATTTATTCCGAATTTCATCCGTGAAAACATCGATTTCTATCCATTTTTCTCATTTCGACCTAGAATTGGAAAACTATGGAAAAACAAGAAAAACCTTCACACAATCACACATACATAATCATACACAAAGTTAGGATAACAATATTTCACACCCTTACCCGATTAAATCGATTCCTAGAAGTGATTTTCTTGAGTTTCCAAGCTTTTCCTCTTTTTCTCTCTTTTTCTCCTTTCTCTTCTTTTCTTTCTTCCCTTTTTCTTCTTCTCTTTTCTTTTTCTCTATTTTTCTCTCCTTTCTATTTCTATTCTCTTTTCTTTACTAACTTAGTAAATAATTAGGGAAAAGACTAAAATACCCTTACTCTCAATTATCTCCCAAACGATCCCAAAATGCGATAAAATATAATAACAGCACAAAACAACATATTATCACACCAAAATCATAAGTAAAAATAATATAATACTCAAAATAATTAAATCGACTCGATTAAATAAAACGATCAAAACTGGGGCGTTACAACTCTCCCCCACTTGGAAATTTTCGTCCTCGAAAATATAACCGATCTCAACAACTCCAAACACGGCCCTCGCATCTGACCAAACAAACACTAGATCAACCAAAAGCACACCACAAATAACACAACTGACTAACCACCTGGCTAACAGCACCAACAACAACGACAAGGCGCAAAGCCCATACAATGCACTTGCCGACCAACTCCCAACTCAAAGAATACACAAGCACAACTTGCTAGTTCACTCTCAAATACAAAATGTACCACATCACGCTTCCGCCGCACACTCTGATTACCCGAAACCATCAAGACTATCAACCTCACGCTCAAAACCTAACTCTTTCTCATATCCACCAAAAATCACTCTTCACTGCCAATATATCCAACCACACTAAACACGAGCCTCTGTACTGCTCAAATAATTCCAATTCTCTGACCATCAAAACAGACACGCATAAAAATTTCCGACTTACACATCAGGCACAACAATATCCTTTCCCCAAGGATAATCCTAAACCAATTCATGACTCGCCACGAATCCTAATCATCCTCGTTGTCTCTATTCTTTCAGACCAACTCAATATTCAATATTCAATATTCTTATAATTACCAAACACTTCGAATCTAGAATCATAAAGATAATACTTCCTATAATCCAACATAACACAGCTACAACCAATTCCACAATAGTACTGATCCTTCCTCGAATCCTCAAATGTCGAAGAACATAAACCACAACTTACACAAACCACCACTCTTATCAAACATTCCAACAATTATGATTCTAATCAAACTCAACCAACCTAAAAGGACTCTTAATGAATTCACCACTTAACCACATACCAGCACCTCTAATCCATCTCATCTTCTGATATAAGAATCTTCATCGACACAACAAAACAATCTGTAACCATTTCCTTAAATTCCAAATAATTCATTGCACACACTATCAAAGCCAGAAAGACACGTCCATTCCATCCAACATAATCCCCGTATGTTATCAACAAGAGATTAAGGGTGATCAGTTCCTCAATTTGTCAATAGACAGTCGACAATCATGATGGGGCATAAACCATCTTTACCAAGCCATAACAACATTCCTTGCATCTTGTGCACAAAACCACCTAAGGCACCAATCCTTACTTGACATAAACCTTACCTCCGTATTCCCTTTGGAATCGGAAACCACACTGTCCAAACAACACTTACAATCGGTCAAACAACGGCACCCTGAGCCAACGCTCCTCACCTGAAGCCACTTGGAGAAGTACCAGCTTCTCCCCCACTTATAACATTCTCAATCCTGAAGACAAAGGATTAGAAAAACCAGAAAGCACTGATAGTGTTCTACACACTTATCACGTACTAGGGAATAAACAACATCGACAATATACAACTGCCATGCCACACAGACTCAACAACTTGGCATTACCAATCTCTTGTCCAACAAGTCATAAACAAATTCAAACACTTTGCACACACATGAGAAATAAAAGAATAAGTCGCTCCCATATCCATAATAGCAATTAAAGGCGTACTATTAATAAAACATATACCTTTAATAAAACGATCCGCACTGGTAGTGTCTGACCCAGCTAATGCAAACACCTTTCCGCCCGCTTGAGCTTGTTTCGGTTTAGTACAGTTAGGACTAATGTGACCTACTTCTCCACAGTTAAAACACTTCATCATATTTCTTCTACAATCATTAGCAACATGCCCAAGGATTCCACAGTTAGAACATTTCGGTACAGTCTTCCTACAATCAGTTACTTTATGACCCAATTCGCCACACCTGAAACACTTCATATAACCGGAACCTCCTCCTCCAGATCTCTTATCAAAATTTCCTTTATACTTGCCTTTATCAACAGGAGTCACATAAGGACCATCCCTAGCTTGCTGTTTACCTTTCCTCTCATTCACACTTTTGTAATGAGCAGAACGAGCCTTGCTATCTTCCTCGAAAATTCTACAACATTCAGTCAAATCTGAAAATCTTCTAATCCCACAGCTTGCTTAATCTCAGGACGCAAACCATTCTCATATTTAATACACTTTGAGAACTCAGCAGTAATCGCAGCATAATGAGAATGAAATTGAACCAATTCCACAAACTTAGCAGTATAGTCCACCACTGACATACCACCTTGTTTCAATTCTAGGAATTCCATCTCTTTCTTCCCTTTCACACTTTCAGGGTAATACTTCAGCAAAAACTCGGTACGAAACAATTCCCAAGTTACCTCTTCATTATCCACCTCAAGAATTTCACGCATACCGACCCACCAATCGTCGGCTTCTTCCCTCAGCATGTGAGATCCAAGCCTCACCTTATTCTCTTCCGCACAGTCCATGACTCTGAAGATTCTTTCAATCTCTTTCAGCCAAAGTTGAGCACCATCGGGATCAAATCTTCCTTTGAAGACCGGTGGTTGATTCTTCCTGAACTCTTCATTAGCACTTACATTCGGCGCACCCTGCACCGCCCTAGCCATTGCTTCCATAGCAGCAGCCATCGCATTATCGTTTCTACCAGCCATATTCTGATCATTCCCAAAAATAACAACAAAGGTTAAACAACAGTTCAACCAACACAACAACGAGACAGACACGACTGACTCAACCTTGGCTCTGATACCACTTAATGTAACACCCCTTTCTATACCCCCAAATAATCAATTAAATCATTTAGGCACACATTGAAAATTTCATCAGAGTATAATTGTAACTACGGCATAAAAAGAGAATGTCACATTATGCATGAAATTAAACACATACAACACCTGCTCACAAAGATATGCAACAGTGGGGTAACTTTCAAACAACAAAGGATCTCAGTCCTTATACCCACATCTCAATATTTAGAATAAAAGCGGAAACATCTAAAATATTGAATAACAACCACATATATACATCAACATATATATACATCTTCCAATATGGATCACAAGCAACATCATGTTTATATACACAAATTCATCAGCAAGATACATATGCAGATGTATCACAAAAAGATCAAAACGTCCTAGCTACCCGGTGCTACATATCAGAGCCAACCGACCAACAAGGAAAATGAAGACACGCTTCACAAAAAGACCGCCAGATACCTAATCTGCAATGCCTCATAGAGCATCATAAAACAGCAGAAGGGTGAGAAATATTATCATAATAACAATGCATATAATTATATATCTCAACATAAAAATACACATATACCACATATTCTCACCATTCCATCATACCACATAAACATACATATTATGTTTACTATGTCACAATCATCACATCTCACTCAATATACATCGCAAGGCATATATATATAAAACCAAGCATATTCCTCATAATGCTTATCATTCGACATAAACACACATATTCATGTTTATCCATCCATGCACACCTGCATAATTCTACTCATTCCACATCAACATATACATATATATGTTTATTCATCAATGCACAAATACAATGATGACAAATGCAACTCATAGAGACCAACTCACGACTCTATGCAGATGCATGCGGTACCGACTCATCATCTCAAGTTCAATTGAAGAACTTATTGGAACCATTGCTACAACCGCACATCGGCATACAATATGATTGCTACAACCGCACCTCGGCATACAATGTTTACGGATTGCTACAACCGCACATCGGCATACAATATCATTGCTACAACCGCACATCGGCATACAATGTTTAAGGATTGCTACAACCGCACCTCGGCATACAATCTGATTGCTACAACCCCACTTGGGCATAAAATCGTTTGTAATCATCGCTTCAACCGCATATCGGCATACGACGTTACAACAGATTCATCTTAGAATCCCACAACACAAGAATGCATATCATGATGCTTCACATACAAAATGAACCAATACACTCATGAAATGCATACTTATTCACAACATAGTCATGCATTCATCACATATAATCCATCTACATTCACATCAATGGTATAACAACATACACATGTATCCAAACAAATCAATTTACGGTTTACCGGAAAAGTCGGTTAAAAGTCGACAAAACACACTATTCAGACATCATACATCCATCACCAATACATATCAATCATGCACAACATTTCATCACATATACTCACGTCATATAACAGCACACAAGCTATACGTTACATATCAAAAGCATGTAGCATGATAACACATCATTCGCATACCACTACGACGGTAAAAATCCAACAATACAACACTTTTCAAAATCACGACTTAAATAAATCATCTACTGACCTCCAACCCATTTTTATTAGAAATAATATTTCATAAGCTTTCCAACGCTTCGAACGGGGACCAAAACGGATTTACGGTTCAAAAGTTACGATCGAAACAATTTTGAAAGAAAAACCTACAGCAGGCCTGACACGGCCCCCGTGTTGTGGGACACGGCCCGTGTCACCCCAAAATCCCAAAAATCACTTTTTTTCACGTTTCCACCCTCCATAGTCAGTGGTCTGACACGGCCCCCGTGTTGTGTGACACGGGCCGTGTCAGGGCCCAGAAAATGCACTTTTCATCGTCGGAAGCCTTCCGAACCTCCGATTTCGATTCCGTAAAAAGCTACGATCTCAGAATTCAACGTACTACAATATTTTCACCATTAAGAAGCCATCCAACACATTTTCCATTTTTGAAATATTTTAAAACATAATTTTATCATTGAATTCTAAATTCGAACTCGATCGAAACCACGGAAAAACACGCAAACAACCATTCCCGATTAAACCCAAACCTTACCCGATGAAATATCAACCTATACCAATGTTACCAGACATATCCAAACACTCTTACTCGATCACAACCTCAATTTACACAAAAACCTCAATATATACCAAAAACTCAAAAGTTATAAATTCAACTCGATTCAATCAAACGATCACACTAAATCAAGGCCCAACATCACACGACTCTACTACGCGATTTATTCCGAATTTCATCCATGAAAACATCGATTTCTATCCATTTTTCTCATTTCGACCTAGAATTGGAAAACTATGGAAAAACAAGAAAAACCTTCACACAATCACACATACATAATCATACACAAAGTTAGGATAACAATATTTCACACCCTTACCCGATTAAATCGATTCCTATAAGTGATTTTCTTGAGTTTCCAAGCTTTTCCTCTTTTTCTCTCTTTTTCTCCTTTCTCTTCTTTTCTTTCTTCCCTTTTTCTTCTTCTCTTTTCTTTTTCTCTATTTTTCTCTCCTTTCTATTTCTATTCTCTTTTCTTTACTAACTTAGTAAATAATTAGGGAAAAGACTAAAATACCCTTACTCTCAATTATCTCCCAAACGATCCCAAAATGCGATAAAATATAATAACAGTACAAAACAACATATTATCACACCAAAGTCATACGTAAAAATAATATAATACTCAAAATAATTAAATCGACTCGATTAAATAAAACGATCAAAACTGGGGCGTTACACACACCACCCAAACCAATCAAAGACGCATCACAATACACCACAAACGGTTCAGTAGGATTCGGTAAGATCAAAATCGGAGCTGTAGTCAACCTTCTCTTCAGCTCACTAAAACTTTCCTCACACTGAATATCCCAAATGAACGTTTTACCTTTACAAGTCAATTGGGTCAATGGAAGTGCTAACTTGGAAAAACCTTCAATGAATCTTTGATAATATCCAGCTAAACCCAAAAAGCTTCTAATTTCAGTAACAGATCTAGGAGCCTCCCATTGTAGAACTGCATCTACTTTAGATGGATCCACAGTAATACCATTACCTGAAATCACATGCCCAAGAAAACTCACTTCTGACAACCAGAACTCACACTTGGACAACTTGGCAAAAAGTCTCCTTTCCTTCAAAATTTGCAACACAACACACAAATGCTCCGCATGCTCTTCCCGGGACTTAGAATAAATCAAGATGTCATCAATAAACACAACAACAAACCGATCCAAATGCTCATGGAAAATACGATTCATATACTCCATAAACACACCTGGCGCATTAGAAACCCCGAACGGCATCACAGAATATTCATAATGACCGTATCGTGTCCTAAAAGCCGTCTTCTAAATATCCTCCTCTTTCACTCTAATCTGATGGTAACCCGACCTCAAATCAATCCTACTAAACACACACGCACCTACCAACTGGTCCATCAGATCATCAATTCTCGGAAGAGGATACTTATTCTTAATCGTCACCTTATTCAACTGGCGATAATCAATACACAATCGCATACTCCCATCTTTCTTTTTCACCAATAAAACTGGAGCACCCCAAGACGACACACTTGGCCTCACAAACCTCTTTTCTAACAATTCATTCAACTGATTCTTTAACTCAACTAACTCAGATGCCAACATACGATAAGGTGCCATAGAAACAGGTCTAGTACCAGGAACTATATCTATAGAAAACTCCACCTCTCTCTCTGGCGGCACATCTGAAATATCCTCTGGAAACACCTCTGGAAACTCACACACAACTGGAAACACATCAAGTGCAACTTGACTATCCACGGTCAACGATGCAAACAACCCGAACAACTAAGCTTCATCCGCCAAAAGTTTCTTAAACTCTTTGATAGATAAGAAACTCGATTCCTTATCTTCTTCAAGAGAAGGAAACCTTACCAACTTATGATAACAATCAATATGAACCCGATTGAACTGCAACCAATTCATTCCCAAAACCACATCTAAACCCTCCAACGGCAAACATACCAAATCCATCTCAAAATCTTTACCATAAATGGTCAAAGGACAACTTAAACAAACCAAAGAAGTAGTTACCGACCCCATTGCTGGAGTATCAATAACCATCTCTCCACCCATCAAAGATAACAAAAGATTCAAACGCTTCACGCACTCAGACGAAATAAACGAATGAGTCGCTCCAGTATCAATAATAGCAACTAAAGGCATACTATTAATAAAACAAGTACCTCTGATCAGACGATCTGCACTAGTAGTCTGAGTCCCCGCTAATGCAAATACTTTCCCTCCAGTCTGAGCTTGCTTTGGTTTCGGACACTTCGTACTAATATGACCAGGTTCACCACAGTTGAAACACTTCACCACATTCTTCCTCTTGCACTCAGCTGTTACATGACCTAAACCTCCACAATTGGAACACTTCCTCATATTTTTTCTGCATTCGAACTGACGATGTCCTAACTCACCACACCTAAAACATCTCGGAGAATTAGACATACCTCCCCCACTTGGCCTTTTATCAAAATTACCCATTTGCTTACCCTTGTCGGCTGGTGTCACATAAGGACCACCACGAAACGGTTGCTTCCCTTTCCTTTCGTTCACACTCTTATAGTGAGTAGAACGAGCTTTGCTATCCTCCTCAAAAATCCTACTACAATCCACCAAATCTGAAAACCTCCTAATCCTTTGATAACCAATTGCCTGCTTAATCTCAGGACGCAATCCGTTCTCAAACTTCACACACTTAGAAAACTCTGCAGTTGCTTCAGCATAATGAGGATAAAACTGCACAAGCTCCACAAACTTAGCAGTGTAATCAACAACAGACATATTACCTTGTTTCAACTCCAAGAACTCTATCTCTTTCTTTCCTCTTACATCTTCAGGAAAATACTTCCTCAAAAATTCCCTGCTAAACATAGTCCAAGTGACCTCTTCATCTCCAGCTTCCAACACAGGACGCGTACTAACCCACCAATCATCAGCCTCCTCCTGCAACATATGAGTACCTAGTCTCACCTTATGTTCCACAACACAATCCATCACTCGGAAGATTCTTTCAATTTCTTTAAGCCAAATCTCTGCACCATCAGGATCATGTCTCCCTTTGAAGACAGATGGTTTGTTCTTCCTGAACTCATCATTCCCACCAGCATTAGGTGCACCCTGCACAGCCCGAGCCATAGCTTGCATAGCAGCAGCTAAAGCAGCGTCATTCCTACCAGCCATATTCTGTTCATGTCCAATAACAGCGACTATGGTTAAACAAATAGCTCACCCAACCACAACGACCAACAAGGACTGACACAAACTAACACAGACTGGCTCTGATACCACTTAATGTAACACCCCCAATCTACACCCCCAATTAAATTAAAAGCAATAACAATTAATCAGAGTATAATAAAACATTCACGGCATAGACGGAGGCGTCACATCAATTTGAAACAAAATACAACAAACTGCTCATAAAGATATGCAACAATTAGGTAGCAATTAACAGAGGAACTTAGTTCCTACAACCCACAATTCAGATACAGAATAAAAGCGGAAAATCTGCAACTGAATCTCATATATATATATATATATATATATATATATATATATATATATATATATATATATATATATATATATCATGAAAGTTTGTCTGTCATATACAACATCATACATGTACAATCCAAAAGATACATATACATAATAATCACACTCGATCACCCCGAATACCCGGTGCTACATATCAGAGCAGACTGACAAAAGAATGAAGACCTAAGCTTCACAAAAAGACCTTCAGCATCTAATCTGCAATGCCTCATAGAGCATTCAAAACTGCAGAAGGGTGAGAAACACAATCATAATACAGTTGTATACAATTATATAATACCACAAAATACACATACAAATCGTTCTCACCACAATTCCACCTTAGATCAAATACAAAACAACACAATGCATATCTCATATATTCATCACCAAGGTATATCAACCATGCACAATGCATTTATCACCAACATATAAATATATCTCAACTCATCAATTACATTCACAATTCCACACAAAATCAATCCATTCATGATTTATGCAAATGCACAGAGACCGACACAACGACTCTATGCAATGCAATACGGTACCATCCATCCATTATCTCATCACTAGTTCACTCAAGAACTATTGGAACCATCGCTTGTTACTTAGTGTAACTCCCCGTCGGGCAAACGATGTTCCCCGTCGCTTTAGGTCCTCTTGGTATAAGGCGCACGACGTTTATGGATTGCTTTAGGTCCTCTTTGTATAAGGCGCACAATCCGATCGCTTTAGGTCCTCTTTGTATAAGGCTCACGATCGTCTATAATCATCGCTTTAGGTCCTCTTTGTATAAGGCGCACGATGTTATAGTGGATTCCCTCTGGAATCGTTTCGTCTCTCACACCCACTAGGGCACACGACATCACAAGAATGCATATCATGATGCTTGGCATACAATGACTCATGACATTCAAATGCACACATATACACATCCATAATCATGCATATATAATCAAACACAACAACTTACATTTACTTGTCCTTAGGTCACAAACAATCATCACAACATGCCATCACATGCATTCATATCATATAACATCACACAAGTCATACGACATATATATCAATAGCACGTTGCGTGATACACATCAATTACACACAGTTAAGACGGTAAAAGTCGGAAAAATGACACTATTCCAAATTCCTGACATAATTAAATCGGATAACAATCTCCAAACCATTTTAATAAGAAAGAACATTTCATTAGCTCTCCAACGCATCAAACCGCGCCTCAAACCGACTCACGACCCAACAGTTATAAAGAAAACAAATTAGAAAAGTTGTCATGTTCGCAATGCGAAGCCCCTAGCCAGTCATTCGCTTTCCTCATTCGCAGTGCAAATACCCCAGCGAACCATGGCAGAAAGAAAAACAACCTAAATTTCGCAGTGCGAACTCCCAACGAACCTTCGTTGTCCCCTTCGTAGTGCGAATCCCCCAGCGAACCGTGGCAGAAAGAAAAACAACACAACGTTCGCATTGCGAACTCCCAGCGAACCTTCGCTGTCCCCTTCGTAGTGCGAATCCCCCAGCGAACCGTGGTAGAAAGAAAAACAACACAACGTTCGCAGTGCGAACCTCGCGCGAACGTTCGTTTTCCACTTCGCTGGCCATTCGCAGTGCGAACCTGCGAAACCAGAAAAACCCAGCAGCGCTATAGATCACTCCCAACCAACATTTCAACACTCAAAACACCTCCAAACCAAAACATAACAATCAGAACATAACCCAATCATGGTAACAAGTATTCTACAACATTTATATCACATTTCAACCGCGAACGCATCGATTCTATCGTTCCGACCTAGAATTGAAAAGCTATGGAACACAACAAACATTCACACAAACACATACATAATCATACACAAACATAGTATAACCGAGTTTCGCACCCTTACCCGATTAAATCGTGTTTGAAAAGTCGGTTGATTGATTTTCTTCCTTTCCAAGTTTTTCTCTCTTTTCTTCTTTCTTTCTCTTTTCTTTCCCTTTTCCTTCTTCTCTTTTTATTTCTCTCTATTTTTCTCTCTATGTTTCTTTTATATGAAAAATATAATATCTAACCAAACAAAATACCAAAATACCCCTACACTCAAATATCTCGCAAACGCTCCCAAAACGCGATAAAACATAATCACAATGAAAAATAATATTTTAACATATAAAAGTCAAAAATAAAATAATATAATAATAAAAATAATTAAATCGACTCGATTAAATAAAACTAACAAAACTGGGGCGTTACATTGTCACATCTACCTTTGTGTCTTGGTTGTTACTATGTGCATTTGAACTTTGTCATATCTTGTATGATTCCTTGATTAACATCGTGTTTGAATGTTACCTTTGTCACTCGTAATTGATATCATGTTTGAATATCATCCTTGTTCATCTCATCCATATTCACTCATATTGCTCATGCTTATTTTAACTTTGTCAAGTTATCCCGAAGTGATGTTAACTTGTTAGCCTTCATCCTTCTTTCTTCCCTCTTGTTACCAAATCCAAAGGAAAGGTGTAACACCCTTCCAAAGAAAGAAAAACATATGAATAAATCAGAGTAAATATCATGCATTTCACAAAAGAGTGTCACATGTATTTTCAAAACATCACAAACACTTGTCATGCTTATTAACACTTAAATGATTTCATGCTTTTCAAAAATTTCCACATTAGCATGTAACAGCGAATTTAATCCAATCATGATAGACATAAAGAAAGTCTCACGCTCATCTCATACATAATCAATACTTAGGCATAAAAGTCAATACTACGTACAATTCAAATAAACATAAAAGCATAAGGTAGAGTACATACTGTATCTCTCAAACATAAACTGAAATAATCCCAGTGTTACATGATCAGAGCATGACTCAGCCCAACATAAATAAGTAAACTAAATGAGCTACTCCAACGGCTACCTCGCGCTACGAGCAACTCTATTCCTCGGTACCTGAGCGATGTCGTACAAAACATCATTCCGACAGAAGGGTGAGAATTCACATCATTATTGAAATCATAATATAGTAATTAATTTAAAAGTATACAAACAAAAATACAATCATTCTCACACTTCAAAGTTTCATCAACAAATTATTACTCAAGTAACCATACAATTCACAAGTACATGCACATAATTCCACAATTTCACAAATTCAACAACTTACATACATACACATACTTTCATATAACAAACATATATGCAATGTGACTCGATGCAAAACTCAATGCAACTCATGCAATGTGGTACCAACACTTGTTATTATTTTTCGGTTTTTACATTAAACCAGATTCGTTCTTTAGACCAATAACACACAAAAGTCCGTCCTCTAAGCTTTCAAACTTCGCTCTAGGTTTGAGACAAGTCACTAACTCCCACGGAACTAGCAAGCATTGCCTCTTGACACAAATGATGCGTATGCAATCAATATTCATATACAATTAAGACCATTCTCAAATCTTAATATCCAGCATATCATCAATAATTCATCACACTTGAATGACCACACAATTGCATACACAAATACATTTTCTTAATCAAAGCATTCATATTTCAAACATCATCACCACAACTAGAAATTAATCCACAAGTATCAAACCGGTTCAATCACAACTCATAAAACACACGTTACCGATTAATTATAGAATAATTAATCAATCACCAATAATTGAATCCAATATTTAATAAAATCTCACCATTCAATAAATAATCAATATTTAAATAAACAATTAATACCTAAACAAATAATCAATATCTAAATAAATAATTAATGTTTAAATAAATAATCCATATTTAAAATTAAATAACCAATATTTAATAAATAATCAATAATTAAATAAATAACCAAGATTAAATAAATAATCAATAATTAAATTAATTACTCATGTTTTAACTAATTAATTAATGTGTAACAAAACATTTAATATTTTAATTAAAATTATAATTTATAATAATATATTAATGTATCACCTGTTCATTTTTCTATAGCACCAATTCATCATGCTATGCTTGCTACAAGTTCACCTTGCCACTTAGTAATTATCCTATTATACACGCTGCATCACAATAGCTACATGAAAAGGACCATAATTCCTGCGCAGCATTGAGAGAGAGGAATTGGCACGCTACTGTATGCTACAAACCCAATCAATACTACATTTTGTTGGATAAGAGATACTAGGTGCTACAGTTACAGAGTGTGGAAAGGAAAATTCCCATTTCATTTATGTATGTGCGCTACAGTTCCAAGTACAAGGGAAAGGCACATTTAATATATATCATTTCATTTTTTACTAAATTAAAAGGAAAGGCGCTGCAGTATCAGCACATGGGTATTGTATTTGGTTGGCTTAATCCAATTGCCACTATCTCATTGATGCTACCAGGACATTTCCATGCGCTGCAATGATGATGTTGGGGAAAGTGAATCATATAGTTTCATTGCCAATAGAAATCAATTAATTACTCCGTTTTTTATTACTATACGCAATCATTATTTTTTAGATATATTAAATAATTAATGTATTTGATTTATATATAGATCAAATACATTAATTATTAAATTTATCTATTAAAAAATAATTTTTATTTATAATATAGAATGATTAATTTCTATCCATGGTTCTAGCGCAGCATATATGAAAAGGGAATTGGCGCTTCATTGCCAAGTGAACACTTTACATGTATTCAGCATATACATATCATTATTTTATTAAACTACCCCTCTTAATATATTACTTCCATTTCCTAATTCTCTTACTTCCTATTACCTATTTAATTTCACTTCAGTATAAAAAGGATGGCCACGTTGATTTCCTAAAGTCTTGTTATTAATGTACCTGTTATACAATTATGAGTGGAAGTAAATTGATTACATCCCACTTCTATATATACCTTCATGCGCTACAGGAGTTAAAAGAGAAAAACATAAAGTTCCCAATTAAATTTCATTTCTATTCAGCTACAGTAAAGAACAAATGATATTATTTCAATTTTTCCAATTTTAATGGATAACCTAAATATTAAATAGGTCTCTATACTATACCAAAAATCAATTCCAAAACACTAAAATTAACACATTTCAAAGATTAATGTTAACCTAACAATTTCTAATCTCATAGAAATTTTTGGGGATTTTATTCTAATCATATTTCTACCCGCTAATCATTATCCAATAATCTCAATAATGAGTGAAAATTCACCCTTACTTTGGTTTGGATGATTCTTAAGGTTTCTCTTCTCTTCTTCTCCACCCTTCTTCTTCTCTCTAACTTGTCTTCTATTTCCTCTTGTTCCAATTTTTTCTCTCGTACTATCTTTCTATTCTCATTATTAAACCCTAAAATTGTCTTAAACAAATTGGGTTTATCTCCACCCATTCTCACTTACTACTCACACACCACATTAAGCCCACTAAAATCTAGCAATTCTATATAATTCTACCAAATAGAATAAATTAAATAAACTACTTAATTTAAATAATCCAAATAAATCAAGTAATTAAATAAATCAATTATTTTCAAATAAATCCAAACAATTCCATAATGTCAAATAATTCAATAAATCACATATTTCAATTAAATCAATTAACTCATAAACTAAATAAACCAATTAATTTATATAAATCCAATAATTCATATAAATCAAACAATTCATATAAATTCAATTAATCAAATAATTCAAAAAAATTAAATAAATCACATAAATAAATTAATTCATAAAATCACTCCATTAATTAATATAAATAAATAATTACTAAAATTAGGGTGTTACAAAAGGTCTTTTTGTTGACTATATGTCATAGGTAGCTTAGCCTTACCTTAACTTTCCCTTATGACTTTGTTAAGCCATTAACTTTTCAACTTAGCCTTAGGATAGAGTTTGTAAACTCTATGTAAGTGTTATTGTTATAAACACTTACCTTCCCCTTAGAACCTTAATCATAATCAAGTGTTCTTCACCCTTGTTAAGGTGAACTACGATTGGTCTGATTTCATCATTGTAAGGATACGTAGGCATAAGACTGCGAAGTCTTGGCGAGCATACTTAGTAAAACCTTTAGGTTTTTCCCCATGGAACATTTCTAATCAATAGCAAACAAAAATAACATAACATAAATATTTCAAGAGGTTCCTATAGGATACTATAGATACTTAGGGTACTAATACCTTCCCTTAGTATAATCACCCCCCCCCCCCCCCCCCCCCGAACCTTAGATCTTTTTGCATTGTTGTTACATTGCACCAATTAGGGTTTTTATTCGATTTTTTCCCTTTCCTTTGGATAAATTAAAGTTCAGTGGTGAATATTCAATGTTTTGTGATTCAAGTTAATACAATAGCTTGATATCTGATTCTCATCGCAACAGAAATGGTGACTTCACTGGGTACTTTCCCCTAAGAGGTTTAAGCCTATCTTGTTTATCTGTGTTATTTGTATATTTGTACATGTTTTTTTGCTTGTGTTGCTTGGGTTTTCTGATTTGCAGGGTGGAGACCTTTGTATGGTGAGATAAGTCTTAACCCAGACTTAAGAGAACAAATAAGATAGGAAGGGTGGTATAGTCAATGAGACTTTGAGGGAGTAATCCCGAAGAAGTTGACTTGAGATCCCCCGTTCAGTAGAGGCCCTCTCAAGGGTAGTATTTGTAGAATGAGTAATCGTGAATACATTACTACTTTCGACCTAGGAGCTTGTGAAATTGAGGACCTTAGTTACCTCTTACCCCACTTGGCCTAATTAGGATGTAGTGCGGTGACTATGAGGGTGTAAACCCGAAGTAGTTGATACGCGATACTACACTCAAATGAGATTCTCTTGAGAATATTATTGATTTCCAAGTAATTAGTGTGTTAATAATATTTGAAAGATGGGTCAATGACTTTAGGAACCTCTTAGAACCTTGTTCCACAGATACAAAAACCCATAGTACGTTGCCTTGGGATGGGTAGACCATAGCTCCGTGCTCGTGATCTCAAACCCAATTGTTTGTGTATATGTGTATATGTGTGTTTGTGCATACATTCATCCATGCATTCATGCACCTTTTTCTACCTCTTCAAGAAACTTAGAGTTGTTTTGCAAACATTATAGGATGGATTTGGGAAGGAGAAGAACACAAAAATACACTTTCAAAAGTCCAAAGTTGGAAGACCTAAGGAAATTGGGAGGTTTGATTGAAGACCCAATGGTTTTCAAGGATATGCATGGAAGGATTTTATCTCTATTAAAACTCAAGATGGTGGATGGAATTCTCTCTACCTTGGTGCAGTTTTATGATCCATTATACCATTGCTTTACTTTCCCCGACTATCAGTTAATGCCCATGTTGAAGGAGTATTATTCTTTGGTTGGCCACCCTATTTCTTCTCAAGCTCCTTTCTCAGGTTTGGAGGATATTCCTAGAGGACAAGACATTGCAGAGGCTACTCACCTAAGGTTGTCAGATATTAAGGCTCATATGACTATTAAAGGGGGACTCATTGGGTTACCTGCCAAGTTCTTGATGGAGAAATCTCAGTACTATGCTGACAAGAAGAGTGTAGATGCCTTTGAAGCCATACTTTCTTGGCTCATTTATGGACTTTTTCTCTTTCCGAATATTGACGAATTTGTTGATATTGATGCTATCAAAATCTTCTTACTTGGAAATTCAGTCCTAACATTGCTTGCTGACGCATATCACTCTGTGCATCTGAGGAATTCTCATGGAGGAGGAATGATTACTTGTTGCATCTCTTTGCTCTACAAGTGGTTTATTTCACACTTGCCTCAGTCAGCTACCTTTTGGGATCTCAAGGATGGGTTTCTCTGGTCACAAAAGATTATGTCACTCACTAATTCCGACATTGAGTGGTATAATCCTACTGTTGGAGGGGTGGCGATGATTGACATTTGTGGTGAGTTCCCCAATATACCTCTTCTTAGTAAAAAAGGGATGCATAAGCTACAACCCAGTTCTAGCCCATCGACAGCTTGGTTATCCTATGAAGGATAAACCTAATACCATCTATTTGGAGGGACTTTTCTTCAAAGAAGGTGAGAATCCAGTGCTTAAAGAGAAAATCGTGCATGCTTGGCGTCATGTTTATAGGAAAGGAATGACAGTATTAGGAAAGCCTGATTGCGTCTCTTTGGAGCCTCATCTCCAATGGGTGCAAGATAGGGCTATCAAGCTGAAGATGCCCTATCCCCGTCATGAGCCCCTACCCATGGTTATTAGAGATCCCACCTTGATCTTTATGAGTGAGGAGGAGAAGCTAAAGATCGCCTTAACCAAAGCAAAGTGAGAAAGGGATGCTTGGAAGAACAAGTACCAAGTCGTCAACCATGAGAATGGAGAGCTTCAGAAGCTTTTAAAGCAAAGGGATGAAGAAGACTCCGCTAAGAAGAGGAAGGCGCGAGAGGATTTATTTTCCTCTAGTGTACCATCAGTTCCTGTTGCTAGTTCAGATATTCCTCCGACTTCTGTTGCATGGAAGTTGTACGTGGACAAGCTCATCCTCGAGAAGACCAATATGAAAGAGCAGATCGAGAGGCTTACGAAGAGATTGCAAGGAGGAGAGGGATCTTCTCGTCAGATTTCTTAGGACTCTTAGTTTCCTTTTCTTGTATTGTCCACTTTGTATGACTTTTGAGAGTGTAATTCGTTTTTAAGCTTCAAATTTAAATCAATGAAATGAGACGCTTTCAGTTATTCAAAATATTTGTTCTCCAATTTTATAATGTTTGCAAAATAATGTTTGAGTTCCTTGAATCTTTTATTGCGTTTGCATTTGCATTGCATTTCATGCATTCATGTCATCACATGTGCATTCCTCTTGCTTTTAGCTCATTCCGCTGTCTCCTCTCCAGTTTCCACACTGAGTTCTTCACACCCATACAACACTAGAGCTCAAGCCCATCGAAGAATGGCTAAGCAGAAGCAAGAGATTGACCGAGTCAACAATGAACTTGAAGACCTATGTGGGAACGTAGGGTAAATTATGGAAATGTTACAAGTAATTCGTGCGAAGATGGATACCCAAACCACAGTGGTTTCTAAGATTGTTAATCCCGCGGTAGATCCTCATCCTGCAGTGACTACTACAACAAATTTTCCACCATTTGGTCTTCCTCCAGGTTTTGTGCCTAGGCCTGCCACAATTCCAACTACTCAACAAACTGTTCCATTAACTTCTGAGGTCCCTCACGTGATTCTTACCTTTGCACCAACTGTCGTGCATACCCGTGTTCAACCGTACTTTGATGAACACCAACAAGTGTATGATGTGCCAGACATGTCTGAATATGAAGATGAGAAGCATGAGAAGCTTAGGGAGAATGTTGAAACCATTGATAAGATATTAAGAGTAATGGAAGGTGACCAAATCATTGGTGCTGCTGCAAGGGAGATGTGCCTTGGGTCTAGATTGGTTATCCCAACCAAGTTCAAAACTCCAAACTTTGATCAATATGAAGGTGCTACTTGTCCAAAGAATCATCTTATCATGTACTATAGGAAGATAACAGCAGCCCATGTGGATAATGATAAGCTCATGATTCACTGTTTCCAAGATTGTTTGAAAGGTGCTTCTTCCAAATGGTATTTGAGCTTGGATTAGTCTCGTATCCCCTGTTTTCAAGACTTATCAGATGCTTTCATCAAACACTATAATTACAACATGGATCTAGCCCCTAATAGAAGGCAGTTGTTGAGTATGTCACAAAAGGATTCCGAGTCATTCAAGGAATACGCTCAGCGATTGAGAGAAATCGCATCCCAAGTTGAACCTGAAGGGAAATCGCGATTCAAAACGCAGCGGAAATAAAAATTTCCCTTTAGCGATCCTTACGAAAGATCATGATTAGTGATAGAATGGTTACCTCTTGTGGCGATGAAACCTTTGATTCTGAATCGAAGGAATGATCATGAGCGATGTACGATGAACAGCGCCTCTACTCAGTCTACACAAACAGCTTCCTTTAGTCTCAGTGCTAGCTGCTACGATTGAAGGCTTTGAGTGAGAGATAGAGAGAAGGAAAATATGGATAGGGTTTCACAACTGAATTTTCATCAAGTGTTTTTGCTTCTGCACAAGGGTTATATTTATAGAACCACTTGTGTGGGCTGCAAGCTAAAAAGCCCACTTAAGTGGACGCACACCATATCTTATGATGTACCGTATATCACCTAAGCATGTGGTATCTTACCACAATCTGTATTCCACTTAAGTGCCTCGTACCTTACGGTGTTACATATTTACTTAAGTACACAGTACCTTACGGTGTGCCTTATTTACTCTACCTCTTATCAAACTGTCCTTATGTGTGTGACCCTGTAGGATTTCGCGACGTTGGTAATTATGTTAAATCATACATTTAACATAATAAAAAGTGAGCATTATCTAGCAACACATCACTGCTACCCAAGTCACAAAATTGTTATGTGATTTGACAAAACCTTTTGTGATAGTGCTTGTGTGTATAATTACCCTTTTGCCCTTATGCCTATATTGAACACAAGGCATATACCGTGTCATCCTTGTTGAGTTCAATATTGGGCCCTTAGACATTTATCCTGTTATGCAGGATGGGCAAATTCCATCTAGGTCACTCATGTCCCTCAGCATGCTTTATGAAGTACCCATAAACTATCTTTATAGTCATCCAATTACGGACAATGTTTGATTAGCAATAAAGTAATTGACTCTACATCTAGGGTCCATAGTGGTTTCAAGTCGAAGGGTGGTATACACCACTATCACCATGAGAGTAACTTATGACCCTTTGCATAACATTCTATGTAGTACTCTCATAATGGGTCAATCTAGTATAAATATTACTCCTAATATTCATACCTATGTTAAGACTTGATAACTCCTTATCCAGGATCCATTAGATGTGATCATCAGTCTATCTATATAATAGTCTTAATGGTTTAAGGTTATCTCATTTCACATTAAAGCTCGACTACAAATACTTTAAGAATAGTGTCCTTATGTTTAATGGAATCTCATGATTAAGTCACACTTAATATTTCATTAAACGAGCCAGCTATTCTAGGGACTTTATCACTTTGGAAAAACAATCATAATAAAGAAATTCCTTTTATTATTAATAAATAATTTGATACAAGTACCAAAAGTATTGGCTTCTAGGGCTTACCCTAATACCCATATATCTAGTATGGCCATCATGCTTCTGCTACACTAGAGGCTTTGTTAGTTGGTCAACAACATTGTCAAGTATATGTACTCTGCATATTTTCACATCTCCCTGATCTATTATCTCTCGAATGAGGTAATAATGCCTAAGTATATGTTTGGATTGTTGGTGAGATCTAGGCTCCTTAGCTTGTACGATAGCACCATTGTTATCACAATAGAGATCAATGGGATCCACAATGCTAGGGACTATGCCAAGTTCACTAATGAACTTCTTGATTAAAAAAACTTCTTTTTCTGCATTTGAGGTAACAATGTACTCGGCCTCAGTTGTAGAATCAACAACTGTTTCTTTCTTTGAACTTCTCAAGCTCACAACCCCAACATTTAGGTAGAACACATGACCATATTATGATCTGAAGGCATCCTTATCTATGTGGAAGCTAGCATTGGTGTATCCAGTTACATCAAGCTCTTCCTGACCTCTATATACCAAGAATGATTCCTTAGTCCTCCTCATGTACTTAAGGATATTCTTGACAGCTACCCAATGAGCGTCACCGGGATCAGATTGGTACCTACTCGTTGCACTTAAGCATACGAGACATCTGGTCGAGTACATAACATGGCATACATGATAGATCCTATTGTAGATGCATATAGAATCTTTCCAATTAAACAAGATCTGTATGTATCATATGATTCGTAATCAAAAGAGTCCAATAGTCTATCTTTATGGAGTTTGGAGATACGTCTCTCATTTATATGACCTAAGCGACAATGCCAAAGGTAACTTGGATTTAACTCGTTAGGTTTCATCCTTTTAGTATTAATGTTATAAATTAGCATTTCAAGATCAAGGACATACAATCCATTGTTCATTTGAGCAGTAGCATAGAATATATCATTCAAATAAATAGAGCAACAATTGTTCTTTATTATAAATGAAAAACCAAACTTGTCCAAACAAGAAACGGAAATAATATCCCTGCTAATTGCAGGTACATAGTAATAGTTCTCTAACTGAATTATTAAACCACTAGGTAAAGTCAATACATAAGTTCATACGGCTAAAGAAGTAACCTTTGCTCCATTCCCAACTCGTAGGTCAACTTCACCTTTTGCCAAAACTCTACTCCTTTTTAACCCCTGCACATTGGTACAAATGTGAGAACCACATCCAATATCTAATACCCATGATGCAGAAGTAGATAAATTTATTTCTATAACAAAAATACCTGAAGTCGAAGTCTCCACTTCATTCTTCTTATCTTCCAGGTACTTTGGGCAGTTTCTCTTCCATTGTCCAGTCTTACCGCAATAGAAGCAAGTGCCCTCCTTTGCTATACCTCCACTAGGCTTCAAAGCAGGGGCAATATGTTTGGGTTTGGCAACTTCCTTTCCTTTCCATTTACCACCTTGCTTGGTGGGCCTTTTGTTCTATTTCCTTCCATTACTGACCATCAGAATGGATTTCTCTTTTGACTTCAGATTTTGCTCAACAATTCTTAACATGCCTGGCAATTCAATAAGAGTTTTATGCATATCATTCATGTTGAAATTAAGGACAAATTGACTGAAGCTTTCCGGCAACGATTGCAGGATCAAATTAGTCGCAAGCTCCTTTTTTTTAGGGGAAATCCCAATCTTTCAAGGTTCTCCACATACCTAATCATCTTGAGTACATGGGGACCTACAAGGGCTCCCTCAGATAGCTTGGCTTGAAAAAGGGCTTTTGAAACTTCAAACCTCTCATGCCTTGCCTGCTCTTGATAGATCATCTTCATGTGTTTGATCATATCGAATGCTACCATATTTTCCTGTTGCTTTTGCAATTCAGAATTCATGGTAGCCAGCATGAGGCAAGCAGTTTCATTGGCATCATCGACATGCTTCTTTTAAGCATCTCTTTCAGTCTTAGGAGTAGAACTAGGAGGCTCCTCCTCAGGAACAGGTGTCTCTAAGACATACAGCTTTTTGTCATGCTTGAGGACAATCCTCAAATTTCAGTGCAAATCCAGACAATTTGTCCCAGACAATTTTTCCTTATCAAGGATTGATCGCAAAATGTTGTTAGATGTGTTTGTTGTCATGGTAATCTACAAAATAGAATGGAAAAATATAAGTATCATTAAAACAACATATTCAATTAGGCCTTTAATTAAATATGCTCCCACTATTTTACTCAAACCAAATGACCCTCACCATTTGATTCGGAAAATCACGTTGGAAGATTTTCTAGTGGATCGAGATCCATATTTCACTTTGTTTTATGTCAGCGTTAGGCTGATTACGCAAAAATCAGCTATTTAGGTAGGAACTCCTTCCAATTGTATCCAATACAATTCTCGAATATTTCAGTTGGGTGAATAACTCCTTATTCTAATCCATCATATGGATTATTCCCAACTCTTGCTTCTAAACGTATATAATCTTATTATATTTTGTTTAGTTAAGTTTGACCCATTGTTTTAGAAATTGGATATTACATTTATCCCATCGCATCTTACTAATATAGAACATGCACCTCGCGTTAGGTGAAACCTACATTATTCGATACTAGTCTTGATGAGTTCTAAAACTTGGAATTTTCATTAGTTTGACCTCACCGGCTTATTTATCATATAAATCGTCTCTCACATGCATCAACATACATACACGTGCATCAACATACATACAAAATGAAACAATTATGGCCCCTAGCGCAATTGTTCTCCCAAGCCAATGAGAGAACCTAAGCTAAACCTAATAATGATCTACACTTCTCCAAGCAAGATCTCCAAGGTTGTCCTCATTTGATCTTGTAGTCTTCTTTTTCTTCATAACATTACATTACATTAAAGAATTCTCGTTTTACATACGAGGGAGTGAGATAAGAAAAGAAGTTACACCAAGAGATTAAAAGAGAGGCACGTCACGCAGGTCGTATTTTAAAATCCCAAAACAAAATAAAGGAAAACTAAGGCCATAACTGATCACCACAAGAGAAAAATAATAAACACACTTTTATTATTATTAATTTAAATCATGTTAATTAAATGAATCAAATTAAATTTTGGCAAATAATCACACTACGCAGACAGGGGTTCCGCTGCTTGGTCACCAGACGGGGGTTCCATAAAAAAATTTAATGAACAATTCATTTGAAATCCGTTTCGTTTTTCGTATCAACACTTGATACTTTCCATAAAATTAAAGCAAAACTTTTGTGCCATCACAACCCTAATCGCAGACCTTTTAGACGGCACAAACCTTATGTCGTCATGAACCCTAATGCAATAATTTCATATCGTCAAAACACCATGATCAATAATTCAGTATGATTGATCCATATGACACAGCTTCACCATACTAAAGTCGGATTCTGAAGCAAATGAACACGGATCGCACGAAGGAATAATGATCATTACGTGATTTAAATGAACGAAATAGAAACAGTATATCCAATATACCATCTTTGCATCAAAGTTAATTATATCACATATAAAATTTGATCGATCATTTTCATACCCCAAATTTTGACCACAAGACTTCCCATCATTGTGCAAATCATCACCTCAATATCGATGTACCTTTATTTCCTCATAAATTTCTCAAGGATTGTTGAGCACTCATCTCAACAAAGAATTAGGGTTTTGAGCCCCCTCAGAGCACTCAGACAAAGGATCAATCAAGAATGGACATGATCCTCAATTTGTCAAGTCTCTCAAACACCCATAAAGGATCAAGAGGTCTCCCACATCAAGAATCAAGCACATGGTTGCAACATTCCAAGTAGATAAAGCCTCAAGATCGCCAGTATCACTAAATTAGGGTTTTTGTCGACTAAGGCCTCCAGATTAAAATTTTCATCTAGGCATGAGCCAATGCTTCAAAAAATAATTCAAGGAGTTCAATGGGACCTTATGAGTCCAATCATCAAGTCATAATAGCCTCAGGGGATGCATTCATCAAAAATCAGGAATTAGGGTTTCTTGACCTAATTCACCCCTAAGTCAAGACCTCAAGAAGTGTTTTGAAGACCTCCAATACATCATATTGATCCATTTACAAGATTGGATTAATTCAAAGAACTTGGTTCATGAGCAATACAAGGATTCAAATTCATCAGGACCAATTAGGGTTTTCTGATGAAAAGTCACTTGTACCTTTGACTTTTGATCAAGACTGTATCCCAAACCTTGGGACATGATTCGAGACACTCTATAACACCTATGAAATCCATCCATTAGGTTTGAATTAGGTCAAGAACTTGATTTCATAGAGGATCACACAGTTTGGAATTCATCTGACAAAAAGTCAACTGTACCTAAAAACCAAGTTTGAATTTTTGAATTTCTTAACAATCATGGCTTCCCTAAGTCAAAAATAATGTTAATTCATGGTTTGGATCATCCTCCATCAAGAAAAATCAAGAAAAGTGAGGTTACATGCAAAAAGGGCAACCTTAAGAAACTTAATTTTTTCTAAGTTATGGAAGAAAAGTGATTTGGTACCAACTTTGCAAGGTCATAACTTTTAAACCACAAGGCTTTTTTCTTCCATCCAAAGCTCAAATGAAAGCTCTCATTACATACTTCAAAATTGTCTACTATAAGAGATTCCAAATCCTCATGGATCTTGAGTTATAGATTGATCAAAATCACAAAAACATGAAAATGGACACTTTTTCCAACACTTAGTGAAAATTTTGGACAGAATTTGTCTTGAATTTTCACCAACTTTGAGGCCATTTTTCACCATGATCCAAGATGATTCAAGACCATAGTTAAACATAAAAGTTAAAGTATGTTATTAGGGATTTCCAAAAAGTACAAGAACTCATCCTAACTCCACTTGAAAAGGGGGTAACAAGCCTTGAAACATGGCCTAAAAACCTGATTTTTCAAGACAGCATGAAAACTAAACTTGTGCCACACGATTTTGTCCTTCAAATCTTGTCACTTTTCCAACTTTGTCATCTTCCAAAAACACAAAATATCTGATGACTCACTTGGTTCATGATCAAAGAGGCAAGGAAATTCAAATTGGCATGTGAAAACCATCATGACATGAAGTTTGAAATTCAACTTTGGCAAGGTAACATCATTGCAATGCATTGAGGTGTCATGAAGCAGATCACAACACTCCAAGCCAGTCAAGATTCCAGTCCAAACTCTGAGCATTCAAACCTGCAAAGTTAAATGGAGTCAAGATAAGAAGAGTTGACTTGGCACTTTGGATTATCCAAGTCAATGGCTATAAGCTACAACCATGATCAGCCTCCAAACACTATTGCTTCCAAAACAAACTTCCTCTACTATAAATAGAGGTCATGTGTGACTAATCAAACCACCCCTAAACATCTGAATTCTTGTTTTATTTCACTTCACTCTCAAAAACCAGATTTTTGCTCCTTCTTGAAGTAACATTTAAATTTTCAATTTGAGAGCAATTGAATCCAAACCAATCATGTCAACACCTCACATACATCATATATGAGTGATCCATAACCTTAAAATACATCTGGAACATGAGAATCACAAAGTCACCCCCCATTTGCTCAAGCTTTTTGGCCTATTTGCAGTTGAATTACCACAATAAGTTCCAGGCTTTTTCAATCCATTCCAAGCTTTCAAACACATTACTTGAGGTCCATTGAAGCTATCCAGATCATTACACAACATCTGTAACACCTTCAACATAGAATTCGAATTCTTCTTGCAAGAGGTGAGCCTGACATTCTCAAACTCTATAATCCATGCATCATAAATGTGTTTTCAAGTTACAAAAATGTTTCTGCACTTATGTAGACTGATTCCCCTCAATCATTTACTTTGTAGCTTTTGTGTATAAGATTTCATAGTGTTCTTGCAGAAATTAGGGTTCTTGAGTTCATCACTTGATTTCTCACTCCACACTTAATATAAATGCAATTAATTTATATGACTGAAATCCTTGTTCAAAAACACACAACTTTCATGTTTACAAAAGCCATTTTCATTGAGTAATTAGAGAGATATGAGAGATTTTGCAAAAAGGCCATGGCGGGTAGTCGTGAGGTAGAAGACGACCGTTGGCGCCATATTTCAAAATTTTGAATTTTTTAATTATTTTCTTAATTTATTTCAAAAGTTAATTTCTCTCTCATTTTTTATCATTTTTATTGGTTCTTTTTTTAAAAAGTCACAAAAATGTTAAATTATTTTATTCTACAAAAAAATTAAATTTATATTATTTATTTAATATATCTTGAATTTTTGTAAATAATTTCATTTTTATTGTTTTTTAACATTTTTAAATGAAATTCTCACCTTGATTTTTCAAAACCAATTGGATTTCAAGCTTTCATGGTATTAAACATGATTTTTCAAAATATTTTTCAAAGTTTACCACTTATTTTTAAATATATTTGATATTTTATATTTAATTTCCTTTGAAAAATTATATTTTTAATTAAAATTAGGGTTTCTCTTAATTTTAATTTTTCAAACTTCTTTTCAAAAACATTTTGGGCCTCTTTGTAGAGTGTAAGTCCCATTCCTTTGTAAATAATTGTTTTTTTGGGCCTCAGTCATTGTATAAGTCCCGATACGATTTTAAAAATCTCGGCGCGATCGCCATTTTCAAAACAATTTTCATCTGGGCCTCTCCTTGAGTTGTAAGCCCCATCTTTCTTCTTTTCAAACGTTTTTCGGCCTCCAATAGAGTGTAAGACGCGTCCCATTTGTAAATAAACCATTTTGGGGCCTCAGTCATTGTATAAGTCCCTACGCAATTTTCAAAATAATGATGCGATCACTTTTTTTATCTGGGGATCTCCTTGAGTTATAAGCACCACCTCTGGTATAAAAATAACTTTTTGGGTCTTTATTACAGTGTAAGACCCATTCCTTCTTGTACATAAAATATTTTTGGGTCTCAGTCATTGTATAAGTCCCTCAGTGGTTTTCAAAATCACAGCGCGATCGTCGCCTTTTCAAATAAATCATCTGGGCCTCACCTTGAGTATAAGCCCCATTTTTTCTTTTCACAAACACTGTTGGGCCTCTAATAGAGTGTAAGACCCAACCCCTTTTTGTACAAAAACATTTTTTGCCTATGCAGCAGTATAAACCCCACCACGTCTGTCGGTATCGCAGTGCGATCAATGTTATCAAATAAGTCATCTGGGTCTCTCCTTGAGCTATAAGCCCCAAACAAATCTTTTTTTTAACAACTTTCTTTTAATTCAAATTCAATGTGTTTTCAAAACTTTCTTCAATTTCTTGAAACCCTAAAAGAGGGAATACAGTTGTAGTAAATACAACAAATCACATTATGCTTGGGCTTCTTCTCAGAAGGTAAGTCCCGGTATCTTTTTCAGTGCTTATTTCTTATATATCTGTCAATATCTTTGTCTGTATATATATATATGCTTGTACATATTTGCTTAGAGTGTTCCCCAGCAGTTAGGTCTAAGTTTAGATCAAACCAGAGGTTACTTTACAACATAGTCAAAACTAGTTCCTTCATAGGAAATTCCTTATACAGTCTTGCCTCATCTTGGGCTTATACAATATGGAATAGAGAAAGGAATTATTCCCGGTGAAACTTTTCTCAAGACTGTCAAACTTAGAAATTATATTTTGTACAAGAAATTCATTTCCCAAGAGAGGACTAATTCCTGGTGAAACCTCTCTTGAATTTCTTCAAACCTTAGAACTGTTCAAACAAAGAAAGAACTTATTCCCGGTGAAACCGTTCTTGAACTTTTCTAAGGCTTGGACCAACAGGCTTCCTAGAAGTTCCCCAGCCTCCTCTTGGGCTTGGTACAAGGACCCAAAGGCCTCCTAAAGGTATAGGACAGAACTTAGTCATCTCTACTAGTTCAATCCTCAGGAGAGTCAAAATTTTCCAAAACATCATACCATTCTAAGGGTTGATCTTCGTCCCTTAAACCAACAACCTCCTCTTGGGCATCATACAAAGACCCCTCTCTACACTATAACCTACCATTTCTTGAGAGACTTAGACAGTCTCAGCCTCTTCCTGGGCTTCATACAAGTAGACTTGGAAAGTATCATCTCCTCTTAGATCTCACCCAGAGACCCTTAAGTTTCCTAAAAGCACAGGAAAAATCCTGATCATTTCATCAATCTCCAGCAGAGTTGAAATCTCCATAGGTTTGCAGACTCACCTTTAAACCCCTTTGACCCCCAACAAGGTTTAAGCTTCACCTTAAAAATCCCCAACTAGGGTCAATTTAACATCAACAAATCCCCAAGAGAATTAGAGCCTTTTAGCCTCTTATACCTCAACTCTTCCCTGATTATCAACAAGAGTAAAACCTTTGAATTTCCTCAATACAATTTGGACCTGCTCTTGGATTTCAATAAATCCTCAGCAAGAGATAGCTTCCTCTTAGGCTTCATATAAGAACTTCCCCCAGTGGAGTCAGTCAGCCTCAATCTTGGGTTTTGTACAAGACAGATAAAACCCCTTCTCAGTGGAGTCAATCTCTTTTCAGCCTCAATCTTGGGCTTTTTACAAGACAGATAGAAAAAACTCCCCTAGTAGAGTCAACCTTTTAGCTTCAACCTTGGGCTTTGATCAAGGCACACAAAAATCAACATGACCTCAGAAGAGACCATGAGTTCTCTCTGTAGGAGGACATTTCTTCTATACATCACACCTCAAAAATAAACAATTAAAACCTTTATCCAGATAATTGCTATAATTGGCACACTTGTTGATTCAAAATCCAAGCTGGAGTCCTTCTCTTATCCTGGCTAAAAATCATCTTTCATCTAACTACTGTAAGTGGCAAGCCTCTGGATTATTTACATCCAAGCCAATGTCCCTCTCTTAGCATGAAAGATTCATAAGGAAAAAGTGGCATTGCTCTACACTGAGTTAAAGCTTTCTTTCTTCATAACATACCTCTTATAAAGGAAATTATGGCATTACTGGATTTACATATCCCAGTTAAAGTAATTTCCCTTATAACCAGCTACTCAACTTTTGTGATGAATATGTGAAATGTTCTCCCTTTAGAGAGGACAAATTCTCTCTCAGTCACCCTTTAGCTTCAATCTTGGGCTTTGAACAAGACATAAATACTCAGCTAGCTTCAATCTTGGGATTTAAACAAGACACCAAACATTTTCCTCCCATAGAATAGGAGGAACTACGATTGCTCTGATTTCCCAGCTATCTTTAAGGGAATACGTAGGCATAAGGATGCAAAATCTTAGTGATCCCACGAATTAAAACTTTAGGTCCAGAACCTTCCCAAAAACAACGAAAAACCCGAAATAACAAAAACATCTCTCTCAACACTCCCAAAGGAGAAACTTTTCCCAAGCCACAACAGATAAACACAAGAAAGCATTTAAAGATAACAGAGAAACATGCAATAAAAAGTCTATGGATAACCATATATACACTGGGTGTTAATAACTTCCCTTTGTATAACCTGACCCCGACCCCCCCCCCCCCATCTCTTAGCATTTGTTAAAGAAAACATTTCCGTGCAAGGTTAGTTTTAGATATCTTCCATTTCCTTTCCAGCTTCATAGGATAAATAAGAAATCAGAAAGTAGCACCCAATTCCAGCCATTGCTGTAAGGTGGTCACGTCACCGACAAAAATCGCACGTTACAGAAACATGGCGACTCTGCTGGGGAAATTTTAGGATTAGAGTTCCTAAGAGGTCTAGGCTTTGCTTTATTTCTCAGTTTATTTATTTTCTCAGTTTTCTGCTATATATATGATTTACTGTCATATTACTTGATACTCATGTTTAAATTTCTGTTAACTGGGAATGTGATTGATACGCATGTGGAAAGTTTGAGAGAACATTAAGATAAGTGGTGGCGTCTCCAGGAAAAGCTTATAGGATGTGAATTCCGACCAAGCTGACCTGATAGTCCACCGAATCAGTCGAGGTACCCGTGTGGATTCTCTAATGTTAAACGACCGATTGTCGTTAAAGCATAGTGTTCCCAGTGCGGTACCCATGATACTGAGGATTTAGTAGACATTTAACCATTTAAACTATTAGGTAGTATGGTGACTATTGGAATAGTTGACACATGATACTACACTCAAAAGAGATTCATCCTAGGATATTACAGCTCGCTCGAGTGAATCAGCTTGCTGTTAATATCCCTAGGAGGGGTCAATGATTTTGGGAACCTTTTAGAACCCGTTCTACAGGTACAAAAAATTGACCAATTAGTACACACCTTTGGGGATGGGTGGATCCATGACTCCATGCTCGTGACGATGAACCCCTAAACACATGTTTTCAAGTGTTTTTGTTTGCTGCATTCATGCATTCATTAAAAAACTCTTTTCAAAAACGGAAAAAATCTTTTTCAAAAGAACTAAAACAATAATTGCAAATATCAGAGAGAGGTTGTGTTATGGATTTCAGAAGAAGAAAAATGCACAAGTACACCTTCAAGGTTCCAAAACTGGATGACCAAAGGAAATTGGGGAGGATGATTACTAATCCTGAGGTTTTCAGAGCAAAAAGCACGGAGGACTGTTATCTCTGCTGAAGATCAACATGGTTGAAGGGATCCTACCTACACTGATTCAGTTCTACGATCCAGTTTACTACTGCTTCACATTCTCGGATTATCAGCTCACACCAACACTGGAAGATTACTCCCACCTGATTGATTTACCTTTCTCCGATCGAGATCCATTTTCTGGACTGGAAGAAATTCCAAAAGAATAAACCATTGCAAGAGCAATCTCTTTGGATGAGTCAGAAGTCAGGACTCACATGACCACCAAAGGAGGAATCCAAGGTTTACCAGCTAAATTCCTGACGGAGAAAGCCCTATACTTTGCTAGTATAGGAAATATAATTGATTTCGAGGATATCTTTGTTCTAATCACGTATGGGTTATTCCTTTTTCCCAACATTGACAACTTCGTCGACACCAATGCTGTTAAGATATTTTTGATTAGGAACCCAGTACCAACCTTGCTCGCAGTTGCTTATCATTCTGTACACTTAAGGAATTTGTACAGTGGAAGGATGATCACAGGATGTGTACCATTACTCTACAAATGGTTTATTTCCCACTTGCCCAAGTCTGCTGCTTTTTGGGATCACAAGAGTAATCTGCGATGGTCACAGAAGATTATGTCTCTCACCAATACATATATAGATTGGTACAATCAGATTTACGAAGGGATACAAATCATCGACAGATGCGGAAATTTTCCCAACGTACCCCTCATTGGTACTAAAGAAGGGATCAACTATCATCCAATTTTAGCTCACCGTCCACTTGGATACCCGATGAAAAATATCACACATAATGCTCATCTGGAAGGTCTTTTCTTCAAGGAAGGAGAAAATGACAGGGCACTAAAGAAGGAAATAATGCATGCCTGGCAATATATTCACAGGAAAGGGAGAGAATCCCTGGGAAGACCAAATTGTTCCTCTGTAGAACCTTACCTCCACTGGGTATAAACTAGAGCCGTCAAACTGAAGATTCCTTACCCTCATCAAGAAGTTTTTCCCTTAAAGGAATCTGTCCTTTATTTCATGTCTGATGCGGAAAAACTCCAGGTCACTCTCAACAAAGTCCAACGTGAGAAGAACTCTTGGAAGAACAAATACCAGATCCTTAATTTGGAATGTACCAATATTCAAGAACTGCTAAAGGAGAAGGATGCTCTGATTGAGATATTAGAGCAACATGCTATGGAAAGTCAGGAGGAGCGAAGGAATTTGCTCACTCTTTTCACTTGGCAGAGAGTCATCGACCCGACAATGGCTGAAGGAGCCCAATCAAAGAAAAGAAAAGTTCTGGAACCAGCATCTGAGCTCTCCTCAGAGAGGACTCAGGATCCATGGGCCTAATTTTCCTTACATCACTTTTTAAAATACTGTACTTTTCTTTGTAAAATACTGCAATCTTTCAAGTTCAGTAAAAGGGTCTCCCCCGCTGTGTGATATTTGCAATATAATTGTTAACAGTTCTTTAAAGAACAAAAAACTAAAAAATATATAATTTTTCAGTCCTTGCATATCATTCATCATTTTCACATAACACATCTTTATCTTTGAGTCTCACCTATGTGTCGCACTCTAGAGTCAAACTGTCTCATTCATATAATACTCGGGCCAATCGACAAAAGAAAATGGACGATCTCGAGGAAGAGAACAAAGAGCTGAGAGAAGAAATCAACGCTCTGAAGGAGAGTTTGGAGAAACTCCACCATGACATGCAATCCCTGGCAGCAGCTGTCGTAACCCGAAATTTGACCTCCCTCTTTTGCCTTTTGCATAAGCATGCGCATTCGCATCGTTAGCATAAGCATTCGTACTTTTCTTTATGTGTTTTGATTGCAGGAATACTCAGGTTTTCCAAGCCCGATTAATCATATCCTCACAAGGTCATCACATCATCAAGACAAGCACAAAATGAGTGTTTCTATGCCTATTCATCAATACAAGAAGTGGAAAATCGAAGTCGGGACCACAACACCTTTTTTTAGGAAAATTGGTAATATTTTGGCCTGGTTAATCGATTAACCATTTGCAGTGCAATTGTGTTAATCGATTAACACAGGCAGAATAGGCACAATTTGCTGCTTTTTCTTGACAACACCTTTGCACACATATTGGTCTTTTATTCTACAGTATTCTAGCAGCATGGGGAATATTCTAGACATCTCTAGATATTGCCAAGTCACTCAATTCATTCCAAGTGCATTTGCTATAATACTTCACTTCAAATCAAGTGCACCATGTTTCTTGTTTTCCAAGTAATGTGGATCTTTGGATGTTGGAGTTCATCTTGGGATTGTTACCGAGTTGGTTCTAACTAACCGAGTTAACCGGCTTGACTCGGTGAGTCAAGTCCAACTAACTCCTAACCTAGTTCCAACCCCAAAGCTAATTCCAAACCAAATTCCAAACCTCTCATACTCCAAACCTAAAGTCTATACAAACACACTTTCACTCACTTTTCAAGGGATCCACCATTTTTCACCAAATTGCTCACATTTCACTCTTAATTCTCTCACATTCTCTCTGATTTTTTCTGCTATATTTTCATCTTCATCTCAATTCTCTTCCAAAACCTCACTAAAAGCTCTTAATTCTTGAAGGATAATCACTTTTCACATTGAAAGGGATTATTTCTTGAGCTTAACCTTCATTGCCATTCCATTATACTGGTTTTTGTGGAGTTTCAATAGCTTTGGGATTCATCTCAAGTGATTGATTCAAGTTTCTTCGGTGATAATTCTCATTTTGGAGTTTTCGTCGCGATTTGATCGGTTTCGATACGTTTCGGCTATAATTGAAGATTCCTCTGGTTTTCTTTGATTATCTTCATCAAGATCACATTGCAACATTTACCAAGGCACATCTCAGCCTTGTAGGTTGGTGGATCTCATTCATTTTTCTGTTTCGATCGTTTTCGTATCATTCGCGATGTAGTTTCGATGTTTTTGCATGTGAATTGACTATACCATTGCTTGATCTATGATCTTGATCATTTAATTGATTCTATTATGGATCATTTACTGCTTCTAAACTTTATTTTTTGTGCATAATTGTTTACCCTAGCATTGGAGTGATTACACAATCAAAAATTTGGCCAAAAGCACTTTTCAAAACTAATTTTCTGCTCCGTGTCCAGTGTTAATCGATTAACACATTGCAGTGCAATTGTGTTAATCGATTAACCAGTGTTTTTTTGCCCTTTTTCAAGTGTTAATCGATTAACGCTTTGCAGTGCAATTATGTTAATCGATTAACACTGAACCAGAAGGCCATTTTCTTGCATTTTCAAGTGTGTTTGCCATGTTTTCTTCATTTTAACTTCCATTGATTGTCATGCTTGATTTTATGGATGTTATAAATGTCATTTAACTTCTGTTTGAAGCTTATTCATGAACTTTTGTTGCACGCTTTCGATTATTCAAATTGTTCATGTTTTGGCATCATGTGAATATAATCATGCTTGCATTTCTCTTTGATCACATAACATGATTTTGTGTTGCATATTTGTTGATCATTTGGTACTGTTTGTACTCCCTTCCTTGGTTTTGTATTAAGTTTCATTCTTCATTGATGAACTTAATTTTGTACAATCAATAATTCACACCTTTTGCCTTAATGATTTTTCACTCTCTTTGGAAAATTGTTGGCATGGTTTTTCCCTTTGATTAATTGATCGAAATCATGTTTCGATTAGTTGATCTTCCCCTTCCCTCTCTTTAGGCTTCCTTCACAGCTTTCTCTCTTGATCCCCCATGGAGTTGGAGTTTCGCGCTACGCCCTGCATCGGAGCAATGTACAAATTAAAGCTGTTACGCTGTCCGCTTCTCTGCACAGGAGCACTGTACAACTTGGAGCTGTTGTGCCGTCTGTCTCAACTTCCGCATTACACCCTGTGTGTTAGAGAAGGAATGAGAAGGGAGAATTCCTACTCTCATTCTGACTATTTCAGGTAGGGGACGAATAACTGCGTGCTTGGCTTAGTCATCTCTATCTCCAGGCAGTAGTGTGCTTTCTTTCCCCAGTTAGGTCGATCCTTGATCACTCCTTTCAATCCTTGATCACTCCTTTCAATCCTTGATCACTCCTATCTCTTTCGATCTATCTCTTTTGATCAATCACCTTCTTGGTTACGATCCTTTGTTCATTGGGTTAGCAAGCTTCTTCGTTTCAATACCCTAAGCTTTTCTTGCGGTCAATCATTGCTCTTTTGATTCCCCTGAAGAGTCTCTCTTCTCTTTCTTCGGTTAAATGCAGTACTCTTGTTACAACTGAATTCCCTACGGAGTTCGCAACCTTCTTTTGGTTCTTCTCCCTTCGTTGGTTAATCACTTCCTGTTAGTTAAAACACCAATATTTGCACTCCCTCTTAGTTAACCACAGTCCGTCTGTTAACATACTGAGTTCCTTGGGTTAATCACCTTCTCTTGGTTAATCACCCTTTTTCTTTAGTTAGCCACAGCCTGTCTGTTAAAATACTGAACCCCTTTTTGAGTTAATCACCTCCTCTTGGTTAATCACTCATTTTTCTCGGTTAATCACAGTTTTCTGTTAAAAACCGAACCCCAGCGGTTAGCAACCTCTTTTGGTTCAATACCCTTTCTTCGTTGGTCAAGTACTGTTTGTTCAGCTAATACCCACCCTTTTGGGTTACAACCTTCGATCGGTCCCACACCCGTTCTTCTGGTTAATCACAGTTTTCTCTGTTAAAACCAATGCTCCTTTATCCCCACAAAGTTGCAATCCTTGTTTCCTCGGTTAACCACTGTTTATCAATTAACATACCGATGCCCCCTTGTAGCGCGGTTTTCGTGACCGCCCGCATCTGCCTGCGGATGGGATTGGGTGCTACTTTCTGATTTCTTATTTATCCTGTGAAGCAGGAAAGGAAAGGGAAGCTATCTCAAACTAACCTTGCACGCAAATGTTTTCTTTAACAAGTGCTAAGAGATTGGGGAGTTCGGGGTCAGGTTATACAATGGGGAGTTGTTAATTACCCATCCTATACATGGTTATCCATGGGTTGAAAGCAATTTTCTACTGTTCTACTGTTTTCTACTTACTGGTGTTTATCTGTGTAAATGGGAAAGTTTCTCCTTTGGGAAGGTTGAGAGATGTTGAAAAATATTTTTGTTGTTTTCGGGTTTTTTGATGTTTTTGGTAAGGTACTGGACCTAAGGTTTTTGTTAGTGTGCTCGGTAAGATTTCACAATCTTATGCCTACGTATTCCCGTTACAGAAAACAGGGAAATCAGAGCAATCGTAGTTCCTCCTATTCTATGGGAGAAAAAAGATATTTGGGTATCTTGTTCAAAGCCCAGGATATAAAGCTAAAGGTGATTTGTATCTTGTTCAAAGCCCAAGATATGAAGCTAAAAGGGTGTTTGTGGGATTTGATTGAAAGAGTGAAAAGATTAAAGATTGAGATATGAATATCCGGGAAAAACATCGAATGAAAATAGAAGGAATATCCGGGAAAGCGTCGGATGAAAATAGAAGGAATATCCGGGAACACGTCGGATGTAAAGAAAAGGAATATCCGGAAAAGCTTCGGATGTAAAGAAAAGGAATATCCGGGAAAGCGTCGGATGTAAAAAAGAGGGAAGGGTTTTTCCTGTGTTTAGAAGGGAACTTGAGAATGTCTTTGAGACTCAAGGGAGTTAGACTGTCCAAGTCTAGAGTTTTATCTTTTGTACTATGTTGTAAGAAACAGTAGTAAGATTTAGACTCTTTGAAAGACTGTTCTATTAAGATGACTAATTTCTGTTCCTATACCTCTAGGAGGTCGTCGGGACAATTTATACGAAGCCCAACAGGAGGCTGAAAATTTTAAGAAGCCGAGAGGTCCTTGTATGAAGCCCAAGAGGAGGCTATCTTCGCTGAGGAAGAATCATTATACGAAGCCTAAGAGGAGGCTGTGAAAACTTCTAAGAAGCCGAAGGGTCCTTGTACAACGCCCAAGAGAAGGCAGGGATGCTTTTAGGATGCCTGTGGGTCCTTGCACTAAGCCCAAGAGGAGGCTGATGAACAGTTCCAGAAGGGGTTTCACTTGGAACAATGGCCTTCTGTATATGAACTGTCAAAGGGGGGAAATTCCTTAGATCTAGTTGTCTAAAATTGTTGTAAAAGAAAACCCTAATTGTCAAAGGAGGGTGAAATATCCGGGAGAACTTCAGATGTAAGGAGACGGGATTTTGTCTGGTTGTAGACGTAGTTGTCGGGGAAACTCTAAATATCTATACTAGCATTACACAGTTGATATGAGTTTATGAAAGAAGACTTACAGTGAAACAGTCCCACAATATAGTTATATACATATGAAAGCGGTTAATGAAAGCGTATAAACACTTACTCGGTTGTAGAGCTTCCATGCTGTTTGGTTAGTTGTTCAACAAAGAAAGATTGAAAACAACAACATATTCAAAATCAAAGGAGAAATTGTTTTGAAAGAAAAATTGGGGCTTACAGCTCAAGGAGAGGCCCATAAAATCAGAGTCAATTATACATGGAAGAACGTCATGTGAAATAAAACATACACGGAAGAACATCGTGAATAAACAGAGAGAAAATACACGACAAAACATCGTGTCATCATGGAAAAACATCATGGTAATTGAAACGTACACGGAAGAACATCGTGTGTGAATTATCAACACATAAAATTAACAGATAATCACAGCAAAGCATCGTGTAGCAGATTAAACAGACAAAAAGTTACGGAATACACAAGGAAAAACATCATGGTAATCAGACAATAAAAATCAACTGAAATACACATAACAACATCATGTAATTAGCGGGCAAAGATACGCGGCAAAGCATCGCGAGATAAATAAAAGATATACGTGGCAAAACATCACAGTGAAAATAAATAGAAAACACACGGCAAAACATCGTGACAGATAAAAATATACACGGCAGAACATCGTGGATAAAATAACAGATATTCACGGCAAAGCATCGTGAAAAGATATAAACATTTACGGAAAAAACATCGTGATATCATGGCAATTGAAAATATACACGGAAAAACATCGTGTAAAATAAACAGAAAGAAAATACACGGCAAAACATCGTGTCAGAGTTTTGAAAGCTGTACAGGGACTTATACAATGACTGAGGCCCAAAATGGTTTTGGTATAAAAGGGGATTGGGTCTTACACTCTATTAGAGGCCCAAGTGAGTGCAGTGTATTTACAGGAAATACTTTGTTTGCAAGTTTAATTGTTTTTAACAGATGTGAATAAATCATGCATGGCATACAAACAAAGCATTTAAATTCTAGTTTACCGTACACTGGTGAATTTTTCGACGCAAGCAGAGAAGCGTCTGACGAAGCTTTTAAGCGCCAAATGATTTTTCAAAGATCATCGAGTTATTTAAGAATTCCTGCATTAAGTGAAAAACCAAAACAGACAGGCAAAACCAGATATACAGGGAAATGATCTTGGTCGCGTCAAATGGTTAGAATTGAATCGCTCAGTGAATAAACGATACAGGAAACAAATCATTTAGTTAATTACTTACAGAAAAGAGTCTAAAAAATAAACTATAAAATTAAATAATTAAATAAATCATTTAAACGATTATTTTAAATTAATTAAATTAATTGACATGTGTTTAGTGAAAACTAATTATAATATTAGTTAAACTAAAAATTAATTAACAATTAATAAAAATAAAAGATAAAAGATAAATGAAAGAGGGGGTTAGAAATGAGAGCAGGGGTCGGTTAGGGATTTTTGTTACGTTTTGAAAATGGGCTTAGCCCAACATACTAATCCCCAAAATAAACCAATATTCATCAGATTTTCTTATAAAATAATAATAATAATAATAATAAATGAATTATCATTTGGAGTGAGAATTGAGAAACAAAACCTTGAAGCGTGTTTTAAACTTCTCCCCCAAAACGCATTTTTCCTCTCCATCGCACTTTCTCTCAGAAACCGCTCCGCCGCGGTTTTGGCTCACAGTTTCCGGCGGATCCCGTTTCGTTTCTTCGCCGACGCAAGGATGTTTCCTAGTCGCTGCTCGCCTCCATCTCTTTTAGGTCGCGACAATTTCTTTCGTCTCCGATGGCTTCCGCGAGTTTCCTCCGTATTGTTCTCCGGCGATTGAAAAGGTTCTGATGAAGGTGATTTATTTCTTCCCCTTTTTTATTTCTGCAATTTGCTGTTAAAACAAATAAATTTGTGTTAGGGTTTGAAACAAAAATATGAAAATTGATGAAATTAATTTTCTGAAATTGAATTGATAGATTGAGTGTAGAAATTATTGATTTGCTTCAGGAAATTTTTCAATTTTTTGCAGGTGGAATTTCAGTGTTGAAGCGTTGATGTTAGTGATTTTGATGTGTCGGCGACGTCGGTTTCGCGGCGGATTTGCGAATTGAAGATGTTATTGTAATAACAGGTTTGCTCTTTTCCTGTAAAAATGTTGTGTTAATTATTCCTGAAAAGAAATTGCAGAAGGTGAGTGGCATTCTATTGAAACTTGTAAGTTCTATGAAAATTGAATCAGAATTTTATTTGAAAACAATAAGAATTGAGGAATTGAATTGGTAATTGTTGAATCTCCCTGCTTCTGAATTTTGCAGGTATCGTTAAGTTTGCTCCGCGGAATTGTCGACATGGTTTGTAGTTCGTTGAACTGAGGATGTCGCAAGAAATATTGCAGCTTTCAACCTGTTAATGCTTTATTTCTGCATATTTTTAACAGTTCATAATAGAGAAGAAAAAAAAAGAGAATATGAATTTGGTTATGTTCAGAAGATTTTAATGTTGTTGTATGAGAAAAAAGGAACAAAATTTTAGTGAGAATTTAGTAGCAAAAGAAGATTGAAGATAGTTTCTGTAATATTTATGAATATGTGATAGTGAATAATAATGAAAATGTAAAGAGATTGAGAGAGGAGTGAGGCGTGATGCCCTCCTTTATGCTGCCACTTGTTGTTTTTCTTTTCTATGCTATATCAAACCAATAGAACAATTATGAGTTTAGAGGAAAAAAGAAAAAGAATGCTTGTTAACACAAGTCTTGTGTAGCAAATTGTGAAGAGCTCAAAGCTCTATTTATAGGCAATTTGTTGCTTAAGGCTTAGGCAAGTTAGAGATAAGAGAAGAATAGCATCTTCAAAGTCTCTATTTTGAGTCAAGTTTGTTATGAGCCTTAATGGCTTGTAAGAGAATGTTTTTAATTCTCTTCTACAATTGGCTAGTGAAAATGAGTCAAGGAGACAAGGTTGTATAGTTTGTCTCATAAGAAACAAACTTGGTAAAAAACAAATTTATATAAAAAACATAATTGTATTAAAACAAAAGTTAAATAAAACAAAAAATGTATAAAAAATAAAATTCATAATAAAGAACAGCATATGAAATTATATTAAAAAAAATGAAAATTTGAATGTATAAATATATATATATATATATATATATATATATATATATATATATATATATATATATATATATATATATATATATATAAAATGAAAACTTAAATATATATAAGATATATATATAAATCGAAAAAGTATAATGTATATACAAATATATAAAAAAATATAAAAATTTTGAATATATATATATATATATATATATATATATATATATATATGTATATATATAAAAGAGAAAGAGATATACATATATATAAAAGAAACAAAAATATATATATATATATAAAAACAAAATTATATATATAAATATGTATATCACCTTTTTTTTTTAATTTTATTTTCACATAATTAACCATAAAAGACGGAGATTTCAACGAGTACATTCTGACTGAAAATTCAAACAAAAAATGCATGACAAAAACAGATGATAGAATATGCAAATGACATGAAGTGAAAACACAGTCGGGTTTTGATAATCGGGTGGTCAAAATTTGGGGTATGACAGATGCCCCTATTTAATCTTCTTATACCTGAAAGAATGAATAGCAAAGAGTTTTAGACATTCGAGGTATAAGAGGATTAAATATCAGAGTACCCAGAATTTTGACCGTAGATACAGATGAAATGATATGTGATGAATGGAAGACTTTTGAACACTGTGGGGAATGATGCCACAGGAGACAGACCAATAGATTTTTCTTGGGATATAAGATATTGTGGAAATTTTCTGATGCGACAAAGGGTATTCAGTAGTATTTGGAAAGAGAGGGATAAACCCTAGAACAGAGATTCAGACATTTGGAAAAACATCAGATGCGAATGAGGTAACACACTCTGGAAAATGTATCAGAAACATCTAGGAAAACATTAGATGTGGAATGAGACTAGATCTGAAAATATGTCACAGAGTTCTGAGAAAGCAGTTTAATTTTATTGTGGACTACACGGGAACATCCAAAAAGCGAAGGTAACTTTACTGGGAAAAAGGTTACAGTCATCAGAGATTTTCGGACATGTATTAAAAAACTCTGGAAAAGAACAGGAACAACCGTAAGAGACATTCAGAAGAGCATTGAATGAAGTCTGAAAAATAAATCAGGCACATCCAGAAAAACATTGGATGAATGAGAAACAAACTCGAAGGCATCCAGAAAAACATTGGACCGAGTTGTTGACCAAACTTGAGGATATATTAATGACATTCAGAAAAGCGTTGAATGTATTAAAAATAACTTTGAGTGTAAATTCGAAACATTTAGAAAAGCGTTAAATGTACAAAGATTTTTTTTAGAAGACTGGCTGAACGATGAACATATCCGGAAAAGCATCAGATAAGTCATCCGGTCAAAAGTTACATCTGGAAAAACATCAGATGAGGAAAAGTCATATCCGGGAGAGCATCAGATAGACATTAAAGGAGTTTCTGGAAGAACATCAGATAGACAAAGAGAGTTATGGAAAAACATCAGAACGAGTTTTGGAAAAACTTCAAAACCAAAAGATACATCCGGAAGAACATCGGGTAAACACGGAGAAATGTTCTGGAAAAGCATCAGAGCAGACAGACATATCCGGAAGAACATCGGATATAAACACAGAGAAACGTTCTGGAAAAGCATCAGAACAGGTAGACATATCCGGAAAGACATCGGATAGAAACAGAGAAAAGTTCTGGAAAAGCATCAGAACAGATAGACATATCCGGAAGAACATCGGATAGAAACAAAGTTATATCTGGAAGAACATCAGATAAGACATAAAAGTATATGTGCCAGATAAATTGGACTTTGTAGAAAGGTAAGATGTTGATAATAACATGACCACTGATGAATGCAAATGAGTATTAAAACACTCTTGAATGCATATGAAAAATGTTATGATATATGATTAAATGTATGTAACGCAAATGAAAATGCTGTCAACAAGTTTAGACTCTTTTGGGGAGTGACAATCAACAAGTTTATACTCTTTTGGGGAGTGACAACAAAACCGATTCCTTAACACAGAGATCATTGTCATTGCTTAGGGACTGAAAATGCTGTATATTGGGAAGGCTTGCCCCAGTAATGAGTCTTGAAAGTTTTTCTGAAATAAACCAATTTTGAGAAGGACGCACTGAACAAGTCTTGAACTGGTTCTTAACAGGCTCTGGAAAGAACTTGCCCCTGATAGGATCACTGACCAAGTTTCTAAACTGTTTTGAAAATTCCTTGAGAAGAAAGCTAGTTTGCAATAAAAAATGTTTATTTAAACATGGCAAATTTAATGCAAAGTTCATGCAAAATTTTTGAAAACAAAATCATTGTTTTAGAAAAAGCACAGTAATATGAATTACTGGTTAAAAACACAGTGGTTTAAAACATTTTGAATGAAAAGTAAAACAGAGGTATGATACCAAAACAAATGATATGCAAAAAGTGATTTTGGAGTCAATTTACGCCACCTTGCTGTAGTATGCTCTCAAAATAACCTGGCTTCAATTAGGTCTTTTGAGGGTTATAACGTGGCCTGGTTCACGGTTTATGAAAGAAAGATAAAGGCTCAAAGTTTATTTGGTGCCCACCCTAACTTCGTGATGTTCTCCAGTCCTATGCTCAGTTAACTTAAATTGTGTATTCAGGTTCCAAAAGGTTTTGAAATTGTACTGATGATAGTGATGACGATGGTCTAGAAGTCTTGAGACAACAACTATTGCTTCTTTACAACACTTAGTTGTTTTTCGTCTTTGTGGATTTTTTTGAAGATCGAGGATTTAATGACCTCTTCTCTGTAATATCCCTAACTTTTGCCTGACCTATTTTTTTTTTAAATTTATAGTCAGCGGGATGCCCTAGTTTTTGCCTAAGCTTTTTGACTTAGCGGGCTTTTTCTTTTTGATTTCTTCTTAGAAAGAAAATGACTGCTTGATTTGATGTTTACGATGGACCATCACTGGCTTTTGATTTAAAAGACGTTTTCAGCATCTACTTGTTGTATGTAAACTTTTTGAACTTGAATTCACAACCCAAATTAAGCTGAGAACTACCCTGCCCCGGGTTAAAATTGCGGGTTTTTTATAAAGAAAGAAACTCTTACTTCAAGGCTCAAAGGGGTTAACGAGGGATTATCTTCCTTATATCTCCAGTGTTTGGGAATTGAAAAAAAATGCCTTACATCCTCAGCAAAGTTTTTTATTCGAAAGCATACCAACAACAATTATGGGTATTATGTTTTTATCATCCTCCCACAAATATTTGCAATGTCAAAAAATTTGAAAAAGAGGTGCATTTTTTTTTAAAGTTTTTGTTTTTTGAAAGAGAAAGTATAAAGATGCAAATAAACAGATGATTTGAATCAAAATACTGTACATGCTCATTTCATTAAAACTGACATTTAAAGATAAACAAGTTTGAAAGCAACTATGATACAAACAAGGAAAATGCAAAATAGACAGAAACAAGGTCAGTGACTAATCAAACACAAGGATGAGTTGTCCTGTCATTAGGAAGTAACTGAGCTGAAGTTGATTGAAGTTTCAGTTCTGTATCGGTGATGAGGAATTAGTTTGACGACTTACAGATGACTGAAAGATAGAAGGTTGGAATGAATTGACGATGAACCGGACGTATGTATGACTTATGCAAATGATATGCAATCATTGAAAGACAGATAGAAAATGCTAACCAACCTAGACCTCTTAGGAATTCTAATCCTAGTAAATGTCCCCAGCAGAGTCGCCATTTTTCTGTAGCGCAGTTTTCGTGACCGCCCGCATCCGCCTGCGGATGGGATTGGGTGCTACTTTCTGATTTCTTATTTATCCTGTGAAGCAGGAAAGGAAAGGGAAGCTATCTCAAACTAACCTTGCACGCAAATGTTTTCTTTAACAAGTGCTAAGAGATTGGGGAGTTCGGGGTCAGGTTATACAATGGGGAGTTGTTAATTACCCATCCTATACATGGTTATCCATGGGTTGAAAGCAATTTTCTACTGTTCTACTGTTTTCTACTTACTGGTGTTTATCTGTGTAAATGGGAAAGTTTCTCCTTTGGGAAGGTTGAGAGATGTTGAAAAATATTTTTGTTGTTTTCGGTTTTTTTAATGTTTTTGGTAAGGTACTGGACCTAAGGTTTTTGTTTAGTGTGCTCGGTAAGATTTCATAATCTTATGCCTACGTATTCCCGTTAAAGAAAACAGGGAAATCAGAGCAATCGTAGTTCCTCCTATTCTATGGGAGAAAAAAGATATTTGGGTATCTTGTTCAAAGCCCAAGATATGAAGCTAAAGGTGATTTGTATCTTGTTCAAAGCCCAAGATATGAAGCTAAAAGGGTGTTTGTGGGATTTGATTGAAAGAGTGAAAAGATTAAATATTGAGATATGAATATCCGGGAAAAGCATCGGATGAAAATAGAAGGAATATCCGAGAAAGCGTCGGATGAAAATAGAAGGAATATCCGGGAACACGTCGGATGTAAAGAAAAGGAATATCCGGAAAAGCTTTGGATGTAAAGAAAAGGAATATCCGGGAAAATGTCAGATGTAAAAAAGAGGGAAGGGTTTTTCCTGTGTTTAGAAGGGAACTTGAGAATGTCTTTGAGACTCAAGGGAGTTAGACTGTCCAAGTCTAGAGTTTTATCTTTTGTACTATGCTGTAAGAAACAGTAGTAAGATTTAGACTCTTTGAAAGACTGTTCTATTAAGATGACTAATTTCTGTTCCTATACCTCTAGGAGGTCGTCGGGATAATTTGTACGAAGCCCAACAGGAGGCTGGAAACTTTTAGGAAGCCGAGAGGTCCTTGTATGAAGCCCAAGAGGAGGCTATCTTCGCTGAGGAAGAATCATTATACGAAGCCTAAGAGGAGGCTGTGAAAACTTCTAAGAAGCCGAAGGGTCCTTGTACAACGCCCAAGAGGAGGCAGGGATGCTTTTAGGAAGCCTGTGGGTCCTTGCACTAAGCCCAAGAGGAGGCTGATGAACAGTTCCAAAAGGGGTTTCACTTGGAACAATGGCCTTCTGTATCTGAACTGTCAAAGGGGGGAAATTCATTAGATCTAGTTGTCTAAAATTGTTGTAAAAGAAAATCCTAATTGTCAAAGGAGGGTGAAATATCTGGGAGAACTTCGGATGTAAGGAGACGGGATTTTGTCTGGTTGTAGACGTAGTTGTCGGGGAAACTCTAAATATCTATACTAGCATTACACAGTTGATATGAGTTTATGAAAGAAGACTTACAGTGAAACAGTCCCACAATATAGTTATATACATATGAAAGCGGTTAATGAAAGCGTATAAACACTTACTCGGTTGTAGAGCTTCCATGCTGTTTGGTTAGTTGTTCAACAAAGAAAGATTGAAAACAATAGTATATTCAAAATCAAAGGAGAAATTGTTTTGAAAGAAAAATTGGGGTTTACAGCTCAAGGAGAGGCCCATACAATCAGAGTCAATTATACATGGAAGAACGTCATGTGAAATAAAACATACACGGAAGAACATCGTGAATAAACAGAGAGAAAATACACGGCAAAACATCGTGTCATCATGGAAAAACATCATGGTAATTGAAACGTACACGGAAGAACATCGTGTGTGAATTATCAACACATAAAATTAACAGATAATCACGGCAAAGCATCGTGTAGCAGATTAAACAGACAAAAAGTTACGGAATACACATGGAAAAATATCATGGTAATCAGACAATAAAAATCAACTAAAATACACAGAACAACATCATGTAATTAGCAGGCCAAGATACGCGGCAAAGCATCGCGAGATAAATAAAAGATATACGTGGCAAAACATCACAGTGAAAATAAATAGAAAACACACAGCAAAACATCGTGACAGATAAAAATATACACGGCAGAACATCGTGGATAAAATAACAGATATTCACGGCAAAGCATCGTGAAAAGATATAAACATTTACGGAAAAAACATCGTGATATCATGGCAATTGAAAATATACACGAAAAAGCATCGTGTAAAATAAACAGATAGAAAATACACGGCAAAACATCGTGTCAGAGTTTTGAAAGTTTAATTGTTTTTAACAGATGTGAATAAATCATGCATGGCATACAAGCAAAGCATTTAAATTCTAGTTTACCGTACACTGGTGAATTTTTCGACGCAAGCAGAGAAGCGTCTGACGAATCTTTTAAGCGCCAAATGATTTTTCAAAGATCATCGAGTTATTTAAGAATTCCTGCATTAAGTGAAAAACCAAAACAGACAGGCAAAACCAGATATACAGGGAAATGGTCTTGGTCGCGTCAAATGGTTAGAATTGAATCGCTCAGTGAATAAACGATACAGGAAACAAATCATTTAGTTAATTACTTACAGAAAATAGTCTAAAAAATAAACTATAAAATTAAATAATTAAATAAATCATTTAAACGATTATTTTAAATTAATTAAATTAATTGACATGTGTTTAGTGAAAACTAATTATAATATTAGTTAAACTAAAAATTAATTAACAATTAATAATAATAAAAGATAAAAGATAAATGAAAGAGGGGGTTAGAAATGAGAGCAGGGGTCGGTTAGGGATTTTTGTTACGTTTTGAAAATGGACTTAGCCCAACATACTAATCCCCAAAATAAACCAATATTCATCAGATTTTCTTATAAAATAATAATACTAATAAAAAATGAATTATCATTTGGAGTCAGAAACCGCTCCGCCGCGGTTTTGGCTCACAGTTTCCGGCGGATCCCGTCTCGTTTCTTCGCCGACGCAAGGATGTTTCCTAGTCGCTGCTCGCCTCCATCTCTTTCAGGTCGCGACGATTTCTCTCGTCTCCGATGGCTTCCGCGAGTTTCCTCCGTATTGTTCTCCGGCGATTGAAAGGGTTCTGATGAAGGTGATTTATTTCTTCCCCTTTTTTATTTCTGTAATTTGCTGTTGAAACAAATAAATTTGTGTTAGGGTTTGAAACAAAAATATGAAAATTGATGAAATTAATTTTCTGAAATTGAATTGATAGATTGAGTGTAGAAATTATTGATTTGCTTCAGGAAATTTTGCAGTTTTTTGCAGGTGGAATTTCAGTGTTGAAGCGTTGATGTTGGTGATTTTGACGTGTCGGCGACGTCGGTTTCACGGCGGATTTGCGAATTGAAGATGCTGTTGTAATAACAGGTTTGCTCTCTTCCTGTAAAAATGTTGTGTTAGTTATTCCTGAAAAGAAATTGCAGAAGGTGAGTGGCATTCTATTGAAACTTGTAAGTTCTATGAAAATTGAATCAGAATTTTATTTGAAAATAATAAGAATTGAGGAAATTGAATTGGTAATTGTTGAATCTCCCTGCTTCTGAATTTTGCGGGTATCGTTGAGTTTGCTCCGCGGAATTATCGACGCGGTTTGTAGTTCGTTGAACTGAGGATGTCGCAAGAAATATTGCAACTTTCAACCTGTTAATGCTTTATTTCTGCATATTTTTAACAGTTCATAATAGAGAAGAAAAAAAAGAGAATATGAATTTGGTTATGTTCAGAAGATTTTCATGTTGTTGTATGAGAAAAAAGGAACAAAATTTTAGTGAGAATTTAGTAGCAAAAGAAGATTGAAGATAGTTTCTGTAATATTTATGAATATGTGATAGTGAATAATAATGAAAATGTAAAGAGATTGAGAGAGGAGTGAGGCGTGATGCCCTCCTTTATGCTGCCACTTGCTGTTTTTCTTTTCTATGCTATATCAAACCAATAGAACAATTATGAGTTTAGAGGAAAAAAGAAAAAGAATGCTTGTTAACACAAGTCTTGTGTAGCAAATTGTGAAGAGCTCAAAGCTCTATTTATAGGCAATTGGTTGTTAAGGCTTAGGCAAGTTAGAGATAAGAGAAGAATAGCATCTTCAAAGTCTCTATTTTGAGTCAAGTTTGTTATGAGCCTTAATGGCTTGTAAGAGAATGCTTTTAATTCTCTTCTACAATTGGCTAGTGAAAATGAGTCAAGGAGACAAGGTTGTATAGTTTGTCTCATAAGAAACAAACTTGGTAAAAAAACAAATTTATATAAAAAACATAATTGTATTAAAACAAAAGTTAAATAAAACAAAAAATGTATAAAAAATAAAATTCATAATAAACAACAGCATATGAAATTATATTAAAAAAAATGAAAATTTGAATGTATATATATATATATATATATATATATATATATATATATATATATATATATAAATGAGAAATTAAATATATATAAGATATATATATAAATCGAAAAAGTATAATGTATATACAAATATATAAAAAATATAAAATTTTTGAATATATATATATATATATATATATATATATATATATATATATATATATATATATATATATATATATATTTATGTATATTTATGTATATATATATAAGAGAAAGAGATATACATATATATAAAAGAAACAAAAATATATTTATATATATAAAAACGAAATTATATATATAAATATGTATATCACCTTTTTTTTTTAATTTTATTTTCACATAATTAACCATAAAAGACGGAGATTTCAACGAGTACATTCTGACTGAAAATTCAAACAAAAAATGCATGACAAAAACAGATGATAGAATATGCAAATGACATGAAGTGAAAACACAGTCGGGTTTTGATAATCGGGTGGTCAAAATTTGGGGTATGACACCCCTCAGAGTCAAACACCTTCTCTTGGTTTAGTACTCTATCTCTTGGTTTATCACCGTCCGTCTGTTGACACCAGCCTCTTTTCCCCGCCAGAGTCTTACTCTCTTTCTTTGGTTAACCACTGCCAGCCAGTTAATATACCGAGTCTCCCTTTTCTCTTGGTTTTGACATCATCCCTTTATTTGGATCCCCAGCCGGGTCGCTTACCCTCTATCCCTAGAGGTTCTTTATTTTCCTTCCCCAACGGAGTTTCTTTCGTTCTTGGTTTTGACACCATTCCTTTTCTAGTCTCTTGTGCAATCGCTCTTACTGTGTGGTCTTCCCCAGCAGAGTTTTTTCTTTCACTCTTGCTCTTGGTTTTGACACCACTTCTTTTGTTTTCCTGTTTCTTTCTTGTTTTGTTTTCCGTTCGGTTTCACGAACTACGGAAGCTCTGATTCTGCATTCGTTCGAATGTCAGATACGTAGGCACGAGATGCGATGTCTTGGCGAGCACACTTCCACCTGTCTTTCCTTCTCCCTTTCTTCCTCCTTCTCTGTCTCCTGGTTCTATGAACTACGATGCTCTAATTTCCTCATTGCACTATGAGGGTACGTAGGCACGAGGGCCACAATCCTCCACGAGCACTTTCTTTCTTTTTTTTTCTTTTTACCCTTCTCCTCTCTCTCCTTTTCTTTTAGCTAGAAGCCTTTAGATAGATAACCCATCCAAGCCTAGAAGCAAGCGAAATGGTTCCCGTCAAGTACGACGGATGCGTTAGGTGCTAGTACCTTCCTTTTGCATAACCGACCCCCGTTCCCGTTTCTCTTCCCCTTGGGTTTTATCGATATTTTCCCTGTCCTTTGGGACTAAATAAAGTTCGGCGGCGACTCTGTGTTATCTTTGAGTATGCGATTCACTCAGGATGTAAACCAGCCATCTTCAGCAGCCCAAGAACAACAACATCAAAGGACTATAATCTCGGAGGGTGCGTCTACACCAGCATTTGAGACGCCTGGCAGTCATCCTCAATACAACATGCCTAAAGGATTTCCCTGAGGCATGCCTCTCAACTTTATACCTGAAGGATACATCCCACCGGTCACTGAAGACCCGGAAGTCGTAGCAGGAACCGCCAGACCTGAAGGTTAAAAACTTCAGGTAAATGAAGATGCAAGGGTTAACACAGAAACTCTTGAAGGTTACAAACTTCAGGTCACTAAAGGGCCAAGAGTCACCGCAATAATGACCATACCACAACCAGTGGTACACACTGTCCCAGAAGGACAGATTTTGCAAGTAACTTCTGGCAGAAACGAAGACGTGTACTGAAGTTCTGGTACATGTGCAGAATCCAGATGTCCTATAACACGCCATTCAACATCTGGTCTGACATGAATACAAATGGCAAGGTATATAACAATAATCACGGTACTGAAAAGATAAAAGCAAGACACACATAATTGTTTACCCAGTTCGGTTTAACACACCTACTCTGGGGGCTACCAAGCCAGGGATGAAGTCCACTATCTGTAGTATCAATTCAAAGCTAAACTCTCAGTTTACAGCTCATCACTTAATCACTACCCAATGACCCTTCTATCTAGATCCTCTCTAGCTATGAGAAACTCTTCTCACTCCCAATCATCGCAATGATGTCTAGCAGTCAACAATCCGCCACTGCATCAATGACTCTTTACCTAAACAACAATTCAACAAGGAAGACACCCTTCCAAGACACAACTTAGAGTTACTTAAAAGCTTCCTCCAAGAACAATACTCCTCTTACTTAACAGCTTCGAGGATCACACTAACAAACTGTCCAACTCACATGTCGAGTGGTACAGGAACCAACCCTAATACTAGAACTTTTACATCTTTGGTTCAGTTACAAAACTAGGTTACAAGGCATCTATATATAACCTATTCCCAACTTGATTTGGGCCTACAAAAACACAGAAAATGAGCTGCTACAAGTCAGCAGAAACTTCTGCTACAAATTAGGACTTTAATCTATAACTTCCTAAAATATCTCCATATTTAGAAAGTGTATTTTCCAATCATCTTCTTAATTACAGATTTGAATCTTCAGCTCTTTTAATTCAGCGCCACATAGAATTTGCATATTACTCCCTGAATCTTCTGCATCTGTTAAGACTTAGCAGAAACTTTGATTCACTTCAGTTCTGGCGCGATGTCGAATGGTCCTGCATGGGACATCTTGATACGACATGTTGTTCCAGATGTTGAAACTACTTCAGCTCAACATGTTCCATTGCACACTAGGACTTCTTGCTCAACCTGTTCTTCTTTAGCAAGATAAAACATCCTAACATATTGCTGTTATTATTTGTTTTACAAAATTAATGCCAACCCTTAAAATTAAAGAACTAACATTCTCCCCCTTTGGCAAATTTTGGCTAAAACAAATACATAAACATTACAACTCAGAATACAGCAGCAATCACAACCCTACACTACTGTCAGTAGTCATCAGCAACTACTGAACCTAACAGTGGCATCAGTAGCTACTGAGAGCATCAATCATGGAGAATCATCTTCTTGGGAATACTTGAATGATGTTAGGACATCATGTTTGACAACTCTTTTCAGCATATTCTATGAGCTCCATAACATCACCTGCGAGCACCACAGCACAATAACTTTAGGCAACACATTAGGACCTAAGAAGTAGAAGGTCCTGAAGTTATTTGGTGCACATGAGGAAGAAGATATCTGGTGTACATGAGGAAGAAGATGTCTGACCCTTCCCCTTAATACAACACATTTCTTTTTCCTTCCAGGACAGACCCAGAAAAATTGTAGAAGACTCCTCCAAAAAAGAAACGTCTGTCTTGACACAAAGGACCAATGGTGGCATAAGAGATTTCTGCACACCTTAATTGATCAGACGCCCCTAGTCGACCTGTGGCATAAGATGAAACTTAAGACGTATCAATCTATCAACCCAGGTAACTCAGAACACAAGTCACAACTGTGTTCATAACTCAGGACACAAGTCACAAAGACTCAACACCAACTCAAGGTAAGAGCACCTTCTTCGACCTCTCTGCACACAATTGGAACTGCAGACTCCAAACATGGCATCTGCACTAACCAATTCGCACACCCTTTCTCCCCCTTTTAGCCAAAAATTGGCAAAGAAGGCCCTCACAGAACCAGACCCAAGTGATGCTTACCCAAATACAAATAAACGCCATAAGAATTATGAAACAAGGACACTCACTTGGCTGAAGGAGAAGAGAACACCCCTATAAATAGCTGACCAGTAACTTTGGAATTAATGAGCTTTGAATATGTCAAGGTTCTTGGTCAAAGAAACGCTATTTTAGGTACCAAAAACTCCATTCAAATTCAATGTCTTCCTTCCAAAACTGTCTTGACTGCCTTTATTATTTCTCAACTGAATCTTACCATAAATTAAGCCAATAACGTTCCATGCATAGGCAGAGACACGTGTTTCACCTTATCCTTGCACTACCGACCAGAATAATTCCTTGTTTGGCTTAAAAGAAACATGTCTTGTACCATGTTCTAACATCTTACCAAACAGTTGTCTGCTTGCTCATAAACTTATCAACCCAAGACTCCACATAAACTTATACATTCCAAGACGCAAGTACATCTTCTTATCTAATGGATACTGAGACGACTTCTACCGATCAGTACAACTCATAATCCCTTCTAGATTCCTTCAAACAACAGAGAAAAATAAATTCTCCCAGATACAACAATTCTGCTTTTCAGACTCCTTCTGCATAAGTACTAGCTTCACGCAGCTAGGGTATGTCCCATCAAGGTGTTTGACATCACACTGCTACACAAAAATCTGCACACTTGCAGTAATAGACCTTAGACATCGGCCTTAACTCCCCCTGACATGAGCAACCAAAACTAGCACAACGGTTTTTCCACGTTCTCAATACTTAAGTACTGCCACTACTTGTAATTGTTGAGTAAGATCTCGCCATGTTAATTTCAGATACATGGTCTGCCAAGTCCAATAGAAGAGCCCACTTGATTTGGAATTTCTCACAAACTCCATAACAGACGTCTTTAGATTACTCGCAACACAAGATAAGGACTGCCACCCCCTTTTACTTGTATTAGAAGGAACCTCCTTTTCTTAAAACAGTCTGATCAGATCACACCACTGACAACAACCTCCAGTCCTTACATTCACAAGCACCTAATGAAATCTTCATCATGAAAATAGTCATGTATTGCCAGACCAAACTACTTAACATTAGGATCAGAATCTGCCCATTCTAATCCACATTATGTCAGAACTGCCACTTCAGACGATAATGCTGCTTCTTCCAACTCCACAAGCATGGTTCCTAGACCTCCATCCAGGATACACAACAAATAATGATGTTGTAACAATATGTAGGACATCAACATAGGATAAAATCACACACCTTCTGTATTATTCAGGTAGTCACATCCACCTGATCACAGCTAGCACCAGCAGCTTTACCGAAGGCAAACTCAAAAGAATCTCATCAGACAACTAGACAAGACCTAGGCTTACTCTTCATCCTTTTAACCACAATTAGACAACCTCTTATCCTACCAAGGCACCAAACACGAAGTTCTGACATCCAATGTGACATGGTTAAAAACAGGTTCCCAAGAAAACAAGTTTCCAACCCAAAGACCACTTTGACTGGTCAGGCGATACAAGCAAGGACTCTTTATGCAGTATAAAAAACCAAGCCTCCTTGCTCCTAACCGCACATCACAGATAGAACCATGAGTCAATCTAACAAGGATGCAAAAAGGAGTCACATGCAGGAAGTCAAGAAACCAAATCCACAGAGGTTGAAGGACCAAACATTGTCCACAACTAGGACAACTTCAGGAGCAACAAGAACAAGAAAGGCATCAGAGACAAGGATGAAAGCCACCAAGAAAAGCCAAGTGTAACTTCAAGCTTCTGAAGATGAATGGGATGAAGATTGGAAGACTTTTCTTGATTCGAGGGGTTGGGATAACCTATAGACCCTTTATTTATTGCTTTTACTAATCTTGTATGCTTTCAACAGTGCAATAAAGTTCAGTTTTTAATTTTGTTCCATCTACACTAAACAAATGCAATAAGGATCATAAATGTACAAAACACATCCCAGCACTTTTAATGCAACTGCCTAAATTGCTTCTGGCCAAAACATATCATAAAAATGCAGCAACAGAAAACCGAAATCAGACCATCTCTTTAGACATATATCAATCATGCTAAGTACCAATACTCACATGATCCCAACTATCTAAGACCACCAGTACTCCTTTGCACGAAGAATACCAAGCACACTCAGTTCAAAGCAACTGCTGAACACATTCACCTACAGCTTGGCCTTCACAGCCGGTAGAGGCTTGTGACCTCAACAAAAAATCACAACATTCTGAACAGAGTGTTTTGTCAATAGGTGTTTAAGACATCAGTCTTGACATCAAGAGCAGAGTACAGCTGCACTTAGAAAAAAAACCACATTCCAACCACAGACTAACCCATCACATCACAAGAGCATGTGAGCAGCATTCTCTCATCCAACTCTCTAAAGGTAATCCCTATCATTCTCAGCAGCACAGACTGTGATTGGATCACCCATAGTCACTACTAATCTAGCTTCACACAATCATTCAGATGATGCTTCCAGAGAGAAATCATGCCTCTTTGATCTTTGACCTTCATGTCCAAGACGTCTGCTAGCAATAATACTTCTTGAATCTCAGGTTCTCCACTCCTGCAGCAAGGACCAGAAATAAACTGACCTCAGGAGTAAATAACATGTTGATCACACCTTGACCAACTCACACATCTAAGACACGTTCTAGGGCCAGAAACTTCTTAGACAAGCCACCCAGATGCCTCCTCTTCCAGATCAGGAGTAGATTCTAAACTCATGTGATCAAACCACCTTAGTTCATCACCCAGAGCATCTGCTATGCCATTCTTTTAGACCACATAATTCTTCACAATTCTGACTTGATGTTCTAACACAAGATAGGTCATCATTCCAAGGAACTCACAAAGAGATTAAAGATTAGAGATTAATCCTTTTAGGAAATTACTTCTCTCTTACCTCAGATCTCTTCCTTACACCTTCACTTATTAATGCCTTTATGAGTGGACTTGAACAATAGTCCTCAAGTATCGTTGACACATTAAGTTGAAGCAGTCTTGCACTCCTCCCATCAGCATAGGATATACATACAGAGAAGAATAATCTTCTCAGTTACAACGCAGCGGATCAAAATACAAACTCCTCAAAACCTTCAGGTGTCACATATCAGCCCTAGCATCATACTCCAGGTAACACCACAATACCACAGGTTTAAAAATAAGTCAAACCTAACATAACCACAACACAGCAGCTTTTCAACCAAAACTCCAAGCCTTCAGCACATGCCACTGCCTGTCACGAACAGTCCATCCTCCACTCTAGGGACCATTCTCACAACTATATGAACTTCTCCAAGTCCAAACAACTTTTCAGTAGAAGGCTTCTACCTTGACCATGAACCAGAAAGTATCTTCCCTCGGATCTCATCCAGATACAGAACAGAATGACCTGCTCTGATACCAATTGAAGTTCTGGTACATGTGTAGAATCCAGATGTCCTATAACACGCCATTCAACATCTGGTCTGACATGAATACAAATGGCAAGGTATATAACAATAATCACGGTACTGAAAAGATAAAACCAAGACACACAGAATTGTTTACCCAGTTCGATTTAACACACCTACTCTGGGGGCTACCAAGCCAGGGATGAAGTCCACTATCTGTAGTATCAATTCAAAGCTAAACTCTCAGTTTACAGCTCATCACTTAATCACTACCCAATGACCCTTCTATCTAGATCCTCTCTAGCTATGAGAAACTCTTCTCACTCCCAATCATCGCAATGATGTCTAGCAGTCAACAATCCGCCACTGCATCAACGACTCTTTACCTAAACAACAATTCAACAAGGAAGACACCCTTCCAAGACACAACTTAGAGTTACTTAAAAGCTTCCTCAAAGAACAATACTCCTCTTACTTAACAGCTTCGAGGATCACACTAACAAACTGTCCAACTCACATGTCGAGTGGTACAGGAACCAACCCTAATACTATAACTTTTACATCTTTGGTTCAGTTACAAAACTAGGTTACAAGGCATCTATATATAACCTATTCCCAACTTGATTTGGGCCTACAAAAACACAAAAAATGAGCTGCTACAAGTCAGCAGAAACTTCTGCTACAAATTAGGACTTCAATCTATAACTTCCTAAAATATCTCCATATTTAGAAAGTGTATTTTCCAATCATCTTCTTAATTACAGATTTGAATCTTCAGCCCTTTTAATTCAGCGCCACATAGAATTTGCATATTACTCCCTGAATCTTCTACATCTGTTACGTAGCAAAAACTTTGATTCACTTCAGTTCTGGCGCGATGTCGAATGGTCCTGCATGGGACATCTTGATACGACATGTTGTTCCAGATGTTGAAACTACTTCGGCTCAACATGTTCCATTGCACACTAGGACTTCTTGCTCAACCTGTTCTTCTTTAGCAAGATAAAACATCCTAACATATTGCTGTTATTATTTATTTTACAAAATTAATGCCAACCCTTAAAATTAAAGAACTAACATGTACGAAAGGATGAATGAGTTCCAGGAACAATTCTTGGAAATGTAGAAGGAACTACATGCCATTCGCGGTCAAGACTTATTCGGAAAAGACGCCGCTGACCTTTGTTTGGTCCCTAATGTAAAAATACCGCACAAATTCAAGGTGCCTGACTTTGAAAAAATACAAAGGCAACTCTTGCCCTCAAATTTATTTGGTAATGTACGCTCGGAAAATGTCTACTCAGACAAAAAATCAACAGCTATTAATCCATTACTTCCAAGATAGTTTAATTGGTGCCACACTCAAATGGTACATGGGTTTAAACCGCACCAAGATCAGTACTTTCAGAGATCTCGGGGCAGCCTTTGTTCAGCAGTATAAATACAACTTTGACATGGCACCAGATAGGGACCAGCTCAGAGCAATGTCACAAAAGGAAAAAGAAACCTTCAAAAAATATGCTCAGAGATGGCGTGAAATTGCCACCCAGATCTGTCCTCCTCTCGAGGAAAAGGAAATAACAAAGATTTTCCTGAAAGCATTGAGCTCGTTTTATTACGACCGAATGGTCGCCAGTGCACCCAGTGGCTTTACTGAAATGGTGAAAATGGGGGTACGCCTTGAAGAAGCAGTCCGAGAAGGACAATTGATCAAAGATGCAGAGCCATCTAGTAGTACCAAAAGATATGGTAGTGCTTTCCAAAAGAAGAAATAGCAAGATATCAGTAATATCTCTCTGGGAAAGCAAAGAAGAAGGTATCAACCGGTAGCAGCGGTAACTCCCGCTATCAACCCAGTGCCAGCTCTGACATATCAACCTCAGGTTGCTCAGAGCCAACCAAATCAACAGCAGTATCCGCAAAGGCCGCAACAACCTTTTCAGCAGGATCGCCCGCAGTACAATAATAACAATCGCACTACACAACCATCAGGGTTCGATTCTATAGCGATGTTGTATGCAGAGTTATTCCCACTTCTACTGGCCAAGGGGCACGTTCAAACTAGGACTCCTCTTACAGTACCAGAAAATCCACCTTTTTGGTTGAAAGTAGATCAAGCTTGTCATTACCATCAAGGAGGAATAGGACATAACATTGAGAATTGTCTCAGCTTCAAGTCCAATGTACAAAAGCTTGTCAGGAATGGGGTTTTATCTTTCAAGGATACAAATCCAAATGTTCAGACGAACCCATTATCGCAACATGAAAAGACTACGGTAAACCTGATAGAAGAAGAACCTGTCAACAGTTATCAAATTCACCATGTACGCTTACTGGGAACCAACCTGGTAAAGATGCATTGCAAACAGAGCGGGTACTGCCATGTGCCATCTCACAACTATCATCAGTGTGATATCTGCTCCAAAGACAATCAAGGGTGGCCATAGTTGTTAGCTCCTAATTTCGACGCTACATGATTTCAAATAATTTGGCTTTTAAAGAAGTTACTCTTTAAAATAATAAGCTAAAAGAAGAAGGATTCGACCAGAAGGTCTTCGACTATATTCGTTGAAAACCCGAGTCGAATATAATGATTTTAGGGCTTTAAATATTTCTAAGTCCAAGGAGTCAATTCGACATGGTGAAGTGGCTATGGATAATGCGTTGCCGTTACAACTGAATAGTGGAGGGAGGTTCCACTATTTGAATTTGAAAAGAGGATAGGTGGCAAAGATCCAGAAGGTGAAGACAAGCGAAGTGCCAAGTGGCGTATTCTAGGAGTAAAACCGTCAGATGGTGGTTACTTTAGAGTATTATAAATAGGTTAGTCCTAGAGTTAGAATAAGTGTGAAAAATCATATTTGTACAAGTAACTCTATATTCACTCAAAGTATCCAGTGTGTCGAGAAACAAGTGAAGTGATTATGTACGTGATTGTAATCACCATTACCCTTTATTGCAATGCAATTTACTTTGAAGTTTCTGTTTTAGATTCTTTACTTTGAAAGTTTTTTTTTACAAACTTTTACCTTTCAAGTCAGTTACACTACCAAGTCTTTACTTTGAAGTTTACATTAAAAGCCTTTACTTTCAAGCATTTACCTTTCTGCATTTTAAGATCTTTATGCATTTCTTTCCAGCATTTAACTCCAGCTTTTATCAAACCTTTAAATTCAGCCTTTTCTTTCCTTTGATGTATTGTTCGACTTAGTTATTTCCTTGATCTTTATCGCTTTCCTTTACACTTCAAACACCCCTTTTTATTTATGTCGAAAGGCATACTTTACCAAATCGTGAAATATTCTAAATACACATACAACACATATCCTAAGATCAATCTGATCGATCCTGTAAGTTACTAGAACTTTATTGTTTTAGAAGATCAGCGGTTGTTTACCAATTTTCAAGGTAAACAAATTGGCACGCCCAGTGGGACAGTGCTAAACGTGGATTTGGAAGTTTATAACTTTTAAATAACTGGCAAAAGGAAGTTTTATAACTGCATTTTTTGAAAATTTTTCGTTTTATTGGTCGAAATTGTGGCGAACTTTATTGGATGCACTTGAGAAATGGAAAGGTAGCCAATTTAAGTGAATATAGGCCAAAGAGAAGAAACGTGAGGAGAATGGCATCTGGCCAAGGAAATTCAAATCCCAGTTCTGCTGGGACTAATACTCAACCAAGCAGTTCAAGTGTTCAGAACAACACCATCAATCCTCAAGAATTACCAAGAAGTACTGTCGCGCCAACTCCAGTTCCTTCGACAAGAGGGTCGACAGTGTTAACCATGGTGACAGAACCAGCACTTTTGACAGCAGGACCAGGAGTGACATATGTGAGGCCTTACACTCAGCCAGTCCTGGAGTACATTGGTCCATCAGTGATGAATCCTCAGACTCCACAAGGAGGAGTTTCGACGTATAGGCAATTTCCTCCCCCAGGATTTTCACAGCCTTTGCCTAGGAACCCAGTTTATGGCATGCCAACGGCAATGATGCAGAATCTGCATACTGTACCCCCAATATATTCAGAAAATGTGATATCTTCCCTTTTACAAGAGTCAGGTTCTGGCATTAACATGGGTCGAAACAGCCAGTCCATAGGTTTGGGATATTCTGCTCAAGGACCCAGCTTAACAAATGAATCAGCAGCATATTTGAGGCAACAGATGGATGAGAGCAACATGCAAATGGTACATACTTTGTCTCAGACGATGGGAGAGATTTTCCAGCCATTGATCCAGAATACTACTCAAACCAATCAAATGATGACAACCCAGATAGCGCGTATAGCAGAATTCATGGGAATGCCCGCTCCTGTTCAACACCGAAATCAAGGAGTTGAGATGAGGGAGAATGCTCAACAAGTGAATCCAGTGAATCCAGAGTTGGTCGAACCACCTAGGGAGGAGCCTCCTAGAAATCAAATACCTATACTTGAAGAGGAGGAGCCAAGGATGGTGCTAGTAAACAGAAATCAAAATGCCGATCATGTGGTGAATCAGGTTCGACGTAATAATATAGCAGCGGAGAACAATTTGGCAAACATGGTCGAAAGAATAATGGCTCGAAATGGCCTGAACATGGGCTTTTCCAAGCCAAACTTCACTTCGCCTATAGTAGACTATATACTCCAAGCTGAATTGCCTCCCCGAACAAAAGTACCAAAGTTTACTAAGTTCTCAGGAGATACTACAGAATCTACCGTCGAACATGTGGCGCGCTACCTGATCGAAGCTGGTGAAATTGTGAATGATGAAAGTCTGAGGGTGAAGCATTTCCCTAGTTCCCTCACTAAAAATGCATTCACGTGGTTCACTACGTTACCATCTGGTTCGATTTGTAATTGGACCCAGTTATAACGTTTGTTCCATGAGCAATTTTACTCGGGTCAGACTAAAATTAGTTTGAAAGAATTGGCTAGTGTGAAACGAAAATTCAATGAGCCAATAGATGATTACTTGAATAGGTTTCAACTACTCAAGGCTAGATGCTTCACACAGGTGCCTGAGCATGAACTTGTCGAAATGGCCGCTGGTGGCCTTGATTACTCTATTAGGAAAAAACTGGACACCCAGTATTTAAGGGATATGGCCCATTTAGCTGACAGAGTTCGACAGCTAGAGCGTCTCAAAGATGAGAAAGCTAGGGTGAATAAGAACAGGAAGGTAGCTTACGTTGAATACCAGGAGGGTATCGACGAGTTATATGATGAGTCCGTTAGGTTCGACGAAAATGAAATAGACCTTGCTGAACTTAAGAAGGGCCCTCCTTATTCTTGTAAATTATTAGTCCCTTCAAATGGAAAAAATCCTGTCGAATCTGAAAAGAACGATAGGTTCCCAAAGAAAACATATACTTTCGATATCACAAAATGGGACGAAATTTTTGATTTGTTAGTTAAGGATGGTCAAATACTAGTGCCTCCTGGTGCTAAAATACCACCTTTAGAGCAAAGAAAAAAGAGAGGTTTTTGTAAATACCATAATTACTTGGGTCATAAGACGTCTTAATGTTTTCTTTTCAGGGGTTTGGTGCAGAATGCTATTCAGGAGGGAAGGCTCAAATTTGGGGAGAAGACTAAGACCCAGATGAAGATTGATACCAACCCCCTTGAAGTAGCTGAAGTAAATTACGCAGAGCCTGAGGAGGTCAACATGGTCGAACTGGTTGAATTATCTGACAACAGTTTGGATAGTGTTAGTACCAACGAAGCTCTTGGCAGAAATGCCACAGTGGTGGAGGTTACTGAGGACCTTACCAATGATGTTGTGTTTATTAGAGAGGCTGAAGAAATGGATGGATACCAGCTTGACCATTTGATATGTATGGCTGCTGAACACTACTTTAGCACGTCTTCTGAAGTTCAAAGGTTCGACACTGAAACTACAGTCGAGACCCATGTTGAAGCTGAAGCACCAAAATTGCAGATGGCGACAAAAGAGATTACTGATCGTTTCAGACAGATGGACGAGGCTGCTGAAGGCCTTGATGTCAACTTCTCCAAAATGAGTTTAAAAGATAAAGTCAACATAAACATGGTCGAAGTTACTGACAGACAGGCCATGGATATTGATGAACAAGAGGACTACGACAAACTGGCTTATCCCAGAGAGGATGAAACCATTGTTGATTTTCTCCACAGGTTCCAGGGGAAGAACTCTGAAGTCATGCTGTGTCCTCGATGCAGTGCTATCTTCGACAAAGAAGCTGCTCATGGCCTCCAAGCTGGGAAAGAGGCCAAATCTGGATGTGAGAAGAGAGCTGCTCAAAGGCCAGGGCATTTCGACCCAAGGAAAGCTACTAAAAAACAATATGGCCAAAGGCCACAAATTCCAAGGGCCAAGCAAGCTACTTTCAAGCCCAGCGGCGAAGTACCAATTGGAAGGTGGGTTAAACCAGTCGAAGCAGTAGGAAAAGGGAAGCAAAGAAGGAAAAGTTTCGATGTGGCTAGAGGTTCTTCAATTGAGTATAGGAAAGAATTTAAGTCCTCCAACAAAGATGCCTACATTTTTGAGAATTACAAAGGAAAAAAATCCTATGTCCAGGTCCCAATGGAGAAGAGAACAGAGACGAAGGAAGGCTTTAAGGGAAGCTCAGGCTAAGGATTCGACGGAGACCAACACTAATGTTCTGCCAGCTAGTAAAAAAGGTGTTGGCCTGAAAATAACAAACCAGTTGCCTGTGGGCCGAAAGCTGTTTACTTCCAAGAAGGAAGAAGCTGAGAAATTTGCGGTTGAAGCAGTTGAAGACGAAGCTTCGACCCACAATTTTGATTCAGACTCTGATGCTTCTTTAAACATCATTGTTAACGTAGTGTCAGTAATGCCAAGAGAATATGACAGAGTGACTGAAGTGGAAAACTTGGATGCCAACGCTGAGGCAGAAATGTCAGCACACCAACCTGTGTGCTATTATGTAATGAATAATGGTTGTGTCGAAGAGCAGAATGCTTTCTTTGAGCGACCAACTGAGGCCATGAAGGGACACTTGAAACCTCTGTACATTACAGGGAAAGTAGAGAACGTGGTTGTAAATAAGATCTTGGTGGATTGTGGGGCTACTGTCAATTTAATGCCACATTTTCTGCTAAGTAAAATTGGTAAATTCGACACTGATCTTAAACCCCACAACATGGTCCTCTCTAACTATGAAGGGAAGATTGGGACCACTCTAGGTGTCATGTAGGTTGACTTGACTGTGGGTACAATGACAAGACCCACCTTGTTTATGGTGGTCGAAAGCAAAGCTAACTATAACCTTTTGCTAGGAAGGGAATGGATCCATGGCATTGGGGCAGTACCTTCATCAATGCACCAACGAATAACAATCTGGAGGCCTGATGGAATAGTAGAAAACATTGAAGCTGATCAAGGATACTTTAAGGTGCCTGTTAATCATGTTGATGGTGTTGAGTTTGACAAAAACTTGGCACATATTGCGCCTTGTACTCCAGCAGAATTTGATCTCACCCCAGATGACCATGCATTCTGCTCATTACACTTGCACCCACTGGAGGGGTTTCGATGGGACAGAGAAGTCATAAGAGAAGAAGGTAATGTCCCGTACTATGGGCTGCCTGAAGTTGACCCCACAGGCTGGGGAAGTGAATTCAGTAACAATGACTGAATTCGACGCACTACAAAGAATTTCGGCCTATGTGGTCGAATCTAAGTTACAAGCGGCCTTAGAGGCTGCACACAACCACATGGTTGTCGAAGCCAAAACTCAAATTTGTGAAGTAGGCCCTGGTAAGGAATTTGAACCTGAGCCACCTGATGGGCCTCAAATAGAAGACCAAAACCAAAGGCTTGATGCTGTTTATGATAATGAGCCTTTAGGTTTTGAAAAGGATCCACTGTCAGATAATATTAAAATGCTGGCGCAAGATCCTTTGGAAGAAATTGACTTGGGTGAAGGGGGAGTAAAAAGGCCTACTTATATTAGTGCTAGTCTCGACCCACTACTCAAAGTCGAAATGGTCCAACTATTGAAGGAATTCAAGGATTGCTTCGCCTGGGACTATGATGAAATGCCTGGTTTGAGGAGAGAGCTTGTTGAACATAAGTTGCCAATCATACCTGGGAAAAAGCCAGTCAAGCAAAATCCAAGATGGTTTGCCCCAACAATCCTTTCCAAAATCAAAGAGGAAATTGAAAGGCTACTTAGATGCAAGTTCATCTATACAGCTAGGTATGTCGAATGGTTAGCTAATATTGTACCAGTCATTAAAAAGAATGGTTCTTTAAGGGTCTGTATAGATTTTAGAGATCTAAATTCTGCAACCCCTAAAGACGAATATTCTATGCCTGTGGCAGAAATACTGATTGATTCTGCTGCAGGACATGAATACTTGAGTATGCTGGATGGTTATTCTGGTTATAACCAAATATTCATTACTGAGGAAGATGTCCCAAAAACTGCTTTTCGATGTCCAGGGGCATTAGGCACTTATGAGTGGGTAGTAATGCCTTTTGGTCTAAAAAATGTTGGGGCAACTTACCAGCGAGCAATGAATTCGATCTTTCATGATTTTATTGAGACTTTTATGCAAATATATATTGATGATATTGTTGTTAAGTCCTTTTTAGGAAAATATCATATAAGCCATCTTCGACATTCCTTTGAAAGGATGAGAAAGCATTGTCTAAAAATGAATCCTCTCAAATGTGCTTTTTGTGTGCAGGCAGGGGATTTCTTAGGCTTTGTGGTCCACAAGAAGGGGATCGAAATTAACCAGAATAAAACCAAAGCCATTATGGAAGCAAAAGCGCCATCAACAAAGAAGGAATTGCAGTCTCTCTTGGGCAAAATAAATTTCTTGAGGAGATTTATATGTAACTTAAGTGGGAAAACGCAAGCCTTTTCACCATTGCTTCGAGCTAGCAAGGATGGGTTCGACTGAGGGCAAGCTCAATAGGAAGCCTTCGACAAGATCAAAGAGTACCTGAGTCACCCCCTATTCTCTCACCACCTCGTGGCAATAAGTGTATGAGATTGTACATAGCCGCGTTAGATAGAACATTAGGGACCATGTTAGCTCAAGAGGATGATGATGGGGTCGAAAGAGCCGTTTATTACCTTAGTAGAGTGTTAAATGGTGCAGAAACTAGATATAGCATGATTGAAAAATTATGTTTATGTTTGTATTACTCTTGTACCAAATTGAAGCATTATATAAAACCAGTTGATGTTTATGTTTCTTCTCGTTATGACGTTATTAAACATATGTTGTCCAAACCTATTTTGCATAGTCGAATTGGAAAATGGGCATTAGCATTAACTGAATATTCTTTAACTTATAAGCCTTTAAAAGCCGTTAAAGGACAAATAGTGGCAGACTTTATAGCTGACCATTCTACAAAGGAGACCCCCCTAAACTATCTTGATGTGGAACCTTGGAAGTTATATTTCGACGGGTCGAGCCACAAAGATGGGGCAGGCATAGGAGTACTTGTTATTTCTCCTAATAAAATTCCAACAACACTTAAGTATAAAATCGAAGGCCTTTGTTCTAACAACGAAGCTGAATATGAAGCTTTAATTGCTGGACTTGAAGTATTGTTGGAATTGGGGGCAACTCATGTCGAAATAATGGGAGATTCAGAATTGGTCATAAAACAAGTGATCAAAGAGTACAAGTGCATAAAAGAAAACTTGATTATGTACTTTGTAGTTGTGAATCGACTGTTGAAAAAGTTCGACGCAGTTAGTTTTCGACACATCCCTAGACTGGAAAACCAGGTAGCTAATGACTTGGCTCAGATTGCATCAGGGTATAAAGTTTTGAAAGACAGATTACAAGATGCAATCGAAGTCAAAGTAAGAGGAAGGGTGGTGTCAGTAGGATTAGCCCCATCAGACTTGGAAGAAACTAAGCTTGGATACGCTGCTGAAGATAATTTTACAATCCTGGCAGTTGATAACCTAACTGACAAGGATTGAAGGAAACCTATAATGGATTATCTGAAAAATCCAATAGCTTCGACAGAGAGGAAAATTAAGTATCAAGCTTTAAGTTATGTCTTGTTGGGTAATGAATTATTCAAAAAGACTTCTGAGGGAGTATTGCTTAAGTGCCTCAGTGAGGCAGAGGCATACTTGGCCCTTTCAACTGTCCATAGTGGGGCATGTGGGGCACATCAGGTAGGTCATAAAATGAAATGGTTGTTGTTTCGACAGGGCATGTATTGGCCCACCATGTTAAAAGATTGTATTGAATTTCCTAAGGGTTGTCAGGAATGTCAAGTTCATGCTGGCATCCAACACGTCCCTGCAAGTGAGTTGCAGTCTATAGTAAAGCCTTGGCCTTTCAGAGGATGGGCTTTGGATTTGGTTGGAGAAATTTGACCAGCATCATCAAAGAATCATAAGTACATTTTGGTGGGTATTGATTATTTTACCAAATGGGTTGAAGCTATCCCATTACCAAATGTTGATAAAGAAGATGTGATTGAACTTATCCAGAAACACATCATCTATAGGTTTGGAATCCCAGAGACAATTACAACAAACCAAGGATCAGTCTTCACTGGTCGAAAAATGCAAGAGTTTTCTAAAGAAATGGGATTCAAGCTTTTAACATCCACACCTTATTATGCTCAAGCTAATGGTCAAGTCGAAGCGGCGAATAAAATAGTTATTGGTTTGATAAAAAAGCATGTGGGAAAGAGGCCAAGAAATTGGCATAAGACATTGGACCAAATACTTTGGGCATGTCGAACGTCTCCCAAAGAGGCAACTAATACTACCCCATTTCGACTGACTTTTGGTCATGATGCAGTTTTGCCTGTGGAAATTTATCTTCAATCCATAAGAATTCAAAGGCATCATGAGATTCCATCTGAATCTTATTGGAATATGATGCTTGATGAATTGGTAGACTTAGATGAAGAAAGACTCCATGCATTAGAGTTGCTGAAAAGGCAAAAGAAAAGGGTGGAGAAGTCTTATAACAAAAAGGTCAAGATTAAAACCTTTTCAGCTGGAGATCTAGTGTGGAAAGTGATCTTACCTATGGATCGAAAGACGAGAACTTTGGGGAAGTGGTCTTCTAAGTGGGAAGGTCCTTTTCAAATTATTAAGGCATTTAGTAACAATGCTTATGAGATTCAAGAGATGGAGGGTGATTTAAGAGTCTTAAGGGTAAATGGGAAATATTTGAAAAAATATAAGCCTATTTTACAAGAGATTCATATTAAAACGTAAGTTTCATTCAGATTATAAAAGCCAAAATAGGCCATGTGGGGCCAAAATGGCATACAAAGGAAAGGAAACAAGTACAACAACATGAAACCTAGGAGAAAGATCATTCGTAGTCCCTCCAATTAATAGAGTTGAGGAAGGCAACATAATCTTCGTCAGCTTCATCATCAGAGTTTTGTGCTTTGCAATGTCCTTTCTTGGGGACCTTCATCTTGGTTTCTCTCTTCTTGGCGCGAGATGTTGCTCCAGTTGAAGTATCATTGAGGGCAGTAGTTGTTACCTCAGCTTTCTTTGTCTCCTCAGCCACCTTCTTGGTCATTGCCTTCTTTGAGGAAGTACCCATGCTTGCTTCAGTAGATGCAAAATATGGCTCACCTGAAGAGGATTTTATAGAGGCAAGGCCTTGTAAAGATTGGCCAGTCAACGATGGAAATACGTGAAATTACTTTTGGGAGTATACCCTAGGGTTACGCTATTAATATTCCTTTATGAGATAGAAACTTGTGCCGTTGGAACACTAAGCTGTTAAAAGCTGCGTTATTTTCATGATTTCCAAGAAAAGAGGCAGAGTGCTTTAATTACAAAGATTAGCAAAGTTTGAGAGGAAATGCGCCAAGTATCAATCTGGCATACTCTCGAGGATTTGACCATTTGAGAGCAGCCAGTGGGTCTCCAGCAGGGGATCCTCCAGTATTCGAAGTGACTGTAGGCCTAGGAGTTGGATTGTTGACAGGACCTGTCTCAGCCACAGTCGAATGGGTTTCATCTTTCTCAGTCCTCTCTCTCTCTCTTCTTCTTGTTCTTCTTCATCTTCGACCTCCTCTTCTCCTGCTTCAGTTGGCCTTCCTTCTATATCCATACCAATAGTCTCTGTTGGGTCGAGAGGTTTTTGGTGAGAAACATCATCCTCTTCTTGATCAGAACCATCGGTCTGGGATTGTTGAGTATTGGTCCTGGCAGGCGAATTTTTGTTTGTTTCATCCGCTTCAGGAGGAGGAACTGTAAGAGGGATAGGTTGGTTAATTTCGCTCAGTGAACTATATCCAGAACCAAGGTCAGAGGTAGGGTGATAAGTTGGCTCACCTTGGCTATTCAGGAGAGTTGTTGCAAAGTTGAATGAAGATTGTGGTGGGTTAGAACCACCTGCATCAGTCTGAAAACCACAAGTAAAGAGAATAAGATTGGGAGAAATCTGAGTAGGGAATCCATATACTGAGTGAAGATAGTATGCATACCTGTACAGTCGCATCATCAGGACTTGAGTTTGCACTCTCAGGATCACCAGCAGTCATTTTTGACGCAACCCTGGAGAGTTGTTTCTTGACACCACTGCCAGCAGGTGTCTTCTCAAGAATTCTTGCTGCCTTTGAGGGAGATTGGATGGTAGTTCCAGAAGCTTTGACAAGCTTCCTTTTCTTCTTAACTACTATCTCCTCAGGGGACTCATCATCAGTATCTGGAGGGACAACTGCTTGAGCACCTTTCTTGCCCTTTTTTGAAGGCGTTGGAGGTTTTTGAGCAGCCTAAAAGGTGATGCAAATATTAGAAGTTGGTTACACAAAAAGACTTAGGCAAGGAATATAAAATACCTTTGTGCCTTCAGTGTCCTTTTCGACTCCTGCAGCACCCTTCGACGAGCCAGTCTTCCTGGCCATAGCTGAAAGACAGGCGATTATTACAAGGTTAATAATTGAGTGGTTAGTTAAAAATCCCAAATCAAGGGCCTCAAACCTTCATATATTTCATATTCGACACGAACATCCTCGACCCCTATATGAAGGTGCCCTTTGAAACTGTCCAATGTATGTTTAGTCGCGACCACCTGTTGGGCTTTCGATTGAGACTATTGTCGAAGGAGTTTTGAGTGCTCACCACAGACAAACCAGTCTGGAAATGGGGGGGCAAGTGCCACTCCAAAATCAGCATTAGGCAGTCGAGGGAACTTTGGAGGAAAGAGTTCAAAAGCCACCTTATAATGTTTCTCAAGAGGAACGTTTGAAGGGATTTTCAACTGATCCATTTTTTGTAGAAATTTCTCCTTCAAAGTGACAGCAGCCTCACGAACGGTTCGACTAATATCATCTGGTCGATAGACAGTTTCAAAGTACTTTTGAAAGGCCTGGATTTCTTTGACATGAATGAACTTACTCTTCTTGGTTTTTTCCTGCACATCAAGAAAAGCTTGGTCAAGTAAGGAAGAGAAAGCAACAACATCAAGAAATTGTTCACTGTAGTACTTCGACCACCAGTTATGGAAGGGTTTGGTGCACAAGAATGTGGGCTGAAAGTACACAGGGGAAAGGGTTGCTTTCCTAGCGTTCCACCGGTCGAAAGTGACTGCAGCACCTCCTTCATCAAAACTGGCAGTGTGAAGGACCACATGGCCTTTCTTCCCATATATGCATTTGGGGAAAATTTGAGCCAACCCAAATTGTCGAGAGACAAGATTTGGTTGGTAAGCAATCAAGGCTGCCATGTCTCTTCCAAGATTCAGCCTTTGAATGATAAATTTAGGAATAAAAAAGGCTTCCCAGATTGAAACAGATTCGGCGTCGAGTTTGGTGGATGAATCAGGGAATGGCCTTGTAAACCACTCAGGTCCACATCTTCTCTCAGCAAAGGGGGCCATACTAGGTGTGAACTTATGCCTTTTGGCAAACATCATAATGTAACTGGAGAAGGCTCTCTTGAGAGTTTCCCCATCGTCATTGGGTGTGAGTTTCACCAGGCGGGTACCTTCGACCCTCCTCTCTTTGATTTCAGCAGAATCCTCATCGACCTGCCCTTTCCTGGGAAGGCTAGCTTTAAAAGTTGCATTGAGCCACAACTGAAGTAGCCAGAGGGGGCCATTCAAGTGAACAGTACCTTGGGCCTCCAAGTCTTTAAGTCGAGCCGCCCCTTCGCTGAGAGACTCGTAGAGGTTTGCCAGAATCAACCCACTAAGGCAAACTCCTCTATTGTTGTGAAGTTGGTTGGCCAGAGTAAGATATTTCTTGGCCACCTGTAGGGATTTTGAGCAAAATACATACCTCGACAGGCATACAGTGAGGAATGCAATGTGTTCCTTGTCAGTGACTTCTTCAGTGTCACGTTTGTGATGGTTGATGAAGTGGGTGTATGTGAGATTGGAGTCAGAGATCCCTATGGTATCCTCTGCATCAATATCAGGATCGTATGAAATGCCATCTGGTTGAAGACCTGCAATGGTAGCAAGATCGAAGAGTGTGGGAGTAACCATCCCACAAGGAAGATGAAAGGTGTAGTGAGTACTATCCCAAAAGTAGAGTGATGCTGCTAGCAGGTTCAAACAATAAGGGATGTTGGTCTTCGACAGCATAAGCAGATCATAGATTCCAATGGTTTTCCAATGATCAGCTTTGACCTTTTCCATTCTGGTCATCCAAAGGTCAAAATCCTTTAAAGGGTTGACAGCTCTTACCAATCTCGTACCATCATGAAGGTACCTCAGATCCATTTTTGTCAAAGTGGGTGTATCAGGGGAGGCTCTTTTCCTCATTAGGGTTGCTCTTTTGCCCTAAAGGTCTAGATTTACGGTAAGAAGGAAAAAACTCGCCCAGTTTTTCATTGGTGGGTTTAACATCAGCTAGGGGGCCACCTAAAGCATAGGGTTTATAAGAGACAAGAAGAGGGATCATTACCTGAGATTCGTAAATGCTCCTCGCTTCCTCAAGAAGAGGTTCTGGCATGAACTGCTGGTTCTTCACCACCTTTGGTCCGGGGATGTTTGAAAATGGCGGGAGAGTTTGCTTGAACGGGGTGGTTTTACCTTTTGGCTTTTGGTTTCTTGGTGAATGGGTTGTGAAGACGCCATTGTTGGAAGTTGAAGAGAAAAGTGAGAATGCGTTCTGGGTTTTCTTGAGAGAGTTTAAAGAACGAGGAAGTAAGTTGAAAGAAAGTCTGAGAATGCAAAAAGTTTCAAGTTGGAAGAAAAGGGTATTTATAGGCGTTTGGAAGACGAGGGGACTGTGAATCCACCGTTAAAATGAATACAATAGTGGGACGCGTGTCTTTGTCTGAAATGGTTGGATGGTGGTGGTTATGGTCAGACCACAAATGTCTAGTTCCAAGAAAGGTGATGATGGAAACTAATCACAAATACAGCTGAAAAGACGTTTAAAGATTTGCCATCATGACATGACGTCATAAGCATGGTTGAAAGAAACTGAATAGTTTCTAAATCGTGGGTTGGTCAGTTATGACCATGTTTCCCATAATCGAATGAGCAGGCGTCGAAAATTATGTCATCAAAAAATGACCTTCCTACCAACACTGGCGAAAGGATATTTTTGGGGGGCAATTTGTTAGCTCCTAATTTTGACACTACATGATTTCAAATAATTTGGCTTTTAAAGAAGTTACTCTTTAAAATAATAAGCTAAAAGAAGAAGGATTCGACCAAAAGGTCTTCGACTATATTCGTTGAAAACCCGAGTCAAATAGAATGATTTTAGGGCTTCAAATATTTCTAAGTCCAAGGAGTCAATTCGACATGACGAAGTGGCTATGGATAATGCGCTGTAGTTACAACTGAATAGTGGAGGGAAGTTCCACTATTTGAATTTGAAAAGAGGACAGGTGGCAAAGATCCAGAAGGTGAAGACATGTGAAGTTCCAAGTGGCGTATTCTAGGAGTAAAACCGTCAGATGGTGGTTACTTTAGAGTATTATAAATAGGTTAGTCCTAGAGTTAGAATAAGTGTGAAAAATCATATTTGTACAAGTAACTCTATATTCACTCAAAGTATCCAGTGTGTCGAGAAACAAGTGAAGTGAGAATGTACGTGATTGTAATCACCATTACCTTTTATTGCAATGCAATTTACTTTGAAGTTTCTATTTTAGATTCTTTACTTTGAAAGTTTTTTTTTACAAACTTTTACCTTTCAAGTCAGTTACACTACCAAGTCTTTACTTTGAAGTTTACATTAAAAGCCTTTACTTTCAAGCATTTACCTTTTTGCATTTTAAGATCTTTATGCATTTCTTTCCAGCATTTAACTCCAGCTTTTATCAAACCTTTACATTCAGCCTTTTCTTTCCTTTGATGTATTGTTCGACTTAGTTATTTCCTTGATCTTTATCGCTTTCCTTTACACTTCAAACACCCCTTTTTATTTATGTCGAAAGGCATACTTTACCAAATCGTGAAATATTCTAAATACACATACAATACATGTCCTAGGATCAATCTGATCGATCTTGTAAGTTACTATAACTATATTGTTTTAGAAGATCAGCGGTTGTTTACTAATTTTCAAGGTAAACAATAGTACAAGCAGCTCTGCAAGAACAAATTGATCTGGACTGGATTCAGGATCACAGGATTCGTGAAGTAAACATGGCCCATGCACATCCCAACATTATTCAGAACCATGACATCCGTGCAATGAACGTCAATCTAGTGGCTTTGCATTCAAGACAAAGGCAATATTACAATCTTCCGCAGCACTGTCTGATCTGCTCAAAAGACAATCAGGGATGCTCTTTTATACAAGAGGCCCTCCAACGTCAAATGGATCTCGGATGGATCCAAGACTACCATGAAATAAGTAACCATCAAGTCAATATGGTTCAAATCTTTGACATACGCTTGATGAATACCAGTCTAGTAGAACTACATGCTAAGCAGGTCAGACTTGGTTTTCTGGCTTCACATGATTATCAAGACTGTAAAGAATGATGTGAAGACAACCAAGGGTGTGCACTTGTACAAAGGACTCTTCAGCATCTGTTAGACCACTGGTGGCTTCCGATCTACCTGGATGAAGACACACAACAGATTAACATGACTGATGGGAATCCTGGTAGACATCAAAGTCGTGATGTCCGCTCAATGGAAACAGATCTCATAAAGATGCACTGCATACAAAGTGGGTACGGTCGGGTACCACCTCACAACTATGAATGCTGTAGAGTATCCTCGGAGAATAACCAAGGATGCTATCTAGTGCGAGCAGCCCTCCAGCACCAGCTAGACCGAAAGGAGATTCAACCATGTTCGAATTCTGAATCAATCAACATGATACAAGATTACTTCCCTAGTCAAAGCAAAAACACTGTCATAATCTCTGATCAGGGAATAACCAAGGATATTTGTGCCATAATTCCTCTGCTCAACGAGTTAAAAGTCTCTCTTTACAGTAGGAAAATTCTCAACCTAGAACCAATTGAGGCTGCCTATGATGGGCAAAAGGCCCAAAAATCCCCTGTGGTCGTCTACTTACCGGGTCCAATACCGTACAAGTCAGAAAAGGCTATCTTGTACAAGTACGGTGCGACAACCATAGAAAATGGAAAAGAAACTCCGTTACTCTCCGTTGTGAACATTGCCAACATCAGTCGAGTTACCCGGAGTGGTCGAATCTTCAACAGAGGAGTTGGAGAACCTACCAAAGAAAAGGAACCTAAAACGGAAGTTCCTAACCAGTAGATCAGTAATCCAGAGCCTGTGAAAAAAACGACGAGATGCTGAAGCTCATCCAGAAAAGCGAGTACAACATTATGGATCAATTGTTGCAAACTCCGTCTCGAATTTCTGTACTATCTCTCCTACTTAGTTCAGAAGTTCACAAGGAAGCTCTACAGAGAGTTTTAGAACAAGCCTTTATGGAACAAGATGTGACGGTAGGACAATTTAACAGCACCATCTCCAACATCACCTCCTACAACAACTTGGGATTCAGTGATGAGGAATTTCCTGAAGAAGGCATGAACCATAATATGGCACTCAATATCATAGTCAACTACCAAGACGATGCTTTAGCCAGTATACTGGTAGACACCAGTTCATCCTTAAATGTCATGCCAAGGTCAACTTTGGTACGACTATCTTTTCAAGGTACTCCGATGAGAGGCAGTGAGATCATCGTCAAAGCCTTTGACAGATCCAGAAAAATAGTTATCGGCGAAGTCGATCTTCCCATAACCATCGGTCCTCACACTTTCCAAGTCACTTTCTAGGTCATGGACATCCGAACAGCATAGAGCTGTTTATTAGGAAGACCTTGGATACACTAAGTTGGGGCAGTCACTTCGACACTTCACAAGAAGCTGAAGTTCGTCAAGAATGACAAATTAGTCACAATATGTGGAGAACAAGCCTTAATCGTGAGAAAATTATCATCATTCTCCTGTGTAGAACCAGAGGAGGTTGTTGGAACCCTGTTCCAAGCACTCTCGGTGAGCATTGAGAATCAACAAGAAAGAGGGACGTCGATTTCCTCATACAAAGATGCTCTCAAAGTGATCGGGTGTAATGACATAAAAGGATGGGGAAAAATCGTAACTCCTATTGATAACAAGACAAGAAAAGGTCTTGGTTTCTCCCCAACTTGTACCTAGACTGCTAAGAAGGATGAAAGTTTTCCTCCCATTCAGGATTTCTTCCACAACGGAGGCTTCCTCCACCCAGTATCTCAAAAAATCTACACCATCGATGGGAACGACTCCTCTGATGCAGATGAAGAGTGGAAGTCTTATCTCAACGATGACAGTTATATATCTCGAGGAGAAACGCACATGGCATTCTGTTTTCCAAAACAGAGCCCGAGATATATACCTAGATCAGACGTCAGAATGATCTATGGAGATTGTGACCCTGAAGAAAGTCGTTCTCCACCCAACTCGTTAGAGGAATACAATCTTATGAAGGACAAATTTAACTACGATTATTATGATCCCCTGGCTGACTTGCCTATCTGGAAGCCATACACGGAAGACTTAGGGCAAAAGAGTCAGTCGGACAATGCCTATCAGCAGAGTAATCTTGAAAGGAATACACCTGCTCCCCCAGAGTCATGGAATCCTTACTCCGAACATTCCAAAAATGTCTGACACCATGGTGATGAATTTGCAAAGACTACATGACAATATTTCATTAACTATGCATTTCCTGAGGTCAACGTCATTGAGGAAGATGACTCATCTATGCCCACAGAAACCTGGGATACCTTGGGACAGCCAAGCGGCAAATACAACTTTCTAGTCAAATACACTGCTCTTGAAAATTATTGCATCAGATACGAGGACATCCAGCTGACTGGATGGGGAGATCCTCTTGAGAGTGAAAACACTATGAAAGATGCGACAGAAGAGTCCTCTTATGATAACTCTGCATGGGAGGAAGACTCCAATGATCCTACTGCACCAGAAATCAGTGTCATTTCTGAAGAAAAACCAAGAAAGAAAGTACCAGACTTTGTGATTCACAGAGGAGTTCGTCGCCACTGGGTTGCAGTCGATGTCCCGAAAGTCATCCATAAGTCGAAGTAATTGCCAAACCTTTGTATTGACCTTTCACCTTGCCTGGGTGAAATGGATGTTTTATAGGGCTCACTTTTCTGTAAATATCCCTCTTCACTTCGCCCAAAGCGACAGAGTTTTGTTTTATAGGGTTTTGTTTCAAGAATCGAAAAAATCATGAATAAATAATGTCATTCTGAATTCCCGCATTTATTGATGTTTTCACTTTTTGCTTTTTCAGAAAATGGTAATCCTAAAAATAACCCAAAATAAAAACAAGCATTTTTCAGAAAATACACTGCACACACTCTTGCATTCTCTCTATCTTTTCTAAAAAAGAGAATCATCACGTCATGCAGATTTCTTGTTTTAAACCCCATTGAAACATACGATCCAATGCATTCTCCCAACTTTGAACTCCCGGTATTTGAAGCTGAAGAAAAAGAGGACGAAGAAATTCCAGAAGAGATCTCCTGACTACTCAGGCAAGAGGAAAGGTCTATTGAGCCTTACAAAGAGCCGTTCAAAATGGTCAATTTGGGTTCAGAAGAAGAAAAGAAAGAAGTTAAGATTGGAGCACTGCTCAGTCCAATTGTCAGAGGAGACTTGATAAAACTTCTCAAAGAGTTTCCAGATGTGTTTGCTTGGTCCTATCAGGAGATTCCAGGGTTGGATACCAGCATCGTGGAACATCACTTACCACTAAAAACGGAATGTCCTCCGGAAAAAAAAGACTGATAAGGCCATCAAAATTAAGGAGGAAGTGCAGAAATAGATTGACGCAGGTTTCCTCGCCACCTCAGAATATCCTCAATGGCTAGCTAACATAGTGCCAGTTTCGAAAAAGGACGAAAAGTTAGAATGTGTGTAGACTACAGGGATCTGAATAAAGAAAGTCTGAAGGATGACTTCCCCCTACCACACATTGACATGCTGGTAGACAACACAACAAAATTCAAAGTCTTCTCCTTCATGGATGGATTCTCGGGCTATAATCAAATCAAAATGGCGCTAGAAGAAATGGAGAAAACTTTATTCATCACCCCATGGGGAACCTTTTGCTACAAGGTAATGACGTTTGGTCTGAAGAACGCATGGGTAACCTATCAAAGGGCCATGACAACTCTGTTTCATGACATGATGCACAAAGAAATTGAAGTCTAAGTCAATGACATGATCGCCAAATCTAAAATAGAATAAGAGCATGTGATACACCTATCAAAGCTATTCGAGCGTCTGAGAAAATACAAACTCCACTTGAATCCCAATAAGTGCACATTCGGTGTTCGCTCAGGAAAACTCTTAGGATTTATCGTCAGCCAAAAGGGAATTGAGGTTGATCCCGACAAGTTCAAGGCCATTCAAGAAATACCTTCACCAAAGACTGAAAAATAGGTCAGAGGATTTTTGGGATGTCTGAATTACATCTCAAGATTCATATCCCTCATGACCGCGACATTCGCACCAATCTTTAAACTACTCAGAAAGAATCAAAGCTGTTTATGGACAGAAGATTGCCAAAAGGCTTTCGACAGCATCAAAGAATATCTATTGAATCCACCGATTCTGTCTCCTTCAGTGGAAGGAAGACCATTGATCATCCACTTAACAGTCTTGGAAGATTCCATGGGTTGTGTACTTGGCCAACAAGATGAGACAAAAAGAAAAGAATCTGCCATTTACTACTTAAGCAAGAAATCACGGACTGTGAAACTCGATACACTATACTCGAGAAAACTTGTTGCGCTCTGGCTTGGACAGCCAAACGTCTTCTCCAGTACATGATTTGTCACACTACCTGGTTAATCTCCGAAATGGATCCGATCAAGTACGTCTTTGAAAAGCTTGCTTTCACGGGAAGGATTGCCCGTTGGCAGATGTTGTTATCGGAACACGACATTGAGTACCATGCTCAGAAAGCCGTCAAAGAAAGTATTTTAGCCGATAATTTGGCTCATCAACCGATTGACAATCAGGGATCAGCCAAATTTGACTTCCCAGAAGAAGATGTCATGTATTTGAAAATGAAAGATTGCGATGAATCGCTACCCAGTGAAGCTCCAGAACCAGGTTCCCAATGGGGACTAATTTTTTACGGAGCCGTTAATACTTATGGAAACAGAATTGGGGAAATCATCGTAACACCTCAGGGTACCCATATTCCTTTCACTGCTAGACTGGCGTTCAAATGCACAAACAATGAGGCCGAATACGAAGCTTGGATCATGGGTCTCAAAGAAGCTATCGACTTAAGGATAAAGAACTTGGAGGTGTATGGAGACTCAGTCCTGGTTATAAATCAGATCAAAGGAGAGTGAAAAACATACCAATTGGGATTGATTCTTTACAAAGATTACACAAGAAGGTTGTTACCATTCTTCAACAGAATCGACTTTCATCATATCCCTCGTGAAGAAAATCACATGGCTGATGCATTAGCCACCTTATCCTCCGTGATTAGTGTAAGTCAATGGAACGACGTACCTATGATTGACATAATGCGCCTTGAAAGGCCTGCTTACATCTTCACTATTGAAGCAGTCATAGATGATAAACCTTGGTATCATGATATCAAGTGCTTCCTTAAAAAACGAGAATACCCGCCTAGGGCATCAAGAAAAGATAGGAAGACTCTGATAAGACTGGCTGGAAACTTCTTCCTGAACGATAATACACTCTACAAAAGAAACTTTGACATGGTTTTGCTCAGATTCGTAGACAGACAAGAAGCAAACATGCTAATGAAGGAAATTCACGAAGTCTCCTATGGCACTCATGCCAATGGACACACAATGACAAGAAAAATTCTGAGAGCAGGATATTATTGGCTGACAATGGAATTCGATTGCTACAAGTACATGAGGAGGTGTCACAAGTGTCAGATATACGCTGATAAAATCCATGTACCGCCAATGCATCTCAAAGTTCTTTCTTCTCCATGGCCTTTTTCTATATGGGGAATCGACATGATTGGCATGATTGAACCCAAAGCTTCAAACGATATCAGTTCATCCTGGTAGCCATTGACTACTTCACCAAGTGGGTCGAAGCAGTATCATACGCCAATGTAACCAGAAAAGTGGTGGTCCGATTTATCAAGAACAATCTCATCTTCCGTTATGGTGTTCCAAGCTAAATCATTACGGATAATGGATCCAACTTGAATAACAAGATGATGAAAGAGTTGTGTGCTGAGTTCAAGATCGAACACCATAACTCATCGCCCTACCGACCTAAAAAGAATGGAGCGGTAGAAGCGGCAAACAAGAATATCAAAAAGATCGTTCAAAAGATGGTTGTAACCTACAAAGATTGGCACGAGATGCTACCCTTTTCTCTTCACGATTATCGCACATCTGTTCGCACTTCAACAGGGGCAACCCCTTTCTCTCTAGTATATGGCATGGAAGAAGTGCTCCCCATAGAAGTAGAGATCCCGTCAATAAGAATATTGATGGAAGCCAAGCTAACAGAAGTTGAATGCTGTCAGAGCAGATACGATGAACTGAACCTAATCGAAGAAAAAAGAATGACAGCTTTATGCCATGGTCAGTTATATCAGCAAAGAATAAAGAAAGCGTTTGAGAAAAATGCCTGACCCCGTGTCTTCAAGAAAGGAGACCTCGTGCTCAAAAAGATACAATCATTCCTCACTGATTCCAGGGGCAAATGGACTCCGAATTACGATGGCCCCTATGTTGTTAAGAAAGCCTTTTCAGGCGGTACCTTGAGACTTGCAACCATGGATGGAGAGGAGTTTACCTACCCCACGAATGTTGATGTAATCAAGAAATACTTCGCCTAAATAAAAAGAAAACATCTCGGTGGATTGAAAACCCGAAAGGGCGGTCCAGGCAAAAATTAGAGACATAAACAATGATCATCCCAGTGGATTGAAAACCCGAAAGGGCGATCTAGGAAAAAGTTAGGGATTCATGGCAAGTAACTACGTCTGACAAGATTAGATCCCCAGTGATAACGCCATCCGTCAGGAAAACTTCAATCAAGGTCATCTTCGACAGAAGCTCAGAAAGTCCAAAATTCAAAGTTGGTGGAAGGATAGCGGTCGATATGTTTTAATGTAGCGCCTTTCCCTATAAATTACCATTTTCTAAATTTTGTAATGTTCCATGGGATCACGCGCTTGACTGATTACCATTCTATCAATAAAATTTGAGCCCGTGTGCCTTTTGTTTACAATTCTCGTTTATTTTTCTTTACAGAATGACATTTTTAATATGATCAACGATTCTTGAAACAAAAATGAATTTACTTTTTCAAAAAGAGAAGTTCAAGTTTTAATTTTAAAACAAAGATGGTGTAGCGTGCGATTTTTGTCGGTGACGCGACCACCTTATCGCCATTGGTTGGAATTGGGTGCTACTTTTTGATTTCTTATTTATCCTATGAAGTTGGAAAGGAAAGGGAAGCTATCTAAAACTAACCTTGCACGCAAATGTTTTCTTTAACAAATGCTTAAGAGATTGGGGGGTCCGGGGTCAGGTTATACAATGAGGAGTTGTCAATTACCCATCCTATATATGGTTATCCATAGATCGTTAGCAATATCTACTATTTTCTACTTACTGGTGTTTATCTATTTATTGGGAAAGTTTCTCCTTTGGGAATGTTTAAGAGAGAGTATTTTTGTTGATGTCAGGTTTTCCGGTGTTTTTGGTAAGGTATTGGACCTAAGGTTTTTGTTATGTGTGCTCACTAAGATTTCGCAATCTTATGCCTACGTATTCCCGTTAAAGAAAACAGGGAAATCAGAGCAATCGTAGTTCCTCCTATTCCGTGGGAGGAAAAAGATATTTGGTGTCTTGTTCAAAGCCCAAGATTGAAGCTAAATGAGTATTTGTGTCTTGTTCAAAGCCCAAGATTGAAGCTAAAATGTTTGACTGAGAGAGAATTTGTCATCTCTAACGGAGATATCTCATCTGTTTATCACAGTTGTTGGGTGACTGATTATAAAGGAGAATTACTTTAACTAGAATATATGGAATCCAGTAATGCCATAATTTCCTTTATAAGGGATTTATCCTGAAGGAGAAAACTTTAACTCAGTGTAGAGCAATGCCATTTTTCCTTAGGAGTGTTTCATACTAAGAGAGGGACATTGGCTTGGATGTAAATAATCCAGAGGCTTGCCACTTACAACAATTAGATGAAAGAAGGGGATTTACCAGGATAAGAGATGGACTACAGCTTGGAATTTTGAATCAACAAGTGTGCCACTTACATCAGTTATCTGGGATTAAGGTTTGTTTTGATTGTCTGTTTTGATGTGTGATGTACAGAGATATGTCTTCCTGCAGAGAGTTTTTGATTTCCTCTGAGGGGATTTTGATTTTTTGTGTGCCTTGATCAAAGCCCAAGGTTGAAGCTAAAAGGTTGACTTTATTTTGGGAGTTTTATATCTGTCTTGTACAAAGCCCAAGATTGAGGCTAAAAGGATTAACTCCACTAGGGAGAGGTTTTATCTGTCTTGTACAAAGCCCAAGATTGAGGCTAAAGGGATATTGACTCTACTCAGGGAGATCATTATACAAAGCTTAAGAGGAGGCTAGAAGGATTTGACTTCTTTGGAGAGAGTTTATATGTGTCTTGTACAAAGTCCAAGATTGAGGCTAAAAAGGATTTGACTGACTCAGTTGAGGATATTTATAGGTGTCTTGTACAAAGCCCAAGATTGAGGCTAAAGGGAGCTGAGGGAAAATCATTATACAAAGCCTAATAGAAGGCTAGTTAGGGGATTACTTATATAAAGCCTTACACACAGTCAAAAGATTGTGAAGAAAGCTGATAGAACTTACAGGTGAGCAAGCTTCCAATACTATAGCTGTATGGTTAGTTATTCAAGAAATTAAAGAAAGCGTTGATAACAACTACGAGTTTGAATCTAAATCAAAAGGGAAAGTTGTTTTGAAAAGAAGATTGGGGCTTATACTCAAGGAGAGGCCCAGAAATAACAGTGATCGCACCGTTGTTTTTGAAATCGTATCGGGGCTTATATAATGACTGAGGCCCAAAATTTTGTTTTATGTACAAAAGGGATGGGTCTTACACTCTATTAGAGGCCCAGGAGTTTTAAAAGAAAAGAGAATGGGGCTTACAACTCAGGGAGAAACCCAGATGATTTGGTTTAAAAGGTGATGATCGCGTCGCGGTTTTAGAAAACACAGTGGGACTTATACAATGACTGAGGCCCAAAAATGGTTTTTTATTTACAAAGGGGTGGGTCTTACACTCTATTAGAGGCCCAAAGAGTTTAAAAAAGACAAAAAATGGGACTTACAACATAAGGGGAGACCCAGATGAAAATGTTTTGAAAACAACGATCGCGCATAGATTTTTTACGTACTGGGACTTATACAATGATTGAGGCCCAAAAAGGTTTTGTACAGCTAGGGATGGGTCTTACACTCTATTAGACGCCCAAAGTGTTTTGAAGAAGATTGAAAAATCAAAATTTAGAGGAAACCCTAATTTTGAATTTAAAAGATATAATTTTCAAAGGAAATTAAATAAAAAATTATATAAAATATCAAATATATTCAAAAACTAGTTGTAAACTTTGAAAAATATTTTGAAAAATCATGTTTAATCACATGAAAGATTGAAATTTATTTGGAATGAGAATATCAAAGTGAGAATTTCATTTTAAAATGTTTAAAAAACAAATAAATGAAATTAACTACAAAAATTCTAACTATATTAAAAAATATATATAAATTGGATTTTTTTATAAAATAAAATAATGGCTTAATTGCAATTTTGGTCCCCCCATTTTGGTTTTTTCACGGTTTTAGTCCCCCTATTTTGTTTTTAAGCAGTTTTGGTCCCCCATCCCAATTTTGACCCAACTGTTCATGTACGGTCATGTACTGTTCATGTACGGACAAAATGAACAGTACCCGACCGTACATGAACAGTTGGGTCAAAATTGGGATGGGGGACCAAAACTGCTTAAAAACAAAATAGGGGGACTAAAACCGTGAAAAAACCAAAATAGGGGGACCAAAATTGCAATTAAGCCTAAAATAATTTAGTATTTTTATGAATTTCAAAAACAAAATCAATAAAAAATAATTAAAATTGAGAGAGAAATTAATTTTGGAAGTTATTAAAAGATTGTGAAGAAAATGAAAGAAAATAAGTGTCAAAAAATATGGAATGGTCCTCCCATGGTTTGAACTCACACCCTTGGGGTGGTAAGATTAAAACTTTACCATCTGAGCCATTTGTGTGTGGCTGATAGAGGATGGCAAGTGATGATAATATATGAAAAAACCTATGAAAATGGTTCAAAAAAATAAAACCAAAAGGTTTGGGGCGAGGGGGATTCGAATCCCAGACCCTTTGCTCGCTACACACACAAAACCAGCTGATCAACCACTGGGGCGCAATGCTAATTCAAATATATAGTGGCATGTGTATAATATATACTAAAACTAGTTTAATTTCTGAAGAATGGCGCCATGGGCATCTTCTTCCTTGGGCAAACATCAGACTTGCGTGAAGCAAACTATCTTGCTCGTTTCTCAATCATTTTGCAAGATGTAAAAATGAAACTTAACCAATTTTGGACGAGGAATAAAATGGAATTATTCAATTTCATTTAAATTCAAAGAAACAAGAGATAACATGTTATAATCAGATGAACCCTAAAAAGTACAAGAGCTATATGAAATCTTATACATGCATGATAAGTAACAATTGATTGAGGGAAAATGATTTATGAACATCCAGAAATACAATGGTAACTTGAAAACATGTTTATGATGCATGATTCATTGAGTTTGATAGGTTCAGGCTTACCTGTGCAAGAGAATTTTGAATTCTCAGTTGTAGGTGTTTTTGAAGTGTTTGAGTGATCTAGACAGCTTCTTTAGGTGCCAAGGAATGTGTTTGAATGCTTGGAGTGGTTAGAAACTTCTTAGTCTAACCAGCTTGAATCCTTCTGCAGAAGGCTTTTGAACTTGACCAAATAGGATACCACTTTGTGATTCTGATGTTCCAGATGTTGTTTTAGTGTTTAAATCACTTACATATGATGTATGTGACGTGTTTGCATCATTGGTTTGGACTGAAATGCTCTCTATCTCAAAATCGTGTTTTCTCATTTCAAACATTTTGAATTTTGGAGGTAAAGAGTGAAATGCAAGAAAACATGTGTGGTAATGTTTTGGGGTGATCTGAATGAGGCAATGTGACCTCTATTTATAGGTGATCAAGTTTTGTCTTGGAGGAATAGTGAATGGCTGCAAGATCAGATCACATTCAATGGCTTTGGCTTTGTGGCATTTCTTCTTATGCAAGGCAAACTAGCCCCTCTAAGTAGCAAGGCTATGTATTGACCAATTCCACATTCCTCAGATGTTTTAATTGTTGTTTAAACATGAATATTGACTAAGAATATCAGCTTTGTTGAATATGCACTATTGCACATAAATGGACTTTGAATTCCAATTCTTTGTACAAAGACTCATTATGCCAAAGGATCAATTTTGAAGCATCTTGGCCTAATTCTGCAGGCTGGATCAGATATATCATGATCACATTGAATGAATGTGGCATAGTGATCATTATATCCTGACTCAAAATCGTGTAGAGCAAGAAAACATACAAACTGGTTTTCCAAACCAGTTGCAACAGCATGACTTTGGGCTGCCATATCTCTTGGTTTCCATGGAGTTTTTCCATTCTGATGGACTCTTTGAATTGCTAGCAAGATGCATAATAACTTTGATGTTTACATTTGTGATTGATTCATCTTGCAACTAGGTGAAAAAGTTCTCCAAGTTTTGGTGTTTTACCTAAAATCTGTCTTGGACAGAATTTTGTCTAAGTGTTGGAAAAAAAAAGGGTATTTTCATGTTTTAGTGATTTTGCTCCATTCATAACTAAAAATCCATGAAGGTTTGGAATGAGATATAGTTGACATATTTGAAGTATGTAAGATGAACTTTCATCTAATCTTTGAATGGGAGAAAAAGGCCTTGTGGTTTAGGAGTTATGACCTTGCAAAGTTGGTATAAAATCACTTTTGTTCCATAACTTAGAAAATTTTTGGTTTCTCATGGTTGCCCCTTTTGCAAGAAACCTCACTTTTCTGGATTTTTATTAATGAATGATGATCAATACCATACATTAACATTATTTTTGACTTAGGGGAACCATATTTATGAAAAATTCCAAAAAGTCAAACTTGATTTTGGGCACAGTTGACTTTTTGTTAGATGAAATCCAAACTGTGTGATTCTTTGTGCAATCAAGTCCTTGACCTTATTCAAACCTAATGGATGGATTCCATAGGTGTTTTACGGTGTCTTGAATCATGTCCCAAGGTTTGGGAGCATGTCTTGGTCAAAAGTCAAAGATACAGTTGACTTTTCCTCAAAACCCTAATTGTGGTCCTGGTGAAATTGAAACTTGTGAATCAAGCTTCTTGGATCAACCCATTATTGTAAATGGATCAATGTGGTGTGTTTGAGGTCCTCAAATCATGTCTTGAGGTTATGGCTCATGCTTTGCTCCAAAAGTCAACTTAGGGGTGAATTAGGTCAACAAACCCTAATTCCTGATTTTTGATGAATGCTTGCCCCGAGGCTAAATTGACTTGATGATTAGGTCCATGAGGTCCCTTGGAGTATCTTGGGTTGTGCTTTGAAGTATTGGCTCATGCCCAGAGGAAAATTTTCATCTGGAGGCCTTGGTCGACCAAAATCCTAATTTGGTGACACTGACGATCTTGAGGCTGGATCCACTTGGAATGTTGCAACTTTGTGCTTGATTCTTGATGTGGGAGACCTCTTGATCCTTTATGGGTGTTTGAGAGGTTAGACAAGTCGAAGATCTTGTCATTTCTTGATTGATCCTTTGTCTAAGTGCTCTGAGAGGGCTTAAAACCCTAATTCTTGATTGTAGTGAACGCTCAACAATTCTTGAAGGGGATTGATGAGGCATGATGGTACCTCCATTTTGTGGTGATGATTTGCACAATGATGGAAAATCTTGGTGGTCAAAATTTGGGGTATGATAGATGGTATTTTCCTTTCGACTACTGAACACAAGAAGGAACATCGATGGCTTCTCCGGAAGTGATTAAACCTCAAAATGCAGAATCAAAGGACTCCTTTTAACCAGTACACCCTGAATGAAGGATCAACTATTTCAGATGTAATGCCCCATCTGACATCCCCGGTATATGTGTTACCTCCGAGAACCGATAATTGATATGTTTTACCCTGTAGGGTCTACCCCTCTTAAACAGGAAAGGATTGCTATCTTGAACCAATGACACTTTTTATCCCCCGCAGTGGCCGAGTATCTAGTCGTGTTCATTCACCAGTCTGTATGTCGCATCTGTTTTGTCAGCATAAACATACATACATCATGCATGATTGATTCATATTCAAATATATGTTGCATTAATATCACTCTGGTCATTTTAATCCCTAAGTGATAAATGTCTTCTCACTTATTAGAATTGTCAGTTCATTCCTCTTCCAGAAATGTATCGTCTGAACAATCTCTCTCCAGTGTATTCCTGGATTGAAATTGGTCCTCAACCTCTTTGATCACTTGAACCTCTGAAAGGCAAGAAGTCATTTGGACATGCACATTTTGGAACATCACTCTTCACCATTGAAGATGATATTTTGCTTTCCCGGATTAAAGAAAATCCCCAGAGAAAGCCTCTCAATCGAAGACTCTTGGCAATACGGAGATTTCTTCCTGAAAAGTTTATTTTCAATGAAGTCATCAGCACCTCAAAATTGGATTACATCACATGGAATTTCTCCGAAAAAGTCTCGAAGAAAAGTATGATGTAACAACACCAAGCAAAAAACAGTCTATCAAGAGACTCGTTTTCCCCAGTAGGTTGACAAATGGCATCTCCCATAGAGAAGTTTACACACCTCTACAATTCATACAAATGGGTTTCCCCAGCAAGTCTGGCATCAAATCTTTTACCATCAAATAGCATCTCCTCAGTAAAAACTCGGTGAGAAGTTTGATGAAGACCGCTAGAAATAACATTCTTTGTCAAGAAGAGAACTCGACAAGAAGAAAAAAAGACCAGTTTCATGGCAGAAGACCAGGATCGAGGGGAAGTTTATTTCATAAGAAAACTAAGACCAGTTCCATGGCTGAAGACCAGGATCGAGGGGAAGTTTTTCTAAAAAGAAAACTGAGATCAGTTCCATGGCTGAAGACTAGGATCGAGGGGAAGCTTATTTCTTCAAGAAACTAAGACCAGTAATGTGGCTGAAGACTAGGATCGAGGGGAAGTTTCACCCTTTTCTAAGTATCGTTACTTAGCAAAAGAAGATAGACGAGCAAATCAGCTACCATTCACAACCACAATCAAAATTTCAGGTATTCCGATATTTAATCCTCTTGTGCCCTGAATGTTCGAATATCTTCGCCATTCACACCTTCGGGTCCAAGAAGATTAAATATGGGCATCTGTCATACCCCAAATTTTGACAACAAGATTTCCCATCATTGTGCAAATCATCACCACAATATGGATGTACCTTCATTGCCTCATAAATTTCTCAAGGATTGTTGAGCACTCATCTCAACCAAGAATTAGGGTTTTGAGCCCCCTCAGAGCATTCAGACAAAGGATCAATCAAGAATGGACATGATCCTCAATTTTTCAAGTCTCTCAAACACCCATAAAGGATCAAGAGGTCTCCCACATCAAGAATCAAGCACAAGGTTGCAACATTCCAAGTGGATCAAGCCTCAAGATCGCCAGTATCACCAAATTAGGGTTTTGGTCGACTAAGGCCTCCAGATGAAAATTTTCATCTAGGAATGAGCCAAAGCTTCAAAACATAATTCAAGGATTTCAAAGGGACCTTATGAGCCCAATCATCAAGTCAAAATAGCCTCAGGGGATGCATTCATCCAAAATCAGGAATTACGGTTTTCTTGACTTAATTCACCCCTAAGTTGACTTTTGGAGCAAGACATGATCCAAGACCTCAAGAAGTGTTTTGAAGACATCCAGTACATCATATTGATCCATTTACAAGATTGGACTGATTCAAAGAACTTGGTTCATGAGCAATACAAGGATTCAAATTCATCTAGACCAATTAGGGTTTTCTGATGAAAAGTCACTTGTACCTTTGACTTTTGACCAAGACATGATCCCAAACCTTGGGACATGATTCAAGACACTCTATAACACCTATGGAATCCATCCATGAGGTTTGAATTAGGTCAAGAACTTAATTTCATATAGGATCACGCAGTTTGGAATTCATCTGACAAAAAGTCAACTGTGCCTAAAAACCAAGTTTGACTTTTTGAATTTCTTGACAATCATGGCTTCCCTAAGTAAATAAAAAATTTTAATTCATGGTTTGGATCATCATCCATCAAGAAAAATCAAGAAAAGTGAGGTTACTTGCAAAAAGGACAACCTTAAGAAACTTAAAATTTTCTAAGTTATGGAAGAAAAGTGATTTGGTACCAACTTTGCAAGGTCATAACTTCTAAACCACGAGGCCTTTTTCTTCCATGCAATGCTCAAATGAAAGCTCTCATTACGTACTTCAAAATTTTCAACTACAAGGGATTCCAAATCATCATGGATTTTGAGTTATAGATTGATCAAAATCACAAAAACATGAAAATTGACACTTTTTCCAACACTTAGTGAAAATTTTGGACAAAATCTGTCTTGAATTTTCACTAACTTTGAGGCCATTTTTCACCATGATCCAAGATGATTCAAGACCATAGTTAAACATCAAAGTTAAATTATGTTATTAGAGCTTTCGAAAAGTACAAGAACTCATCCTAACTCCACTTGAGTAGGGAGTTACAAGCCTTGAAACATGGCCTAAAAACCTGATTTTTCAAGACAACATGAAAACTAAACTTGTGCCACACGATTTTTCCCTTAAAATATTATCACTTTTCCAACTTTGTCATCTTCCAAAAACATAAAATATCTGATGACTCACTTGGTTCATGATCAAAGAGGCAAGGAAATTCAAATTGGCATGTGAAAACCATCATGACATAAAGTTTGAAATTCAACTTTGGCAAGGTAACATCAATGCAATGCATTGAGGTGTCATGAACTAGATCACAACACTCCAAGCCAGTCAAGATTCTAGTCCAAACCCTGAGCATTCAAACCTGCAAAGTTAAATGGAGTCAAGATAAGAAGAGTTGACTTGGCACTTTTGGATTATCCAAGTCAATGGCTACAAGCTACAGCCATGATCAGCCTCCAAACACTATTGCTTCCAAAATAAACTTCCTCTACTATAAATATAGGTCATATGTGACTGATCAAACCACCCCCAAAACATCAGAATTTATGTTTTCTTTCAATTCACTCTCAAAAACCAAATTTTTGCTCCTTCTTAAAGTAACATTCGAATTTTCAATTTGAGAGCAATTCAATCCAAACCAATCATGCCAACACCTCACATACATCATATATGAGTGATCCATAACTTTAAAACACATCCGGAACATCAGAATCACAAATTCACCCCCCATTTGCTCAAGCTTTATGGCCTATTTGCAGTTGAAATGCCACAACAAGTTCCAGGTTGTTTTAATCCATTCCAAGCTTTCAAACACATTACTTGAGGTCCATTGAAGTTGTCCAGATCATTACGCAACATGTGTAACACCTCCAACATAGAATTATAATTCTTCTTGCAAGAGGTAAGCCTGACACTCTCAAACTCTATAATCCATGCATCATAAATGTGTTTTCAAGTTACAAACATGTTTCTGCACTTATGTAGAGTGATTCCCCTCAATCAATTGCTTTGTAGCTTTCGTGTATAAGATTTCATAGTGTTCTTGCATAAATTACGGTTCTTGAGTTCATCACTTGATTTCTCACTCCACACTTAATATAAATGCAAGTAATTTATATGATTGAAATCCTTGTTCAAAAACACACAACTTTCGTGTTTACAAAAGTCATTTTCATTGAGTAATCAGAGAGATATGAGAGATTTTCCAAAACGGCCATGGCGGTTAATTGTGAGAGATTTTTTTCCTTTGAAAAATTATATTTTTAATTAAAATTAGGGTTTCTCTTAATTTTAATTTTTCAAACTTCTTTTCAAAAACATTTTGGGCCTCTTTCTAGAGTGTAAGTCCCATCCCTTTGTAAATAATTGTTTTTTTTTTGGGCCTCAGTCATTGTATAAGTTCCGATACGATTTTAAAAATCTCGGCGCGATCGCCATTTTTAAAACAATTTTCATTTGGGCCTCTCCTTGAGTTGTAAGCCCCATCTTTCTTCTTTTCAAACATTTTTGGGCCTATAATAGAGTGTAAGACCCATCCCCTTTGTAAATAAACCATTTTTGGGCCTCAATCATTGTATATGTCCCTACGCAATTTTCAAAATAACGGTGCGATCACTATTTTTCATCTGGGCATCTCTTTGAGTTATAAGCCCCACCTCTTGTATAAAAATAACTTTTTGTGCCTCTATTAGAGTGTAAGACCCATTCCTTCTTGTACATAAAATATTTTTGGGTCTCAGTCATTGTTTAAGTCCCTCTTTGGTTTTCAAAATCACGGCATGATCTTCGCCTTTTCAAATAAATCATCTGGGCCTCTCCTTGAGTATAAGCCCCATTTTCTCTTTTCACAAAAACTTTTGGGCCTCTAATAAAGTGTAAGAGCTAACCCCTTTTTGTACAAAAACATTTTTGCCCTTTGCAGTAGTATAAGTCCCACAACGTCCGTCGGTATCGCAGTGCAATCAATGTTATCAAATAAGTCATCTGGGCCTCTCCTTGAGCTATAAGCCCCAAACAAATCTTTTTTTAACAACTTTCTTTTAATTCAAATTTAAATTCAATGTGTTTTCAAAACTTTCTTCAATTTCTTGAAACCCTAAAAGAGGGAATACAGTTGTAGTAAATACAACAAATAACATTATGCTTGGGCTTCTTCACAGAAGGTAAGTCCCCGTATCTTTTTCAGTGCTTATTTCTTATATATATATCTGTCAATATCTTTGTCTGTATATAAATATATGCTTGTACATATTTGCTTAGAGTGTTCCCCAACAGTTAGGTCTAAGCTTAGATCAAACCAGAGGTTACTCTACAACATAGTCAAAACTAGTTCCCTCATAGGAAATTCCTTAAACAGTCTTGCCTCCTCTTGGGCTTATACAATATGGAACAGAGAAATGCATTATTCCCGGTGAAACTTTTCTCAAGACTGTCAAACTTAGAAATTATATTTTGTACAAGAAATTCATTTCCCTGGAGAGGACTAATTCCTGGTGAAACCTCTCTTGAATTTCTTCAAACCTTAAAACTGTTCAAACAAAGAAAGGACTTATTCCCGGTGAAACCTTTCTTGAACTTTTCTTAGGCTTGGACCAACAGGCTTCCTAGAAGTTCCCCAGCCTCCACTTGGGCTTGGTACAAGGACCCAAAGGCCTCCTAAAGGTATATAACAGAACTTAATCATATCTACTAGTTCAATCCTCAGGAGAGTAAAAAATTTCCAGAACATCATACCATTCTAAGGGTTGATCTTCATCCCTTAAACCAACAGCCTCCTCCTGGGCATCATACAAAGACCCCTCTCTACACTAGAACCTACCATTTCTTGAGAGACTTGGACAGTCTCAGCCTCCTCTTGGGCTTCATACAAGTAGACTTGGAAAGTCTCATCTCCTATTAGATCTCACCCAGAGACCCTTAAGTTTCCTAAAAGCACATAAAAAATCCTGATCATTTCATCAAATCTCTAGTAGAGTTGAAATCTCCATAGGTTTTCAGACTCGCCTTTAAACCCATTTAACCCCAACAAGGTTTAAGCTTCACCTTAAAAATCCCCAACTATGGTCAATTTACCATCAACAAATCCCCAAGAGAATCAGGGCCTCTTAGCCTCTGATACCTCAACTCTTCCCTGATTCTCAGCAAGAGTAAAACCTTTGAATTTCCTCAATACAATTTGGACCTACTCTTGGATTTCAATAAATCCTCAGCAAGAGATAGCTTCCTCTTAGGCTTCATATAAGAACTTCCCCCAATGGAGTCATCAGCCTCAATCTTGGGCTTTGTATAAGACAGATAAAACCCCTTCTTAGTTGAGTCAATCTCTTTTCAGCCTCAATCATGGGCTTTGTACAAGACAGATAGAAAAACTCCCCTAGTAGAGTCAACCTTTTAGCTTCAACCTTGGGCTTTGATCAAGGCACACAAACATCAACATGCCATCAGATGAGACCATGAGTTCTCTCTGTAGGAGGACATTTCTTCTATACATCACATCTCAAAAACAAATAATCAAAACCTTTTTCCAGATAATTGCTATAAGTGGCACACTTGTTGATTCAAAATCTAAGCTGGCGTCTTTCTCTTATCCTAGCTAAAAATTATCTTTCATCTAACTGCTGTAAGTGGCAAACCTCTGGATTATTTACATCCAAGCCAATGTCCCTCTCTTAGCATGAAAGATTCATAAGGAAAAAGTGGCATTGCTCTACACTGAGTTAAAGCTTTCTTCCTTCATGATATACCTCTTATAAAGGAAATTATGGCATTGCTGGATTCACATATCCCAGTTAAAGTAATTTCCCTTATAACCAGCTACTCAACTTTTGTGATGAATAGGTGAGATGTTCTCCCTTTAGAGATGACAAATTCTCTCTCAGCCACCCTTTAGATTCAATCTTGGGCTTTGAACAAGACACAAATACTCAGCTAGCTTCAATCTTGGGCTTTAAACAAGACACCAAACATTTTCCTCCCATAAAATAGGAGGAACTACGATTGCTCTGATTTCCCAGTTATCTTTACCGAAATACGTAGGCATAAGGTTGCGAAATCTTAGCGAGCACACGAATCAAAACTTTAGGTCCAGTACCTTCCCAAAAACAACGAAAAACCCGAAACAACAAAAACATCTTTCTCAACACTCCCAAAGGAGAAACTTTTCCCAAGCCACAACAAATAAACACAAGAAAACATTTAAAGATAACAGAGAAACATGCAATAAAAAGTCTATGGATAACCATATATACACTGGGTGTTAATAACTTCCCTTTGTATAACCTGGCCCCCCTCCCAATCTCTTAGCATTTGTTAAAGAAAACATTTATGTGCAAGGTTAGTTTTAGATATCTTCCCTTTCCTTTCCAACTTCATAGGATAAATAAGATATCAGAAAGTAGCACCCAATTCCAACCGTTGATGTAAGGTGGTCGCGTCACCGACAAAAATCGCATGCTACAATCATATTTGTGTAACTTAAGGACGATCGATATATCGCTGCTTCACCATACTATTATCGGATTCCGAAGCATAGTCAATATCGATCATCCAAATCGTACACAGCCTCACGCCAAAATTTAATTTCTCGATTTAATTTAATTTGTTATGTGTTTTAATCGAATTAAAACAAAACAATAGAAAATAAACACTTATCTGATGCATGGTTTCGTAAGTGCTCTGATACAACTGAAGGGAAATCGCGATTCAAAACGCAGCGGAAATAAAAATTTTCCTTTAGCGATCCTTACGAAAGATCATGATCAGTGATAGAATAGTTACCTCTTGTGGCGATGAAACCTTTGATTCTGAATCGAAGGAATGATCACGAGCGATGTATGATGAACAGCGCCTCTACTCAGTCCACACGAACAGCTTCCTTCAGTCTCAGTGCTAGTAGCTACAATTGAAGGCTTTGAGTGAGAGATAGAGAGAAGGAAAATACGGCTAGGGTTTCACAACTGAATTTTCATCAAGTGTTTTTTCTTCTGCACAAGGGTTATATTTATAGAACCACTTGTGTGAGCTACAAGTTAAAAAGCCCACTTAAGTGCACGCACACCATATTTTATGATGTACTGTATATCACTTAAGCACGCGGTACCTTACCACAATCTGTATTCCACTTAAGTGCACCGTACCTTACGGTGTTACATATTTACTTAAGTACACCGTACCTTACGGTGTGCCTTGTTTACTCTACCTCTTATCAAACTGTCCTTATGCGTGTGACCCTGTAGGATTTCGCGACGTTGGTAATTATATTAAATCATGCATTTAACATAATAAACAATGAGCGGTATCTAGCAACACATCACTGCTACCCAAGTCACAAAATTGTCATGTGATCTGACAAAACCTTTTGTGATAGTGCTTGTGTGTACAATTACCCTTTTACCCTTATGTCTATATTGATCCCAAGGCATATACTGTGCCATTCTAGTTCAGTTCAATATTGGGCCCTTAGACATTTATCCTGTTATGCAGGATGGGCAAATTCCATCTAGGTCACTCATGTCCCTCAGCATGCTTTATGAAGTACCCATCAACTGTCTTTATAGTCATCCAATTATGGACAATGTTTGATTAGCAATAAAGTACTTGACTCTTCATCTAGGGTCCAGTGGTTTCAGGTCGAAGGGTGGTATACACCACTATCACCATGAGAGTAACTTATGACACTTTGCATAACATTCTATGTAATACTCTCATAGTGGGTCAATCCAGTATAAATATTACTCCTAATATTCATACCTATGTTAAGACTTGATAACTCCTTATCCATGATCCATGAGATGTGATAATCATTCTATCTACATAATAGTCTTAATGTTTTAAGGTTATCCCATTTCACATTAAAGCTCGACTACGGATACTTTAAGAATAGTGTCCTTATGTTTAATGGAATCTCATGATTAAGTCACACTTAATATTTCATTAAACGAACAAGCTATTCTAGAGACTTTATCACTTTGGAAAAACAAACATAATAAAGAAATGCCTTTTATTATTAATAAATAATTTGATACAAGTACCAAAAGTATTGGTCTCTAGGGCTTACACCAACAGAGTCGCCCTTGACCGAGAAGGAATTAGCTTATTGGTTTGTTGACACTGTACGACCAAAATTCTATGAAAGGATGGTGGGAAGTGTGACCACTAGCTTCTCTGATATAGTTGTTGTGGGTATCAAGGTGGAACTTGGTTTAAAGAATGGTAAAATGACCAATGCAGCTGGCAGTTCTAATAATAACAACAACAACAATGCTAAGAAGTCTTCTAGCAGTTTCCATAAAAAGAAGGAAAGGGAAACAAATGCAGTGATGACTAGTAGAAGAAAGAATCAGTCTTGGAAGCAACAACAGCAACAACAACGTTATGTCCAACAATCAGCTTATCCAGTTCAGTTCACTCAACAACCATATGTGGTCGCAGTTACCCCGTCATTTAATCAACAAGTTCCCGTGTATCAGCTTGTGCAACCAGCTCCCGCTTATCAACCAGTTCAAGCTCCACCAACTAATCAATGAGCGCCCAACGATCTAGCCTATCAACAACAAAGGACTCAAGCTCCACGCCAAAATGCTCTCGGTCAAAACAGAAGACAGGGTGGTAGGCCTCGTATTCCTCCCACTCCTATGACTTATACCGAATTGTACCCTTCATTGTTGCAAAGAGGGTTGGTGACTCTGAGGTCTTTGGGTCCACCTCCTGATCCTCTTCCACCTTACTACAATCCCAATGCTCATTGTTCATTCCACGAAGGCGCGCCAGGTCACGATCTAGAAGGTTGTTATGCTCTAAAACACATTGTAAGAGAGCTGATGGAAAAGAAAATATTATCATTTGGTGATTCTGGACCCAATGTCAAAAATAACCCTTTGCCGGCCCATGGGGACGTTAATGCTATTGATGAAGTATCTGATGAAAGTCTAATCCTTGATGTTGCTGAAATTAAGACTCCTCTCTAAGCTTTCCATGCAAAGTTAGTAGAGGCAGGTTTAGTCAAAGTTTGCCATGCTAAGTGTGAAGATTGTGCTGTCAGTTCTAAGGGATGTGTGTTGGTCCAAAAGGACATTCAAAGTATGATTGATGATGGTTTCGTGCAAGTGAGTAACAAGTTGAAGAAAGATGAAGTGTATGTGATTGAGCCTATCTTTAATTTTCCAGAAACAAATGACAAAGTGCTTGTTTTCAACTTGCCCGAGTCAAGTTCTAAAACACCTGTTTTTAATATACCAAAGCCAGTATTCAACATTCAAGAGTCTGTTGTTGTTCCACCAGTTAGTCAGCCGAAGCCTGTGATTATTCAAAAACCTAGTCCGTTCTCTTTCAAAGATACCAAAGCAGTACCTTGGAAGTATGATGTGACCGTGATTGACCAAGAATCTGGGAAGGTTAATCAGAAAGAAGGTTTGAAAAGTGCTAATGAAGATAAAACCAATATAATTAGGACAAGTAAAATGACTCGTAGTGGTCACATCTATTCTCCCCGATTCAATGAGGCTCCACCAAAAGAAACTTCTACCACCGTTAAATCAAATTAAATTAAAAAATTTAATTCCATTTTATTAATTGACTCGTGTCGTAAAACCCAATGAAGAAATTGCTAGGTAAGGAGTGAGCCAACATGTAAGATAAATAAATTAAAACATTATATATATATATATATATATATATATATATATATATATATATATATGTGTGTGTGTGTGTGTGTGTGTGTGTGAGATATTTTATCAACTCTAATTTTCAATCATAAAAATTTGTCTTAAATGCTCCCATCATTACTAATAGGCATTGACATAATAAACTAAGACTATACAACTTACTTTCATGTTTATTGGTTCGTTCTAGATTTTTAGTCGAATTGATCTAGTTGCCTACTTGTAGCTTTAAGCTTTTCATATTGTCAAAAGGTTTAACAAAGAATTAAAAAAAACTATGAATATAGATAATTTTTGTTGGAGTGAATTTAATAACTAATATTTAAGACATACGAAGATTAAAATTATAACTATAATTTAAATAGAAAGTAAATGAACATCCATACACACAAACTTAAAATTTATGACATATTGATCTATTAAATATTATAGAAATCTTTAGAGGGTTCCAAGGATAATTTTTTTTCAATCGTGACAATGGTAATTTTGAATCGCAAAAGTTTATAGATAAGTGATTGATAATTGTCAATTTATATATTTTATTCAACTAATACTTTTATTATCTTGATTACTCTTCAAATAGAGAGAATAGATCATTTGTTTGTCCTATGATATATAAAGGATCATCGTCTATATAATTAGTGTTTCTTTTATTCTGAAATGTGTCGATCTAACATCGACTTATATTTGTATTCACTAATCATAAATTTAATTTTTTTATTTTATTTTATTTGACCATTTGATCGATTAAACCACTTAATTTTATAAATAACAAATATAATATATATAATATATATATATATATATATATATATATATATATATATATATATATATATATATATATATATATAAAATAATTAAAAATATTAAAAAAAAAAACATTCCAACAATATCTCATTTGGGACAACATATTAAGGGGCGTAATCGATTCAATGTAAATTGGTTTTTATAAATAAAAAAATATTTGAATTGATGATATCTCCATCGATATGGTTTCGTTTGATTTTTAGTGCTTTTCAAATATGGAACCAAACTAAACTAACATGTTTGGTTCAGTTTGATTTTGTTTGGTTGATGGGTTTATAATAATTTTTTTCAAATATTATATTCATATGTGTATTCTTCGCTATCATGTTTTTGGTATTGCTGAAGTTTTTTCAAGTAATTCAAGTGATATAACTGGTTACCATGGGTGTGTAACCGGTTACAACAAGGCCTAAGATGCATTCCAGTAGCAGAAAAAGTTGAGTTTTCGCATGTGTAACCTGTTAGCCATTTTGGTGTAACCGCTTACCACTAAAGCTGATATAATTTCCATTTAATTCAATCTCAGGTGTAACCGATTAACCAGTTTGGTGTAACCGGTTATAAGTGTTTAGGATGCACACTCATCCAAGTTAATGCAATCATATCTTCTGACCCTCAATTTTCTCTCTCTCTCTCTCTCTCATTCTCTCTTTCTCTCTCTCTCTCTCTCTCTCTCTCTCTCTCTCTCTCTCTCTCTCTCCACATCCAAAATTTCTCCATAGTTGTTTCACCAAACTTGTGGTTTCTTGTTCCAACATTTGGTATCATAGACTGTTCAGTTCCACAAACACCTAATGTGCAACATGAATTTTGTCTTCAATAAAAGAATCCCTGAAAACTTACCCTTCCTTGATGTGAAGAATTACGACAAATGATGCAATTAATTAAAGGTGTTGATTTGCTACCAAGATGTTCTTGAGGTGATAAAAAATGGTGTTACTTCTATTCAAGCTAATGCAACAGAGATGCAACAAGCATCACATAAGGAAGAAAATAAGAAAGATTTCAAAACATTGTTCTTGATCCATCAATGTGTTGATGGCGAAAATTTTAAGAAAGTTGGTGATTGTGAATCGTCGAAGCAAGTGTGGGAGATCTTAGAGAAAGCTTATGCAGAGGCTGACAAGGCGATTGTGGTTAGGTTACTCACAAATGTCAGCTCAAATTGATTCAAATGGAGGAAAAGGAGACAATCAACGATTTCACACCGAAAATCACTCGGTTGGTGAATCAAGTGAAGGCATGCAGAGAAAATGTTACGGAGCAGTATGTTGTCGCTAAAATCTTGCATTCTTTAACATCAAGATTTGACAACATAATTGTGGCGATTGAGGAATCAAAGGATCTTGTGACAATGAGCAAAGAGGAGCTGCAATTCTCTTGAGGCTCATGAGCAAAGGATGGAAGAGAGGAATAACGGTAAGGCGAATGTGGAGATCGTTTTGCAAGCTCGGTTCAGTGAGAAGCACAAGAGATTGAAAGGAATATGGGCCATGAAGAACAAAGGAAAATTTTCAGAATTTTGGTGGAAAAGAGTCCCAAAATTCAAAGAATTTAACTTGTCAAAGGGGTGAGAGCAGCTACAACAAACACGGTGGTCAAGGCAACTTTAGAGGCGAGAAAAAGAGATATGTTAAGAGCAAGGAGCATTGCTATAAGTATCAATGGTTCGGTGATTTTACAAAACATTTTATGCGAACAAGAAGGAAACTCAAGGGGGGTGAAACCAAGGTTACAAGACAAGAGTTTGATGAAGAGAATACACTTTTGATCATGATCATGGAAGCGAATTGTAGCAGCAACAAGCTACGGGACAGAAGCTGTAGAAGCTCAAAGAATGCTAAAAAAATGAGATGTGGTTGGTTGAATGATTCAATTGACCAGTTGCATGAAGAGGAAGGCGCCATGATGAGTGTGAAAGGAGTTCAATGCAATGAGAAGTGGTATGTGGACTCGATTTATTCAATTTATATGATGGGAAGAAAGGATTGGTTAGTCAAAATCAATCATGCCATGAAGAACAAAGTAAAGTTCACGGATGACACCACTCTAATGACCGATGGAATCGGTGATGTTTTTATCATGAGGAGTGATGGTGGACATTCCTTGATAAAAGATGTCTTGTATATTCTGGGAATCAAATGTAACCTTCTAAGTATTGGCCAATTACTTGAGAAGGGTTACAAGATTCACATGGAAAACAAGGGGTTGCGCGTTATGGATACAAAGGGAGTTTTTGTCCTTAAAGCACATATAGCTTCAAATAGAACCTTCAAGGTTGATTTGAAGGTTATGGATCATAGATGTCTTGCTACTGCAACAAGTCATGAAGAGTGGATGTGGCATTATCGTCTTAGGCATCTCAATTTAGAGATCTCAAAGACTTGCAAAAGAATGGAATGGTAACGGGGCTGCCATCGATCAACATACCAGCTGAAACTTGTGAAGAATGTGTGCAAGCAAAGCAACATATAGGAAAATTCAGCAATGATACAGAGCGAAGAACCAAGAATCACCTTAAGGTGGTGTATTCGGATGTGTGTGGGTTGATGCAAGTAGATTCTATTGGTGGCAATAGGTATTTTGTCATATTTATCGGTGATCATAGTAGAAAGCTATGGACATACCTAATCAAGAGAAAGGAAGAGGTATTTGAAGTTTTCAAGAAGTTCAAGTCCATGGTTGAAAGGCAAAGTGATCACAAGCTCAAAGTGCTCAAAACTGATGGTGGAGGCGAATATATCTCAAATGACTTTGGGAAGTTTTGTGATCAAGAAGGGATTATGCATGAGGTAGTACCACCATATACACCAAAACAAAATGGTGTTGCTGAAAGAAAAAATCGATCAATCATGACCATGGTGAGAAGCATGTTAAAGGGGAAGAACTTTCCAAATGAGTTATGGGGAGAAGCGGTATCCACATCTTCCTATTTGTTGAATAGGTTCCCTACAAAGAAGCTGGAAAGTTTAACACGGGAGGAAGCATGGTTTGCATTCAAGAGGAATCTGAACCATTTGAGATTCTTTGGTTTCGTTACATAACGACATGTTCCGAGTCAACTTAAAAAGAAGTTGGATGACAAGGGAGAAGTGATGATACTTGTTGGATATCACTCTACCAGTGGTTACAAACTATTTGATGCTGTAAACATGAGGATCATGATCAGTCGGGATGTCGTAATTGATGAATTAAAGTAGGTGTGTAGCGTCGATTTTTGTGACGCGACCACAACCGCTTTTTGTGCTACTTTCTAATTTATGTATTTATCCTATGAAGCTTAAAAGGAAGGGGAAGATATCTTAAACTAACCTTGCGTGTAAGTGTTTTCTTTAACAAATGCGAAGAGATTGGGGATCGGGGTTTGGTTATACAAAGGGAAGCTATTAACACCCAGAGTATCTATAGTAATCTATAGGAACCTTCATTTGCATATATTTTTCTACTGTTTGAAATGCTTTCTTAAGTCTATCTGCTGTTGAGTAGGGAAAGTTTCTTCTTTGTGAGGGCTGAGGGAAGTTTTTTGTTGTTTTTGGGTTTTCTATTGTTTCTGGGAAGGTGCTTTACCTAAGACTTTTGATTTGTGTGCTCGCTAAGATTTCACAATCTTATGCCTACGTATTCCCGTAAAGAGACTTGGGAAATCATAGAAATCGTAGTTCCTCCTATTCTATGGGAAGAATGGGAGGAAATATATTTGGTGTCTTGTTCAAAGCCCAAGATTGAAGCTAACCGGGTATTTGTGTCTTGTTTAAAGCCTAAGATTGAAGCTAAAAGAGTGTTTGTGTCTTGTTTAAAGCCCAAGATTGAAGCTAAAAGAGTATTGAGAGAGATAATTTGTCATCTCTAAAGGGAGAAATCTCACTTATTCATCACAAATGTGGATTAATTGGTTATAAGGGAAGTTACTTTAACTGGGGTGTGTGGAACCCAACAATGCCATATCTTCCTTTATAGGATAAATGTCATGAAGGAAGAAGCTTTAACTCAGTGTAGAGCAATGCCACTTTTTCCTTTATGAATCTTTCATGCTAATAGAGGGACATTGGCTTGGATGTGTAGAATCCAGAGGCTTGCCACTTACATAAGTTAGATGAAAGAGAAATTTTAGCCCTGATAAAGGAGGGACTCTAGCTTGGATTTTGAATCAACAAGTGTGCCACTTACATAAATTATCTAGAAAAAAGGTTTTGATTGTTTATTTTGATATGTGATGTATAGCTGGGATATTTTCCTACAAAGAGGACTCATGGTCTCATCTGTGGGGATTATGAATTTTGTGCCTTGATCAAAGCCCAAGGTTGAAGCTAAAAAAAGGTTTGGGGATTGACTCCACCGGAGATGTTTTATTTGAGTATCTTGTTTGAAGCCCAAGATGATGAAGTTGAAGAGTTTGAGTGTAGCTTTAAAGAAAACTGACTCAACTGGGGAGTATGATGTTTGTCTTGTACAAAGCCCAAGATTGAGGTTGACTGGGAAAATCATTATATGAAGCCTAAGAGGAGGCTGACTCTTGCTCAGGATTATTGAAATCCAGGAGAAGGTCTAAATTGTGTTAGGGAATCCAAAGGGAAACTAACTATTGTTGGAGATTTGAGAAAAGTTGATTTATTAGATGCCATGAGGCTCTGATTCTTTTAAGGATTTATTGATGGTAACCTGACCCTGGCTGGGGATTTTAAGGTGAAAGTCAAGCCTTGTTGAGGGTCAGGAGGGATTTAAAGATGAGTTTGGATACCTTAGAGGTTTTAACTCTTCTGGGAATTGATGTATTGGTAAATATGATTAGGATTTATCTTAAGCTTTTAAGAAGCGGGAGGGTCCTTGTGTTAAGCCCAAGAGGAGGTTGAGACTACCCAAGTCCCTTAAGAAGAGGTAGACTCTGGTTGGAGAAAGATCTTTGTATGATGCCCAAGAGGAGGCTGAGGGTTTTAGAGATGAAGATCAACCCTTGAATGATTGGATGTTCTAGATTTTTTGACTTTCCTGAGGATTGAACTAGTAGAGATGACTGAATTCTTTACTATGCTTTTAGGAAGCCTTTGGGTCTTTGAACTAAGCCCAAGAGGAGGCTGAGATGCTTCTAGGAAGCCCGTGGGTCCTTGTACTAAGCCCAAGAGGAGGCTATGGGGAACTTCTAAGAAGCTTGTGGGTCCAAGCCTAAGAAAAGTTCAAGAAAGGTTTCACCGAGAATTAATCATTTCTTTGCTGAACAGTTCTAAGGTTTGAAGAAATTCAAAAAAGTTTTCACCGGGAATTAATCCTCTCTGGGGAAATGAATTTCTTTGTCTAGGAAATAAACTAATTGATTGAACTAAGTTATAAGTATCCTACTGTTCTACCTAAGTGTGAACTAAGGATCACCTAACTGCTAAGGGAACCCTAGACAGATATGCACAAGTATATACATATAAGTGGTTTAACAGGTAATGAACAAGTATGCATTGAAAAGGTGATGGGTCTTATTCTCTGGATAGAGGCTCAAGTGTATTGTGATTGGTTGTATTGATTATCACTATATGATTAGGGTTTTGAGATATTGAAGAAAGTTTTTAGAAATTTTGAATTTGAATTTGAATTAAAAGAATGTTGTTTGTTATTTGAATGAATTGAAAAGAAAGTTTGGGGCTTATAACTCAAAGAGAGGTCCAAGTGGTCTAAGAGCAGTTTCACTAAGAATAATGCTCCTCTTAGTACCAGTGTAATTTGAATATTCTTTTATTGTAAAAAAGAGAAAAGGATGGGGCTTACACTTATTAAGAGGCCCAAGTTATTTTATTTTTGAATGAAAGAATGAAAGAATAGTATTGGGTCTTATACTCAGGGAGAGGCCGAAGTGTTTTCAAACAGTTTAAAACAGACAAATGATTTTGAAAATAGAGGTATGGGGCTTACAACTCAAGGAGAGGCCCATGGAGGTTGTTTATTGTTTAAAACAAAGTTTATGTACAAAATATTGAGGTTTATACTCAAGGAGAGGCCCAAATGATTTATTTTGAAAGCAGTGATCACACTGCGATATCGAAAGACGTTGTGGGACTTATACTCTAGCAGAGGCCCAAAATTTATTTATGTACATAGGGGGTTAGGTCTTACACTCTAATAGAGGACCATGAGTGTTGAAATGAAGTTTTGAAAGATCAAATCAAAGAAAACCCTAATTTCATTTTTTTAAAGATATTTTTCAATGAAAAATCAAATAAAAAATGATAAAAATACCAAAAAAATCAATAAACATGTTTTGAATTATGTTTAAGGTTTGGAAAATGAAGTTTTATTCACATGATGATTTAAAATCAAATTACTTTTGAAAAACCAAGAAAAAAATAAATTATTTAAAAATGTTTAAAACAAATTTAAATAAAATTCTTTAAAATTTTTAAAAATATATCAAATAAAAATATTTTTTTGATTTTTTTGTGGAATGAAGTATTTAAATATATATGTAAAGGATTTATGTTTAAAAAAATCATTTGAAAAAGATTAAAAATGAGAGAGAAATTAATTTTTGAATATAATTAAGAAAACAATTAAAAATTCAAAAATTTGAATTATGGCGCCAACGGTCATCTACTTCCTCGCGCGTGTCCTCAATGGTCATTTTGTAAAACCTCTCATATCTCTCTCAATACGTAATGATTTTGCACGATGTAAACGTGAAAGTTGTGTGGTTTTGAACAAGGATTTCAATGATTCCAATTAATTGCATTTCTTTTAAGTGTAGAGTGAGATACCATGTGAAGAACAGATGAACCCTAATTTTTGTAAGAACACTATGAAATCTTATACACGATAGATACAAAGCAATTGATTGAAGGAAAACACTCTACATAAGTGCAGAAACATGTTGGTAACTTGAAAATGTAACACCCTTCTAGTCCCCGCGGAAAACATATAGTAAATCAGAGTAAATAATCATGCTATTCACTTAAGGGTGTCACACATAATCATAAAACATCATACAACACCTGTCATGCTCATTAACACTTAAGTTATTTCATGCTTTTCAAAAACTTCGCTTAGCATGTAGCAGCGGATCCAAATTAATCATATTTGACATAAAGAGAGTTTCATGCTCATCACATTAATAAACGATACTTAGGCATAAGAGCCAACTTCATACAAATCAAGTAAGCATAAAAATATAAGGTAGAGTACATAGTGTATCTCTAAAACCTAAACCAAACGATCCCAGTGTTACAAAATCAGAGCACGACTCGACCCAACATAAATAAAGACGCTAAACAGCTGCATCAACGGCTACCTCGTGCTACGAGCAAGTCTACTCCTCGGCACCTGAGCGATGTCGTATAAAACATCATTCCAACAGAAGGGTGAGAATTCACATCAATATTGAAATTATAAGATAATGATTATCGTAAAACATATAAACACAAATAATAAATAATCTCACACTTCAATATTCATCAACAAGTATCACTCAAGTATCCACACAATTCATATCAAATTCCAATACTCAACAAGTCACAATTACACACATACTTCCATATAACAATCATATATGCCATGCGACTCGATGCAAACTCAATGCAACTCATGCCATGTGGTACCAACACTTGTTATTTTTTTTCGGTTTTTACATTTAAAACGGGTTCGTTCTCAAGATCAATAACACACAAAGCCCGTTCTCTAAGCTTTCAAACCCCTCTCTAGGTTTGGGACAAGTCACTAGCTCCCACGGAACTAGCAAGCATTGCCTCTTGACACAAATGATGCGTATGCAATCAACAACCATATGCAATTAAGACCATTCTCTAATCTTAATATCATGCATATCTCCAATAATTTATCACACTTGAAACATCACACAATTGCACACACAATCACATTTTATAATCAAGTACTCATACTTTAAAAGTCATCACCACAATTAGCAATTTATACACAAGGATCGGCTCGATCCAATCACAATTCACAAAACACAAATACCGATTAAATATAGATTAATTAATCAATCACCAATAATTGAATCAAATATTCAATAAATTCCACTATTCAATAATGATAATCAATATTTAAATAATCAATCAATATTTAAATAAATAATTTAATATTTAGATAGATAATTTATATTTAATAAATATTCCATATTTACTAAATAATCCCTGATTAAATAAGTACTTAGCATTTAATTTTAAATAATCAATATTGTAGTTAAGTAATTAATAAATAGTAAGACATTAAAGAATTAATTAAATAGAACTATTATAATTGTTATGTATATATATATATATATATATATATAGGTTCTACGCCTGAGCTCATTAAGGAAGTACACCCTAGTTCATTTCCAAACCAACTACAATATATTTTTAGGCTATGCGCTACACTCATGGAGTGATAATAATGGCCACATAACTATGCTACATGATATGAATTGCATTAATTAAATCTTGTGCCTAAATTGTTATATACATATTATTCATTAAGTGCCACAAACCCCTTTCCTCTCAACATGGCCATGCGCTGTACATTTAGGGAATGGGAAAGTGAAAGAAATGGAAAGATACATTATAAAGGACTCATTAAATGTGAATCATCAAAGTAATTTTTCAAGTATTATAATAATAGGATCAATGTACTGCAACAACCACTAACTATAATTTCCTGTACTATGCTCTCTTTCTCTCTATCGATGCAAGGGAAAAGGTAGGTCTCACAATGTGCCACTCTCCCCTAGTTCGCTACAGTAGGTGATGGTTAGTATCACTTTACACTTCAACAACTCCAATACAGTCTAAAAGTGGGAAAAAGCTACCTCATTAAATAGTCCTTAGGCCACATAAAAGGAAACATTCCAATATTTGCTAGAAGGAAATGGTAGTGCTACAGGTATGTGGAGTGACTATATTGGTTTCATAATCTATTCTTTTAGCCTTGTAAATCCTGCGCTACAGGCTTAAGAAGAGATATATCACTTAACAAAATTACTTCCTTGTCCAATCATTTCTCACCTCACAATATTATTCTCAATTAAATTACCTACTATTATTTAATACATAAAAAGTAGGAGGGAATATCGAAAATCATGAAGGTGCAGCCTTCAAAGAGAGATTTCACGGTTTACACATTTCCCCTCTAATAGACACATATAATGGACCACTTCATTGCCAAAATTAAGAAAATATTAGCATCTAATTTTCTGAGTTAATAAATATATATACAGTGTTCTCAATTCCTATTTCCTGTGTTACTGTTTTGAAGTGGGAAAGATTCACCAAATCACTAGTTCCATTACTACACCTTAATTATCAATTGGTCTCTTAAATATCACTAAACATCAATTCTAAACATCCAAAAATTAATAATTTCAGAAATTAACCTTAACCTAATTAATTTCAGTTTACAGAAAAATTTTAGGGATTCCAATCTAACACAATTTCTACCCAATAATCATCATCCAATAATTCCAATAATGAGTAAAAACTCACCCTTACTTTAAATTTCTTGATGAATTTGTTCTTGATTTCTTTGGGTTTTTCTCCTCTTCTACTCTTCCTCTTTTCTCTTCTCCTCTTCTACACTTTCTCTTCTTTTTAATTTTTCTGGTTTTCACTCTTACCAACTCTTTCTTTTAAACCATACTATTCACAACCAAATTGGCCTAACTCACTTATCATACTTAATATCAACACCTCCCCTTAAGCCCAACTCTAGCAACTATAAAATCATATTAAATAAAATAAATTAAATAGTTCACTAAATACCAATAATCCAATTAAATAATTAATTAGATAAATTCAACAATTCAATTTATATTCAAATAATAAATTAAATCACACATTGCAATTAATCAGTTAAATCAATTAATTCACATAAATTAAATAAACTAACTAATTTATATAAACTCAATAAATTATATAAATTAATTAATTCATATAAATCCAATAATTCAAATAAATTAGATAAATCACATAACTCAATATTTCATAAAATCACTCAATAATTAATATAAATAATTAATTACTAAAATTGGGGTGTTACAACTCTCCCCCACTTAAAAGATTTTCGCCCTCGAAAATTACCTCAAACGAACAACTCAAGAATAGATAACGGCTGTCTCTAACCCTACGGTTCTAATGTCTCAAACAAGAATACACAAATTCTGCATTATCTTTCTTCATACGAGGCCACCAAAACACTTTCCTCAAATCTTGGTACATCTTAGTAGCACCGAGATGAATACTCAATCCACTACGATGCCCTTCTTCAAGAATACTCTTCTTCAGCTCAACAATGTCCGGAACACAAACTCTATCACGACATCTCATGATACCATTCTCATTAATCCGAAAATCACCACCTTGACCTTGATTGGTCAAAGTCAACTGATCAACTAAACCCAAATCAGATTTCTGACCTTCTCGAATCTCATCAAGAATGCCACTAGTAAGCTTCAACATACCAAGCTTAACTCCATAAGAAGTTTTCTCACACACCAGACTCATATCACAGAATTGTTCAATTATTTCCAACTCTTTTGCCATCATCATCGACATATGCAAAGATTTCCTACTCAATGCATCAACTACCATGTTTGCTTTACCCGGATGGTAATTCAAACCAAAATCATAATCTTTCAGAAGTTCCAACCATTTCCTTTGCGTCGCATTCAATTCTTTCTGGTCAAAGAGATATTTCAAACTCTTATGATCACTATACACCTCAAATCTCGTACCAAACAAATAATGCCTCCAAAGTTTCAACACAAACACAACCGCGGCCAACTCTAAGTCATGCGTCGGATAATTCCTCTCATGAACTTTAAGTTGCCTTGAAGCATAGGCTACAACTTGCCGATTTTGCATCAACACGCCTCCCAAACCCATCAAAGAAGCATCACAATACACAACAAATGGTTCTAACGGATTTGGTAAAACCAAAACAGGAGTTGTAGTCAATCTTCTCTTAAGCTCTTGAAAACTTTCCTCACACTTTGCATCCCAAACAAAAGCTTGACCCTTCCAAGTCAAAAGTGTCAACGACAAAGATAACTTAGAAAATCCTTCAATAAATTTCCGATAGTAACCTGCCAAACCAAGAAAACTTCTAATCTCAAAAACTGATTTTGGAGCTTCCCATTGCGATACAGCTTCAACCTTCGATGGATCAACTGCATTACCTCTACTCGAAATCACATGTCCAAGAAAACTCACTTCCTTTAAGCAAAACTCACACTTAGAAAGTTGAGAATACAACTGCTTCTCTTTCAACACAGATAACACAATCTTCAGGTGCTCAACATGTTCCTCTTCACTCTTCGAATAGATCAAAATATCATCAATGAACACAACCACAAACTTGTCCAAATAAGGATGGAAAATCTTATTCATGTACTCCATAAATACACCTGGTGCATTAGTCACACCAAATGGCATCACAGAATACTCATAATGTCCATACCTTGTTCTAAAAGCAGCCTTCTGAATATCTTCAGCCTTCACATGAATCTGATGATACTCAGATCTCAAATTTATCTTACTGAACACACTTGCACCAACCAACTGATCCATCAAATCATCAATCCTCGGAAGTGGATACTTATTCTTGATAGTCACCTTGTTCAATTGTCTGTAGTCCACACAAAGTCTCATAGAACCTTCTTTCTTCTTAACCAACAACACTGGTGCACCCCACGGTGACATACTCGGACAAATAAACCTCTTCTCAAGTAAATCCTCAAGTTGACTCTTCAACTCTTCCAACTCCGATGTGGACATACGATATGGAGACATCGATACCAGACTAGTTCCAAGAACTAAATCGATCGAAAACTCCACCTCACGTTTCGACGGTAAATCACTTATCTCTTCAAGAAAAACTTCCGGAAACTCACGAACAATTGGTAAAGCATCAATTGCTCCACTTTCACCAATGCTCAAAGTTGCCATCAACATAAACACCTTGGCACCATCTTGCACCAACTCATTCACTTGCTTAGCAGACATAAACAAGTCTCCTTCATTCTCAGGTTCAAGAAAAAGAATTGTTTTATCACAACAATCTGTAAGCACTTGGCTTAACTCCAAACAATTCACTGCACACACCATTTAAGCTCGCAAGACACGTCTATTCCAACTAACACGATCCCGTATACTATCAACAAGAGATTAAGGGTGATCAGATCCTCAATTTGTCAATAGACAGTCGACAATCATGATAGGGCATAAACCATCTTTACCAAACTTTAATAGCGTTCAACGACACACTGAGTCACCACTCCACACTTGAAGCATCTTGGAGAAGCACACTTTTCTCCCCCACTTGTTTCAATCCCACTTCTGCAGACAAAGGTTAGAAAAATAAACATGTACCGACAGTGTTTTCACACACATGTCGCATACTAGGGAACAAACAACATTAGACAACCTGGCCGGATGGACCGACCTGCTCTGATACCACTTATGTAACACCCTTCTAGTCCCCGCGGAAAACATATAATAAATCAGAGTAAATAATCATGCTATTCACTTAAAGGTGTCACACATAATCATAAAACATCATACAACACCTGTCATGCTCATTAACACTTAAGTTATTTCATGCTTTTCAAAAACTTCGCTTAACATGTAGCAGCAGATCCAAATTAATCATATTTGACATAAAGAGAGTTTCATGCTCATCACATTAATAAATGATACTTAGGCATAAGAGCCAACTTCATAAGGTAGAGTACATTGTGTATCTCTAAAACCTAAACCAAACGATCCCAGTGTTCCAAAATCAGAGCACGACTCGACCCAACATAAATAAAGACGCTAAACAGCTGCATCAGTGGCTACCTCGTGCTACGAGCAAGGCTACTCCTCGGCACCTGAGCGATGTCGTATAAAACATCATTCCAACAGAAGGGTGAGAATTCACATCAATATTGAAATTATAAGATAATGATTATCGTAAAACATATAAACACAAATAATAAATAATCTCACACTTCAATATTCATCAACAAGTATCACTCAAGTATCCACACAATTCATATCAAATTTCAATACTCAACAAGTTACAATTACACACATACTTTCATATAACAATCATATATGCCATGCGACTCGATGCAAACTCAATGCAAGTCATGCCATGTGGTACCAACACTTGTTATTTTTTTCGGTTTTTATATTTAAACCGGGTCCGTTCTCTAGACCAATAACACACAAAGCCCGTTCTCTAAGCTTTCAAACTCCTCTCTAGGTTTGGGACAAGTCACTAACTCCCACGGAACTAGCAAGCATTGCCTCTTGACACAAATGATGCGTATGCAATCAACAACCATATGCAATTAAGACCATTCTCTAATCTTAATATCATGCATATCTCCAATAATTCATCACACTTGAAACATCACACAATTGCACACACAATCACATTTTATAATCAAGTACTCATACTTTAAAAGTCATCACCACAATTAGCAATTTATACATAAGGATCGGCTCGATCCAATCACAATTCACAAAACACAAATACCGATTAAATATAGATTAATTAATCAATCACCAATAATTGAATCCAATATTCAATAAATTCCACTATTCAATAATGATAATCAATATTTAAATAATCAATCAATATTTAAATAAATAATTTAATATTTAGATAGATAATTTATATTTAATAAATATTCCATATTTACTAAATAATCCCTGATTAAATAAGGACTTAGCATTTAATTTTAAATAATCAATATTGTAGTTAAGTAATTAATAAATAGTAAGACATTAAAGAATTAATTAAATGGAACTATTATAATTGTTATGTATACATATATATATATATATATATATATATATATATATATATATATATAGGTTCTACGCCCGAGCTCATTAAGGAAGTACACCCTAGTTCATTTCCGAACCAACTACAATATATTTTTAGGCTATGCGCTACACTCATGGAGTGATAATAATGGCCATATAACTATGCTACATGATATCACTTGCATTAATTAAATCTTGTGCCTAAGTTGTATGTACATATTATTCATTAAGTGCCACAAACCCCTTTCCTCTCAACATGGCCATGCGCCGTAGATTTAGGGAATGGGAAAGTGAAAGAAATGGAAAGATACATTATAAAGGACTCATTAAATGTGAATCATCAAGGTAGTTTTTCGAGTATTATAATAATAGGATCAATGTACTGCAACAACCACTAACTATAATTTCCTGTACTATGCTCTCTTTCTCTCTATCGATGCAAGGGAAAAGGTAGGTCTCACAATGTGCCACTCTCCCCTAGTTCGCTACAGTAGGTGATGGTTAGCATCACTTTACACTTCAACAACTCCAATACAGTCTAAAAGTGGGAAAAAGCTACCTCATTAAATAGTCCTTAGGCCACATAAAAGGAAACATTCCAATATTTGCTAGAAGGAAATGGTAGTGCTACAGGTATGTGGAGTGACTATATTGATTTCATAATCTATTCTTTTAGCCTTGTAAATCCCGCGCTACAAGCTTAAGAAGAGATATATCACTTAATAAAATTACTTCCTTGTCCAATCATTTCTCACCTCACAATATTATTCTCAATTAAATTACCTACTATTATTTAATACATAAAAAGTAGGAGGGAATATCGAAAATCATGAAGGTGCAGCCTTCAAAGAGAGATTTCACGGTTTACACATTTCCCATCTAATTTTCTGAGTTAATAAATATATATACAGTGTTCTCAATTCCTATTTCCTGTGTTACTGTTTTGAAGTGGGAAAGATTCACCAAATCACTAGTTCCATTACTACACCTTAATTATCAATTGGTCTCTAAAATATCACTAAAAATCAATTCTAAACATTCAAAAATTAATAATTTCAGAAATTAACCTTAACCTAATTAATTTCAGTTTACAGAAAAATTTTAGGGATTCCAATCTAACACAATTTCTACTCAATAATCATCATCCAATAATCTCAATAATGAGTAAAAACTCACCCTTACCTTAAATTTCTTGATGAATTTATTCTTGATTTCTTTGGGTTTTTCTCCTCTTCTACTCTTCCTCTTTTCTCTTCTCCTCTTCTACACTTTCTCTTCTTTTTAATTTTTCTGGTTTTCACTCTTACCAACTCTTTCTTTTAAACCCTACTATTCACAACCAAATGGGCCTAACTCACTTATCATACTTAATATCAACACCTCCCCTTAAGCCCAACAATTTCTAGCAACTATAAAATCATATTAAATAGAATAAATTAAATAGTTCACTAAATACCAATAATCCAATTAAATAATTAATTAGATAAATTCAACAATTCAATTTATTTTCAAATAATAAATTAAATCACACATTGCAATTAATCAGTTAAATCAATTAATTCACATAAATTAAATAAACTAACTAATTTATATAAACTCAATAAATTATATAAATTAATTAATTCATATAAATCCAATAATTCAAATAAATTAGATAAATCACATAACTCAATATTTCATAAAATCACTCAATAATTAATATAAATAATTAATTACTAAAATTGGGGTGTTACAGAAAACACATTTATGATACATAGATCATGGAGTTTGAAGAGTTCAGGCTTACCTGTGCAAGAGGAATTCAAATCCTTAGTTGTAGGTGTTAAAGAAGTGTCATGATGATCTCTACAGCTTCCTTGGACCTCAAGTAGTGTGTTGAGATGCTTGGAATGGATTGAAAACCTCTGGATTGGTGGGCACGACTCCAACTGCAGATGGCTTTGGGGTGAGGTATGAACTTGATGAATCTGGTGTTACAGATGTTGTTCAAGTGTTTAGATCATTCATATATGATTTATGTGAGGTGTTAGGACCATTGGTTTGAGCTGAATTGCTCTCTATTTCAAAACACGATTCTCACTTCTTTGAAAAATGGATTTTTGATGTTCAAGAGGGAAATGGTGGAAAACATGTATTCTGATGTTTTGGTGTGGTTTGATCAACCAGAAATGACCTCTATTTATAGTAGAGGAAGTTTGTTTTGCAAGGAATAGTGAATGAGGGCTGGATCACCCTATTGTCTAATGGATATGGCTAGGTGTTCAAAATATCCTCTAGCCATCGACTTGAGCCAAACTTTGCAGGTTTAGGTCTTCTGATTTTTGGCTAAGGCTTGACTCATTTGGACTGATATGTGTATATTCATGCCACCTCAATGCATCCAATTAATGCCACATGACAAAACTTGAATTTGGATTTGCAACATTAACTTCCATGTGCCTAAAGGATAAGATTTTTTACTTGTTGGTCTTATGGTTCAGATTCTTCATCGTTCGTGTTGATATTGGACGGCAATACAATGATGCAAGTGTCCAAAATTGGCTCAAGAAATCGTGGGATACAAGTCATGTGTCAATGCTATCAAAAAAATAGTTTGCATCAAGGCATATTGCGAGGTCCATAACTCCTTGCTCAAGTGGAATCTATGGATGTTCTTGTACTCTTTGGAAAGCATGTATATCATACTTCAACTGTGATGTTTACATTTGGTCTTGATTCCTTTTGGATCATAATGAAAAATCCCTCCAAAGTTGGACAACATGAAACAGATTATGCCTAAAATTTTTCTAAGTGTCAAATTTCAAATCTTATGAAACCCTAACTTTATGGTCTTATAACTCAAAATCTAGACATTTTTTGACCATGGATCAGTAGGACACTTTTGTAGTATGTAATGAGAGTTTTCATTTCAGCTTTGGATGGAAGAAAATGGTTGCTTGAAGAACAATTTATGGCCTTGCAAAGTTGGGTAAAAATCACTTTTTTTTAATAACTTAGTAAAATTTCAAGTTTCTCAAGGTTGCCATTTTAGCAAGTAACTTTACTTTTCTTAATTTTTCTTGATTGATCATGATCCAAATCACAAGTTAACATTGTTTTTTACTTGAAGAGGCCATGTTTGTAAAAAAATCCCAAAAGTTAAACTTGATTTTGGTCACAGTTGACTTTTTATATCAGATGAATCTTGAACTTTGTAATCCTTTATGAAATCAAGTCCTTGGGCTAAATTGAACCTAATGGATGGATTCCATAGGTGTTTTAGAGTGTCTTGAATCATGTCCCAAGGTTTGAGATCATGTCTTGGTCAAAAGTCAAAGGCATGGTTGACTTTTTCTCAAAAACCCTAGTTTGTAGTCCAGATGAATTTGAATCCTTGCATTACTTGTGAACCAAGTTCTTTGAATCAATCCAATAATGTGAATGGATCAATATGATGTATTTGAAGTCCTTAAAGCATCTCTTGAGGTCTTGGCTCATGCCTTGCTCCAAAAGTCAACTTAGGGATTGAATTAGGTCAAAACTCTAATTCCTGATTTTTTATGAATCTATCCCCTAAGGCTATTTTGAATTTATGAATGGACTCATGAGGTCCTTTTGAGTTTCTTGAATCATGTTTTGAGGTATTGGCTCATGCCCAGATGAAAATTTATCTCTAGAGGCCTTTGTCGACCAAAACCCTAATTTGGTGACACTGGTGATCTTGAGGCTCGATCAACTTGAAGTGTTGCAATCCTATGCTTGATACTTGATGTAGGAGACCTCTTGATCCTTTATGAATGTTTGAGAGCTTTGACAAGTTGAAGATCATGTCAATTCTTGATTAATCATTTTCCTGAGTGCTCTGAGAGGGCTCAAAAACCCTAATCCATGGTTGAGGTGAATGTTCAACAACCTTTGAGAGGATTGATGAGGTATGAAGGTACATCCATATTGTGGTGATGATTTACACAATGATGTGAAATCTTGTGGTCAAAATTTAGGGTTTGACAGATGCCCCTATTTAATCTTTTTGGACCTAAATGTGTGAATGACGAAAACATTCGGACATTCAAGGTAAAAGAGGATTAAATATTAGAATACCCGAAATTTTGATCATGGTTGTGAATGGTAGCTATTTCCTCATCCATCTTCTTTTGCTAAGTAATGTTACTTAGAAAAGGGTAAAACTTCCCCTCGATCCTAGTCTTCAGCCACATAACTGGTCTTAGTTTCTTTTTAAATAAACTTCCCCTCGATCCTGGTCTTCAGCCATGGAACTGGTCTCAGTTTCTTTTGAAATAAACCACCCCTCGATCCTGGTCTTCAGCCACGGAACTGGTCTCAGTTTCTTCTTGTCGAGTTCTTCTCTTGACAAGGAATGTTGTTTGTGATGTTTTTTTTATCAAACTTCTTGTCGAGATTTACTGGGGAGATGCCATTTGAAAAGAAAAGGATTTGATGTTAGACTTGCTAGGGATAACTATTCGTCTGAACTACAGAGGTGTGCAAACTTCTCTTGTTTGGAGATGCCATTTGCTTGGAGAGGTTACATCCTACTTCCCTTCGAGACTTCGTCGAAGAGATGCCATGTGATGTAATCTAATTTTAAGGCGCTGATGACTTCTTTGAAAGTAGGACAAATTTCTCTGGGAGAGACTGCCATTTGTCGACTTTATTTGGAAATCTACGAGGGCAAGAACAAACTTCCTTGTTTGTCGATCGGTAGATATTTCTTGGAGGATGTGATGCCCGTGTTGCCAAGAGTTTTTTTTTTGTCGAGAAGCTTCAGCGGGGAATTTTCCTTAATCTGGGAAAGCAAAATATCATCTTCGATGGTGAAGAGTGATGCTTTAAAGGTGTATGTCCAAATGTCTTCTTGTCTTTTAGAGGTTCAAGTTATCAAAGTGGTCGAGGAACGATCTCAATCCAGGAGTACACTAGAGAGAGATTATTTAGACGATACATTTCCTGACGAGGAAAGAACTCGAACCAGGATTTTATCCTGTCTAACGTAGAAATGAAAACTGACAACTCTAATGGAGAGAGGACATTTATCACTTGGGGATGAGTATGACCAAAGTGATTGTAATGCAATATGAATATGAATATGAATCAATTATGCATGATGTATGTATGAAATGCTTATGTTGACAAGACAGACATGACATATGGACTGGTGATGAACACGACTAGATACCCGGCCACTCTGGGAGATGGGGGTATCACTGGAGATTTTGAAGGTAGTACTTTTGTTTGGGAACGGGGATTTCTGTGTTTGTTCTGATTTCCGGAGGTACAAACCTGCTAGGGATAGAAACCTGTTATTTCTTTTCAAGGGTAGACTCTACTGGGGAGAAAAACCAAACATTGGTTCTCAGAGGTAAAAATTCTAACGGGATGACAGATGGGACATTCCATCTGAAGTAATTGACCCTTCATTCAGGGTGTACTGATCACAAGGAGTATTTTGATTTTGCATTTTGAAGTTTGATCACTTCCGGAGAAGCCGTCGATGTTCCTTTTTGTGCTCAGTAATCAAAAGGAAATTGCCATCCTTATTTAAAAGCAGAAGTAAAATTTGAAATTTCCATTTTGAAAATAAGAGTAAATTCTTTTTTTTTGTTTCAAGATCGTTGATCATATTAAACTGTCATTTTGTAAAGCAGAATAAATGAGAATTGCAAACAAAATGCACAATGGCTCAAATTTTCATTGATAGAATGGTAATCAGCCTAATGCGTGACTCCATGGAGCATTACAAAGTTTAGAAAATGGTAATTTAAAGGAAAAGGGGCTACATTGAAACATAATAACCACTATCCTTCCACCAACTTTGAATTTCAGGTATTTTTGAGCTTCCGTTGAAGGTGACTTTGATTAGGGTTTTCTCGTCAGATGGCGTCACTTCTGATGACCCAATCTTGTCGGATATTGTTACTTGCCATAAATCCCTAACTTTTACCTAGATTGCCTTTTCAGGTTTTCAATCTATCGGGATGATTATTGTTTATGTCTCTAATTTTTGCCTGGACTGCCCTTTCGGGTTTTCAGTCCACCGAGATGCTCTTTTTTTTGCCTAAGTCGCCCTTTCAGGTTTTCAACTTAGGGAGCTGTGTTTATTTTTTATTTATTTTATTTAGGCGAAGTATTTCTTGACTGCATCAACATTTTTGGGATAGGTAAACTCCTCTTCATCCATGGTTGCGAGTCTTAAGGCACCGCCTTAGAAGGCTTTCTTAACAACATAGGGGCCATCTTAATTTGGAGTCCACTTGCCCCTAGAATCAGTGAGAAATGATTGTATCTTCTTGAGCACGAGGTCGCCTTCTTTGAATACCCGAGGTCGGACCTTTTTGTCAAAAGCTTTCTTTATCCTTTGCTGCTATAACTGACCATGGCATAAAGCCGTCTTTCTCTTTTCTTCGATTAGATTCAGTTCATCGTATCTACTTTGACATCATTCAGCTTCTGTTAGCTTGGCTTCGATCAACACTCTCATTGATTGGATCTCTACTTCCATGGGGAGCACTGCTTCCATGCCATATACTAGAGAGAAAGGGGTTGCCCATGTTGAACTGTGGACAGATGTGCGATAACCGTGAAGAGAAAAGGGTAGCATCTCATGCCAATCTTTGTAGGTTACAACCATCTTCTGAATGATTTTTTGATGTTTTTATTAGCTGCTTCTACTGCTCCATTCATTCTAGGCCGGTAGGGAGATGAGTTATGGTGTTCAATTTTGAACTCACCGTACAACTCTTTCATCATCTTGTTATTTAGGTTTGATCCATTATCAGTAATGATCTGGCTTGCAATACCATAACGGCAGATAAGATTGTTTTTTATAAATCAGACCACCACTTGCCTAGTCACATTGGTGTACGATGCTGCTTTAACCCATTTGGTGAAGTAATCAATGGCTACTAGGATGAACCAATGTTCGTTCGAGGCTTTAGGTTCAATCATGTCAATCATATCAATTCCCCATATTGAAAAAGGCCATGGATAAGAAAGAACTTTGAGAAGCGTTGGTGGTACATGAATTTTGTCGGCGTATATCTGACACTTGTGACACTTCCTCATGTACTTGTAACAATTAGATTCCATTGTTAGCCAATAATATCCTGCTCTCAGAATTTTTCTTGTCATTGTGTGTAAATTGGCATGAGTGCCAAAGGATCCTTCGTGAATCTCTTTCATTAACATGTTTGCTTTGTGTTCGTCTACGCATCTGAGAAAAACCATGTTGAAGTTTCTTTTGTAGAGTACATCGTTGTTTAGGAAGAAGTTACCAGCCAGTCTTCTAAGAATCTTCCTATCTTTTCTTGATGCCCCGGGCGGGTATTCTTGTCTTTGAAGCAATCATTTGATATCATGATACCATGGTTTGTCATCGATGATAGCTTCCACTGCAAAGATGTAAGCGGGCCTATCAAGGTGCATTATGTCAATCTTGGGTACGTTGTTCCATCGATTCACACTAATCATGGAGGATAGGGTAGTTAGTGCATCAGCCATGTGGTTTTCTTCATGAGGAATATGATGAAAATCAATCTTGTTGAAGAAGGGTAACAACCTTCTTGCGTAGTCTTTGTAAGGAATCAATCCCAATTGATATGTGTTCCATTCTCCTTTAATCTGATTTATAACCAGGGTTGAGTCTCCATACACATCCAAGTTCTTTATCCTTAAATCGATAGCTTCTTCGAGGCCCATGATACAAGCTTCGTATTCAGCCTCATTATTTGTACATTTGAATGCCAATATGGTAGTGAAAGGAATATGGGTACCCTGAGGTGTTATGATGATTGCCTCAATTCCGTTTCCATAAGCATTGACAGGCCTGTCGAATATTGGTCCCCATTGAGAGCCTAGTTCTGGCCCTTCGCTTGGTAGCGGTTAATCGCAATCTTTCATTTTCAGGTACATTACATCTTCGTCTGGGAAGTCAAATTTGATCATTTCCTGATCGTCAATCGGTTGATGAGCTAGATGATCGGCTAAAATACTTCCTTTGATGGCTTTCTGAGCATGGTACTCAATGTCGTATTTTAACAACAACATCTGCCAACAGGCAATCCTTCCCGTTAAAGCAGGCATTTTAAAGACGTACTTGATCGAATCCATTTTGGAGATTCACTAAGTAGTATGACAAATCATGTACTGACGAAGATGTTTAGTTGCCAAAGCCAGAACGCAATAAGTTTTCTCGAGCATAGTGTATCGAGTTTCACAGTCTGTGAATTTCTTGCTTAAGTAATAAATGGCAGACTCTTTTCTTTTTGTTTTGTCTTGTTGACCAAGCACACAACCCATAGAGCCTTCCAAGACTGTTAAGTACATGATTAGTGGTCTTCCTTCCACTAGAGGAGACGGAATCAGTGGATTCAGCAGATATTCTTTGATACTGTCGAAGGCCTTTTGGCAGTCTTCTGTCCATATACAACTTTGGTTCTTTCTGAGTAGTTTGAAGATTGGCGTGCATGTCGCGCTCATGAGGGATATGAATCTTGAGATGTAATTCAGACATCCCAAAAATCCTCTTACTTGCTTTTCAGTCTTTGAAGGTGGCATTTCTTGAATGGCTTTGACTTTGTCAGGATCAACCTCAATTCCTTTTTGGCTGACGATGAATCCCAAGAGCTTTCCTGAACGAACACTGAATGTGCATTTATTGGGATTCAAGCGGAGTTTGTATTTTCTCAGACGCTCGAATAGTTTTGACAAATTTTCCACATGTTCTTCTTCTGTTTTAGATTTGGAAATCATGTCATCGACTTACACTTCAATTTCTTTTTGCATCATGTCGTGAAACAGAGTTGTCATAGCCCTTTGATAAGTTGCTCCTGCGTTCTTTAGACTGAACGTCATTACTTTATAGCAAAAGGTGCCCCATGGGGTGATGAATGAAGTTTTCTCCATGTCTTTTGGCGTCATTCTTATTTGATTATAGCCCGAGAATCCATCCATGAAGGAGAATACTTGAATTTTGCTGTGCTGTCAACTAGCATGTCAATGTGTGGTAGGGGAAAATCATCCTTTGGCCTTGGTTTGTTTAAATCCCTGTAGTCCACACATATTCTGACTTTTTCGTCCTTCTTGGGAACTGGCACTATGTTGGCTAGCCATCGAGGATACTCTGAAGTGGCAAGGAAACCTGCGTCAATCTGTTTTTGCACTTCCTCCTTAATTTTGATGGTCATATCTGGATGAGTCCTTCTCAGTTTCTGTTTAACTGGAAGACATTCTGGTTTCAGGGGCAAGTGATGTTCCACGATGTCGGTATCCAACCCTGGCATGTCTTGGTAGGACCAAGCAAACACATCTAGAAATTCTTTGAGAAGCTTTATCATACTTTCTCTGACAGTTGTACTGAGCAGCGCTCCAATATTAACTTCTTTCCTTTCTTCTTTTGAACCCAAATTAACCGTTTCCGACGGCTCTTTCTGGGTTCAATGGACGTTTCCTCCTGTCTGAGTAGTCGGGAGATCTCTTCTGGAATTTCTTCGACCTCTTCTTCTTTGGCTTCAAATACCAGGAACTCAAAGTTGGGAGAAGGCATTGGATCGTATGTTTCAATGGGGTTTAAACAAGTAATCTGCACGACGTGATGATTCCTTTTTTAGAAAAGACAGAGAGAATGCAAAAGTGTGTGCATTGTATTTTTTTTTGAAAATGCTTATTTTTTATTTGTTTTTAGGATTAATATTTTCTGAAAAAGCGAAAAGTGAAAATAGCAATAAATGCAGGAATTCAGAATGACATTTTTTATTTATGATTTATCGATTCTTGAAATACACCCCTATAAAACAAAACTCTTTCGTTCTGGGTGAAGCGAAGAGGGACATTTACAAAAAAGCAAGCCCTATAAAACATCCTTTTAACCCGGGCAAAGTGAAATGTCAAAACAAAGATGAGACAATTACTTTGATTTATGAACGACATTCGGGACATCGACCGCAACCAAATGGTAACGAACTCCTCAGTGGATCACAAAGTCGAGTATTTTTCTTCCAGGAATGTCTTCAGTAATGACAATGATTTCTGGCGCAGTTGGATCACTAGAGTTTTCTTCCCATGCAGCGTTATCATAAGAGGACTCTTCCATTGTATCCTTAATAGTGCTTTCATTTTCAAAAGGGTCTCCCCATCCCGTGGGCTTAATGTCCTCATATCTGATGCGAGAGCTTTCAGGGACAGTGTACTTTACTAGGAAGTCGTACTTGTCGCTTGGCTACCCCAAAGTATCCCAAGTTTCTGAGGGGATAGATGAGTCTTCTTCTTCAATGACGTTGACCTCAGGAAATGCAAAGTTGATAAATTATTGTCCTACGATCTTTACAAATTCATCAACATGGCATTGGACATCCTCGAGATGTTATGGGTAAGGATTCCATGACTCTGGGAGAACAGTTGTATTTTTTTCAAGGTCATTCAGCAGATATGCATTCTCTGGCTGACTCTTTTGCATCGAGTCTTCCATGTAAGGTTTCCAGACGGGAAAATCATCTATGGGATCATATGAGTTGTAATCAAATTTGTCTTTCATCAGAGTATCTTCCTCTAATGAGTTAGGTGGAGCACGACATCCTTCGGGGTCGCAATCTCCATAGATCATCCTGACGTCTGATCTTGGTATATATCTAGGACTTTACTTCGGAGAGAAAAATGACATGTACGTTTCTTCCTGAGATATATAACCTTCATTGTTGAAATAGGATTTCCATTCTTCATCTGTATCAGAGGAATTATTTTCCTCGATGGTGTGGACTTCTGGGGAAATCGGGTGGAGGAAGCCTCCACTATGGAAGAAATCTTGAATGGGACGAAAGCTTTCATCCCTTCTTGTAGTGTTGGTAATTATTGGCGAAAAACTAAGACCATTTCTTGTCTTGTTATCAACAGGAACCATAACTTGCCCCCATCCTTTTATGTCACCTTTTCCCATTACTTGGAGAGCATCTTTGTACGAGGAAATCGGCGTTCCTTTTTCTTGGTGATTCTCATTGCTCACCGAGAGTGCTTGAAATTGAATCCCAACAACCTCCTCTGGTTCTAAATAGGATAATGGTGATAGGTTGCTCACGATTAAAGCTTGTTCTCTGCATACTGTGACTAACTTGTCATTCTTGACAAACTTCAGCTTCTGGTGAAGTTTCGAAGTGACTGCCCCTGCTTCATGTATCCAAGGTCTTCCTAATAAACAGTTGTATACTACTCGGATGTCCATGACCTGGAAAGTGTTGGGACCAATGGTTATGGGAAGGTCGACTTCGTCGATAACTGTTTTCTTGGATCCGTCAAAGGCTTTGACAATGATCTCACCGCCTCTCATCGGAGTACCTTGAAAAGATAGTCGTACTAAAGTTGATCTTGGCATGACATTCAGGGATGAACCTGTGTCTACCAGTACGCTGGCTAAAGCATCGTCCTGGCAATTGACCGTGATATTGAGTGCCATGTTATGATTCTTGCCTTCCTCTGGAAGTTCTTCATCACTGAAACCCAAATTGTTGCAGGAAGTGATATTGGAAATAATGATGTCAAACTGACCCACTGTCACATCTTGTTCCACAAAGGCCTGTTCCTAGACTTTCTGTAGAGCTTCTCTGTGAGCTTCTGAACTGAGCAAGAGAGATAAAATGGATATCCGAGAAGGAATTTGTAATAATTGATCTACAATGTTGTACTCACTTTTCTGGATGAGTTTTAACATTTCATCGTTATTTTTCACAGGCTCCGTGCTGCTAGATTGACCAAATTGTTGATTAGGAACTTCAGCTTGAGGTTCCTTTTCTTTTGCAAGTTCTCCGACTCCTCTATTGAAGATTCGACTTGGGTGACTCGACTGATATCATCGATGTTGACAATAGATGGCAGTGGAATTTCTTTTCCATCTTCTATTATAGTCGCACCGTGCTTGTACGGAATATCTTTCTCTAACTTGTATGGTATTGGTCCTGGTAAGTAGATGACCACAGAGGCTTTTTGGGTCTTTCGATCATCATAAGTAACCTCAATTGGTTCTGGGTTGGGAACTTTTCTATTGTCAAGAGGGATTTCCACACGCTTCGGTTCCTTGAGCAAAGGAATTATGGTGGAAACATCCTTGTTAATTCCGTAATTAACAGGTTCTCTTTTATCGGAGAATGTGATAGTCCTTTTGTCCAGTAGTCTTTGGACCTTGTTTTGGATGAGGAGGCAACCTTGCACCATGTTGATTGACTGGGAATTTAGGCGTAGTTAGGTTTCCCCTTGGTCTACCTGATGCTGGAGAGCTGCTCGTACGAGGTAGCATCCTTGGCTATTTTCCGAACATATTCCACAGCATTCATAATTGTGAGGTGGCACCCTTCCGTACCTACTCTGTATGCAGTGCATCTTTACTAAATCTATTTCCAGGAAGCGGATGTCACAACTTTGGTTTCTGTCCGGTTTTTCACTGGCTATGCTAACTTGTTGTGTGTCTTCATCCTGATAGACTGGGAGCCACCAATGGTCCAATAGATGTTGAAGAGTTCTTTGTACAAGCACGCAACCTTGATCGTTTTCGGAGCAAACTTTGTAATCCTGATAATTATGCGAGGATAGAAAATCGAGTATGACTTGCTTGGCATGCAATTCTACTTGATTGGTATTCATTAAGTGAATGTCAAAGATTTGAATCATGTTGACCTGATGATCATTCCTTTCATGGTATTCTTGGATGCATTTAAGATCCATTTGATGCTGGAGGGCCTCTTGTGCAAAAGAGCGTCCTTGATTGTCTTTTGAGCAAATCGGACAAGAATTATAATCGTACAGTGACAAATTATAGTACCAACTTTATCTTGAATGCATTTCCACTAGATTAACATTCATTGTGCGGATGTCATGATTTTGAACAATGTTTGGATGTGCATGGGCCATATTTACTTCACGAATCCTGTGATCCTGAATCCAACCTAGATCCATCTGCTCTTGAAGAGTTTCTTGTACAATGACACATCCTTGATTGTTTTCAGAACAAACATCACATTGATGATAGTTGTGAGATGGTACATGGTCGTACCCGCTCTGCTTGCAATGCATTTTTACCAGATTTGTTCCTAGTAGGCGTACATCGTGAATTTGATAACTGCTATCGGGTTCTCCTTCTATCAAGTTTACCGAAGTTTTTTCATGTTGCAGCAACGGGTTCGTTTGACCATTCGGGTTCGTATCTTTGAAAGATAAAACCCCGTTTCTGACGAACTTTTGTACATCAGATTTAAAGCTGAGGCAATTCTCAATGTTATGTCCTGGTCCTCCTTGATGGTAAGGTAAAGATTGATCGGCTTTAAACCAAAAAGGCGGATTGTCCGGTACTGTAAGAGGGGCCCTGGTTTGAACGTGCCCCTTGGCTACCATAAGTGGAAATAATTCTGCATATAACATTGGTATGGGGTCAAACCCCGACGATCGTGTGATATGATTGTTGTTATTATACTGCGGGAGAGCCTGCTGAAGAGGCTGTTGCTGCTTTTGCTGATACTGTTGTTGATTTGGCTGGCTTTGAGCAATCTGTGGTTGATATATCGGAGTTGGCACTGCTTTGATAGCGGGATCTACTGCCGCTACCTGCCGAGGTTGATACCTTCGCCTTTGCTTACCTTGAGAGATATTGGTGATATCTTGCTCCTTCTTCTTTTGGAAAGCACTCCCGTATCTTTTAGTACTGCTAGACGGTACTGCATCTTTGACTAACCGGCCTTCCAGGACTGCTTCCTCAAGGTGTACCCCCATGTTCACCATTTCAGTGAAGTCACTAGGGCACTTGCAACCAATTGGTCATAATAAAATGAGCCCAATGCTTTTAGGAAGATTTTTGTCATTTCCTTCTCCTTGAGAGGACGACAGATCTGGGAGCGATTTCACGCCATCTCTGAGCATACTCCTTGAAGGTTTCTTTATCTTTCTAGGACATTGCTCTGTGCTGGTCCCTATCTGGTGCCATGTCCAAATTGTATTTATACTGCTAAGCAAAAGCTGCCCCAAGATCTCTGAAAGTACTGATCTTAGTACGGATTAAACCCATGTACCATTTGAGTGCGACACCGGTTAAACTGTCTTGGAAGTAGTGGATAAGTAACTGTTGGTTTTCTGTTTGGGTAGACATTTTTCGGGCTTACATTACCTAGTGACTTTGAGGGCAAGAGTTGCCTTTGTATTTTTCAAAATCAGGCACCTTAAATTTGTGCGGTATTTTGACATTAGGGACCAAACAGATGTCAGCGGCGTCTTTGTCAAACAAGTCCTGTCCGTGAATGACTTGCAGTGCTTTCTGCATTTCCAAGACTTGTTCATGGAATTCATTCATCCTTTCATATACTTCTTCATTTCTGCCCAAAGTGGCCTGCTGAATCTGTTCCTCTAGGAGCTTATGTACCACAGGTTGTGGTATAGACATTACGACGGTAACTCTTGGCGGTTCAGTGACCTGAAGTTTGTAACCTTTAGGTAGAGGAGTCTCCGTTGTAACCCTTGCCTCTTCATTTATCTGAAGTTTGTAACCTTCAGGTCTGGAGGTTCTTGCTATAGCTTCTAGGTCTTCAGTGACCGGAGGTATATATCCTCCCGGTACAAAATTGAGAGGTATGCCCCAGGGAAAACCTTTGGGCATGTTGTACTGAGGATGACTGCTAGGCGTCTCGAATGCTGGTGTAGACATAATCTCTGAAATCGTAATCCTTTGAGGTGGTTGATCCTGAGTTGCTGCCAGGGATTCAATCGTGTTGTGGAGTTTCTCCAGACTTTCCTTTAAAACATTGATTTCCTCTTTTAGTTCTCTGTTCTATTCCTCGAGATCGTCCATTTTCTTTTGCCGATTGGCCTGAGTATTGTACGAATGAGACAGTTTGACTTTAAAGTGCAACCCATGTGTGAGACTCAATGACAAAGATGTGTTATGTAAGAATGATGAATGATATGCAAAGAATGAGAATGAACTTTTTGTTTTGTTTTCAAAAGAACTTTTAACAATTATGTTGCAAATATCATACAGCGGTGGAAACCTTTTTAGTGAAATCAATGGATTGCAGTATCTTACAGGGAAAAGTACGTTATTTTACAAAGTGCGAGAAGGAAAACTAGGCCTATGGATCCTAAGGTATTCCTGAAGAAAATTCATATACTGGTTGCTGAATTTTTCTCTTCTTTGATCGGGCCCTTTCAATCGTTGTCGGGTCGATGATCCTTTTCTATGTGAAAGGGGAGAGCAAATTTCTTCGTTCTTCTTGACTTTCTATAGCATGATGCTCTAATATCACAATCATAGCAACCTTGCACCATGTTGATTGACTGAGAATTTAGGCGTAGTTGGGTTTCCCCTTGGTCTACCTGATGCTGAAGACCTGCTCGTACGAGGTAGCATCCTTGGCTATTTTCCGAACATATTCCACGGCGTTCATAATTGTGAGGTGGCACCCTGTCGTACCCACTCTGTATGCAGTGCATCTTTACTAAATTTGTTTCCAGCAAGCGGATGTCACAACTTTGGTGTCTGTCTAGTTTTCCATTGGCTATGCTAACTTGTTGTGTGTCTTCATCATGGTAGACTGGGAGCCACCAATGGTCCAACAGATGTTGAAGATGAAGAGTTCTTTGCACAAGCACGCAACCTTGATCGTTTTCGGAGCAATCTTTGAAGTCTTGATAATTCTGCGTGGACAGAAAACCGAGTCTGACTTGCTTGGCATGCAATTGTACTAGACTGGTATTCATTAAACAAATGTCGAAGATTTGAATCATGTTGACCTGATGATCATTCCTTTCATGGTAGTCTTGGATCCATCCAAGATCCATTTGACGCTAGAGGGCCTCTTGTGCAAAAGAGCACCCCTGATTGTCTTTTGAACAAATCGGACAAGCGTTGTAATCGTGCAACGGCAAATTGTAGTACCGACTTTGTCTTGAATGCATTGCCACTAGATTGACATTCATTGCGCGGATGTCATGATTTTAAACAATTTTTGGATGTGCATGGGCCATATTTACTTCACGAATCCCGTGATCCTGAATCCAGCTTAGGTCCATCTGCTCTTGAAGAGCTGCTTGTACAATGACACATCCTTGATTGTTTTTAGAACATACATCACATTGATGATAGTTGTGAGATGGTACATGGTCGTACCCGCTCTGATTGCAATGCATTTTTACCAGATTTGTTCCTAGTAGGCATACATCGTGAATTTGATCACTGTTGTCGGGTTCTTCTTCTATCAAGTTTACCGATGTTTTTTCATGTTGCGGTAACAGGTTCGTTTGAACATTCGGGTTCGTATCTTTGAAAGATAAAACCCTATTTCTGACGAGCTTTTGTACATCTGATTTAAAGTTAAGGAAATTCTCAATGTTATGTCCTGGTCCTCCTTGATGGTAAGGGCAAGATTGATTGGCTTTGAACCAAAAAGGCGGATTATCCGTACTGTAAGAGGAGCACTGGTTTGAACGTGCCCCTTGGCTAGCAGAAGTGGAAATAATAATGCATATAACATTGGTATGAGGTCAAACCCCGACGATCGTGTGATACGATTGTTGTTATTATACTGTGGACGAGCCTGCTGAAGAGGCTCTTGCTGCCTTTGCTGATACTCTTGTTGATTTGGCTGGATCTAAGCAATCTGTGGTTGATATGTTGGAGCTGGCGCTGGGTTGATAGCAGGAGCTACTGCCGCTACCTGCCGAGGTTGATACCTTCACATTTACTTAACCTGAGAGATATTGTTGATATCTTGCTCCTTCTTCTTTTGGAAATCACTCCCGTATCTTTTAGTACTACTGGACGGCTCTGCATCTTGGACTAACCGGCCTTCCCAGACTGCTTTCTTAAGGCGTACACCCATGTTCACCATTTCAGTGAAGTCACTAGGTGCACTTGCAACCATTCGGTAATAATAAAATGAGCCCAATGTTTTTAGGAAGATTTTTGTCATTTCCTTCTCCTCGAGAGGAGGACAGATCTGGGCAGCGATTTCACGCCATCTCTGAGCATACTCCTTTAAGATTTCTTTATCTTTCAGGGACATTGCTCTGAGCTGGTCCCTATCTGGTGCCATGTCCAAATTGTATTTATACTTCTGAGCAAAAGCGGCCCCAAGATCTTTGAAAGTACTGCTCTTGGTACGGTTTAAACCCATGTACCATTTGAGTGTGGCACCGGTTAAACTGTCTTAGAAGTAGTGGATAAGTAGCTATTGGTTTTCTGTCTGGGTAGACATTTCCCGGGCGTACATTACCAAGTGACTTTCATATACTTCTTCATTTCTGCCCGAAGTGGCCTACATAATATGTTCCTATAGGATACTATGTACCATAGATTGTGGTATAGACATTACGGCGGTAACTCTTGGCGCTTCAGTGACCTGAAGTTTGTAACCTTCAGGTAGAGGAGTCTCCGTTGTAAACCTTGCGTCTTCATTTACCTGAAGTTGGTAACCTTCGGATCTGGAGGTTCCTGCTTTAGCTTTTAGGTCTTTAGTGACAGGAGGTATATATCCTTCAGGTACAAAATTGAGAGGCATGCCCCAGGGAAAACCTTTGGGAATGTTGTACTGAGGATGACTTCCAGGCGTCTCGAATGTTGGTGTAGACATAATCTCTGAGATCGCAATCCTTTGAGGTGGTTGATCCCGAGCAGCTGCCAGGGATGCAATCGTGTTGTGGAGTTACTCCAAACTTTCCTTCAAAGCGTTGATTTCCTCTCTTAGTTCTCTGTTCTGTTCCTGAGATCGTCCATTTTCTTTTGCCGATTGGCCTGAGTATTGTACGAATAAGACATTTTGACTTTAAAGCGCGACACATGTGTGAAACTCAATGACAAACATGTGTTATGTAAGAATGATGAATGATTTGCAAAGAATGAGAATGATCTTTTTGTTTTGTTTTCAAAAGAACTTTTACCAATTATGTTGCAAATATCATACAGCGGTGGAAACCTTTTTATTGAAATCAAAGGATTGCAGTATCTTACAGGGAAAAGTACATTATTTTACAAAGTGCGAGAAGGAAAACTAGGCCTATGGATCCTAAGGTATTCCTGAAGAAAGTTCAGATGCTGGTTGCTGAATTTTTCTCTTCTTTGATCGGGCCCCTCCAATCATTGTCTGGTCGATGATCCTTTGCCATGTGAAAGGGGAGAGCAAATTTCTCCGTTCCTCTAGACTTTCTATAGCATGCTGCTCTAATATCACAATCAGAGAATCCTTTTCTTTCAAAAGCTCTTGGATTTTTGTGCATTCCAAGCTGATAATCTGGTACTTGTTCTTCCAAGAGTTCTTCTCGCGTTGGAATTTGTTGAAAGCGACCTGAAGCTTCTTCGTGTTATTCATGAAGTAAAGAATGGACTCTTTCAAGGGAAAAACTTCCTGACGAGGGTAAGGCATTTTCAATTTGATGGCTCTAGTTTGCACCCATCGGAGGTAAGGTTCCACAGAGATGCAGTTTGGCCTTCCTATGGACTCTCTTCCCTTCCTATGAACATGTTGCCAGGCATGCATAATTTCTTTCTTTAGTGCTCAGTCATTTTCTACTTCCTTGAAGAAAAGACCTTCCAAATGAATGTTATGTGGTACATTCTTCATCGGGTAACAAAGTTGACGGCGAGCTAAAATTGGATGATAGTTGATCCCTCCTTTAGTACCAATGAGGGGTTGTCGCACCTCGAAAAATGAGAACGACCTCGAGAAGCGTAATCGCACTCCCGCGGGATGGACTTAACAGAGTCGCCACCGATATTTATTTATTCCATAGAGGGAAAGGGAAAATATCGAATAAAACCCCTAAAATAAAGGATAAGAAATGGTCATCGCAACCATTGTCTGAGTTCGGGAGTCGGTTACGCAAGGGGAAGGTATTAGCACCCCTCACGTCCGTTGTACTCAACGGGAACCGTTTAGTTAAGGTTAAATGTATGTTAGCGTAAGGTTTGTATCTAATCTTCTACTTAATGGGAAAGGAAGGTAAATGATTACTGTTAAAGGAGAGAGAACCTAAAGAGGTTTTATTACTAGGGTGCTCGCAAAGACTTTGCAGTCTCGTGCCTACGTATCCTTATAAGGATGGAATCAGAGCAATCGTAGTTCACCTAACTAAGGTGAGGAACTATTGACTATGGTCAAAGTTCCAAGGGGAATGAGTATTCATGATCACGATACTCACATAGAGTTAAAGAACTCTCTAATTCTAATTTTTAATGAGATTGAATGGCTACGAGGCCAGAGGGAAAAGATGTCACCAATGCCTATGAGGTCAAAGGTTACAGATGTTTTGGTTTCTTGATGAAAATCAAGATCTGTCCATAAAATGGAGTTTTGAGTATGATCAGATGTATTTTAAGAATGATGATCATCAAATGATCAAAGAGTTTATGCTAAAGTGTTGAACTCTAACACTCTCTATCATTCAAGATTAGTTTGAGAAAGTTGTTTGTCGGACAACGAACATTGATAAAGATCAATGGTTCAAAGAGTTGTGCTAGAGTGCTAAACTCTAACATCTCTTAATCCAAATTGTAATTAAATGTTTTAAGTATGAAAGAAAGAAGTGATTGGCTACCTCAATGTGCAAGACCTGAGACCAATCTTTCAAAGGGTTATGCTAGAATGCTAGATTCTAACAATCCTTTCCTTTCAAGTTTATTTCAAAAAAGATGTGATGTGCTTTGAAGTATTGTTATCCTTAAAGAAGGATGGATTCTTGAGATGACGATTGACAAAGGTAAAAGGTGGAAAAAGATGGAAGGTGGAACAGAAAAAGGTGAAAGGTGGCTCGCCAAGAATTTGGATTCTTGTGCCTACGTATTCTCATTGAAGAATGAGAAATCAAAGCATCCGTAGTTCTGATTACTACGGGAGGTATGTTAATTGACTGACAGACATTTGAGAAAATGTTCAAAGAGTTATGCTAGAGTGCTAGCCTCTAACGACTCTTATTCATTCAAGTTGATAATGAAAAATAATTGATGGATAATGAACGCTTGATGAAAATCAATTGTTTGAAGACTTGCGCCAAGATGCTAGATCCTGACGGCTCTTATTCATCCAAGTTATGATTAAGATCGTTTTGAGGACAACGAGCTCTTGATGATGATCAATCGCTCAAAAGGGTTATGTCAAGATGCTAGATCTTAATGGTCCTTATTTGTCCGAAACGATATGAAAGTTATTTCGAAGACGAAAGAAGGGAATGAATAGCTACCCCAATGCGCAAAGGCTTAGGACTAATCATTCGAGGGTTGTGCTAGAATGCTAGATTCCAACAGTCCTTTTCTTTCGTGTTGATTAAGGAAAAGTTTGATGGACGACGAACGCTTGACGAAACCAATCGTTCAAAGAGTTGTGCCAAGATGCTAGATCTTGACGGCTCTTATTCGTCGAAGTTAATAGAAATTGTTTAATAAAATAAAAATCGAAATGGTCTCGTCTCAATCACGATTTAATCGAGGAATCGATAATCTTGATATTCAACTTTCATTGACCAAAAAATAGAAAATGAAATATGGCCCCATATTTATCAAGATTTTTAGTGATTTGAAAAAAATCAATAAATCAAGATTTTTTATATATCATTGGTCCTAAACATAAAGAAAATGGAATTGAACTGAAAATAAAGTTTGAAATCAACGTCTAATATTCCTTAGAAAAAGGATTGTAACCAAAATCAACATTTAATAAAAAAATTAATATAAAGTTAAGAGGAAAAGTTAATAGAACTATGGCTAAGACCTAAAACTAAATAAGTTTAAAAACTAATTGCTGATAAAACAACTAAATAATTAAGTTTTTAAAATAACTAGCTAATTAAATTCTCAAATCCAACTTAAACACACTAACTCACAAGTGGTGCGTATAGAAAATTTGAGTGGAAAGAAGAATGAGGATCATGGGCCTGTAAGCCCATCAACAACCATTAAAACAAAGCTGAAAAGAAAAAAAGGAATGGGGTGTTGGATTCCACCAAATAGAACAGGTTGATCCCACTTCTCACGCATCTAAAAAAACTCTTCTAAAAAAACATAAACGAAATAAAAAATGTTGAAAACTAAAAGGTGAGGCACGGTCAAAAAGCATCATCATAGAATCCTGTTTTTTCATCATCCATATAATAAAACAAATTAATGAATAAATAAGGAGAGGGTCAAAGAACAATACTCAATGAAACACATCAGCATCGCCTTGCTTTTCCCAACATGATCTTTCTTCCAAACTCGGATCAACACCTCTCCTCTCCAATCTCCCTTTGCTCTTCGTGAATGTTGCTTCCTCTCTTTCAAGGTTCGCCTCTCGATCTCCTCTCACGATTCATCTCAAAATCTCGCGGCGGATTCGACGGTTGTTAGATGTGTCGGCGTTGGCGATTTTCACACCTTGCGGACCGAGTTACGATGGCTCTATTTGGATGTCAGTGGTGGAAGATGAAGGGCAGACAAGAACGAGCGTGATACGGTTCCTGGTATTTCTCGGTTCTCTTTTCTTCTTTACTTCCAAACCTCTTCTTTCTTTCTGAGAAACGAGAGCTATTGCTTGTTGTTGTTATGGTTTTGGAAGAAGAAGTTCTGAAATAGGGTGGTGAAGGGTTATAGTTTTGAAGATTGAAAAAAGTACGGTTGAATGGAGGTTTGATTAGAGGTTGATGTGTGTAGTGTGATGGTGGTTTACGATGAAGGTCTAATGATGGTGGTGGTTAAGGGTTGTAACGGTTGCGAACAGATGACGGTGAAGCAGCGGTTGAGAGATTGAAGAAGAAAAGGACCGAAAATGGAATTATAAAGGGATTTGTGAGGTTGTTGTGGGTTGTTTATGGAGAGTGTGGTTTGAAGGTTGAAGGTGTTGTTTCAGTGTTGTTGAAGAGAGATGAGGTTGTTGTTTTAATTTCAGAGAAATCAGGGAGAAGGTTGATGGTTGAATGGCTGGGCTGGTTTTGTTTTGGTGGTGAGGTTGGGGATGGCTGGGTCGTAGACGGAGGGAGTTGTGTTGGAGCGGGTTTGACGGTGAGTGGTGATGGAGTGGGTTTGGTTTAAGAAAAATGGTGAGTGGTTTGTGAAGAGTCCCCCTCCAAAAATAACTCTCTTCCCTCCCTTTTAAGTTCAACTGAGTTTATCTTTTTTTTACCTGAATTCGTCTCAACACCGCCAATGTGCTGTTATTTTCAGCACAGGTTATTGTTGGTTGGTGCTATGCTATAGGCTTCAGTGTGTGGTTATTTTCATTTTCAAGTTTTTAGTTTGTTTTGCAGCAGAGCAAGTTTTTTGAGTTTTCTACAGGTGTTATTTTGGTGAAGATTGCAAGTAGTTGGTCAAAGTTTTGGACTGTTGTGCAGGGAAAGCAAGTTGTACGAGTGCTTTTGGAGTGGATTGCAAGCTGTATGATTTCCCTTTTTTTTTGAATTTGGTAACTTTGGATTGTGACAAGGAAAACTTTAGCGGGCTTTTGCAAGATGATGGGCTTTTTGGGATTTATGTGATTTTATAGTTTGTAAAACAAAAACAAATATACTTATACTAAAGATTAAATAAAAACCAACGATAAAAATAAAATCAAAGTAAAACAAGAATTAACATTACACTAAACCAAACTAATAAGAACTAAATGAGTTAAATTAAGTTAGTCTAAATCCTAAAATTAAATTAAGATTAATCTAATTAAAACTAAGCTGACAATAAAAAGCTATAATAAAGTTGAAATTAGGATAAATTAGAAAATTAAAACTATATAATAAACTAAACTAAATTGTAAAATTAAACTCAAACAATTCTAAATGAATCTTAAAATAAGACAAATTCTAAAATAGAATGATAAAATGGCTAAAATGCATGATTAATGATCAATGAAATAGTTAACTAAAAATGCAAAAAAGCTGATTTAAAATGATATAAATGATCGGAGGATCTGAGGGTAAAATTTGGGGTGCAACAGTTGCCCCTATTTAAATATTTTCACCGAATGGCATGGGAAATGGAAATTATGGTGAAAGATATTTAAATATAGATAACCGAAATTTTTTCCCTTAGACACGCTGATATGCAATGATATGGACAGAACTAGCCTAAGATGCGGACATGCCATGAACTAGTATGATGGTATGAAGCCATGATGGTGCAAAATGCAATCAACAACGAAAGCAAACACACACAGGTGGATAACACCGGGGAAGGATGAAGGTTAGTATCCATGAGGTAAACTCACTGGGGATATAAGCTAACAGACAAAAGAGTCTTACTGGGGAGACTCCAAGGAAACACTGGGGATAGAAAAACTGAGGGGAAACCCTACAAGTTCTTACTGGAGATAGGACACTAAAGAGGTGTTCTCCACTGGGGAAAGATCCAGGGAGGTAGACGACACGGTTCAAAAGTGACCACCGGAAGATACTGGGGAAAAGACATATTCTTACTGGACATGAAACCAGAAAGAAGACATGATCACCACAGGGGATCAGTTTGACATAAAAGGATAGACATCCTACAAAGATTTTTTGGGGATTTCCTATACTGAAGAGTTCAAACAGGATCTTCAAGAAAAGCCAGAAAAGACAGAGGTAAACTCTGCATCAGATGATGAAAGGTGACTGGACCTTTTGGCTGTGAATGAGGTTAATGAATCAAAAATGTACCAGAACTGGTTGAGACAACAAATATGATTCCGTTTATGGAGGATGCCAGCGATGACTGGACTTTAGGTTCAAGCTTGACATGATTCAAGCAGGAACAAACTGAAATAAAAGCCTAAGGTGACTCGATTCAAACCAAAGACGGTGCCAATGATAATTGGACTTTGGGTTCAAATTTGACACGATTCAAACAGGAACGGGATCTTAAGACAAGGGACAATGTTCGACACGATTCGAACAAGGACTCGATTCAAGTTTGACACGATTCAAACAAGAACAAGATCTTAAAACAAGAGACAATGTTCGACACGATTCGAACAAGGAATCGGTTCAGGTTTGACACGATTCAAACAAGAACAAGATCTTAAAACAAGAGACAATGTTCGACACGATTCGAACAAGGACTCGGTTCAGGTTTGACACGATTAAAACAAAAACAAGATCTTAAAACAAAAGACAATGTTCGACACGATTCGAACAAGGACTCGGTTCAGGTTTGACACGATTCAAACAAGAACAAGATCTTAAAATAAAAGACAATGTTCGAAATGATTCGAACAAGGAATCGGTTCAGGTTTGACACGATTCAAATAAGAACAAAATCTTAAAACAAGAGACAATGTTCGACACGATTCGAACAAGGACTCGGTTCAGGTTTGACACTATTCAAACAAGAACAAGATCTTAAAAGCCTAAGGTGACTCGATTTAAACCAAAGACGGTGCCAACGATAATTGGACTTTAGGTTCAAGCTTGACACGATTCAATCAAGAACGGTTTTAAACAACAGGAAAGATGCCAGTGATGACTGGACTTAAGGTTAGACTTCTGGGGGAATACCAATTATGGTTGCAAAAAGGTTGGATAAAACCAGAGATAGATAAGTTTCTCGGGAGAGAGATTGCCACTTATCGTTGTGAAAGAACAAGCTTCTCCAAGAGAATGCCACTTTTGGTTATAAATTTCACAGAGCTGCTGATATTACAACACTGCTGGGGAATGACTTTTGTCTTCAATGAAAGTCTGTAAAAAAAATTCTTCTTATGGGACACAGTGCAAAATAAATGCACATTCAAAGATAGGTTTGAAAACCGCATCTGCCAGGGGCCAAGGTTCAATCTAGGAGCAAGCTAGAAAGAAACGGTCAAACAAGACTCCAATTAAGGAATGAACTCAACTGGGGATTTATCTTATCCGAATATGGAAAAAGATAACTGAAGCAACCATCATCCACGAGGATAAAACTCCGTGGGGAATTCAGAAAGAATGAGCACTTTATGCCTAGGGCTGACACCTCTATTGGAGAGAAAAGACAAACCCAGTCACTTGGGGAGATAAACGCCAAAGTGAACAACACAGGTAAACACCAGAAACATGTAGCAAAAATGATAATATGCTATGCATACGAGTGCTTATGCCATGCTTAAGCTTATGCTGACAAAACAGACAAGAAGCGAAACTGGAGATGAAATAAACATCTCGACGAGGATACCCAGCCAAACACATCAGATTGGACCATCATTGGGGATATATAAGTAGGATCAACAACTTTACTGGGAAACTGGCCAAGGATATCACGAGAACAGGGTAGTTCTGCATCCTGACTGGTATGATGATCACCATAATAAACAACAACTCTTGCAACATGTAATCTTCAAATCTTCTCTGCCCCAGATTACATGGTATATTGGGAGAAAGTGTCAAGAGGATTTTACAGAAGAATCGGTATACGAAATGCCTCAATATATTCAAACTCTTAGATTCATGAATCTTGGCGTAATTGCCCTAGATTAACAGCATTTGCACGACAAAGTCTTTGAACTTGCTCTTCAAGCTGACTGATCTGTGAAAGAGATGCCCCAGACTGATTGGCCTTTTAGAGATTTACCGAATCTCGACCTGATTGCCCCTGATTAACGACATTCGTGATACAAGGTCCTTTAGACTGTGGTAGAAACAACTGGGGAACGAACTTACCCCTGTTGGTGGGTCATTGAAGTCCAAACTTGTCATAAGGTGACCTCAAGAAGGCTTGCCCCAATATTCTGAACTTTTGAAGAGTTCTTCCTTTGATTTAGCAGCTCTTGGGATGGTGGAATGGTAAATCCTTCCGCTTGGTTGCCCCTGACTGAGCTTCCTTCATCAAGTCAAATTCCCTAGCTGGCTGCATTTGTTGGGATTCTTTTGATATTAAATTGTTTTGCAAACAAGTATTGTTCATTTAAAATTGGCAATTTCAATGCGAAATTCATGCAAGCTTTTGAAATCAAGTTTGTTGATGAAAACACACGCAGTGGAGTGATTAAAAAAACAAAAGTGGATCTAGTCATTTACAGAACGACAGATTTCACAAAGATCATTAGGAGTCAGGTTAATCAACCTTGCTGTAGTATGCTTTTCAAAACAACCTTACCTCAATTAGGTCATTTAAGGGTTGTAACATGGCTTGGTTCACGGTTTATGAAACAAAAGATAAAGGCTCAAAGTTTAATTGTCCCCACCCAATCTTCGTGATGAACTCCAATCCTACGCTCAGTTAACTTAGGCTATACATTCAGATTCCTCTAGATTGATGATAGTTGATAATGATTCAGACACCTAGGATGGTCATTACTCCCTTGCAGAATTTGGTTGTCTTTTGTTGTCTTTGCTGAGGTTATGACCTCTTTTTTTGTTGAGGTCACGATACCTCTTCTTTTGATTTGGTTGAGGTCACGATACCTCCTCTTTTGGTTTGGTTGAGGTCACGATACCTCTTCTTTTTAGATTGGTTGAGATCACGATACCTCTTCTTTTTAGATGTTGTACAAGTTCTTTGTGTATAAGGCAAAGTTTTGGGCTTCCCAACTTTCTTGGCTTTTGCCTTGAAAGGGACTCAGCTCATTCTTTGATTAAGGATTTTTCAACGATCCTTCCTTATTTGCTGTTTGGACCATCACTTGTACAAACGCTAACTCATTTGATTTGAGAGAACTAACTGGTGTCTTGCATGAAGCGCTTGCATTCGAATGCATAACCAAGTTAAACTGAGAACTACCCACCCCAAGGTTGAGATTTAAGGGTCTTTTGTGTAAAGAAAGAAAACTCCTACTTCTAGGCTCAAAAAAGTTAACGAGGGATTATCTTCCTTATTTCTCCAGTGTTTAGGGATTGAAACAATGTCTTACATCCTTGACAAGGTTTAATCGAAAGCATACCACAACAATTATGGTTAATATTTTTGTCATCCTACCCAATTTTTGTTTTTTTTTTTACGAACATAAAAGTAAATGAGTGAAACGAATGGAAAAGATGCATAAATATTTCATTAATCTCACCAATTTGAAAATACAACAAAGCTTATAAGCAAACACAGATTCAATGTAAAGGAAATACAATCGGAAAAAACTGAAATGAACAAAATACGGCCAGCTTCGGCGAATTGATTTTAGAAGACTTCAGTTTCCGGGCCCAAGCGGGAGAACACCTTCATTATTGATCACTTGCTCCTTGTGATATAGAACCTTAAGAGGCTTTACAAGTCCTTTGTCTTCTGCTTTAGAAGTTGGGGCGTTGGCATCTGGCCCGCCCTCTTGAGGTTTCAGCAGCTTTAGCAGACTTAGCAGTTTCGCTTCGAACTCTTTGCACTCTTCAATGGGGTGCCCCATTGTCCCAGTATGGAATTGGCATTCCATCTCCGGGCGATCTTCTTCAAGGATTAGTTCATTGTCATAGATCAGTCTTCGCACAGTATATTCTAAGGCTCGACAATCATCCAAGCCATGCCCTTCGGCTCCCTTGTGGAATTCACAATTCAGGTTAGGATTGTGCCAAGGCACAGGTTTGAGAAATCGGGGAGTTACCAACTTGTTCTGCATCAACAGTGGGAAGAGTTTGCTCAATGGTACCGGAATGGGTTGGGGGTTAGCTTGGCCTCTTCCCATAGGGTACTTCAACTTGTTTTAATTTTGGGAACCTCGAGGAGAGACAGCCGTTGGAGGCTGGGACGCCCTTTTGGTAGACTCCTGATGATGGTTACATTCGGGTGTAGGAACAAGACCAACAGTTGACTGGCATAAGGTTTCCTTAAATCCTGGACACAGGGGATCCTCAGGAGACGACAAAGGATTGTTCTTGATACTAGAGCGGGAGTCATCGAAAGATAGAATGTTTCTCTCCACTAAATCCCTCACAATGTGCTTCAAAGCAAAACAACCTTCTAAATCATGGCCTGGTGCCCCTTCATGGAATGCACAATGAGCATTGGGATTGTAAGAAGGTGGAAGCGGATCAGGAGGTAGGCCTGATGACCTTGTAGTTATTAACCCTTGTTGCACCAAAGCAGGATACAATGTTGTATACGTCATAGGAATGGGAGGAATCAGAGGCCTTCCACCCTTTCTTTTACCTAGAATATTCTGACGAGAAACTTAAGTCCGTCGTGGATAAGCAAGGGCGTTGGGAGCTTGTTGATAGATTGGTGGTTGAGAAACTGGCTGATAAACAGAAGCTTGATTGTTGAGTGTTGGCGTGATAGGGTGAATGTGATCCTCTTTTTTCATCAGGAATTACAAAGTTTCCAGAACCCAACTCATCTGGCATTTGAGGATTCTGACCTCCTTTTTCAGATCTTCCTGGTTCTTCAGAATTTCATTCATCGTTACCATTGGTCCTGAGTGAATGCTAGATATCCTTGAGTGATAAAGGAAGAAGAAAATGAGACAGACTCAAGGCTGAGAAATGAAATGCAATGCAAATGACGTATGTATGAATGCAATGCTTATGATGTTTATTTTTAGAGAGTCCTTTTAAACTTTTAGTTGTTTAGCATAAATTCGCGCGTAATGAAGATCAACACGAATTTAGAACCCAAAATACTCATTCATTCAAATGAAATCAAAAGTACATAGTACAAGTGGATAATGAATTGAGTCACCAAAATACAACAATACTGAGTCTCAAAATACAAAACCATAATAAAAAAGTCTTCTTTATCTCGCGCTCTTGAAGCTCTTTCAATTCAATCTTAAACCTCTTCATCATCCTTTCGATGAGCTGAATGAAGTAACTGATAGAAGCAGGAGTGTCTTCATCAACATCTTCCACGGCCATCTCTAGCCTCAAAGGTAAGTCCTTGGCTATCTCATTGCAAAACCGTATTAAGCTCGCAAATTTGTCACGATACATGGTAGCAGAAGGCTCAAGGAACTTAATGGTCTCCTCATAATCCTTCAAAACTTTATCCAATTGCTTCTTTTCATTCATCCATCCCACACCCTGACTCTTCAAGGTCTGATGTTGGGTTTTCCAGTGTTCCACCAACTCCTTGCTAGTAGCCAACTTATCACACTTCTCCTGCCATACTTCTGCACTGATTCCAGAGACGTTCCTTGCTTGCCATCCTTGGAGGCGCTCATGTTCTAATTCCTCTTTAGATTTCCTTAGGAGCTCTTCCAATTCTTTGATCTGGGCTTCGAGCTTTACTCTCACCTCTTTCTTCTGTTTGGTGGCTAAATTCCACCAATGCTTCCATTCTTGTCCATTCCTTTTAGCTTCCTCTAATTGCTCGTGAAGAGATTCTAAACCACCATTGGCTTGGTCCAAGCAATCTAGGACTCGCTCTTTAAGATCCTCCTCAGCCTTTCTTTTCTTATTACTCTCTTCCAATAACTCTTGTTTCTTATCAAACTTCCTCTTGAGAACCATGTTCTCGCCAGTCTTTTTGTTCAGCTGCGACTGTAGACCTTCATTTTCTTTCCCAAGTCTAGCCACCATGGCTCTTAGCTCTTCTACTTCCTCGAGAGAAACAGGCACAGGTTCGGGTGGAGGAGACCTTGGAGGAATAGGATCTGCTACAGAGAACGAGAGCTTTACAACTTTGACTCTTTCGGTAACCCATTACTGATATGGAACATCACTTGCTTTTTGATATCCTTGATCCTTTAGTATGCACCTTCTCCCAAGATCTGATAATCCTATGGAGTAGAGACGGATCACTGGATCCCATATCATTCAGAACCATTTCTTTAAATTCTCCATTATTAGGCTTTCCACGCATCGGGTGTCCAAGTTGTCGCAAGGCTAGCATAGGATTGTAGTTAATGCAACCCTTGGAACCTATTAATGACACATTCTGAAAACTCCCACAGCTGATAACAACTTCATGGACGTTGAGCTTGTAACGATACCAAGGAATATCATTGCTTGTTAGAGACACCAGGAATCTAGCCCACCCTTCACTGGACATCCTACTTATCTGATCATTGGATTTGAACACACATGCAATGAGCCAGTTGTAAAGTAAAGGAAGACAGCAAGCTAAAGTTCCACTCTTCTTTTCATGGCGAGTGTGCAAGGTATGGAGGGTATCTGCCAGGAGAGGATTAACAAGATTTTGCTTTTCTTTCCAAACGGCCCAAAAGACACTGATAGCTGATGAATCAATGAAGCCTTCATAATTAGGGAATAATACCAACCCATAAATGAGGAGGGCTAATATGTTTATTAATGCATCCCAATGACGTGCAATCAACCATTTCTACGCTTCATTTTCTAAGAAAGTTCTCCAAAACCCAAGGAAATTTTCCTTTTTCTTCCAATTCCTTTCAGCATCGGATATGGAAATGTGTAGTGCAAGAGCCAACTCTTTCACATCAGGCTTTTGACCAATTCGATTGTATGCCATTCTTCCTTTCATTGTGAAGCCTAACAGTCTGTCATATTCCTCCAAGGTAGGAGTCAATTGGAAGTCTTGGAAAAGGAAGCTTCGGAGTGGAGGATCGTAAAACTGAGCTAAGGCTGTGATAGCTGGGATCTGGACATCCACTGTGAGAAGATCTAAAATGTGACCAAACCTTCCTCGCATGGTAGTTTTGAAGCAAGGAGGAATCTTTTCCAAGAGCCTTAGTATGTTGGTGACATCTTGCATCTTTGCCTTGAGTGGCAATGGTTTCCTTCTGTCTGAACTCATTATGACCTTTTCGTGCTAAACAAACTGCTTTGTTAATAGGACTCCCTGAAAACAAAACATATGAGTGTTATGATGATATGCAAAATGCTCATGAATGCACGGAAAAGGTTTGGGATAAGGTGAACACCTCATAACTCCCTAATGGGTAGGCTCCTTAAAAGATGGTTCTATGATAATTACCCTTAAACCCACTCACATGATAGTTTCTAGGTTTTTGGTAAAGGTTTCAGATTCACGGACCTTAGTCGTATCAATGTTATGCAATGGGCTAGCCACTTTACAACGAGAGTGACGAAAAGGTCTCTTCTGATTGGGGTTTTCATATTGGTTGGAGCAAGGAGATGTCCTTGAAGTCCAATATTACACAACCACCAAAATAGAACTGGTTCTAAATGGGGACCTAGAGTCATGGACCCTTCATGAATCAGAGTTATGCCACAGGCTAGCTGTTTTATAATGAGATCTACAAACAGGTCTACTCTAGAGGAGCCTTCATGTTAGTTGCTACAAGGAGCTTGCCCTCATAGTCTAACACTACTAACTACCAAATTTATCCTTATGTTTTCTCTCTGCTTTTTCCAAAACTCGGGTGTAGAGCTTTATTCAAGATATTAAATACCCAAAGCCCACACATGAATATACAGAGATATATATAAATAAGCAATAAAGCAAGAGCATATAATAAAGAAGAAAGAGAAACAATCAAAGCTAAACACACATATGAAAACCTAACTAAACTAGGCTTGACTCACTTAGGGAAAATTCTAAATCCCCAGCAGAGTCGGCATCTGTCGTACCTCGAAAAATGAGAACGACCTCGCGAAGCGTAATCGCACGCCCGCGGGATGGACTTAACAGAGTCGCCACCGATCTTTATTTATTCCATAGAGGGAAAGGGAAAATATCGAATAAAACCCCTAAAAGAAAGGATAAGAAATGGTCATCGCAACCATTGTCTGAGTTCGGGAGTCGGTTACGCAAGGGGAAGGTATTAGAACCCCTCACGTCCGTTGTACTCACGGGAACCGTTTAGTTAAGGTTAAATGTATGTTAGCGTAAGGTTTGTATCTAATCTTCTACTTAATGGGAAAGGAAGGTAAATGATTACTGTTAAAGGAGAGAGAACCTAAAGAGGTTTTATTACTAGGGTGCTCGCAAAGACTTTGCAGTCTCGTGCCTACGTATCCTTATAAGGATGGAATCAGAGCAATTGTAGTTCACCTAACTAAGGTGAGGAACCATTGACTATGGTCAAAGTTCCAAGGGGAATGAGTATTCATGATCACGATACTCACATAGAGTTAAAGAACTCTCTAATTCTAAGTTTTGATGAGATTGAATGGCTACGAGGCCAGAGGGAAAAGATGTCACCAATGACTATGAGGTCAAAGGTTACAGATGTTTTGGTTTCTTGATGAAAATCAAGATCTGTCCATAAAATGGAGTTTTGAGTATGATCGGATGTATTTTAAGAATGATGATCATCAAATGATCAAAGAGTTTATGCTAAAGTGTTGAACTCTAACACTCTCTATCATTCAAGATTAGTTTGAGAAAGTTGTTTGTCGGACAACGAACATTGATAAAGATCAATGGTTCAAAGAGTTGTGCTAGAGTGCTAGACTCTAACATCTCTTAATCCAAATTGTTATTAAATGTTTTAAGTATGAAAGAAAGAAGTGATTGGCTACCTCAATGTGCAAGACCTGAGACCAATCTTTCAAAGGGTTATGCTAGAATGCTAGATTCTAACAATCCTCTCCTTTCAAGTTTATTTCAAAAAAGATGTGATGTGCTTTGAAGTATTGTTATCCTTAAAGAAGGATGGATTCTTGAGATGACGATTGACAAAGGTAAAAGGTGGAAAAAGATGGAAGGTGGAACAGAAAAAGGTGAAAGGTGGCTCGCCAAGAATTTGGATTCTTGTGCCTACGTATTCTCATTGAAGAATGAGAAATCAAAGCATCCGTAGTTCTGATTACTACGGGAGGTATGTTAATTGACTGACAGACATTTGAGAAAATGTTCAAAGAGTTATGCTAGAGTGCTAGCCTCTAACGGCTCTTATTCATTCAAGTTTATAATGAAAAATAATTGATGGATAATGAACGCTTGATGAAAATCAATTGTTCGAAGAGTTGCGCCAAGATGCTAGATCCTGACGGCTCTTATTCATCCAAGTTATGATTAAGATCGTTTTGAGGACAACGAGCTCTTGATGATGATCAATCGCTCAAAAGGGTTATGTCAAGATGCTAGTTCTTAACGGTCCTTATTTGTCCGAAACGATATGAAAGTTATTTCGAAGACGAAAAAGGGGAATGAATAGCTACCCCAATGCGCAAAGGCTTAGGACTAATCATTCGAGGGTTGTGCTAGAATGCTAGATTCCAACAGTCCTTTTCTTTCGTGTTGATTAAGGAAAAGTTTGATGGACGACGAACGCTTGACGAAACCAATCGTTCAAAGAGTTGTGCCAAGATGCTAGATCTTGACGACTCTTATTCGTCGAAGTTAATAGAAATTGTTTAATAAAATAAAAATTGAAATGGTCTCGTCTCAATCATGATTTAATCGAGGAATCGATAATCTTGATATTCAACTTTCATTGACCAAAAAATAGAAAATGAAATATGGCCCCATATTTATCAAGATTTTTAGTGATTTGAAAAAAATCAATAAATCAAGATTTTTTATATATCATTGGCCCTAAACATAAATAAAATGGAATTGAACTGAAAATAAAGTTTGAAATCAACGTCTAATATTCCTTAGAAAAAGGATTGTAACCAAAATCAACATTTAATAAAAAAATTAATATAAAGTTAAGAGGAAAAGTTAATAGAACTATGGCTAAGACCTAAAACTAAATAAGTTTAAAAACTAATTGCTGATAAAACAACTAAATAATTAAGTTTTTAAAATAACTAGCTAATTAAATTCTCAAATCCAACTTAAACACACTAACTCACAAGTGGTGCGTAAAGAAAATTTGAGTGGAAAGAAGAATGAGGATCATGGGCCTGTAACCCCATCAACAACCATTAAAACAAAGCTGAAAAGAAAAAAAGGAATGGGGTGTTGGATTCCACGAAATAGAACGGGTTGATCCCACTTCTCACGCATCTAAAAAAACTCCTCTAAAAAAACATAAACGAAATAAAAAATGTTGAAAACTAAAAGGTGAGGCACGGTAAAAAAGCATCATCATAGAATCCTGTTTTTTCATCATCCATATAATAAAACAAATTAATGAATAAATAAGGAGAGGGTCAAAAAACAATACTCAATGAAACACATCAGCATCGCCTTGCTTTTCCCAACACGATCTTTCTTCCAAACTCGGATCAACATTTCTCCTCTCCATTCTCCCTTTGCTCTTCGTGAATGTTGCTTCCTCTCTTTCAAGGTTCTCCTCTCGATCTCCTCTCACGATTCATCTCAAAATCTCGCGGCGGATTCGACGGTTGTTAGATGTGTCGGCGTTGGCGATTTTCACACCTTGCGGACCGAGTTACGATGGCTCTATTTGGATGTCGGTGGTGGAAGATGAAGGGAAGAGAAGAACGAGCGTGATACGGTTCCTGGTATTTCTCGGTTCTCTTTTCTTCTTTACTTCCAAACCTCTTCTTTCTTTCTGAGAAACGAGAGCTACTGCTTGTTGTTGTTATGGATTGGGAAGAAGAAGTTCTGAAACAGGGTGGTGAAGGGTTATAGTTTTGAAGATTGAAAAAAGTACGGTTGAATGGAGGTTTGATTAGAGGTTGATGTGTGTAGTGTGATGGTGGTTTACGATGAAGGTCTGATGATGGTGGTGGTTAAGGGTTGTAACGGTTGCGAACAGATGACGGTGAAGCAGCGGTTGAGAGATTGAATAAGAAAAGGACCGAAAATGGTATTATAAAGGGATTTGTGAGGTTGTTGTGGGTTGTTTATTGAGAGTGTGGTTTGAAGGTTGAAGGTGTTTTTTCAGTGTTGTTGAAGAGAGATGAGGTTGTTGTTTTAATTTCAGAGAAATCGGGGAGAAGGTTGGTGGTTGAATGGCTGGGCTGGTTTTGTTTTGGTGGTGAGGTTGGAGGTGGCTGGGTCGTAGACGGAGGGAGTGGTGTTGGAGCGGGTTTGACGGTGAGTGGTGATGGAGCGGGTTTGGTTTAAGAAAAATGGTGAGTGGTTTGTGAAGAGTCCCCCTCCAAAAATAACTCTCTTCCCTCCCTTTTAAGTTCAACTGAGTTTGTCCTTTTTTTTACCTGAATTTGTCTCAGTACCACCAATGTGCTATTGTTTTCAGCACAGGTTATTGTTGGTTGGTGCTATGCTGCAGGCTTCAGTGTGTGGTTATTTTCATTTTCAAGTTTTTAGTTTGTTTTGCAGCAGAGCAAGTTTTCTGAGTTTTTTACAGGTGTTATTTTGGTGAAGATTGCAAGTAGTTGGTCAAAGTTTTGGACTGTTGTGCAGGGAAAGCAAGCTGTACGAGTGCTTTTGGAGTGGATTGCAAGCTGTATTATTTCCCTTTTTTTTTGAATTTGGTAACTTTGGATTGTGACAAGGAAAACTTTAGCGGGCTTTTGCAAGATGATGGGCTTTTTGGGATTTATGTGATTTTATAGTTTGTAAAACAAAAACAAATATACTTATACTAAAGATTAAATAAAAACCAACGATAAAAATAAAATCAAAGTAAAACAAGAATTAACATTACACTAAACCAAACTAATAAGAACTAAATGAGTTAAATTAAGTTAGTCTAAATCCTAAAATTAAATTAAGATTAATCTAATTAAAACTAAGCTGACAATAAAAAGCTATAATAAAGTTGAAATTAGGATAAATTAGAAAATTAAAACTATATTAAAATAAACTAAACTAAATTGAAAAATTAAACTCAAACAATTCTAAATGAATCTTAAAATAAGACAAATTCTAAAATAGAATGATAAAATGGCTAAAATGCATGATTAATGATCAATGAAATAGTTAACTAAAAATGCAAAAAAGCTAATTTAAAATGATATAAATGATCGGAGGATCTGAGGGTAAAATTTGGGGTGCAACAGGGGTATATTAGGGAAACTTCCACATTTTTCGATGATTTTTATTCCATCATAGATCCGATTGTACCAATCTATGTCATAATGAGTGGGAGACATAATCTTCTGCGACCACCGCATACCCCTCTTGAGATCCCAAAAAGAAGCATACTTGGGTAAGTGGGAAATAAACCATTTATAGAGTAATGGTACACAGCATGTGACCATCCCTCCACTGTACAAATTTCTTAAATATACTGAATGATAAGCCTCTGCGAGCAAAGTTGGGACTGGATTCCCAATTAAGAATATCTTGAAAGCGTTAATATCGACGAAGTTGTCAATGTTGGGAAAGAGAAATAACCCATATATGAGCAGAACGAAGACATCCACGAAAGCAGTTATGTTTCCTATGCTTGCAAAGTATATGGCTTTCTCCATCAGGAATTTAGCTGGTAAACCCTGGATTCCCCCTTGCTGGTCATGCGAGTTTTGATAACTGACTCATCCAAAGAGGTAGCTCTTACAATGGCTTTATCTTTTGGAATTTCTTCCAGTCCAAAAAATGGATCTTGATCACTGATAGGTAAATCAATCTGATGAGAGTACTCTTCTAGTGTCGGTGTGAGCTGATAATCCAGAAATGTGAAGCAGTGGTATACTGGATCATAGAACTGAACCAATGTAGACATGACTTCTTCCACTATCTTGACATTCAAAATAGACAACAATTCTCCGCGCTTAGCTCTGAAAGCTTCAAGATTAGTAATCATCCTTCCCAATTTTATTAAGTCTTCTAGTTTTGGAATTTTGAAGGTGTACTTATGCGTTTTTCTTCTACCGAAATCCATAGCAACTTTTGATATTTGCAACGATTGCTTTAGTTCTTTTGAAAAATGTTTTTTTTAGTTTTTCTTAATGAATGAAATGCATGGATGCATGAATGCAGCAAACAAAAACATTTGAAAACATGGGCTTAGGGGTTCATCGTCACGAGCATGGAGTCATGTATCTACCCATCCCCATGGTATGTACTAGGATCCATTTTTTTTGTACCTGTAGAACGGGTTCTAACAAAGGTTCCCAAAATCATTGACCCCTCTCAAGAATATTAACAGCAAACCGACTGACTCATGAGAGATGCAATATCCCCAAGATAAATCTCTTTTGAGTGTAGTATCGCGTATCAACTATTCCCGATAGTCACCACACTACGTCCTAACAAAGGTTAAGTGGGTAAATGTCTACTAATCCTCAGTTTCAAGGGTGCCCAATGGAAAAAGTAATATTTTCACGATTTGCTCGTTCAACATCAGTAATTTCAAAAGGGTACCTCCACTGATTTGGTGGACTTTAAAGTTAGCTTGGCCGAGACTCACTCCCTATAAGCCTTTCTGAGTCTGCCACCACTTATCTTAATGTGCTCTCGAACTCACCACATGTGTATTAATCACGTTCCCAGATAACAGTAATTTAAACAAGTATAGCAGATAAACAGATAGTATGACAACAAATGATATAAAAATTAGAAAGCAAATAAAAATAGAAGAGAAATAAATGTAATGCAAGGCCTAAACCTCTTAGGAAATCTAATTAAATTCCCCAGCAGAGTCGCCATTTTTCTGTAGCGTCGGTTTTTGTGACGCGACCACAACCACTTTTGGTGCTACTTTCTAATTTCTGTATTTATCCTATGAAGCTTAAAAGGAAGGGGAAGATATCTTAAACTAACCCTGCGTGCAAGTGTTTCCTTTAACAAATGCGAAGAGATCGGGAATCGGGGTTTGGTTATACAAAGGGAAGCTATTAACACCCAGAGTATCTATACTAATATATAGGAACCTTCGTTTGCATATATTTTTCTACTGTTTGAAATGCTTTCTTAAGTCTATCTGCTGTTGATTGGGGAAAGTTTCTCCTTTGTGAGGGCTGAGGGAATGTTTTTGTTGTTTTTGGGTTTTTATTGTTTTTGGGAAGGTGTTTGACCTTAGATTTTTGATTTGTGTGCTCGCTAAGATTTCGCAATCTTATGCCTATGTATTCCCGTAAAGAGACTTAGGAAATCAGAGCAATCGTAGTTCCTCCTATTCTATGGGAGGAAATATATTTGGTGTCTTGTTCAAAGCCCAAGACTAAAGCTAACCAGGTATTTGTGTCTTGTTTAAAGCCTAATATTGAAGCTAAAAGAGTGTTTGTGTCTTGTTTAAAGCCCAAGATTGAAGCTAAAAGAGTGTTTGTGTTTTGTTTAAAGCCCAAGATGGAAGCTAAAAGAGTATTGAGAGAGAGAATTTGGCATCTCTAAAGGGAGAAATCTCACCTATTTATCACAAATGTTGATTAATTGGTTATAAGGGAAGTTACTTTAACTGGGGTGTGTGGAACCCAACAATGTCATATCTTCTTTTATAAGAGAAGTGTCAAGAAGGAAGAAGCTTTAACTCATTGTAGAGCAATGCCACTTTTTCCTTTATGAATCTTTCATGCTAAGAGAAGGACATTTGCTTAGATGTGTAGAACCCAGAGGCTTGCCACTTACATCAGTTAGATGAAAGAGAAATTTTAGCCATGATAAAGGAGGGACTCCAGCTTGGATTTTAAATCAACAAGTGTGCCACTTACATCAATTATCTAGAAAAAAGGTTTTGATGATTTGTTTTGATATGTGATGTATAGAGGGGATATTTTCCTACAGAGAGGACTCATGGTCTCATCTGTGGGGATTATGAATTTTGTGCCTTGATCAAAGCCCAGGGTTGAAGCTAAAAAAAGGTTCGGGGATTGACTCCACTAGAGATATTTTATTTGAGTATCTTGTTTGAAGCCCAAGATGATGAAGCTGAAGAGTTTGAGTATAGTTTTAAAGAAAACTGACTCATCTGGGGAGTATGATGTTTGTTTTGTACAAAGCCTAAGATTCAGGTTGTTTGGGAAAAAAATTAGATGAAGCCTAAGAGAAGGCTGACTCTTGCTGAGGATTATTAAAATCCAGGAGAAGGTCTAAACTGTGTTGGGGAATCCAAAGGGAAACTAACTCTTGTTGGAGATTTGAGCAGAGTTGATTTATCAGATGCCATAAGGCTCTGATTCTTTTGAGGATTTATTGATGGTAACCTGACCCTGTCTGGGATTTTAAGGTGAAAGTAAAGCCTTATTGGGGGTCAGGAGGGATTTAAGATAAGTTTAGATACCTTAGATGTTTTAACACTTCTGGAAATTGATGTATTGGTAAAGATGATTAGGATTTATCTTAAGCTTTTAGGAAGCCCGAGGGTCCTTGTGTTAAGCCTAAGAGGAGGCTGAGACTACCCAAGCCCCTTAAAAGGAGGTATACTGTGGTTGGAGAAAGATCTTTGTATGATGCCCAAGAGGAGGCTGAGGGTTCTAGAGATGAAGATCAACCCTTGAATGATTGGATGTTCTAGAGTTTTTGAATTTCCTGAGGATTGAACTAGTAGAGATGGTTGAATTCTTTCCTATGCTTTTAGGAAGCCTTTGGTTCCTTGTACTAAGCCCAAGAGGAAGACGGGATGCTTCAAGGAAGCATGTGGGTCCTTGTACAAAGCCCAATAGGAGGCTGTGGGGAACTTCTAAGAAGCCTGTGGGTCTAAGCCTAAGAAACGTTCAAGAAAGGTTTCACCGGGAATTAATCCTTTCTTTGCTGAAAAATTCTAAGGTTTGAAGAAATTCAAAAAAGGTTCACTTGGAATTAATCCTCTTCGGGGAAATGAATTTCGTTGTCTTGGAAATAAACTAATTGATTGAACTAAGTTATAAGTATCCTACTATTCCACCGAAGTGTGAACTAAGGATCACCTAACTACTGAGGGAACCCTAGACAGATATGCACAAGTATATAGAGATAAGTGGTTTAACAGGTATATGAACAAGTATGCATTGAAAAGGTGATGGGTCTTATTCTCTGGATAGAGGCCCAGGTGTATTGTGATAGGTTGTATTGATTATCACTGTATGATTAGGGATTTGAGAAATTAAAGAAATTTTTGAGAAATTTTGAATTTGAATTTGAATTAAAAGAATGTTGTTTGTTATTTGAATGAATTGAAAGGAAAGTTTGGGGCTTATAACTCAAAGAGATGCCCAAGTGGTCTAAGAGCAGTTTCACCGGGAATAATGCTCCTTTTAGTACCAGTGTAATTTGAATCTTCTTTTTATTGTAAAAAAGGGAAAAGGATGAGGCTTACACTTATTAAGAGGCCCAAGTTATTGTATTTTTTAATGAAAGAATGAAAGAATAGTATTGGGTCTTATACTCAGGGATAGGCCCAAGTGTTTTTAAACAGTTTAAAACAGACAGATGATTTTGAAAATAGAGGTATGTGGCTTACAACTCAAAGAGAGGCCCATAGAGGTTGTCTATTGTTTAAATCAAAGTTTATGTACAAAATATTGGGGCTTATACTCAAGGAGAGGCACAGATGATTTATTTTGAAAACAGTGATCGCACTGCGATACCGAAAGATGTTGTGGGACTTATACTCTAGCAGAGGCCCAAAATTTTATTTATGTACATAGGGGGTTGGGTATTACACTCTAATAGAGGCCCAAAATTTTATTTATGTACATAGGGGGTTGGGTCTTACACTCTAATAGAGGCCCATGAGTGTTGAAGTGAAGTTTTGAAAGATCAAATCAAAGAAAACCCTAATTTCATTTTTAAAGATATTTTTCAATGAAAAATCAAATAAAAAATTATAAAAATACTAAAAAATATCAATAAACATGTTATGAATTATGTTTAAGGTTTGGAAAATGAATTTTATTCACATGATGATTTAAAATCAAATTAGTTTAGAAAAACCAAGAAAAATAAATTATTTAAAAATGTTTAAAACAAATTAAAATAAAATTCTTTAAAATATTTAAAAATATATCAAATAAAAATATTTTTTGATTTTTTTTGTGGAATAAAATATTTAAATATGTAAAGGATTTATGTTTAAAAAAATCATTTGAAAAAGATTAAAAATGAGAGAGAAATTAATTTTTGAAAATAATTAATAAAATAATTAAAAATTCAAAATTTTGAATTATGGCGCCAACAGTCATCTTCTTCCTCGCGCGTGTCCTCCATGGCCGTTTTGCAAAACCTCTCATATCTCTCTCAATACGTAATGATTTTGCACGATGTAAACATGAAAGTTGTGTGGTTTTGAACAAGGATTTCAATGATACCAATTAATTGCATTTCTTTTAAGTGTAGAGTGAGATATCATGTGAAGAATAGATGAACCCTAATTTTTGCAAGAACACTATGAAATCCTATACACGATAGATACAACGCAATTGATTAAGGGAAAACACTCTACATAAGTGCAAAAACATGTTGGTAACTTGAAAACACATTTATGATGCATGGATCATGGAGTTTGAAGAGTTCAGACTTACATGTGCAAGAGGAATTCCAATCCTCAGTTGTAGGTGTTAAATAAGTGTTTTGATGATCTGGACAGCTTCCTTGGACCTCAAGTAGTGTGTTGAGATGCTTGGAATGGATTGAAAACCTCTGGATTGGTGGGAACGACTCCAACTGCAGATGGCTTTAGGGTGAGGTATGAACTTGATGAATCTGGTGTTATAGATGTTGTTCAAGTATTTAGATCATTCATATATGATGTATGTGAGGTGTTAGGACCATTGGTTTGAGTTGAATTGCTCTCTATTTCAAAACACGATTCTCACTTCTTTGAAAAATGGATTTTTGATGTTCAAGAGGGAAATGGTGGAAAGCATGTATTCTGATGTTTTGGTGTGGTTTGATCAACCAGAAATGACCTCTATTTATAGTAGATGAAGTTTGTTTTTCAAGGAATAGTGAGTGGGGGCTGGATCACCCTATTGTCCAATGGATATGGCTGGGTGTTCAAAGTCTCCTCTAGCCATTGACTTGAGCCAAACTTTGCAGGTTTAGGTCTTCTGATTTTTGGCGAAGGCTTGACTCATTTGGACTGATATGTGTATGTTCATGCCACCTCAATGCATCCTATTAATGCCACATGAAAAACTTGAATTTGGATTTGCAACATTAACTTCCATGTGCCTAAAGGATAGGATTTTTGACTTGTTGTTCTTATGGTTCAGATTCCTCATCATTCATGTTGATATTGGACAGAAATACAATAATGCAAGTGTCCAAAATTGGCTCAAGAAATCATAGGATACAAGTCATGTGCCAATGCTGTCAAAAAAACAGTTTGCATCAAGGCATGTTGTGAGGTCCATAACTCCTTGCTCAAGTGGAATCTCAAGTGGAATCTATGGATGTTCTTATACTCTTTGGAAAGCTTGTATATCAAACTTCAACTTTTATTTTTACATTTGGTCTTGATTCCTTTTGGATCATAATGAAAAATCCCTCCAAAGTTGGAGAAAACATGAAACAGATTCTGCCTAAAATTTTTCTAAGTGTCAAAGTTCAAATCTTATGAAAGCCTAACTTTATGGTCTTATAACTCAACATCTAGGCATTTTTTGACCATGGATCAGTAGGAAACTTCTGTAGTATGTAATGAGAGCTTTCATTTTAGGTTTGGATGGAAGAAAATGGTTGCTTGGATCACAAGTTATGGCCTTGCAAAGTTGGGTAAAAATCACTTTTTTTCATAACTTAGTGAAATTTAAATTTCTCAAGGTTGCCCTTTTTGCAAGTAACCTCACTTTTCTTGATTTTTCTTGATTTATCATGATCCAAATCACAAGTTAACATTGTTTTTGACTTGAATAGGCCATGTTTATAAAAAAATCCTAAAAGTCTAACTTGATTTTGGTCACAGTTGACTTTTTATATCAGATGAAATTTGAACTTTGTGATCCTTTATGAAATCAAGTCCTTGGGCTAAATTGAACCTAATGGATGGATTCCATAGGTGTTTTAGAGTGTCTTGAATCATGTCCCAAGGTTTGAGATCATGTCTTGGTCAAAAGTCAAAGGCATGGTTGACTTTTTCTCAGAAACCCTAGATTGTGGTCCAGATGAATTTGAATCCTTGTATTGCTTGTGAACCAAGTTCTTTGAATCAATCCAATCTTGTGAATGGATCAATATGATGTATTTGATGTCCTTAAATCATCTCTTGAGGTCTTGGCTCATGCCTTGCTCCAAAAGTCAACTTAGGGATTGAATTAGGTCAAAACCCTAATTCCTGATTTTTTATGAATCTATCCCCTGAGGCTATTTTGAACTTATGAATGGAATCATGAGGTCCTTTTGAGATTCTTGAATCATGTTTTGTGGTATTGGCTCATGCCCAGATGAGAATTTCTCTCTGGAGGCCTTGGTCGACCAAAACCCTAATTTGGTGACACTAGTGATCTTGAGGCTCGATCAACTTGAAGTGTTGCAATCCTATGCTTGATTCTTGATGTGGGAGACCTCTTGATCCTTCATTAATGTTCTATATCTTTTACAAGTTGAAGATCATGTTAATTCTTGATTAATCCTTTGCCCGAGTGCTCTAAGAGGGCTCAAAAACCCTAATCCTTGGTTGAGGTGAATGCTCAACAACATTTGAGAGGATTGATGAGGTATGAAGGTACATCCATATTGTGGTGATGATTTACACAATGATGAGAAATCTTGTGGTCAAAATTTAGTGTATGACAAGGTGCAGTAGGCAGTAACCGGTTACCAGCAGACTGTAAACGGTCACAGGTTCAAAATTCCCAATTATGAGGAAAGTGGAAGACCAGAACAGCATGACATCGAAGCCTAAAATGAAGAAAACTTTAGAAGGTCAACAAGGCAAAGGGTTTTGCCTTAGATACTCCAAGATTATAAGATGTTCCGAGACAACGAAGTCAATTATGATGGTGATTTTGTCCATTTTGCACTTATGGTCGAATCTGAACCTGTTAATATGAAATAGGCCTTAAGTGATCCAAAGTGGATTTGTGTTATGAAAGAGGAGCTGGAATCCATTGAGAAAAACATTACTTGGGAGTTAGTTGATCTACCAAAAGGAAATAAGTCAATTGGTGTGAAGTGGGCTAATGCGTATCCGCAAGTGCACGAAAATGCCAGTTATAGCATTAAAAGTGTCGAACCCACATGGACCAATGTCAACATATTATAGTCTATTCTCTCTAAGTAAATCTAAGGCTAACGGGTATAACTTTGGATTTTTGGAAAGAAAATAAAATAGGTATAGAATAATTAATAAAAGCAAGTCTGGAATGTAATTTCCAATAGCACCTGTATAAGTCTAACAATGTATTTCGGTATCGCAGTGCGATAACTGTTTTCAAATAAAACACTTGGGCCTCTCCTTGAGTATAAGCCCCAATCTTTTGTACATAAACTTTTTTTTAAACAATAAACAACCTCCATGGGCCTCTCCTTGAGTTGTAAGCCCAATAACTTTGTTTTCAAAATCATCTGTCTGTTTCAAACTATTTGAAAACAACTGGGCCTCTCCCCGAGTATAAGACCCAATACTATTCTTTCATTCTTTCATTCAAAAATATATTAACTTGGGCCTCTTAAATAGAGTGTAAGTCTCATCCTTTCCCTTTTTTAACAATAAAAAAGAAGATTCAAATTACACTGGTACTAAGACGAGCATTATTCCTGGTGAAACTGCTCTTAGACCACTTGGGCCTCTCTTTGAGTTATAACCCCCAAACTTTCTTTTAAATTCATTCAAATAACAGCAACATTCTTTTAATTCAAAAATTCAAAATTCAAAGTTTTCTCAAAACTTTCTTCAATTTCTCAAAACCCTAACCTTATAGTGATAATCAATACAACCAATCACAATACAATTGGGCCTCTATCCAAAGGATAAGACCCACCATCTTTTCAATGCATAATCATTTATATACCTGTTAAACCACTTATTTGTATATACTTGTGCATACCTGTTTAGAGTTCCCTCAGCAGTTAGGTCATCCTCAGTTCACACTTAAGTTAAACAGTAGGATACTTATAACTTAGTTCAATCAACTAGTTTATTCTTATACAAAGAAATTCATTTCCCCAGAGAGGATTAATTCCCGGTGAAACCTCTTTTGAATCTATTCAAACATTAGAAATGTTCAGCAAAGAAAGGATTATTTTTGGGTGAAACCTTTCTTGAACTTTTCTTAGGCTTGGACCCATAGGCTTCTTAGAAGTTCCCCACATCCTCCTCTTGGGCTTAGTATAAGGACCCACAGGCTTCCTAGAAGCATCTCAGCCTCCTCTTGGGCTTAGTAAAAGGACCCAAAGGCTTCCTAAAAGCATAGGAAAAATATTAGTCCTCTCAACTAGTTCAATCCTCAGGAAAGTCAAAAACTCTAGAACATCCAATCATTCAATGGTTAATCTTCATCTCTAGAACCCTCAGCCTCCTCTTGGGCATCATACAAAGATCTTTCTTCAACCAGAGTCTGCCTTTTCTTAAGAGACTTGGGTAGTCTCAGCCTCCTCTTGGGCTTCATACAAGTAGACTTGGAAAGTCTCACCCCCATAGCATCCTCTTGGGATTAATACAAGAACCCACAGGCTTCCTAAAAGCTTAAGAAAAATCCTAATCATCTTTACCAATACATCAATTTCCAGAAGAGTTAAAACCTCTAAGGCACTCAAACTCATCTTTAAATCCTTTCAGACCCCCAACAAGGCTTGACTTTCACCTTAAAATCCCCAGCCAGGGTCAGGTTACCATCAACAAATCTAAAAAAATAGTATCAAAGCCTCATGGCATCTGATAATTCAACTCTTCTCCAATCACCAGCAAGAGTTAGTTTCCCTTTGGATTCCTCAAAAATAGTTTAGACCTTCTCCTGGATTTGGATAAATCCTTAGCGAGAGTCAGACTCCTCTTAGGCTTCATATAATGATTTAACTAGTCAGCCTCAATCTTAGGCTTTGTACAAGACAAATATCATACTCCCTAGTTGAGTCAGTCGTCTTTAAAGATATACTCGAACTCTTCAGCTTCATCATCTTTGGCTTCAAACAAGATACTCAAATAAAACATCTCCAGTGGAGTCAATCCCCAACTTTTTTTTAGCTTCAACCTTGGGCTTTGATTAAGGCACAAAATCCATCATCCTTACAGATGAGACCATGAATCCTCTCTGTAGGAAAATATCCCCTCTATACATCACATATCAAAATAAACAATCAAAACCTTTTTTCTAGATAATTGATGTAAGTGGCATACTTGTTGATTCAAAATCCAAGATGGAGTCCCTCCTTTATCATGGCTAAAATTTCTCTTTCATCTAACTGATGTAAGTGGAAAATCTCTGGATTCTAGACATCCAAGCCAACGTCCCTCTCTTAGCATGAAAGATTCATAAAGGAAATAGTGGCATTGCTCAACAACTGAGTTAAAGCTTCTTCCTTCATGACATTTCTCTTATAAAGGAAGATATGGCATTGCTGGATTCCACACATCCCAGTTAAAGTAACTTCCCTTATAACTAATTACTCAACATTTGTGATGAATAGGTAGTATTTCTCCCTTTAGAAATGAAAAATTCTCTCTCTCATTCAACTTTTATCTTCAATCTTGGGCTTTAAACAAGACACAAACACTCTTTAGCTTCTATCTTGGGCTTTGAACAAGACATAAATATACCCTGTTAGCTTCAATCTTGGGATTTGAACAAGACACCAAATTTCCTCCCATAGAATAGGAGGAACTACGATTGCTCTGATTTCCCAAACCTCTTTACGGGAATACGTAGGCATAAGATTGCGAAGTCTTAGCGAGCACACAAATAAAAAATCTTAGGTCAAGTACCTTCCCAAAAACAATAGAAAACCCAAAATCAACAAAAACATTTCCTCAGTCCTCACAAAGGAGAAACTTTCCCCAATCAACAGCAGATAGACTTAAGAAATCATTCAAAGCAGTAGAAAATATATGTAAATAGAGGTTCCTATAGATTGCTATAGATACTCTGGGTGTTAATTGCTTCCCTTTGTATAACTAAACCCCGATCCTCGATCTCTTCGCATTTGTTAAAGAAAACATTTGCACGCAGGGTTAGTTTAAGATATCTCCCCTTTCCTTTTAAGCTTCATAGGATAAATATAGAAATCAGAAAGTAGCCTTAAAAGCGGTAGTGGTCGCGTCACTAAAACCGGAGCTACAGAAAAATGGTGACTCTGTTGGGGACTGGCTAGATTTCCTAAGAGGTTTAGGACTTGCATTGCATTTATTTTTCTGCTATTTTATTTGCTTTCTCATTTTATATCATTTGTTATCATACTCTCTATTTATCCGCTATACTTGTTTAAATTATTGTTATATGGGAATGTGATTAATACACATGTGGTGAGTCCGAGAGCACATTAAGATAAGTGGTGGCAGATTTAGGAAGGCTTATAGGGAGTGAGTCCCGACCAAACTAACTTGAAAGTCCACTGAATCAGTGGAGGTACCCTTCTGGAATTAGTGATGTTGTACGAGCAAGTCGTGAAAATATTACTTTTTCCACTGGGCACCCTTGAAACTGAGAATTAGTAGACATTTACCCACTTAACCTTTATTAGGAAGTAGTGCAGCGACTATCGAGAATAGTTGATACGCGATACTACACTCAAAAGAGATTCATCTTGGGGGTGTTACAACTCTCATGAGTTAGTCAGTTTGCTGTTAATATTCTTGAGAGAGGTCAATGATATTGGGAACCTTAGTTAGAACCCGTTCTACGGGTACAAAAAAATGGGCCCTAATACACACCTTGGGGATGGTTAGATCCTTGACTCCATGCTCGTGACGATGAACCCTTAAACCCATGTTTTCAAATGTTTTTGTTTGCTGCATTCATGCATCCATGCATTTCATTCATTAAAAAAAAACTTTTTATTAAAAAAAACCTTTTTCTAAAAGAACTAAAGCAGTCGTTGCAAATATCAGAAGTCGTGTTATGGATTTCGGTAGAAGAAAAATGAACAAGTACGCCTTTAAAATTCCAAAACTAGAAGATCTAAGAAAATTAAGAAGGATGATTACTAATCCCGAAGCTTTCAGAGCTAAGCACGGAGGGCTGTTGTCTCTTTTGAAAGTCAACATTGTGGAAAGAGTTATGTCTACATTGCTTCAGTTCTATGATCCAGTATATCACTACTTCACATTTCCAAATTATCAGATTACACAATCACTGGAAGAGTACTCTCAACTGATTGATTTACCTATCACTGATCAAGATCCATTTTCTGGACTGGAAGAAATTCCAAAAGATCAAGCCATTGCAAGAGATACCTTGTTGGATGAGTCAGATATTAAAACTCACATGACCATCAAGGTAGGAATCCAGGGTTTACCAACTAAATTCCTGATGGAGAAAGTCCTATACTTTGCCAGCATAGGAAACATAACTGCTTTCGAGGATGTCTTTGTTCTGTTCATATAAGGGTTATTTCTCTTTCCCAACATTGACAACTTCGTCGATATTAATGCTTTCAAGATATTCTTAATTGGGAATCTAGTCCTAACTTTGCTCGTAGATGCTTATCATTTAGTGCATTTAAGAAATTTATACAGTGGAGGGATGATCACATGTTGTGTACCATTACTCGACAAATGGTTTATTTCCCACTTACCCAAGTCTGCTGCTTTTATGGATCTCAAGAGTGGTATGTGATGGTCGCAGAAGATTATGTCTCTCACTCATTCTGACATAGATTGGTACAATCAGATCTATGACAAAATAAAAATCATCGACAAATGTGGAAGTTTCCCCAATATACCCCTCATTGGTACTAAAGGAGGGATCAACTATCATCCAATTTTAGCTCGTCGTCAACTTGGATACCCGACGAAGAATGGACCACATAACATTCATCTGGAAGGTCTTTTCTTCAAGGAAGGAGAAAATGACAGAGCACTAAAGAAATAAATTGTGCATGCCTGGCAACATGTTCATAGGAAGGGAAAAGAGTCCTTAGGAAGGCCAAACTGCATCTCTGCAGAGCCTTACCTTCGATGGGTACAAACTAGAGCCATCAAATTGAAGATGCCTTACCCTTGTCAAGAAGTTTTTCCCCTGAAAGAGTCTATTATTTACTTCATGAATGACACAGAAAGACTTCAGGTCGCTTTCAACAATGTCCAACACGAGAAGAACTCTTGGAAGAACAAGTACAAGATTATCAGCTTGGAATGCACAAAAATCCAAGAGGTTTTGAAAGAAAAGGATGCTCTGATTGAGATATTGGAGCAGTATGCTATAGAAAGTCAAGAGGAATGAAGAAATTTGCTCTCTCCTTTCACATGGCAAAGGATCATCGACCCGACAACGATTGAAGGGGCCCGATCAAAGAAGAGAAAAATTCAGCAACCACTATTTGAGATTTCTTCAGGAATACTTCAGAGTCCATAGGCTTAGTTTTCCTTCTCGCACTTTGTAAATTAATGTACTTTTCCCTGCAAGATACTACAATCCTTCGAATTCAATAAAAGGTTTCCACTGCTGTATGATATTTGCAACATAATTGTTAAAAGTTCTTTTGAAAACAAAACAAAAAGATTATTCTCATTCTTTGCATATCATTCATCATTCTTACATTGCACATCTTTGTCATTGAGTCTCACACATGCGTCGCAGTTTAGAGTCAAATTATCTCATTCGTACAATACTCGGGCCAATCGGCAAAAAAAATGGACGATCTTGAGGAAGAGAATAGAGAACTAAGAGAGGAAATCACCACTTTGAAGGAGAGTCTGGAGAAACTCCACAACACGATTGAATCCCTGGCAGCAGCTCAGGATCAACCACCTCAAAGGACTGCGATCTCTGAGATTTTGTCTACACCAGCATTTGAGACACCTGGTAGTCATCCTCAGTACAACATGCCCAAAGGTTTTCCTTGGGGCATGCCTTTCAATTTTGTACCTAAAGGATATATACCTCCGGTCACTAAAGACCTAGAAGCTATAGCAGGATCCTCCAGGCCTGAAGGTTACAAACTTCAGGCAAATGAAGACACAAGGGTTACAACAAAGACTCCTGTACCTGAAGGTTACAAACTTTAGATCACTGAAGCGCCAAGAGTTACCGCAGTAATGTCTATACCACAACCTGTGATACATACTATCCTAGAGGAACAGATTCTGTAGGCCACTACTAGCAAAAATGAAGAAGTATTTGAAAGGATGAATGAATTCCAAGAACAGTTCTTGGAAATGCAGAAATAGCTGCATGCCATTCGCGGACAGGACTTGTTTGGCAAGGACGTCGCTAACCTCTATTTGGTCCCTAATGTAAAGATACCGCACAAATTCAAGGTGCCTGACTTTGAAAAATACAAAGGCAACTCTTGCCCTCAATGTCACTTGGTAATGTACGCCCGAAAAATGTCTACCCAGACAGAAAACCAACAACTACTAATCCACTACTTCCAAGACAGTTTAACCGGTGCCTCACTCATATGGTACATGGGTTTAAACCATACCAAGATCAGTACTTTCAGAGATCTTGGGGAATCTTTTGTTCAGCAATATAAATACAATTTGGACATGGCACCAGATAGGGACCATCTCAGAGAAATGTCCCAGAAAGATAAAGAAACCTTCAAGGAGTACGCTCAAAGATGGCGTAAAATCTCGGTCCAGATTTGTCCTTCTCTCCAGGAGAAGGTAATGACAAAAATCTTCTTGAAAACCTTAAGCTCGTTTTATTATAACCGAATGGTTGCAAGTGCACCTAGTGACTTCACTGAAATGGTGAACATGGGCGTACGCCTTAAGGAAGCATTCTGGGTAGGCCTGTTAGTCAAAGAGGCAGAGCCGTCCAGCAGTACTAAAAGATACGGGAGTACATTCCAAAAGGAGAAAGAGAAAGATATCAGTAATATCTCTTAGGGTAAGCCAAGGCGAAGGTATCAACCTTGGCAAGTAGCGGCAGTAGCTCCCGCTATCAACCCAGTACCAGCTTTGACATATCAACTACAGATTACTCAGAGCCAGCCAAATCAACAACAGTACCAGTAAAGGCAGCAACAACCTCTTTAGCAGGCTCGCCCGCAGTACAATAATAACAATCGTATCACACAATCGCCAGGGTTTGACTCCATACCAATGTTATATGCAGAATTATTTCCACTATTGGTAGCCAAGGGGCACATTTAAACCAGGACTCCTCTTACGGTACCAGACAATCTGCCTTTTTGGTTCAAAGCCGATCAATATTCCCCTTACCATCAAGGAGGACCAGGACATAACATTGAGAATTGTCTCAACTTCAAATCTGATGTACAAAAGCTCGTCAAAAATGGGGTTTTATCTTTCAAGGATACGAATATGAATGTTCAAACAAATCTGTTGACACAACATGAAAATTTTTTGGTAAACCTGATAGAAGGAGAACCCTGCAGCAGCTATCAAATTCACGATGTACGCCTACTAGGAACAAATCTGGTAAAAATGCATTGCAGTCAGAGCGGGTACGGCCATGTACCATCTCATAACTACCATCAATGCAATTTCTGTTCCAAGAACAATCAAGGACGTGTCATTGTACAAGCAGCTCTTCAAGAGCAGATGGATCTAGGCTGGATTCAGGATAACAGGATTCGTGAAGTAAATATGGCCCATGAACATCCAAACATTGTTCAAAATCATGACATCTGTGCAATGAATGTTAATCTAGTGGCAATGCATTCAAGACAAAGTCGGTACTATAATTTGCAGCTACATGATTACAACGCTTGTCCGATCTGCTCAAAAGACAATCAGGGATGCTCTTTTGTACAAGAGGCCCTCCAACGTCAAATGGATCTTGGATGGATCCAAGACTACCATGAAAGGAATGATCATTAGGTCAACATGATTAAGATCTTCGACCTTCATTGAATGAATACCAGTCTAGTGGATTTGTATGCCAAGTAGGTCAAACTCGGTTTTCTGTCCTCGCATAATTATCAAGACTGCAAAGATTGCTCCGAAAATGATCAAGGTTGCTCACTTGTGCAAAGGACTCTTCAACATCTGTTGGACCATTGGTGGCTCCCAGTCTACCAAGACGAGGACATACATCAAGTTAGCATAACCAATGGAAATTCGGAAAGACACCAAAGCAGTGACATCCGCTTGTTGGGAACAGATTTAGTAAATATGCACTGCATACAGAGTGGGTACGACCGGGTGCCACCTTATAATTATGAACACTATGGAATATGTTCAGAAAATAGCCAAGGATGCTACCTTGTGCGAGTAGCTCTCTAGCATCAGATAGATCAAGGGGAAACCCAACTACGCCTGAATTCTCAGTCAATCAACATGGTGCAAGATTGCCTCCTTGTCCAAAACAAGGTCCAAGGACTACAGGACTACCGCAGTCTCCGATAGAAAAGAGCCTGTTAATTATGGAATTAACAAGGATGTTTTCACCATATTTCCTTTGCTCAAGGAACCAAAGCGCGTGGAAATCCCTATGGATAGTAGAAAAGTTACCAACCTAGAACTTATTGAGGTTACTTATGACGGTCGAAAGACCCAAATAGACCCTGTGGTCATTTACTTGCCAGGACCAATACCATACAAGTCAGAGAAAGCTATTCCGTACAAGTAAGGTGCGACTACAATAGAAGATGGAAAAGAAATTCCACTACCATCCATTGTCAACATTGTTGATATCAGTCGGGTCACCCGAAGCGGTCGAATCTTCAACAGAGGAGTTGGAGAACCTGCAAAAGAAAAGGAACCTCAAGCTGAAGTTCCTAATCAACAAATTGGTCAATCCATCAGAGTATAGCCTGTGAAAAATAACGATGAAATGTTAAAACTCGTCCAGAGGAGTGAGTACAACATTGTAGATCAATTATTACAAATCCTTCTCAGATACCCGTACTATCTCCCTTGCTCAGTTCAAAAGCTCACAGAGAAGCTCTGCAGAAAGTCTTGGAACAAGCATTTGTAGAACAAGATGTGATAGTGGGTCAGTTTGACAGCATTATTAGCAACATCACTTCCTGCAACAATTTGGGTTTCAGTGATGAAAAACTTCCAGAGGAAGGAAAGAATCATAGCATGGCACTCAATATCACAGTCAGTTGCCAGGACGATGCTCTAGCCAGCATACTGGTAGACACAGGTTCATCCTTGAACGTCATGCCAAGATCAACTTTAGTACGGCTATCTTTTCAAGGTACTCCTATGAGAGGAACTGAGATCATAGTCAAAGCTTTTGACGGATCCAGGAAAAAAGTTATCGGCGAAGTCGACCTTCTCATAACCATTGGTCCCCACACTTTCCAAGTCCTGGACATCCGAGCAGCATACAGTTGTTTATTAGGAAGACCGTGGATACATGAAGCAGGGGCATTCACTTCGACACTTCACCAGAAGCTGAAGTTTGTCAAGAACGACAAGTTGGCCACATATGCGAAGAACAAGCTTTAATTGTGAGCAACCTATCATAATTTTCATATTTAGAACCAGAGGAGGTTGTTGAAACTCAATTTCAAGCACTCTCGGCGAGCAATGAGAATCATCAAGAAAAAGGAACGTCAATTTCCTCGTACAAAGATGCTCTCCGAGTAATGGGAAGCGGTGACATAAAAGGATGGGGGAAATTTATGGTTCCTCTTGATAACAAGACAAGAAAAGGTCTCAGTTTTTATCCAGCACCTACCAAGACTACAAAAAAGGAAGAAAACTTTCGTCCCATTCAAGATTTCTTCCACAATGGAGGATTCCTCCACCCAATTTCTCAGCAAAGTTCATCCCATCGTGTCATACCCCAAATTTTGAACATAATATTTCCCATAATTTTGCAAATCATCATCACAATATGGATGTACCTTCATGCCTCATCAATCCTCTCAAAGATTGTTGAGCCTTCACTACAATCAAGAATTAGGGTTTTGAGCCCTCTCAGAATACTCAGACAAAGGATCAATCAAGGATGAACATGATCCTCAACTTGTAAAACCTCTCAAACATCCATGAAGGATCAAGAGGTCTACCACATCAAGAATCAAGCACAAGAGTGCAAAATTTCAAGTGGATCAAGCCTCAAGATCATCAGTGTCACCAATTTAGGGTTTTGGTCGACTAAGGCCTCCAGAGAAAAATTTTCATCTGGGCATGAGCCAATGCTTCAAAACATGATCCAAGAAGCTCAAAGGGAACTCATAGACCCAATCACAAGTTCAAAATAGCCTCAGGGGATGCATTCATCAAAAATCAGGAATTAGGGTTTCTTGACCTAATTCACCCCTAAGTTGATTTTTGAAGCAAGGCATGAGCCAAGACCTCAAGAAGTGTTTTGAAGACCTCCAATACATCATATTGATCAATTTACAATATTGGATTGATTCAAAGAACTTGGTTCATAAGTAGTATCAGGATTCAAATTCATCTGGACCAATTAGGGTTTTTTGATGAAAAGTCAACTGTACCTTTGACTTTTGACCAAGACATGGTCCCAAACCATGGGACATGATTTAAGACACTCTAAAACACCTATGGAATCCATCCATTAGGTTTGAATTAGGTCAAGGACTTGATTTCATAGAGGATCACAAAGTTTGAAATTCATCTGATAAAAAGTCAACCGTGCCAAAAACCAAGTTTGATTTTTTGAATTTCTTGACAAACATGGCTTCCCTAAGTAAAAAACAATGTTAAATTATTGTTTGGATCATCATCCATCAAGAAAAAATCAAGAAAAGTGGGGTTACTTGCAAAAGGGGCAACCATAAGAAACTTGAATTTTCACTAAGTCATGAAAAAAAAGTGATTTATACCCAACTTTGCAAGACCATAACTTGTGATCCAAGTGACCTTTTTCTTCCATCCAAAGCTCAAATGAAAGCTCGCATTACATACTTCAAGATTGTCAACTACAACAGATTTCAAATCCTCATGGATTTTGAGTTATGGATTGATCAAAATCACAAAAATATGAAAATGGACATTTTTCCAACACTTAGTGAAATTTTGGACAGAGTCTGTTTTGCATTTTCACCAACTTTGAGGCCATTTTTCATTATGATCCAAGAAGATTCAATACCAAAGTTGGACATCAATGTTGAAGTATGTTATTGGGGCTTTCCAAAAAGTACAAGAGCCTCCCATGGTTCAACTTGAGCAAGGAGTTATAAGCCTCAAAAAATGGCATTTTTCACCCTGCCCACATAAAGGTATGAAAACCGAACTTGTGCCACACGTTTTGGCACTCAAGTTTTACCATTTTGCCAACTTTGTCATCTTCCAAAAGCACAAAACATCTGATGATTCACTTGGTTCTTGACCAAGAAGGCAAGAATTTAAACTTGGCATGTGAAAACCATCATGACATGAAACTTGGAATTCAAATTTGGCAAGGTAACATCAATGCTATACATTTAGGTGGCATAAACCAGACCATAACACTCCAAGCCAGTCAAGATTCAAGTCCAAACACTGATCATTCTAACTTGCAAAATTGAATGGAGTCAAGATAAGAGAGTTGACTTGGCACTTTTGGATTATCCAAGTCAATGGCTACAAGCTACATGCCATGATCAGCCTCTAATCACTATTGCTCCCAAAACAAAGTTGTTCTACTATAAATAGAGGTTCTTTCTGATCAAGTCAAGTACACCAAAGCATAACAATACATGCTTTCCTCCAAATCATTCTTCAAAAACCAGAAAAGGCTTCTTTAGCAAGTCACTATCGAATTTTCAAATAGGGATCAATTCCATCAAAACCAACCATCCTAACACCTCACATATGTCATATACAAGTGATCCATAACCTCAAAACACATTTGGAACACCGGAATCACAAAGTCACCATCCATTTGCTCAAGCTTTTTGGCCTAGTTGTAGTTGGGGTACCACAATAAGTTCCAGGTTATTTCAATCCATTCCAAGCTTGTAAACACACTACTTGAGGTCCAAGGAAGCTGTCCAGGTCATCACACAACATTTGTAACACCTACAACTGAGGATTCGATTTCCTCTTGCAGAGGTAAGCCTGAGTCTCTCAAACTCTATGATCCATGCATCATAAATGTGTTTTCAAGTTACAAACATGTTTCTGCACTTATGTAGAGTGTTTCCGTTCAATCAATTGCTTTCTAGCTATCGTGTATAGGAATTTTTGTAAATAATTTCATTTTATTTGTTTCTTAACATTTTTAAATGAAATTTCCATCTTGATTTTTCAAATTCAAATGAATTTCAAGCTTTCATGTGATTAAACATGATTTTTCAAAATAATTTTAAAAGTTGACAACTTGTTTTTGAATATATTTGATATTTTATATCATTTTTTATTTAATTTCCTTTGAAAACTATATTTTTAAATTCAAATTAGGGTTTTCTCTTAATTTTTATTTTTTAAACTTCATTTAAAACACTTTTGGGCCTCTAATAGAGTGTAAGACCCATCCCCTTTGTAAATACAAAATTTTGGGCCTCAGTCATTATATAAGTCCCGATACGATTTTCAAAATAAATAGTGCGATCTCTATTTTTTGATCTTGGCATCTCCTTGAGCTGTAAGCCCCATCTCTTGTATAAAAAATAAACTTTTGGGCCTCTATTAGAGTGTAAGACCCATTCCTTCTTGTACATAAATAATTTTGGGCCTCTGTCATTGTATAAGTCCCTCTGTGGTTTTCAAAATCACGGCGCGATCGTCGCCTTTTCAAATAAATTATCTGGGTCTCTCTTTGAGTATAAACCCCATTATTCTTTTTTCACTAACACTTTTGGGCCTCTAATAAAGTGTAAGACCCAACCCCTCTTTGTACAAAAACAATTTTGGGCCTCTGCTATAGTATAAGTCCCACAACGTTTGTCGGTATCGCAGTGCGGCCAATGTTTTCAAATAAATTATCTGGGCCTCAGTCATTGTATAAGCCCCAAATATTCTTTTCTTTTTAAAATAACTTGTTTTTAATTCAAATTCAAAGTTTCCTCAAAACTTTCTTCAATTTCTTGAAACCTTAATCAAGCATGCAGTTGTACTCGATACTACAGATCACAATACACTTGGGCTTATTCTCAGAAGGTAAGTCCCCACATCTTTTTCAATGCATATTTGTTTATATATATCTATCAATATGATTGTCTGTATATATACTTGTGCATATCTTGCTTAGAGTTTCCCCAGCAGTTAGGTCTATTTTTAGGTCAAACCAGAGGTTACTTTACAACATAGTCAAAACTAGTTCCCTCATAAGAAATTCCCTATACAATCTGCCTCCTCTTGGGCTTATACAATATGGAACAGAGAAAGACATTATTCCCGGTGAAAATTTTCTCAAGACTGTAAAAACTTAGAAATATATTTGTACAAGAAATTTATTTCCCCAAAGAGGATTTATTCTCGGCGAAACCTCTTTTAAATTTCTTCAAACATTAGAACTGTTCAACAGAGAAAGGACTTATTCCCGGTGAAACCTTTCTTGAACTTTTCTTAGGTTTGGACCCACAGGCTTCCTAAAAGCATCCCCAGCCTCCTCTTGGGGTTAGTACAAGGACCAACAGGCTTCTTAGAAGTTCCCTCAGCCTCCTCTTGGGCTTAGTACAAGGACCCAAAGGCCTCCAAAAGGCATATGATAGAAATTAGTCATCTCTACTAGTTTAATCCTCAGGAGAGTCAAGAATTCCAAAACATCAGACCATGCTAGGGTTAATCTTCATCCCTTAAACCCTCAGCCTCCTCTTGGGCGTCATACAAATACCCCTCTCTGCACCATAGCCTACCACTCTTTAAGAGACTTGGACAGTCTCAACCTCCTCTTGGGCTTCATACAAGTAGACTTGGAAAGTCTCATCTCCTCTTGGATCTCACACAGAGACCCTCAAGTTTCCTAAAAGCACAGGAGAAACCATGATCATTAAACCAATACACTAAGTCTCCGGCAGAGTTATAACCTCCATAGGTTTTAAAACTCAACTTTTACCTTAAATATCCCCCAACCAAAGTCAATTTACCATCAACAAATCTCCAGTAGAATCAGAGCCTCATGGCATCTGATCCTCTAACTCTTCCCTGATCCCCAGCAAGAGTGATCCCTTTGGATTCCCCAACATAATACAGACCTGCTCTTGGATTTCAATAATCCTCAGCAAGAGATAGCCTCTTCTTAGGCTTTATATAAGAATTTTCCCCAATCAGCCTTAATCTTGGGCTTTGTACTAGACAGATAAAACATTCTCCAGTGGAGTCATTTTCCTTCAGCCTCAACCTTGGGCATTGTACAAGACAGATAAAACCCTCCTCAGTGGAGGCAGTTTCTTTTAGCTTCAACCTTGGGATTTGACCAAGGCACACAAAAATCAAGCATCACCTCAAATGAGACCATGAGTCCTCTATGCAGGAGGATATTTCATCTATACATCACATATCAAAACAATCAGTCAAAACTTTTTCCCAGATTATTGCTGTAAGTGGCGCACTTGTTGATTCAAATCCAAGCTGGAGTCCTTCCTTTATCCTGGATAAAATTCATCTTTCATCTAACAGCTGTAAGTGGCAAGCCTCTGGATCCCTAAAATCCAAGCCAATGTCCCCTTCTTAGCATGAAAGATTCATAAGGAAAAGTGGCATTGCTCTATACTGAGTTAAAGCTTTCTTCCTTCATGACATCTCTCTTATAAAGGAAATTATGGCATTGCTGGATTCACATATCCTAGTTAAATTAATATCCCTTATAATCAATTTCTCATTTTGTGATGAACAGGTGAGATATTTCTCCCTTTAGAGATGACAAATTCTCTCTTAGTCACCCTTTTAGATTCAATCTTGGGCTTTAAACAAGACACAAATACTCTTTAGCTTCAATCTTGAGCTTTCAACAAGACACCACACATATTTCCTCCCATAGAAATAGGAGGAACTACGATTGCTCTGATTTCCCGAATCTCTTTACGGGAATACATAGGCATAAGATTGCGAAATCTTAGCGAGCACACAAATCAAAAACTTTAGGTCCAGTACCTTCCCAAAAACAATGGAAAACCCAAAACAACAAAAAAATTCTCTCACTTCTCCCAAAGGAGCAACTTTCCTAAGCCACAATAGATAAACATAAGAAAGCATTTTAAATTAACAGAGATATATGCAATAAAGAGTTCCTATGGATTACTATAGATACACTGGGTGTTAATAGCTTCCCTTTGTATAACGAGACCCCGTTCCCCGATCTCTTAGCATTTGTTAAAGAAAACATTTGCATGCAAGGTTATTTTTAGATACCTTTCCTTTCCTTTCCAGCTTCATAGGATAAATAAGAAATCATAAAGTAGCACCCAATTCCAACATTGCGGTAAGGTGGTCGCGTCACCGACAAAAATAGCACGCTATAGAAAAATGGCGACTCTGCTGGGGAATGTTAGGATTAGAGTTCCTAAGAGGTCTAGGCTTTGCTTTGCATTTATTTCTCTATTTATTTACTTGTTTTCTCAGTTTTTTTACACACACACATATATATATATATATATATATATATATATATATATATATATATATATATCATATCATATTGTGTCACCTTACTTGATACCCGTGTTTAAAATACTGTTAACTGAGAATGTGATTAATACGCATGTGGAAAGTTTGAGAGAACATTAAGATAAGTGGTGGCGTCTCCAGGAAGGCTTATAGGGTGTGAATCCCGACCAATTTAACCTGGCAGTCCACCGAATTAGTTGAGGTACCCATGTGGACTTGCTAATGTTGAACGACCACGTCGTGAAAGCATAGTTTTCCCAGTGCGGTACCCATGACATTGAGGATTTAGTAGACATTTAACTAATAAACCATTAGGTAGTGCGGTGACTATCGGGAATAGTTGATACACGATACTACACTCAAAAGAGATTCATCTTAGGATATTACAGCTCTGCTGAGTCAATCGGTTAGTTGTTAATATCTCCAAGAAGGGTCAATGATTTTGGGAACCTTTGTTAGAACCCGTTCTACAGGTACACAAATTGACGAATTAGTTCACACCTTTGGGGTTGGGTAGATCCATGGCTCCATGCTTGTGACGACGAACCCCTAAACCCATGTTTTCAAGTGTTTTTGTTTGCTGCATTCATGCATTCATTAAAAAAACCTTTTTTAAACAAGAAAAAAGTATTTTTCTAAAGAACTGAAACAATAATTGCAAATATCAGAGAGAGGTTGCGTTATGGATTTCGGAAGAAGAAAAACGCACAAGTACACCTTCAAGGTTCCAAAACTGGACGACCTAAGGAAATTAGGAAGGATCATTACTAATCCCGAGGCTTTCAGAGCTAAGCACAGAGGACTGTTATCACTTATGAAGATCAACATGGTTGAAGCGTTCCTGTCTACACTAGTTCAGTTCTACTATCCAGATTATCATTGTTTAATATTCCCGGATTATCAGCTCACACCAACACTAGAAGAATACTCCCACCTGATTGACTTACCTATCGCAGATCAAGATCCATTTTGTGGACTAGAAGAAATTCCAAAAGATCAAGCCATTGCAAGAGAAATCTCTTTGGATGAGTCAGAAGTCAGGACTTACATGACCACCAAAGGAGGAATCCAAGGTTTACCAACTAAATTCCTGATGGAGAAAGCTCTATACTTCACCAGTATAGAAAATATAACCGCTTTCGAGGATGTCTTTTTTCTGCTCATATACAGTTTTTTCATCTTCCCTAACATCGACAACTTCGTCGACATCAATACTGTTAAGTTATTCTTGATTGGAAACTCGGTACCAACCTTGCTTGCACATGCTTATCATTCTGTGCACTTAAGGGATTTTTACAGTGAAGGGATGATCACCTGCTGTGTACCATTACTCTACAAGTGGTTTATTTCCCACTTGCCCAAGTCTGCTACTTTTTAGGATCACAAGAGTAATCTGCGATGGTCGCAGAAGATTATGTCTCTTACCAATTTAGACATAGATTGGTATAATCAGATTTACGAAGGGATAAAAATCATCGACAGATGTGGAAATTTCCCCAATGTACCCCTCATTGGTACTAAAGGAGGGATCAACTATCATCCAATTTTAGTTCCCCGTCAACTTGGATACCCGATGAAGAATGTCCCACATAATGCTCATCTGGAAGGTCTTTTCTTAAAGGAAGGAGAAAATGACAGGGCACTAAAGAAAGAAATAGTGCATGTCTGGTAACATATTCACAGGAAAGGGAGAGAATCCCTGGGAAGACCAAATTGTTCCTCTACAAAACCTTACCTCCACTGGGTATAAACTAGAGCTATCAAATTAAGGATGCCTTACCCTCGTCAAGATGTTTTTCCCTTAAAGGAATCTGTCCTTTATTTCATGTCTGATGCGGAAAAACTCCAGGCCACTCTCAACAAAGTCCAACGTGAAAGAAACACTTAGAAGAACAAATACCAGATCCTTAATTTGGAATGTACCAAGATTCAGGAACTTCTAAAGGAAAAGGATGCTCTGATTGAGATATTAGAGCAGCATGCTATGGAAAGTCAGGAGGAACGAAGGAATTTCATCACTCCTTTCACTTGGCAGAGAATCGTCGACCCGAAAATGGATGAAGGAGCCCAATCAAAGTAAAGAAAAGTTTAGAACCAGCATATGAGCTCTCCTCAGAGAGAACTCAGGATTCATAGGCCTAATTTTCCTTATTCGCACTTTGTAAAATACTGTACTTTTCCTTGTAAAATACTGTAATCTTTTGAGTTCAATAAAAGGGTTTCCCCCAGTGTGTGATATTTGCAATATAATTGTTAATAGTTATTTTAACAAAAAACTAAAAAAAATATCATTCTTTGCATATCATTCATCATTCTCACATAACACATCTTTGTCTTTGAGTCTCACATATGTGTCGCACTCTAGAGTCAAACTGTCTCATTCGTACAATGATCGGGCCAATCGACAAAAGAAAATGGAAGATCTCGAGGAAGAAAACAGAGAGCTGAGAGAAGAAATCAACGCTCTGAAGGAGAGTTTGGAGAAACTCCACCATGACATGCAATCCCTGGCAGGAGCCCAGGAACAACAGCATCAAAGGACTGTAATCTCGGATGGTACATCTACACCAGCATTTGAGACGCCTGGTAGTCATCCTCGATACAACATGCCTAAAGGCTTCCCCTAGGGCATGCCTCAAACTTTATACATGAAGGATACATCCCACTGGTCACTGAAGACCCGGAAGTCATGGCAGGAACCGCCAGACCTGAAGGTTACAAACTTCAGGTAAATCAAGACGCAAAGATTACAACAGAAACTCCTGAAGGTTACGAACTTCAGGTCACTGAAGCGCCAAGAGTTACCACAATAATGACTATACCACAACCAGTGGTACACACTGTCCCGGAAGGACAGATTCTGCAAGCAACTTCTGGCGGAAACAAAGACGTATACGAAAGTGAAATTCTGGCAATGCAGACAACAGATGTCCTAACACATGTCAAGACATTATTCTGCATATCATTTAAACAAGGAACAGAACAGCAGACTGATACCTTGAATATCAGAACTGCAACAACACAGATGTTATGACATCTGATCCAACATGTTTATCATGAACCCTAACAGAAAAGTAAATCTGCAGAATGATAAAGAACACAACAATTGTTTAACCCAGTTCGGTGCAATTCACCTACATCTGGGGGATACCAATCCAGGAAGAAGACTCCACTATCTGTAGAATTATTACAAACCTAAACTCCCTCGTTTACAACTTTATATCCTAATCTCTACCTAATGAAGACTTTATCAAAGAACAACCTCTTTGATACGAGATACCCCACTCACTTCCCTTAATCACACACTGTGATATCTACATCATCCCTGTCAATACAGAATTCTGTCAAGCATACTTGACAAACACGCTAACCTGGATTTGCTTAAAAGCTTCATCCAAGAACAATACTCAACTCTTGCTTCAAAGCTTCAAGTGAGAATAATTTACACGACCTATGTCGACCATATAGTATCAAAAGATACATGGGTTACTTAAAAACTACACAAGAGACTCTCAAAACCCTAAACCCTTATGTTGCACCGACGACTTGTTGTTGTGTGTGCTTCCTATTTTCGGTCTATCAAGTCCTTATCTATAGACTCTTCCAGAATGGGCTTGGACTCTTCAATTAGGTCCAATCTTCACGTTGTAAATCTTCTGCTGAATTTTCTCCACGAAAATAGGAACAAATCTCCAAATAGTTTCCTAAAAAGTCTCCAAGATCCTTTTTATGAAATCCAATTAAATATGCACTTTGTTCCTAATAAATCTCTTTGACCTGCGTATAATGATGAGGCATATCCAAAATATTCTCATCAAAACAAATCTGTCAAGAGATATACAAAAGCAGCACCTGCTGTACCAGACAAAGATGTCGTGACATCTCCTTCGACATCTTGATTAAAAGTCACATGACAGCAAAACAACAACACCTGCTGTACCAGACCAGGATGTCATAACATCTGTCATGGCAGTAATACTGTCATGACAGTTGATGAAGATGCTTCCACATCTTACTCAACATTTTGCCAAGTATTATAACAATCAATGTACTGATGTCTAATCAACCATGTCAGGACATCTTACCCAACATCTTACTGTAAACTTGTTTTAGCCAAAATGTAACCAATCAAAGACCTAACATAAAGGATGAATAGGTTCCAGGAACAATTCTTGGAAATACAGAAGGAACTACATGCCATTCGCGGTCAAGACTTATTCTAAAAAGACGCTGGCGACCTCTGTTTGGTCCCTAATGTAAAGATACCGCACAAATTCAAGGTGCCTGACTTTGAAAAATACAAAGGCAACTATTGCCCTCAAAGTCATTGGTGATGTACGCTCGAAAAATGTCTACCCAGATAGACAATCAATAACTACTAATCCATTACTTCCAAACAGTTTAACCGGTGCCGCACTCAAATGGTACATGGGTTTAAACCGCACCAAGATCAGTACTTTCAGAGATCTCGGGGCAGCCTTTGTTCAGCAGTATAAATACAACTTGTACATGGCACCGGATAGGGACCAGCTCAGAGCAATGTCACAAAAGGATAAAGAAACCTTCAAAGAATATGCTCAAAGATGGCGTGAAATTTCCGCCCAGATCATCCCTCCTCTCGAGGAAAAAGAAATGACAAAGATCTTCCTGAAAACATTGAGCTCATTTTATTATGACCGAATGGTTGCTAGTGCGCCCAGTGACTTCACTGAAATGGTGAACATGGGAGTATGCCTTGAAGAAGCAATCCGAGAAGGACGATTAGTCAAAGATGCAGAGCCATCTAGCAGTACTAAGAGATATGGTAGTGCTTTCCAAAAGAAGTGTCATACCCCAAATTTTGACCACAAGATTTCCCATCATTGTGCAAACCATCATCACAATATGGATGTACTATCATACCTTATCAATCTTCTCACGGATTGTTGAACACTCATCTCAACCAAGAATTAGGGTTTTGGACCTCCTCAGAGCACTCAGACAAAGGATCAATCAAGAATGGACATGATCCTTAATTTGTCAAGTCCCTCAAACACCCATAAAGGATCAAGAGGTCTCCCACATCAAGAATCAAGCACAAGGTTGCAACATTCCAAGTGGATCACGCCTCAAGATCACCAGTGTCACCAAATTAGGGTTTTGGTTGACTATGGCCTCCAGATGAAAATTTTCATCTAGGCATGAGCCAATACTTCAAAACATGAATAAAGAAGCTCAAAGGGATCTCATGAGTCCAATCATCAAGTCAAAATAGCCTCAGGGGATGCATTCATCAAAAATTAGGAATTAGGGTTTCTTGACCTAATTCACCCCTAAGTTGACTTTTGGAGCAAGACATAAGCCAAGACATCAAGAAGTGTTTTGAAGACCTCCAATACATCATATTGATCCATTTACAAGATTATAGTGATTCAAAGAACTTGGTTCATGAGCAATACAAAGATTCAAATTCATCTGGACCAATTAGGGTTTCCTGATGAAAAGTCAACTGTACCTTTGACTTTTGTCCAAAACATGTTCCCAAACCTTGGGACATGATTCAAGACACTCTACAACACCTATGGAATCCATCCATTAGGTTTGAATTAGGTCAAGGACTTGATTTCATAGAGGATCACACAGTTTGGAATTCATTTGACAAAAAGTCAACAGTGCCTAAAACCAAGTTTGACTTTTTGAATTTCTTGACAATCATGGCTTCCCTAAGTCAAAAACAATGTTAATTCATGGTTTGTATCATCATCCATCAAGAAAAATCAAGAAAAGCGAGGTTACTTGGAAAAGGGGCAACCTTGAGAAACTTAAAATTTTCTAAGTTATGGAAGAAAAGTGATTTGGTACCAACTTTGCAAGGTCATAACTTTCAAACCACAAGGCCTTTTTCTTCCATCCAAAGCTCAAATGAAAGCTCTCATTACATACTTCAAAATTGTCAACTACAGAATATTCCAAATCCTCATGAATTTTGAGTTATAGATTGATCAAAATCACAAAAACATGAAAATGGACATTTTTTCCAACACTTAGTGAAAATTTTGGACATAATCTGTCTTGAATTTTCACCAACTTTGAGGCCATTTTAAACCATGATCCAAGATGATTCCAGACCGTAGTTAAACATCAAAGTTAAAGTATGTTATTAGGGCTTTCAAAAAAGTACAAGAACTCATCTTAACTCCACTTGAGTAGGGAGTTACAAGCCTTGAAACATTTCCTAAAAACCTGATTTTTCAAGACAGCATGAAAACCAAACTTGTGCCACACGATTTTTCCCTTCAAATATTTTCACTTTTCCAACTTTTTCATCTTCCAAAAACACAAAATATCTGATGACTCACTTGGTGCATGATCAAAGAGGCAAGGAAATTCAAATTGGCATGTGAAAACCATCATGGCATGAAGTTTGAAATTCAACTTTGGCAAGGTAACATCAATGCAATGCATTGAGGTATCATGAACCAAATCACAACACTCCAAGCCAGTCAAGATTCCAGTCCAAACTCTGAGCATTCAAACCTGCAAAGTTAAATGGAGTCAAGATAAGAAGAGTTGGCTTAGCACTTTTAGATTATCTAAGTCAATGGCTACAAGCTACTGCCATAATCAGCCTCCAAACACTATTGCTTCCAAAACAAACTTCCTCTACTATAAATAGAGGTCATGTGTGACTGATCAAACCACTCCAAAACATTTGAATTCTTGTTTTCTTTCACTTTCCTCTCAAAAACTAGATTTTTGCTCTTTCTTGAAGTAACGTTCGAATTTTCAATTTGAGAGCAATTCAGTCCAAACTAATCATGCCAACACCTCATATACATCATATATGAGTGATCCATAACCTTAAAACACATCTAGAACATCAGAATCACAAAGTCACCCCCTATATGCTCAAGCTTTTTGGCCTACTTGTAGTTGAGGTGCCACAACAAGTTCCAGGTTGTTTCAATCCATTCCAATCTTTCAAACACATTACTTGAGGTCCATTGAAGCTGACCAGATCATTACACACATCTGTAACACCTCCAACATAGAATTCGAATTCTTCTTGCAAGAGGTAAGCCTGACACTCTCAAACTCTATAATCCATGTATCATAAATGTGTTTTCAAGTTACAAACATGTTTATGCACTTATGTAGAGTGATTCCCCTCAATAAATTGCTTTGTAGCTTTCGTGTATAAGATTTCTTAGTGTTCTTGTAGAAATTAGGGTTCTTGAGTTCATCACTTGATTTCTCACTCCACACTTAATATAAATGCAATTAATTTATATGACTGAAATCCTTGTTCAAAAACACACAACTTTCATGTTTACAAAATTCATTTTCATTGAGTAATCAGAGAGATATGAGGGATTTTGCAAAACGGCCATGACGGGTAGTCGTGAGGTAGAAGACAACCGTTGGCGCCATATTTCAAATTTTTGAATTTTTGAATTATTTTATTAATTGATTTCAAAAATTAATTTCTCTCTCATTTTTTTATCATTTTTGATTGGTTCTTTTTTTAAAAAGTCACAAAAATGTTAAACAATTTTATTCTACAAAAAAGTTAAATTTATATTGTTTATTTAATATATCTTGAATTTTTGTCAATAATTTCATTTTTATTGATTTTTAACATTTTAAAATGAAATTCTCACCTTGATTTTTTCAAAACCAATTAGATTTCATGCTTGCATGGGATTAAACATGATTTTCCAAAATATTTTTCAAAGCTTACCACTTATTTTTAAATATATTTTATATTTTATATTTAATCTCCTTTGAAAAATAATATTTTTAATTAAAATTAGGGTTTCTCTTAATTTTAATTTTTCAAACTTCTTTTCAAAATCATTTTGGGCCTATTTGTAGAGTTTAAGTCCCATCCCTTTGTAAATAATTGTTTTTTTGGGCCTCGGTCATTGTATAAGTCCCGATACGATTTTAAAAATCTCGGCGCGATCGCCATTTTCAAAACAATTTTCATCTGGGCCTACCCTTGAGTTGTAAGTCCCATCTTCCTTTGTTTTCAAACACTTTTGGGCCTTTAATAGAGTGTAAGACCCATCCCCTTTGTTTTAATAGAGTGTAAGACCCATCCCCTTTGTAAATAAACCATTTTGGGCTTGAGTCATTGTATAAGTCCCTACGCGATTTTCAAAATAACGGTGCGATCACTGTTTTTCATCTGGGCATCTCCTTGAGTTATAAGCCCCACGTCTTGTATAAAATTAACTTTTTGGGCCTCTATTAGAGTGTAAGACCCATCCTCTTTGTAAATATAAAATTTTGGGCCTCAGTCATTGTATAAATCCCTCTGTGGTTTTCAAAACCACGACGCGATCGTCGCCTTTTTCAAATAAATCATTTGGCCCTCTCCTTGAGTATAAGCCCCATTTTTTTCACAAACACTTTTGGGCCTCTAATAGAGTGTAAGACCCAAACCCTTTTTATACAAAAACATTTTTTGGGCCTCTGCTGTAGTATAAGTCCCACAACGTCTGTCGGTATCGCAGTGCGATCAATGTTATCAAATAAGTCATCTGGGCCTCTCCTTGAGCTATAAGCCCCAAACAAATATTTTTTAACAACTTTCTTTCAATTCAAATTCGAATTTGATATGTTTTTAAAACTTTCTTCAATTTCTTGAAACCCTAAAAGAAGGAATACAGTTGTAGTCAATACAGTCGTAGTCAATACAACATATCACATTATGCTCGGGCTTCTTCTCAGAAGGTAAGTCCCCATATCTTTTTTAATGCATATTTGTTTATATATATCTGTCAATATAATCATCTGTATATACTTGTGTATATCTTGCTTAGAGTTTCCCTAGCAGTTAGGTCTAGGTTTAGATCAAACCAGAGGTTACTATTCAACAGTGTCAAAACTAGTTCCCCCATAAGAAAATTCCCTATACATTCTTGCCTCCTCTCGGGCTTATACAATATGGAACAGAGAAAGGAATTATTCTCAGTGAAACATTTCTCAAGAGTGTCAAACTTAGAAATTATATATTGTGTACAAGAAATTCATTTCCATAGAGAGGATTAATTCCCGGTGAAACCTCTCTTGAATTTCTTCAAACCTTAGAACTGTTCAGCAGAGAAAGGATTAATTCCCGGTGAAACCTTTCTTGAACTTTTCTTAGGCTTGGACCAACAGGCTTCCTAAAAGCATCCCAAGCCTCCTCTTGGGCTTAGTACAAGGACCCACAGGCTTCCTAAAAGTTCCCCCTAGCCTCCTCTTGGGGTTAGTACAAGGACCCACAGGCTTCCTAGAAGTTCCCCATCCTCCTCTTGGGCTTAGTACAAGGACCCTCAGGCTTCTTAGAAGTTCCTCAGCCTCCTCTTGGGCTTAGTACAAGGACCCAAAGGCCTCCTATAGGTATAGGACATAAATTAGTCATCTTTACTAGTTTAATCCTCAGGAGAGTAAAAAATTCCAAAACATCAAACCGTTTTAGGGTTGATCTTCATCCCTTAAACCCTCAGCCTCGTCTTGGGCATCATACAAAGACCCTTCTCTACACTAAAACCTACCATTTCTTGAGAGACTTAGACAGTCTCAGCCTCCTCTTGGGCTTCATACAAGTAGACTTGGAAAGTCTCATATCCTCTTGGATCTCACCAAGAAACCCTTAAGTTACCTAAAAACACAGGAAAAATCCTGATCATTTCATCATATCTCCAGCAAAGTTGAAATCTCCATAAGTTTTCAAACTCAACTTTAAACTCTTAGACCCCCAACAAGGTTTAAGCTTCACCTTAAAAATCCCCAACTAGGGTCAATCAACCATCAATAAATCCCCAGAGAATTAGAACCTCATGGCTTCTGATATCTCAACTCTTCCCTAATTCTCAGCAAGAGTAAAACCTTTGGATTTCCTCAATACAACTTGGACCTGCTTTTGGATTTGCAATAATCCTCAGCAAGAGATAGCCTCCTCTTAGGCTTCATATAATAATTTCCCCTAGTGGAGTCAATCAGCCTCAATCTTGGGCTTTGTATAAGACAGATAAATCACTCCTCAGTGGAGTCAATCTCTTTTCAGCCTCAATCTTGGGCTTTGTGCAAGACAGATATAAAACTTCCCTAGTAGAGTCAACCTTTTAGCTTCAACCTTGGGCTTTGATCAAGGCACAACAAAAATCAACATGCCCTCAGATGAGACCATGAGTCCACTCTGCAGGAGGACATTTCTTTTATACATCACATCTAAAAAACAAACAATCAAAACCTTTTTCCAGATAATTGCTATAAGTAGCACACTTGTTGATTCAAAATCCAAGCTGGAGTCCTTCCTTTATCCTGGCTAAAATTCATCTTTCATCTAACTGCTGTAAGTGGCAAGCCTCTGGATTATTTACATCCAAGCCAATGTCCTTCTCTTAGCATGAAAGATTCATAAGGAAAAAGTGGCATTGCTCTACACTGAGTTAAAGCTTTCTTCCTTCATGACATCATCCTTATAAAGGAAATTATGGCGTTGTTGGATTCACATATCCCAGTTAAAGTAATTTCCCTTATAACCAGCTACTCAACTTTTGTGATGAATAGGTGAGATGTTCTCCCTTTAGAGATGGCAAATTCTCTCTCAATCACCCTTTAGCTTCAATCTTGGGCTTTGAACAAGACACAAATACTCAGTTCGCTTCAATCTTGGGCTTTAAATAAGGCACCAAACATCTTTCCTCCCATAGAATAGGAGGAACTACGATTGCTCTGATTTCCCAGTTTTCTTTAACGGGAATACGTAGGAATAAGATTGCGAAATCTTAGCGAGCACACAAATAAAAAAATGTAGGTCCAGTACCTTCCCAAAAATAATAGAAAACCCAAAAATCACCAAAACATTCTCTCAACACTCCAAAAGGAGAAACGTTTCCCAAACCACAGCAGATAAACCCAAGAAAGCATTTAAAGATAACAGAGAAACATGCAATAAAAAGTCTATGGATAACCATATATACACTGGGTGTTAATAACTTCCCTTTGTATAACCTGACCCCAGTCCCCCAATCTCTTAGCATTTGTTAAAGAAAAAATTTACGTGCAAGGTTAGTTTTAGATATCTTCCCTTTCCTTCTTAGCTTCATAGGATAAATAAGAAATCAGAAAATAGCACCCAATTCCAACCATTGCGGTAAGGTGGATGCGTCACCAATAAAAATCGCACGCTACAGTAAAATGACGACTTTGCTGGGGAGTCTAGGATTAGAGTTCCTAAGAAGTCTAGGCTTTCCTTGGCATTTATTTCTCTATTTATTTACGTAATTTCTGCTATATATATCATTTACTGTTATTTTATTTGATACCCGTGTTTAAATTTCTGTTAACTGGGAATGCGATTGATACGCATGTGGAAAGTTTGAGAGAACATTAAGATAAGTGGTGGCATCTCCAGGAAAGGCTTATAGGATGTGAATCCCGACCAAGCTAACCTAGAAGTCTACCGAATCAGTCGAGGTACCCGTGTGGATTCTCTTATGTTGAACGGCCGATCGTCGTGAAAGCATAGTGTTCCCCGTGCGGTACCCATGACACTGAGGATTTAGTAGACATTTAACCATTTAACCATTAGGTAGTGCGGTGACTATCAGGAATAGTTCACACGTGATACTACACCTAAAGGAGATTCATCCTAGGATATTACAGCTCGCTCGAGTGAATGAGCTTGCTGTTAATATCCCTAGGAGGGGTCAATGATTTTGGGAACCTTTTAGAACCCGTTCTACAGGTACAAAAAAATTGACTAATTAGTACACACCTTTGGGGATAGGTAGATCCATGACTCCATGCTCGTGACGATGAACCCCTAAACCCATGTTTTCAAGTGTTTTTGTTTGCTGCATTCATACATTCATGCATTTATTAAAAAACTCTTTTCAAAAACAGAAAAAATATTTTTCAAAAGAACTAAAACAATAATTGCAAATATAAAAAAGTTTGCGTTATGGATTTTGGAAGAAAAAAATGCACAAGTACACCTTCAAGGTCCTAAAATTGGACGACCTAAGGAAATTAGGAAGGATGATTACTAATCCCGAGGCTTTCAGAGCTAAGCACGGAGGACTGTTATCTTTGCTAAAGATAAACATGGTTGAAGGGATCCTGCCTACGCTGATTCCGTTCTACGATCCAGTCTATCATTGCTTCACATTCCCGAATTATCAGGTCAGACCAACACTGGAAGAGTACTCCCACCTGATTGATTTACCTATCACTGATCGAGATCCCTTTTCTGGAATGGAAGAAATTCCAAAAGAATAAACCATTGCAAGAGCAATCTCTTTGGATGAGTCAGAAGTTAGGACTCACATGACCACCAAAGGAGGAATCCGATACTTTGCTAGTATAAGAAATATAACTGCTTTAGGGGATATCATTGTTCTACTCACGTATGGGTTATTCCTTTTTCCCAACATTGACAACTTTGTCGACACCAATGCTGTTAAGATATTTCTGATTGGGAACCCAGTACCAACCTTGCTCGCAGATGCTTATTATTCTGTGCACTTAAGGAATTTATACAATGGAGGGATGATCACATGTTGTGTACCATTACTCTACAAATGGTTTATTTCCCACTTGCCCAAGTCTGCTACTTTTTGGGATCACAAGAGTAATCTACGATGGTCACAGAAGATTATGTCTCTCACCAATACAAACATAGATTGGTACAATCGGATTTACGAAGGGATACAAATCATCGACAGATGCAGAAATTTCCCCAACGTACCCCTCATTGGTACTAAAGGAGGGATAAACTATCATCCAATTCTAGCTCGCCGTCAACTCGGGCACCCGATGAAGGATATCCCACATAATGCTCATCTGGAAGGACTTTTCTTCAAGGAAGTAGAAAATGACAGAGCATTAAAGAAAGAAATAGTGCACGCCTGGCAACATATTCACAAGAAAGAGAGAGAATCTCTGGGAAGACCAAATTGTTCCTCTTCAGAACCTTACCTCCACTGGGTACAAACCAGAGCTATAAAACTGAGGATGCCTTACCCTCGTCAAGAAGTTTTTCCCTTAAAGGAATTTGTCCTTTATTTCATGTCTGATGCGGAAAAACTCCAGGTCGCTCTCAACAAAGCCCAACGTGAGAAGAACTTTTGGAAGAACAAGTACCAGATCCTTAATTTGGAATGTACCAAGATTCAGGAACTGCTAAAGGAGAAGGATGGCCTGATTGAGATATTAGAGCAGCATGCTATGGAAAGTCAGGAAGAGCGAAGGAATTTGCTCACTCCTTTCACTTGGCAGAGAGTCATCTGTGACGCCCCCAATCTAATACCCCCAAAAACACGCAATTAAGGCGGTAAAAGAAAATTCGAAAATTCGTCAGAGTATATTTGAAATACGGCCTAGAAAGGGGAATCACATCAAAGTAACCAAACATACACATAACATGCAACACCTGCCCATAATGATATGCAACTGTGGGGTAGCAATCACACAGAGGAAACTTTGTTCCTTACACCAACTTTTCAGAAATTAGAATTAAAGCGGAAAATCTAAAATCTGATTAACATATATACATATACACATATAAACAGTTTGTCATACATCAGGTAGCATATATACAACCAAAATATATCATCAGATATACAAAATAATAGCACGCGGCCACCCTAACTACCCGGAGTCACATATCAGAGCCGACCGACCAAAAGAATGAAGACGCAACGCTTCACAAAAAGAAATACCTCCAGCAGCTCTAATCTGCAACGCCTCATAGAGCGTTATAAAACAGCAGAAGGGTGAGAAAAACAACCATAATATAATTGAATAAAATTATATATATAAACACAAAAATGTACAAGTAACACATTCTCACCACAACCACATATAACATAATACCGCACAATTCTCAAGCATCGAATACTATTACACACCACACATATACCATACAATCATCAATCACATTCACAAATTCACACACAATTAATTCATGATTTATGCAATGCACATAGACCGACACAACGACTCTATGCACATGCCATGCGGTACCGACTTCCAATGTCTCATGTCTCATCATCAGTTCACTCAGGAACTATTGGAACCATCGCTCGTTACTGAGAATCTCAAGTAACTCCCCGTCGGGCCTACGATGTTCACCCGTCGCTTTAGGTCCTCAGGCAACGCCTCATATTTTTGAGGCACACGACGTTAAGGATTGCTTTAAGTCTCCAAAGGAGCCCACAATCGTCTATAACCACCGCTTTAGGTCCTCAGGCAGCGCCTCATATTTTCGAGGCACACGATGTTATAGCGGATTCCATCAGGAACCAAACCGCCACTCAGGACGTTTCAACAATGCACATCATGATGCTTGGCATACAATGACTCATGACATTCACATTGCATGCACACACACATCCACAATCATGCATATATCATCAAATACCACACTTAGCATTTTCTTGCCTTTCGGCCACAAATCATCATCACAACATTTCATAAAAAACAACTATTTACGATTAATAGGTAAAGTCGGCCAAAAGTAGGCTAAAAATAATATTTTTCTTCACCAAAACATAGAACATATTTTTAGCTTCACATCCATATAAAGAACACTTAAATCGGATAAACAACGAAGAAGATATGAATATTTCAAAATAACGCAAAAAAACATAAACCGGCGCCCGACACTACGAAACGGTTCAAAAAACTGTACCGATTGGACTAGGTTCAGACCTCAAAAGTATTTTTTCTAGAAAGAACATCTCGTTAGCTTCCCAACGCTTCGAACGGGGATCAAAACCGACTTACGGTTCAAGAGATATGAATTTCCGAAGTTTTTCCAAAACAGAATTTTTTCACCTACAGCACGCGTCCGTACGACTGCGCACAAAACCAGAAATTCTGCTACATTCTGGTACAGCTGCGTAATCGCCCGAAACCCGACCGATTCAATTACTTTCTTTCGAATAAATACATGGTAATATCACATAAATACATACCAACATATTAGGATCAAGAAAAACCCGATTCCACGACTTTTATTTTTCACCAAAATCTCACATTCTCAAAACCCAAAAATGTCAAAACTCACAATATCAACCGATTTCAACCAAACGAGTTTCTATAATCTCGGCCTAACCTCATACGACTAATCTACGCAATTTATTTCGAAATTCATCCGTGAAAACATCGGTTTCTACTCGTTTATCTCATTTCGACCTATATTTGAAAAACCAACAAAACTTCCACACAAACATACATAATCATACACAATCATAGTATAATCGAGTTTCGCACCCTTACCCGATTTAATCGTGTTCTAGAAAGTCGGGAGATTGATTTCTTCCTCCACAAGTTTTTCCTCTCTTTTCTTCTTTCTCTTCTCTTTTCTTCTTCTCTACTTTTCTTTTCTCTCTTTTTCTTTCTATTCTTTCTATTTCTATTTTTCTTTTCTTTTCTTACTAACTTAGTGAAATTAAATGTGAAATGTCCAAAATACCCCCACACTCAAATATCTCGCAAACGTTCCCAAAACGCGATAAAATATAATCACGACGAAAAATAACACATTTTCACATAAAAGTCGGAAATAAAATAAAATAATAATAAAATAATCAAAACGACTCCATAAAATAAAATTGGCAAAACGGGGCGTTACAATTCTCCCCCACTTAGAAATTTTCGTCCTTGAAAATCTTACCTGATACAAACAACTCCGGATACGACTCCCGTATCCTACTCTCCAACTCCCACGTCAAATTACCCTCCGCAGCGCCTCCCCACGCCACTTTCACAAGTGCAATCTCTTTACCCCTCAACCGCTTCACCTCGCGATCCAAAATACTAACTAGTAATGCCTCGATCGTAAGGTTATCTCTTACCTCAACCTCGTCCATTGAAATAACATGTGAAGGGTCCGGAACATACTTCCGAAGCTGTGAAACATGAAACACATCATGCAAATTCGACAGATTCGGCGGTAACGCCACACGATACGCCACATCACCAACTCTCGCAGATATCTGGTAAGGACCAATAAATCGAGAAGTAAGCTTCTTAGATTTCAAAGCATGAATAACACCCGTTACCGGCGTAACCCTCAGAAATACGTGATCACCCTCTTGAAACTCAAGATCCTTCCGTCTCCGATCATGATAACTCTTTTGTCTACTCTGAGAAGCCTTCATTTTCTCACGAATAAACTTTACCTTTTCTGTCGTTTGTTGCACCAAATCCGGTCCAACCATCGAACTTTCACCTGTTTCGTGCCAACACAACGGCGTTCTACATCTTCGTCCATATAAAGCCTCAAAAGGTGCCATTCCGATACTAGAATGGAAACTATTATTATACGTAAACTCAACCAAAGCAAGATAACTGTCCCACGCACCACCTTGTTCCAAAACACACGCTCTCAACAAATCCTCCAAAGACTGAATAGTTCTTTCAGTCTGACCATCCGTCTGCGGATGATAAGCCGAACTCAACCTCAATCTAGAACCCAAAGCCTTCTGTAAACTTTCCCAAAATCTCGATGTAAACCTAGGATCTCGATCAGAAACAATACTTAAAGGAACCCCATGCAATTTCACCACCACACTGATATAGATCTCAGCTAACCGTTCCAAAGAAAAACTGATGTCAATCAGAATAAAATGCGCCGATTTAGTCAGCCTGTCCACAATCACCCAAATAACATTATGCCCACGCTGAGTGTTCGGTAATCCCGTCACAAAATCCATCGAAATGCTATCCCATTTCCACTCAGGAATATCCAACGGTTGCAACAAACCACTAGGTCTCAAATGTTCCACTTTCGATTTCTGACAAGTCAAGCAAGCATACACAAACTGAGCCACATCTCTTTTCAAACCAGACCACCAGAAAATCTTCTTCAAATCTTGGTACATCTTATTCGCTCCCGGATGAATACTTAAATTACTTCGGTGTCCTTCCTCCAAAATCATTCTTTTCAACTCCGCATCATCAGGAATACAAATACGACCACGAAACCTCAAAACACCAAAATTATCAACCTTGAAATCCACTTTCTTCTTACATTCATGCTGGCGATGACCCAATTCACCACATTTAAAACACCTAGGAGCATTAGACATACTTCCTCCACCTGACCTTCGATCAAAATTACCCCTTTGTTTACCTTTATCAGCCGGTGACACATACGGACCACTACGGAACTGTTGTTTCCTTTTCCTGTCACTTACACTTTTATAGTGAGCAGAACGAGCCTTACTATCTTCATCATAAATCCTACAACATTCCACCAAATCAGCAAACCTTCGAATCCTCTGATATACAATAGCCTGCTTTATCTCAGGACGCAACCCACTTTCATACTTTACACACTTTGAAAATTCAGCTGTCGCTTCCACATAGTGAGGATAAAACTGCACAAGTTCCACAAACTTAGCAGTATACTCAACAACAGATAAATTACCTTGTTTTAGTTCCAAAAACTCAATCTCTTTCTTTCCTCGGACATCCTCCGGAAAATACTTCCTTAGAAACTCTCGGCTAAACACTTCCCAAGTAATCTCTTCTTCCTCTTCCTCAGCTTCCAACACCTGACGAGTACTGACCCACCAGTCATCAGCCTCTTCGTGTAACATATGAGTGCCCAGCCTCACCTTATCATCATCGTCACAATCCATTACCCTGAAAATCCTCTCAATCTCTTTCAACCACAACTGTGCACCATCCGGATCATGCTTCCCTTTAAAGACCGGCGGCTTATTCTTTCTAAACTCATCATTTCCTGCAGCATTCGGTGCACCCTGCACAGCTCGTGCCATAGCCTCCATCGCCGCAGCCAAAGCAGCATCATTACGACCAGCCATATTCTGTTCGTCCAAACACAGAAACTATGGTTAAACAACAACTCGTCCAATAAGCCAGACACAACAGACACAACAAACACAACTGACACGGACTGGCTCTGATACCACTTAATGTGACGCCCCCAATCTAATACCCCCAAAAACACGCAATTAAGGCGGTAAAAGAAAATTCGAAAATTCGTCAGAGTATATTTGAAATACGGCCTAGAAAGGGGAATCACATCAAAGTAACCAAACATACACATAACATGCAACACCTGCCCATAATGATATGCAACTGTGGGGTAGCAATCACACAGAGGAAACTTTGTTCCTTACACCCACTTTTCAGAAATTAGAATTAAAGCGGAAAATCTAAAATCTGATTAACATATATACATATACACATATAAACAGTTTGTCATACATCAGGTAGCATATGTACAACCAAAATATATCATCAGATATACAAAATAATAGCACGCGGCCACCCTAACTACCCGGAGTCACATATCAGAGCCGACCGACCAAAAGAATGAAGACGCAACGCTTCACAAAAAGAAATACCTCCAGCAGCTCTAATCTGCAACGCCTCATAGAGCGTTATAAAACAGCAGAAGGGTGAGAAAAACAACCATAATATAATTGAATAAAATTATATATATAAACACAAAAATGTACAAGTAACACATTCTCACCACAACCACATATAACATAATACCGCACAATTCTCAAGCATCAAATACCATTACACACCACACATATACCATACAATCATCAATCACATTCACAAATTCACACACAATTAATTCATGATTTATCCAATGCACATAGACCGACACAACGACTCTATGCACATGCCATGCGGTACCGACTTCCAATGTCCCATGTCTCATCATCAGTTCACTCAGGAACTATTGGAACCATCGCTCGTTACTGAAAATCTCAAGTAACTCCCCGTCGGGCCTACGATGTTCACCCGTCGCTTTAGGTCCTCAGGCAACGCCTCATATTTTCGAGGCACACGACGTTAAGGATTGCTTTAAGTCTCCAAAGGAGCCCACAATCGTCTATAACCACCGCTTTAGGTCCTCAGGCAGCGCCTCATATTTTTGAGGCACACGATGTTATAGCGGATTCTATCAGGAACCAAACCGCCACTCAGGACGTTTCAACAATGCACATCATGATGCTTGGCATACAATGACTCATGACATTCACATTGCATGCACACACACATCCACAATCATGCATATATCATCAAATACCACACTTAGCATTTTCTTGCCTTTCGGCCACAAATCATCATCACAACATTTCATCAAAAACAACTATTTACGATTAATCGGTAAAGTCGGCTAAAAATAATATTTTTCTTCACCAAAACATAGAGCATATTTTTAGCTTCACATCCATATAAAGAACACTTAAATCGGATAAACAACGAAGAAGATATGAATATTTCAAAATAACGCAAAAAAACATAAACCGGACGTCCGACACTACGAAACGGTTCGAAAAAACTGTACCGATTGGACTAGGTTCAGACCTCAAAACTATTTTTCCTAGAAAGAACATCTCGTTAGCTTCCCAACGCTTCGAACAGGGATCAAAACCGACTTACGGTTCAAGAGATATGAATTTCCGAAGTTTTTCCAAAACAAAATTTTTTCACCTACAGCACGCGTCCGTACGACTGCGCACAAAACCAGAAATTCTGCTACATTCTGGTACAGCTGCGTAATCGCCCGAAACCCGACCGATTCAATTACTTTCTTCCGAATAAATACATGGTAATATCACATAAATACATACCAACATATTAGGATCAAGAAAAACCCGATTCCACGACTTTTATTTTTCACCAAAATCTCACATTCTCAAAACCCAAAAATGTCAAAACTCACAATATCAACCGATTTCAACCAAACGAGTTTCTATAATCTCGGCCTAACCTCATACGACTAATCTACGCAATTTATTTCGAAATTCATCCGTGAAAACATCGGTTTCTACTCGTTTATCTCATTTCGACCTATATTTGAAAAACCAACAAAACTTCCACACAAACATACATAATCATACACAATCATAGTATAATCGAGTTTCACACCCTTACCCGATTTAATCGTGTTCTAGAAAGTCGGGAGATTGATTTCTTCCTCCACAAGTTTTTCCTCTCTTTTCTTCTTTCTCTTCTCTTTTCTTCTTCTCTACTTTTCTTTTCTCTCTTTTTCTTTCTATTCTTTCTATTTCTATTTTTCTTTTCTTTTCTTACTAACTTAGTGAAATTAAATGTGAAATGTCCAAAATACCCCCACACTCAAATATCTCGCAAACGTTCCCAAAACGCGATAAAATATAATCACGACGAAAAATAACACATTTTCACATAAAAGTCAGAAATAAAATAAAATAATAATAAAATAATCAAAACGACTCCATAAAATAAAATTGGCAAAATGGGGCATTACAATTCTCCCCCACTTAGAAATTTTCGTCCTCGAAAATCTTACTTGATACAAACAACTCCGGATACGACTCCCGTATCCTACTCTCCAACTCCCACGTCAAATTACCCTCCGCAGCACCTCCCCACGCCACTTTCACAAGTGCAATCTCTTTACCCCTCAACCGCTTCACCTCGCGATCCAAAATACTAACTGGTAATGCCTCGATCGTAAGGTTATCTCTTACCTCAACCTCGTCCATTGAAATAACATGTGAAGGGTCCGGAACATACTTCCGAAGCTGTGAAACATGAAACACATCATGCAAATTCGACAGATTCGGCGGTAACGCCACACGATACGCCACAGCACCAACTCTCGCAGATATCTGGTAAGGACCAATAAATCGAGAAGTAAGCTTCTTAGATTTCAAAGCATCACCAACACCCGTTACCAGCGTAACCCTCAGAAATACGTGATCACCCTCTTGAAACTCAAGATCCTTCCGTCTCCGATCATGATAACTCTTTTGTCTACTCTGAGAAGCCTTCATTTTCTCACGAATAAACTTTACCTTTTCCGTCGTTTGTTGCACCAAATCCGGTCCAACCACCGAACTTTCACCTGTTTCGTGCCAACACAACGACGTTCTACATCTTCGTCCATATAAAGCCTCAAAAGGTGCCATTCTGATACTAGAATGGAAACTATTATTATACGTAAACTCAACCAAAGCAAGATAACTGTCCCACGCACCACCTTGTTCCAAAACACACGCTCTCAACAAATCCTCTAAAGACTGAATAGTTCTTTCGGTCTGACCATCCGTCTGCGGATGATAAGCCGAACTCAACCTCAATCTAGAACCCAAAGCCTTCTGTAAACTTTCCCAAAATCTCGATGTAAACCTAGGATCTCGATCAGAAACAATACTTAAAGGAACCCCATGCAATTTCACCACCACACTGATATAGATCTCAGCTAACCGTTCCAAAGAAAAACTGATGTTAATCGGAATAAAATGCGCCGATTTAGTCAGCCTGTCCACAATCACCCAAATAGCATTATGCCCACGCTGAGTGTTCGGTAATCCCGTCACAAAATCCATCGAAATGCTATCCCATTTCCACTCAGGAATATCCAACGGTTGCAACAAACCACTAGGTCTCAAATGTTCCACTTTCAATTTTTGACAAGTCAAGCAAGCATACACAAACTGAACCACATCTCTTTTCAAACCAGACCACCAGAAAATCTTCTTCAAATCTTGGTACATCTTATTCGCTCCCGAATGAATACTTAAATTACTTCGGTGTCCTTCCTCCAAAATCATTCTTTTCAACTCCGCATCATCAGGAATACAAATACGACCACGAAACCTCAAAACACCAAAATTATCAACCTTGAAATCCACTTTCTTCTTACATTCATGCTGGCGATGACCCAATTCACCACATTTAAAACACCTAGGAGCATTAGACATACTTCCTCCACCTGACCTTCGATCAAAATTACCCCTTTGTTTACCTTTATCAGCCGGTGACACATACGGACCACTACGGAACTGTTGTTTCCTTTTCCTGTCACTTACACTTTTATAGTGAGCAGAACGAGCCTTACTATCTTCATCATAAATCCTACAGCATTCCACCAAATCAGCAAACCTTCGAATCCTCTGATATCCAATAGCCTGCTTTATCTCAGGACGCAACCCACTTTCATACTTTACACACTTTGAAAATTCAGCTGTCGCTTCCACATAGTGAGGATAAAACTGCACAAGTTCCACAAACTTAGCAGTATACTCAACAACAGATAAATTACCTTGTTTTAGTTCCAAAAACTCAATCTCTTTCTTTCCTCGGACATCCTCCGGAAAATACTTCCTTAGAAACTCTCGGCTAAACACTTCCCAAGTAATCTCTTCTTCCTCTTCCTCAGCTTCCAACACCTGACGAGTACTGACCCACCAGTCATCAGCCTCTTCGTGTAACATATGAGTGCCCAGCCTCACCTTATCATCATCGTCACAATCCATTACCCTGAAAATCCTCTCAATCTCTTTCAACCACAACTGTGCACCATCCGGATCATGCTTCCCTTTAAAGACCGGCGGCTTATTCTTTCTAAACTCATCATTTCCTGCAGCATTCGGTGCACCCTGCACAGCTCGTGCCATAGCCTCCATCGCCGCAGCCAAAGCAGCATCATTACGACCAGCCATATTCTGTTCGTCCAAACACAGAAACTATGGTTAAACAACAACTCGTCCAATAAGCCAGACACAACAGACACAACAAACACAACTGACACGGACTGGCTCTGATACCACTTAATGTGACGCCCCCAATCTAATACCCCCAAAAACACGCAATTAAGGCGGTAAAAGAAAATTCGAAAATTCGTCAGAGTATATTTGAAATACGGCCTAGAAAGGGGAATCACATCAAAGTAACCAAACATACACATAACATGCAACACCTGCCCATAATGATATGCAACTGTGGGGTAGCAATCACACAGAGGAAACTTTGTTCCTTACACCCACTTTTCAGAAATTAGAATTAAAGCGGAAAATCTAAAATCTGATTAACATATATACATATACACATATAAACAGTTTGTCATACATCAGGTAGCATATGTACAACCAAAATATATCATCAGATATACAAAATAATAGCACGCGGCCACCCTAACTACCCGGAGTCACATATCAGAGCCGACCGACCAAAAGAATGAAGACGCAACGCTTCACAAAAAGAAATACCTCCAGCAGCTCTAATCTGCAACGCCTCATAGAGCGTTATAAAACAGCAGAAGGGTGAGAAAAACAACCATAATATAATTGAATAAAATTATATATATAAACACAAAAATGTACAAGTAACACATTCTCACCACAACCACATATAACATAATACCGCACAATTCTCAAGCATCGAATACCATTACACACCACACATATACCATACAATCATCAATCACATTCACAAATTCACACACAATTAATTCATGATTTATGCAATGCACATAGACCGACACAACGACTCTATGCACATGCCATGCGGTACCGACTTCCAATGTCCCATGTCTCATCATCAGTTCACTCAGGAACTATTGGAACCATCGCTCGTTACTGAGAATCTCAAGTAACTCCCCGTCGGGCCTACGATGTTCACCCGTCGCTTTAGGTCCTCAGGCAACGCCTCATATTTTCGAGGCACACGACGTTAAGGATTGCTTTAAGTCTCCAAAGGAGCCCACAATCGTCTATAACCACCGCTTTAGGTCCTCAGGCAGCGCCTCATATTTTCGAGGCACACGATGTTATAGCGGATTCCATCAGGAACCAAACCGCCACTCAGGACGTTTCAACAATGCACATCATGATGCTTGGCATACAATGACTCATGACATTCACATTGCATGCACACACACATCCACAATCATGCATATATCATCAAATACCACACTTAGCATTTTCTTGCCTTTCGGCCACAAATCATCATCACAACATTTCATCAAAAACAACTATTTACGATTAATCGGTAAAGTCGGCCAAAAGTCGGCTAAAAATAATATTTTTCTTCACCAAAACATAGAGCATATTTTTAGCTTCACATCCATATAAAGAACACTTAAATCGGATAAACAACGAAGAAGATATGAATATTTCAAAATAACGCAAAAAAACATAAACCGGACGCCCGACACTACGAAACGGTTCGAAAAAACTGTACCGATTGGACTAGGTTCAGACCTCAAAACTATTTTTCCTAGAAAGAACATCTCGTTAGCTTCCCAACGCTTCGAACAGGGATCAAAACCGACTTACGGTTCAAGAGATATGAATTTCCGAAGTTTTTCCAAAACAGAATTTTTTCACCTACAGCACGCGTCCGTACGACTGCGCACAAAACCAGAAATTCTGCTACATTCTGGTACAGCTGCGTAATTGCCCGAAACCCGACCGATTCAATTACTTTCTTCCGAATAAATACATGGTAATATCACATAAATACATACCAACATATTAGGATCAAGAAAAACCCGATTCCACGACTTTTATTTTTCACCAAAATCTCACATTCTCAAAACCCAAAAATGTCAAAACTCACAATATCAACCGATTTCAACCAAACGAGTTTCTATAATCTCGGCCTAACCTCATACGACTAATCTACGCAATTTATTTCGAAATTCATCCGTGAAAACATCGGTTTCTACTCGTTTATCTCATTTCGACCTATATTTGAAAAACCAACAAAACTTCCACACAAACATACATAATCATACACAATCATAGTATAATCGAGTTTCGCACCCTTACCCGATTTAATCGTGTTCTAGAAAGTCGGGAGATTGATTTCTTCCTCCACAAGTTTTTCCTCTCTTTTCTTCTTTCTCTTCTCTTTTCTTCTTCTCTACTTTTCTTTTCTCTCTTTTTCTTTCTATTCTTTCTATTTCTATTTTTCTTTTCTTTTCTTACTAACTTAGTAAAATTAAATGTGAAATGTCCAAAATACCCCCACTCTCAAATATCTCGCAAACGTTCCCAAAATGCGAAAAAATATAATCACGACGAAAAATAACACATTTTCACATAAAAGTCGGAAATAAAATAAAATAATAATAAAATAATCAAAATGACTCCATAAAATAAAATTGGCAAAACGGGGCGTTACATCATCGACCCGACAATGGCTGAAGGAGCCCAATCAAAGAAAAGAAAAGTTCAGGACCCAGCATCAGAGCTCTCCTCAAAGAGAACTCAGGATCCATAGGCCTAATTTTCCTCATAGCACTTTGTAAAATACTGTACTTTTCTTTGTAAAATACTGCAATCTTTCAAGTTCAATAAAAGGGTCTCCCCCGCTGTGTGATATTTGCAATATAATTGTTAACAGTTCTTTAAAGAACAAAAAACTAAAAAATATATCTTTTTCAGTCCTTGCATATCATTCATCATTCTCACATAGCACATATTTATCTTTGAGTTTCACCTATGTGTCGCACTCTAGAGTAAAACTGTCTCATTCGTACAATACTCGGGCCAATTGACAAAAGAAAATCGACGATCTCGAGGAAGAGAATAGAGAGATGAGAGAAGAAATCAACGCTCTGAAGGAGATTTTGGAGAAACTCCACCATGACATGCAATCCCTGGCAGTAGCTCAGGAGCAACAACATCAAAGGACTATAATCTCGGAGAGTACGTCTACACCAGCATTTGAGACACCTGATAGTCATCCTCAATAAAACATGCCTAAAGGATTTCCCTAGGGCATGCCTCTCAACTTTATACCTAAAGGATACATCCCACCGGTCACTGAAGACCTATAAGTCGTAGCAGGAACCGCCAAACCTGAAGGTTACAAACTTCAAGTAAATGAAGATGCAAGGGTTAACACAGAAAATCCTGAAGGTTACAAACTTCAGGTCACTGAAGCGCCAAGAGTTACTGCAATAATGTCTATACCACAACCAGTGGTACACGCTGTCCCGAAAGGATAGATTCCGCAAGCAATTTCTGGTGGAAACGAAGACATGTACGAAAGGATGAATGAGTTCCATGAACAATTCTTGGAAATGCAGAAGGAACTGCATGCCATTCGCGGTCAAGACTTATTCGGAAAAGACGCCGTTGACCTCTATTTGGTCCCTAATGTAAATATCCCGCACAAATTCAAGGTGCCCGACTTTGAAAAATACAAAGGGAACTCTTTCCCTCAAAGTCATTTGGTGATGTACGCTCAGAAAATTTCTACCCAGACAGACAATCAACAACTACTAATCCATTACTTCCAAGACAGTTTAACCGGTGCCGCACTCAAATGATACATGGGTTTAAACCGCACCAAGATCAGTACTTTCAGAGATCTTGGGGCAGCCTTTGTTATGCAGTATAAATACAACTTGGACATGGCACCAGATAGGGACCAGCTCAGAGCAATGTCACAAAAGGATAAAGAAACCTTCAAGGAGTATGCTTAGAGATGGCGTGAAATTTCCGCCCAGATCTTTCCCCCTCTCGAGGAAAAGGAAATGACAAAGATCTTTCTGAAAACATTAAGCTCGTTTTATTATGACCGAATAGTCACCAGTGCACACAGTGACTTCACTGAAATGGTGAACATGGGAGTACGCCTTGAAGAAGCAGTCCGAGAAGGATGATTAGTCAAAGATGAAGAGCCATCTAGCAGTTCCAAAAGATACGACAGTGTTTTCCAAAAGAAGAAAGAGCAAGTTATCAGTAATATCTCTTTAGGAAAGCAAAGGCGAAGGTATCAACCGGTAGCAGCGGTAACTTCCGCTATCAACCCAGCGCCAGCTCCGACTTATCAACCTCAGGTTGCTCAGAGCCAACCAAATCAACAACAGTATCAGCAAAGGCCACAACAACCTCTTAAGCAGGCTCACCCGCAGTACAATAACAACAATCATACTACACGACCATCAGGGTCCGACCCTATACCGATGTTGTATGCAGAGTTATTCCTACTTCTACAGGCCAAGGGGCACGTTCAAACCAGGACTCCTCTTACAGTACCAGAAAATATACCTTTTTGGTTCAAAGCAGATCAAACTTGTCCTTACCATCAAGGAGGAACAGGACATAACATTGAGAATTGTCTCAGCTTCAAGTCGGATGTATAGAAGCTTGTCAGGAACGGGGTTTTATGTTTCAAGGATACAAATCCAAATGTTCAGACGAACCCATTACCGCAACATGAAAAGACTACGGTAAACCTGATAGAAGAAGAACCTGACAGCAGTTATCAAATTCACAATGTACGCTTACTGGGAACCAACCTGGTAAAGATGCATTGCAAACAGAGCAGGTACGGCCATGTGCCATCTCACAACTATCATTAGTGTGATATCTGCTCCAAGGACAATCAAGGGTGTGCCATAGAACAAGCAGCTCTGCAAGAACAAATGGATCTGGGCTGGATTCAGGATCACAGGATTCGTGAAGTAAACATGGCCCATGCACATCCCAACATTGTTCAGAACCACGACATCCGTGCGATGAACGTCAATCTAGTGGCTTTGCATTCAAGACAGAGTCATTATTACAATCTGCCCCGGCACGATTACATCACTTGTCCGATCTGCTCTAAAGATAATCAGGGATGCTCTTTTATACAAGAGGCCCTCCAACGTCAAATGGATCTCGGATGGATCCAAGACTACCATGAAAAGAATGATCATCAAGTCAATATGGTTCAGATCTTTGACATATGCCTGATGAATACCAGCCTAGTGGAATTACATGCTAAGCAGGCCAGACTTAGTTTTCTGGCTTCACATGGTTATCAAGACTGTAAAGAATGCTACGAAGATAACCAAGGGTGTGCACTTGTACAAAGGACTCTTCAGCATCTGTTGGACCACTGGTGGCTTTCGATCTACCTGGATAAAGACACACAACAGATTAACATGACTGATGGGGATCCTGGTAGACATCAAAGTCGTGATATCCGCTCAATAGAAACAGATCTAGTGAGGATGCACCGCATACAAAGTGGGTACGGTCGGGTACCTCCTCACAATTACGAACGATGTAGGGTATGCTCAGAAAATAACCAAGGATGTTATACAGTGTAAGCTGCTCTCCAGTACCAGTTAGACCGAAAGGAGATTCAACCATGTTTGAATTCTGAATCAATCAACATGATACAAGATTACCTCCCTGGTTGAAACCAAAACTCTGTAATAATCTCCAATCATGGAGAAAAATGGGATGTTTGTGCCGTAATTCCTCCACTCAATGAGTCAAAAGTCTCTCTGGACAGTAGGAAAATTCCAAACTTAGAACTGATTGAGGTTGCCTACGAAAGTCAAAAGGCCCAAAAAGCCCCTGTGGTCGTCTACTTGCCAGGTCCAATACCGTACAAGTTAGAAAATGTTATCCCCTACAAGTACGGTGCGACGACCATAGAAAATGGAAAAGAAACTCCATTACCCTCCATTGTGAACACTGCCGACATCAGTCGAGTTACCCGGAGCGGTCGGATCTTCAACAGAGGAGTTAGAGAACCTACCAAGGAGAAGGAACCTCAAATAGAAGTTCCCAACCAACAAGTCGGTCAATCCAGCAATCCAGAACCTGTAAATAACAACAATGAGATGTTGAAGCTCATCCAGAAAAGCGAGTATAACATTGTGGATCAATTATTGCAAAATTTGTCTTGAATTTCTGTATTATCTCTCTTGCTTAATTCAGAAGCTCACGGGGAAGCTCTACAGAAAGTCTTAGAGCAAGCCTTTGTGGAACAAGATGTGATAGTAGGACAATTTGACAACATCATCTCTAATATCACTTCCTGCAACAACTTGGGATTCAGTGATGAAGAACTGCCGGAAGAAGGCAAGAACCATAATATGGAACTCAATATCACAGTCAACTTCCAAGACGATGCTTTAGCCAGCGTACTAGTAGACACAGGTTCATACTTGAATGTCATGCCAAGGTCAACTTTGGTGCGACTTTCTTTTCAAGGAGCTCCGATGAGAGGCAGTGAGATCATCGTCAAAGCCTTTGACGGATCTAGAAAAATAGTTATCAGCAAAGTCGATCTTCCCATAACCATCGACCCTCACAATTTCCAATTCACTTTCCAGGTCATGGACATCCGAGCAGCATATAACTATTTATTAGGAAGACCTTGGATACACGAAGCTGGGGCAGTCACTTCGACACTTCACCAGAAGCTGAAGTTCGTCAAGAATGACAAATTAGTCATAGTGTGTGGAGAGCAAGCCTTAATCGTGAGCAACTTATCATCATTCTCTTGTGTAGAACCAGAGGAGGTTATTGGAACCCAGTTCCAAGCAGTCTCGGTGAGCAATGAGAATCAACAAGAAAGAGGAACGTTGATTTCCTCATACAAAGACGCTCTCAAAGTGATAGGGAGTAATGACATAAAAGGATGGGGACATATAGTAACTCCTACTGATAACAAGACAAGAAAAGGTCTTGGTTTCTCTCCGACCTGTACCCAGACTACAAATAAGGATGAAAGTTTTCGTCCCATTCAGGATTTCTTCCACAGCGGAGGTTTCCTCCACCCAGTATCTCAAGAAGTACACACCATCGATGGGAACTACTCCTCTGATACAGATGAGGAGTGGAAGTCTTATCTCAACGATGACGGTTATATATCTCAGGGAGAAACGTACATGCCATGCTGTTTTCTAAAGCAGAGCCTAATATATACTGAGATCAGACGTCAGAATTATCTATGGAGATTGTGATCCTAAAGGATGTCGCGCTTCAACCAACTCAATGAGGAAGACAGTCTAATGAAAGACAACTTTGACTACGATTATTATGATCCCCTGGATGACTTGCCTATCTAGAAGCCATACACAAAAGACTTAGGGCAAAAGAGTCAGCGGACAATGCCTACCGGCATAGTAATCTTGAAAGGAATACACCTGCTCCCACAGAGTCATGGAATCCTTACTCAGAACATTCCGAAAATTTCCGATACCATGGTGATGAATGTGCAAAGATAGTAGGACAAGAGTTCATTAACTATGCATTTCCTGAGGTCAACGTCATTGAGAAAGATGACTCATCTATGCCCACAGAAACCTGGGATACCTTGGGACAGCCAAGTGGCATGTATGACTTTCTAGTCAAATACACTGATCCCAAAAGTTATCGAATCAGATACGAGGACATCCAGCAGACTGGATGGGGAGATCCTCTTGAGAGTGAAAACACTATGAAAGATACGATAGAAGAGTCCTCTTATGATAACTCTGCATGGGAGGAAGACTCCAATGATCTTACTCCGCCAGAAATCAGTGTCATTTCTGAAGAAAAACCAAGAAAGAAGGTACTAGACTTTATGATTCATAGAGGAGTTCGTCGCCCCTGGGTTGCAGTCGATGTCCCAAAATTCATCCACAAGTCGAAGTAATTACCATCTTTGTTTTAACCTTTCATCTTGCCCGAGTGAAATGGGTGTTTTATAGGGTTTACTTTTCTATAAATGTCCCTCTCCGCTTCGTCCAAAGCGATAGAGTTTTGTTTTATATGGTTTGTGTTTCAAGAATCGACAAATCATGAATAAATAATGTTATTACGAATTCCTGCATTTATTGCTGTTTTCACTTTTCGTTTTTCAAAAAATGGTAATCCTAAAAACAACCCAAAATAAAAAAACAAGCATTTTTCAGAAAAATACACTGCACACACTCTTGCATTCTCTCTGTCTTTTCTAAAAAGTGAATCATCACGTCATACAGATTGCTTCTTTTAAACCCCATTGAAACATACAATCCAATGCCTTCTCCCAACTTTGAATTCCCAGTATTTGAAGCTGAAGAAGAAGAGGACAAAGAAATTCCAGAAGAGATCTCCCGACTGCTCAGGCAGGAGGAAAGGTCTATTGAGCCTCACAAAGTGCCGTTGGAAACGGTCAATTTGCGTTCAGAAGAAGAAAAGAAAGAAGTTAAGATTGAATCATAGCTCAGTCCAACTATCAGAGAAGGCTTAATAAAACTTCTCAAAGAGTTTCCAAATATGTTTGCTTAGTCCTATTAGGACATGCCAGGGTTGGATACCAGCATCGTGGAACATCACTTACCACTGAAAACGGAAGGTCCTCCAGTAAAAAAAAGACTAAGAAGGACCCATCTAGATATGGCCACCAAAATTTAGGAGGAAGTGCAAAAATAGATTGACGCAAGTTTCCTTGCCACCTCAGAATATCCTCAATGGTTAGCCAACATAGTGCCAGTTCCAAAAAAGGACGAAAAAGTCAGAATGTGTGTAGACTACAGGGATCTGAACAAAGCAGGTCCGAAGGATGACTTCCCCTACCACACATTGACATGTTGGTAGACAACACATCGAAATTCAAAGTCTTCTCCTTTATGGATGGATTCTCGGGCTATAATCAAATCAAAATGGCACCAGAAGATATGGAGAAAACTTCATTCATCACCACATGGGGCACCTTTTGCTACAAGGTAATGCCATTCGGTCTAAAGAAAGCAGGGGCAACCTATCAAAGGGCCATGACAACTCTGTTTCACGACATGATACACAAAGAGATTGAAGTGTACGTTGATGATATGATTGCCAAATCTAAAACAGAAGAAGAGCATGTGGAACACCTGTCAATGTTATTCGAGCGTCTGAGAAAATACAAACTCCGCTTGAATCCCAAAAAATGTACATTCGATGTTCGCTCAAGAAAACTCTTGGGATTTATCGTCAGCCAAAAAGGAATTGAGGTTGATCCAAACAAAGTTAAGGCCATTCAAGAAATTCCTTCTCCAAAGATCAAAAAATAGGTCGGAGGATTTTTGGGTTGGGACGTCTGAATTACATCTCAAGATTAATATCCCTCATGACCGCGAAATGCACGCCAATCTTCAAACTACTCAGAAAGAACCAAAGCTGTGTGTGGACAGAAGATTGCCAAAAAGTATTAGACAACATCAAAGAATATTTGTTGAAGCCACCTATTCTATCTCCTCCAGTGGAGGCAGGACCATTGATCATCTACCTAACAGTCTTGGAAGACTCCATGGGTTGTGTACTTGGCCAACATGACAAAACCAAAAGAAAAGAGTCTTCCATTTACTACTTAAGCAAGAAGTTTACAGACTGTGAAACTCAATACAATATGCTCGAGAAAACTTGTTGCGCTCTGGCTTGGGCAGCCAAACGTCTTCGCCAGTACATGATTTGTCACACTACTTGGCTAATCTCTAAAATGGATCCGATCAAGTACGTCTTTGGAAAGCCTGCTCTCACGGGAAGGATTGCCCATTGGCAGATGTTGTTATCAGAATACGACATCGAGTACCATGCTCAGAAAGCCGTCAAAGGAAGTATTTTAGCCGATTATTTGGCTCATCAACCAGGTTCCCAATGGGGACTAATTTTTGACAGAGTCGTTAATACTTATGGAAACGGAATTTAGGCAATCATCGTAACACCTCAGGGTACCCATATTCCATTCACTACCAGATTGACATTCAAATGCACAAACAATAAGGCCGAATATGAAGCTTGTATCATGGGTCTCGAAGAAGCTATCGACTTAAGGATAAAGAACTTGGATGTGTATGGAGACTCATCCCTGGTTATAAATCAGATCAAAGGAGAGTGGAACACATACTAATCAGGACTGATTCCTTACAAAGATTACGCAATAAGGTTATTACCATTCTTCAACAGAATCGAGTTTCATCATATCCCTCATGAAGAAAATCACATGGCTGATGCATTAGTCACATTATCCTCCATGATTAGTGTAAGTCAATGGAATGACGTACCTAAGATTGACATAATGCGCCTTGAAAGGCCCGCTTACATCTTCACAATTGAAGCAGTCATAAATGACAAACCTTGGTATCATGATATCAAGTGCTTCCTTAAAAAATAAGAGTACCCTCCTGGGGCATCAAGAAAAGATAGGAATACTCTCAGAAGACTGGCTGGTAACTTCTTCCTAAACGGTGATACACTCTACAAAAGAAACTTCGACATGGTTTTGCTCAGACGCGTAGACAGACAAGAGGCAAACATGCTAATGAAGGAAACTCACGAAGGCTCCTTTGGCACTCATGCCAATGGACACACAATGACAAGAAAAATTCTGAGAGCAAGATATTATTGGCTGACAATGGAATCCGATTGCTACAAGTACATGAGGAGTTGTCACAAGTGTTAAGTATACGCTGACAAAATCCATGTACCTCAAACATATCTCAAAGTTCTTTCTTCTCCATGGCCTTTTTCTATATGGGGAATCGACATGATTGGCATGATTGAACCCAAAGCTTCAAACGAACATCGGTTCATCCTGGTAGCCATTGACTACTTCACCAAGTGGGTCGAAGCAGTACCATACGCCAATGTAACCAGACAAGTGGTGGTCCAATTTATCAAGAAAAATCTCATCTTCCGTTATAGTGTTCCAAGCCAGATCATTACGGATAATGGATCCAACTTGAACAACAAGATGATGAAAAAGTTGTGTGCTGAGTTCAAGATCGAACACCATAACTCATCTCCCTACCGACCTAAAATGAATGGAGCGGTAGAAGCGGCTAACTAGAATATAAAAAAGATCATTCAAAAGATGGTTGTAACCTACAAAGACTGGCACGAGATGCTACCCTTTGCTCTTTATGGTTATCGTACATTTTTCCGCACTTCAAGAGGGGCAACCCCTTTCTCTCTAGTATATGGCATGGAAGCAGTGCTCCCCATAGAAGTAGAGATACCATCAATCAAGGTATTGATGGAAGCCAAGCTAACAGAAGCTGAATGGTGTCAAAGCCGATATGATGAACTGAACCTAATCGAAGAAAAGAGAATGACGGCTTTATGCCATGGTCAGTTGTATCAGCAAAGAATGAAGAAAGCGTTTGACAAAAAGGTCTGACCCCGTGTCTTCAGAGAAGGAGACCTCGTGCTCAAGAAGATACAATCATTTCTCACTGATTTTAGAGGCAAATGAACTCCGAATTACGATGGCCCTTATGTTGTTAAGAAAGCCTTCTCAGGCGGTACCTTGAGACTCGCAACCATGAATGGAGAGGAGTTTACCTACCCCACAAATGTTGATGTAGTCAAAAAATAATTCGCGTAAATGAAATAAATAAAAACGTCTTGGTGGATTGAAAACCCGAAAGGGAGGTCCAGGCAATAAATTCGAGGCATAAACAATGATCACCCCGATGGATTGAAACCCCGAATGGACAATCTAGGCAAAATTTAGGGATTTATGCCAAGTAACTGCATCCGACAAGATTGGATCCTCAAAGGCAACGTTATCCGTTGAGAAAACTTCAGTCAAGGTCATCTTCGACATAAGCTCAGAATATCCAGAATTCAAAGTTGATGGAAGGATAACGGTCGTTATGTTTCAATGTAGCCCCTTTCCCTATAAATTACCATTTTCTAAACTTTGTAATGCTCCATGGGATCACGCGTTCAGCTGATTACCATTCTATCAATAAAATTTGAGCCCCAATGCTTTTTGTTTGCAATTCTCATTTATTCTGCTTCGCAAAATGACATTTTAATATGATCAACGATTCTTGAAACAAAAATGAATTTACTTTTATTTTCAAATTTACTTTCGCTTTTAAAAACAAAGATGGCCATTTCTTTTTTATTAATGAGCACAAAAAGGAATATCGATTATTTCTTTGGTAGTGGTCTAACTTCAAAATGCCGAATCAAAATAGTCCTTTTGACCAGTACACCCTGAATAAAGGATTAACTACTTCAGACGGAACAATCCATCTATCATTTCTGGCAGAGTTTTTACCTCTGAAAACCAATTATTGGTTTTTCACCCTAGTAGGGTCCACCTCTGAAAAACAAGAACAGATTTATATGCCTAGCAGGTTTGTAGCTCCAGAAATCGGAACGAATGCAGGAATCCCTATTCCCGAGTAAACGTACAACTTTCAGAATCTCCAGTGATACCCCCGTTTCCCAGAGTGGTCGAATATCCGGTTGTATTCCTCACCAGTTTGTATGTCGTGGCTGTTTTGTCAGCATAAACATACATACATCATGCATAATTGATTCATATTCATACACATGTTGCATCAATATCACTCTGGTCATTTTCATCCCCAAGTGATAAACGTCTTCTCTCCGATAGAGTTGTCAGTTTTCCTTTCTGCGTCAGATAGGACAAAATCCCGGTCTAAGTTCTTTCCTCATCAGAAAAATGTACCGTCTAAACAATCTCTCTCCAATGCATTCCTGGATTGAAATCGGTCCTCAACCACTTTGATAACTTGAACCTCTGAAAGGCAAGAAGCCATTCGGATAGACACCTTTGGAACATCACTCTTCATCAATGAAGATGATATTTTGCTTTCCCAGATTAGGAAAAATCCCCAAAGAAAGCCTCTCAACAGAAGACTCTTGGCAATATGATAGTTTCTTCCCGAAAAGTTTGCTTTCATTAGAGTCATCAGCACCTCAAAATTGGATTACATCACATGGCATTTCTGCAAAAAAATATCTCGAAGAAAAGTATGATGTAACGCCACCAAGAAAAAATCGATCTCTCAAGAGATTTGTTTTCCCTAGTAGGTCGACAAATGGCATCTCCCACAGAGAAGTTTGCAAACCTCTGCAGTTCAGACAAATGGTTTTCTCCAGCAAGTCTTACATCAAATCTTTTTCCATCAAATGGCGTCTCCCCAGTAAAACTCGGCGAGAAGTTTGATGAAGACCGCTACAAATAACGTTCCTTGTCGAGGAAGGAACTCGAAAAGAAGAAACTGAGACCAGTTCCATGGCTGAAGACCAGGATCGAGGGGAAGTTTACTTTCAAAAGAAAACTAAGACCAGTTCCATGACTGAAAACCAGGATCGAGGGGAAGTTTATTTCTTCAAGAAACTAAGACCAGTTCCATGGCTGAAGACCAGGATCGAGGGGAAGTTTATTTTCAAGAGAAAAATAAGACCAGTCCCGTGGCTGAAAACCAGGATCGAGGGGAAGTTTTACCCTTTTCTAAGTAACATTGCTTAGCAAAAGAAGATGGATGAGCAAACCGCTACCATTCATAACCACAGTCAAAATTTCGGGTATTCCGATATTTAATCCTCTTTTACCTTGAATGTCCGAACGTCTTCGCCATTCACACCTTCAGGTCCAAGAAGATTAAATAGGGGCATCTGTCATACCCCAAATTTTGACCACAATATTTCCCATCATTGTTCAAATCATCATCACAATATGGATGTACCTGCATGCCTCATCAATCCTCTCTAAGATTGTTGAGCCTTCAATATAATCAAGAATTAGGGTTTTGAGCCCTCTCAGAATACTCAGACAAAGGATCAATCAAGGATGGACATGATCCTCAACTTGTCAAACCTCTCAAACATCCATGAAGGATCAAGAGGTCTCCCACTTCAAGAATCAAGCACAAGAGTGCAACATTTCAAGTGGATCAAGCCTCAAGATCATCAGTGTCACCAAATTAGGGTTTTGGTCGACTAAGGCCTCCAGAGAAAAAGTTTCATCTGGGCATGAGCCAATGCTTCAAAACATGATCCAAGAAGCTCAAAGGGAACTCATGGACCCAATCACAAGTTCAAAATAGCCTCAAGGGATGCATTCATCAAAAATCAGGAATTACGATTTCTTGACCTAATTCACCCCTAAGTTGACTTTTGAAGCAAGGCATGAGCCAAGACCTCAAGAAGTGTTTTGAAGACCTCCAATACATCATATTGATCCATTTACTAGATTGGATTGATTCAAAGAACTTGGTTCATAAGCAGTACAAGGATTCAAATTCATCTGGACCAATTAGGGTTTTCTGATGAAAAGTCAACTATACCTTTGACTTTTGACCAAGACATGGTCCCAAACCTTGGGACATGATTCAAGACACTCTAAAATACCTATGGAATCCATCCATTAGGTTTGAATTAGGTCAAGGACTTGATTTCATAGAGGATCACAAAGTTTGAAATTCATCTGATAAAAAGTCAACTGTGCCAAAAACCAAGTTTGACTTTTTGAATTTCTTGACAAACATGGCTTCCCTAAGTCAAAAATAATGTTAACTTATGGTTTTTATCATCATCCATCAAGAAAAATAAGAAAAGTGGGGTTACTTGCAAAAAGGGAAACCATAAGAAACTTGAATTTTCACTAAGTCATGAAAAAAAAGTGATTTATACCCAACTTTGCAAGACCATAACTTGTGATCCAAGTAACATTTTTCTCCCATCCAAACCTAAAATGAAAGCTCTCATTACATACTTCAAGATTTTCAACTACAACAGATTTCAAATCCTCATGGATTTTGAGTTATGGATTGATCAAAATCACAAAAATATGAAAATGGACATTTTTCCAACACTTAGTGAAATTTTGGACATAATCTGTTTTGCATTTTCACCAATTTTGAGGCCATTTTTCATTATGATCCAAGATGATTCAAGCCAAAGTTGTACATCAAAGTTGAAGTATGTTATTGGGGCTTTCCAAAAAGTACAAGAGCCTCCCATGGTTCAACTTGAGTAAGGAGTTATAAGCCTCCAAAAATGGCATTTTTCACCCTGCCCACATAAAGGCATGAAAACCAAACTTGTGCCACACGATTTTGTCACTCAAGTTTTACCATTTTACCAACTTTGTCATCTTCCAAAAGCACAAAACATCCGATGACTCACTTAGTTCTTGATCAAGAAAGCAAGAATTTCAACTTGGCATGTGAAAACCATCATGACATGAAACTTGGAATTCAAATTTGGCAAGGTAACATCAATGTTATACATTGAGGTGTTATGAACCAGACCATAACACTCCAAGCCAGTCAAGATTCAAGTCCAAACTCTAAGCATTCAAACCTGCAAAATTGAATGGAGTCAAGATAAGAGAGTTGACTTGGAACTTTTGGATTATCCAAGTCAATGGCTACAAGCTACATGCCATGATCAACCTCCAATCACTATTACTCCCAAAATAAAGTTTCTCTACTATAAATATGGGTTCTTTCTGATTAATTCAAGTACACCAAAGCATAGCAATACATGCTTTCCTCCAAATCATTCTTCAAAAACCAGAAAAGGATTTTTTAGCAAGTCACTATCGAATTTTCAAATAGGGATCAATTACATCAAAACCAACCATCCTAACACCTCACATATGTCATATACAAGTGATCCATAACCTCAAAACACATCTGGAACATCAGAATCACAAAGTCACCATCCACTTGCTCAAGCTTTTTGGCCTAGTTGCAGTTGGGGTACCACAACAAGTTCCAGGTTGTTTCAATCTATTCCAAGCTTTTAAACACACTACTTGAGGTCCAAGGAAGATGTCCAGGTCATCACACAACATCTGTAACACCTACAACTGAGGATTTGATTTCCTCTTGCAAAGGTGAGCCTGACACTCTCAAACTCTATGATCCATGCATCATAAATGTGTTTTCAAGTTACAAATATGTTTCTGCACTTATGTAGAGTGTTTCCGCTCAATCAATTGCTTTGTAGCTATCATGTATAGGATTTCATAGTGTTCTTGCAGAAATTAGCGTTCTCGAGTTCATCTTTTGATTTCTCACTCCACACTTAATATAAATGCAATTAATTTATATCATTGGAAGCCTTGTTCAAAAATACACAACTTCCGTGTTTGCAAAACTCAAAACCATTGAGTAATCAGAGAGAAAAGTGAGGTTTTGCAAATCTGAGAGTTAGGGCACGCGCGAGGAAGAAGATGAAGTTCTTTGAGCCATAATTCAAATATTTCAATTTTTGAATATTTTGATATTTTATTAATTGATTTCAAAAATTAATTTATCTCTCATTCTTTATCGTTTTTTATTGGTTCTTTTTTTTTTAATTTACAAAAATGTTAAAATATTTTATTCTATAAAAAATCAAATTTATATTATTTATTTAATATAGTTGGATTTTTTGTAAATAATTTCATTTTATTTGTTTCTTAACATTTTTAAATGAAATTTCCATCTTGATTTTTTCAAATTCAAATGAATTTCAAGCTTTCATGTGATTAAACATGATTTTTCAAAATATTTTTCAAAGTTGACAACTTGTTTTTGAATATATTTGATATTTTATATCATTTTTTATTTATTTTCCTTTGAAAATTATATTTTTAAATTCAAATTAGGGTTTTCTCTTAATTTTTATTTTTTAAACTTCATTTGAAACACTTTTGGGCCTCTAATAGAGTGTAAGACCCATCCCCTTTGTAAATACAAATTTTTGGGCCTTAGTCATTGTATAAGTCCCGATACGATTTTAAAAATAAACAGTGCGATCGCTGTTTTTTCATTTGGGCATCTCCTTGAGCTATAAGCCTCATCTCTTGTATAAAAAAACAAAATTTTGGGCCTCTATTAGAGTGTAAGACCTATTACTTCTGTACATAAATAATTTTGGGTTTCAGTCATTGTATAAGTCCCTCTGTGGTTTTCAAAATCACGGTGCGATCGTCGCCTTTTCAAATAAATCATCTGGGCCTCTCTTTGAGTATAAGCCCCATTATTCTTTTTTCACAAACACTTTTGGGCATCTAATAGAGTGTAATACCCAACCCCTCTTTGTACAAAAACAATTTTGGGCCTCTGCTATAGTATAAGTCCCACAACGTCTGTCGGTATCGCAGTGCGATCAATGTTTTCAAATAATTCATTTGGGCCTCAGTCATTGTATAAGCCCCAAACATTCTTTTCTTTTTAAAACAACTTTTTTTAAATTCAAATTCAAATTCAAAGTTTCCTTAAAATTTTCTTCAATTTCTTGAAACCTTAATTAAGCATACATTTGTAGTAGATACTACAGATCACAATACACTTGAGCTTTTTCTCAGAAGGTAAGTCCCCACATCGTTTTCAATGCATATTTGTTTATATATATCTGTCAGTATAATTGTTTGTATATATACTTGTGCATATCTTGCTTAGAGTTTCCCCAGCAGTTAGGTCTATGTTTAGGTCAAACCAGAGGTTATTTTACAGCATAGTCAAAACTAGTTCCCTCATAAGAAATTCCCTATACAGTCTGCCTCCTCTTGGGTTTATACAATATGGAACAGAGAAAGGCATTATTCCCGGTGAAACTTTTCTCAAGACTGTCAAAACTTAGAAATATATTTGTATAAGAAATTCGTTTCCCCAAAGAGGATTTATTCCCGGTGAAACCTCTTTTGAATTTCTTCAAACCTTAGAACTGTTGAACAGAGAAATGACTTATTCCCGATGAAACCTTTCTTGAACTTTTCTTAGGCTTAGACCCACAGGCTTCCTAAAATCATCCCCAGCCTCCTCTTGTGCTTAGTACAAGGACCAACAAGCTTCTTAGAAGTTCCCGCAGCCTCCTCTTGGGCTTAGTACAAGGATCCAAAGGCCTCCTAAAGGCATAGGATAGAAATTAGTCATCTCTACTAGTTCAATCCTCAGGAGAGTCAAGAATTCCAAAACATCAGACCATGATATGGTTGATCTTCATCCCTTAAACCCTCAACCTCCTCTTGGGCATCATACAAAGACCCCTCTCTGCACCATAGCCTACCACTCTTTGAGAGACTTGGACAGTCTTAGCCTCCTCTTGGGTTTCATACAAGTAGGCTTAGAAAGTCTCATATCCTCTTGGATCTCACAAAGAGACCCTCAAGTTTCCTAGAAGCACAGGAAAAACCCTGATTATTATACCAATACACTAAGTCTCCAGCAGAGTTAAAACCTCCATAGGTTTTCAAACTCAACTTTTACCTTAAAAATCCCACAACCAGAGTCAATTTACCATCAACAAATCTCCACTAGAATCAGAGCCTCATGGCATCTGATCCTCTAACTCTTCCCTGATCCCCAGTAAGAGTAATCCCTTTAGATTCCCCAACACAATACAGAACTTCTCTTGGATTTCAATATTCCTCTGTAAAAGATATCCTCCTCTTAGGCTTCATATAAGAATTGTCCCAAATCAACCTCAATCTTTGGCTTTGTACAAGATAGATAAAACATTCCCCAGTGGAGTCATTTTCCTTCAGCCTCAACCTTGGGCTTTGTACAAGAGAGATAAAACCCTCCTCAGTGTAGTTTGTTTCTTTTAGCTTCAACCTTGGGCTTTGATCAAGGCACACAAAAATAAAGCATCCCCTCAGATGAGACTATGAGTCCTCTCTGCAGGAGGATATTTCCTCTATACATCACATATGAAAATAAACAGTCAAAACCTTTTCCCAGATAATTGTGTCATACCCCAAATTTTGATCACTAAGATTCCCCATCACTGTGCAAATCATCATCACCATATGGATGGACCATTATACCTCATTAGTCTCCCCAAAGATGGGTGAGCATCCACTGCAATCAAATTTAGGGTTTCAAGCCCTCTCAGAGCTCTTAAACAAAGGATCAATCAAGGAATGACATGATCTTCAATTAGTCTAAACCTATCAAATATCCACAATGGATCAAGAGGACTCCCACATCAAGGATCAAGCACAAAGTTTCAATATTCTATGTAGATTAAGCCTCAAGATTGCCAGTGTCACCAAATTAGGGTTTTGGTCGACTGGGGCCTCCAGATGGAAATTTTCCTCTGGGCATGAGCCAATGCTTCAAAGCACAACCTAAGATGCTCTAAGGGACATCATGAACCCAATCATCATGAAATTCTGGTATCATATGTGTGATGTTAAGTGTGATGTCACAACAACACAATCTGCTAATATGAACAGGGCTATAACAACAGTAAATCAACACAATGAATTATTTACCCAGTTCGGTCTAACTACCTACGTCTGGGGGCTACCAAGCCAGGGAGGAAATTCACTATTAGTAGTATTAAATTACAGACTCAACAATCCCATTTGACATCTACTAATCTTAATCACTACCCAATGACACTTCTACCTAAGAGACCACTTAGATATGAGAAACCACTCACTCCCTAAATCACCTCAGTGACACAATCCAAAGATTACACTTTAAACCACACCTTGATCTTGCTTAACAGCTTTGATCAAGAACAACACACTCTTGCTTAAAAGCTCTAGAGTGAATACACTTACAGCCCAAAATAGTAACACCTATTCAACCATGAAAGGCTTACAAAATACACATGAAAACTCTAACTTGACTCTCAGTCTTTGCTCTCTTGTCTTCGTCCCCTTCCAACAAGGGTTGAGGCTGCTTTAAATAGAATTTTGACTTGGGATTGGACCTCTTCCAAAAATCTGATTTGATTTGTTTTAAAAACAGAATTTAAAACAGATTTGATCTTCAAATCTTTTTAAATCAAACAACCCTTAAACATAACAACAGGATCTGCTCCAAATCTGATTGCAACTGAAAATATCTTCTCCAAGATATTCGCACACAATCTCTCTAACAGATCTTCTCAAACCAAACTTTCACGCGCAGCCCTAAAACATCACAGCCTGATGTTCTGATGTTCAGATAACTGATGTCAAGACATCAAGTTTAACATCAGCATATAAAACTTCAACCCTGCAACAACTAATGTTAGGAACCAATGTTAAGACATCAGACATATGACATCAACATTGTTCAACTTTGTTTTACCAAAATTCTAGCCAATACAAGAACTAACAATCTCCCCCTTTGGCTAATTTTGGCTAAAACAATCTCTGCCAACATCAGAGATACCTGCGGTGGAAAAACTTCATACTCCTAACATTCCAAAACACAACCAGGATCAATCACATCCAAAATCTGCTCAAGGCTAAACTCCCCCTCAAAATAGGAACCAGCATACCAGCTGTTCAAACATGCACACTCCCCCTCAAGCCTAGAACCACAACAGACAACTAGGCAACACATAGGCACATAGGCTAACTCTCCCCCTTTTTAGCCATAATTGGACAACTTCAAACACAAAGATCTGACAGCCATTAAGACATGGTCAAATAACAAGCTTCCCAAGGAACACAAATTCTAAAAACTTTGACTGGTCAGGTGATACAAACAATGGATTCTTATAGAACTATAAAATCCAAGCCTTCTTCCTTCTAACAGCACCAGACAACAAACAAGTATGAGCCAGTCTAACAAAGATGCAAGGAAGAACCACATGCATATCATACTTCCCTTCGAGACTTTTTCGGAGATACGCCATGTGATGAAATTCAATTTTGAGGTGTTGATGACTTCCTTGAAAGTAGGAAAAACTTCTTTGGGAGAGACTACTATTTGTCGACTTTATTTATAAACCTACGAGGGCAAGAAGAAACTTCCTTGTTTGTCGATCGGTAGATATTTCTTGGAGGATGTGATGTCCATGTTGCCAAGAGTCTTTTGTTGAAAAGCTTCCGCAGGGGGATTTTCCTTAATCCGAGAAAGCAAAATATCATCTTCAACGGTGAAGAATGAAGTTCCAAAGCTGTATAACTAAATGCCTTCTTGCCTTTCAGAGGTTCAAGTCATCAAGGTGGTCGAGGACCCATTTCAATCCAAGAAAAAGCTTGAGAGAGATTGTTTAGACGATACATTTCCTAATGAGGAAAGAACTCAAACTGGGATCTTATCCTATCTGATTGTGGAAAGGAAGACAGACAACTCGAATGGAGAGAAAACATTTATCACTTGGGGATAAACGTGACCAAAGTGATCGAAATATGATATGCAATATGAATATGAATATGAATCAATTATGCATGATGTATGTATGAAATGCTTATGCTGACAAGACAGACATGACATACGGAATGGTGATGATCACAATTGGATACTTGGCTACTGTGGGGAATAAAAAGTATCAATGGTGACGAGTATTAGGGGACACAAAGCTCTAAAGTTAATCCTCAACTACCCTTGGTAGTAACAAGATGCGACTCCTGAAGAGTAAAAACTTTTACCGGTGTTTTCTGAAGGTAGCAGCTTGTCAAAGGAAGGAAATCTTGTTCCTACCTTTATTCTTGGGGATAGAAACCCTACTAGGGATGACAGATGGGACATTCCATCTGAAGTAATTGATCCTTCATCCAGGGTGTACTGGTCACAAGGAGTATTTTGATTCTGTATTTTGAAGTTTGATCACTTCCGAAGAAGCCGTCGATGTTCCTTTTTGTGTTCAGTAATCAAAAGGAAATTGTCGTCTTTATTTTGAAAGCAGAAGTAAAAAATAAAAATTTTAAGTTTTAAAAGCAAATTCATTTTCTGTGTTCCAAGAATGTTAATCAGATAAACATGTCATTCTGCAAAGCAGAATAAATGAGAATTGCAAACAAAAGGCACAAGGGCTCAAATTTATTGATAGAATGACAATCAACCTAATGCGTGATTCCATGGAGCATTACAAAGTTTTAGAAAATGGTAATTTAAAGGGAAAGGGGATACATTGAAACATAACGACCATTATCCTTCCACCAACTTTGAATTCTGGATATTTTTGAGCTTCTGTTGAAGGTGACCTCTGATTGAGGATTTCTTAACAGATGATGTATCCTTTGAGGAGCCAATCTTATCGGATGTAGTTACTTGCCATGAATCCCTAACTTTTTCCTAGATTGCCTTTTCAGGTTTTCAATCCATCGGGATGATTATCGTTTACGTCTCTAATTTTTGCCTGGACCGCCCTTTCGGGTTTTCAGTCCACCGAGACGCTCTTTTTTGCCTAAGTCGCCCTTTCAGGTTTTCAACTAAGCGAGCTTTTTTCTTTCTTTTTTTTTTTGTTTTTTGGCAAAGTATTTATTGACTGCATCAACATTTGGGGGATAAGTAAACTCTTTTCCATTCATGGTTGTGAGTTTAAGGCACCGCCTGAGAAGGCTTTCTTAACAACATAGGGGCCATCGTAAATCGGAGTCCATTTGCCCCTAGAATCAGTGAGAAATTATTGTATCTTCTTAGGCACGAGGTCTCCTTCACTGAAGACACGGGGTCGGACCTTTTTGTCAAACACCTCATTCATTCTTTGCTGATATAACTGACCATGGCATAAAGCCGTCATTCTCTTTTCTTCGATTAGGTTCAGTTCATCGTATCTACTTTGACACCATTCAGCTTCCGTTAGCTTGGCTTCCATCAATACTCTTATTGATGGGATCTCTACTTCTATGGGGAGTACTGCCTCCATGCCGTATACTAGAGAGAAAGGGGTTGTCCCTGTTGAAGTGCGGACAGCTGTGCGATAACCGTGGAGAGTAAATGGTAGCATCTCATGCCAATCTTTGTAGGTTACAACCATCTTCTGAATGATCTTCTTGATATTTTTGTTGGCTGCTTCTACCGCTCTATTCACTTTAGGCCGGTAGGGAGATGAGTTATGGTGTTTAATTTTGAACTCAGCACATAATTCTTTCATCATCTTGCTATTCAGGTTTGACCCATTATCAGTAATGATTTGGCTTAGAACACCATATTGGCAGATGAGATTGTTCTTAATAAACCGGACCACCACTTTTCTGGTTACATTGGCGTATGATGCTGCTTCAACCCATTCGGTGAAGTAGTCAATGGCTACTAGGATGAACCGATGTCCGTTAGAGGCTTTGGGTTCAATCATGTCAATTCCCCATATAGAAAAAGGCCATGGAGAAGAAATAACTTTGAGATGCGTTGGCGGTACATGAATTTTGTCGGCGTATATCTGACACTTGTGACATTTCCTCATGTACTTGTAGAAATCGGATTCCATTATCAGCCAATAATATCCTGCTCTCGGAATTTTTCTTGCCATTGCGTGACCATTGGCATGAGTGCCAAAGGATTCTTCGTGAATCTATTTCATTAACATGTTTTCTTTGTGTCTGTCTACGCATCTGAGCAAAACCATGTCGAAGTTTCTTTTGTAGAGTACATAATTGTTCAAGAAGAAATTGCCAGTCAGTCTTCTGAGAGTCTTCCTATCTTTTCTTGATGCCCCAGGTGGATATTCTTGTCTTTGAAGAAAGCATTTGATATCATAGTACCATGGTTTTTCATCGACGACGGCTTCCCCTGCAAATATGTATGCCTATCAAGACGCATTATGACAATTTTGGGTATGTCGTTCCATCGACTCACACTAATCATGGAGGATAGAGTAGCTAGTGCATCAGCCATGTGGTTTTCTTCATGAGGAATGTGATGAAAATCAATCTTGTTGAATAAGGGTAACAACCTTCTTGCGTAGTCTTTGTAAGGAATCAACCTCAGTTGATATGTGTTCCATTCTCCTTTGATCTGATTTATAACCAGGGCTGAGTCTCCATACATATCCAAGTTCTTTATCCTTAAGTCAATAGCTTCTTCAAGACCCATGATGCAAGCTTCATATTCAGCCTCACTGTTTGTACATTTGAATGCCAATCTGGCGATGAAAGGAATATGGGTACCTTGAGGTGCTACAATGATTACCCCAATTCCATTTCCAAAAGTGTTGACGACTCTGTCAAATATTAGTCCCCATTGGGAACCTGGCCCTGGCCCTTCGCTTGGTAGCGATTCATCGCAATCTTTCATTTTCAGGTACATTACATCTTCGTCTGGGAAGTCAAATTTGATAATTTCCTAATCGTCAATCAGTTGATGAGCCAAATGATCGGCTAAAAAACTTCCTTTGACGGTTTTTTGAGCATGGTACTCGATGTCGTATTCTGACAACAACATCTGCCAACGCGCAATCCTTCCTATTATAGCAGGCTTTTCAAAGACGTACTTGATCGGATCCATTTTGGAGATTAACCAAGTAGTGTGACAAATCATGTACTGGCGAAGACATTTAGCTGCCTAAGCCAGAGCGCAGCACGTTTTCTCGAGCATGGTGTATCGAGTTTCACAGTCCGTGAACTCTTGCTTAAATAATAAATGACAGACATTTTCTTTTTGTCTCGTCTTGTTGGCCAAGCACACAACCCATGGAGTCTTACAATTCTGTTATGTAGATGATTAGTGGTCTTCCTTCCACTATAGGAGACAAAATCGGTGGATTCAGCAGATATTCTTTGATGTTGTCGAAAGCCTTTTGGAAATCCTCTGTCCATACACAGCTTTGGTTCTTTCGGAGTAGCTTGAAGATTGGCACGCATGTGGCGGTCATGAGAGATATGAATCTTGAGATGTAATTCAGACGTCCCAAAAATCCTCTTACTTATTTTTCAGTCTTTGGAGCAGGCATTTCTTGAATGGCCTTGACTTTGTCGGGATCAACCTCAATTCCTTTTTGGCTGATGATGAATCCCAAGAGCTTTCCTGAACAAACACCGAATGTACATTTGTTGGGATTCAAGTAGAGTTTGTATTTTCTCAGACGCTTGAATAGCTTTGAAAAATTCTTTACATGTTCTTCTTCTGTTTTAGATTTGGCAATCATGTCATCGACGTACATTTCTCTCTTTGTACATCATGTCGTGAAATAGAGTTGTCATAGCCCTTTGATAAGTTGCTCCTACGTTCTTCAGACTGAACGACATTATTTTGTAACAAAAGGTGCCCCATGGGGTGATGAATGAAGTTTTTTCCATGTCTTTTGGTGCCATTCTGATTTGATTATAGCCCGAGAATCCATCCATGAAGGAGAATACTTTGAATTTTGCGGTGCTGTCAACTAGCATGTCAATGTGTGGTAGGGGAAATCATCCTTTGGACTTGCTTTGTTTAAATCCATGTAGTCCACATACATATTCTAACTTTTTCGTCTTTCTTGGGAACTAGCACTATGTTGGCTATCCATTGAGGATACTCTGAGGTGGCAAGGAAACTGGCATCAATCTGTTTCTGCACTTCTTCCTTAATTTTGATGGCCATATCTGGATGAGTCCTTCTCAGTTTTTCTTTGACTGGAGGACATTCTGGTTTCAGGTGCAAGTCATGTTCCACGATGTTGGTATCCAACCCTGGCATGTCTTGGTAGGACCAAGCAAACACATCTGAAAATTCTTTGAGCAGTTCTATCAGGTTTTTTTTTACAGTTGGACTGAGTAGTGCTCAGATTTTGACTTCTTTTCTATCTTCTTCTGAACCCAAATTGACCATTTCCAACGGTTCTTTGAAAGGTTGAATGGATTGTTCCTCGTGTCTGAGTAGTTGGGAGATCTCATCTAGAATTTCTTCGTCCTCTTCTTCTTCGGCTTTAAATACCGGGAACTCAAAGTTAGGAGAAGGCATTGGATCGTATGTTCCAATGGGGTTTAAAAAAGTCATTTTCACGACGTGATGATTCCTTTTTAGAAAAGACAGAGAAAATACAAAAGTGTGTGCAGTGTATATTTTTTTGAAAACGTTTGTTTTTTTTATTTTAGGTCTGTTTTTTAGGATTACCATTTTCTGGAAAAACGAAAAGTGAAAATAACAATAAATGCAGGAATTCAGAATGACATTCTTTATTTGTGATTTTTCGATTCTTGAAACAGAACCCTATAAAACAAAAATCTTTCGGTCTGAGCGAAGCGAAAAGGGAGATTTACAGAAAAGCAAGCCCTATAAAACATCCTTTTCACCCGGGAAAAGTGAAAGATCAAAATAAAGACGCAACAATTACTTTGATTTATGAACGACATTCAGGACATCGACCGCAACCCAATGGCGACGAACTCCTTTCTGGATCACAAAGTCCGGTATTTTTCTTCCAGAATTGTCTTCAGTAATAACACTGATCTCCGGTGGAGTTGGATCACTAGAGTCTTCTTCCCATACAACATTATCATAAGGGGACTCTTCTATTGTACTTTCAACAGTATTTTCATTTTCAAGAGGATCTCCCCACCCTGTGGTCTGGATGTCTTCATATCTGATGCGAGAGCTTTTGGGGGCAGTGTACTTCACTAGGAAGTCGTACTTACCGCTTGGCTGCCCCAAAGTATCCCAAGTTTCTAAGGGGATAGACGAGTCATCTTCTTCAATGACGTTGATCTCAGGAAATGCAAAGTTAATAAATTCTTTTCCTGTGATCTTTGAAAATTCATCAACATGGCGTTTGACATCCTCGAAATGTTTTAGGTAAGGATTCCATGATTTTGGGAGAACAAGTGTATTTTTCTCAAGGTCATTCAGCAGATATGCATTCTCTGGCTGACTCTTTTGCCATGAGTCTTCCATGTAAGGTTTCCAAATGGGCAAATCATCCATAGGATCATATGAGTTGTAATCAAAGTTGTCTTTCATCAGAGTATCTTCTTCTAATGAGTTGGGTGGAGCATGACATCCTTCGGGATCGCAATCTCCGTAGATCATTCTGACATCTGATCTTGGTATATATCTGGGACTTTGCTTTGGAGAGAAAAATGGCATGTATGTTTCTCCATCATTGAAATAGTATTTCCACTCTTCATCGGGATCAGAAGAATTATTCTCCTCGATGGTGTGGACTTCTTGAGATATTGGGTGTAGGAAGCCTCCACTGTGGAAGAAATCTTGAATAGGACAAAAGCTTTCATCCCTTTTGTAGTCTTGGTAAGTGTTGGAGAAACATCGAGACCTTTTCTTGTCTTGTTATCAACAGGAACAATAACTTGCCCCCATCCTTTTATGTCACCGCTTCCCATTACTTGGAGAGCGTCTTTGTACGAGCAAATTGATGTTCCTTTTTCTTGGTGATTCTCATTGCTCAATGAGAGTGCTTGAAATTGAGTTCCAATAACCTCTTCTGGCTCTAAATATGAAAATGATGATAGGTTTCTCACAATTAAAGCATGTTCTCCACATACTGTGACCAACTTGTTGTTCTTGACAAACTTCAGCTTCTGGTGAAGTGTCGAAGTGACTGCCCCTGCTTCATGTATCCAAGGTCTTCCTAATAAACAGTTGTATGCTGCTCGGATGTCCATGACTTAGAAAGTGTGGGGACCAATGGTTATGGGAAGGTCGACTTCTCCGATGACGGTTTTCTTGGATCCGTCAAAGGCTTTGACTATGATCTCACTGCCTCTCATGGGAGTACCGTGAAAATATAGCTGTACTGAAGTTGATCTTGGAATGAAGTTCAAGGATGAACCTGTGTCTACCAGTACGCTGGCTAGAGCATCGTCTTGGAAACTGACTGTGATGTTGAGTGCCATGTTATGATTCTTACCTTCCTCTGGAAGTTCTTTATCACTGATATCTAAATTGTTGCAGGAAGTGATGTTGCTAATAATGCTGTCAAACTGACCCACTGTCACATCTTGTTCTACAAAGGCATGTTCCAAGACTTTCTGTAGAGCTTCTCTGTGAGCATCTGAATTGAGCAAGAGAGATAATACGGATATCCGAGAAGGATTTTGTAATAATTGATCTACAATGTTGTACTCACTCTTTTGGATGAGTTTTAACATTTCATCGTTATTTTTCATAGGCTCTGTGCTGCTGGATTTACCAATTTGTTGATTAGGAACTTCGACTTGAAGTCCCTTTTCTTTTACAGGTTCTCTAACTCCTCTGTTGAAGATTCGACTGCTTCAGGGGACCCGACTGATATCAGCAATGTTGAAAACGGATGGCAGTGGAATTTCTTTTCCATCTTCTATTGTAGTCGCATCGTACTTGTACAGAATAGCTTTCTCTTACTAGTATGGTATTAGTCCCGAAAAGTAGATGACCACAGGGGCTATTTGGGTCTTTCGACCATCATAAGTAACTTTAATCAGTTCTAGGTTGGGAACTTTTCTACTGTCCAGAGGGATTTCCATGCGCTTTGGTTCCTGGAGCAACAAAAATATGGTGAAAACATCCTTGTTAATTCCATATTTAACAGGTTATTTTTTATCGGAGACTGTGATGGTCCTTTTGTCCTGTAGTCCTTGGACCTTGTTTTGGACAAGGAGGCAACCTTGCACCATGTTGATTGACTGAGAATTCAGGCGTAGTTGGTTTTCCCATTGGTCTACCTGATGTTTGAGAGCTGCTCGCACAAGGTAGCATCCTTGGCTATTTTCTGAACATATTCCACAGTGTTCATAATTGTGAGGTGGCACCCTGCCGTACCCACTCTGTATGTGCATCTTTACCAAATCCGTTTCCAGCAAGTGGATGTCACAACTTTGGTGTCTGTCCGGATTTCCATTGGTTATGCTAACTTGATGTATGTCCTCGTCCTGGTAGACTGGGAGCCACCAATGGTCCAATAGATGTTGAAGAGTTCTTTGTACAAGTGCGTAACCCTGATAATTTTCAGAGCAATCTTTGCAGTCCTGATAATTATACGAGGACAGAAAACCGAGTCTGACTTGCTTGGCATGCAACTCCACTAGACTGGTACTCATTAAATGAATGTTGAAAATCTGAACCATGTTGACCTGGTGATTATTTTTTCCATGGTAATCTTGGATCCATCCAAGATCCATTTGACGTTGGAGGGCCTCTTGTACAAAAGAGCATCCCTGATTGTCTTTTGAGCAGATCGGACAAGCGTTGTAATCGTGCAGTGGAAAAATGTAGTAATGACTTTGTCTTGAATGCAATGCCACTAGATTGACATTTATTGCGCGGATGTCATGATTTTGAACAATGTTTGGATGTTCATGGGCCATATTTACTTCAAGAATCCTGTGATCCTGAATCTAGCCTAGATCCATCTGCTCTTGAAGAGCTGCTTGTACAATGACACATCCTTGATTATTTTTAGAAGAGATATCACATTAATGATAGTTGTGAGATGGTACATGGCCGTACCCACTCTGCCTGCAATGCATTTTTACCAGATTTGTTCCTAGTAGGCATACATCATGAATTTGATAACTGCTGCCGAGTTCTCCTTCTATCAAGTTTACCAAAGTTTTTTCATGTTGCAAAAACGGGTTCCTTTGAACATTTGTACATCAGATTTAAAGCTGAGGCAATTCTCAATGTTATATCCTGGTCCTCCTTGATGGTAAGGGCAAGATTGATCGACTTTTAACCAAAAAGGCGGATTGTTCGATACTGTAAGAGGAGTCTTGGTTTGAACGTGCCCCTTAGCTAGCAAAAGTGGAAATAATTATGCATATAACATTGGTATGGGGTCAAACCCTGGCGATCATGTGATACGATTGTTATTATTGTACTATGGGCGAGCCTGCTGAAGAGGTTGTTGCTGCCTTTGCTAGTACTGTTGTTGATTTGGCTGGCTCTGAGCAATCTGTGGTTGATATGTCGGAGCTGGTGCTGGGTTGATAATGGGAGCTACTGTCTCTACCTGCCGAGGTTGATACCTTCGCCTTTGCTTACCCTGAGAGATATTACTGATATCTTGCTCTTTCTTCTTTTGGAAAACATTCCCGTATCTTTTAGTGCTACTGGAGGGTTCTACCTCTTTGACTAACTGGCCTTCCCGGACTGCTTCCTCAAGGCGTACGCCCATGTTCACCATTTCAGTGAAGTCACTAGGTGCACTTGCAACCATTCAGTTATAATAAAACGAGCTTAAGGTTTTCAAGAAGATTTTTGTCATTTCCTTCTTCTCGAGAGGAGGATAGATATGGGCGGAGATTTCACGCCATCTTTGAGCATACTCCTTGAAGGTTTCTTTATCTTTCTGGGACATTGCTCTAAGCTGGTCTCTATCTGGTGCCATGTCCAATTTGTATTTATAGTGCTGAACAAAAGCTTCCCCAAGATCTCTGAAAGTACTGATCTTGGTACGGTTTAAACACATGTACCATTTAAGTGCAACACCGGTTAAACTGTCTTGGAAGTAGTGGATCCGTAGCTGTTGGTTTTCTGTCTGGGTAGACATTTTCCGAGCGTACATTACCAAGTGACTTTGAGGGCAAGAGTTACCTTTGTATTTTTCAAAGTCAGGCACCTTGAATTTGTGTGGTATTTTTACATTAGGGACCAAACAGAGGTCAGCGACGTCCTTGCCAAACCAGTCCTGTCTGCGAATGGCATGTAGTTCTTTCTACATTTCCAAGAACTATTATTGGAATTCATTCATCCTTTTATATACTTCTTCATTTTTGCCAGAAGTGGCTTGTAGAATCTGGTCCTCTGGGATAGTATGTATCACAGGTTATGGTATAGACATTACTGCGGTAACTCTTGGTGCTTCAGTGACCTGAAGTTTGTAACCTTCGGGTACAGGAGTCTTCGTTGTAACCCTTGTGTCTTCATTTGCCTGAAGTTTGTAAACTTCAGGTCTGGAGGTTCCTGCTATGGCTTCTAGGTCTTCAGTGAACGGAGGAATATATCCTTCAGGTACAAAATTGAAAGGCATGCTCCAGGAAAAACCTTTGGGCATGTTGTATTGAGGATGACTGCAAAGTGTCTCAAATGCTGGTGTAGACACAATCTCTGAGATCACACTCCTTTGAGGTGGTTGGTCATGAGCTGCTGCCAAGGATTCAATCGTGTTGTGGAGTTTCTCCAAACTCTCCTTCAAAGTGTTGATTTCTTCTCTTATTTCTCTGTTCTCTTCTTCGAGATCGTCCATTTTCTTTTGCCGATTGGCCCGAGTATTGTACGAATGAGACTGTTTGACTCTAAAGCATGACATATGTGTGAGACTCAATAACAAAGATGTGTTATGTAAGAATGATGAATGATATGCAAAGAATGAGAATGATCTTTTTGTTTTGTTTTCAAAAGAACTTTTAACAATTATGTTCCAAATATCATACAGTGGCGGAAACCTTTTATTGAATTCAAAGGATTGCAGTATCTTATAGGGAAAAGTACATTATTTTACAAAGTGCGAGAAGGAAAACTAGGCCCATGGATCCTAAGGTATTCTTGAAGAAAGCTCAGATGCTGGTTGCTGAATTTTTCTCTTCTTTGATCGAGCCCCTTCAATCGTTGTCGGGTCGATGATCCTTTGCCATGTGAAAGGAGAGATAAAATTTCTTTGTTCCTCTTGACTTTCTATAGCATGCTACTCCAATATCTCAATCAGAGCATCCTTTTCTTTCAATAGCTCTTGGATTTTTTTGCATTCTAAGTTGATAATCTGGTACTTGTTCTTCCAAGAGTTCTTCTCGCGTTGGACCTTATTGAAAGCGATCTGAAGCTTCTCTGTGTCATTCATGAAGTAAAGAATGGACTCTTTCAGATGAAAAACTTCCTGACGAGGGTAAGGCATTTTCAATTTGATGGCTCTAGTTTGTACCCATCGGAGGTAAGGCTCTGCAGAGATGCAATTTGGCCTTCCTAGGGACTCTCTCCACTTCCTATGAACATGTTGCCAGACATGCACTATTTCTTTCTTAGTGCCCTGTCATTTTCTCCTTCCTTGAAGAAAAGACATTCCAAGTGAATATTATGTGGTACATTCTTCATCAAGTATCCAAGTTGACGACGATCTAATATTGGATGGTAGTTGATCCCTCCCTTAGTACCAAAGAAGAACCCCCTTTTAATAGCATCTGTAAACCAACAGTTTTGACTGTTTAATCTCAGTTTGCAAGCAGGGTTAATTGGAGACATCTATTTCCCATTCCTTAATCAACTCAACAGGATAAAAAATGAATCGAACTGTAGTACCAAAGCGATAGTGATTCGAAACCACAAAATTCACGCTACAGAAAAGTGGCGACCACAGTGGGAGTCATTCTTTCTTACAGTTTTAGGTAGAAACCTTGAACAAGTCATTTTCACTGTGGCCGCCACAGAAAAGTGGCGACCACAGTGGGAGGCATTCTTTCTTGCATTCCCAGGGGATGAAACCTTAAGTTCTCGAAGTATCATAGAAATGGCGACTCTGCTAGGGAGTCATTGTCTGTATAGGATCATAAGACTAGAGGTCTAGGATGATTAAGACAAATATATATACTGCTTTTCCTAATTGATATCTGTGTTTATTTTTTTGCCAATGGGAATGCGTGTGATGCCGCATGTGGAAAGATTGAGTATACACCTAAGATAGGGGATGGTATTATACGGGTAATCTTGCGGGGAGTGAATCCCAGCTAAGAGTCCCCGGTCGACCATCAAACTCAGTGGAGACTCCCTTTGCAGATACATTGCCTATACGACTTCGGTTGTTGAAAGTAGTGTGGTCTATTGGGTTATCTGAGAAGCTGAGGTTTTTAGTAGACTGAAACCATTTTGTAGTGCGGAAGCTATCGGGAATAGTTATCACGCGATACTACCCTCATCTGAGATCACTCTAAGATACATCAGCTCGCTGGCGATCTGCTTGCTGTTGCTATCCCAAGAGGGATCAATGATTTTGTGGACAGGTACAAAAAATCACCAGTATAAACCTTTAGGGATGGGTAGAGCCTTAACTTCATGACACCGACCCTTTGACCCCATGTTTTTTCTATGTTTTTGTGTGCTGCATTCATGCATTCATCTAAAAATCATTAAAAAACAAAGAAAAATCTTCTCTTCTAGTCTCTCTTTTTCAAATTAAAATAAGACAATGATTGCAAATGTCAGATAAAGAGATTGCGCTAATGGATTTCGGTAGAAGAAAAACTCACAAGTACACCTTTAAGGTTCCAAAACTAGAGGATTTAAGAGGTCTGGCGAGAATGATCACCAACCCTGAGGCTTTCAGAGCTAAGTATGGAGGACTGTTTCCTTGTTAAGGGTCTATGTAATTGAAGGAATCCTATCCACACTAATCCAGTTCTACGATCTGGTCTATCAATGTTTCACATTCCCGGATTATCAGCTAGCACCAACACTGGAAGAGTACTCTCAGCTGACTGATTTACATATTACTGATCAAGCTCTCTTTTCTGGACTGGAAGAAATTCCAAAGGATCAAACCATTGCGAGAGCAATCTATTTGGACGAGTCAGAAGTCAGGACTCACATGACCACTAAGGGGGGAATCCAGGGTTTGCCAGCCCAGTTCTTGACAAATAAAGCTCTATACTTTGCTAGTATAGGGAACGTGGCCGCTTTCGAGAGCATCTTTGTTTTGCTCACCTATGGGTTATTTTTGTTTCCCAACATCGATAACTTTGTAGATATCAATGCCATTAAGATTTTCCTGATTGGAAACCCTGTACCAACCTTACTCGCAGATGCGTATCGTTCGGTACACTTAAGGAATTTATACAGTGGAGGAATGATAACATGTTGTGTACCCCTGCTATACAAATGGTTCACTTCCCACTTGCCCTAATCTGCTGCATTTTGGGATCAAAATAATACTTTACGATGGTCGCAGAGAATCATATCTCTTACCAACTCTGACATCGATTGGTACAATCGAATCTATGACGTGATCAGAAACATTGACCGTTGTGGAAATTTCCCAAATATACCCCTTATAGGAACTAAGGGAGGAATCAACTATCATCCAGTTTTAGTTCGTCGTCAATTTGGATACCCGATGAGACATATTCCGCGTAATACTCATCTGGAAGGTCTTTTCTTCAAGGAAGGAGAAAATGACAGAGCACTAAAGACAGAAATAGTGCATGCCTGGAAACATGTTCACAGGAAAGGAAGAGAGTCTCTAGGAAAACCAGACTGTGTCTCGGTGGAGCCTTATCTCCACTGGGTACAAACTAGAGCTCTCAAGATGAGGATGCCTTACCCTCGTCAGGAAGTTCTTCCATTAAGGGACTCGGTCCTTTATTTTATGTCTGAGATGGAAAAACTTCAGGTTACTCTCAACAAAGTTTAGCAGGAGAAGAGGTCTTGGAGGAACAAGTATCGTATTCTCAATGTGGAGTGTAAGAAAATACAGCAACTGTTAAAAGAAAAAGATGCTCTGATTGAGATTTTAGAGCAACATGCTGTAGAAAATCAGGATGACCAAAGGAATTTGCTCGCTCCTTTCACTTGGCAAAGGAATGATGATCCGACAACGTCCCAAGAGCCCCGGTCAAAGAAAAGGAAAGTACCAGAACCAGCACCTGAGCTCGTTTCAGAGAAGACTCAGGACCCATAAGTTTAGATTTCCTTTGAATTCCATAAAACGGGGTTTCCCCACTGTTTGATATTTGCAATCCAATTGTCGAAGTTTACTTTAAATAAACAAAAAATATATATATAATTAATATAATCATTGCATATCATTCATCATTCTCACGTAACGCATTCTTCTTACCTACGAATCTCACGTTTGCGTCTCGATTCTAGAGTCAAACTGTCTCATTCGTACAATACTCGGGCCAATCATCAGAAAAAGATGGATGATCTCGAGGAAGTGAACAGAGAGTTGAGAGAAGAGATCGACACTCTGAAAAAGGATCTGAGAAAGCTCATAACAACATGCAAGCTCTAGCAGAAGCTCAGATGCAATAACAAAGGACTGTGATCTCAGAGATCACATCAATGCCCATAGTGGAAAAGTATGATCCTAGGTACAAAATGCCGAAATATCGTCCCTGGGGCATGCCTATCAACTATATCTCGGAGGGATATATTCCGCCGATCACTGAAGATCCGGAAACTTCAGCAGGAGCCGCTGGGCCTGAAGGTTACAAACTTCGGGAAAGAGAAGATGCCAGGGGCATGACAGCAACTCCTGAAGGTTACAAACTTTGGGAGGCACCGAGAGTCTCGGCCATAATGATTATACCACCACCCGTGGTACACACTGTCCCAGAAGGACAGATTCCACAGATACCTTCTAGTGGAAATGAAAGTATGTTCAACAGAATGAATGAGTTCCAGGAACAATTCCTGGAGATGCAGAAAGAACTGCAAGCCCTTCGCAGTCAGGATTTATTTGGAAAGGACGCCGCAGACCTTTGTTTGGTCCCCAATATGAAAGTTCCACACAAGTTCCAGGTACCCGACTTTGAAAAGTACAAGGGTAACTCTTGCCCTCAAAGCCACTTGGTGATGTACGCTCGGCGAATGTTAGCTCAGACAAAGAACCAGGAGCTAATGATCCACTATTTTCAGGATAGTTTAACTGGTGCCGCATTAAAATGGTACATGGGCTTAAACCGCACTAAGATCGTCACTTTCAGAGATATTGGCGATGCCTTCGTCCAACAATATAAGTATAACCTGGACATGGCACCAGATAGAGATAAACTCAAATCGATGTCACAGAAGAACAAGGAAACCTTTAAGGAGTACGCTCAGAGATGGCGTGAAATTGCCACTCAGGTTTGTCCACCTCTTGAGGAAAAAGAGATGACAAAGATCTTCTTGAAAACCTTAAGCTCATTTTACTATGACAGAATGGTTGCCAGTGCACCCAGTGACTTTACCGAGATGGTGGGCATGGGAGTTCGTCTTGAGGAAGCAGTCTAAGAAGGACGGTTAGTTAAAGATGCTGGATCATCAAGTAATACAAAACGATACGGTAGTGCTCTCCCTAAGGAAAAAGAGCAAGATATTGGGAATATCTCTCTCGAAAAGCAAAGGTGACGATACCAACCAGTAGCAGCTGTAACTCCTGCTATCAACCTCGCGTCTGTTCCTACGTATCAACCTCAGGTTGCTCAAAGCCAATCGAATCAACAACAATATCAGCAAAGGCCACAACAGCCTCTTCAGCAGGCTCGCCCTCCGTACAACAACAATCGTACAATGCGACCACCAGGGTTCGACCCTATACCGGTGTTGTACGCAGAATTGTTTCCACTCTTACTGGTCAAGGGACACGTCCAAACCAGGTCTCCTCTTACAGTACCGGAGAATCCGCCTTTTTGGTTTAAAGCGGATCAGACTTGCCCTTACCACCTAGGAGAACCAGGGCATAAAATAGAAAACTGTCTCAGTTTCAAATCTGATGTGCAAAAGCTTGTTAGGAGCGAGGTCTTATCTTTCAAAGATACGAATCTGAATTTTCTCACAAACCCGCTGCCTCAACACGAGAAAGCCGCAGTAAATTTGATAGAAGGAGAGTCTAACAACAACTATCAAATTCATGATGTACTCTTATTAAGGGCTAACTTGGTCAAGACGCATTGTAGACAAAGCGGGTATGGCCATGTGCCACCTCATAATTATCACCAGTGTGATATCTGCTCTAAAAACAATCAGGGATGTTCTGTGGTGCAATAAGCTCTACAGGAATAGTTGGATCTCGGATGGATCCAAGAGCATCGAGTGCGTGGAGTTAACATAACTATTACAAGTTCCAATATCATTCAGAACCACGACATCCATGCACTGAATGTCAAATTGGTGGCAATGTACTCAAGGCAAAGCCAGTATCATAATCTGCCACAACATGATTACAATTCCTGTCTGACTTGCTCGGTAAACAAACAGGGATGCTCTTTCGTACAAGAGACCCTCCAGCGTCAGATGGATCTTGGGTGGATCCAGGACTATCGTTATAGAAATCCCTATCAGATCAACATGATTTAAATCTTCGATATTCGATTGATGAATACCAGCTTGGTGGAGTTACATGCCAAGCAAGTCCAACTCGGTTTTCTCACTTCACATGATTATCTGAGCTGTAAAGTATGTTGTGAGAGTAACCAAGGGTGCGCTCTCGTTCAAATAAATTTACAACACTTGTTAAACCACTGGTGGCTTCCGATCTATATGGATAAAGACACGCAACAAATTAGTGTGGCAAACGGGAACCCTACTAGGCATCAGAGTCAGGATGTCTGATCTATGGAAATAGACCTAGTGAGGTTACACTGCATTCAAAGCGGACGTGGCCAGGTGCCACCACATAACTACGAGCGCTGTAGAGTCTGCTCAAAAATAATCAAGGATGCTACCTCGTGCGAGCAGCTCTTCAGAGTCAGTTGGACTGCAAAGAGATTCAACTGTGTCCAAGTTCTGGATCAATCAACTGGACTCCAGACTATTTCGCTGATCAGATCAAGGACGTTGTCGTAATCTCTGATCCTGAGAGGACCAAGGATGTTTGTACCATCATCCCTCTACTTGACGAATCGAAGGTTCTTAACAGGAATTGATTGAAGTTACTTACGGCAGTCAGAAAAATCAGAAGGCTCCTGTAGTTATCTATCTGCCAGGACCATTACCGTATGAATTAGCTAAGGCGATCCCTTACAAATACGGTTCAACCATAATTGAGAATGGAAAGGAAATTCCATTACCCTCCGTCCTGAATATTGCAGACATCAGTCGAGTAACACGGAGTGGCCAATTCTTCAACCGAGGAGTTGGAGAACCTACCAGAGAAAAGGAACCTCAAACAGAAGTTCCTAATCCACCAGTCGGTCAATCCAGTGATCCCGACCTTGTGAAAAATTATGATGAGGTGCTGAAGCTCATCCAAAGGAGTGAATACAACATAGTTGACCAACTGTTACAAACTCCTTCAAAGATCTCTGTGTTATCCCTTTTACTCAGTTCCGAAGCCCACAGAGAGGCTCTACAGAGAGTCTTAGAGTAGGCCTTCGTGGAACAGGATATGTCTATACGACAATTCGACAGTATTGTCTCTAACATCACTTCCTGCAACAAATTGGGGTTTAGTGATGAGGAATTACCAGAAGAATACAAAAGCCATAACATGGCGCTTAATATCACAGTCAACTGCCAGCACGATGCTTTAGCCAGCGTACTGGTAGACACTGGATCGGCTCTCAACGTCATACCGAAGTCCACTCTAATGCGACTATCATTCAAAGGATCTCTGATGAGGGGCAGTGAGGTCGTCGTCAATGCATTTGACGGGTCTAAAAAAATGGTTATCGGTGAAGTCGATCTTCCCATAACTATCGGTCCTCACACTTTCCTGGTCATGGACATCCGGGCAACATACAGTTGCTTATTAGGAAGACCTTGGATACACCAGGCTGGGGCAGTCACTTCGACACTTCACCAGAAGCTGAAGTTCGTCAAGAATGACCAACTCGTCACGGCCTGTGGAGAACAAGCCTTGATCGTAAGTAACCTATCAACGACCACTTGTGTAGAACCAGAGGAGGTCATTGGAACTCAGTTCCAAGCACTTTCAGTAAGCAATGACAACCAGTCAAAAAAAGAAACATCGATTTCCTCATACAAAGATGCTCTCGAGGTGATCAAGAGTAACAATACAAAAGGATGGGGACAGCTTGTCATTCCTACTGATAATAAAATAAAGAAGGGTCTTGGTTTTTCTGCAACCTGTACCCAGACAGCTGCTAACGATGAAAGTCTTCATCCCATTTAGAACTTCTTCCATAGTGGAGGTTTCCTTCACCCAGTGTCTCAAGAAGTACATACCATCAACGAAGGAGACTCCTCCGATACCGATGAGGAATGGAAGTCCTATCTTAACAAGGACGGTTATATGTCTCAGGAAGAGGTGCCTACGCCATTTTGTCATCACGCACAGAGTCCGAGATTTATACCGAGGTCAGATGTCGAAATGACATACGGAGATTGTGATCCGAAAGGATGTCGTGCTCTGCCAAATTCATTAGAGGAAGACACTCCAATGAAATACAACTTTGACCACAATTATTATGGCTGATGGATGGTTTGTCTATCTGGCAGTCGTACCCAGGAGACTTGGGGCAAGAAAGTCACTCGAACAATGAAAATCAGCTGAGCATCATTGAAAAGAATACCTACGTCCCCACCATGTCATGGGATCAACACTCAGGTCATTCAGAAAACGTCCAGCACGACAATGAATTCGCAAAGTTTGCAGGACTAGAATTCATTAACTATGCTTTTCCCGAGGTCAACGTCATCGAAAGAGATGACTCCTCCAGTTCCAAAGAAGTGTGGGATACCCTGGGATAACTGAGCGGCAAGTTCGACTTCATGGTCAAGTACACTGCTCCTGAAAGCTCTCGTATCAGGCTCAAAGACATCCAGCCAACTGGATGGGGAGATTTGCCTGAGAGCACAAACACTGTACAAAATACAACTGAAAAATCCTCCTACGGCGACTCTGCCTGGGAGACAGATTCCAATGATCCTGCTCCACCAGAAATCAGCGTTATTTCAGAAGAAAAATCAAGAAAGGTACCAGACTTTGTGATTCACCGAGGAGTTCGCCGCCAATGGGTTGCAGGTGATGTTCCGAAGATCGTTCATAAGTCTAAGTAATTGTCGTCTTTATCTTAACCTTTCACCCTGCCCAGGTGAAACGTATGTTTGATAGGGATCACTTTCTGTTAATATCCCTCTTCGCTTCGCCCAAAGCGATAGAGTTTTGTTTTATAGGGCTATAGTTTCAAGAATCGACAAGATCATAAATAAAATAACGTCGTTCTTTAATTTCCGCATTTATTGCTGTTTTCTCTTTTTACTTTTTCAGAAAATGGTAATGCTAAAAAACAAAACAAATAATAAAAACAAGCAGTAAAAAAATACACTGCACACACTCTTGCATTTTCTCTATCTCTTCTAAACACAAATCATACCGTCATGCAGATTACTTGTTTTAACCCCGTTGAAACATACGATCCAATGCCTTCTCCCAACTTTGAATTCCCGGTATTTGGGGTTGAAGAAGAAGATGACGACGAAATTCCAGAAGAGATCTCCCAACTCCCCAGGCAAGAGGAAAGGTCCATTAAACCACACAAGGAGTCGTTGGAAACAGTCAACTTGGGCTCAGAGAAAGAGAGAAAAGAAGTCAAGATTGGGGCACTACTTAGTCCGACTGTCAAAGAAAGTTTGACAAAGCTTCTCAAAGAGTTTCCTGATGTATTCGTTTGGTCCTACCAGGATATGCCAAGGTTGGATACCAGCATCGTGGAACAACATCTACCGTTGAGATCAGAATGTCCGCCTGTAAAACAGAGGTTGAGACGAACTCATCCAGACATGGCCATCAAAATCAAAGAGGAAGTACAGAAACAGATTGATGCGGGTTTCCTCGCCACATCAGAATATCCTCAATGGTTAGCCAACATAGTACCAATTCTGAAAAAGGACGGAAAAGTCAGAATGTGTGCAGACTACAGAGATCTGAACAAGGCCAGTCCAAAGGACGACTTTCCCTTACCACACATTGACATGCTGGTAGACAGTACAGCAAAGTTCAAAGTCTTCTCCTTCATGGATGGATTCTCGGGCTATAACCAAATCAAAATGGTGCCGAAAGACATGGAGAAAACTTCGTTCATTACCCCATGGGGCACCTTTTGTTACAAGGTAATGTCGTTCGGTTTGAAGAATGTCGGGGCAACCTATCAAAGGGCCATGACTACTCTTTTTCATGACATGATACACAAAGAAATCGAGGTATATGTCGATGATATGATTGCAAAATCTAAAACAGAAAAGGAGCATGTGACCCACCTATCAAAATTATTCGAGCGGTTGAGAAAGTACAGACTCCGCTTGAATCCCAATAAGTGCATATTCGATGTCCGTTCGGGGAAAATTTTAGGGTTCATCGTCAGCCAGAAAGGAATTGAGGTCGATCCTGACAAGGTCATGGTCATTCAAGAAATGCCTTCTCCAAAGACTGAAAAACAAGTCAGGGGATTCCTGGGACGTCTGAATTACATTTCCAGATTTATATTCCTCATGACCGAGACATGTGCGCCAATCTTCAAATTACTAAAAAAGAATCAGGATTGCGTTTGGACAGAAGACTGCTAAACCGCGTTCAACAGTATCAAGGAATACCTATTGAACCCATCGATTCTATCACCACCAGTGGAGGGAAGACCACTGATTATCTACCTAACAGTCTTGGAAGACTCGATGGGTTGTGTACTTCGCCAACAAGACGAAACAAAAAGGAAAGAGTTTGCCATTTACTATTTGAGCAAGAAGTTTACGGACTGTGAAACTCGGTATACTATGCTCGAGAAAACTTGCTGTGCTCTGGCTTGGGCAGCCAAACGTCTTTTCCAGTATATGATTCGTCACACTACTTGGTTAATCTCATAAATGGATCCGATCAAGTACGTCTTTGAAAAACCTGCTCTCACGGGAAGGATTTCCCGTTGGCAGATGTTGTTGTCAGAATACGACATCGAGTATCACGCTCAGAAAGCCATTAAGGGAAGTGTTTTAGCCTATCATTTGGCTCATCAACCGATTGACGATCAGGAATCAGTCGGATTTGACTTCCCAGACAAAGATGTCATGTATCTAAAAATGAAAGATTGCGATGAACCGCTACCCAGTGAAGGGCCAGAACCAGGTTCCCAATGGGGATTAATCTTTGATGGATCTGTCAATCATTACGAAAATGGAATTGGGGCAATCATCATAACACCTTAGGGTACCCACATTCCTTTCACCGCTAGACTTGCATTCAAATGCACAAACAACGAGGCTGAATACGAAGCTTGTATCATGGGTCTCGAAGAAGCGATCGACTTAAGGATCAAGAACTTGGATGTATATGGCGACTCAAACCTGGTTATGAATAAAATTAGAGATTGGAACACATACCAATTAAGGTTGATTCCTTACAAAGATTACGCGAGAAGGTTGCTACAATTCTTCAACAGAATCAAGTTTCATCATATTCCTCGTGAGGAGAATCACATGGCTGATGCATTAGCCACCCTCTCTTCCATGATTAGTGTAGGTCAATGGAACGACTTACCTAAGATTGACATAATGCACCTTGAATGGCCCGCTTACATCTTCACGATTGAAGCAGTCATAGACGACAAACCTTGGTATCACGATATCAAATGCTTCCTTCAGAAACAAGAGTATCCTCCTGGGGCATCCAGAAAGGACCGAAGGACCCTCAGAAGACTAGCAGGCAGCTTCTTTTTGAGCGGTGATACACTCTATAAGAGAAACTTTGACAAGGTCTTGCTCCGATGCGTAGACAGACCAGAAGCAAACATGCTGATAAAAGAAATTCACGAAGGATCCTTTGGCACTCATGCCAACGGACACACAATGGCAAGAAAAATTCTAAGAGCAGGGTACTACTGGTTGACCATGGAATCCGACTGCTGCAAGTACATGAGGAGGTGTCACAAGTGTCAGATATACTCAGACAAAACCCATGTACCGCCAACACATCTCAAAGTTCTTTATTCCCCATGGCCTTTTTCCATATGGGGAATCGACATGATCGAACCTAAGGCTTCAAACAGACATTGGTTCATCCTGGTAGCCGTTGATTACTTCACCAAGTGGGTCGAAGCAGCGTCATACGCCAATCTAACCCGACAAGTGGTGGTCCGATTTATCAAAAACAATATCATCTGCCGTTATGGTGTTCCAAGCCAGATCATTACTGATAATGGATTCAACTTGAATAATAAGATGATGAAAGAGTTGTGTGCTGAGTTCAAGATCGAACACCATAACTCATCTCCCTACCGACCCAAGATGAACGGAGTGGTAGAAGCTGCCAACAAGAACATCAAGAAGATCGTTCAAAAGATGGTTGTAACCTATAAAGATTGGCACGAGATCCTACCCTTTGCTCTTCACGGTTATCGCACATATACGCACTTCAACAGGGGCAACCCCTTTCTCTCTAGTATATGGCATGGAAGCAGTTCTCCCCATAGAAGTAGAGATCCCATCAATCCGGGTATTGATGGAAGCTAAGCAAACAGAAGCTTAATGGTGTCAAAGTTGACACGACGAACTGAACCTAATCGAAAAAAAATGAATAAAGGCACTATGCCATGGTCAGTTGTATCAACAGAGAATGAAGATGGCGTTTGACAAAAAGGTCCGACCTCGCGTCTTCAGGAAAGGAGACCCCATGCTCAAGAAGATACAATCATTCCTCACTGATTCCTGGGGCAAGTGGACTCCAAATTTTGACGGCCCCTATGTGGTCAAGAAAGCTTTCTCAGGCGGCGCCTTGAGACTCGCAACGATGGATGGAGAGGAGTTTGCCTACCCCACAAATGTTGATGTAGTCAAGAAATACTTTGCCTAAACTAAAAAAAAAAGACGTCTTGGTGGATTGAATACCCGAAAGGGCGGTCCAGGCAAAAATTAGAGACACAATAAAAAATCATCCCGGTGGATTGGAAATCTCAAAGTACAATCTAGGCAAAAGTTAGGGATAATGGCAAGTAACTATGTTCAACAGGGGTAAATCCCCCAGCATCAGTCATGCCATCCATCAGGAAAACTCCAGTCAAGGTCATCTTCGACGGAAGCTCAGGATGTCCAGAATTCAAAGTTGGTAGAAGGATAGCGGTCGTCATGTTTCAATGTAGCCCTTTTTCCCTTAAATTACCATTTTCTAAACTTTGTAAATACTCTATGGAATCACGCGTTTGGCTGATTTCCATCCTATCAATAAAATTTGAGCCCTAGTGCTTTTGTTTGCAATTCTTATTTGTTTTAGCTTTACAAAACGATGTTTTAACATGATTAACGATTCTTGAAATAAAACAAAAATGAATTTACTTGTCAAACATTTTTTGCTTTTAAAATGAAGATGACAATTTCTTTTGACTGTTGATCATCCAAATAACATCGATCGTTTCTCCAGAAGCAATGGAGCGTCAAAGTACAGAATCAAAGTACTCCTTCTTAGCCAGTACACCTGAATGAAGGATCAACTGTGTCAGAGACCAGGTTTCGTCTGACACCCTCGGCAGAGTTCTCATCTCCTAAGCCCGACCAACATAGCTCCCAACGGGGACTATCCCTCATAAACAAGGAAGAATTGCTATTTTCTAAACCAATGATACTTTTCATCTCCCATTGTGGTCGAGTATCCAATCGTGTTCATCCACTAGTCTGTATGTCACATCAGTTTTGTCAGCATATACATACATACATCATGCATTATTAATTTACATTCATATTCATATTGCATCACTATCACTCTAGTCGGTCTTGTTCCCTAGTGATAAAAGAAACTCTGACATCAGATCTTTTTTCCATCATCACCATATGGATGGACCATTATACCTCATTAGTCTCCCCAAAGATGGGTGAGCATCCACTACAATCAAATTTAGGGTTTCAAGCCCTCTCAGAGCTCTTAGACAAAGGATCAATCAAGGAATGACATGATCTTCAATTTGTCTAAACCTCTCAAATATACACAATGGATCAAGAGGACTCCCACATCAAGGATCAAGTACAAAATTGTAACATTCCAAGAGGATTAAGCCTCAAGATCGCCAGTGTCACCAAATTAGGGTTTTGGTCGACTGGGGCCTCCAGATGGAAATTTTCCTCTGGGCATGAGCCAAAGCTTCAAAGCACAACCTAAGATGCTCCAAGGGACATCATGAAGCCAATCATCAAGTCAATTTTGCCTCCGGGGATACATGCATAAAAAATCAGGAATTAGGGTTTCTTAACCTAATTCACCCCTAAGTTGACTTTTGGGACAAAACATGAGTCAAGACCTCAAGAGAGGATTTGAGGGTCTCCAACACACTACAATGATCCATTTACAATAATGGATTAATCTAAGGAGCTTGATTCACAAGTTTCAAATTCATCAGAACCACAATTAGGGTTTCGCGGGAAAAGTCAACTGTGTCTTTGACTTTTGACCCATGCATGCTCCTAAACCTTGGGACATGATTCAATTCACCCTATAACACCTATGAAATCAATCCATCAAGTTTTATTTAGGCCAAGGACTTGATTTCATAGAGGATCGCACAGTTTGGAGTTCATCTGACAAAAAGTCAACTGTGCACAAAAGTCAACTTTGACTTTTTGAGATTTTACACAATTATGGTTCTTTGACCCTAAAATGATGTTAATATGTGATTGGGATCATCATTCATCCAGAAAAATCAAGAAAAGTGGGATAACTTGTAAAAGGGGTAACCATAAAACACTTAGAAATTTTCTAAGTTATGGAACAAAGTGGCTAGGGTACCCACTTCCAAGGATCATAAATTGAGATCCAAGCAACCATTTGGGTTTATCCAAAGATGGATTTGTAGCTCTCATGGCATACTTTAAAAGTTTCAACTACACCTCATTCCAATTCATCATAGATTTTGAGTTATGGTTGGATCAAAATGGCTGAAAACATGAAATGCCACTTTTTCCAACACTTAGTGAAATTTTCACTAAGTCAGAATCTCTCTTATTTTTTTTCCAAAAGTATGGGGGATTTTTCACTTGGATCCAAAAAGTATCAAGACAAACTATGATCACACATGTGTTGTATCATATAAGAGCTTTCCAAAATGGCCAAGAACCCCATCAAACTCAACCTGAGCTAAGAGTTATGACAGTGGCAAAATGCCTTGCTGCAACTATCATAACAAGGCAGATTTGTGCATTTTGCTCGATTTGGGCAATTTGTGCAAATGACAAACAAATTTATCCATCTGAACACCTCTGGGGGAGACCAAGGAGGGACAAACACTGATCCATCAGCCTCCCCAATCCTTGGAACCAAAAGTAGCATGCCAAACCTAGAAATGCCTAAAAGAGGGTCAAGACTCCAATTTTGGTTTGGAGCATTTAATGGATGCACCAAGGTGGCATGGACTGAGCCCTTTCCAACTGAATTCAGTCAAGACTTATCCAAGAACTAAGGAACCGGCAGCCTGTGCTCTAACCTCTAATCAATGGCTAGAGGAGACTTGGATTCCTATTGATCAACATTGGCCAAACCTCTGCTGTAGTTTCCATTCACTATTTCAGCCAAAACAAACTTACTCTACTATAAATATAGCTCATTTGTGCTGAATTTAAGTACACCAAAGCGCTACAACACTTGCTTTCCTCAAAATCTCTTTCTCTAGGCAAAAATACCTTCTTTAGCAAGGTAACTCTGAGTTTTTGAGTTAGAGAGCAATTTCATTACAGCTCATGATCCAAACACATCCAATATGTTATATCTAAGTTGTCCAAACTCTCACAAGTGACCTGTAACACCAAAATCTCAAAGTCCCCTCTCAAAGCCTCAAAATTGTACTGTTTTATATTTTTCAAGCCATGTCTTGATTCAGTCACTTTTAAAACTAGATAAAACCTCAAACACACTCAAAATATCATCCTTGAACTATCCCAAATGGTTCCACACATCTGGAACATCATTTGAGAGAGTTGCTATTTTGGCCATTTTTTGCCCCTTTTGCAAGAAAGGGTCAATTTCCATTCATGAGATTTCCAGCTGATTCCAATCATCCTAAAAGCTTCTAAGGGATCATTTGAGAGTGTTCAAAGCCTCAAAACATTTCTAGAACAAGGCACTTGACAGATTGCCCAAAAAGCTCCTAAAGGGGTAAGCATCTTAACTTGAACTCTTTAAAATATGCTTTTCTTTGAGGTCCACTGATCATGCACATCCCATACATGTTATATGTGTTGTGTTTGAACCAATTCATCATGTAATTCATGGTTGTACCAAGAGGTAGTACAAAAAATGCACATTATGGCCTATTTCAAAACCACTATCGGGTTTTGAGGAGGATTGATTTTCTGGAAAAACCACCGCCACCATTGGATTCCTTAGGAAAATCTACGCCAGATGCATATAAATTTTGTCTCCATCCATGGAGAAATGAGGAAGTTATGGCCTTCACGTTTCTGACCAAAAACCTTGCCTTGCCTTGCCTTGGCCAGGCCAAGAACAAGGCAAGCCTTGTATATTTGTGGCTGGGGTTTGATACACGGATGTATCACCACCCCAGTGGTAAGGCGCGCACACTGCACACAAGAGGTCTGGGGTTCGAATCCCCCTCGCCACAAACCCCTTTTTATTGTTTTTTTTTCACTTTTTTATTATTTTTTATATTATTTTTAATTATTTAAAAATTAATAACTTCCTCAATTTTAATTATTTTTTATTGGTTCTTTTTGAAAAAAATCACAAAAATGTTGAAATATTTTATTCCACAAAAAAATCAAATTTATATTATTTATTTAATATAATTGGTGTTTTTGTGAATAAATTCATTTTTAATTGTTTTTAAACATTTAAAAGTGAATATTTATTTTGAAAATCAAAATTAAATGAGTTCTACATCATCTTGTGATTAAAACCTCATTTTTCAAACCTTAAACAAAAATCACAAGTGGATTATTCAAACTTATTTGGTATTTTGTCATTTTTATTTATTTTCTTTAAATATTTACTTTTAAAGGAAAACAAAATTAGGGTTCATTGATTTTCACCCTCACAAATCTTTTTCAAAAACTATTTTGGGCCTCTAATAGAGTGTAAGTTCCAATCCATTTGTAAATAAACCAATTGTGGGCCTAACTTATTGTATAAGTCCCTCTGAACAATTTCAAGTGAACGACGCGATCGTCGCCTTCTCAACAAAAACAACTGGGCATCTCCTTGAGCTATAAGACCCATCTTTTATTTTAAAATAACACTTTTGGGACTATAATAGAGTTTAAGACCCAACCCCTTTGTAAATACACCACCTTTTGGGCCTCAGCCATTGTATAAGTCCCACTGTATTTTCAAAAAACAACGGCGCGATCGTCGCCTTTTTAACAAAATCAACTGGGCCTCTCCTCGAGCTATAAGTCCCAATTATTTTTCTTAAAACTATTTGGGCCTCTAATAGAGTGTAAGACCCAATCTACTTTTAACCAAAAACTTTTTGGGCCTCACGTATTGTATAAGTCCCTCTGTACAGTTTACAAAACAACGGTGCGATCATCGTTAAAACTTGGGCCTCTCCTTGAGCTGTAAGCCCCAACAATCTCTTCAAAGCACTTCCTCCTTTGATTTTGAATTCAAATATATGTTGTTATCAAAAATTTCTTTGTTGAACAACTAACCAAACAACATGGAAGCTCTATAACGGGTAACTGTTTATCCGCTTTTATTTACCACTTTCATATGTACATAACAGTATTGTGGGGCTGCTTCACTGTAAGTATTCTTTCACATCCTTTTATATACTTGTCACATATCCACTGTGTAATACTAGTATAGTTATTTAGAGTTTTCCCCGGCAATTACGTCTAGCACTAGGTAAAGCCTTGTTGGTCACTCTTAAATACAAACAAAACTAGATCCCCCCGTAGGATTCCAAATACATTCTTCCCTCCTCTTGGGGTTAAAAAATATGGAACAAAGAGAAAGGCAGTATTATCGGTGAACCTTGTCTCAGACTGTCACCCTTAGAAATTGTTAAAGAAACTTTAACTCCCCAGAGATGATCTTTTCTCCGTGAATGGCATCTCTTGAGTTTCTTCCAAATTCTCGAACTTTCCTGGAATGATCTCTTCTCTGTGCATTGCATTTCTTGAACTTCTCTTGGTTTAGGGACCCACAGGCTTCCTAAAAGCATCCCCGCCTCCTCTTGGGCGTTGTACAAGGACCCTTCGGCTTCTTAGAAGTTCTCATGCCTTCTCTTGGGCTTAATACAAGGACCCGGATGACCTCTTAAAGGTATAAGACAGAACTTAGTCATCCTTTGCTAGAGCAGTCTTTCCCGCGTCAAAACTCCAGCCATTGTAGGGTTGATACTCATCCCTTAATGCCCATGCCTCCTCTTGGGCATTGTACAAAAGATAAAACTCTAGACTTGGACAGTCTAAACCTCTTGAGCCTCAAAGACATTCTCAAGTTCCTTTCAAACATAGGAAGAAACCCCGATCTCTCCCATGAGATTTCCGCACACTTAGACCCGTTTCAGGATCTCTAGAATCCACAGCGGTAAGGCAGCCTCCACTTGGGCTTTGTACAAATGATTCTCCCTAACAGAGCTAACCTTTTCAGACTCTCTTGTTGAGTCAATCATTTTTTGGCCTCCGTCTTGGGCTTTGTACAAGACATATAAAAAAACAACTCTCTTATTGAGTATAAAAGACTCTCTTGTTGAGTCAACCTCTTTTTAGCCTTCATCTCGGGCTTCGTACGAGATAGAAAAACACTCTCTTGTTAAGTATAAAAGACTCTCTTGTTAAGTCAACCTCCTTTTAGCCTCAATCTCGGGCTTCGTACGAGATAGTAAATGACTCTCTTATTGAGTATAAAAGACTCTCTTGTTGAGTCAATCCCTTTTAGCTTCTGTCTTGGGCTTTGCACAAGACATATAAATCACTTTCTTGTTGAGTATAAAAGACTCTCTTGTTGAGTCAACCACTTTTAGCCTCCGACTTGGGCTTTGTACAAGACATATAAAACCCTCTCTTGTTGAGTATAACTACTCTCTTGTTGAGTCAATCCCTTTTAGCTTCCGTCATGGGCTTTGTACAAGACATATAAATCACTCTCTTGTTTAGTATAAAAGACTCTCTTGTTGAGTCAACCACTTTTAGCCTCTGTCTTGGGCTTTGTACAAGACATATAAAACCCTCTCTTGTTGAGTATAAAAGACTCTCTTGTTGAGTCAATCCCTTTTAGCTTCCGTCTTGGGCTTTGTACAAGACATATAAATCACTCTCTTGTTGAGTATAAAAGACTCTCTTGTTGAGTCAACCACTTTGAGCCTCCGTCTTGGGCTTTGTACAAGACATATAAAACCCTCTCTTGTTGAGTATGAAAGACTCTCTTGTTGAGTCAATCTCCTTTTAGCCTCAATCTCGGGCTTCGTACGAGATACCAAATCACTCTCTTGTTGAGTATAAAAAACTCTCTTGTTGAGTCAAACAACCTTCAGACTCTCTTGTTGAGTCAATCACCTATTCAAGACTCTCTTGTTGAGTCAACCCTTTTTAGCCTCCATCTTGGGCTTTATACAGGACAGATAAAAGTACTCTCTTGTTGAGTCAAACCATTTCAGCCTCCGTCTTGGGCTTTATACAAGATACATTCTCCTCAACGGAGTCAAAATCCCTTTTAGCCTCAACCTTGGGCTTTGTACAAGACAGAAAGAACATTTTCCTCCGGAAAAGTCAAACTTCCCGCCTCCTCTTAGGATTTGTATAAAGAAAACCCCGGTTGAGCCAATCAACCTTTTAGCATCAAAGTTGTGCCTTGCTCACAGCATACGAACATCAACAATCCCTCTTTAGAGATGAAAAATTCTCTCTCAACCCTTTAGCTTCACATCTTGGGCTTTGAACAAGATATAAACCACCTTTAGCTTCACGTCTTCGGCTTTGAACAAGACACAAAAACACCTCTTTCCTCCCATAGAATAGGAGGAACTACGATCACTCTAATTTCCCTGCTTCGGGAATACGTAGGCATAAGATTCCAAAAATCTTAGTGAGCATACTAATCAAAAACCCAAAATCCCGTACCTTCATATATCAACCCAAAAGCATCAAATCTAAACACATTACCAAAAACGTCACAAATGGTCTAAACATTCTATTCTTAACAAAATAACCAAAGAGGGGCCCATATCTTAATAGCATCTGTAAACCAACAGTTTTGACTGTTTAAACTCAGTATGCAAGCATGGTTAATTGGAGACATCTATTTCCCTTCCTTATTAAGCTTAACAGGATAAAAAATGAATCGAACTGTAGTGCCCAAGCGATAGTGATTTAAGACCACAAAAATCGCGCTACACAACCCTGCGCCTGTTCCTACGTATCAACCTCAGGTTGCTCAGAGCCAACCGAACCAACAACAATATCAGCAAAGGACACAACAACCTCTTCAGCAGGCTCGCCCTCCGTACAACAACAACCGTACAACATGACCACCAGGGTTCGACCCTATACCGGTGTTGTACGCAGAATTGTTTCTGTTATTACTGGTCAAGGGACACGTCCAAACCAGGTCTCCTTTTACAGTACCGAAAAATCCGCCTTTTTGGTTTAAGGCGGATCAGACTTTCCCTTACCATCAAGGAGGACCAGGGCATAACATAGAAAACTGTCTCAGTTTCAAATCCGATGTGAAAAAGCTTGTTAGGAGCGGGGTCTTATCTTTCAAAGATACGAATCCAAATTTTCTCACAAACCCGCTGCCTCAACATGAGAAAGCCGCAGTAAATTTGATAGAAGGGGAGTCTAACAACAGCTATCAAATTCATGATGTACTCTTATTGAGGGGCAACTTGGTCAAGATACATTGTAGACAGAGCAGGTATGGCCATGTGCCACCTCATAATTATCACCATTGTGATATCTGCTCTCAAAACAATCAGGGATGTTCTGTGGTGCAATCAGCTCTACAGGAACAGTTGGATCTCGGATGGATCCAAGAGCATCGAGTTCATGGAGTTAACATGACTTATACAAGTTCCAACATCATTCAGAACCACGACATCCGTGCAATGAATGTCAACTTGGTGGCAATGCACTCAAGACAAAGACAGTATCATAATCTGCCATGGCATGATTATAATTCTTGTCTGACTTGCTCAGTAAATAAACAGGGATGCTCTTTCGTACAAGAGGCCCTCCAGCGTCAGATGGATCTTGGGTGGATCCAGGACTACCGTGATAGAAATTCCTATCAGATCAACATGATTCAAATCTTCGATATTCGTTTGATGAATACCAGCTTGGTGGAGTTACACACCAAGCAAGTCCAACTCGGTTTTCTCACTTCACATGTACTGGTTGACCATGGAATCCGATTGCTACAAGTACATGAGGAGGTGTCACAAGTGTCAGATATACTCAGACAAAATCCATGTACTGCCAACACATCTCAAAGTTCTTTCTTCCCCATGGCCTTTTTCCATATGGGGAATCGACATGATCGGCATGATCAAACCTAAGGCTTCAAACGGACATTGGTTCATCCTGGTAGCTATTGATTACTTCACCAAGTGGGTCGAAGCAGCATCATACGCCAATGTAACCCGACAAATGCTGGTCCATTTACCAAAAATAATCTCATCTGCCGTTATGGTGTTCCAAGCCAGATCATTACGGATAATGGATCCAACTTGAACAACAAGATGATGAAAGAGTTGTGTGCTGAGATCAAATTCGAACACCATAACTCATCTCCCTTCCGACCCAAGATGAACGGAGCTATGGAAGCGGCTAACAAGAACATCAAGAAGATCGTTCATAAGATGGTTGTAACCTATAAAGATTGGCATGAGATGCTATCCTTTGCTCTTCACGGTTATCGCACATCTGTCCGCACTTCAACAGGGGCAACCCCTTTCTCTCTAGTATATGGCGTAGAGGCAGTGCTCCCCATAGAAGTAGATATCCCATCGATCTGGGTATTAATGGAAGCTAAGCTAACAGAAGCTTAATGGTGTCAAAGTACACGATGAACTGAATTTGATCGAAGAAAAATGAATAACGACACTATGCCATGGTTAGTTGTATCAGCAAAGGATGAAGAAGGCATTTGACAAAAAGGTCCGACCTCGCGTCTTCAGGAAAGGAGACCTCGTGCTCAAATAGATACAATCATTCCTGACTGATTCGCGGGGCAAATGGACTCCGAATTATGACGGCCCTTATGTGGTCACCAAAGCTTTCTCAGGCGGCGCCTCGAGACTCGCAACCATGGATGGAGAAGAGTTTGTCTACCCCATGAATGTTGATGTAGTCAAGAAATACTTCTCCATAATAAATAAATAAAAACGTCTCGGTGGATTGAAAACCCGAAAGGGCGGTCCAGGCAAAAATTAGAGACATAATCAAAAATCATCCCGGTGGATTGGAAATCTCAAAGTACAATCCAGGAAAAAATTAGGGATTAATGGCAAGTAACTACGTCTGATCAGTTCAACTCCTCAGCAGTAATGCCATCCATCAGAAGAAAAACTCCAGTCAAGGTCATCTTCGACAGAAGCTCAAGATGTCCAGAATTCAAAGTTGGTAGAACGATAGCCCTTTTTCCTTAAATTACCATTTTCTAAACTTTGTAAATACTCTATGGAATCACGCGTTTGGCTGCTTTCCATCCTATTAATAAAATTTGAGCCCTAGTGCTTTTGTTTGTAATTCTTATTTGTTTTAGCTTTACAAGACGACGTTTTAACATGATTAACGATTCTTGAAATAAATTAAAAATGAATTTACTTGTCAAATTTTTTTGCTTTAAAACAAAGATGGCAATTCTTTTGACTGTTGAACATCGAAAGAACATCGATCGTTTCTCCAGAAGCAATTGAGCTTCAAAAAGCAGAATCCAAGTACTCCTTCTAAACCAGTGCACCTGAATGAAGTATCAACAGTGTCAGAGGCCGTGTTTCCTCTGACACCCCCAGCAGAGTTTTTATCTTCTAAGCCTGACCAACGGTTGTTCCCCACGGGGACTATCCCTCCTAAGCAAGGCAGAATTGATATTTTCTGAACCAGCGATATTTTTTATCTCCTGCTGTGGCCGAGTATCCAGTCGTGTTCATCCACTAGTCTGTATGCCGCGTCAGTTTTGTCAGCATATACATACATACATCATGCATTATTGATTTACATTCATATTCATATTGCATCACTATCACTCTAGTCGGTCTTGTTCCCTAGTGATAAACGTCTTTTCAACCGAGTTGTTAGTTCTTTCCTCGTCGGGAAAGGTGGCGTCTGACCAACCGCTCCTCCGCTTTGCTGCTGAATTGAAGTGGGTCCCTTGACCACTTTGATAACTTGAACCTCTGAAAGGCCAGAGAACCTTCAGCCAACGTCACTCTTCGCCATTGAAGATGATGTATTCGCTTTCCCGATTAAGGAAAATCCCCAAAGAAAGCCTCTTAATCAGAGATTCGTCAATGCAACCGTTTTTCTCCGAAAAATCTGCTGACGAAATGGTCATCAGCACCTCAAAATTGGATCACATCATATGGAATTTCTCCGAGAAGATCCCTAGAAAATTATGATGTAACATCCCCAAGCGACAGCAGTCTCTCAAGAGACCTGCTTTCCCTAGTAGAGCCGACAAATGGCGTCTCCGACAGAGAAGTTTGTGTACCGGTACAACTCAGACGAATGGGTCTCCCCAGGAAGTCTGACATCAAAAGTTTTTCTATCAAATGGCATCTCACCAGGAAAATTTGGCGAGAAGTTTGAGGAAAAACGCTACGAACATCGTCCCTTGTCAAGAAGTTTATTGACAAAAGAAACTGAGACCAGTTCCTTGGTAGGAAACCAGGATCGATGGGAGGTTTATTTCCGAAACTGAGACCAGTTCCTTGGTAGGAAACCAGGATCGAGGGGAAGTTTATTTCAGAAACTAAGACCAGTTCCTTGGTAGGAAACCAGGATCGAGGGGAAGTTTATGTCAGCAACTAAGACCAGTTCCTCGGTAGGAAACCAGGATCGAGGGGAAGTTTTTACCTTTTCTAAGTATCATTGCTTAGCAAAAGAAGATGGATGAGCAAGCTGCCATTCATAACCACCATCAAAAGTTTGGGTATTCTGATATTTTATCCTCTTGCACCCCGAATGCCCGAATACCTTCGCCATTCACACCTTTGGGTCCAAGAAGATTAAATAGAGGCATCTGTCATACCCCAAATTTTGATCACTAAGATTCCCCATCATTGTCCAAATCATCATCACAATATGGATGGACCATTATACCTCATTAGTCTCCCCAAAGATGGGTGAGCATCCACTACAATCAAATTTAGGGTTTCAAGCCCTCTCAGAGCTCTTAAACAAAGGATCAATCAAGGAATGGCATGATCTTCAATTTGTCTAAACCTATCAAATATACACAATGGATTAAGAGGACTCCCACATCAAGGATCAAGCTCAAAGTTGCAACATTCCAAGTGGATTAAGCCTCAAGATCGCCAGTGTCACCAAATTAGGGTTTTGGTCGACTGGGGCCTCCAGATGGAAATTTTCCTCTGGGCATGAGCCAATGCTTCAAATCACAACCTAAGATGCTCTAAGGGACATCATGAACCCAATCATCAAGTCAATTTTGCCTCAGGGGATGCATTCATAAAAAAATCAGGAATTAGGGTTTCTTGACCTAATTCACCCCTAAGTTGACTTTTGGGACAAAACATGAGCCAAGACCTCAAGAGAAGATTTGAGGGTCTCTAACACACTACATTGATCCATTTGCAACAATGGATTGATCCAAGAAGCTTGATCAACAAGTTTCAAATTCATCAGAACCACAATTAGGGTTTTGCGGGAAAAGTCAACTAGGCCTTTGACTTTTGACCCAGGCATGCTCCCAAACCTTGGACATGATTCAATACACCCTATAACACCTATGAAATCAATCCATAAAGTTTGATTTAGGTCAAGGACTTGATTTCATAGAGGATCGCATAGTTTGTAATTCATCTGACAAAAAGTCAACTATGCACAAAAGTCAACTTTGACTTTTTGAGATTTTTCATAATTATGGTTCATTGACCCTAAAATGATGTTAATATGTGATTGGGATCATCATTCATCAAGAAAAATCAAGAAAAGTGGGATAACTTGTAAAAGGGGTAACCCTAAAAAACTTAGAAATTTTCTGTTATGGAACAAAGTGGCTAGGGTACCAACTTCTAAGGATCATAACTTGAGATCCAAGCAACCATTTGGGCTAATCCAAAGATGGATTTGTAGCTCTCATGGCATACTTTAAAAGTTTCAACTACACCTCACTCCAATTCATCATGGATTTTGAGTTATGGTTGGATCAAAATGGCTAAAAACCTGAAATGTCACTTTTTCCAACACTTAGTGAAATTTTCACTAAGTTAGAATCTGTCTTGCTTTTTTTTCCAAAAGTAGGGGGATTTTTCACTTGGATCCAAAAATTATCAAGACAAACTATGATCACATATGTGTTGTATCATATAAGAGCTTTTCAAAATGGCCAAGAACTCCATGAAACTCCACTTAAGCCATGAGATATGACAATGACAATGTGCCTTGCTGCAAACTGTCATGGCAAGGCAGATTTGTGCATTTTGCTCGATTTGAGCAAATTTTGCAAATGAAAAACAAGATTATCCATCTGAACACCTCAGGGGGAGACCAAGGAGGGACAAACACTGATCTATCAGCCTCCCAAGTCCTTAGAACCAAAAGTAGCATGCCAAACCTAGAAATGCCTAAAAGAGGGACAAGACTCCAATTTTGGTTTGGAGAATTTAATGGATGCACCAAGGTGGCATGGAATGAACTCTTTCCAACTGAATTTAGTCAAGACTTATCCAAGAACTAGGGAACCAGCATCCTGTGCTCTAACCACTAGTCAATGGCTAGAGGAGACTTGGATTCCTATTGATCAACATTTGCCAAACTTCTGCAGCAGTTGCCATTCACTATTGCTTGCAAAACAAACTTGCTCTACTATAAATAGAGCTCATTTGTGCTCAGTTTGAGTACACCAAAGCCATCAAACATATGATTTCCTCAAAATCTCCTCCTTCACTCCAAAATTGCCTTCCAAAGCAAGTCACTATCGGGTTATGAGTTTGAGAGCTATTCCAACCAAACCAATCACACACACATACACACACCTCATAAACATCATATAGAAGTGATCCAAACACTCACATAACATCTGTAACACCAAAATCACTTGCCAACTTCTCAAGTTCTTGACAGAGGTGCAGTTGAGGTACCATCTCAAGTTTCAGCTTGTTTCAAACCACTCCAAGCATTCAGACACATCACTCGGCACCTAAGAAAGCTGAGCAAATCATTGGAGCCAGCTTGCAACACCTCTAACAAAAAACACAATCACCAGCTGCAAAAGGTAAGCCTGAGCTCTTCTAACTCTATGATCCCTGCATTTTTTGCTGCACAATAATTTGGCCATATGTTCATAATCACGCTTAGAGTGTTTACCCTCAATCAATTACTTTGTTTGAATCGTGTATGGAATTTTTGAGCCTTCATGCAAATTTTAGGGTTCTTGAGGTTTCTCTTTGATTTCTTATTCCATGCTTAAAATAAATGAAATTAAAAACCATAGACATGATCATGAGGTGAAAACGAGCAGATTGATATGTAGATTGCATGATATAATCAAGTATTCAGTGAGATTGGATAGAAAATGCAAATCTGCAGAAACAGAGGGTGGCGCATGTTCTTGGCATGTTCTTGGCGCCATTTTTTGAATATTTGAATTTTGTGATTTTATTTAATTGATTCAAAAAATAATTTCTCTCTAGTTTTTAACGATTTTGAGTTGATTCTTTTTTTAATAATTCACAAAAATGCTAAAATATTTTATTTTACCAAAAAATCCCAAAAATATTAATTATTTCATATACTTGATATTTTTGCAAAGAATTAATCTTTTATTTGTTTTTAACATTTAAAATATTTTTTCTCCCTTGATTTTCCAAACTTAATTGATTTCCAATCATTTTGTGGATATAGACATGATTTTTCAAACATTTATCCAAGATCACACCTTGTTTTTCATACTTGTTTGATAATTTTGATCATTTTAATTAAGTTTTTATTTAATTAAAATACATTTTGAAATTAATTTAGGGTTTTGATCTTAATCACCCTAAACAAATCATTTTCAAACACTTTGGGCCTCTAATAGAGTGTAAGTCCCAATCCTTTTGTAAATAAACCAATTGTGGGCCTCACTTATTGTATAAGTCCCTCTGAACAATTTCAAGTGAACGGCGCGATCGTCGCCTTCTCAACAAAATCAATTGGGCCTCTCCTCGAGCTATAAGTCCTAATTCTTTTTCTTAAAACTCTTTGGGCCTCTAATAAAGTGTAAGACCCAATCCCTTTTCAACCAAAATCATTTTGGGCCTCAGACATTGTATAAGTCCCACTGCATTTTCAAAAACCTCAGTGCGATCGCCAGTTCAAAATCATATAACCCGGGCCTCTCCTTGAGCTATAAGACCCATTTCTTTTCTTAAAAAAAACTTTTGGGCCTCTTGATAGAGTGTAAGACCCAACACCTTTGTAAATAATACCTTTGGGCCTCACATATTGTATAAGTCCCTCTGCATATTTTCAAAAACAACGGCGCAATCGTCGCCTTTTCAAAATCATTTGGGCTTTTCCTTGAGCTATAAGACCCATCTTCATTCATTTAAAAACTCTTTGGGCCTCTAATAGAGTGTAAAACCCAACCCCTTTTTGTAAATAAATTTTTTTGGGCCTCACATATTGTATAAGTCCCTCTGTACAGTTTTCAAGACAACGGTGCGATCATCGTTAAAACTTAGGCCTCTCCTTGAGCTGTAAGCCCCAACAATCTTTTCAAGCACTTTCTCCTTTGATTTTGACTTCAAATATATGTTGTTATCAAAACTTCTTTGTTGAACAACTAACCAAACAGCATGGAAGCTCTACAATGGGTAAGTGTTTATCCGCTTTCATTTACCGTTTTCATATGTACATAACTGTATTATGGGGCTGCTTCACTGTAAGTCTTCTTTCACATCCTTTTATATACTTGTCACATATCCACTGTGTAATACTAGTATAGTTATTTAGAGTTTTCCCCGGAAACTACGTCTAGAACTAGGTAAAGCCCTGTTGGTCACTCTTAAATACAAACAAAACTAGATCCCCCGTAGGATTCCAGATACAGTCTTCCCTCCTCTTAGGGTTAAACAATATGGAACAAAGAGAAAGGCAGTATTCTCGGTGAACCTTTTCTCAGACTGTCACCCTTAGAAATTGTCAAAGAAACTCTAACTCCCCAGAGATGATCTTTTCTCCGTGAATGGCATCTCTTGAGTTTCTTCCAAGTTCTTGAACTTTCTTGGAATGATCTCTTCTCGGTGAATTGCATTTCTTGATATTCTCTTGGTTTGGGGACCCACAGGCTTCCTAAAAGCATCCCCGCCTCCTCTTGGGCGTTGTAGAAGGACCCTTCGGCTTCTTAGAAGTTCTCATGCCTTCTCTTAGGCTTAATACAAGGACCCTGATGACCTCTTAAAGGTATAAGATAAAACTTAGTCATCCTTTGCTAGAGCAGTCTTTCCCGCGTCAAAACTTTGGCCATTGTAGGGTTGATACTCATCCCTTAATGCCCGTGCCTCCTCTTGGGCATTATACAAAAGATAAAACTCTAGACTTGGACATTCTAAACTTCTTGAGTCTCAAAGACATTCTCAAGTTCCTTTCAAACATAGGAAGAAACCCCGGTCTCTCCCATGATAGTTCCCCACACTTGGACCCGCTTCAGGATCTCCAGAATCCACAGCGGTAAGACAACCTCCTCTTGGGCTTGGTACAAATGATTCTCCCTAGCAGAGCTAACCTTTTCAGACTCTCTTGTTGAGTCAATCCCTTTTTTTAGCCTCCGTCTTGGGTTTTGTACAAGACGTATAAATCACTCTCTTGTTGAGTGTAAAAGACTCTCTTGTTGAGTCAACCTCCTTTTAGCCTCCATGTCTGGCTTCGTACGAGATAGAAAAACACTCTCTTGTTGAGTATAAAAGACTCTCTTGCTAAGTCAATCTCCTTTTAGCCTCAATCTCGGGCTTCGTACGAGATAGCAAAACACTCTCTTGTTGAGTATAAAAGACTCTCTTGTTGAGTCGATCCCTTTTAGGCTCCATTTTGGGCTTTGTATAAGACGTATAAATCACTCTCATGTTGAGTATGAAAGACTCTCTTGTTGAGTCAACTACTTTTAGCCTCCGTCTTGGGCTTTGTACAAGACATATAAAACACTCTCTTGTTGAGTATAAAAGACTCTCTTGTTGATTCAATCTCCTTTTAGCCTCAATCTCAGGCTTCGTACGAGACAGCAAATCAGTCTCTTGTTGAGTATAAACGACTCTCTTGTTGAGTCAAACAACCTTCAGACTCTCTTGTTGAGTCAATCACCTGTTCAAGACTCTCTTGTTGAGTCAACCCTTTTTAGCCTCCACCTTGGGCTTTATACAGGACAGATAAAAGTACTCTCTTATTGAGTCAAACCATTTCAACCTCTATCTTGGGCTTTATACAAGATAAATTCTCCTCAACGGAGTCAAAATCCCTTTTAGCCTCAACCATGGGCTTTGTACAAGACAGAAAGAGCATTTTCCTCCGGAAAAGTCAAACTTCCCGCCTCCTCTCAGGCTTTGTATAAAGAAAACCCAGGTTGAGTCAATCAACCTTTTAGCATCAAAGTTGTGCCTTGTTCACAGCATACAAACATCAACAACTCCTCTTTAGAGATGACAAATTCTCTCTCAACCTTTTATCTTCACATCTTGGGCTTTAAACAAGATACAAACTACCTTCAGTTTCATGTCTTGGGCTTTGAACAAGACACCAAAACACATATTTCCTCCCATAGAATAGGAGGAACTACGATCGCTCTGATTTCCCTGTTTCGGGAATACGTAGGCATAAGATTGCAAAATCTTAGCGAGCATACTAATCAAAACCCCAAAATCCCGTACCTTCAGACATCCATCGAAAAGCATCAGACCTAACATCTTACCAATAGCCTAGACACTGTTTTTAAGCGAATAACCCTAAAGAAGAACCCCCTCTTAATAGCATCTGTAAACCAACAGTTTTGACTGTTTAATCTCAGTTTGCAAGTAGGGTTAATTGGAGACATCTATTTCCCTTCCTTAATCAACTAAACAGGATAAAAAATGAATAGAACTGTAGTACCAAAGCGATAGTGATTCGAAACCACAAAAATTGCGCTACAAATTACTGTAAGTGGCACACTTGTTGATTCAAAATCCAAGCAGGGGTCCTTCCTTTATCCTGGCTAAAGTTCATGTTTCATCTAATAACTGTAAGTGGCAAGCCTCTGGATCCCTAACATTCAAGCCAATGTCCATCTCTTAGCATGAAAGATTCATAAGGAAAAATTGGCATCGCTCTACACTGAGTTAAAGCTTTCTTCGTTCATGACATCCCTCTTATAAAAGAAATTATGGCATTGTTGGATTAACATATCCCAGTTAAAGTAATTTCCCTTATAATAAATTTCTCATTTTGTGATGAATAGGTGAGCTTTTTCTCCCTTTAGAGATGACAAATTCTCTCTCAGTCACCCTTTTAGCTTCAATCTTGAGCGTTAAACAAGACACAAATACTCTTTAGCTTCAATCTTGAGCTTTAAATAAGTCACCACACATCTTTCCTCCCATAGAAATAGGAGGAACTATGATTGCTCTGATTTCCCGAGTCTCTTTACGGGAATTCGTAGGCATAAGCTTGCGAAATCTTAGCGAGCACACAAATCAAAAACTTTAGGTCCAGTACCTTCCCAAAAACAACGGAAAACCTAAAAAAAAAATTCTCTCACTTCTCCCTAAGGAGCAACTTTCCCAAACCACGACAGATAAACATAAGAAAGAATTTCAAATTAACAGAGATACATGCAATAAAGAGTTCCTATGGATTACCCTAGATACACTGGGTGTTAATAGCTTCCCTTTGTATAACCAGACCCCGTTCCCCGATCTCTTAGCATTTGTTAAAGAAAACATTTGCATGCAAGGTTAGTTTTAGATATCTTCCCTTTCCTTTTTGAAGATGGTTGGTTTACATCCTGAGTGAATCGCACACTCAAAGATAACACAGAGTCGCCACCGAACTTTACGTAGTCCCTAAGGACAGGGAAAATATCGATAAAACCCAAGGGGAAGAGAAATGGGAATGGGGGTCGGTTATGCGAAAGGAAGGTACTAGCACCTTACGCATCCGTCGTACTCGACGGGAACCATTTCACTTGCTTCTAGGCTTGGATGGGTTATCTATCTAAAGGCTTCTAGCTAAAAGAAAGAGGAAAGAGAAGAAAGGGGAAAAATAAAGGAAATAAAGAAAGTGCTCGCAGAGGATTTGGGCCCTCATGCCTACGTACCCTCATAGTGCAATGAGGAAATCAGAGCATCGTAGTTCATGGAACCAGGGGACAGAAAAGAAGGAAGAAAGGGAGAAGGAAATAAAGGTGGAAGTGTGCTCGCCAAGACATCGCATCTCGTGCCTACGTATCTGACATTCGAAAGAATGCAGAATCAGAGCTTCCGTAGTTCGGGGAACCGAACGGAAAACCAAACAAGAAAGAAACAAGAAAACAAAAGAAGTGGTGTCAAAACCAAGAGAAAGAGTGAAAGGAAAGACTCCACTGGGAAAGACCACACAGTAGGAGCGATTGCATAAGAGACTAGGAAAAGAATGGTGTCAAAACCAAGAATGAAAGAAACTTCGTTGGGGATAACAAAGAGGATTGGTGTCGAAACCAAGAAAGTAAGAGCAAAGGGAATTGGAAAGAATCCGCTAGGGATCCAAATAAAGGGATGGTGTCAGAACCAAGAGAAAACGGAGACTCGGTATATCAACTGGCTGGCAGTGGTTAACTGAAGAAAGAAAGTAAGACTCTGGCAGGGAAAAGAGGCTGGTGTTAACAGACAGACTGTGATAAACCCAGAGAGATAGTGCTAAACCAAGAGAAGGTGTTTGACTCTGAGGGGGCATCGGTATATTAACTGATAAACAGTAGTTAACCTAAGAAAGAAAGAACTGTAACTCTATGGGGATAGAGAAACATTAGTTTTAACAGAGAAAACTGTGATTAACCAGAAGAGCGGGTGTAGGACCGATCAAAGGTCGTAACCCAAAAGGGGCATTGGTATTGACTAAATAAACATCACTTGACCAACGAAAAAGGGTATTAAACCAAAAGAGGCGCTAACCGCTTGGATTAGGTGTTTACAGACGGACTGGTGATTAACCGAAAGGAGTGAGTGATTAACCAAGAAAAGGTGATTAACTCTAAAAGGGCTTCAGTATTTTAACAGACGGACTGTGGTTAACTAAAGAAACAGGTGATTAACCCATAATAGAGGATTAAACCAAGGAAACTCAGTGTTTTAACATACGGGCTGTGGTTAACTGAGAAGGAGTGCACATATTGGTGTTTTAATTGACAAACAATGATTAACCACGGGAGGAGAACCAAAAGAAGGTTGCGAACTCCGCAGGGGTTTCGGTATTTAACAGGAATATTGTATTTAACCGAAGAAAGAGGAAAGAAACTCTCCAGGGGAATCAAAAGAACAATGATAGACCGCCAGAAAAGAGTAGGGTATTGAAACGAATAAGCTTGCTAACCCAACGAACAAAGGATCGTAACCAAGAAGGTGATTGATCAAAAGAGAAAGATCGAAAGAGATAAGAGTGATCAAGAATCGAAAGAGATTGCAAAGGGAAAAGAGTGATCAAGGATCGACTCGACTGGGGAAAGAAAACACACTACCGCCTGGAGATAGAGGTGACTAAGCCAAGCACAGGGTCATTCGTCCTCTACCTGAAGTAGTCAGAATGAGAGTAGGAATTCTCCCTTCTCATTCCTTCTCTAACACACAGGGTGTAATGCATAAGTTGAAACAAACAGCACAACAGCTCCAAGTTGTACAGTGCTCTCGCGTGGAGAAACGAACAGCGTAACAGCTTCAATTGTACAGTGCTCCGATGTAGGGCGTAGCGCGAAACTCCAACTCCACGGGGGGAAAGAAGAGAAAAAGCTCTAAAGGAAGCCTAAAGAGAGGAAAGGGGAAGACCAACTAATCGAAACATGGTTTCGATCAATTAATCAAAGGGAAAAACCATGCCAATAATTTTTCAACGAGAGGGAAAAATCATTAAGGCAAAAGGTGCGAATTATTGATTGTACAAAATTAAGTTCATCCATGAAGAATGAAACTTAATGCAAAACCAAGGAAGGGAGTACAAAATAGTACCAAATGATTAACAAATATGCAACACAAACTCGTGTTATTGTGATCAAAGAGAAATGCAAGAATGATTATATTCACATGATGCCAAAATATGAACAATTTGAATAATCGAAAGTGTGCAACAAACGTTCAAGCATGAGCTTCAAACAGAAGTTAAATGACATTTAAAACATCCATAAAATCAAGCAAGACAATCAATGGAAGTTAAAATGAAGAAAGCATGGCAAACACACTTGAAAATGCAAGAAAATGGCCTTTTGGACCAGTGTTAATCGATTAACACAATTGCACTGCAAAGTGTTAATCGATTAACGCTTGAAAAAGTGCAAAAAAAACACTGGTTAATCGATTAACACAATTGCACTGCCAGGTGTTAATCGATTAACACTGGATAGGGAGCAGAAAATCAGTTTTGAAAAGTGCTTTTGGCTAACTTCTTGATTGTGCAATCACTCCAATGCTAGGGAAAACAATTATGCACGAAAAATCAAGTTTAGAAGCAGTAAATGATCAACAATAGAATCAATTAAACAATCAAGATCATGGATCAAGTAATGGTATAATTAATTCATATGCAAAAAAACATCGAAACTACAACGCGAATGATACGAAAACGATCGAAACAGAAAAATGAATGAGATCCACCAACCTACAAGGCTGAGATGTGCCTTGGTAAATGTTACAATGTAATCTTGATGAAGATAATCAAAGAAAACCATAGGAATCTTCAATTATAGCCGAAACGTATCGACATCGATCAAATCGCGACGAAAACTCCAAAATGAGAATTATCACCGAAGAAACTTGAATCAATCACTTAAGATGAATCCAAAGGCTATTGAAACTCCATAAAAACCAGTATAATGGAATGGCAATGGAGGTTAAGCTCAAGAAATAATCACTTTCAATGTGAAAAGTGATTATCCTTCAAGAATTAAGAGCTTTTAGTCAGGTTTTGGGAGAGAATTGAAATAAAGATGAAGATATAGCAGAAAAAATCAGAGAGAAGGTCAGAGAATTAAGAGTGAAATGTGAGAAATTTGGTGAAAATGGTGGATCCTTTGAAAAGTCAGTGAAGGTGTGTTTATATAGACTTTAGGTTTGGAGTATGAGAGGTTTGGAATTTAGTTTGGAATTAGCTTTGGGTTTGGAACTAGGTTAGGAGTTAGTTGGACTTGACTCACCGAGTCAAGGCGGTTAACTCGGTTAGTTAGAACCAACTCAGTAACAATCCCAAGGTGAACTCCAACATCCAAAGATCCATATTACTTGGAAAACAAGGAACATTGAGCACTTGATTTGTTGTGAAGTATTAGAGCAAATGCACTTGGAATGAATTGAATAGCTTTGAAATGTCTAGAGATGTCTAGAATACTCCACATGCTGCTAGAATACTGTATAATCCAAGACCAAAATGTGTGCAAAGATGATGTCATGAAAAAGCAGCAAATTATGCCTATTCTGCCTATGTTAATCGATTAACACAATTGCACTGCAAATGGTTAATCGATTAACCAGGCCAAAATATGCCCAATTTGCCTAAAAAAAGGTATTGTGGTCCCGACTTCGATTTTCCACTTCTTGTATTGATGAATAGGCATAGAAACCTTCATTTTGTTCTTGTTTTGATGATGTGATGACCTTGTGAGGATATGATTAATCGGGCTTGGAAAACCTGAATATCCTGCAACAGGAAACACACAAAGAAAAGTGTGAATGTGTATGCTAACGATGCGAATGCTTATGCTCATGCAAAAGGCCAAAAGAGGGAGGTCAAATTTCGGGTTACGACAGCTGCCCCTATTTAATTCTCTTGGACCTGAATGTACGAATTACGCTAGCTTTTCGATGATTCAAGGTAAAAGGGGATTAAATAAAAGAGTATCTCGAGAATTTGGCCGACGCGACAAAAGAAGAGTGTTAAGAAAGAACAGATAAGTGCAAAGTTTGACTGAAAATATGTTGGGAGATAAGTCAGGCGAAAGAGAGGGAGTATGATCGACGCATATGCTATGTATGCATTTCTACATGATGCTTGATATCATGCAATGTAGAGGCGCAAGATAAGGCACAATGTGAAGTGGTTAGGAAGAAATCGTAGCAAGACGACTTCGACACCCTCGGTCAGGGAGAGGACCCGCAGATGAAGATAAACTCTGCTGGAGAAAAGAGTTCACAAAGGATGATGATTCTGCCGGGGAAAAAAACCGAGACCATCTCAGGTTTCTAAATCACCACGACTGTCTCTGTTGGGGATGAAAGAATCAAATTGATCCTTCCTACCAAGACTGGCTCTGCGTGGGGAAATACATCCTTCCAAATCATGTTGACTTTACTGAGGAGAACGCATTGCTGCTGGAGACAAATAGTTTCAAATTATAGGAGATGATGTAAAACTCTTACTGGGGAAAAGAGAGCAAAGTGTCTTTGCTGGGAACACTTCGGGAACCTGCCTAGAGACATTACAAATCTGTTGAAGAAAAGAGATGTAAACAAACAAGCTTTTTTGACAAATCGTAATGGCTCTTGCTGGGGAGAATGATGACTCTCCTGAGGAACTACTGAGGAAACAACAACTTCTTCCTAGAACCATCACATTGACGGCCTGGCGTTAGGCTTGTCAATGGATATTACTGATTATCCTGCAGGAGTTACCAGTAACACATGCAATGCATAATGCTTTCTCGATTGATTTAGCTTTTTATTGTTCTCAACGCTTTTTAGTATTATGTGATCGCAAATAATTGTTTATTTTGCAAACAAAATACTGGAATGAAAATAATTAGAGATAACAAAGAATGCATTTTATTGAATGTAAAATTATGTACATAAAGTGTGTACAAGGATGCAAAATCCTTGATGAGGAAATTTGAAATAAAATTGAAAAACAAATGTAAATGGCAAAGGGAAATCATGTTTTGCATTGATTACAATATTGGCCACCATCCACAGTAAGTCTAAGTTCCAACGCCTTGCACCTGTTGATGATGATTGGAATGTTCTGTTACCGTCTGAGGTCTAGCTGTGATGAAGAGAGGCTCAAGGGTTCACAATCAATGCCTTTATCCCTAATTTTTGCCTGGACATGTTTTTCTCATTTTTTCGTCCACCGGGATACCCATTTTTGCCTAAGTTGCCCTTTCGGGTTTTCAACTTAGCGGGCTATCATTGTTTTTTCATTGTCCCTAACTTTTGCATGGACATCTCTTTTTTTTGTCCATCGGGACGTCCACTTTTGCCTAGATTGTCCTTGCGGATGTCAATCTAGCGGACTTTTATCCATTTTTTTCAGGCATAATATTTTTTGACTGTATCGGAGTTCACGGGTGATGGCAACTCCTCCCCATCCATTGTGGTGAGGATCAGGGCTCCACCTAAGAAGGCTTTCTTGACAACAAAGGGTCCTTCATAGTTTGGATTCCATTTGCCTCGTGGATCCGAGTGAACAGGTGAATATCTCTTGAGCACGAGTTCGCCTTCACAGAATGTTTGAGGAAGAACTTTCTTGTCAAAAGCTCGCTTGAGGCATCTCTGATACAATTGACCATGACAAACGGCTATAAGGCGCTTCTCTTCGATGAGATTTAGCTGGTCGTATCTGGATTGAACCCATTCAGCTTCATTAAGACCTGCTTCCATGATGACTCTGAGCGAAGGAATTTCGACTTCAATGGGTAGAACTGCCTCCATACCATACACTAGCGAATACGGAGTTGCTCCAGTAGAAGTGTGAACTGACGTTCTATAGCCCTGCAATGAAAATGGAAGCATTTCGTGCCAATCTTTATATGTCTTGACCATTTTCTGGACAATCCTCTTGATGTTTTTGTTTGTTGCTTCAACGGCGCCATTCATCTTGGGCCGATATGGTGAAGAGTTGTGGTGCTCGATCTTAAATTCTTGACACAACTCCATCATCATATTGTTATTCAGGTTACTTGCTTTGTCCATGATAATGCTGCTAGGAATGCCATAACTACAGATTATCTCTTTCTTGATGAATCTGGCAACCACTTGTCGTGTAACATTTGCATAAGAAGCAGCTTCAACCCACTTGGTGAAGTAGTCGATAGCAACCAGAATGAATCGATGACCGTTGAAAGCCTTCGGCTCGATCATTCCAATCATATCTATACCCCACATGGAGAATGGCCAAGGTGAAGTCAAAACATTCAATGGAGTTAGAGCCACATGAATCTTGTCTCCGTAGATTTGGCATTTGTGACATCTTTTGGCAAAGTTGTAACAATCTACCTCCATTGTTGTCCAGTAATACCCAGCCCGAAGGATCTTCTTGGCCATAGCTGGACCTTTAGCATGTACACCCTCGCAGTCCTCATGTATGGACCTTATGATCGTGTTTGCTTCATGTCTATCCACGCATCTGAGCAACACAGAATCATAACTCCTCTTGTACAGTACACCACCACTTAAGAAGAATTTGGTGCAAAGCCGCCTAAGAGCTTTCTTGTCAGTGATAGTAATACCCTCGGGATATTCCTATTTTTCCAGATATCTTTTAATGTCGTAGAACCAAGGCTTGTCATCAAACTCATCCTCGATTGCTAAACAGTGTGCTGGTTCGTTCAAGTGATCAATGCGGATATGAGGAGCTTCATTCTTCCACTTGACCTTGAACATGGATGCTAGAGTGGCAAGAGCATCAGCTAGTTGATTTTCCTCTCTGGGGATATGATGAAAAGAAACTTCATCAAAGTAAGGAATTAACTTCGCAATGTGTTGTTGGTACGGAACCAGCTTGGAATCCCGAGTCACAAAATTCCCTCTACTTGACCGATGACCAAGGCAGAATCTCCATAGACCTCAAGAATCTTGATTCTCATGTCAATAGCCGCTTCAATACCGTAGATACATGCTTCATACTCAACCATATTATTGGTGCATGCAAAGCATAATCTGACAGTGAAGGGAAGGTGAAAACCTGTTGGAGAGATGAGGATAGCAGCGATTCCACGACCTTTAGAATTGGAGGCCCCATCGAACACGAGTGTCCATCGCGTCCCTGGTTCGGGTCCTATGTCGGGGTCTGGAGTCTCATAATCTCTGATGAACAGAACATCCTCATCGGGAAAGTCAAACTTCATCTGTTGATAACCCTCTATAGGTTGATGGGCAAGGTAGTTAGACAAGACACTCCCTTTAATTGCTTTCTGGGTAACATGTTGGATATCATACTCAGTTAACAGCATCTGCCACCGAGCAATCCTTCTAGAGATAGCAGGCTTTTCAAATATGTACTTTATCGGATCCATTTTGGATATCAACAAAGTAGTATGGCAAATCATGTATTGTCGTAGGCGTCGAGCAGCCCAGACCAGAGCACAACAAGTTTTCTCTAAGAGTGAGTATCTGGTCTCACAATCAGTGAACTTCTTGCTCAGATAGTATATTGCATGTTCTTTTCTGCCAGTGTCGTCATGTTGACCCAATACACATCCTATTGATTAATCGAGAACGGTGAGATACATGATTAAAGGCCTACCAGGAACTGGTGGTACTAAGATCGGTGGTTCTTGCAAGTATTGTTTTATTTTGTCAAATTCTTCCTGACAATCATTATTCCATTCAACCGATTGATTTTTTTCTTAGTGATCTGAACATTGGTTCACAGGTAGCCATCAAATGGGAAATGAATCTTGAAATATAATAGAGTCAGCCCAGAAAGCCACAGACTTCTTTTTCTGTTTTGGGAGGCGGCATGTTCTGAATTGCCCGAACCTTATCAGGATCAAATTCAATGCCTTTTTGACTAACAATAAAGCCCAACAGTTTACCAGATCGAACTCCAAAGGTGCACTTCATAGGATTCAACCGCAATCTAAACTTCCAGAGTCTATCAAACAGTTTCTTCAGATGAACCAGATGATCATCTTCCGTTTTGGATTTGGCAATCATATCGTCCACGTAAACCTCAATCTCTTTATGGATCATATCGTGAAAGAGGGTCATCATGGCACGTTGGTATGTTGCCCCTGTATACTTTAGACCGAATGGCATGACTTTGTAACAATATGTACCCCATGGCGTGATAAAAGTAGTCTTCTCCATATCGGTTGGGGACATCTTGATCTGATTATATCCTGAGAAACCTTCCATAAAGGAAAAGACAGAGAACTGCGCTGTGTTATCTACTAAGACATCAATATGAGGCAAAGGAAAATCATCCTTCGGGCTTGCCTGTTGAGATCTCGATAATCCATACACATTCTGACTTTACCGTCCTTCTTCGGAACTGGGACGATGTTGGCAATCCATTCAGGATATTTGGAAGTGGCTATGAACCCAGCATCAAGCTATTTCTTTACCTCTTCTCTGATTTTGAGTGCCATGTCGGGTCTAGTCCTTCTGAGTTTCTGTTTGACAGGAGGAAATCCGGGCTTGAGCGGTAAGTGATGCTCAACGATGTTGGTATCCAACCCAGGCATATCTTGATAGGACCAGGCGAAGATATCAACATACTCTTTCAATAACTTGACCAACTCGGAGTGTACATGCTCTGCGAGGGATGCGCCAACCTTAACTTCTCTTCTGACCTCATCAGTACCAAGATTGACAACTTCTACTAGCTCTTTGTATGGCTGAATCTCTCTATGCTCGTGCTCAAGGAACCTTGCTAGTTCAGCCAGTAATTTACAATCTTCCTCACCATCTTCTTCGGCTTGGTTAATTGGAATTCCATAATTACAATGGATGTTTTCCATGTTGTTATCAATGCTTTTATTATTTCTGCATGTTTATGAATAGAATGAGCTATTTTGAAAAGTGAAAAAGAAAAGAAACTTTTGTCATTTATTTTTGAAAATGTAAAATAAAGAAAGAAAATAGAGCATGATTTTGAATGCAAAAAACTTTTATTTATTGAACACATAATATTGCAAAAGCGTGAGGCCCTTTACAAGCTATCCACTCGTCTCGGGCGAGGACGAGGGAATGAGAAAGCAAAATGCATTACATGTTATATGGGAAAACCACAGGAATCACGGTAGATGTCCAATTTTTGAGCTTGAAACCTGGCGGACACTTGCACACAAAGTTTGAAGTCTGATTACTGGGACCAGCATCATCAATAGCTACCACGATGTCACCTTGCTGGAAACCCGCGCTATTGAACTTGATTAAGTTGCACTACTTCTGACCAGAGAAACCAGATTGACGACCAGGATATGCTTCTCAACCACATCAATCACATGCCCCCAGCCTAACAAAGCACCTTTCTGGATAGCCTCCTTAGCACTCTTAGCAGATGCTAAAGTCAATTATGGTGATCTACTTTGACTAGTTGAAGCAGAGCTGACATCTTCGAACTCGAGACACTGCAACGGCACCTCAGCTATGCCTTCCTCGATCTCGACATATTGAAAAGATGATAACTCGCTTACAATCAATCCTCTTCACCACAGACGATGATAAGCTGATCATCAAACATGAACTTCAACTTCTGATGCAAAGTGGAGGTAACTGCCCCTGAGGCGTGAATCCATGGACGACCCAGTAGGCAACTGTACGCCGGATTGATATCCATCACCTGGAAGGTAATGGTAAACAAATGCGTCCCAATATTGATGGGTAAGTCCACTTCTCCAATGACCTGTCTTCGAGAACCGTCAAAGGCTCTAACAACTAAGGCACTTGGTCTCATCTCATTTCCTTCCACCAGTAATTGACTCAATGTGCTCTTAGGCATCACATTAAGGGAAGAACCGGTATCCACTAGAACACGAGATAACAGGATGTCTGTGCAAGTTACAGATATGTGCAGTGCTTTATTGTGGGCAGTTCCTTCAGGAGGTAATTCTGATTCATTAAAGCCCAAATATTGACTTGCGGTTATGTTGGCCACTACATCATCAAACTCGACGACAGATATATCATGCATAACGTGAGCACTGTTTAAGACTTTCAACAAATCTGATATGTGCACAGGCGAACTCATAAGTAAGGACAAAATTGAGATCCTCGAGGGAGTCTGACCCAGCTGATCCACAATTTTAAAGTCACTTTGCTTGATCAACTTAAGGAATTCTTGGTCATCAAGGGTCTCTTTCCTCTTTGAAACATCCTCAGATGGGATAGTCGGTACTGGAACGACAGTAGATGCCCCTTGTTGAAAAACAGAGGTTGCGGATACAGGTGTCTCCTTGGGAGGAACATCAGTTGGAACTTGAACACGCTTTGTAGTGACCTTCGGAGCAAACACTCGTCCACTACGAGTCATACCTCCACCGACTGTAACATTCACGATCTCAGATTCGGCGAACCTTATCTCTTGACCTCCAGAAAACACAGTTGACCCATATCTCTAAGGTACCTCCTTAGAATTCTGATACGGAAACGACTTCGGCGGACAAACAACGATGGGTTGCACCCTCTTCTGCTTAGGGGATTCCACAGAAACTTTTCTATAGACGATGGTGAACGGCTCGATAGTGGCAACTTCGCCATGGTTCATCAGAATCTGAACACAACCCTTCAGCCTTCGACACTGGTTGGGATTATCGTCACAAATCTGACACTTACCATCTAATCCTTTCAACATGCCGTGTTCCTTCAACTTCTTGAAAACCACAGCCATCGGGGTCTTTACTTCGTCAACATCCACAGTTAATTCATCCCTTGGACTATCCTCAATCATATTAACTGCAGGTCCACCGTGATTCGGCAACGGATTATTCTGAATGTTAGGTCCTTCCTTAGCAAAAGTCAGAACCTTCTTATAATGAGTTCCTGCACTTTGGTTTTGAAAACAAAGCAATCCTGTGTTGCATATCCTATGTACCCATCATGATAAGCACAAGAAGCATTTGGATTATGCTTCGGGCCAAATGGAGGAATTGCAGGTGCAATCTGCTTGGGGACAATTGCCCCTTGGTGAACCAAGTAAGGAAACAATTCGGTGTATGACACCGGAATTCTGTCGAAATTCGGACGCTTACGGTTTCCTTGATTATTGTTGTTCTGACGGTTTTGATTATGCTGATTTTTGTTGTTCTGTTGATTCTGTTACTGATTCTGAGCATTCTGAACTGGTTGTTGCAGATGATACTGATATGGAGGTTGTTGATACTGTGCAGCAGCAATGTACGGATATGGATAATACGGCATGGGAGCCATGGAAGCTTGATACTGAGGAGAAACTTGGGTTGTCACAGCGTTGGCTTCACCATCCTTTCTCTTGGACTGACTGTTCTGAGATTTTCTAGTGGCCGGCTGCTGGGAAACAGCTCCGGGAATCTTTCCAGTCTTCAAACCATTTTCAATCTGTTCACCAATCGTTACAACATCAGCGAAGTTCGATGAAGAACTACCCACCATTTTCTCGTAGTAGGATCTTTACAATGTACCCATAAAGATGTCAACCAACTCATTGTCAGAGAGAGCCGGTCGTACACGAGATGCCATCTCACACCATCTTTGTGCATACTCCTTCAATGTTTCAGCTGAGCGTTGGGACTGATTCTGCAATTGCAATCAAGTTGGCGTCAAATCAAGGTTATATTTGTATTGTTTCACGAACGCTTCAGATAAAGCCCTCCAAGTACGAATTTTACTGCGCTCCAAGCCCATGTACCAATCTAATGAAGCACCAGACAAACTATGTTGAAAACAATGAACAAGCAATTCATCATTATCAATATGGGATTCCATCTTCCTGCACTACATAGTGATGTGACTACGCGGGCAGCTTAAACCTTTATATTTTGGCAAATCAGGTATCTTGAATTTCTGTGGCAGCACAACATTTGGAACCAAACACAAATCTTTGGCCTCCATGCCAAAAGCAAAAAACCCTTCCATAGCCCTGATACGGTCTTCCAACAATTTGTAGTTAGTAGGTCTACTCTGATTAGTGGGTCTGACAAGGATCTGAGGATTTGGCAGTTGGGAAGCGGCCGAAGCGTGCACTTGCGGAGTAGCAAACTGAGAAGGATACACCAAACTCGGATTAACCATTTGACCAGCATTCTGACCCATAGGAACACCATACTGATAATTTGGAGGAGGTACCCAGGCAGCTGAGGAAGATGCCCCAGGATAGAACATCCCAGGATAAACATTCAGAACAGCAGTTTGAGCAACTTGAGATGAAACCGGAACATGAATAGGAGGACCTCTATACACATGCTCTTCTTCATCAGGAGTTTCAGTGTCAGCCAATCTGGCAGTTTGATGAGTTTGAACCTGAAGATTCTCAGGATCATCATTCACCACTGGAGGTGGGATAGGAGTAGGTGTGACCCATGGATATGCGGCAGCATTCCCATTAGGCATGGGCGCAACAAAAGGCTGATATGGCAGGAAGGCACTACCATTATTTGCAATCCGAGGAGTGTAATTCGGAGGCATACCCCAAGGAAAACCAGTGGGTATCTAGTTCAAACTGGGTTGAATAACAGGCTGATTCACAGGCTCAACTGGTACTTTAACTCTAGCAAGGGAAGGAACAACGACAGCAGGAGTAGCCATAACAACAGGAGGAACGGTCGCAACAGGAGTGACAGCAGTCACATCAATAGGGGTTGCAACAATAGTGGTAGCAACAGTGACGTCCCTTTGAGCACGAAGGAGTTCCATAATGACATCCATGTTTGTTTGGAACTGATCCATCCGACCTTGGAATTGAGCCAGAGTTTCCTTGTAAGCAGTGTTCTCAGCTTCAAAGTCAGTCATGATCCTGGATTTGTTTGAGCGAGTAAAATACCGATGTCGAGTCGTCGTCTTGCTACAAGAAAGGCAGAAAAGGATGAGCAACCGTTTCGGATGAAGGGACGTGCATATGTGTGCAAATGAATGTATGATATGCGTGCAAAAATAAAGTTTTAAATTCCAGGAATTCTTAAACTTATCTTTGTTGACAATAATCATAAAGCATACAAGTAAAGGCATAAAATATAGAGTGAGCAAGAATCTTCATTCATTCAGCAATAAAGGAAAGAAGCACACGTCGAATATCTGCCTTTTGGGCTACAACAAAATCCGCATGGATTCTGTCAAATACCACCCTACACACAGACAAGAAATGGAAAATAGCCCAAGGAAGTTGGTGTGGCAATGCATCAGCATATGCATCCCTCAACGACCCAGGTAGGTCCTCCAATGCATGCTCAGCAAATTTAGCTAGACGACCATGCCTCTCACTCAAGTACTTCACATCCTTCATGAGGTTACGCAGCAACGAATGGTTAGGTCCCTGAAGCATATCTTGAAGAAAGGCTTCTTTCTGGTCCAGGAGGTTCTGTAGATGGCTGCTTTGATGCTCCCAATGAGTACTCTCTGTGTTGAGCTGAATAATCTGCTCTTGACTCTGATGTGCTTGATCCTGTAACTTCTGAATCTCACCGAAGACTTTGTCGAGCTTAGCTTGACATTGAGAAAAGTCCTTTGCTAACTGATTAGCACGGTTTTACTCACTTTGCCATTTTGCCTTGAACTCAGATAACTTCCCTCGAAGCTCTTCAAGTTGCTTGTTGCGGCTCAGCTCCTCTTTGTAGGCTTGATAATGAGCATCGGCGAGTTGTCTCTTCTTTGAAGCAAGGCCCTCATAGGTGCTCTTCAAAGCATCACCCACCTTCCTATGCTTATTCTGTTCAACTTCCACCTCTTTGAGCATGCGTTCGCACTTCTGTTAGAGTTCAATCTGTAGGCTATCCTTCTCGGAAGTGACTCTATCAAGGTTGAGACGAAGATCAGCATTCTCCTTCTTCAACTTCTCAATAATTAGCTTGAGTTGATCGACTTCAGATGGAGGAACAATGGTAAGTTCAGGAAGCTTGGCATTCATGGAAGGCTCAGGAGAGAATGGCAACAAGATCTCTTTGACACGCTCTTTGACCCAAAGTGTGTAAGCTTCCTTGGGTACGCAATTCTTCTTACCCAAATCGGCTCTCCCTTCGAGATAAATCTGAGTCCAAGCGGCACTGAATCTTTTCAACAAACCCATGTCATTAACCCCTCATGAAAGATGAACTCCTCCACTACCTCAGAATCAGGCTTGACAACCATAGGGTATCCTAACTGTCAAAAGGCCATTCTCGGATTGTAGTTAATTCCACCCTTTGTACCCAAGAGAGGCACATTGGAGAATTTCCCACAATGAAGAATGATCGGAATGTCGTCGAAGACTCGATAATACCAAGAAATGTCATCAGCAGTAAGGGACATGATTCGTTGAGACTACTTGAGATTACCCTTATTCTCAACAAAGGTACCCCTCTGTGGAAGGTGAGACATGAACCATCGGTACAACAAAGGAGCACAACAGACAATGGTTCCCTTCTTCTTTTCATTCATAGAATGAATAGAATGATAGGTATCAGCAAGAAGTGTCGGAACAGGGTTCCTGGACAAGAAGATACTGATGGCAGCCTGATCTATGAAATCCTCCATGTTCAGAAACAAGACAATCCCATATATCAGCAAAGCAAGAACGGTGTTGAAAGCCTTCCAGTTTCCATCCTTAACAAAAGAAATAGCCTTGTCAACTAAGAACTTTGAAGCAAATCCTCGAATACCCTTCCCTTTGGACTTGAGATTATCCTCCACATCCCTCTTACTAATGCAGAGCGCATCAGCAATAAGATGAAGCCTCGGACAACCGCTAGTGTAGACATAAGGAACCTGCTTCTTGATCTCAACCCCCAGAATATAAGAATACTCCTCAAGTGTAAGTGCTAGCTGATAATCCTGAAATGTGAAGCACCTATATGGTGGGTCGTAGAACTGAACCAGAGTGTGAATAGCAGTGATGTTGACTTCAGTGTTGAGGATGGTCAATAGGTTACCATAAGTACCTATGAAAACCCCTCTGTGATCTTCAACCAACAAAGATGCCAAACCTCTTAAAGTACCCAGCTTAGGCTCCACAAACTTGTAATTGAAGATGCCATGACAACCATTACTCATCTCTATGATAATGTCAACAAAAGATAAGTCCTCGAAAACCTGGAAATGCACATGCAAAAATTAATTTACATGATGGAATGACATGCAACACAACAACAAGAAGCCAACACGGTCTGAATAATCAAGTTTGAATAATCCAGATATCTGCATATAATTATGTGTCGGTGCAACATAATCTGATGTGCCAATGAAGAATCTGATGTGTGTGAGAGAACAAAAGTATGAAGTGGCCTATTTTCCTGCAAAAACCCATCCCCCTCACAGGTGTGATCTAGACACAACAAGGTGGTCCCTAGAAAGGTCGCCCAAACCATAGGACTCAGAATGAAAACCCCCCGCCGTAGTGAATTCTCACAGGACGGAAGTATTCTCAAACGAATCACGATCTGGGATGTGGGTCTCGTGATATCCCAACGCGCAAAATGCAGACCTCACGACTATCCACGTTCTAGCCTATGTGTATACTAGGCCCGGTGTTAGGACCTTTCTCTCCAATAATATCTACCCATCCCAACAACAGTAGAAAATAGCAGATATCCAGAATATGCAGCATATGAATATTCAAAGCAGTAAAGAAATGCGATAAATAAACATAAAGCTAAAGCAAGTAAAATAAAGCGAATAATGCGCAAAAGATAAACACCTAAACAGCAAGAAAGCAAACAAAACTAGGCGAGACCCCAACTTGCAAGCAAGGAGTCCCCAGCAGAGTCGCCAGCTGAAGATGGCTGGTTTACATCCTGAGTGAATCGCACACTCAAAGATAACACAGAGTCGCCACCGAACTTTATTTAGTCTCGAAGGACAGGGAAAATATCGATAAAACCCAAGGGGAAGAGAAACGGGAACGGTGGTCGGTTATGCGAAAGGAAGGTACTAGCACCTTATGCATCTGTCGTACTCGACGGGAACCATTTCGCTTGCTTCTAGGCTTGGATGGGTTATCTATCTAAAGGCTTCTAGCTAAAAGAAAGAGGAAAGAGAAGAAAGGGGAAAAAGAAAGGAAAGAAAGAAAGTGCTCGCAGAGGATTGGGGCCCTTGTGCCTACGTACCCTCATAGTGCAATGAGGAAATCAGAGCATCGTAGTTCATGGAACCAGGGGATAGAAAAGAAGGAAGAAGGGGAGAAGGAAAGAAAGGTGGAAGTGTGCTCGCCAAGACATCGTGTCTCGTGCCTACGTATCTGACATTCGAAAGAATGCAGAATCAGAGCTTTCGTAGTTCGGGGAACCGAACGGAAAACCAAACAAGAAAGAAACAAGAAAACAAAAGAAGTGGTGTCAAAACCAAGATAAAGAGTGAAAGGAAAGACTCTACTGGGGAAGACCACACAGTAAGAGCGATTGCACAAGAGACTAGGAAAAGAATGGTGTCAAAACCAAGATTGAAAGAAACTCCGCTGGGGATAACAAAGAGTATTGGTGTCGAAACCAAGAAAGTAAGAGCAAAGGGAATAGGAAAGAATCCGCTGGGGATCCAAATAAAGGGATAGTGTCAGAACCAAGAGAAAAGGGAGACTCGGTATGTCAACTGGCTGACAGTGGTTAACCGAAGAAAGAGAGTAAGACTCTAGTGAGGAAAAGAGACTGGTGTCAACAGACGGACTATGATAAACCAAGAGAGAGAGTGTTGAACCAAGAGAAGGTGTTTGACTCAGAGGGGGCATCGGTATATTAACTGATAAATAGTAGTTAATCGAAGAAAGAAAGAACTGCAACTCTATGGGGATAGAAAAGCATTGGTTTTAACAGAGAAAACTGTGATTAACCAGAAGAACGGGTGTAGGACCGATCAAAGGTCGTAACCCAAAAGGGGCGTTGGTATTGACTGAACAAACAACACTTGACCAACAAAAAAGGGTATTGAACCAAAAGAGGTTGCTAACCGCTTGGATTCGGTGTTTACTGACGGACTGGTGATTAACCGAAATGAGTGAGTGATTAACCAAGAGAAGGTGATTAACTCTAAAAGGGCTTCAGTATTTTAACAGACGAGCTGTGGTTAACTGAAGAAACGGGTGATTAACGAAGAATAGGTGATTAACCCAAGGAAACTCAATATTTTAATAGACGGACTGTGGTTAACTGAGAAGGAGTGCACATATTGGTGTTTTAACTGACAAACAATGATTAACCACGGGAGGAGAACCAAAAGAAGGTTGCGAACTCTGCAGGGGTTTCGGTATTTAACAGGAATATTGTATATAACCGAAGAAAGAGGAAAGAAACTCTCCAGGGGAATCAAAAGAACAACGATAGACCGCCAGAAAAGAATAGGGTATTGAAAAGAAGAAGCTTGCCAACCCAACGAACAAAGGATCGTAACCAAGAAGGTGATTGATCAAAAGGGAAAGATTGAAAGAGATAGGAGTGATCAAGAATCGAAAGAGATTGCAAAGGAAAAAGAGTGATCAAGGATCGACTCGACTGGGAAAAGAAAGCACACTATCGCCTGGAGATAGAGGTGACTAAGTCAGGCACGGGGTCATTCGTCCCCTACCTGAAGTAGTCAGAATGAGAGTAGGAATTCTCCGTTCTCATTCCTTCTCTAACACACAGGGTGTAATGCAGAAGTTGAAACAAACAGCACAACATCTCCAAGTTGTATAGTGCTCCCGCGTGGAGAAACGAACAGCGTAACAACTTCAATTGTACAGTGCTCTGATGTAGGGCGTAGCGCGAAACTCCAACTCCACGGGGGGAAAGAAGAGAAAAAGCTCTAAAGGAAGCCTAAAGAGAGGAAAGGGGAAGACGAACTAATCGAAACATGGTTTCGATCAATTAATCAAAGGGCAAAACCATGCCAACAATTTTTCAACGATAGGGAAAAATCATTAAGGCAAAAGGTGCGAATTATTGATTGTACAAAATTAAGTTCATCCATGAAGAATGAAACTTAATGCAAAACCAAGGAAGGGAGTACAAAACAGTACCAAATGATCAACAAATATGCAACATAAAGTCATGTTATTGTGATCAAAGAGAAATGCAAGAATGATTATATTCACATGATGCCAAAATATGAACAATTTGAATAATCGAAAGTGTGCAACACACGTTCAAGCATGAGCTTCAAACAGAAGTTAAATGACATTTAAAACATCCTTAAAATCAAGCATGACAATCAATGGAAGTTAAAATGAAGAAAGCATGGCAAACACACTTGAAAATGGAAGAAAATGGCCTTCTGGACCAGTGTTAATCGATTAACACAATTCCACTGCAAAGTGTTAATCGATTAACGCTTGAAAAAGTGCAAAAAAACATTGGTTAATCGATTAACACAATTGCACTGCCATGTGTCAATCGATTAACACTGGACAGGGAGCAGAAAATCAGTTTTGAAAAGTGCTTTTGGCTAACTTCTTGATTGTGCAATCACTCAAATGCTAGGGCAAACAATTATGCACGAAAAATCAAGTTTAGAAGTAGTAAATGATCAACAATAGAGTAAATTAAACAATCAAGATCATGGATTAAGCAATGGTATCATAAATTCACATGCAAAAAAACATCGAAACTACAACGCGAATGATACGAAAACGATCGAAACAGAAAAATGAATTAGATCCACCAACCTACAAGGCTGAGATGTGCCTTGGTAAATGTTGCAATGTAATCTTGATGAAGATAATCAAAGAAAACTAGAGGAATCTTCAATTATAGCCGAAACGTATCGACATCGATCAAATCGCGACGAAAACTCTAAAATGAGAATTATCACCGAAATCACTTGAGATGAATCCAAAAGCTATTGAAACTCCACAAAAACCAGTATAATGGAATGTCAATGGAGGCTAAGCTCAAGAAATAATCACTTTCAATGTGAAAAGTGATTATCCTTCAAGAATTAAGAGCTTTTAGTGAGGTTTTGGGAGAGAATTGAAATGAATATGAAGATGTAGCAGAAAAAATCAGAGAGAAGGTGAGAGAATTAAGAGTGTAATGTGAGAAATTTGGTGAAAATGGTGGATCCTTTGAAAAGTGAGTAAAGGTGTGTTTATATAGACTTTTGGTTTGGAGTATGAGAGGTTTGGAATTAGTTTTGGGTTTGGAACTAGGTTAAGAGTTAGTTGGACTTGACTCACCGAGTCAAGGCGGTTAACTCGGTTAGTTAGAACCAACTCGGTAACAATCCCAAGGTGAACTCCAACATCCAAAGATCCATATTACTTGGAAAATAAGGAACACGGTGCACTTGATTTGTAGTGAAGTATTAGAGCAAATGCACTTGGAATGAATTGAATAGCTTTGAAATGTCTAGAGATGTCTAGAATACTCCACATGCTGCTAGAATACTGTAGAATCCAAGACCAAAATGTGTGCAAAGGTGCTGTCATGAAAAAGCAGCAAATTATGCCTATTCTGCCTGTGTTAATCGATTAACACAATTGCACTGCAAATGGTTAATCGATTAACCATGCCAAAATATGCCAAATTTGCCTAAAAAAGGGTGTTGTGGTCCCGGCTTCGATTTTCCACTTCTTGTATTGATGAATAGGCATAGAAACCTTCATTTTGTGCTTGTTTTGATCATGTGATGACCTTGTGAGGATATGATTAATCGGGCTTGGAAAACCTGAATATCCTGCAACAGGAAACACACAAAGAAAAGTGTGAATGCGTATGCTAACGATGTGAACGCTACACATCATGGTGAATAACTCTTCTGATACAAATGAAGAGTGGAAATCCTATTTCAACGATGAAGGATATATATCTCACGAAGAAACATACATGCCATTTTTCTCTCTGAAGCAAAGTCCCAGATATATACTAAGATCAGACGTCAGAATGATCTATGGAGATTGCGATCCCGAGGGATGTCGTGCTCCACCCAACTCTGATTAAATACAACTTTGATTACAACTCATATGATCCTATGAATGATTTTCCCATTTGGAAACCCTACAAGGAAGATTCAGGGCAAAAGAGTCAGCCAGATAATGCATATCTGCTGAATGACCTTGAGAAAAATACACATGTCCTCCCAAAATCATGGAATCCTTACCCGAAACATTCTGAGGATGTCAAATGCCGTGTTAATGAATTTGTAAAGATCGCAGGACAAGAATTTATCAACTTTTCATTTCCCGAGGTCAACGTTAATGAAGAAGATGACTCATCTATCCCCTCAGAAACTTAGGATACTTTGGGGAAGCCAAGCGGCAAGTACGACTTCCTAGTGAAGTACACTGCCCCCGAAAGCTCTCGTATCAGATATGAAGACATCTAGCCCACAGGGTGGGGAGATCCTCTTGAAAATGAAAATACTGTTGAAGATATAATAGAAGAGTCCTCTTATGATAACGCTGCATGGGAAGAAGACTCTAGTAATCCAACTCCGCCAGAGATCAGTGTCATTACTGAAGACAATCTTGGAAGAAAAATACCGGACTTTGTGATCCACATAGGAGTTCGTCGCCATTGGTTTGCGGTCGATGTCCCAAATGTCGTTCATAAATCAAAGTAATTATCGCGTCTTTGTTTTGACCTTTCACTTTGACCGAATGAAAAGGATGTTTTATAGGGCTTGCTTTTCTGTAAATATCCCTCTTCGCTTCGTCCAGAGTGAAAAAGTTTTGTTTTATAAGGTTGTGTTTCAAGAATCGATAAATTATAAATAAAGAATGTCATTCTGAATTCCTGCATTTATTGGTATTTTCATTTTTCACTTTTCCAGAAAATGGTAATCCTAAAAAAACAACCCAAAATAAAAAACAAACATTTTCAAAAAAATATACACTGCACATACTCTTGCATTTTCTCTGTCTTTTCTAAAAAGGAATCATCACGTCGTGCAGATTACTTGTTTTAAACCCCATTGAAACATACGATCCAATGCCTTCTCCCAACTTTGAGTTCTCGGTATTTGGAGCCGAAGAAGAAGAGGACGAAGAAATTCCAGATGAGATCTCTCAACTACTCAGATATGAGGAACAGTCCATTCAACCTTACATAGAACCATTGGAAACGGTCAATTTGGGTTCAGAAGAAGATAGAAAAGAAGTCAAAATCGAAGCACTACTCAATCCAATTGTCAAAAAAGGCCTGATAAAACTGCTCAAAGTATTCTCAGATGTGTTTGCTTGGTCCTACCAAGACATGCCAGGGTTGGATACCAACATCGTGGAACATCACTTGCACCTAAAACCAGAATGTCCGCCAGTCAAAGAAAAACTGAGAAGGACGCATCCAGATATGGCCATCAAAATTAAGTAAAAAGTGCAGAAACAGATTGATGTCGGTTTCCTTGCCACCTCGGAGTATCCTCAATGGCTAGCCAACATAGTGCCAATTCCCAAGAAAGACGGAAAAGTCAGAATGTGTGTGGACTACAGGGATTTAAATAAAGCAAGTCCAAAGGATGATTTTCCCTTACCACACATTGACATGCTAGTTCACAGCACAACAAAATTCAAAGTATTCTCCTTCATGGATGGGTTCTCGGGCTATAATCAAATCAGAATGGCACTAGAAGACATGGAGAAAACATCATTCATCACCCCATGGGGTACCTTTTACTATAAAGTAATGTCGTTCGGTCTGAAGAATGCAGGAGCAACTTATCAAAGGGCTATGACAACTCTGTTTCACGACATGATGCACAAAGAGATTGAAGTGTATGTCGATGACATGATTGCCAAATATAAAATAGAAGAAGAACATGTGAAGAATTTTTCAAAGTTATTCGAGCGTCTGAAAAAATACAAACTCCGCTTAAATCCCAACAAATGTACATTCGGTGTTCGTTTAGGAAAGCTCTTGGGATTCATCGTCAACCAAAAAGGAATTGAGGTTGATCCCGACAAAGTCAATGCCATTCAAGAAATACCAGCTCCAAAGACTGAAAAACAAGTAAGAGGATTTTTGGGATGTCTGAATTACATCTCAAAATTCATATCTCTCATGATGGCGACATGCGTGACAATCTTCAAGCTACTCAGAAAGAACCAAAGATGTGTATGGACAGAGGATTGCCAAAAGGCTTTTGACAACATCAAAGAATATCTGCTGAATCCACCGATTTTGTCTCCTCCAATGGAAGGAAGACCACTAATCATCTACTTAACACTCTTGGAAGACTCCATGGGTTGTGTGCTTGGCCAACAAGATAAGACTGTAGCGCGAGTTTTTGCGTGGTTACGAAGCACTATCGCTTTGGGGTACTACAGTTCGATTCATTTTTTATCCTATTAAAGATGAAATAGATGTCTCCAATTAACCCTGCTTGCAAACTGAGTTTGAACTGATGACTGTTGGTTTACAGATGCTATAAATATTGTGGGTCTCTCTTAGGTTATTTTGTTAAAAACAAAAACAGTGTCTAAGCTATTAGTAGGATGTTAGGACTGATGCTTTTTGATTGATGTATGAAGGTATGGGATTTTGGATTTTTGATTAGTATGCTCGCTAAGATTTTTCAATCTTATGCCTACGTATTCCCGTTTAACAAAACAGGGAAATCAGAGCGATCGTAGTTCCTCCTATTCTAGGGGAGGAAACAAATGGTTGTTTTGGTGTCTTGTTCAAATCCCAAGACGTGAAGCTAAATGTGGTTTGTATCTTGTTCAAAGCCCAAGATGTGAAGCTGAAGGGTCTATTTGTATCTTGTTTGAAGCCCAAGATGTGAAGCTAAAGGGTTTTGACTTTAGAGAGAATTTGTCATCTCTAAAGGGGGATATTTGGTCTGTTTGTCACAACTGTTGGGTGACTGGTTATAAAGGAGAATTACTTTAACTGGGATATGTGAATCCAGCAATGCCATAATTTCCTTTATAGGGGATTTTTAAACTGAAGGAGAAGACTTTAACTCAGTTTATAGCAATGCCATCTTTCCTTAGGAATTTCTCATGCTAAAAGAGGGACAGTGGCGTGGATGTAAATAATCCAGAGGCTTGCCGCTTACAGCAATTTAGATGAAGGAAAAGGAGTTATTGATGTTTGTATACTGTGAGCAAAGCACTGATTTCGATGCTAAAAGGTTGATTGACTCAATCGGGGTTTTCTTATACAAAGCCTAAGAGGAGGCTATTGACACAACAAGAGGGTGCTTTTATGTGTCTCGTACGAAGCCCGAGATAGAGGCTAAAAGGGTTGACTCAACAAGAGAGTGCTAACAAGTGACTGACTCAACAAGTGAGTGCTTTTATGTGTCATGTACGAAGCCCAAGACGGAGGCTAAAAGGTGATTGACTCAACAAGAGAGTCTTCTATACTCAACAAGAGAGTGATTTGTATCTCGTACGAAGCCCGAGATGAAGGCTGAGAGGGAAGTGACTCAACAAGAGAGTCTTTTATCCTCAACAAGAGAGTGCTTTTTATCTCGTATGAAGCCCGAGATGGAGGCTAAAAGGGTTTGACCCAACAAAAGAGTCTTTTATACTCAACAAGAGAGTGTGAAAAGGTTAGCTCCGCTGGGGAGAATCATTGTACAAAGCCATAGAGGAGGCTATTGTGCTGGTGACTATTTCAGTTTAGTGACAGGTCCAATATGTTGGATAGAAGAGAAAATCAGTTCTTATAAAGGGAACGATTAAAGGTATTGTTGTGCTTTGGAATTGATCAGAGGATCAGGGTTATTTCCTGTTCTTTAAGGAAATGGAAAATCCAAAGGGTATTGAGACTGTCCAAGTTTACTGGTGTTTTGAGAAATTTATTCTCAGGTAGTGAATGATCTTTGTATCATGCCCAAGAGAAGACGGGTATGTTAAGGGATGAAGGTCAACCCATTAACAGGTCTGACACTTGACTCAGAAAGACAACTCTAACAAATTGATGACTAGGTTTTGTTCCTATACCTGTAGAGGTCTTTGGGTCCTTGTACTAAGCCCAAGAGAAGGCATGAGAGCTTTTAAGAAGCCGAAGGGTCCTTGTACAATGCCCAAGAGGAGGCGGGGATGCTTTTAGGAAGCCTGTGGGTCCCCAAACCCCGAGAAGTTCATGACATGCCATTCACCGAGAATAGATCAAGCCAGGAAAGTCCGAGAATTTGGAAGAAACTCAAGAGATGCCATTCACGGAGAAAAGACATCTCTGGGGAGTAGAGTCTCTTTGATGATTTCTAAGGGTGACAGTCTGAGAAAGGGTTCAATGCTGCCTTTCACGTCTCCATATTGGTTAACCCCAAGAGGAGGGAAGAACGTGTCTGGTAATCCTATGGGGATCTAGTGTTGTTTGTATTTAAGAGTGACCAACAGGGCTTTACCTAGTGCTAGACGTAGTTGCCGGGGAAAACTCTAAATAACTATACTAGTATTACACAGTGGATATTTGACAAGTATATAAAAGTTTGCTCAAGAAGACTTACAGTGAGCAGCCCCACAATACAGTTATATATATATGAAAGCGGATAAAGAAAGCGGGTAAACACTTACTCGGTTGTAGAGCTTCCATGTTGTTTGGTTAGTTTGTTCAACAAATTAAGCTTTGATAACAATTATATATTCAAAATCAAAGGAGAAAGTGCTTTGAAAAGGTTGTTGGGGCTTACAGCTCAAGGAGAGGCCCAAAGTTTTATCATTGACTGCACTGTTGAATTTGTACAAGGACTTATACAAGTGACTAAGGCCCAAAAAAGGTTTTTTGTACAAAGGGATGGGTCTTACACTCTCTCAAGAGGCCCAAAGGTGTTTAAAGAAAAGGAATGAGGCTTATAACTCGAGGGTAGGCCGAGATATCTTGATTTTTGAACTGGCGACCGCGCCGAGGTTCCTTTAACATACTGGGTCTTATACAATGCATTGAGGCCCAAAAAGTTTTGGTTAAAAGGGGGTTGGGTCTTACACTCTATTAGAGGCCCAATGATTTATTTTTGTACAAGAGGTGGGGCTTACAGCTCAAGGAGAGGCCCAAAATGATTTTTGTTTGAGAACGACGATCGCGCCGTTGTTTTAAAAATGTACAGAGGGACTTATACAATAAGTGAGGCCCAAAAAGGTTTTTGTACAAAAAGGGTTGGGACTTACACTCTATTAGAGGCCCAATGATTAAAGATGGGTCTTATAACTCAAGGAGAAGCCCAAAGATTTTTGTGAAAAAGGCGACGATCGTGTCGAACCTTTTGACGGTATCGGGACTTATACAACACGTTGAGGCCCAAAAAGGTTTGTATTTACAAAGGGTTGGGTCTTACACTCTACCAAGAGGCCCAAAGTGTTTGAAAAAAGATTTGATGAGGGTTGAATTAATCAAAAACCCTAATTTGTTTCTAAAATGTATTTTAATTGAATAAAAATTCAATTAAAATGATCAAAATTGTTAAACATGTGTGGAAACAAATTGTGATCTTGGATTATTGTTTAAAAAATTATGTTTCTATTCACAAAATTATTGAAAATCACAAAATTTAAAATATTAATTCTTTACAAAAATATAAAGTATATGAAATAAATAATATTTTTGTGATTTTTTGGGAAAATAAAATATTTTAATATTTTTGTGAATTATTAAAAAAAGAATCAACTCAAAATCATTAAAACTCAGAGAGAAATTAATTTTTGAGTCAATTAAATAAAATCACAAAATTCAAATATTCAAATGTTCAAAAATGGCGCCAAGAACATGGAAAGAACACGCGCCACCCTCTGTTTTTGCAGATTTGCATTTTCTATCCAATCTCACTGAATACTTGATGATATCATGCAATCTACATATCAATCTACTCGTTTTCACCTTACGATCATGTCTATGGTCTTTAATTTCATTTATTTTAACCATGGAATAAGAAATCAAAGAGAAACCTCAAGAACCCTAAAATTTACATGAAGGTTTAGAAATTTCATACACGATTCAAACAAAGCAATTGATTGAGGGAAAACACTCTATGCATGATTATGAACATATGGCCAAATTATTGTGCACCAAAAACTGCATGGATCATAGAGTTAGAAGAGCTCATGCTTACCTCTTGCAGCTGGTGATCGTGTTTTGCGTTAGAGGTGTTACAACTTGGTTCCAAGGATATGGATAGCTTCCCTAGGTGCCAAGTGATGTGCATGAGTGCTTGGAATGGTTTGAAACAAGCTGGAACTGAAGATGGTATTCCAACTGCAACTTGGTTAAAACCTTGAGCAGTTGGCTGGTGATTTTGTGAAATCAGTGTTCCAGATGTTGTTTAAGTGTTTGGATCACTTCTATATGATGTTTATGAGGTGTGTGTGTGTGTTTGATTGGTTTGGTTGGAATAACTTTCAAACTCAAAACCCGATAGTGACTTGCTTTGGAAGGCAATTTTGGAGTGAAGAAGGAGATTTTGAGGAAAGCATCTGTTTGATGGCTTTGGTGTACTCAAACTGATCACAAATTAGCTCTATTTATAGCAGAGCAAGTTTGTTTTGCAAGGAATAGTGAATAGCAACTGCTGCATAGGTTTGGCCAATGTTGATCAATGAGAATCCAAATCTCCTCTAGCCATTGACTAGAGGTTAGGGCACAGGCTGCTGGTTCCCTTGGTCTTGGATAAGTCTTGACTAAATTCAGTTGGAAATGGCTCAGTCCATGCCACCTTGGTGCATCCATTGAATGCTCCAAAACAAAATTGGAGTCGTGTCCCCTCTTTAGGGATTTCTAGGTTTGGCATGCTATTTTTAGTTCCGAGGACTTGGGAGGCTTGAGATCAGAGTTTTTTCCTCCTTGGTCTCCCCTTGAGGTGTTCAGATGGATAAGTGTGCTTGTCATTTGCACAATTTTGGCAAATCGAGCAAAATGCACAAATCTGCCTTGCTTTGACAGTTTTCAGCAAGGCATGTTGCCATTGTCATATCTCATGGCTCAAGTGGAATTTGATGGAGTTCTTGGCCATTTTGGAAAGCCCTCATATGATACAACAACTGTTTGATCATAGTTGGTTTTGATACTTTATGGATCCAAGTGAAAAATGCCCCTACATTTGGAAAAAAGTGAAGGCAGATTCTGACTTAGTGAAAATTTCACTTAAGTGTTGGAAAAAAGTGACATTTTCACTTTTTGTGATTTTGATCATTCCATAACTTAAAATCCATGAGGAATTGGAATGAGTATGTTTGAAGCTTTTGTAGAGTGCCATGACAGCTACAAATCCAGCTTTGGATGGGGAAAAATGGCCTTATGGTTTAGGAGTTATGATCCTCCAAAGTTGGTACCCTAGCCACTTTGTTCCATAACTTAGAAAAATTTCTAAGTTTTTATGGTTACCCCTTTTACAAGTTATCCCACTTTTCTTGATGAATGATGATTCCAATCACACATTAACATCATTTTAGGGTCAAAGAACCATAATTGTGAAAAATCTCAAAAAGTCAAAGTTGACTTTTGTGCATAGTTGACTTTTTATCAGATGAATTCCAAACTGTGCGATCCTCTATGAAATCAAGTCCTTGACCTAAATCAAACTTGATAGATTGATTTCATAGGTGTTATAAGGTGTATTGAATCATGTCCTAGGGTTTGGGAGCATGTCTTGGTCAAAAGTCAAAGGTGCAATTGACTTTTTCATCAAAACCCTAATTGTGGTTCAGATGAAACTGAAACTTGGTGATCAAGCTTCTTGGATCAATCCATTGTTACAAATGGATAAATGTTGTTTATTAGAAACCCTCAAATCCTCCTTTGAGGTCTTGGCTCATGTTTTGTCCCAAAAGTCAACTTAGGGATGAATTAGGTCAAGAAACCCTAATTCCTTATTTTTAGTGAATGCATCCCTTGAGGCTAAATTGACTTGATGATTGGGTCCATGAGGTTCCATGGAGTATCTTAGGTTATTCTTTGAAGCATTGGCTTATTCCCAAAGGAAAATTTCCATCTGGAGGCCCTGGTCGACCAAACCCTAATTTGGTGACACTGGTGATCTTAAGGCTTAATCCACCTGGAATGCTGCAACATTGTGCTTGGTTCTTGATATGGGAGTCCTCTTGATCCATTGTGGATATTTGAGAGGTTAGACAAGTTGAAGATCATGTCATTCCTTAATTAATCCTTTGTCTAAGGCTCAAAGAGGGCTTGAAACCCTATTTATTGTTTGTAGTGAGTGCTCACCCATCTTTGGGGAGACTAATGAGGCATCCATATTGTGATGACGATTTGCACAATGATGGGAAATCTTAGTGTTCAAAATTTGGGGTATGACAGATGCCCCTATTTAATCTTCTTGGACCCGAAGGTGTGAATGGCGAAGGTATTCGGGCATTCGGGGTGCAAGATGATTAAATATCGGAATACCCAAAATTTTGATGGTGGTCATGAATGGTTGTTCACGCATTCATCTTCTTTTGCTAAGAAATGATGCTTAGAAAAGGTAAAACTTCCCCTCGGTCCTGGTTTCCTACTAAGGAACTGGCCTCAGTTTCTGATGTAAATTTCCCCTCGATCCTGGTTTCCTACCAAGGAATTGGTCTAAGTTTCTTTTGTAAATTTCCCCTCGATCCTGGTTTCCTACCGAGGAACTGGTCTCAGTTTCTGATGTAAATTCCCCCTCGATCCTGGTTTCCTACCAAGGTACTGGTCTCAGTTTCTGATATAAACTTCCCCTCGATCCTGGTTTCCTACCAAGGAACTGGTCTCAGTTTCTTTTGTCAATAAACTTTATTGACAAGGGACGCTATGCGTGCCGGTTTTCCTCAAACTTCTCGCCAAATTTTCCTGGGGAGATGCCATTTGATTGGAAAAAAAATTTGATGTCAGAGTTGCTGGGGAACCCATCTGTCTGAATTGTAGATGGGTACAAACTTCTCTGTTAGAGATGCCATTTGTTGACTCTATCTGGGGAAAATGAGTCTCTTGAGAGAATGCTTTCGCTTAGGGGATGTTACATCATACTTTTCTCGGAGATCTTCTCGGAGAAATGCCATATGATGTGATCCAATTTTGAGGTGCTGATGACTTTATTAACATTGACTCTCCGGGGAGCAAAATCAATGTGTTGCTGAAAGTCTTTAGTTGTGAGGCTTTCTCTAGGGATTTTCCTTAATCCGGGAAAGCGAAGATATCATCTTCAATGGCGAAGAGTGACATTTGTCGAAAGTTTCTCTGGTTTTCTCAGAGGTTCAAGTTATCAAAGTGGTCGAAGACCGTCTCTAATCCAGAGATAAACTGGAGAGAGATTGCTTAGATGATTCACTTCCTGACGAGGAAAGTACTGACAACTCAATGGAAAAGACGTTTATCACTAGGGGACAAGACCGACTAGAGTGATAGTGATGCAATATGAACATGTATGAATCAATAATGTATGATGTATGTATGTATATGCTGATGAAACTGACGCGACATACAGACTAATAGATGAACATGACTGGATACTCGGCCATAATGGGAGATGAAAAGTATCACTGGTCCAAAAGTAGTAATTCTGCCTTGCTTAGGAGAAGTAGTCCCTGTGGGGGAGCAACCGTTGGTCGGGCTTAAGAGGTAAGAACTCTGCCGAAGATGTCAGATGGAGTATTCGCATCTGACATACCTGATCCTTTGTTTAGGCGCACTGGTTTAGAAGGAGTACTTTGATTCTGCACTTTGAAGCTCGATTACTTCTGGCGAAGCGATCGATGTTCTTTCGATGTTCAACAGTCAAAAGAAATTGCCATCTTTATTTTAAAAGAAGAAAAGTTTGACAAGTAAATTCATTTTTGTTTTATTTCAAGAATCGTTAATCATGTTAAAATGGCGTTCTGTAAATCTAAAACAAATAAGAATTGCAAACAAAAGCACAAGGGCTCAAATTTTATTGATAGGATGGAAATCAGCAAACGCGTGATTCCGTAGAGTATTTACAAAGTTAGAAAAATGGTAATTTAAGGGAAAAGGGTTACATTGAAACACAATGACCACTATCCTTCTACCAACTTTGAATTCAGGGCATCCTGAGCTTCTGTCGAAGATGACCGTGACTGGAGTTTTTCTTCTGAAGGATGGCATTACCGCTGAGGAGTTGAACTGATCAGACGTAGTTACTTGCCATGAATCCCTAATTTTTGCTTGGATTGTACTTTGAGATTTCCAATCCACCGGGATGATTCTTTTTATTATGTCTCTAATTTTTGCCTGGACCGCCCTTTCGGGTTTTCAATCCACCGAGACGGTCTTTTTTTTTTCATTTAGGCAAAGTATTTCTTGACTACGTCAACATTTGTGGGGTAGGAAAATTCCTCCCTGTCCATGGTTGCAAGTCTCAAGGCACCGCCTGAGAAAGCTTTCTTGACCACGTAGGGGCCGTCATAATTCGGAGTCCATTTTCCCCGCGAATCAGTGAGAAATGATTGTATCTTTTTGAGCACAAGGTCTCCTTTCCTGAAGATGCGAGGTCGGACCTTTTTGTCGAACGCCCTCTTCATTCTTTGTTGATACAACTGACCGTGGCATAGTGCCGTTATTCGTTTTTCTTCGATCAGATTCAGTTCATCGTGCCGACTTTGACACCATTCAGCTTTTGTAAGCTTAGCTTCCATCAATATCCGGATTGATGAGATCTCTACTTTGATGGGGAGCACTGCTTCCATGCCATGCACTAGAGAGAAAGGGGTTTCCCCTGTTGAAGTGCGGACAGATGTACGATAACCGTGAAGAGCAAAGGGTAGCATCTCGTGCCAGTCTTTGTAGGTTACAACCATCTTTTGAACGATCTTCTTGATGTTCTTGTTAGCCGCTTCTACCGCCCCGTTCATCTTGGGTCGTTAGGGAGATCAGTTATGGTGTTCGATCTTGAACTCTGCGCACAACTCTTTCATCATCTTGTTGTTCAAGTTAGATCCATTATCTGTAATGATCTGGCTCGGAACACCATAACGGCAGATGATATTGTTTTTGATAAATCGTACCACCACTTGTTGGGTCACATTGGCGTATGATGCTGTTTCAACCCACTTGGTGAAGTAATCAATGGCTATCATGATGAACCGATGTTCGTTTGAAGCCTTGGGCTCAATCATGTCGATTCCCCATATGGAAAAAGACCATGGGGAAGAGAGAACTTTGAGATGTGTTGGCGGTACATGGATTTTGTCTGAGTATATCTGACACTTATGACACGTCCTCATGTACTTGTAGCAATCGGATTCCATGGTCAACCAGTAGTACCCTGCTCTCAGAATTTTTCTCGCCATCGTGTGTCCGTTGGCATGAGTGCCAAAGGATCCTTCATAAATTTCTTTTATTAATATGTCTGCCTCTAGTCTGTCTACGCATCGAAGCAAGACCATGTCAAAGTTCCTCTTATAGAGGGTATCGCCGCTCAGAAAGAAACTGCCTGCTAGCCTTCTGATGGTCTTTCTGTCTTTTCTGGATGCCCCAGGTGGGTACTCTTGTTTCTGAAGGAAACATTTGATATCGTGATACCAAGGTTTGTCATCTATGACTGCTTCAATCGTGAAGATGTAAGCGGGCCGTTCAAGGCGCATTATGTCGATCTTGGGTAAGTCGTTCCATTGACCTACACTAATTATATAAGAGAGGGTGGCTAGTGCATCAGCCATGTGGTTCTCATCACGAGGGATGTGATGAAAATCGATTCTGTTGAAGAAAGATAACAACCTTCTTGCATAATCTTTGTAAGGAATCAATCCTGATTGGTATGTGTTCCAATATCCTTTGATCTGATTGACGACCAAAGCTGAGTCGCCCTATACATCCAAGTTCTTAATCCTTAAGTCGATCGCTTCTTCGAGACCCATAATACAAGCTTCGTATTCGGCCTCGTTGTTTGTTTACTTGAATGTAAGTCTGGCAGTGAAAGAAATGTGGGTACCCTGAGGTGTTATGATAATTGCCCCAATTCCATTTCCGTAATGATTGACAGCACCGTCAAAGATAAGTCCCCATTAGAAACCTGGTTTTGGCCCTTCACTGGGTAGCGGTTCATCGCAATCTTTCATTTTTAGATACATGACATCTTCGTCTGGGAAGTCAAATCCGACTTATTCTTGATCGTCAATCGGTTGATGAGCCAAATGATCGGCTAAAACACTCCCCTTAACGGCTTTCTGAGTGTGGTACTCGATGTCGTATTCTGATAACAACATCTTCCAACGGACGATTCTTCCCGTGAGAGCAGGTTTTTCAAAGATATACTTGATTGGATCCATTTCTGAGATCAACCAAGTAGTGTGACGAATCATGTACTGGTGAAGACGTTTGGCTACCCAAGCCAAAGCGCAACAAGTTTTATCAAGCATAGTGTATCGAGTCTCGCACTCGGTGAATTTCTTGCTCAAATAGTAGATGGCAGACTCTTTCCGTTTCGTTTCGTCTTGTTGACCAAGCACACATCCCATAGAGTCTTCCAAGACTATTAAGTAGATGATCAGCGGTCTTCCTTCCACTGGAGGTGATAGAATCGGTGGGTTCAATAGATATTCCTTGATATTGTCGAAGGTGATTTGGCAGTCTTCTATCCAAATGTAGTCCTGGTTCTTTTTAAGTAATTTGAAAATTGGTGTGTATGTCGCGGTCATGAGGAATATGAATCTGGAAATGTAATTCAGACGTCCCAAGAATCCTCTAACTTGTTTTTCAGTTTTCGGAGAAGGCATTTCTTGAATGGCCTTGGCCTTGTCAGGATCAACCTCAATTCCTTTCTGGCCGACGATGAACCCTAAAAGTTTCCCTGCACGGACACCGAAGGTGTATTTGTTGGGATTCAAGCGGTGTTTGTACTTTCTCAACCGCTCGAATAGTTTTGACAGGTGGGTCACATGCTCATCTTCTGTCTTTGATTTGGCAATCATGTCATCGACGTATACCTCGATTTCCTTATGTATCATGTCATGAAACAGAGTAGTCATGGTCCTTTGATAGGTTTCCCCGGCGTTCTTCAATCTGAACGACATTACCTTATAACAAAAGGTGCTCCATGGGGTAATGAACGAAGTTTTCTCCATGTCTTTCGGCGCCATTTTGATTTGATTATAGCCCGAGAATCCATCCATGAAGGGGAAATTTTTGAACTTTGATGTACTGTCTACCAGCATGTCAATCTGCGGCAAAGGAAAGTCATCCTTTGGACTAGCCTTGTTCAGATCTCTTTAATCGACACACATTCTGACTTTTCCGTCCTTTTTTGGAACGGGTACGATATTGGCTAACCATTGAGGATATTCTGAAGTGGCAAGGAAACCCGCGTCAATCTGTTTTTGTACCTCCTCTTTGATTTTGACGGCCATGTCCGGGTGAGTCCGTCTTAACCTCTGCTTTACTGGCGGACATTCCAATTTTAATGGTAAAAGATGTTCCACGATGCTGGTATCCAACCCTGGCATGTCCTGGTAGGACTAAGCAAACACATCGGGAAATTCTCTGAGAAGCTTTGTCAAACTCTCTTTGGCAGTTGGACTGAGTAGTGCCCCAACCCTGATTTCTTTTCTCTCTTTTTCTGAACCCACGTTGATCGTTTCCAACAGCTCTTTGTGAGGTTCAATGGACCTTTCCTCTTGTTTGAGTAGTCGGGAGATCTCTTCTGGAATTTCTTCGTTAACTTCTTCTTCAGCCCCAAATACCGGGAACTCAAAGTTGGGAGAAGGCATTGGATCGTATGTTTCAACGGAGTTTAAAACAAGCAATCTGCATGACGTGATTATTTGTGTTTAGAAGAGATAGGGAAAATGCAAGTGTGTGCAGTGTATTTTTTTTTTTGAAAAACTGCTTGTTTATATTTGAATTGTTTTTTAGGATTACCATTTTCTGAGAAAAGCGATAAGAGAAAACAGCAATTAATGCGGAGATTATAGAACGACGTTATTTTATTTATGAACAAGTCGATTCTTGAAACTACAGCCCTATAAAACAAAACTCTGTCGCTTTGGGCGAAGCGAAGAGGGATATTTACAGAAAGTGCGCCCTATCAAAAGATCCGTTTCACATGGGCAGGGTGAAAGGTTAAAGACGGCAGTTAATTTGACTTATGAACAATCTTCGGAACATCGACAACAACCCATAGGCGGCGAACTCCTCGGTGAATCACAAAGTCTGGTACTTTCCTTGATTGTCTTCAGAAATGACGCTAATTTCTGGCGGAGTAGTGTCATTAAAATCTGTCTCCCAGGAAAAGTTGTCGTAGGAGGATTCCTCAGTTGTATTTTGCATAGTATTTGTGCTCTCAGGAAAATCTCCCCATCCAGGTGGTTGGATGTCTTCGAGCCTGATGCGAGAGCTTTCGGGAGCGGTGTACTTGACCATAAAATCGTATTTTCCACTTGGTTGTCCTAAGGTGTCCCACACTTCTTTGGAACTGGAGGAGTCATCTCTCTCGATGACGTTGACCTCGGGAAAAACATAGTTGATGAATTCTAGTCCTGCAAACTTTGCGAATTCATCGTTGTGCGGGACATTTTCTGAATGACCTGAGTGTTGATCCCATGACATGGTGGGGACGCAGGTATTCTGTTCAATGACGCTCAGCTGATTTTCATTGTTCGACTGATTTTCTTGCCCCAAGTCTCCTAGGTACGGCTGCCAGATAGGCAGGCCATCCATTGGGCCATAATAGTCGTGGTCAATGTTGCCCTTCATCAGAGTGTCTTCCTCTAATGAGTTTGGTGGAGCCCGACATCCTTCCGGATCACAATCTCCGTATATCATTTCGACATCTGACCTTGGTATAAATTTCGAACTCTGTGCGGGATAGCAAAAGGGCGTATGCACCTCTTCCTGAGACATATAACCATCCTCGTTGAGATAGGACTTCCATTCCTCATCCGTATCGGAGGAACCTCCCTCGTTGATAGTATGGACCATTTGAGGCACTGGGTGAAGGAAACCTCCATTGTGGAAGAAGTCCTGAATGGGATGAAGACTTTCATCGTTAGCAGCTGTCCGGGTGCAGGTCGTAGAAAAACCAAGACCCTTCTTTGTTTTGTTATCAGTAGGAATGACAAGTTGTCCCCATCCTTTTGCATTGTTATTCTTGATCACTTCGAGAGCATCTCTGTATGAGGAAATTGAGGTTCCCTTCTCTGACTGATTCTCCGTGTTCACCGAAAGTGCTTGGAACTGAGTTCCAACAACCTCCTCGGGTTCTACACAAGTAGATAATGACAAGTTACTCACGAGCAATGCTTGCTCCCCACAGACCGTGATGAGTTGATCGTTCTTGAAGAACTTCAGTTTTTGGTGAAGTGTCGAAGTGACTGCCCCAGCCTGGTGTATCCAAGGTCTTCCTAATAAGCAACTGTATGTTGCCCGGATGTCCATGACCTGGAAAGTGATTAGGAAAGTGTGAGGACCGATAGTTATGGGAAGGTCGACTTCGTCGATAACTGCTTTTCGAGACCCATCAAATGCTTTGACGATGACCTCACTGCCCCTTATTAGAGGTCCTTTGCATGATAGTCGCATTAAAGTGGACTTCGGCATAACGTTGATGGCCGATCCTGTGTCTACCAGTACGCTGGCTAAAGCATCGTTCTGGCAGTTAACTGTGCTATTGAGCGCCATATTGTGGCTTTTGCCCCCCTCTAGCAAATCCTCATCACTGAATCCTAAGTTGTTGCAGGAAGTGATGTTAGAGATGATGCCATCGAACTGTCGTATTGACACATCCTGTTCCACAAAGGCCTACTCTAAGACTTTCTGTAGAGCCTCTCTGTGGGCTTCGAAACTGAGTAAAAGTGATAGCACTGAGATCTTTGAAGGAGTTTGCAACAATTGATCAACAATGTTGTATTCACTCCTTTGGATGAGGTTCAGCATCTCATCATTGTTTTTTGAAAGGTCGGTATCACTGGATTGACCGACTGGTGGATTGGGAACTTCCATTTGAGGTTCCTTTTCTCTGTTAGGTTCTCCAACTCCTCGGTTGAAGATTCGACCGCTCTGTGTTACTCGACCGATGTCTGCAATATTCACGATGGAGGGTAATGGAATTTCCTTTCCATTCTCAATTATTGTTGCACCGTATTTGTAAGGGATCGCCTTAGCTGATTCATATGGTAATGGTCCCGGCAGATAGATAACTACAGGAGCCTTCTGATTTTTATGACTGACGTAAGTAACTTCAATCAGTTCCTGGCTAAGAACCTTTGATTCATCCAGTAGAGGGATGATGGTACAAACATCCTTGTTCTGTTGATGATCAGAGATTATGACAACGTCTCTGATTTGATCCGCGAAGTAGTCCGGCGTCCAGTTGATTGGCTCGGGACTCGGACACGGGTGAATCTCTTTACGATCCAACTGACCTTGAAGGGTTGCCCGCACAAGGTAGCATCCTTGGTTATTCTCCGAGAAGACTCTACAACGTTCATAGTTGTGTGGTGGCACCTGGCCACGCCCTCTTTGAATGCAGTGCAACCTTAACAGGTTTGTTTCCATAGATCGGACATCCTGACTTTGATGCCGAGTAGGGTTTCCATTAAGCACACTGATTTGTTGGCTGTCTTCATCCAGATAGATTGGAAGCCACCAGTGGTTTAATAAGTGCTGTAAAGTTCTTTGAACGAGAGCGCACCCTTGGTTACTCTCACAACATCCTTTACAGTTCAGATAATTATGTGAAGTGAGAAAACCGAGTTGGACCTGCCTGGCATGTAACTCCACCAAGCTAGTATTCATCAGACGAATATCAAAGATTTGAATCATGTTGATCTGGTAAGGATTTCTATCATGGTAGTCCTGGATCCATCCAAGATCCATCTGATGCTGGAGGGCCTCTTGTACAAAAGATCATCCCTGTTTGTTTACCGAGCAAGTCAGACAGGAATTATAATTGTGTCACGGCAGATTATTATACTGGCTTTGCCTTGAGTGCGTCGCCACCAAGTTGACATTCATTTCATGGATGTCGTGGTTCTGAATGATGTTGGAATTCGTATAAGTCATGTTGACTCCATGAACTCAATGCTCTTGGATCCATCCGAGATCCAACTGTTCCTGTAGGGCTGATTGCACCACAAAACATCCCTGATTGTTCTTAGAGCAGATATCACACTGGTGATAGTTATGTGGTGGCACATGGCCATATCCGCTCTATCTACAATGCATCTTGACCAAGTTGGCCCTTAATAAGAGTACATCATGAATTTGATAGACGTTGTTAGACTCTCCCTCTATCAAATTGACTGTAGCTTTCTCGTGTTGAGGCAGCGGGTTTGTGAGAACATTCAGATTCGTATATTTGAAAGATAAGACCTCGCTCCTAACAAGCTTTTGTACGTCAGATTTGAGACTGAGACAGTTTTCTATGTTATGCCCTGGTCCTCCTTGATGATAAGGGCAAGTCTGATCCGTTTTGAACCAAAAAGACGGATTTTCCGGTACTGTAAGAGGAGACTTAGTTTGGACATGCATCTTGACCAGTAATAATGGAAATAGTTCCGTGTATAACATCAGTATAGGGTCGAACCCTGGTGGTCGTGTAGTACGATTATTGTTGTATGGAGGACGAGTCTGCTGAAGAGACTGTTGTGTCCTTTGCTGAAGTTGTTGTTGGTTCGATTGGCTCTGCACACCTGAGATTGATACGTAGGAATAGGCACGGGATTGATAGCAGGAGTTACAACTGCTACTGGTTGGTATCGTCACCTTTGCTTTCCGAGAGTGATATTCCCAATATCTTGCTCTTTTTTCTTAGGGAGAGCACTACCGTATCGTTTTATACTACTTGATGATCCAGTGTCTTTAACTAAACGTCCTTCTCGGACTGCTTCCTCAAGACGAACCCCCATGCCCACCATCTCGGTAAAGTCACTGGGCGCACTGGCGACCATTCTGTCGTAGTAAAATGAGCCCAAGGTCTTTAAGAATATCTTTGTCATCTCTTTTTCCTCAAGAGGTAGACAAATATGGGCGGCAATTTCACGCCATCTCTAAGCGTACTCCTTAAAGGTTTCCTTGTCCTTTTGTGACATTGATCTGAGTTGATCTTTGTCCAGTGCCATGTCCAAATTATATTTATATTGTTGAACGAAAGCAGCGCCAAGATCTCTGAATGTGCCGATCGTAGCGCGGTTTAAACCCATGTACCATTTTAATGCGGCACCGGTTAAACTATCCTGAAAGTAGTGAATCAATATCTCCTGGTTCTTTGTCTGAGTTGACATTCGTCGAGCGTACATCACCAAATGGCTCTGAGGGCAAGAGTTACCCTTGTACTTTTCAAAGTCGGGCACTTGGAACTTGTGCAGAACTTTCACAATGGGGACCAAGCAGAGGTCCGCGACATCCTTTCCAAATAGATCCTGATCGCGAAGGGCCTGCAGTTCTTTCTGCATCTCCAGGAATTGTTCCTGGAACTCATTCATTCTGTCGAACATGCTGTCGTTTCCACCAGAAGGTATTTGTGGAACATGTCCTTCCGGGACAGTGTGTACCATGGGTGGTGGTATAGTCATTATGGCCGAGACTCTCGGTGCCTCCCAAAGTTTGTAACCTTCAGGAGTTACTTCCATGCCCCTGGCATCTTTGCTTTCCCGAAGTTTGTAACCTTCAGGCCCACCGGTTCCTGCTGCGGTTCCCTGATCCTCAGCGATCGGCGGAACATATCCTTCGAGGATATAGTTGATAGGCATGCCCCAGGGACGATCTTTCGGCATTTTGTACCTAGGATCATACTTCTCCACTATGGGCGTTGATGTTATTTCTGAGATCACAATCCTTTGTTGTTGCATCTGAGCTTCTACTAGAGCTTGCATGTCGTTATGAAGCCTTCTCAGATCTTCTTTCAGAGTGTCGATCTCTTCTCTCAACCCTCTATTCTCTTCCTCGAGATCATCCATATTTTTCTGACGATTGGGCCGAGTATTGTACGAATGAGACAATTTGACTCTAGAATCGAGACGTAAACGTGAGATTCGTAGGTAAGAAGAATGCGTTTATGAGAATGATGAATGCAATGATTATTAATTATTTTAGTTTTTTCAAAGTAAACTTCGACAATTGGATTGCAAATATCAAACAGTGGGGAAACCCCGTTTTATTGAATTCCAAGGATTGCAGAAATGGAAATACAGTAGATTACAAAGTGCTGAAAAAGGAAATCTAAACTAATGGATCCTGAGTCCTCTCTGAAGAGAGCTCAGGTGCTGGTTCTGGTGCTTTCCTTTTCTTTGACCGGGGCTCTTGGGCCGTTGTCGGGTTGTCATTCCTTTGCCAAGTGAAAGGAGCGAGCAAATTCCTTTGGTCATCCTGATTTTCTACAGCATGTTGCTCTAAAATCTCAATCAGGGCATCTTTTTCTCTTAACAGTTGTTGTATTTTCTTACACTCCACATTGAGAATACGGTACTTGTTCCTCCAAGACCTCTTCTCCTGCTGAACTTTGCTGAGAGTAACCTGAAGTTTTTCCGTCTCTGACATGAAATAAAGGGCAGAGTCCCTTAATGGAAGAACCTCCTGGCGAGGGTAAGGCATCCTCAGCTTGAGAGCTCTAGTTTGTACCCAATGGATATAAGGCTCCATCGAGACACAGTCTGGTTTTCCTAGAGACTCCCATCCTCTCCTATGAACGTGTTTCCAGGCGTGCGCTATTTTCGTCTTTAGTGCCCTGTCATTTTCTCCTTCCTTGAAGAAAAGACCTTCCAGATGAGCATTTCGCGGGACATGCCTCATCGGGTATCCAAATTGACGACGAACTAACACTTGATGATAGTTGATTCCCCCCTTAGTTCCTATAAGGGGTACATTTGGGAAATTTCCACAACGGTCAATGATTCTAATCCTGTCGTAGATTCGATTGTACCAATCGATGTCAGAGTTGGCAAGAGACGTGATTCACTGCGACCAACGTAAAGTATTCTTTTGATCCCAAAATGCAGCAGACTTGGGCAAATGGGAAGTGAACCATTTGTATAGCAGGGGCACACAGCATGTGATCATTCCTCCATTATACAAATTCCTTAAGTGTACTGAATGATACGCATCTGCGAGTAAGGTCGGTACGGGGTTTTCGATCAGGAAAATCTTAATGGCGTTGATATCTACAAAATTATCGATGTTGGGAAACAAAAATAACCCATAGGTGAGCAAAACAAAGATGCTCTCGAAAGCGGCCACGTTCCCTATACTAGCAAAGTATAGAGCTTTCTTTATCAAGAATTGGGCTGGAAAACCCTGGATTCCACCCTTAGTGGTCATGTGAGTCCTGGCTTCTGACTCGTCCAAATAAATTGCTCTTGCAATTGTCTGATCCTTTGGAATTTCTTCCAGTCCAGAAAAGGGATCTTGATCAGTAATATGTAAATTAGTCAGGTGAGAATACTCCTCTAGCGTTGGTGCAAGCTGATAATCCGGGAATGTGAAACAGTGATAAACCGGATCGTAGAACTGGATTAGCGTGGACAGGGTTCCTTCGATTACATGAACCCTTAACAAGGACAGCAGTCCTCCATACTTGGCTCTGAAAGCCTCGTGGTTGGTGCTCATTCTTTCCAAACCTCTCAAATCCTCTAACATTGGAACCTTGAAGGTGTACTTATGAGTTTTCCTTCTACCGAAATCCATTAGCGCAATCTCCTTTCTCTGATATTTGCAATCATTGTCTTAGTTTAATTTGAAAAAGAGAGACTAGAAGAGAAGATTTTTTTTTGTTTTAATGTTTTTTTTAATGAATTCATGAATGTAGCACACAAAAACATAGAAAAAACATGGGGTCAAAGGGTCGGTGTCATGAAGTCAAGGCTCTACCCCCCCCCCCAAGGTTTATACTGATGATTTTTTGTACCTGTCCGCAAAATCATTGACCCCTCTGGGATAACAACAGCAAGCGGATCGCCAGCGAGCTGATGTATCCCAGAGTGATCTCAGATGAGGGTAGTATCGCGTGACAACTATTTCTGATAGCTTCCGCACTACAAAATGGCTTAAGTCTACTAAAAACCTCAGCTTCTCAAATAACCCAGTCGACCACACTACTTTCAACAACCGAATTCGTATAGGCAATGTATCTGCAAAGGGAGTCTCCACTGAGTTTGATGGTCGATCGGGGGCTCTTAACTGGAATTCACTCCCAGTAAGATCACCCGCATTGCCATCACCTATCTTAGGTGTATACTTTATCTTTCCACATGCGGCATCACACGCATTCCCATTAGCAGAAAAATAAACACATATATCAATTAGGAAAAGCAGTATATATATTTGTCTTAATCATCCTAGACATCTAGTCTTATGATCCTATACAGACAATGACTCCCCAGCAAAACTGTCATTTCTGTGATACGAATTTAGGATTTCCTCCCTTGGGAAAGCAAGCAAGAATATCTCCCACTGTGATCGCCTTTCTGCTGTGGCACTTTTTAAGGTTTCTACCTAAGAGATGGGAAGAGATACATCCAACAGGGATGATTGTCCCCAGCAGAGTCGCCATTTTTCTGTAGCGCGAGTTTTTGCGTGGTTGCGAAGCACTATCGCTTTGGGGTACTACAGTTCGATTCATTTTTTATCCTATTGAAGTTGATGAAGGAAGGGAAATAGATGTCTCCAATTAACCCTGCTTGCAAACTGAGTTTGAACAGATGACTGTTGGTTTACAGATGCTATAAAGATTGTGGGTCTCTCTTAGGTTATTTTGTTAAAAAAAAATAGTGCCTAGGCTATTGGTAGGATGTTAGGACTGATGTTTTTTTATTGATGTATGAAGGTATGGGATTTTGGGTTTTTGATTAGTATGCTCGCTAAGATTTTTCAATCTTATGCCTACGTATTCCCGTTTAACGAAACAGGGAAATCAGAGCGATCGTAGTTCCTCCTATTCTAGGGGAGGAAAAAAAGGGTTGTTTTGGTGTCTTGTTCAAATCCCAAGACGTGAAGCTAAATGTGGTTTGTATCTTGTTCAAAGCCCAAGATGTGAAGCTGAAGGGTCTATTTGATTCTTGTTCGAAGCCCAAGATGTGAAGCTAAAGGGTTTTGACTTTAGAGAGAATTTGTCATCTCTAAAGGGGGGGTATTTGGTGTGTTTGTCACAATTGTTGGGTGACTGGTTATAAAGGAGAATTACTTTAACTGGGATATGTGAATTCAGTAATGCCATAATTTCCTTTATAGGGGATTTTTAACCTGAAGGAGAAGACTTTAACTCAGTTTAGAGCAATGCCATCTTTCCTTAGGAATTTCTCATGCTAAAAGAGGGACAATGGCATGGATGTAAATAATCTAGAGGCTTTCCACTTATAGCAATTTAGATGAAGGAAAACGAGTTGTTGATGTTTGTATACTATGAGCAAAGCACAGATTTTGATGATAAAAGGTTGATTGACTCAACCGGGGTTTTCTTATACAAAGCCTAAGAGGAGGCTATTGACCAAACAAGAGGGTGCTTTTATGTGTCTCGTACGAAGCCCGAGAGAGAGGCTAAAAGGGTTGACTCAACAAGAGAGTACTGACAAGTGACTGACTCAACAAGAGAGTGCTTTTATATGTGTCTTGTATGAAGCCCAAGACGGAGGCTAAAAGGTGATTGACTCAATAAGAGAGTCTTTTATACTCAACAAGAGAGTGATTTGTATCTCATACGAAGCCCGAGATGGAGGATGAGAGGGAAGTGACTCAATAAGAGAGTCTTTTATACTCAACAAGAGAGTGCTTTTTATCTCGTACGAAGCCCGAGATGAGGGCTAAAAGGGTTTGACCCAAAAAGAGAGTCTTTTATACTCAACAATAGAGTGTGAAAAGGTTAGCTCTGCTGGGGAGAATCATTGTACAAAGCCCAAGAGGAAGATATTGTGCTGGTGACTGTTTCAGTTTAGTGACAGGTCCAGTATGTTGGATAGAAGAGAAAATCAGTTCTTATAAAGGGAACGATTAAAGGTATTGTTGTGCTTTGGAATTGATCAGAGGATTAGGGTTATTTCCTATTCTTTAAGGAAATGGAAAATCCAAAGGGTATTGAGACTGTCCAAGTCTACTGGTGTTTTGAGAAATTTATTCTCAGGTAGTGAATGATCTTTGTATCATGCCCAAGAGAAGGCGAGTATGTTAAGGGATGAAGGTCAACCCATTAACAGGTCTGACACTTGACTCAGAAAGACAACTCTAGCAAATTGATGACTAGGTTATGTTCCTATACCTGTAGAGGTCTCTGGGTCCTTGTACTAAGCCCAAGAGAAGGCATGAGAGCTTTTAAGAAGCCGAAGGGTCCTTGTACAACGCCCAAGAGGAGGAGGGGATGCTTTTAGAAAGCCTGTGGGTCCCCAAACCCCGAGAAGTTCAAGACATTCCATTCACCGAGAATAGATCAAGCCAGGAAAGTCCGAGAATTTGCAAGAAACTCAAGAGATGCCATTCACAGAGAAAAGATCATCTCTGGGGAGTAGAATCTCTTTGACGATTTCCAAGGGTGACAGTCTGAGAAAGGGTTCACTGAGAATGCTTCCTTTCACGTCTCCATATTGTTTAACCCCAAGAGGAGGGAAGACTGTGTCTGGTAATCCTATGGGGATCTAGTGTTGTTTGTATTTAAGAGTGACCAACAGGGCTTTACCTAGTGCTAGACGTAGTTGCCGGGGAAAACTCTAAATAACTATACTAGTATTACACAGTGGATATTTGACAAGTATATAAAAGTTTGCGAAAGAAGACTTACAGTGAGCAGCCCCACAATACAGTTATATATATGAAAGCGGATAAAGAAAGCGGGTAAACACTTACTCGGTTGTAGAGCTTCCATGTTGTTTGGTTAGTTTGTTCAACAAAGAAAGCTTTGATAACAATATTATATTCAAAATCAAAGGAGAAAGTGCTTTGAAAAGGTTGTTGGGGCTTACAGCTCAAGGAGAGGCCCAAAGTTTTATCATTGACTGCACTGTTGAATTTGTACAGGGACTTATACAAGTGACTGAGGCCCAAAAAAGGTTTTCTGTACAAAGGGATGGGTCTTACACTCTCTCAAGAGGCCCAAAGGTGTTTAAAGAAAAGGAATGAGGCTTATAACTCGAGGGCAGGCCCAGATATCTTGATTTTTGAACTGGCGACCGGGCTGAGGTTTCTTTAACATACTGGGTCTTATACAATGCATTGAGGCCGAAAAAGTTTTGGTTAAAAGGCGGTTGGGTCTTACACTCTATTAGAGGCCCAATGATTTATTTTTGTACAAGAGGTGGGGCTTATAGCTCAAGGAGAGGCCCAAAATGGTTTTTGTTTGAGAATGACGATCGCGCCGTTGTTTTTAAAATGTACAGAGGGACTTATACAATAAGTGAGGCCCAAAAAGGTTTTTGTACAAAAAGGGTTGGGACTTACACTCTATTAGAGGCCCAATGATTAAAGATGGGTCTTATAACTCAAGGAGAAGCCCAAAGATTTTTGTGAAAAAGGCGACGATCGTGTCGAACCTTTTGACGGTATCGGGACTTATACAACACACTGAGGCCCAAAAAGGTTTGTATTTACAAAGGTTTGGGTCTTACACTCTACCAAGAGGCCCAAAGTGTTTGAAAAAAGATTTGACGAGGGTTGAATTAATCAAAAACCCTAATTTGTTTCCAAAATGTATTTTAATTGAATAAAAATTCAATTAAAATGATCAAAATTGTTAAACATGTGTGGAAACAAATTGTGATCTTGGATTATTGTTTCAAAAATTATGTTTCTATTCATTAAATGATTGGAAATCACTAAAATTTGAAAAATCAAGAAGGAGAAAATATTTTAAATGTCAAAAAACAATTAAAATATTAATTCTTTACAAAAATATCAAGTATATGAAATAAATAATATTTTTGGGATTTTTTGGTAAAATAAAATATTTTAATATTTTTGTGAATTATTAAAAAAAGAGTCAACTCAAAATCATTAAAACTCAGAGAGAAATTAATTTTTGAATCAATTAAATAAAATCACAAAATTTAAATATTCAAATGTTCAAAAATGGTGCCAAGAACATGGCAAGAACACGCGCCACCCTTTGTTTCTGCAGATTTGCGTTTTCTATCCAATATCACTAAATACTTGATGATATCATGCAATCTACATATCAATCTACTCGTTTTCACCTCACGATCATGTCTATGGTCTTTAATTTCATTTATTTTAACCATGGAATAAGAAATCAAAGAGAAACCTCAAGAACCCTAAAATTTGCATGAAGGTTCAGAAATTCCATACTCGAATCAAACAAAGCAATTGATTGAGGGAAAATACTCTATGCATGATTATGATCATATGGCCAAATTATTGTGCAGCAAAAAATGCATGGATCATAGAGTTAGAAGAGCTCATGCTTACCTCTTGCAGCTGATGATCATGTTTTGTGTTAGAGGTGTTACAGCTTGGTTCCAAGGATATAGACAGCTTCCCTAGGTGTCAAATGATGTGCCTGAGTGCTTGGAATAGTTTGAAACAAGCTGGAACTGAAGATGGTATCCCAACTGCAACTTGGTTAAAACCTTGAGCAGTTGGCTGGTGATTTTGTGAAATCATTGTTCCAGATGTTGTTTTAGTGTTTGGATCACTTCTATATGATGTTTATGAGGTGTGTGTGTGTGTGATTGGTTTGGTTGGAATAGCTCTCAAACTCAAAACTCGATAGTGACTTGCTTTGGAAGGCAGTTTTGGAGTGAAGAAGGAGATTTTGAGGAAAGAATCTGTTTGATGGCATTGGTGTACTCAAACTGATAAAAAATGAGCTCTATTTATATTAGAGCAAGTTTGTTTTTCAAGGAATAGTGAATGGCAACTGCTGCATAGGTTTGGCCAATGTTGAGCAATGAGAATCCAAGTCTCCTCTAGCCATTGACTAGAGGTTAGGGCACAGGCTGCTGGTCCCCTTGGTCTTGGATAAGTCTTGACTGAATTCAGTTGGAAATGACTCATTCCATGCCACCTTGGTGTATACATTGAATGCTCCAAAACAAAATTGGAGTCTTGTCCTCTCTTTAGGGATTTCTAGGTTTGGCATGCTATTTTTAGTTCCAAGGACTTGGGAGGCTTGAGATCAGAGTTGGTTCCTCCTTAGTCTCCCCTTGAGGTGTTTAGATGGATAAGTGTGTTTGTCATTTGCACAATTTTGGCAAATCGAGTAAAATACACAAATCTGCCTTGCTTTGCCAGTTTTCAGCAAGGCATGTTGCCATTGTCATATCTCATGGCTCAAGTGGAATTTGATGGAGTTCTTGGCCATTTTGGAAAGCCCTCATATGATACAACAACTGTTTGATCATAGTTGGTTTTGATACTTTTTTTATCCAAGTGAAAAATGCCCCTACATTTGGAAAATAGTGAAGGCAGATTCTGACTTAGTGAAAACTTCACTAAGTGTTGGAAAAAAGTGACATTTTCACTTTTTGTGATTTTGATCATTCCATAACTTAAAATCCATGAGGAATTGGAATGAGTTATGTTTGAAGCTTTTGTAGAGTGCCATGAGAGCTACAAATCCAGCTTTGGATGGGGGGAAATGGCCTTATGGTTTAGGAGTTATGATCCTCCAAAGTTGGTACCCTAGCCACTTTGTTCCATAACTTAGATAAATTTCTAAGTTTTTATGGTTACCCCTTTTACAAGTTATCCCAATTTTCTTAATTTTTCTTGATGAATGATGATTCCAATCACACATTAACATCATTTTAGGGTCAAAGAACCATAATTGTGAAAAATCTCAAAAAGTCAAAGTTGACTTTTGTGCACAGTTGACTTTTTATCAGATGAATTCCAAACTGTGCGATCCTCTATAAATCAAGTGCTTGACCTAAATCAAACTTGATGGATTGATTTCATAGGTGTTATAGGGTGTACTGAATCATGTCCTAGGGTTTGGGAGCATGTCTTGGTCAAAAGTCAAAGGTGCAATTGACTTTTTCATCAAAACCCTAATTGTGGTTCAGATGAAATTGAAACTTGGTGATCAAGCTTCTTGGATCAATCCATTGTTGCAAATGGATCAATGTATTTTATTAGAGACCCTCAAATCCTCCTTTGAGGTCTTGGCTCATGTTTTGTCCCAAAAGTCAACTTAGAAATGAATTAGGTCAAGAAACCCTAATTCCTGATTTTTAGTGAATGCATCCCCTGAGGCTAAATTGACTTGATGATTGGGTCCATGAGGTTCCATGGAGTATCTTAGGTTATGCTTTGAAGCATTTACTCATGCCCAGAGGAAAATTTCCATCTGGAGGCCCTGGTCGACCAAACCCTAATTTGGTGACACTGGCGATCTTAAGACTTAATCCACCTGGAATTCTGCAACATTGTGCTTGGTTCTTGATGTGGGAGTCCTCTTGATCCATTGTGGATGTTTGAGAGGTTAGACAAGTTGAAGATCATGTCATTCCTTGATTAATCCTTTGTCTAAGGTTCAAAGAGGGCTTGAAACCCTATTTATTGTTTATAGTGAGTGCTCGCCCATCTTTGGGGAGACTAATGAGGCATCCATATTGTGATGATGATTTGCACAATGATGGGAAATCTTAGTGGTCAAAATTTGGGGTATGACAAAGACAAAAAGAAAAAAGTATGCCATTTATTAATTAAGCAAGAAGTTCACGGACTGTGAAAATTGATACACTATGCTCGAGAAAACTTGTTGCGCTCGGGCTTGGGTAGCTAAACGTCTTCGCCAATACATGATTTGTCACACTACTTGGTTAATCTCCGAAATGGATCCGATCAAGTACGTCTTTGAAAATCCTGGTTTAACGGGAAGAATTTCCCGTTGGCAGATGTTGTTGTTAGAATACGACATCAAGTACCATGCTCAGAAAGCCGTTAAAGGAAGTGTTTTAGCCGATCATTTGGCTCATCAAACGATTGTCTTTAAGGAAATGATCAAATTTGACTTCCCAGACGAAGATGTAATGTACCTGAAAATGAAAGATTGCGATGAACCGCTACCAAGCGAAGGGCCAGAACCAGGTTCCCATTGGGGACTAATATTCGACGGAGCTGTCAACGCTTATGGAAATGGAATTTGGGCAATCATTGTAACACCTCAGGGTACCCATATTCCTTTCACTGCCACATTGGCATTCAAATGTACAAATAATGAGGCCGAATACGAAGCTTGCATCATGGGCCTCGAAGAAGCTATCGACTTAAGGATAAAGAACTTGGATGTGTATGGAGACACAACCCTGGTTATAAATCAGATCAAAGGAGAGTGGAACACATATCAACTGGGATGGGTTCCTTACAAAGACTACGCAAGAAGGTTGTTACTCTTCTTCAACAGGATTGATTTTCATCACATTCATCGTGAAGAAAACCACATGGCTGATGCACTATCTACTCTATCCTCCATGATTAGTGTGAGTCGATGGAACGACGTGCCCAAGATTGACATAATGCGCCTTGATAGGCCCGCTTACATATTTGCAGTGGAAGCTGTCATCGACGACAAACCATGGTACCATGATATCAAATGCTTCTTTCAATTACAAGAATACCCGCCTGGGGCATCAAGAAAAGATAAGAAGACTCTCAAAAAACTGACTGGCAACTTCTTCCTGAACAATGATGTACTCTACAAAAGAAACTTCGACATGGTTTTGCTTAGAAGCGTATACAAACATGAAGCAAACATGTTAATTAAAGAGATTCACGAAGGATCCTTTGACACTCATGCCAATGGACATGCAATGACAAGAAAAATTCTGAGAGCAGGATATTATTGCCTGACAATGGAATCCGATTGCTACAAGTACATGAGGAAATGTCACAAGTGTCAGATATACGCCGACAATATCCATGTACCACCAGCGGATCTCAAAGTTCTTTCTTCTCCATGGCCTTTTTCTATATGGGGAATTGACATGATTGAACCCAAAGCCTCAAGCGCACATCGGTTCATCATAGTAGCCATTGACTACTTCACCAAATAGGTTTAAGCAGCATCATACACCAATGTGACCAGACAAGTGGTGGTCCGATTTATTAAGAACAATCTCATCTACCGATATGGTGTTCCGTGCTAGATCATTACTGATAATGGATCGAACCCGAAGAACAAGATGATGAAAGAGTTGTGTACTGAGTTCAAGATTGAACACCATAACTCATCTCCCTACCGGTCGGTCGCTCCCGAAAGATTCGCATCCAACGGTACAAACACGAGAGTGGCGCAGAAAACACAGAGTCGCCAACAATGTGTATTTATCCCGAGAGAGGGAAAGGAAACACTGCATAAACCTGAAGAGAAAGGGGGAAAGACATGGTCATCGCAACCATAGTCCGAGTTCGGGAGTCGGTTATGCGAAGGGAAGGTGTTAGCACCCCACGCATCCATCGTACTCGATGGGATCCACGCTTGTTGTCTAAATGGAGGGTGAGCTATCCTACTATCTATGGCTGCAAAAGAAAACGGGGATGGGGGTGACTAAGACGGACTCGGTAGGACATATTCGATGTCCTAGGCCTACGTACTCCCTCAGTGCAATGGGAAAGTCAGAGTCAACGTAGTTCAGACGGGAACTGTGGGGAAAGGTTGCTCGCCAAGACAATCGCTGTCTTATGCCTACATATCCTCAATCAGACAAGAGAGACGAATCAGAGCTAATGTAGTTCGTGGGTATGACCACAGATGGGTAAGTGTTTTTTATGAGCAACGTTAGATTCGCGTCCGGCAGTTAGGGTCGATGCATGTTTGCGACTTAGAGGGAAGGTAACGTGCTCTTTTCTGAAAATGGTCTGGAACCAAATAATCCCAAAGGATAAAAAGATTTGAATTTCTTTTTGTGTTTTTTAGACAGAAGTGTTTTAAAATAGTTCATAACTTGCATTGCACCAAAGTCTAGGGCGCAGGGACGAATACTTAACGAATCATCCCAAGACAGGACGCCCGCTAAGCACTCTAGAAAGATGAGAGGAAGCCCCTCATTTCTCATTCCCCACGCTTAAGGCTCGTGCACAATACACTTTATCTTTATTAAGTGTTTTCAAGAAGTTTTGAGATGAGAAGAGAGAAGACCCAAGGGAAACTTTAAAGGGAAACTAAGAGTCCTAATGTTATCATGCATGGATGACCTATGGTTAGTGAGGCTTAGGAGAGACGACTACCTAAAACCTAATGCTAATCCTACTCCAAGCTTAATCAAAAATTAAGTTGGACTAGGTAGCTCTAAAGGGAGAGAATCCAAGACTTAAACAAGTCTTGAGATTCATGGGAGGAATAGAGTGAAAGAGAAGAATGAGAAAGAGAATGATGAGATAAGAAACAAGATAGGGAAACAAGCACATCATATCAAGTATATCCAACTCACATCAATAAACAAATCTCAAAGGTCATGCAAAACATCTCAAGCAAGCATGCGAAGGTAATCATGAAAGAATGCAAACATACTTATATGAAATGCACAATTAAGCACCAATGAACTTCATATCAAGATGAAATGAGAAAAATAAGATGAAGATGAAAGCAAGTCAGAACCAAGATCATACCATCATCAACAATTCTCATGTGCAAAAGAAGATCAAAACATGGAATATCATCCACCAAAGAAAGTCCACAAAGGAAATCAAAGTTCAAACACTTAAAGCATATCCAAACATGATCCACAACTTACAAAATTAAATCTCAAAGGACCTCAACCAGGGGTAAACATCATACCAAAAGCTCATGCAAAGAATCACAAAGAAATTCAATCAATTAGGCATGGCAAATCAATTAGGGTTAAGAGATGTCATATGATGATCATGCAAAATTCACTTAAGCACAAATAATCAAACATATATCAAATGACATTCAACAATTGTGAAATCAGAACCCAAATGACCTAAGTCAGATATTAACAACATGTCAAAATATCACACCAAAATTCAAAGTTTAAGTACCTCAAACAATTAGGCAAAGATCACATAGGAACCATGAATCAATATGAAAAGGAGAGGGACTAAAATGCAATATCTAAAAGTTTTAAAAATTAAAAGAAAATGTTTTTAAGAACCTCAAGATGTCTTCTGAAATATGCAAAAAGAATGGGATGCAAATCATGTACCAATAATGAGAACAAAAATCCACAAGGCAATGCGTGCACAATTGAAGCAATCCACAAAGAAATTAAACAAACAATTAATTCAGAGGCACAAAATAAAATAAAAATGGAAAATAAAATTTTCCAAAATTTTATAAAACCCTAAGGATGATTCATGATTTCTTTGGTAATTTTCTAATGTATAAAACTATTTTTAAAAATAAAAAATGAAAATGCAACAATTAAAATAAAATAAAAGGAAATAAAAGCCAGGGGGTGCGAACAGCAAGGGAAACACGTTCAAAAAATGGAATGGGCTCAAGGAGGAGGGTGCAGATAGCCAGCCCAGTCCACACAAACAAAAATAAGCGTAGTTCAACAAAAAAAAGAAATCAGTCAACATGATTGACTCACACCAGCCACAAGATTAATCCAACACTCCATATTCAGTCAATCACAATCACAAGTAATCAAGATGAAAGGCCAGGATTAAGAGTTCATGGCAGCAACAATACACGCGCGTGCATCCAATCATCAGAAATTAAAACACAAAGCACGTGGGAAGCACATGATATTTTAATGTGTTGGCAATTTAATAACCATCAGTTTAATCCAACATTCCAGATCAAGTCAACAAATCATAAAGCATGCAAGATGTGTGGCCAGATCTGCGTGTGCATGATAGGAAGCATGAATCAACAACACACAAACAATAAAATAAGAAAGGATTTTAAATGATGTGGCTGCGCATGGACCATCAGATCTGGACCACCAATGGTCCAGATTTCATCTCCTACCTCCATCCCTCAGACCACCTGAAAAATAACCAGGTGCTGGAACCCTAGCTCCGGTCACCCTCTCTGGCAAGCACAACCTCAAAATTTTCCAAAAATTACAAAAACGTACATCATTCCACTCAGAATCCAACAAGGATCAAGAATATGCAATTTATTTCACCAGATCATTAACACACAAAGCAAATCGAAGAGATAAAGTTTAGATCTAAAAACTTCAGATCTACAATACAGCCATGATACACTTCTAAAATCACATCTAAACATATCAGCATGATCAACAACTCATGAGGAACACAATGCACACCATAAAATCAAGTTACATGATGATGAATTTCAAACTAACCTGAGAACTGCAGAGCTTAAAATACACCAAGAAAACCCTCTGGAAGTTGCAGATCTACTCCTTAGAACCTCTAATTGCAAAATAAATGCAATTATAGCTTGGAATCATGCTAGACCTTGAGATTTGAACTTGAACCTTCAAAACTGAATCTGATGAAAAACTCACTCTCAGCTTCAATCAATGGTTGAATCTTGCTCTATTTACTTCACTGATCAAGAATGTGAAATAAAATCTCAAAGAAACTCCAAGGAGAGTGAGTTTCGAAGAGAGAAAGAGTGAGAGCAAAAATTGGAATTCTGAGCAAATAAGAGTGCATGAGGGTGAAATGAACGTGTGATCCTTCTTAAATAGACTTGGTTAGACCTCTGGGCATGATTAAGGTTTCATTAATTCCTTGATTAAGGCTAATGGAAGTAATTTGCAAAAATGCAAGTTGTGATGCACACACTAGTCCACACATGCCAAGGTCATGAAATAAGCATGATTCACTCACATTTCACTTGCTGATCACAATGGAATTGAAATTGGGCCTTGTGGTTGATTGATTTGTGAGTTTTGATCCATCTTGCCAATTTGCATTATGCGAAATAAGTGAGGTATATGGCGTGAAATGGATTGATTCAAAGGTCAAAAGTGGTCCTCATGAAGTGTACTTGAATATGACAATATGACTTGAAGCAATAGAATCAATTACAAGTCATTTTGAACTAAAATGCCAAAGGTGGAAAAAATGAATACATGTGAAAACCTTAAAAACACCTTGCCTTCTCTTGATCATAACTTGAGAACCACAAATGATATGGAGACAATCTAGTACTTTTTGGAAATGGGAGAGAGAGATCTTCAACTTTCATGTTTGAGGAAAACTCATTTGAAGCTTCCTTGATGATGAAAAGTCAAGTTGAATGTGGTGGAAAAGCTGCCAAAAATGGAAAGTTTCAAATTATAGGTCATTTCCATATTTAGTAACTTTTGCACAAACTCTTGATTCTTGATGAATGACATGAATCTTGACATTTGAGGACCATATGAGGGCATAAGACCTTAAAAATCATGAAGAGGACCTCAAAATTCCACGGTTGACTTTCCTCCTTACAGTTGACTTTTGCTTACTTCACAAGTAACAGATCCACTGAACATCTTCCATAATGAACCACTAGCCAAGCCTTCCTCCATGAGCACTTGTGAGCATATGAAACCCATAAGAGCATGCTTGAATCCACAAAGTCTTCTCAAGAAGCTCTTTGAACCCAAGAACCCTAATTTGGTCCCCCTGGTTAGGAGGGAAAGATTCACTTGAAATCCTTTGCCATTCTTGACCTTATGAAGATATGATGAACTCCTCAAACCACCTTGAGGCTTGAGACTCCCTTGAGGTGAACCAAGTACCTTGATCCCATGCTAAGAACCAATGATATGCACCAATGCTAATGCAAGAAATGCAAAGAAACATAAGCCAGTTAGCTAAAAACAAGAAGGCAAATTTTGGGGTGTTACAGCTGCCCCTATTCAAACTCCTTGGATCTGAGGGTGTGGAAGCAACGACTTTCAGACAACCGGGATACAAGGGGATTGAATACTAAAAAAACCTGGAAATTTGCAAACTGGTGGTAATGAAAATGAAAACGAGCACGACCGAAAGCGGACTAAAAAAGGATAGACGAGTACGACCAAAAGCGGACTTGAAAAGGATGAACGAGTATGACCGAAAGCGGACTCGAAAAGGATAGACGAGTACGACCGAAAGCGGACTCGAAAAGGATGAACGAGTACGACTGAAAGGGGACTCAAAAAGGATAGACGAGTACGACCGAAAGCGGACTCAAAAAGGATGAACGAGTACGACCGAAAGGGGGCTCGAAAAGGATAGACGAGTACGACCAAAAACGGACTCGAAAAGGATGAATGAGTATGACCGAAAGCGGACTCGAAAAGGATAGACGAGTACGACCGAAAGCGGACTCGAAAAGGATGAACGAGTACGACCGAAAGCGGACTCGAAAAGGATAGCCGAGTACGACCGAAAGCGGACCCGTAAAGGATGAATGAGTACGACCGAAAACGGACTCGAAAAGGATAGACGAGTACGACCGAAAGCGGACTCAAAAAGGATAGACGAGTACGACCGAAAGTGGACTCGAAAAGGATAGAATGAGTACGACCGAAAGCAGACTCGAAAAGGATAGACGAGTACGACCGAAAGCGGACTCGAAAAGGATAGAACGAGTACGACCGAAAGCGGACTCGAAAAGGATAAACGAGTACGACCGAAAGCGGACTCGAAAGGAAAGACCGACCAAAACCGCTCTTCCAAAGATAAGTAGAATCACAAGATCTACAAAGATGACTCCACTGGGGATAAGAGAAATCTAAACAGGCAACTCTGCGGGGGGAGCGTAAGGAGGACCGACAAGGAGGACGAATCCACTGGTTGCGGTGCGATGCTTGAACAAACTCTCCTGACTCATGTCACTTTCTACTAGGGAAAGGAACTGGTAAGGCAATTAAACCTGGCTTATGCTTCGAATGCATATGTTTGAAATTTTCTATGGCGTAATGCTCCATACGAAATGGAAATGCTACGCGTTTGGGAGGATGCCATGCAAGAATGCTTATGCAATGCAAAAGAGGTGCCTCAGCAAAATAAATGCTGAAGGCGAAGGCAAACTCCACTGGGGACGACAAAATAAATTGTCCTCCGAAATAAGAGACCCTGCTGAGAAAGACTTCACTCTGCTGAGGAAGACATTGATCACAAATTCTACTGGAGATGAAAGCTCCGAGAGAAAACCCACTCTGTTGGGGATGGCTATGAACGAATATTGAAGATGGAACCCAAAGAGAGATTCTCTCCGCTGAGAATTACCAACTGACTTCTACCTGGATCTGAAAGGATGCTAATAACAATTAGACTTAAGACCAGCCAGGGATTTCAACTGCTATTGAACAAACCACTGTGAAGATCACCACCAAACTTTGCTTGGGGAAACAAGTCAATAACTCCGAATTTGCTTGGGGATATTACCGAACTCAACCTGCTATTGGGAGATGCTCTAACCTTTACCCTACTGGGGAATATCAGCCAATACCAGCAAATCTGCTTGGGGAACGGTAGATGATGACATCAACTCTGCTATAAAATAACATCAAGCTTACTCATCTGAGGGGATTGAACCATACCGTTGCTGGTGAGAAAAGCATCTCCTGACTGGCTGAGGAGAATGGGTGTTCAGAACCTGTGGGGAAAATAACTCCTTTGTCCCAAGAAGATATTCTGTAAGTCTCTTGCTGAGGAAACAACAACCTGCTGAGGAGGATGGACTTTCCAATGTCACGGAGAGTAGCTCTATTGGGGAAGGACAAACCTGTTACCCTGCAAACAAAATCCACAGAAAGTTCTATGCAAAATAGCTACTTCAATTACCATTACGATGACCGTCGCCCTAGCAATATCCCCTGTTTTCCAATATGCTTCGCAAAGCTCAACATTTTAACATGTAATGTTTATCAAAAGTATCGGACATTTTCACAAACAAAACAGGTAAAACAATAAACAAAAGCTCTTTGACTGAAATGAAAGTTTTATTTAATGGATTGGCCTGTAAATAGGCATTTACATCTGGAAGCAATTCTTGAAAAGAGGTAATTGCGCAAAAAGTAAAAGAAAATACACATGTCGGCAATGTGGGGAACAAACGTCCACCATGACTCGATTCAGCTATAACCCATATGACTTGTTTATCCGCAGATGCTTTGGCCTTTGAAGAAGACTGACTGGACTGATTCCTTTCCTTCAAATTTTCCAAATGTGAATAGTGATCATAGATCGAACGCGGATCGTAGTCTTTGCTTTTAAATCCCTAACTTTTTCCTGGATCGTCCTTTTCGGGTTTTCAATCCACCGGGATACTCATTTTTGTCAAAGTTGCCTTTTCAGGTTTTCAACCTTGCGGGTTTATTCTTTTCTTTTTTTATCCCTAATTTTTGCCCGAACCTTTTCTTTTCTTTTTATGGTTCGCCGGGATGCCCCTTTTTTTCCTGGACTTTCTTTTTATGTCCAGCGGGTCTCTTTTATGCAAAGTATTTTTTGACTACATCCGCGTTCACAGGGGACGTAAAATCTTCGCCATCCATTATTGAGAGTAATAAGGCTCCACCAGAGAAAACCTGTCTTACTACATATGGTCCTTCGTAGTTTGGAGTCCATTTGCCCCTGTGATCTGTTTAGGGAGGAAGGATCTTTTTCAAAACCAATTCACCAGCCTGAAAACACCGAGGACGCACTTTCTGATCAAATGCTTTTTTCATCCTGCTCTGATATAACCGACCATGCGCAATGGCTGCCAATCTCTTTTCTTCAATAAGGTTCAGCTCATTTAACCGAGAACGCACCCACTCAGCTTCATCAAGTTTCACGTCCGTCAGAATTCTCAAAGAAGGAATCTCAACTTCTAATGGTAGAACTGCTTCCATACCATATACCAGTGAGAAAGGAGTTGCCCCAGTTGATGTGCGTACCGAAGTACGATAACCGTGCAAAGCGTAAGGCAACATCTCATGCCAGTCTTTGTATGTCACTACCATCTTCTGCACAATCTTCTTAATGTTCTTATTTGCCGCTTCAACAGCCCCATTCATCTTCGGACGATAGGGAGAAGAATTGTGATGTTCGATTTTAAAGCTCTGACATAGCTCCTTCATCATCTTGTTATTCAGATTTGAACCATTATCAGTAATGATTCTCTTTGGGACTCCATACCGGCAGATGATGTCCTTCTTAATAAACCGGGCTACTACTTGTCTGGTGACGTTGGCATACGATGCTGCTTCTACCCACTTCGTGAAATAATCAATAGCCACCAGGATAAAACGATGTCCATTCGAAGTAGTCGGCTCGATCTTCCCAATCATGTCAATGCTCCACATGGCAAAAGGCCAAGGTGACGACAAAACATTCAGAGGAGTAGGCGGTACGTGCACCTTATCAGCATAAATCTGGCATTTATGACATTTTTAGGTGTATTTAAAACAATCAGACTCCATAGTCATCCAATAATACCCCGCTCTTAACAATTTTCTTGCCATAGCATGCCCATTGGCATGAGTACCAAAGGAACCTTCGTGAACTTCTTCCATTAACAGGCCTGCCTCGTGTTCATCAACACAACGTAGCAAGACCATGTCAAAGTTTCTCTTGTATAACACATTGTCTTTGTTCAAAAAGAAGTTTCCTGATAACCTCCTCAATGTCTTCTTATCCTTGGAAGATGCCCCAACTGGGTATTCCCGACTCTTCAAAAAGACTTTGATATCATGATACCAAGGCTTGCCATCTGATACACCTTCAACCGCAAATACAAAAGCAGGTCTGTCCAAGTGCATGAATCTGATCGAAGGAGTTTTATTCCAACGATTCACTTGATACATTGATGACAACGTTGCCAACGCATCAGCCATCTGATTCTCTATTCTGGGAATGTGATGGAAGTCCACTTTGTCAAAGAAAGGCAACAACCTTCTGGCATAGTTGTTATACGGAACAAGATTCGCTTGACGAGTCTCCCATTCACCTATAATCTGATTAACCACCAACGCAGAATCACCATAAACATCGAGGTTCTTGATTCTCAAATCGATTGCTTCTTCTAACCCCATGATGCATGCTTCATACTCTGCCTCATTGTTGGTGCATACGAACGCCAATCGGGCAGTGAAGGGTATATGAGAACCCTTTGGAGTCGTAATGATTGCCCCGATTCTGTTACCATACGAATTAACAGCTCCATCAAAAACCAACTTCCACTGAGATCCAATCTCAGGTCCTTCATCAGGTAAAGGTTCTTCGCAATCCTTCATCTTCAGATACATGATATACTTATCCAGAAATTCAAACTTCATCGGTCGATAATCCTCAATTGGCTGTTCGGCAAGATATTCTGACAAAACACTTCCCTTAATGGCCTTTTGGGAAACATACTAAATATCGTATTCTGTCAGAACCATCTGCCAACGGGCTATTCTACCAGAAAGTGCTTGCTTCTCAAACACATACTTGATCGGATCCATCTTCGAAATCAAAAGGGTTGTGTGGTTTAACATATACTGCCTCAAACGCTTAGCTGCCCAAGCGAGTGCACAACATGTTTTCTCCAGCATCGAGTACCTCGACTCACAATCAGTAAACTTTTTACTCAGGTAGTAGATGGCATGCTCTTTTCTACCTGACTCGTCGTGTTGACCGAGCACACACCCCATTGAATTCTCAAGAATCATAAGATACATAATCAATGGCCTTCCTGGTACTGGCGGCATAAGGACCAGAGGTTCCTGCAAATATTCCTTTATTCTCTCGAACGCCTTTTGACAATTTTCATTCCACCTGACCGCTTGATCTTTTCTTAGCAACTTGAAGATTGGTTCACACGTGGTTGTGAGATGAGAGATGAACCTGGCAATATAGTTTAATCTCCCCAAGAAACCACGAACATCTTTTTCTGTTTTCGACACAGGCATTTCTTGTATGGCTTTTACCTTTACAAGATCAACCTCGATACCTTTTTCACTAACAATAAACCCTAGCAATTTTTCTGACCTCACCCCGAAGGTGCATTTGTTAGGATTCAACCTCAGTCTGAACTTTCTCAATCTTTCAACTAGCTTCTGAAGATTCACCAGATGTTCTTCCTCCGTCTGTGACTTCGCAATCATGTCATCAACATAGACCTCAATCTCTTTGTGAATCATATCATGAAAGAGAGTCACCATCGTCCGCTGATAGGTTGCCCCTGCATTTTTCAATCCAAAGGGCATCACTTTGTAGCAAAAAGTTCCCCATAATGTTGTCTTCTCCATGTCCTCTGGGGCCATTTTGATTTGGTTATACCCAGAGAAGCCATCCATGAAGGAGAACACCGAATACTGAGCAGTATTGTCAACTAACATGTCAATGTGAGGGAGCGGGAAATCGTCCTTTGGGCTTGCTCTGTTTAAATCCCTGTAATCAACACACATCCTGACCTTCCCATCCTTCTTAGGTACAGGCACGATGTTAGCAACCCATGGAGGATAATTCGTCACGACAAGAAATCCGGCGACCAACTGTTTCTGAACCTCTTCTTTAATTTTGACAGACATCTCCGATTTAGTTCTTCTCAACTTTTGTTTAACCGGAGCACAACCTTCTTTAAGTGGTAGTCGGTGTACAACAATATCAGTATCGAGCCCAGGTATGTCTTGGTAAGACCAGGCGAAGATGTCCACATACTCACGGAGCATTTCAATCAATCTTCCCTTGACACTGTCTTCCAATGCAGCCCCTATCCTTACTTCCTTTCTGGCGTCCTCGGTTCCCAGATTCACAATCTCAATTTCCTCCTGATGAGGTAGTATGACTTTCTCCTATTTCTTCAACGATCTGGCCAACTCTTCGGGCAGTTCACAATCTTCGTCAGTCTCTTCTTCAGCCTGATAGATTGGATTGTCAAAGTCATACCGAGCTATAGCTGAGTCATGATCGGTGTCATCTGAACAAAAAGACCTGCATGATTGATGAGGTATGTTCTATTATGTATGCAACAAAGAAACACATTGCCATTTTGATGTGGGTTTTTAATGCATAAAAATAAAAACAGAAAGACAGAGATCAAAATATTTGAGTGTGAAAAGTCCTTTATTGATGATAAAGCAAAACATGCAACAGTTAAAAGCCCTACAAATAAAATCACTACGTCTTGGGCAGAACGCAGGATTAACATAATAGGAAAACAAAGCAATTACTCGAAGCTAGTCACTTGAATGACTATTTCAGAAGACCAGTTGCACAGACTTTCTCCCGGGACACAGGGGCGAATCCAGCTATCCATGTCACAATCACTGTCCCCTCCTTCCTCAATGGCATTAACTCTGTCGAAGAAAACACCGGCACTGGTGAAACGGACTGGGCCATAGCACTTCGGAGGCTCTTCCTGACGCCTAGGTGGTTTGTACCCTAATCCATAAGTATCCCTCTTCTCCTGAACTTTAACCACTTGGCCCCACCTCTGTGAGCTACCAGCTTCAACCACAGCTTTGGCGTCTTTAAACGAAGACATAGAGATCTCAGGCTGATTTGTCCCTGCAAACTGCTCTATAGCTTTAGACTGGACAACCTCTTCAGAAACCTTCACCTTCTCAAACCCCTGACACAAAGTCTCATGGATTTCACCATCCACTTCCACATATTTAAAGGTTGATAGCTGACTAATCATTATGTCTTCTTCTCCGCACACTGTCACTACGTGACCATCTACCATGTATTTCAGCTTTTGATGCAAAGTGGAGGTTACAGCGCCTGCACCATGGATCCAAGGACGACCCAGCAGACAGCTGTATGCTGGCTGAATATCCATTATATAAAATGTTGCATCAAATATTTCTGGCCCAACCTTGATCGAAAGCACAATCTCACCAAAGAAGATCTCTTCGAGCCATCAAAAGCTCGCACCACCAAGTCACTTGGTGTGCAAATTAATCCCCTGGTATCTAACTTCATTAATGCTTGCTTTGGAAATACATTCAACGATGATCCAGTATCAACCAACACATGTGACATCAGTGAACCACGACATTCAATCGAAATATGCAGGGCATTGTTATGATTCCTCCCAGCGGGAGTCATATCAAGATCTGTAAAGCCCAAGCCATTGCCAGCGTTCACATGTGCTACAACCCCTTCTAGCTGATTGACAGATATTTCTTAAGGAACATAAGCAGCGTTCAAAACTTTCAAAAAAGTATTCCTATGAGCTTCAGAACACAATAGCAAAGACAAAATAGAGATCTTGGACGGGGTCTGATGTAACTGGTCCACAATTTTGTAGTCGCTTTTCCTGATAAACCTCATAAACTCCTCCACATTCTTTGAAAAAGGGTTGTCAGCTGGCTTTACTGTAGAATCAATAATCACTGGAGTCTGAACAGAACCATCCATTACCTGTTTTCCCATATCTTGCCTAGAAGTACCGGGTTGATCATTAACATGAGTAAGCACTCTACCACTTCTTGTTATAGCATCGGTCTCAACTCTAGCTTCTGAACTAGTACTCATTGGTACAGTAGTCGTTAATTCCTGCTTTTGTCCATTAACAAATACACTAGCATCATAATTCCAAGGGACGGCTTGGGTACTTTCATACGGAATGGGTTTAGGACCTGAAATAACAACCGGCGCTGGTCTCGTTGGCCCTGATATTACAACTGTCTTGAAAGGAATAACAATAGTAGCAACATCATCATTAACAACCTCTTTTTGCTGATCACAACGGTCAAATTGCAGACATCCTTCATCAATCAAACCCTGAATCCCAGACTTCAATAAACCACAACCATTAATTTGTACCATGCACTCTGGACAATTTTCATTTAGCAGCCTGTCCTTTACTACCTTCAATGGTGTCTTCAACTCATCCACATTCATAACCAGGTTCAGAGACTCACACTCTTCTATCACAGCATTAACCCCTGGCCCACCATGGTTAGGCATCGGGTTCTGCACAACATTAGGTCCATCATTAGCAAAGCTGATAGCCTTTGAATCTACCAAGTCCTGGACTTTATGCTTAAAAGCTTTACAGTCCTCGAGATGATGCCCAGGTGCCCCAGAATGAAAATCACAATGGGCGTTAGGATTGTACCCGGGAGGCGGATTACCAACAGGAGGAGCCAAAGTCCTCTTTTCAACTAACTTCAACTGAAGAAAATGCTGAAACAATTGGGAATATGGTAGAGGTGGAGTATCAAAGTGTCTGTTCTACTTAGGTGTGAATTGTTGTTGACGCGGAGCGCGATTCTGTCGTTGAGGTGCTGCCAAAGGTGGGAGTGCTGCAGGAATAACCACTGAAGCCACCTGCTGGTTATGGTTTTGTTGTTGTTTCCCCTTTCCCCTATAGGATGATACAACATTGGCCTCTCCTTTCTTCTTATAACCATCAAATGGCTTCTTTCCATGCTCGAAAGACGATCCGTCACCACTAGAAACTTTTCCAGCCTTAATTCCAACGTCTACCTTCTGTCCGATTGCAATCACATCTGCAAACTAGTCTAGTGAACAAGGCAATAGCTTTTCATAATAGTGCTTAGGCAGTGTGTCCATAAACATATCCAACATCTCTTTTTCCAGCATTGGTGGCTGTACCCTAGCCACCAATTCACCCCACCTTTGCGCGTATTCTTTGAAACTTTCATCATTTTTCTGGGACATGCTCAACAGCTAAGTTCTGTTGGGAGCCATGTCTGTGTTGTACTGGTAATGCTTGATAAAAGCTGCAGCTAATTCTCTCAAAGTACGAACATCTCTACTTTCCAGCGCCATATACCATTCCAAAGACGCGTCGGACATCCTGTCTTGGAAAAAGTGCATCATTAGCTTCTCGTCCTTGGCATGGGCAGCCATCTTCCTGGTATATGCCTTTACATGAGTTCTCGGGCAGGTAGAACCATTATACTTCTCCAGTGTAGGAATCTGAATCTTGTGCGGAATGACAATATCAGGGACCAACCCTAGGTCGTGCAAATCTATTCCCAAATCATCCTGTTTCACAACCCCTTTCAGTTGCGCCTCGATTAAACAGATCCTCTCATCACTGACCACAGGAAGTCCAGCGTCCAAGCTTATGACTGAAAAAACATCATCCTGTTGATCATCAATACGATGGCCATGGATAGCTCGAATAGTGCTTCCTTCTCCAACCACTGAAGGAATCCCACCCTGTCCACCAGCACCAGTGATAGGAATGTTGATACCAGCACCACCTCCGTCCGGAGGAATAACATGATTAAGAAGACCACTGTGTAAAATACCATTTTCATCAACCTGCGCCATCAAAGGTTGAACTAGAGTTCTGAACTCATTCTGACTCTGCACCACACCTTGCATCATCTCCATGAACTGATCAATGCGAGCTTGCATAGCTGCCATGTCTGCCTGAACTTTGTCCATCACTCTACTTTGATTAAGCCTGGTAGAATACCGATGAGCTGGTTGATCAATCCTGACTGAAAAAAGAGAGAGCATAAGAAAACCAGAGAAACCGAGATAACCTGCAATGCAAAATGAGATGATTATGCAAATGCAAACATGTATGAACATTATCAAGGCGATCTATCCCTTGATTCCAATTTTAACAACAGAAGAGAACTGAATTCCTGACCATATAAAGAGAATAAGCATCTGTTACAACAAAAGTCTGAATAAGCATAAACAAAGACCCCAACCAACAAGCCTGGTGGTGATCCCGGAAATACAAAGAAAACAACAGCAAGGAAACTAAGGCATATCATCAAGACTCAGCCGCGCTAAAATTCCCCATTCGTCATTCTTTTTGCACCAATTCTGCACTTCCTTGAGAAGCTTCTTGGTATTAGGATGCTCTGGTCTCTGAATCAACTCCTGAATCAAAAGATCCCTCCTGTACAAGATTCCTGTTAAATAACAACTATGCAACTCCCAATCATCTTCTCCAGAAGCTCCACCTGAACTTGGACCTTCGCTTCTGGCTCTTTTCACTTCGGCTTGAATCTTCAGCTGTTCCATATCGGCCATGGTTTCCTTAAGCTTTTCCTCAACTGCTCTCGTCTCAAAGATCCCTGATAAAATCTCCTTATCCTTTTTCTAAAGCTTTGTCTTCAAACCTTCAATTTGTTCCAGATACTTGTCCTCTTTCAACCTGTTGGCGGTAATTGCTGTATTCCGACGGTCATTGAACCTGTGAATTCTTGACATAGCATAAGCTAACTCTTTCTTTTTGGACGAAAGGACCTTGCTAACAGTTTTCAATGCTTGAGCCACTTTCTCTCTAGCTGTGGCTTCTTTAGACAATTCTTTCTCCTTCACAGCCAAAAGTTCTGATTTCAACTTGGCAGCATGGATGGCTTTCACCTTTTTCGTGCTTTAACTGACCAACCTCTCTGCCCAGCTCACGATTCTGCTCTTGGAGTTTCTCCTTCTCAGCCCATAACTTATCATACTTCTCTATATCAACAGTGAAAGGAAGAAGCTACTCTTCTGCTCTTTTCTTAATCCACTCTTCATAAGAAGGAAAGACCCGGTTGTTACATTTCCCGAATGAAGTTTTTCCCTTCTTGGTCACCTGCTTCCAAGCATTCACAATCTTCCTTATCATCTCTTGATCCCCAGTACCATTGAAGAATAAGAACTCTCTGATATCTCACCCTTCAGGTGGACCTCTCAAAGGATAAACAAACTGCCTGATAACAAGGGAAGGATTATAGCTAATTCCACCTCTTCTCCCTATCAAGGGTACATTAGGGAATTCTCCGCACTTGCAAATAATCTCCATCCCTAGCAAGTCATGGTTGAAACAAACAATGTTGTCAGCAGTCAGGCCCATTAACCTCTTTGACCACTTCAGAGAATCTCTCGTATCAACGAAAGTGCCAGCTTCGGGGAGATGACTCAGAAACCAAGTAGATAAGAGTTGTGCACAACAACTCACAGTTCTTCCACGCCTATTTTCATTCTTGTAGTGGACTGAGTGATACACATCACCTAGCAAGGTAGGTATAGGATTCTTTGAAATAAAGATCCTGACAGCATGCATATCCACCAGATCAGGAACATTGGGAAACAGGACAATCCCATAGATGCACATAGCTAAAATAGCTTGGAAAGCAGTCCAATTCTTCTCTTTAACATGTATGCAAGCTTTACCAAACAATAACTTCAATAAGAAACCCTTAGCTCCTTGTTTCTCCACAATATTACTGCTCAGAGCGGATTCACCAATATGAAGAGCAATGGCCATTTCTTTTATCCCGGGGCGTTCTTCAGAAAAGAATACTATGTCATGCCTGATAGGGATTCCCAAAATAAATGAGAACTCCTCCAACGTTGGAGCCAAGATATAGTCTGGGAAAGTGAAGCAACGCAAAGACGGATCATAGAACTGAAGAAGTGTATGAATGGTATCCTTCTCATACTTGGAGATACTGTAGACAAACTTCAGAAGTCTCCCATACTTTCCACCGAACTCTGTGCGAACTCCGGGACCAGCCATACTAATTAGCTTGTGAATCAACGTCAAGGCCGGGTCTGGGAACGAATAAGCAACAATCTTCTTTCTCTGGACATCCATGCTAAGGCAACCTCAGAAAACCGGAATCAAGAGTAAGATGCAAGCCCTGAAAAATGTCAAACATGTTAGAATGCAAGAAAAATGATATGCACATGCAAGCATGGGATCAAGGCATCACTGCTGGATGTGCTGTGCTATTAACTGAACGAGAGCCACAACCCAGAAAACCAGAACTCTAGAATACTGAACCACTAAGATAACCAGAAACCCAGATGATAAAACACTGATGAGAAATAAAGAAAACCGGGTAGGTTGAAGGTTTCGGTTTTTCTGCAAACCTGCAAACACCCATCCCATCTCACATGAGGGTTATAGAAAGGCGAGGATCCTCAATATCACGGGCTCTCAGGTCGAGAAATGATGATACGTTCACCATTTCTGGTTTTAGATCATCATCAATCGAGGAGGCCTCAACTGATTCCCCTAAAAAATAAGGTCATCCTATGCGAGTCCCTCAGCATTGGGTCCTCGGATCGAGAATGTGCAATGGGTTTGCCACGGAACGTGGTCTGCCACTATCACATCTCGGGAGGAGATGCGCAACTGAGGTATCGGAGAAACGGTCACCAGAGTCGACAGCTCTCTAGATCAACACCCTGAAATGCGCAAGACACGCACGTCAGAATGCGCCCCAAGATAGCCTCGTCTGGTTGTGAATTTCGTGAACACACAAATGTACCAAGCGGGCACGTAGGTCCCACTACTCTCCACTCTAGCCCTAGGGTGTACTCAAGCCTGGGTATTGGGCTTATCTCTCAGAACAACCCAACCTGCCAAACAGAAACCAGCAGCACAGCACAGCAATATCCAATATGACAGTAATAAAATGAAATGCAATGCAGTAAAAGCTGTAAAACAGTAATATACAACATAATAAAGCACAACAAATAAACACCCAACGAAAAAAACAAACAAGCGCTAGGATCGACTCGCTAAAGGGGATGGACCAGCAAGAGGTCAACCAGAGTCGCCAAATGTCGCTCCCGAAAGATTCGCATCCAACCGTACAAACGCGAGAGTGGCGCAGAAAACACAGAGTCGCCAGTAATGTGTATTTATCCCGAGAGAGGGAAAGGAAACACTGCATAAACCTGAAGAAAAAGGGGGAAAGACATGGTCATCGCAACCATAGTCTGGGTTCGAGAGTCAGTTATGCGAGGGGAAGGTGTTAGCACCCCACGCATCCATCATACTCGAAGGGATCCACGCTTGTTGTCTAAACGGAGGGTGAGCTGTCCTACTATCTATGGCTGCAAAAGAAAACGGGGATGGGGTGACTAAGACGGACTCGGTAGGACATATTCGATGTCCTAGGCCTACGTACTCCCTCAGTGCAATGGGAAAGTCAGAGTCAATGTAGTTCGGACGGGAACTATGGGGGAAGGTTGCTCGCCAAGACAATCGCTATCTTGTGCCTACATATCCTCAATCGGACGAGAGAGAGGAATCAGAGCTAATGTAGTTCGTGGGTACGACCACGAATGGGTAAGTGTTTTTTATGAGCGACGTTAGATTCGCGTCCGGTAGTTAGGGTCGATGCCTATTTACGACTTAGACGGAAGGTAACGTGCTCTTTTTTGAAAATGGTCTGGAACCAAACAATCCCGAAGGATAAAAAGATTTGAATTTGTTTTTGTGTTTTTTAGACAGAAGTGTTTTAAAATAGTTCATAACTTGCATTGCACCAAAGTCTAGGGCACAGGGACGAATACTTAACGAATCATCCCAAGACAGAACGCCCGCTAAGCACTCTAGAAAGATGAGAGGAAGCCCCTCATTTCTCATTCCCCACGCTTAAGGCTCGTGCGCAATACACTTTATCTTTATTAAGTGTTTTCAAGAAGTTTTGAGATGAGAAGAGAGAAGACCCAAGGGAAACTCTAAAGGGAAACTAAGAGTCCTAATGTTATCATGCATGGATGACCTATGGTTAGTGAGGCTTAGGAGAGACGACTACCTAAAACCTAATGCTAATCCTACTCCAAGCTTAATCAAAAAATAAGTTGGACTAGGTAGCTCTAAAGGGAGAGAATCCAAGACTTAAACAAGTCTTGAGATTCATGGGAGGAATAGAGTGAAAGAGAAGAATGAGAAAGAGAAGGATGAGATAAGAAACAAGATAGGGCAGCAAGCACATCATATCAAGTATATCCAACTCACATCAATAAACAAATCTCAAAGGTCATGCAAAACATCTCAAGCAAGCATGCGAAGGTAATCATGAAAGAATGCAAGCATACTTATATGAAATGCACAATTAAGCACCAATGAACTTCATATCAAGATGAAATGAGAAAAATAAGATGAAGATGAAAGCAAGTTAGAACCAAGATCATACCATCATCAACAATTCTCATGTGCAAAAGAAGATCAAAACATGGAATATCATGCACCAAAGAAAGTCCACAAAGGAAATCAAAGTTCAAACACTTAAAGCATATCCAAACATGATCCACAACTTACAAAATTAAATCTCAAAGGACCTCAACCAGGGGTAAACATCATACCAAAAGCTCATGCAAAGAATCACAAAGAAATTCAATCAATTAGGCATGGCAAATCAATTAGGGTTAAGAGATGTCATATGATGATCATGCAAAATTCACTTAAGCACAAATAATAAAACATATATCAAATGACATTCAACAATTGTGAAATCAGAACCCAAATGACCTAAGTCAGAGACTAACAACATGTCAAAATATCACACCAAAATTCAAAGTTTAAGTACCTCAAACAATTAGGCAAAGATCACATAGGAACCATGAATCAATATGCAAAGGAGAGGGACTAAAATGAAATATAAAAAAGTTTTAAAAATGAAACAAAATTTTTTTTAAGAACCTCAAGATGTCTTCTGAAATTTGCAAAAAGAATGGGGTGCAAATCATGTACCAATAATGAGAACAGAAATCCACAAGGCAATGCGTGCACAATTGAAGCAATCCACAAAGAAATTAAACAAACAATTAATTCAGAGGCACAAAATAAAATAAAAATGGAAAATAAAATTTTCCAAAATTTTATAAAACCCTAAGGATGATTCATGATTTTTTTGATAATTTTCTGATGCATAAAACTATTTTTAAAAATTAAAAATGAAAATGCAACAATTAAAATAAAATAAAAGGAAATAAAAGCCAAGGGGTGCGAACAGCAAGGGAAACACATTCAAAAAATGGAATGGGCTCAAGGAGGAGGGTGCAGATAGCCAGCCCAGTCCACACAAACAAAAATAAGCGCAGTCCAACAAAAAAAAGAAATCAGTCAACATGATTGACTCACACCAGCCACAAGATTAATCCAACACTCTACATTCAGTCAATCGCAATCACAAGTAATCAAGATGAAAGGCCAGGATTAAGAGTTCATGGTAGCAACAATACACGCGCGCACATCCAATCATCAGAAATTAAAACACAAAGCACGTGGGAAGCACATGATATTTTAATGTGTTGGCAATTTAATAACCATCAGATTAATCCAACATTCCAGATCAAGTCAACAAATCATAAAGCATGCAAGATGTGTGGCCAGATCTGCGTGTGCATAATAGGAAGCATGAATCAACAACACACAAACAATAAAATAAGAAAGGACTTTAAATGACGTGGCTGCGCATGGACTATCAGATCTGGACCACCAACGGTCTAGATTTCATCTCCTACCTCCATCCCTCAGACCACCTGAAAAATAACCAGGTGCCGGAACCCTAGCTCCGGTCACCCTCTCCGGCAAGCACAACCTCAAAATTTTCCAGAAATTGTAAAAACGTACATCATTCCACTCAGAATTCAACAAGGATCAAGAATATGCAATTTATTTCACCAGATCATTAACACACAAAGCAAATCGAAGAGATAAAGTTTAGATCTAAAAACTTCAGATCTACAATACAGCCATGATACACGTCCAAAATCACATCTAAACATATCAGCATGATTAGCAACTCATGAGGAACACAATGCACACCATAAAATCAAGTTACATGATGATGAATTTCACACTAACCTGAGAATTGCAGAGCTTAAAATACACCAAGAAAACCCTCTGGAAGCTGCAGATCTACTCCTTAGAACCTCTAATTACAAAATAAATGCAATTAGAGCTTGGAATCGTGCTAGATCTTGAGATTTGAATTTGAACCTTCAAAACTGAATCTGATGAAAAACTCACTCTCAGCTTCAATCAATGGTTGAATCTTGCTCTATTTACTTCACTGATCAAGAATGTGAAATAAAATCTCAAAGAAACTCCAAGGAGAGTGAGTTTCGAAGAGAGAAAGAGTGAGAGCAAAAATTGGAATTCTGAGCAAATGAGAGTGCATGAGGGTGAAATGAACGTGTGATCCTTCTTAAATAGACTTGGTTAGACCTCTGGGCATGATTAGGGTTTCATTAATTCCTTGATTAAGGCTAATGGACGTAATTTGCAAAAATTCAAATTGTGATGCACACACTAATCCACACGTGCCAAGGTCATGAAATAAGCATGATTCACTCACATTTCACTTGCTGATCACAATGGAATTGAAATTGGGCCTTGTGGTTGATTGATTTGTGAGTTTTGATCCATCTTGCCAATTTGCATTATGCGAAATAAGTGAGGTATATGGCATGAAATGGATTGATTCAAAGGTCAAAAGTGGTCCTCATGAAGTGTACTTGAATATGACAATATGAATTGAAGCAATAGAATCAATTACAAGTCATTTTGAACCAAAATACCAAAGGTGGAAAAAATGAATACATGTGAAAACCTTAAAAACACCTTGCCTTCTCTTGATCATAACTTGAGAACCACAAATGATATGGAGACAATCTAGTACTTTTTGGAAATAGGAGAGAGAGATATTCAACTTTCATGTTTGAGGAAAACTCATTTGAAGCTTCCTTGATGATGAAAAGTCAAGTTGAATGTGGTGGAAAAGCTGCCAAAAATGGAAAGTTTCAAATTATAGGCCATTTCCATATTTAGTAACTTTTGCACAAACTCTTGATTCTTGATGAATGACATGAATCTTGACATTTGAGGACCATATGAGGGCATAAGACCTTAAAAATCATGAAGAGGACCTCAAAATTCCACGGTTGACTTTCCTCCTTACAGTTGACTTTTGCTTACTTCACAAGTAACTGATCCACTGAACATCTTCCACAATGAACCACTAGCCAAGCCTTCCTCCATGAGCACTTGTGAGCATATGAAACCCATGAGAGCATGCTTGAATCCACAAAGTCTTATCAAGAAGCTCTTTGAACCCAAGAACCCTAATTTGGTCCCCCTGGTTAGGAGGGAAAGATTCACTTGAAATCCTTTGCCATTATTAACCTTATGAAGATATGATGAACTCCTCAAACCACCTTGAGGCTTGAGACTCCCTTGAGGTGAACCAAGTACCTTGATCCCATGCTAAGAACCAATGCTATGCACCAATGCTAATGCAAGAATTGCAAAGAAACATAAGCCAGTTAGCTAAAAACAAGAAGGCAAATTTTGGGGTGTTACACAGCCTAAAATGAATGGAGCGGTAGAAGCAACCAACAAAAATATCAAGAAGATCATATAGAAGATGATCATTATATACAAGGATTGGCACGGGATGCTACCATTTGATCTTCACAGTTATCGCACATCCGTCCACACTTCAATAGTGGCAACCCCTTTCTCTCTAGTATATGGCATGAAGGGAGTACTCCCCATAGAAGTAGAGATCCCATTAATGAGAGTATTCATGGAAGCCAAGCAAACTGAAGCTGAATGATGTCAAAGTAGATATGATGAACTGAACCTAATCGAAGAAAAAAGAATGACGACTTTATGCCATGGTTAGTTATATCAGCAAAGAATGAAGAAGTCGTTTGACAAAAAGGTCCGACCCCGTGTCTTCAGAGAAGGAAACCTCGTGCTCAAGGAGATACAATCATTTCTCACTGATTCTAGGGGCAAATAGACTCCTAATTACGATGGCCCCTATGTTGTTAAGAAAGCCTTCTCAGGCGGTGCCTTAAAACTCGCAACCATGGATGAAGAAGAGTTTACTTATCCCACAAATGTTGATGCAGTCAAGAAATACTTCGCCTAAAAATAAAAAAAATAGCTCGCTAAGTTGAAAACCCAAAAGGGCGACTTAGGCCAAAAGAGCGTCTCGGTGGACTGAAAATCCGAAAGAGCGGTCCAGGCAAAAATTAGAGACATAAACGATAATCATCCCGATGGATTGAAAACCTGAAAAGACAATCTAGGAAAAATTAGGGATTCATGGCAAGTAACTGCATCTGACAAGATTGGCTCCTTAGAGGATACGTCATCTGTTGAGAAATCCTCAATCAGAGGTCACCTTCAACAGAAGCTCAAAAATATCCAAAATTCAAAGTTGGTGGAAGGATAGTGGTCGTTATGTTTCAATGTAGCCCCTTTCCCTTTAAATTACCATTTTCTAAAACTTTGTAATGCTCCATGGAATCATGCATTAGGCTGATTATCATTCTATCAATAAATTTGAGCCCTTGTGCCTTTTGTTTGCAATTCTAATTTATTCTGCTTTGCACAATGACATTTTTATCTGATTCACATTATTGGAACACATAAAATGAATTTACTTTTAAAACATGAATTTTTATTTTTACTCCCGCTTTTAAAATAAAGACGACAATTTCCTTTTGATTACTGAACACAAAGAGGAACATCGACGGCTTCTCCGGAAGTGATCAAACTTTAAAATGCAGAATCAAAATACTCCTTGTGATCAGTATACCCTGAATGAATGATCAATTACTTCCGATGGAATGTCCCATATGTCATCCCCAGTAGGGTTTTTGTCCCCAAGAATAAAGGTAGGAACAAGATTTCCTTCCTCTAACAAGCTGCTACCTTCAGAAAACACTGGTAAAAGTTTTCACTCTTCAGGAGTCACATCTTGTTACTGCCAAGATTAGTTGAGGATTAACTGTAGAGCTTTGTGTCCCCCAATACTCGTCACCATTGATACTTTTTATTCCCCGTGGTGGCAAAGTATGCAATTATGATCATCACCATTTCGTATGTCATGTCTGTCTTGTCAGCATAAGCATTTCATACATACATCATGCATAATTGATTCATATTCATATTCATATTGCATATCATATTTCGATCACTTTGTTCACGTTTATCCCCAAGTGATTAATGTTTTCTCTCCATTCGAGTTGTCAGTCTTCCTATCCACGATCAGATAGGATAAGATCCCGGTTTGAGTTCTTTCCTCATCAGGAAATGTATTGTCTAAACAATCTCTCTCCAGCTTATTCCTGGATTGAAATCGGTCCTCGACCACCTTGATAACTTGAACCTCTGAAAGGCAAGAAGGCATTTGGTTATACACCTTTGGAACTTCACTCTTCACCACTGAAGATGATATTTTGCTTTCTCGGATTAAGGAAAATCCCCCCCCCCCCTCGCGGAAGTTTCTCAACAAAAGACTCTTGGCAACATGGACATCACATCCTCCAAGAAATATCTACCGATCTCCAAACAAGGAAGTTTGTTCTTGCCCTCGTAGATTTCCGAATAAAGTTGACAAATGCAGTATTTCCCCGAGAAGTTTTTCCTACTTTCAAAGAAGTCATCAGCACCTCAAAATTGAATTACATCACATGGCGTCTCTCTGAAAAAGTCTCGAAGGGAAGTATGATATAATTCTCCAGCAAATGGCATCTCCAGCAGAGAAGTTTGCACACCTCTGTAGTTCAGACAAATGGTTATCCCCAGCAAGTCTGAGATCAAATCTTTTTCCATCAAATGGCATCTCCCCAGTAAATCTTGGTGAGAAGTATGATAAAAAAAGCCATCATGGATATCATTCCTTGTCAAGAGAAGAACTCAAAAAAATAAACTAAGACCAGTTCTGTGGCTGATGACTAGGATCGAGGGGAAGTTTATTTCAAAAGAAACTAAGACCAGTTCCGTGGCTGAACACTAGGATTGAGGGGAAGTTTATTTCAAAAGAAACTAAGACTAGTTCCATGGCTGAAGAACAGGATAAAGGGGAATTTTATTTCAAAAGAAACTAAGTCCAGTTCTGTGGCTGACGACCAGGATCGAGGGGAAGTTTATTTCAAAAGAAACTAAGACCAGTTCCGTGGATGAAGACCGGGATCGAGGGGATGTTTTTTTCAAAAGAAACTAAGACCAGTTTTGTGGCTGAAGACCAGGATCGAGGGGAAGTTTATTTCAAAAGAAACTAACACCAGTTTTGTGGCTGAAGACCAGGATCGAGGGGAAGTTTTACCCTTTTTCTAAGTAGCGTTACTTAGTAAAAGAATATGGATGAACAAATATCTACCATTCACTACCACAATCAAAATTTTGGGTATTCTAATATTTAATCCTCTTTTACCATAAACGTCTGAATATCTTCGCCATTCACACCTTCAGGTCCAAGAAGATTAAATAGGGGCATCTGTCATACCCTATATTTTGACCACAAGACTTCATATCATTGTGCAAATCATCACCACAATATGGATGCACCTTCATACCTCATCAATCCTCTCAAAGATTATTGAGTGTTCACTCTAGCCAATAATTAGGGTGTTGAGTGTTATCAAATCTCTCAAATATCCATGAAGCATTAAGAGGTCTCCCACATTAAGAATCTAACACAAAAATGCAACATTTCAAGTTGATCAAGCCTCAAGATCATCAGTGTCACCAAATTAGGGTTTTGATCGACCAAGGCCCACAGAGAAAACTTTTCATCTGGGCGTGAGCCAATACTTCAAAACATGATTCAAGAAGCTCAAAAGGACCTCATGAGTCCATTCATAAGTTCAAAATAGCCTCAGGGGATGCATTCATAAAAAATTAGGAATTAGGGTTTTGACCTAATTCAATCCCCAAGTTGACTTTTGGAGCAAGGCATGAGCCAAGACCTCAAGAGATTCTTTAAGGACCTCAAATGCATCATATTGATCCATTCACAAGTTTGAATTGATTCAAAGAACTTGGTTCATAAGTAATGCAAGGATTCAAATTTATCTGGACCACAAACTAGGGTTTTTGGGAAAAAGTCAACCATACCTTTGACTTTTGACCAAAACATGATCTCAAACCTTGGGACATGATTCAAGACACTATAAAACACCTATAGAATCCATCAATTAGGTTCAATTTAGCCCAAGGACTTGATTTCATAAAGGATCACAAAGTTCAAAATTCACCTAATACAAAAAGTCATCTGTGATCAAAACCAAGTTTGACTTTTGGGATTTTTTGACAAACATGGCCTCTTCAAGTCAAAAACAATGTTAATTTGTGATTTTTATCATCATCAATCAAGAAAAATCAAGAAAAGTGAGGTTACTTGCAAAAAGGACAACCTTGAGAAACTTGAAATCTCACTAAGTTATGAAAAAAAGTGATTTTTACCCAACTTTGCAAGGCCATGACTTGTAATCCAAGCAACCATTTTCTTCCATCCAAAGCTCAAATGAAAGCTCTCATTACATACTACAAAAGTGTCGCACTGATCCATGGTCAAAAAATGCCTAGATTTTGAGTTATAAGACCATAAAGTTAGGATTTCATAAGATTTGAGCTTTGACACTTAGAAAAATTTTAGGAAGAATCTGTCTCATGTTTTGTCCAACTTTTGAGGCATTTTTCATTATGATCCAAAAGGAATCAAGACCAAATGTAAACATCAAAATTGAAGTATGATATATAAGCTTTCCAAAGAGTACAAGAACATCCATTGATTCAACTTGAGCAAGGAGTTATGAACCTCACAATATGCCTTGGTACACACTAATTTTTGACAACATTTGCACATAACTTGTATCCCACGATTTCTTGAGCCAATTTTGGACACTTGCATCATTGGATTTCTGTCCAATATCAACTTAAATGATGAAGAATCTTAACCATGAGGCCATTTAGTCAAGAACCATATCCCTTTGGCATGTGATCAACAATGTTGCAAATCCAAAATCCAATTTTGTCATATGGCATTGAAAGGATGCATTGAGGTGTCATGAACCAAGACATATCAGTCCAAATGAGTCAAGATTTACACAAGGATCAAAAGACCTAAACCTGCAAAGTATAACTCAAGTCAATGGCTAGAGGACACTTTGAACACCTAGCCATATCCATTGGATAATAGGGTGATCCAATCCACATTCATTATTCCTTGCAAAACAAACTTCCACAACTATAAATAGAGGTCATTTCTGATGTTTCAAAACACACCAAAACAATACCAAAGCCTTGTTTTCTCATTTCTCCCTCTCTTACTTTAAATTTCAAAGTTTCAAGGATCAAACTTGAAATTCTCAAAACCAGAGCTTAAACCAATCATACCACAATCCAAACACATCACAAATCATCCATTGGAGGTGTTCAAACCTTCATCTTCATCTCACAACACCAAAATCAGAAAGTCAACCATCAAAACCTCAAATTTTGACTTTTCTGCATTTTTCAAGCCATGTCTTGATTAAATCAATATCAAAGCCAAACAACACTTTAAACACTCTCCAAATATCATCCCTAAACTGTTTAAATAAATGTTCCTCAACTGTAACACCAATTGAGGGAGTTGCCATTTTGGTCATTTTTTCCAATTTTTCAAGAAGGAGCCAGTTTCTGTTCCAGAGGTTTCCTTTTGATTTGGATCATCCAAAAAGCTTCTAAGGGGTCTATTAAGAGTGTGCAAGACATTGGATTACTTCTATCACAAGTATCTTGAAAGATAGCAAGTGGAGCTTGCCATACCCCAAATTTGTCCCACCTGTATATAATTTTCATCTGTACATCCGACTACTAACCATTATTAAAAAAAATATATGTTGTTCCTGCTCAAGGTTTTGCTTGGGTGAGTCGGGCTTCAGGCAAGTTTGTCAGGTCTGGTATATATGTAGTGTGAACTGAAGTACAATGGTCGTTGATTTAATCTATCAGTCGGAGAAAGGTTTGTTGCAAGATCAAGCCCAGGGTTTGTAGCAGTTCAGATGGTGTACGCTCCAATTAGGGTCGGTGTGTCAAGTTAAGATGGTTGTGCATGGATCAAGTTATCAAGTTGTGTGTACGTCAAGTGCTTCATGGTTGAAGATTACCTAGGATCAAATTTGCTTTCCAATCAGGGTTTGGTGCAGTGTATTGAGATTCATAGTTCAGTTCATAACCTTCTGATTTTAAAAGCCCTTTCTTGCTTATCAGTACTCAAGTGGCCATGGATCAGATGGATTCATTCGAGGCGGATTTTCTTTGGTTATAGCATGTCAGGTTCAATTGTAGAGGTTTTAGGTAGAAGCGCATATCCACTCCCATAACGACTTTTGTCCACCATTATCCATTTCTCTAAACTAAGTATCCAGTTTCCAATTCATTATCCATATCCATTTTTTACAAATCCATTTCTAAAACCCTTTTCATTATCCAATACCATTCACACAAGAATATACAAAAAAATTCCAATATATTCCAAAGCTTATATCAAGAGCTCAATTGTCCATTTATATTACAATAAAAGCCCATGAGATTAAAGGCCCATTGTCCATTGCTACAACAATTAAAAAAAAAGAGAAAGTCATGAAGACTTTTTCCTTCGGATGCTTTTCCACAAGGCCATCAAATCACAACAAACACTACTCTCCAAATACCAACAAACCGTACTGTTGTTGAAGCCAAAATACTGCATACCTTCTGCACATAAAAGTGACATTACGTAACAAGCCCACTCCGCTACCACAAAACCTGCATCCTGCGCATAACCAACCTGCAATACTCTACTATACCAACCTGAAACAAAATCATGCTAAACCAAAACCTCCTGCTACAATCAGCAACTTTGACCAAAATTCCACAGCAACCTTGCGCAAGATAATTAAGACCTACGATTTGCAGACAACCTGCAATTGAAAGTAACTACTCAATCAATACAAGACAAGAATTTTGTACTGATAAACTTAATTGAGAGGTTTAAATTATTTTAAAAGGGAGGAAATTAAGAACAGGGGGAGACTTTCTTCAATCCTCATTTTTCCTCACACATCGCCAAACCTCACAACTTCTTGCGTAAACTCCAACATAGCAACATCATCACCTTTTCACAATCTTACCCACCACGATTCAAGAACCTCATCCATCTCACCACAGTTTCCTCCTCCGTTTTCCCTCCTTCGCCATACATAACTCAACCTCTACCTTAACACCTTCAACGAGCTATGCCGAACACCCTTCAGAATACGTTCGATTTGGACGACCTCTGCTAATTGAAAGGCTTTCCTCTCCTAGTTCTAGGCCTCAGCTCAACATTCCTCCGCTAAACAGTAACTCGATCCATTCTCAGTCAAGCTCCGACTCCAAAAAATGACTTCCTTCGGCCATCCGTCAACCACCAACGAATCAGAGATTGAGAAGAAAAGAAATTTTGGGTGAAAACCGAAACTAAACCAACCGTGAACCACGCCCTTTCCATTCACCTCTGGCCGTCCGTGATTCACAGCTCCGCCCTTCCCCTACGCAACGTTGTTCTCGGCGTCGAGACGAAACCCAAACAACCAACACCCATTCTAGAACCAAATCGCAAAACCCAAATAGAAACCCAAAAATAAGAAGAGAGGGATGAAGTTGAGAGTAACAGAATTGGTCTTGTCTCCTCGTTTTTTTTTTCCTTTTTGATACATTGATTGTGAATTCATAAACTATTTTGATCTGGTTTTTTCTTTTTGTGTTAAAAAAGAGTGAATAATGGTTATGTTCGTTGTCGCTTCTTTTAAGAATCATGAGCCATGCCTTGAAACGTGAGAAATTTGATTTGGAGGTTGTATCCTTGTTTATTTTAAAATAATTTTGATTATATGATCCACTCCATTTGGTGTTTTGTATGACCAGTGTCTCACCACTTTTTAGACCATGTTTTTTGTTCTCTTGTTTTGGATCTGTTGGAACCTGTGGGCCGAACGCAGGGATAATGATGGGTTTTAAGCCCAAGTGATTCATTCACCCCTCCCTCTTCTTACTTGTTTTAAAGAGAACTTTAATATCCTTTTTCTTTTGTTTTTTAGAAGTTTTTTTTAGATGATGTGAACCTTTCAAATCAATATGTTGTTTGATTCTAATAGCTCACATTAATTTCAATTCTTTTTCTTTAATTTTCTGGGCCAATGATATAACAACAATCTTGATTGGTTTATTTTTTCAAGTCGACTCACAATCTTGATTGGTTGATTTTTTCAAGTCGACTCACAATCTTGATTAATATGAGGCCACTTTTCTTTTTATTGGTCAATGAAAGTCAAATATCATAGATTATCGATTTCTCGATTAAATCTTGATTAAGACGAGACCATTTTGATTTCATTTCGATTTCCATTTCATTTCGCATTTTCTTCTTCTATTTTCTCATTTTCGATCGATGAAGTCTTTCTATTCACGAATGTTGATGGTTGAAGCGATTAACCTTCATTATTTTAAATATGTAGTGAGTGATCGTCGAGATCTCTTTCTATACTTTGAGATCATGATAGGTTACCTTCGATTAATCGACGAAACTTTGTGATTAAGACGAGATCTTCACCTTTTCTTTTCGTGTGGCACGATTGCATTGGAGAATGATCCTCAATATCATTTCTCTATCGTGTTTTAGCACAAAGATCAAATTGCGCACCCTCCTATAGTATGGTCTTCGTCATAGATCGTGCTACGATGGTTTAGCGCTACATGTCCCATATCATAAAATGATTCTTCGTGGCCCAAACCGATGTTTGCAAGCCCAAGGATGGTTCTTTAACCATTGTGGATCATTTGTCTCCTAACAACTAATCAACTAACAATTAACTTTACTTTTCGTCAATATTACCTTGCTTTATATTCTTGTTCATATTATCTTGTTCATATTCATATTATTCACCATATTCATACTTATTCATCTAACCATTTTCTTTGTTCATGTCTTAATCAAAACACACTAACAATTATCGAAACAATAAAAAACTCAATTGGTGGACTGTTGGTTACTATCCTTTGCTTGGAGCTTTTGTCCGACTCTTGCTCAAGGCTTAGTTTAGGAAACTTCGCACACACACGGCTTTCTCTTGGGATACCTCACAATGAGACCTTTTATTTCATGTCATCCCTTGTACTTTACATGTACCCCGCTCCCATTCCGATGTACGCATTCGTTGTTTCTTTGATTGTGGTTTGTTTACTATGAGCACCCCTAGGGACTAGCATAGACAACCCATTTTCAAACTAATTATCAATTCGTCATGGAGCCCATTTTTAAAACACCCCTTGTAAGTCGATTGCTCATTAGCATCACCATCAACCTATCACCTTTCACCGTGGTTTCGTTACTAGGAGCACCCCTAGGGACTAGGATCTATTCTCACCCATTTTCAATCAAACTCTCGATTCGTCGTCGAGCCATTTTCAACCAAACCCTCGACTCGTCGTCGAGCCATTTTCAAATCAACCTCTAACCAAACTTTTTTTTCAAACTAACCTCTTCACATACAAATAAACCCTTGATCCAACGTCAAGCGGATTTTCACAAATAAACTCCAAAAATGACTAACAACTATCGCAACTATTTTCAAGGTGAAAAATGGGGGTTCAAGTCTTTGATCTCTCTTCGGTTGTTTAGGTGCGGGTTCTCTTACTCGTGTGTGAGCAATTGACGCCTTTAAAACAAACCAACTTTCCTTGTTTCGTGGGCGTACCACAAACTACGAATGCTCTGACTTTCTCATTGCACGAGGGAATATGTAGGCACAAGGGCCCAAATCCTTGGCAAGCACCCTAATAAAAAACCACCCATTTTCCCCTTAGAATTGAACACCTTAGAAGATAACAAACAAAACTAGCTAACTTAACTCACGAATCGAATCAAGAGGTTCACGTTGAGTACAACGGACGTAGAGGGTGCTAATACCTTCCCTCTCGCGTAACCAACTCTCGAACCCAAATTTGGTTGCGATGACCATTTTCTTATCCTTTTAAAGGTTTTATCGATATTTTCCTATTCCTTCCTTGGAATGAATAAAGTTCGGTGGCGACTCTGTTCGAACGTTTTTCCGCGTCCATCACGAGGATCGTATTTTTCGAAGTACGACAGAAGGCGACTCTGCTGGGGAATATGGCATTGCCCTATGCTAGAGAGAGTCAAGCCTAACTTAACTCGATTCGTGAGAGTTAGATCCGCTTGTTTGTTTATCTTCTCTTGTTTGTTTGCTTGCTTGCTTAATTATTTATCTACGTGCTTGCCCATGCTCATTATTATTATTATATCCTGTTATTGTTTCTCGTGACACTGTGGGGGTTCTCTGATCATTGGTGCTCTGTGAGATGGCTCTATACCCGAGTCTGAGTATAACCCTAGGATTAGGATGGTGGTTGTGTAGTAGAGGCTTGTGTGGTCTCTTCCGCGTGAGCCAAAGCAAAGACCCCGCTTGGAGTAGATTCCCTTGGAAATAGTATCGTTTTGATGTTACTTCGTCACGATGATAATGTTTTCGAGCCTGAATCATTGATCCCAAGGACCATTAACCCATTTATCCATGGTGGTTGGTAGTGTTAACTCTTTGTGGGTTAAAGCAAACACCACAATCAGATGAGATCCCTCGAACATATTACTTCCTGACAGTAATATTTTTGACCTCAATCTAGGATTCTAAGAACCCTACTTAGAACCCGTGTGTCGATAGTTGTGTAGTGGGCGCCTCCGAGGAGTCTTTCTCGTGGGGAAGAAATGAAGACCTCGCCTAGACGAGATCCTTTCAAGGATATTATCGTCTGATGTTCCTTCATCATGGCTATAATGTCTTTGAAAGATATCCATAACTCTAGGCACCTACCCGTTTAGAACCTACCTGTGGGGGGTCCTGTAATCAGAGATATCTTGTGTCTAACTCCTTCCTCAGAATCAGATGTTGTTTTGATCCTGGAACCCTGCATTGCATACTCATGACATTAGCATATCATTTTCCAACAAACTCATCTGATCCTCTGTCCATTTCCTGCCAGCTGATTTCTCGACGCTCATACTGAACCTATGGTAACCGCAAAACATTTAAAGCAAGTTCAAGCGGAGATAAGAGGAGCATAGACAATTTGAAAGTTGTGATGGCTATGTCAGAGGATAGCTTTCAGCATGATGGGATGAAGGATTTTGACCCTTCATCAGGTTTTGCTGTGTTGACTAACCCATTGTATGATTGTCTACCTGGTGATCATCCTCCACGAGTGAACATCCCTGTTCAGTCTCAGATGATGTCGTTGACCGATTCCATGGAGAAAAGGTTTTGTGCCCTCGAAGAGAAAGTTCAAGCTATGAAAGCGCGCGATACTTCTGGGCTCGATGCTGTTGATATGTGCCTAGTGCCAGACTTGGTAATTCCTCCAAAATTCAAAGTACCCAACTTCGAGAAGTACGCTGGTCTCAGTTGCCCGAAGCGTCATTTGGTGATGTTCTGCCGAAAGATGACTTCTCATGTCCGCGACGACAAGTTGATGATTTATTGTTTTCAAGACAGTTTAAGTGGTGTATCTTTAAATTGGTGCATGGATTTAGAAAGAAGCTGTATCCAATCATGGAAAGACTTATCCAATGCTTTCCTAAAGCAATATGAGTACAATTTGGACATGGCTCTCAGTCGCACGCAGTTGCAAAGCCTATCTCAAAAGAGCGGTGAATCCATTAAGGATTATGCACAGCGGTGGAGAGAGTTGACAGCTAGGGTACAACCACCACTCTTGGACAAAGAATTGATTGACATGTTCTTGGATAGTCTGCATGCCACCTATCTTGAAAGAATGGCTGGCAGTTCATTCTCAAGCTTCTATGACCTTATAATAGTAGGAGAACGCATCGAGAGTTACCTCAAAGCTAAACAAGTCCAAGAGTCTCGAGTAATCAAGCTGGTGAGACTGAATCCTTCAGCAATCCCCAAGAGGAAGAGGATAATGAAATAGATGCAGTCATAGCAAATGTTGAGTATTCTCAGGGTACACCAGCAAGACTTTATGGCCCTTCAGCTTCTCGGCAGTTATCATTGTCAGCGTCATATCATCCTTATGGGCCACGTGTCAATCCTAGTGCGTCATACCAGAAACCCATGATTTTTCCTCATGCAAATCAGCGAGCCCGTGGTCGAGGATATCAGAATCATCATCAGAATTAGCATAGGCCTCGAAACAACTTGGAAAGAATGATTGCTTCTCTCCACCTAGTTCCTATGTCGTACAGTCAACTTTTTCTGCATCTGGTCTGAAACTCACTGGTAGAGCCCAAAGCTATCAAGCCATTGCCAAAACCATACCCGCCTGGATACGATCCCAATGCGCATTGTGAATATCAAGCTGGATCCATGGGGTATTCAACTGAGGATTGCAAAGCTTTTCAAGCCAAGGTGCAACAGTTGATTGACAAAAAGCACATATCATTTCCAGAAGGAAACTTGGTTGTGCACGTCAGTTTCTCACCCAAATGAGTTCCAAGACTTCAAGAGGTATCCCCTAAAGCTAATGGTTCAGACAGGAAGACTTCCTCAGATGCTGGCAACCATTGGACATCTATCATGTGCATTTGCAATTTCTTTATGTTAAGTGCTACTTGTTTTTTAACATTGTTGTTTTAAATGGTAATATTAACGATATGATCATGCATTTTCGGAATTAATCACGTCACATTCGCTCATTTTTCCTCACTTATATCAAAAAACAAAAACAAAAAAATCATTCATATACCTATCTCCCGCTTTCTTTACCAAGTTGTTGTTTTAGCAAAGATTTGAGGGAGGATGACGAAAATGAAGTACCCATAATTGTTGATGGTATGCTTTCGGATGGAATCCTGCCAAGGATGTACAGGCATTGTTTCAAATCCCCAAACACTGGAGAGATAAGGAGTTAGTCCCTAGTTAACCACTTCGAGCCTAGAAGTAGGAGTTTCCTTTGGATTTAAAAACCTTTATGCTTAACCTGGGGCATGGGTAGTTGTTCAGTTAATCCGACGACGCATTCGCATTGCAAGATGAAATATCCCATCTAAGGATCAATTATATGCTGCTCTTCGCACACATCCTGACGTGTTGAAGGGATCATGCAAAAGTTATGCTGTTTTTCCTCAATGACCAATAACTTGGCAGTCACAATCCTCGACAAAATCAAAAACAAAATAAATAAAAAAACAAAAAACCTGCTAAGTCGAACACCTCAAAAGGAGACTTAGGCAAAAATCAAGGCAATCCCGATGGACTCGAAAAGCGAAATAAATCCATGCAAAAGATAGAGATAAAAAACAATACCAAAAGAGGCTTTCGAATCCTCAACAAAAACAAAATAAGGTCCAGTGGCCACCATGTCAAAATAAAGGGTCGCTGACATCATGACAAAAGTAAAATAATGTGACTCCCATTTTAAGGAAATCTTGAATCCTCATCTTCACTCTTACACTGTCGAACTCTCTTTGAAGATGAATGTGTGTCAATTTAACTGAACGTAGGACTGAAGATCATCACAGAGAAAGGGTGGGTACAAATCAAGTTTTGAGCCTTATACCCTTTGTTTCAAATAACCGTGAACCAGACCATGTTATAACCCTCAAAAGACCTAATTGAGGCAGGGTTTATTCTGAAAGCATACTACAACAAGGTTGCGTAAACTGACTCCTACAAATTTGCTAATCACTTGTATTGGTGTCACATTCTTGCTATATCTTTCACACCAGCTAAATCAGCACCACGTTTGGACTAATAGTCCATCCGTCACACACTATCACATCATTCTATTAATGACTAATTTTTAACTTGCATGAGTGTCGCATTAAAATTACCATTTGTGAATGAACAGTTTTAACTGCAACTCAGTACTTGGCATCAAGGAAATTCCAACAAGGAGAAATCAAGGAGAGCTAGATCATTCAACAAAGTTGATTTGAACTAACAACACCTCATAACCCTATGGAACAGGGGCATTGACATCCAATGATTATGGAATCAGTCAGTTTAAAGCAAGTCCCCAAAGCATTAGTTGATTATGGGGCAAATCATTCAGGAATCAGGTTGAACATGGTGAATCATCTCAAGACTCTACCAACCAGGGGCAGGCCACCCAGAGGTTCTTTTGATTAAAGGAAAACCCCTCCAATGTTCGATCAACACAAGTTAAGTCGCTCCAACGCTTATTCTGGGGCAAGCTACCTCAAGGGTACTTCGAAGCCAAATACTCTAAGAGCCAGTCAATCAAGGAAGAATCCTTTCATGGCTTGGAATTCTGGGACAAACCATCTCGAGTTCATCTCATGGTACAATTGTTCTGAGGCACGCCATCTTGAGTAATCTCATGGTACATCTGCTTCCAACTTTCTTTCAAGGACAAAGCCTTTCACGACTTGGAATTCTGGGGCAAGCCATCTCGAGATCATCTCATGGTACAGTTGTTTCCAATTTCCTATCAAGGAGAAATTCTTCATAGACCCAGACTGGGGAAGGATGAGCCACACAGGGGCAATTCTCTCCGTTGCTTTCAATCTGCTCAAGCGAACACCGTCAAGTGACCTTTGAGTTCAAGACGAGTGTCGGGGAATCATGCTATCACCCCACAAATAACCTTTTGCCTTCCTTCTGACAAGAAACCTTGCTGCATAGGAACCTATTCATCCATTATCCTCAACTGGGGCATCTTTGGAAACTTTCATATCATTGCATAAATCACTCATATGCATTAGTCATGTCGCTTCGCTCATTGCATAGACATGCATATCATATCATTCCTCAAGTCTAACCTTCCAACAAGATTTGACGTCTCAAAGCCTGATATCGCAAGGCTTGGTAATCTAAAGTCCAACCTAGCTTGGCAACCCAAAGTCCAACTTAGCTTGGCAATCTAAAGTCCAGTTCTCGTCTGGCAAAACATTAAAAGGTCCAGTTCCCGTCTGGAAAATCATTTTAAGGTCTAGTTGTAACACCCTTCTACCCCACAATCAATTTTTAAGAAATAAATCATATTATCAAAGTAAAATCCACAACCAAGGGTGCACATATTCAAAAACATTATATAATTCTCATAGTCCTGTCCCGTAACACGGGTTACCCAAACATCGTCAAAAGAAATCATAATCTCGCAGCGGAATCAACTTGTCATTTTAAATTTAATTTAACACTTTATAAGAAACTTATCCAATCTAGAACAACATCATCAGTATAAAATTCTAACATGAATCAAAAGAACACGAAGTTCGCAATTCATCCCAACCCGATGTTACATGACACAGAGCAGGACACCCCTAAACTTAAACAACATAAACGAGACACTCCAGAGCTACCTCCTTCGTCACCTCGAAGCTACTCTGGGTTATCTGCAAGTTACCCACATAAGAGGCAACATTTCCAAGCAGGCAGGGTGAGAAAACATAATTCGATATAGTAATAAAAGACATGGAAATTAAATAAATTAAGCAGCAACAACAACAGATCATCATTCGCCTTCATTCACATCATCATCAACTTAAAATTCATAATACGACTCATCACAATTACTGCATAAGAAAATGCAATGTCAACTTCAATGAAAATGCAACGTATGCAATGCAGTACCGACTTTTCTCCATGTGATGGACACTGGCCATCAACCCTCCCCAATGGGAGCACAACATAACAACATATCACTCCAATCCGCACTATGGGATTGAAGCTACCAATAGGCCGAAGCCCCAACATAAAATATGCCATGAAATGCAATGATGCTAAACTCCTCATTCCATTCAATTATCAACATGTGCATCATTCATTTCATCTCAACAATATTCATCATAAAACTATGTTTCATCAATTATATATCATCAACACCTCGACTCCAAGTAAACAACACGAGAAAACATCGAGAAACTTCAAGAAAATAGCAAAATATAAAACAACCAGCAGTCTGACACGGCCGCCCGTGTCCTGTGACACGGCCCGTGCCAGAAGACCTGAGACACGATTCCAAAACGTCAAAAAAAAGTAGCAAGTCAGCAGCCTGACACGGCCACCCGTGTCTTGTGACACGGCCCGTGTCAGAAAGTCTGGGACCAATTTTCCAAAAATCAATTTTTATACGAGACCAAAAAGCTGACACGGCCGCCCGTGTCTTGTGACATGGCCCGTGTCAGAGTGCGACAAAACCCACTTTTCCAAAAATCTGATTTTTCTGCAATTTTGATCCCCATATCCCCCAAAACCAGTGTTCTACACGAAATTTGATCAAAATACTCATAAGACACACATATATCAACACATACCAGTGAAGTTCCTCATATTATCATCATATCATACATTTCACATCAAAATCATCAAAATCAAACACAATTCCACACAATTCCTAATCTATTCAATCCCCAAATTCACAAACTACAAGGAATTAGGAATTCTCCCCATACCTCAGAGTAATCAGAAACCTTTATTTTCCTACTTCAAGATTCTTCTCGAAGCTCCTCAGCCCCTTAGGTTTCCTCTTCCTCTTCTCTGCTTCAGTTTCCTTCACCCAAAACACGATCAGTTAGAATGATCGTTCCTTTTCTCTTTTAGTCATATATTCCAGTTTATGAACTTCCCATCCTATCCTTACTTATTCTCCAATAAGACCACCTCGCCCTTTCTCATTTTATTTTTTTTAAATAATAATAATAATATAAATAACACAGGCTCATTTATTTTATTAAATTATTCAAAAGTGCCTTCTTTCTCTAAAATTCTCCAAAATTATCAGAAATCTCTTAATTCCTTCTAAATTAATTAAATAAAAAATTAAATAATTTGATTTAGATTTTCGGGTCGTTGCACCAGTTCTCGTCTGGAAAATCATTTTAAGGTCCAGTTCTTGTCTGGAAAATCATTTCAAGGTCTAGTTCCCGTCTGGCAAATCACTTTAAGGCCCAGTTCTCGTCTGGAAAACCAATTCAAGGTCCAGTTCCCATATGACAAATCACTTTAAGGCCCAGTTTTCGTCTAGCAAACCAATCCAAGGTCCAGTTCTCGTCTGGCAAAACATTTTAAGGTCCAGTTCTCGTCTGGCAATCCATTTTAAGGTCCAGTTCTCGTCTGGCAAACATTTTAAGGTCCAGTTCTCGTCTGGCAATCCATTTTAAGGTCCAGTTCTCGTCTGGTAAATTATTTTAAGGTCCAGTTCTCGTCTGGCAAATCATTAAAAGGTCCAGTTCTCGTCTGGCAAATTATTAAAAGGTCCAGCTCCCGTCTGGAAAATTATTTTAAGGCCCAGTTCTCGTCTGGCAAATCTTTTAAGGCCCAGTTCTCGTCTGGCGAATACCCTTTTCTCACTAATTCTCGTCTGGTGGACTATCCAAAAGTCAGTTCTCGTCTGACAAACAAAAGTTTAAACACCAGTTCTCGTCTGGTAATCTATCCTCCAATCCAGTTTTAGTCTAGAAGTTTGACCCAAAGTCCAGTCTTCATTGGTAACCACTAAAATTCCACCATTTTTGGCATCCTCAAAATAACCAAAGTCCAATTTCATTTGGAAATTACCAAATCCAATCCCTGGTGATACCCTCGACAAGGAAACTTATCCCCAGCGCGCCCGATCATTTTGCATCGTCATGTGCATAACATGCTAGCATAACATTACATAATCATATCAAGCACTATCATATCTTGTGCATTCATACGTGCATTAGATTCCCCAGCAGTTGCATCTTAGTATGTGTTTCGGTGCATCATGTAATGCATGGCATATCCATCCCCAACAACATAGCATAATAGGATCCAGGATCGATTCGCAAGCATCCCAGCCAGTACTCCATCAAAGTCGGCCGTATTCTTCTAAAGAGAAGTTGATACCCCGCACGTGCTCAAGGAATTCTATTCCCCAGCAAGTCATTCTTCAACTAGGCAGTTGATAATGACAATCCCAGAAGTTGTTGCTTTTATTGCTCCCCCAAGCAGAAGCTATCTTAGAAAGTTTCTTGTGAGCTCCCTCCTGCAAAGCCAGCACATTTCCTCCGACAGGAATCTTGCTCAACTATTACCCCAGCAAATTTACCGCAGAGATACTGCTTTGGTATCATCGGAGAACCTTAATGGATAAGGGACTGCTTCGACGACCCAGAGAATCTTTTGCCTTCAGAGATACTGCTTTGGTATCATCAAGGAACCTTAATGGATGAGGGACTGCTTCGAAGACCCAGAGAATCTTTTGCCTTCAGGGATACTGCTTTGGTATCATCGAGGAACCTTAATGGATAAGGGACTGCTTCGACGACCCAGAGAATCTTTTGCCTTCAGAGATACTGCTTTGGCATCATCGAGGAACCTTAATGGATGAGGGATTGCTTCGAAGACCCAGAGAATCTTTTGCCTTCAGGGATACTGCTTTGGTATCGTCGAGGAACCTTAATGGATAAGGGTCTGATTCGACGACCCAGAGAATCTTTTGCCTTCAGAGATACTACTTTGGTATCATCGAAGAGCCTTAATTGATAAGGGATTGCTTCGACGACCCAGAGAATCCTCTGCTCTTTTTTTTCAAAGATACAACTTTGGTATCATTGGAGAACCTTAATGAATAAGGTGTTGCTTCGACCACCCAAAGGATCTCAAGTTATTTTACTCAATTTGGACACCGCTACCTCATTCTGTCAGCTCTTACTCTATATCACTTTACCTTCTTGTCAGACAAATTTTTGGGGTCTTCTTGTATCTAATTTACTTGCACCTTTAAAATGAATGCCATACAACAGTTCATTCTCTAGGTTCAACCAATTAGATAGGGGCATCTGTCATACCCTAAATTTGTCCCACATGTATATAAATTTCATCTGTACATCCGACCACTAACCATTGTTAAAAAAAAATATATGTTGTTCCTGCTCAAGGTTTTTCTTGGGTGAGTCGGGCTTCAGGCAAGTTTGTCAGGTCTGGTATATATGTAGTGTGAACTGAAGTATAATGGTCGTTGATTTAATCTATCAGTCGGAGAAAGGTTTGTTGCAAGATCAAGCCCAGGGTTTGTAGCAGTTTAGATGGTGTAGGCTCCAATTAGGGTCGGTGTGTCAAGTTAAGATGGTTGTGCATGGATCAAGTTATCAAGTTGTGTGTACGTCAAGTGCTTCATGTTTGAAGATTACCTAGGATCAAATTTTCTTTCCAATCAGGGTTTGGTGCAGTGTACTGAGATTCATAGTTCAGTTCATAACCTTCTGATTTTAAAAGCCCTTTCTTGCTTATCAGTACTCAAGTGGCCATGGATCAGATGGATTCATTCGAGGCAGATTTTCTTTGGTTATAGCATGTCAGGTTCAATTGTAGAGGTTTTAGGTAGAAGCGCATATCCACTCCCATAACGACTTTTGTCCACCATTATCCATTTCTCTAAACTAAGTATCTAGTTTCCAATTCATTATCCATATCCATTTTTTACAAATCCATTTTTAAAACCCTTTTCATTATCCAATACCATTCACACAAGAATCTACAAAAAAATTCCAATATATTCCAAAGCCTATATCAAGGGCTCAATTGTCCATTTATATTACAATAAAATCCCATGAGATTAAAGGCCCATTATCCATTACTACAACAATTAAAAAAAATAGAAAGTCATGAAGACTTTTGCCTTCGGATGCTTTTCCACAAGGCCATCAAATCACAACAAACACTACTCTCCAAATACCCATAAACCGTACTGCTGCTGAAGCCAAAATACTACATACCTTCTGCACATGAAAGTGACATTACGTAACAAGCCCACTCCGCTACAACAAAACCTGCATCATGCGCATAACCAACCTGCAATGCTCTGCTATACCAAGCTGAAACAAAATCATGCTAAACCAAAACCTCCTGCTACAACCAGCAACTTTGACCAAAATTCCGCAGCAACCTTGCGCAAGATAATTAAGACCTGCGATTTGCAGACAACCTGCAATTAAAATTAACCACTTAATCAGTACAAGACAAGAATTTTGTACTGATAAACTTAATGGAGAAGTTTGAATTGTTTTAAAAGGGAGGAAATTAAGAACAGAGGGGAGACTTTCTTCAATCCTCATTTTTCCTCACACATCGCCAAACCTCACAACTTCTTGCGTAAACTCCAACATAGCAACATCATCACCTTTTCACAATCTTACCCACCACGATTCAAGAACCTCATCCATCTCACCACAGTTTCCTCCTCCGTTTTCCCTCCTTCGCCATACATAACTCAACCTCTACCTTAACACCTTCAACGAGCTATGCCGAACACCCTTCAGAATACGTTCGATTTGGACGACCTCTGCTAATTGAAAGGCTTTCCTCTCCTAGTTCTAGGCCTCAGCTCAACAGTCCTCTGCCAAACAGCAACTCGATCCACTTTCAGTCAAGCTCCGACTCCAAAAACTGACTTCCTTCGGCCATCCGTCAACCACCAACGAATCAGAGATTGAGAAGAAAAGAAATTTTGGGTGAAAACCGAATCTAAACTTCCTCTCCTAGTTCTAGGCCTCAGCTCAACATTCCTCCGCCAAACAGCAACTCGATCCACTCTCAGTCAAGCTCTGACTCCAAAAACTGACTACCTTCGGCCATCCGTCAACCACCAACGAATCAGAGATTGAGAAGAAAAGAAATTTTGGGTGAAAACTGAAACTAAACCAACCGCGAACCACACCCTTTCCATTCACCTCTGGCCGGCCGTGATTCACAGCTCCACCCTTCCCCGATGCAACGTTGTTCTCGGTGTCGAGAAGAAACCCAAACAACCAACACCCATTCCAGAACCAAAATGAAAAACCCAAATAGAAACCCAAAAATAGGAAGAGAGAGATGAAGTTGAGAGTAACAGAATTGGTCTTGTCTCCTCGTTTTTTTTCCTTTTTGATACATTGATTGTGAATTCCTAAACTGTTTTGATCTGATTTTTTCTTTTCGTGTTAAAAAAGAGTGAACAATGGTTATGTTCGTTGTCGCTTCTTTTAAGAATCATGAGCCATGCCTTGAAACGTGAGAAATTTGATTTGGAGGTTGTATCCTTGTTTATTTTAAAATAATTTTGATCATATGATCCACTCCGTTTGGTGTTTTGTATGACCCGTGTCTCACCGCTTTTTAGACCATGTTTTTTGTTCTCTTGTTTTGGATCTGTTGGAACCTGTGGGCCGAACGCAGGGATAATGATGGGTTTGAAGCCCAAGTGATTCATTCACCCCTCCCTCTTCTTACTTATTTTAAAGAGAACTTTAATATCCTTTTTCTTTTGTTTTTTAGAAGTTTTTTTTAGATGATGTGAACCTTTCAAATCAATATGTTGTTTGATTCTAATAACTCACATTAATTTCAATTTTTTTCTTTAATTTTCTGGGCCAATGATATAACAACAAACTTGATTGGTTGATTTTTTCAAGTCGATTCACAATCTTGATTAATATGAGGCCACTTTTCTTTTTATTGGTTAATGAAAGTCAAATATCATAGATTATCGATTTCTCGATTAAATCTTGATTAAGACGAGACCATTTTGATTTCATTTCGATTTCCATTTCATTTCGCATTTTCTTCTTCTATTTTCTCATTTTCGATCGATGAAGTATTTCTATTCACGAATGTTGATGGTTGAAGCGATTGACCTTCATTATTTCAAATCTGTAGTGAGTGATCATCGAGATCTCTTTCTATACTTTGAGATCATGATAGGTTACCTTCGATTAATCGACGAAACTTTGTGATTAAGACGAGATCTTCACCTTTTCTTTTCGTGTGGCACGATTGCATTGGAGAATGATCCTCAATATAGTTTCTCTATCGTGTTTTAACACAAAGATCAAATTGCGCATCCTCCTATAGTATGGTCTTCGTCATAGATCGTGCTACGATGGTTTAGCGCTACATGTCCCATATCGGAAAATGATTCTTCGTGGCCCAAACCGATGTTTGCAAGCCCAAGGATGGTTCTTTAACCATTGTGGCTCATTTGTCTCCTAACAACTAATCAACTAACAATTAACTTTACTTTCCATCAATATTACCTTGCTTTAGATTCTTGTTCATATTATCTTGTTCATATTCATATTATTAACCATATTCATACTTATTCATCTAACCATTTTCTTTGTTCATATCTTAATCAAAACACACTAACAATTATCGAAACAATAAAAAACTCAATTGGTGGACTGTTGGTTACTATCCTTTGCTTGGAGCTTTTTTCCGACTCTTGCTCAAGGCTTAGTTTAGGACACTTCGCATACACACGGCTTTCTCTTGGGCTACCTCACAATGAGACCTTTTATTTCATGTCATCCCTTGTACTTTACATGTACCCCGCTCCCATTCCGATGCACGCATTCGTTGTTTCTTTGATTGTGGCTTGTTTACTATGAGCACCCCTAGGGACTAGCATAGACAACCCATTTTCAAACTAATTCTCGATTCGTCATTGAGCCTATTTTTAAAACACCCTCTGTAAGTCGATTGCACATTAGCATCGCCATCAACCTATCACCTTTCATTGTGGTTTCGTTACTAGGAGCACCCCTAGGGACTAGGATCTATTCTCACCCATTTTCAATCAAACTCTTGATTCATCGTCGAGCCATTTTCAACCAAACCCTCGACTCGTCGTCGAGCCATTTTCAAATCAACCTCTAACCAATTTTTTTTTTCAAATAAACCCTTGATCCAACGTCAAGCAGATTTTCACAAATAAACTCCAAAAACGACTAACAACTATCGCAACTCTTTTCAAGGTGAAAATTGGGGGTTCAAGTCTTTGATCTCTCTTCGGTTGTTTAGGTGCGGATTCTCTTACTCGTGTGTGAGCAATTGACGCCTTTAAAACAAACCAACTTTCCTTGTTTCGTGGGCGTACCACGAACTACGAATACTATGAATTTCCCATTGCACGAGGGAATACGAAGGCACAAGGGCCCCAATCCTTGGCGAGCACCCTAATAAAAAACCACCCATTTTCCCCTTAGAATTGAACACCTTAGAAGATAACAAACAAAACTAGCTAACTTAACTCACGAATCGAATCAAGAGGTTCCCGTTGAGTACAACGGACGTAGAGGGTGCTAATACCTCCCCTCTCGCGTAACCGACTCCCGAACCCGAATTTGGTTACGATGACCATTTTCTTATCCTTTTAAAGGTTTTATCGATATTTTCCTATTCCTTCCTTGGAATGAATAAAGTTCGGTGGCGACTCTGTTCGAACGTTTTTTCGCGTCCATCGTATTTTTCGAGGTACGTCAGAGCTTCAAGAGGTAAGTGCATAACAACTTGAACTTTGGGAAATATGCATTGCTTTGATGTACATTGATCATGAACATGTCATACATATCATTTTTGTTGTGTTTGAACTAATTTTCCATGCTATTATTGCTTGTATGGAGTTGTAGCATAGAACTTGCAAATATTGACCTATTTTGAAACCACTATCGGGTTTTAAATGTAAGCATTTTTAGAAAATTCCAAGACCACCATTTTTTTCCTCGTGAAATTCTATGTAGGATCCATCTTTATTTCATCCATTTTCATGGAGAAATAAGAAAATTATGACCTTCTTGCAAAGGTACAAAAAACTGGCCTCCCTTGGGCAAGAACCAGACCATGGCAGCTTGGTCTGGCCTAGAAATCAAGTCACCCATATATGTTTATGGGGTGGTTTTGATACACGAATGTATCACCACCCCAGTGGTACCAGCATGTGTTTTCAAGTGTGTTTGTATTGGAGGGTGTGGGTTCAACACCCACCCATGCCATTTTGTCAACTTTTTCACATTTTTCTTTTTTTTTTTTATATTTTTGATATTTATTTTTAATAATTATTTTTGTTAATCAATTTTAATAATTTTAAAATGATTTTTTGCACAAATATCACTCACATATAAAAATATTTTATTCACCCAAAAAAATACAAAAATATTTTTATTTGATATTTAAAAATATTGTTTTAAATACTTTTAAAATGATTTCTTTTTCTTGATTTTTAAAACCCAAATGATTTTAAATATTTATGTGAATAAAATAACTTTTTTCATAAACCTTAATCATTGTTTATAACATGATTAATGATTTTATTTGATAATTCTATCATTTTTATTGAATTTCTTTGAAAAAAATATCTTTAAAAAATAGAAATTAGGGTTTTGTTTGGATTCAATCTTTCAAACTTCATTTCAACAATTTTGGGCCTCTTTTAGAGTGTAAGACCCAACCCCCCCTATGTACATAAATAAATTTTGGGCCTCTGCTATAGTATAAGTCCAACAACGTCTTTCGGTATATGATTTTTAGGTTCCTGCTCAAGCTTCACAACAAGCCAGCAAGAAAAGAGCTCCTACAAAGACCGAGCAGGCAAAAAGAGCTCTTACACCTCACTTTCGGATGTGTCTTGAAACACTTGTGGCAACATCAGATTTGATGGATGGTGCTATTCGTCAAATAGACATGGGCGAAGGTGTTTTTGGTTTTCCTCATTCCGATATAATTGCAAAAGAGGACATGGAACAGATTTTTCGGCATCTTGAATTAGGCATCGGTGTTATGCATTCATATATTTGGTACTTCGATCAATCTATTATTTAATTAGTTGAACAATTTATTTACACATTTCAATGAAAATAGTCTAATGTTTATTATGTTTTTATTTAAGGTGCTTGTATGAGAAATTGATGCGCGGGAATCAATTGTCAAACAGATTCTATTTCTTGTCTTGCGCCCGTGTCAATGCACCGGCAATTGCTATTGATCCAAATTCAGTAAGAAATCACTTACTCGAGAGATTTATGGCCAACAGTACAAAAAGTTTGGATCTTTTACCGTATAATACTGGAAACGGGTAAGATTTTCATTCTAATTTCATTCTAATCTTTGTATCTTTTGCGTAGAAATTATCCATTTAAACTTTTGTTATATTTTACAGTGGACACTGGTTGTTGGTTGCTATTAATCCTACAAGATAAGTGGTGTATTATCTGAATTCATTAGATCATGATTGGACAACATACCAGAATATGAAGGATTTAGTAGATACGTAAGTGAGATTGTTCTAAATATTCGTGTGTATTTGTATATTTAATTATTTCTGTGAGATTGTTCTAAATTTACGTTTTTCTTTTATAGAACAATACTAGTATACCGAGCACAAAGAGAAGCTCGAGTATCACAGTCTAAAGCAAATAACATTACATGGATCAAAGTGGAGGTATATTAATTTTCACAATGTTGCTTATAATAGTGATGCTACTTGATAACACAAGACAACTATATATTAATTCTTATTTGTTTTTCTATGTGTAGTGTCCTCGTCAGCGTAATGGTATAGACTGCGGTTATTTCGTTTTGAGGTTTATGAGAGAAATCCTTCATTTGGATCGATTAGAGATTCCCATCACGGTATGGATTTATAACTTAGGATTCATTTTAATACTTATCGGATATTTCATATAATTTATTATTTTAAACTAAATCATACATATTGTGTTTTGTTATGTAGTACTTTGATGAATACATGTGTGCTCATTACACGAAAGATAAATTGGAAGAAATTAAGGAGGAATTGTGTGAATACCTTATTGAGAAAAGAATCATATAAGGTATGGAAGTTGGTGTGTAGTTATGGAGTGTAATTGTATAGTTTTGGAAGTTATTGTTAGGAGATCTTTAGATGTTAAAGGATTAGAATGGTTTAATTATGTGAATGGTTTATGGATTAGAATAGTTTAATTATGTGAATGGTTTATGTTAATGGTTTATGTTTAATTATGTGAATGGTTTATGGATTTGAATGGTTTAATTATGGAAATGGTTAATGGAAATGGCCTAAAATGTGAATCATGGATTAGAATGGTTTATGTGATTTATAAAGATTAGAAATGGCCTAAAATGTGAAGGATTGGAAATGGCCTAAAATGTGAAGGAAAATATATACAGGTTTCTGCATAAAAAAAGAAGGAAAATTTGATTTAAAAAAAAAATCATTAAAAAAAACGTGAAGAAAAGACAGCGCTTTTAATAAAAAACGCTGCCTATAGTGAAAATAAAAAAAAATTAGACAGCGCTTTCAAAAGCGTTGTCTAAAGGGGGGAAATAGAAAGCGCTTTTCCTGAGAAAGCGCTGCCTAAAGGTGAAAATAAAAAATAAATTAGACAGCGCTTTCAAAAGTGCTGTCTAAAGGGGGGCAATAGAAAGCGGGTTTTCCTACAAAAGCACTGCCTAAAGATGCCAATAGAAAGCATAAAAGGATAGAAAAAGCGCGGCTAAAGGGCCACTTTAGAAAGCGCTTTTTCAGTTAAAAGCGTTGTAACGCTCCGATTTGTTTAATTGTATTTATTTATTTCATTTATGTGAATTTTGTGAAATGTGTGAATTTATTGTATTTTACCTGCTAATTGAGTTAATTGGCTAATTTCCCTGATAGGTAAAATATTTACAATAAATTATAATTTCTTTTCAACTTTTATTTCCCGAAATATATTTCATCGTTGTTTATGTTTTATCGCGTTTTGAGAGCGTTTGCGAGATATTTGAGCTAAGGGGTAAAATGGTCATTTTGAGAGGTTAGATATTTTAGAAAAAATTAGATATTTTTATAAATAGAGATTTGAGATAAATAGAGAGAAAAGAAAGGGAAAGGAAAGAAAGAGAGAAAGAAGGAAAAGGAGAGGAAAGAAATGGAGAAGAGGAAAAGAGGTGGAAATCGACATAGCTCCGTTTCAAGCACGATTAATTGGGTAAGGGTGAGAAGTTTCGATTATATCTTGCTTGTGTATGTATATATGTTGTTTGTAGGGGTGGCAAAACGGGCCCGGCCCGCGGGAAAAGCCCGTTTTACCCGTCAATTTTTGCGGGGCGGGCCTGAATTTTGAACCCGCATATTTAAGTATGCCCGCCCCGCCCCACAAAAAAGAAATGCGGGCGTGGGGCGGTCACGGGTATGCCTGCGGGTAAAAATTTAAGAACAAGTAAAATTAATTTTATTTAATGATATCATATGGCCCAATAGGCCCATACCAAAAGAACCTATTATCAAATTAAATTAGGGTTATTTCACTCATCACCCTTTCTCTTTCTCTGTTGTTGTGCTCACACGCTTCCCTTGACGGTCTCTTCATCGTCGCTCACAAGAAGGCTTCTCTCAACAGGCTAAAGACTGGCGCTGAAAGAGTCTCTGTCATCATCGATATCTACAACCAAGGAACCTCGTATGCTTCAATCTACTACTCATGATTTTGTTTTCATTTTGTTTTTGAGATTTCAGATCCCAATTTTCCATTGCATTCATGTTCTGATGATTTGTTTGATTTTGCTGGATTAAGATTTCTAGGGATTTCGTTCAATTTTGTAAATATGTTGTTTGGATGTTGGTAAAGATGCTGGAATCTGGCTGGATCTTGGTTGTTTTCATTCAATTTTATGTTTATTGAATTTTGAGGGGGCTGCGTGAGTGATGAGTATTTATGTTGAAAACATACTCTTGAATGCTCTGAATATCTTCAATAATTTCATCACCTAATAATCATGTTTTTTTCCCCACTTTTTAAATTTTTGGAAAGGGTGTTTGGTATGGTAGTTGTTAAGAACAATTATAATTTCATTGTTTTGTTAGTGGCCTTGAGCTGTTGAGCATGTGTGATAGTACTAATGCAGTTTATTCCTTTATTCCACTAACAAATATGGCTAAAGCAGTTTATTCCTTTAGTGTCTTTTTAGTTTTTATGGCGTCATACCCATTTGTTTAGTGTCTTTTTAATATCTGAACTGCTAAAGCAGTTTATTCCTTTATTCCATCTGAAATAAAAAATGCCAATAACTATGGCGTCATACCCAAACATGGTGACACGGACGAAAATGAAAGCTCACTGTTGTATAATTTTCTACTGTACAATATTCTACTATTTTCTTATTATGATAGCTCACTGTTGTATAATTATTTTGAAAATGAAAGTGTAACATGCTATTGCTATTATGCATATGTATGATTCTGGTTAGGGTTGTAAGTGTAACATGTTATTGCTATTATGCTAGTGCTATTGCTATTATGTGAAAGTGTAACAAACTGTTGTTTTTATTTGGATACATAGGTGATAACTTGAAATGGATTCACAAACTGTTGATAATGAAATTGTAGATGAAGTGAATATGAATGTGGTTGATTTGGAGAATGAAACTATTCAAGGTGAAAATGAATTAGGAAAAACCGAAGATGATGTTTTACCTAAGTCTAAGAAGGCCAAAACTTCAAGTGACGATTGTTGAAAAGTGTTTACTAAGGCTGGGGTGGAAAAAGATGGGAATCCATTGGCTAAGTGCAACGGTTGTTCAAAGATTTTGAAGGGCGGAGATAGGAATTATGGTACCTCGACTTTGAATCGTCATATGAAGAAGTGCACTAAAATCAAATACGCTGATGTAGGTCAAGTAATTATCGATTTGCAAGGTAGACTCACGAATCTTACAATAGATAAAAAGGTTTCTAGGTCAATGGGTGCTGCTGCAATCATTGCACATGATTTACCGTATAAATTTATGGAGTTTCAAAAAATTAGAGATTGGATGAAATATTTGAACCCTGAATTTTCTCTTATTTCAAGAAATACCGCTAAGGCTGATGTTGATGAAATGTTCGAGACAGAGAAAGAAGCTCTTAAGAAAGAGTTAGCTAATATTCCCTCTAGAATTTCATTAACTTCTGATATGTGGACAGCTTGTACAAGTGAAGGTTATATTTGCTTGACAGCTCATTATGTTGATTCTAACTGGAATTTGAAGAGTAGGATTCTGAACTTTTGTCATATGCCTCCTCCACATACGGGATCTGAGATGTCAAAAAAGGTTCTTGAGTTTTTATCAGATTGGGGAATTGAGAAGAAGATTTTTTCACTCACATTAGATAATGCTTCTTCTAATGATGTGATGCAAGCTCACTTGAAAAGACAACTTGTCTTGCAAAATTGGTTATTATCTAAGGGAGAGTTCTTTCATGTTCGTTGCTCGGCACATGTCTTAAATTTGATTGTGCAAGAGGGTTTGAAAGTACTTGGTGACGCATTGGAAAATATTAGGGAAAGTGTGAAATATGTGAAGGGCTCTGAGGGTAGAATGAAAAAATTCAAGGAATGCATTGATCTCATTGGTGGTGTTGAAACATCAGTTGGTTTGTCTTACGATGTTTCCACTAGATGGAATTCTACTTATTTGATGCTTCAAAGTGCATTGAAGTACCGGCGTGTATTTGCAAGTCTTAGTTTTCATGATGATAATTATAAGGTTTTCCCTTCAGAAGAAGATTGGAAAAGAGGAGATAAGATATGCACATTCTTGTTGCCATTCTATGAGACCACAAACTTGATTTTCGGAACGTCTTATCCTACTTCCAATTTGTATTTTTTGCAAATTTGGAAAATTCAGTGTGTTTTGATGGCAAGTATCAAAGATGAAGACATTCTTATTAGAGACAGGCTCTTCGATGATACCAAAGTAGTATCCCAACAAACGAGAGTCTTCGGGTGGTCGAAGCAGCACCTTATAAACTAAGGATCTTCGATGATACCAATGTAGTATCTCAATAAACAAGATTCTTCAGGTGGTCGAAGCAGAACCTTATAAACTAAGGCTCTCCTATGATACCAAAGTAGTATCTCAACAAACGAGATTCTTCGGGTGGTCGAAGCAACACCTTATAAACTAAGGCTCTTTGATGATACCAAAGCAGTATCTCAATAATGAGATTCTTCGGATGGTCGAAGAAGCACCTTATCAACTAAGGCTCTCCAATGATACCAAAGCAGTATCTCAACAAATGAGATTATTCGGTTGGTCGAAGTAACACCATATAAACTAAGGCTCTCCGATGATACCAAAGCAGTATCTCAACAAACGAGATTCTTTAGGTGGTCGAAGCAACACGTTATCAACCAAGGCTCTCCAAGGATACCAAAGCATTATCTCAACAAACGAGATTCTTCGGGTGGTCAAAGCAGCACCTTGTCAACTAAGGTTCTCCGCAGATACCAAAGCAGTATCTCAACAAACAAGATTCTTCAGGTGGTTGAAGCAGTACCTTATAAATAAAGGTTCTCCAATGATACCAAAGCAGTATCTCAACAAACGAGATTCTTCGGGTGGTTGAAACAACACCTTATAAACTAAGGCTCTCCGATGATTCCAAAGCAGTATCTCAACAAACGAGATTCTTCGGGTGGTCAAAGCAGTACCTAATAAACTAAGGCTCTTCGATGATACCAAAGCAGTATCCCAACAAACAAGATTCTTCGGGTGGTCGAAGCAACACCTTATCAACTAAGGCTCTCCGATGATACCATAGCAGTATCTCAGCAAACGAGATTCTTTGGGTGGTTGAAGTAACACCTATAAACTAAGGCTCTCCGATGATACCAAAGCAGTATCTCTGAACAAACGAGATTCTTCGATTGGTCAAAGTAGCACCATATCAATTAAGGCTCTTCGATGATACCAAAAAAGTATCTCAACAAATGAGATTCTTCGGGTGGTCGAAGCAGTACCTTATAAATTAAGGTTCTCCGATGAAACCAAAGCAGTATCTCACCAAACGAGATTCTTCGGGTGGTTGAAATAGCACATTATAAACTAAGGCTCTCCGATGATACCAAAGCAGTATCTCAACAAATGAGATTATTCGGTTGGTCGAAGTAACACCATATAAAATAAGGTTCTCCGATGATACCAAAGCAGTATCTCAACAAACGAGATTCTTTAGGTGGTCGAAGCAACACGTTATCAACCAAGGCTCTCCAAGGATACCAAAGCATTATCTCAACAAACGAGATTCTTCGGGTGGTCAAAGCAGCACCTTGTCAACTAAGGTTCTCCGCAGATACCAAAGCAGTATCTCAACAAACAAGATTCTTCGGGTGGTTGAAGCAGTACCTTATAAATAAAGGTTCTCCAATGATACCAAAGCAGTATCTCAACAAACGAGATTCTTCGGGTGGTTGAAACAACACCTTATAAACTAAGGCTCTCCGATGATTCCAAAGCAGTATCTCAACAAACGAGATTCTTCGGGTGGTCAAAGCAGTACCTAATAAACTAAGGCTCTTCGATGATACCAAAGCAGTATCCCAACAAACAAGATTCTTCGGGTGGTCGAAGCAACACCTTATCAACTAAGGCTCTCCGATGATACCATAGCAGTATCTCAGCAAACGAGATTCTTCGGGTGGTTGAAGTAACACCTATAAACTAAGGCTCTCCGATGATACCAAAGCAGTATCTCTGAACAAACGTGATTCTTCGATTGGTCAAAGTAGCACCATATCAATTAAGGCTCTTCGATGATACCAAAAAAGTATCTCAACAAATGAGATTCTTCGGGTGGTCGAAGCAGTACCTTATAAATTAAGGTTCTCCGATGAAACCAAAGCAGTATCTCACCAAACGAGATTCTTCGGGTGGTTGAAACAGCACATTATAAACTAAGGCTCTCCGATGATACTAAAGCAGTATCTCAATAAACGGGATTCTTCGGGTGGTCGAAGCAGAACCTTATAAACTAAAGCTCTCCAATGATACCAAAGCATTATCTCAACAAACGAGATTCTTCGGGTGGTCAAAGCAGCACCTTATTAACTAAGGTTCTCCGCTGATACCAAAGCAGTATATCAACAAACGAGATTCTTCCGGTGGTCGAACCAGCACCTTATAAACTAAGGCTCTCCGATGATACCAATACAATATCTCATCAAATGAGATTCTTCGGGTGGTCGAAGCAGCACCTTATAAACTAAGGCTCTACTTTGATACCAAAGAAGTATCTCAACAAATGAGATTCTTCGGGTGGTCGAAGCAGCACATTATCAACTAAGTCTCTTCGATGATACCAAAGTAGTATCTCAACAAATGAGATTATTCGGGTGGTCGAAGTAGCACCTTATTAACTAAGGCTCTCCGATGATACCAAAGCAGCATCTCTGAACAAACGAGATTCTTTAGTTGGTCAAAGTTACACCATATAAATTAAGGTTCTCTATTGATACCAAAGCAGTATCTCAACAAACGAGATTCTTCGGGTGGCTGAAGCAGCACCTTATAAACCAAGGCTCTCCGATGATACCAAAGCAGTATCTCAACAAACGAGATTCTTCGAGTGGTCGAAGCAGTACCTTATAAACTAAGGCTCTTCAATGATACCAAAGCAGTATTCCAACAAACAAGATTCTTCGGGTGGTCGAAGCAGCACCTTATCAACTAAGGCTCTCCGATGATACCATAGCAATATCTCAACAAACGAGATTCTTCAGGTGGTTGAAGCAACACCTTATCAACTAAGGCTCTCCGATGATACCAAAGCAGTATCTCTAAATAAACAAGATTCTTCGGTTGGTCGAAGTAGCACCTTATCAATTAAGGCTCTTCGATGATACCAAAGTAGTATCCCAACAAACGAAAGTCTTCGGGTGGTCGAAGCAGAACCTTATAAACTAAGGATCTTTGATGATACCAAAGCAGTATCTCAACAAACGGGCTTCTTCGGTTGGTCGAAGAAGAACCTTATAAACTATGGCTCTCCAATTATACCAAAGTAATATCTAAATAAACGAGATTCTTCGGGTGGTCGAAGCAGCACCTTATAAACTAAGGCTCGTTGATGATACCATTGTAGTATCTCAACAAACGATATTCTTCGGGTGGTCGAAGCAGCACCTTATCAACTATGGCTCTCCGATTATACCAAAGCAGTATTGTTAGTTTCTTGGATTAGCTAGAATTTTGGTAAAACAAAGGTTGTTCAATGTTGATGTCAAGGTGGTGATGTTGCAACATTGAGTCTTAACACTGGGCTGTGTTAAGTAGTGAAGCTGTTCAATGTTTGATGTCATATGGGTGATGTCACAACATTGAGTCTTAACACTTGGCTGTGTTAAGTGTGAAGTTGGATGTCTGATGTCACAAGCGATGTTGTGACATTAGATCTGCAGAATTAATAACATCAGGTTTGTGATGTTGTTAGGGTTTGCGTCTTAGCTGGAATTGTGGAGAGCAGGTAGTCTCATTGGATGCGAATATCTTGGGATAGATATTCTCTGTTGCATAGAGATTTGATGCAGATTTGTAGGAGATTTAAAAGGTTGGTGATTTGAAAAGATTTTAGGAGAAAATCTGTTTTGAAGATTCAGTTTTAAATAACAAATTAGGTCAGATATTGTAGCAGGTCCAAGTCAAATTCAAAGAGCTATATAAAGCGCACTAGTACTGAAGGAAAAGTAACGAAGAAAAAGAGCTAAAGACTGAGAGTCGTTTGTGTCTTCGTGTATGTTTTGAAAACCATTCGAGTGTGAATTGGTAATGTTGTTTTGTGTTGTTCTTGATCAAAGCTGTGAAGCAGAATCAAGTTGAGTTTTTCAAAGTGTGTGATCTTTGAAGTGTTTTAGGGATTGCGTAGTGTTCTCATATCTAAGTGGTTTCTTAGGTAGAAAGTCACTAGTAGGAATTAAGATTAGGAGATTGTCAACTGGGTTGTTGAGTCTGTAATTTAATTCTACAAGTAGTGAATTTCATCCCTGGCTTGGTAGCCCCCAGACGTAGGTAGTTAGACTGAACTGGGTGAACAATTTGGTGTGTTCTTCTGTTGTTTAATTTGTCCATTGTGCAGAGTGTGTTGTTGTAACATCGTGTGCGACATCACACATCTGGTACCAGAATTTCAATTGGTATCAGAGTAGGCATCCTGTCTGTCTCTAGGTGAGATCTAGGGAAGTTACTTTCTGGTGTAAAGATGGACAAAGAAGTTGGAGGATTTATCAACAGACCCCCTATTTTGGATGGCTCGAATTATGATTATTGGAAGCCAAGGATGATCACCTTTTTGAAATCCTTGGACAGCAGGGCTTAGAAGGCTATTGTTAAAGAGTGGAAAACACCTATTGTGTGTGAGAAAGATGATGTTGGCAAAGATAAAGAAGGTACCTCAAAGCTGAAACCTAAAGAAGAATGGACCAAGGAAGAAGATGAGCTTTCTCTTGGTAATTCCAAAGCTCTAAATGCAATTTTCAATGGAGTGGATAAGAATATATTCAGGTTGATCAATACCTGTGAAGTTGCTAAGGAAGCATGGGATATTTTGAAGGCTACACATGAAGGAACATCTAGAGTGAAGATGTCAAGACTTCAACTTCTAACATCAAAGTTTGAAAGTCTGAAGATGAAGGAAGATGAAACTATCCATGACTTCCACATGAGTATTCTTGAGTTGTCCAATGCATCCAGTGCTCTTGGAGAAAAGATGTCAGAAGAAAAGCTTGTAAGGAAAATCCTTAGGTCTCTTCCAAAGAGGTACAAGATGAAGGTGACTGCAATCGAAGAAGCTCAAGACATCAGCAAGATGAGGGTTGATGAGCTCATTGGATCTCTTCAAACTTTTGAGCTTCGTTTGAATGAGGAAGAATCAGAAAAGAAGCCCAAGAGTATAGCTTTGGTCTCCACTCCTGCAGAAGCTAAGAAAGTCAAAGATGATGATTCTTAGGAAGATTTGTCTCAAGCCATTGCTGTGTTGGGAAGGCAGTTCAACCAAGTGTTCAAGAGGATGAACAATAACTACAAGCCTAATGTCAAGAACATCCCTTCTGACATCAGCAAGTCAAAAGAGAAAGATGAAGAGAAGACTACCCAGGATAAAGGTGTTCAGTGCTTTGAGTGTGAAGGTCATAGACATGTTAAGAAAGAATGTCCCACATTCCTGAAGAAGCAGAAGAAAGGAATGACAGTTTCCTGGTCGAACTCTGATAGTGAAAGTGAAGGAGAGTCAGCCAAACATGTCAAAGCCTTAACTGGAACAGTGGTTTATGATGGTGACTCTAGTGATGAGGAACTGACGTTTGAGGAGTTAGCATCCACTTATCAAGAGCTCTGTCTAAAGAGTGCAGAAATCTGTCAAGAAAGTGAAAAACAGAAGAAACAGATTGTTCAGCTTGAGACTGCCAAAGCTGATTTGGAAAATGAAGTCTTATTAGTCAAAGCTCATCTTGATCATATGACCAAATCTGTTAGGATACTGAACTGTGGTACAGATACACTTGATAAGATTCTTCAGTCAGAGAAAGCTGCTGGAGATAAATCAGGTATAGGATATGTGGTTGAGGAAAAGGGTTCTACAGAAGCTAGCCCTTCAGGAACAAAGAAGGAGGTGTCCCAACCTATGTCTCAACATCAAACAAAGAGACAGGATACTGCACCTGAGAAGGGTGCTCATTCACAGCCTCAGAATGTTGAGAAGAAGAAGATGCAGCCCCAAGGAGCTAGTCAGTATATGCCTCCCCAATATCACAAGAGCATGTAAACTGCCAGGTTCAGACAGAACATGTCCCATCAGCTGTCTCAACATCAGGGAAACTGGTATGGATATGGATATGGATACAACAATGCTGTGCCTCGTTACTATGGAAGAAGAAAGTCTCATCACCATAGAAGACAACATTCTCAGTACAGGAGACAGGGTACCTATGGTAGAAGACAATAGCCTCACCATAGAAGACAATCCAACTATGGAAGAAGGAGACAACATTATGGGTGGCAGCCACAGCATTATCATCAAGGTGGCAGAAGGTTTTAACCACTTCAGAGATGACAGAGTCAGATGCTTCTATTGTGGTAGGTTTGGACATATGTAGTCCTCTTGCTTTAAGCTTCATGGTTATCCAAATTCTGCTCCTTAACCCAGACAGAAGGAGGTCAGGCCCAAGGTGGTGGAACAATGGGTTCCTAAAGCTCAGGTCACATGTCTATTGGCTCATACCTCAGATGGAAATTTTGTCGGGGATGCATGGTACTTTGACAGTGGATGTTCAAAGCACATGACTGGATCCAAGGAGCATTTGGTGGAGTTCAATCCTTGCCATGCAAATAAGGTTGTGTTTGGTAATGGAGAAAAAGGAGTATTAGAAGGAGTTGGAAGAGTGAAGAATCATGATGGTCTTACTCTTGATAGTGTGATCCTTGTCCAAGGATTGAATGCTAATTTGATAAGCATAAGCCAACTGTGTGATGAAGGTTACAAAGTTAACTACACCAAAGATGAGTGTGTGGTAGCTGATGAGCGTAATCAGGTTGTTATGAAGGGTGCCAAATCCAAAGATAACTGCTATCAGTGGATTCCTCTTGAAGCTAATTCAACTGATGATGTTCAAGTTGATGTTATAACATCAGACTATGACATCAGGTGTGAAAGGATGCTGAAAGGTCAATCAGTTTTAATGAGCTCGGATATGAATCATTTTGAATTTTTAAAAGGTAATTTAATTTGGAGGGAGAAAATCAGTGATTGGTCATTAAGAGGTGCTCAAAATCAGGCGCCTTACCATATTGATTCTATATCAAGATTCATCAAAGCTTTCTCTTCTCAACGATTCATCTCCCTTAATCTCAACAGAATAGAAAAATCTTCTCTAAAACTAGTCTGTTACAAAGGAACGATGTCTTCTCCTTCCAAGAACTCTGATTCTCAAAGACCTGCGCATGTACGAACTAGGGTTTCATCAGAAAAAGAATATGTTGACAAAGAACACATTCCTATGGCACTCCCAGTTTCAGGTAACTCTAAACCTTCAACCAAGTTGAATAAAACTGAAACTAGGTTATCATCCTCTCAAGCTGTTGAGGAGAAGTATGATGTGGACATGCATTTGGAGCAGATTTCCACCAAAATTCTTGAGAAGGGAATAGGTGTGAAAGGGATTTCTGTCCCTTTAAGGCAAATGCCTGCTGAACAGGTGGGCTCTCAAAGTGAGGACACCAATCTTCAAAGACTGGCCTTGTCTGTGATTCAAGACGCTGAAGGTGGTAGTAAAGAAGAAGATATTAAAGATACTGATGTCATTCCTGATGTCAGAACATCTTCCCCTAGGGTTGAAAGTCACAGTTATAAAGGAAAGGATCAGGTTGAGGTTATAGATGTTGAGGACTCATCTGATAGTGATATCATTGGTAATGCGATAGCAAGAAGAAGGGAGGATAGGAAAGGGAAAGGAGTGGAGTCACTTCCTAATGAAAATATGGTCAAGAATAAGAAAAGGACTTCAGTTGCAGACTCTCCCAAGTCATGGAGTAAAGTTGCCATTTCTGGCAAAAAGAGGAGAATCAGGGAAGAATCAGATTCAGAGTGTGATGTTTAAGACATCAACCCTGTGAGGAACAGAGCTACTGATCAAGTTCCTGATAACATCTCATTTCACTGTGCCAGTAGTGCATCCTTGTGGAATTGTGTGAGCCAGAGAAGGATAGCTCTGGAAAGAGAGCTGGTTACAGATGATTTAGAGTCTACTGAAATTGTAGATCTAATTAAGTTTGCTGGTCTTATGAGGACTGTCTCTGGATTGTCAAGATGCTATGATGGATTGGTCAGAGAATTCGTAGTAAATATACCTGAGTCCATTAATGACTGTAGAAGCCTGAATTTTAGAAGAGTTAAGGTTAGGGGTAAGTGTGTCTGGTTCTCTCCTAAGGTGATTAATGCCTACTTAGGAAGAAGTGAGGAAGACTATGGAGAATTAGAAGTTTCTAATAATGTTATCTGCAAAGAAATCACAGCTGGTCAGGTAGAAGTTTGGCCCTCAAATGGAAAGTTGTCAGCAAGTTTATTAAGTGTGAAATATGCTATTCTTCATAGAATAGGTGTTGTTAACTGGGTTCCTACAAACCACAAGACCTCTGTTTCTGCTGGTTTGGGAAAATTAGTTTATGCCATTAGAACAAAGAGACTAATTGATTATGGCTCTTACATTTATAATCAGACTACCAAGCATGCTGCAACAAGAGCAGTGAAATTGCCTATTGCATTTCCATCCCTCATTTGTGGGATAATTCTGTCTCAGCATCCTGGGATTCTTCACCAGTATGATAGTGTTTGTAGAAGGAAGCCTGACTTGTCTTTTCATCAGAAGTTGTTTGGAGGAAAACATGTTGTTGATCATGTCAAGACATCTGCCTCAACATCTACTCATCATACTCATGTCAAGACTGATATGATTTCTGAACTAGAGGAAGCCTGTAAAGAACTAGATCAAGCCATCAGAGTAAGCACTGAAAGAAAGAAGAAGTTTAAAAGATTACTTATGAATATGAAGATGACAGAGAAAGAAAGTAAGAAAGAAGTTGCTGATAAGAATGATGAATCTGATAATGACAATGCTGATTGCTCAAAAGAAGATGAAGAAGATAATGATGATCTCAGCTCAGATGATTAAAGCTTTTACTATTTTTCTTGTTAGTAGATTTAGTTTTTTTTGCTGTTTTTGTTTCTGCACTGTTGTGCTTGGTTTGTAATATGAATATTGTGCAAGTATATGCACCAAATTGTTTTGTTCTATGATTTGTTATGTCTTTTTGCTGTCTGTGAGACTAACAATGAGAGCTAGGGTAGTACTAACTGTAGTTAGTAGGGCTTCTGGTTAAAGGTTGTCAAATTGTGGCTAAAAAAGGGGAGAAATAGCCAAGAGAGCCAAGAGGAGAGCCAAGAATATCAAAGAGTACAAATGTCAAATGCTGCTAAAGTGATGTAATGCAGAAGTGCAGAAATTAAGGGGGAGTAGTTGCTGAATTGCTGAACAGCTGTTATGCTGGTTTTGAGGGGGAGCACCATTGTTGGTTGTTGCCAAGTTGCTGATGAAGATGGTGCTACAGCAGAGTTTTGTGAGAAGTGAAGTTTTTTTGTGTATTGAAGATGCTGCAACAAAGGTTGGAAAAATCATATTTTTATCCGCTGCTAAAGTCTCTGAAGATGCAGAGATTGTTTTAGCCAAAATTAGCCAAAGAGGGAGATTGTTAGTTTCTTGGATTGGCTAGAATTTTGGTAAAACAAAGGTTGTTCAATGTTGATGTCAAGGTGGTGATGTTGCAAAATTGAGTCTTAACACTGGGTTGTGTTAAGTAGTGAAGCTGTTCAATGTTTGATGTCATATGGGTGATGTCACAACATTGAGTCTTAACACTGGGCTGTGTTAAGTGTGAAGTTGGATGCCTGATGTCACAAGCGATGTTGTGACATTAGATCTGCATAATTAATAACATCAGGTTTGTGATGTTGTTAGAGTTTGCGTCTTAGCTAGAATTGTGGAGAGCAGGTAGTCTCATTGGAAGCGAAAATCTTGGGATAGATATTCTCTGTTGCATAGAGATTTGATGCAGATTTGTAGGAGATTTAAAAGGTTGAAGATTTGAAAAGATTTTAGGAGAAAATCTGTTTTGAAGATTCAGTTTTAAATAACAAATCAGGTCAGATATTGTAGCAGGTCCAAGTCTAATTCAAAGAGCTATATAAAGCGCACCAGTACTGAAGGAAAAGTAACGAAGAAAAAGAGCTAAAGACTGAGAGTCTAATTGGTAATGTTGTTTTGAGTTGTTCTTGATCAAAGCTGTGAAGCAGAATCAAGTTGAGTTTTTCAAAGTGTGTGATCTTTGAAGTGTTTTAGGGATTGAGTAGTGTTATCATATCTAAGTGGTTTCTTAGGTAGAAAGTCACTAGTAGGAATTAAGATTAGGAGATTGTCAACTGGGTTGTTGAGTCCTTAATTTAATTCTACAAGTAGTGAATTTCATCCCTGGCTTGGTAGCCCCCAGACGTAGGTAGTTAGACCGAACTGGGTGAACAATTTGGTGTGTTCTTCTGTGGTTTAATTTGTCCATTGTGCAGAGTGTGTTGTTGTAACATCGTGTGTGACATCACACATCTGGTACCAGAATTTCAAGTATTTCAACAAATGAGATTATTCGGGTGGTCAAAGTAGCACCTTATCAACTAAGGCTCTCCGATGATACCAAAGCAGTATCTCAACATACGAGATTCTTTAGGTGGTCGAAGCAACACCTTATCAACTAAGGCTCTCCGACGATACTAAATCATTATCTCAACAAACGAGATTCTTCGGGTGGTTAAAGCAGCACCTTATCAACTAAGGTTCTCCGGTGATACCAAAGCAATATCTCAACAAACGAGATTCTTCGGGTGGTCGAAGCAGTACCTTATAAACTAAGGCTCTTCGATGATACCAAACCAGTATCCTAACAAACAAGATTCTTCGGGTGGTCGAAGCAGCACCTTATCAACTAAGGCTCTCCGATGATACCAAAGCAGTATCTCAACAAACGAGATTCTTCGGGTGGTCGAAGCAGTACCTTATAAACTAAGGCTCTTCGATGATACCAAAGCAGTATCCCAATAAACAAGATTCTTCGGGTGGTCGAAGCAGCACCTTAACAACTAAGGCTCTCTGATGATACCATAGCAGTATCTCAACAAACGAGATTCTTCAGATGGTCGAAGCAACACCTTATCAACTATGGCTCTCCGATGATACCAAAGCAGTATCTCTGAACAAACGAGATTCTTCAGTTGGTCGAAGTAGCACCTTATCAATTAAGGCTCTTCAATGATACCAAAGTAGTATCCCAACAAACGAAAGTCTTCGGGTGGTCGAAGCAGCACCTTATAAACTAAGGATCTTTGATGATACCAGAGCAGTATCTCAACAAACGGGATTCTTCGGGTGGTCGAAGCAGAACCTTATAAAATATGGCTCTCCAATTATACCAAAGTAGTATCTTAACAAACGAAATTCTTGTAGTGGTCGAAGCAGCACCTTATAAACTAAGGCTCTTTGATGATACCATTGCAGTATCTCAATAAACGGGATTCTTCGGGTGGTCGAAGCAGAACCTTATAAACTAAAGCTCTCCGATGATACCAAAGCAGTATCTAAAAAAACGAGATTCTTCAGGTGGTCGAAGCAGCACCTTATCAACTAAGGCTCTCCGACAATACCAAAGCATTATCTCAACAAACGAGATTCTTCGGGTGGTCAAAGCTGCACCTTATCAACTAAGGCTCTCTGATGATACCAATGCAATATCTCAACAAATGAGATTCTTCAGGTGGTCGAAGAAGCACCTTATAAACTAAGGCTCTACGATAATACCAAAGAAGTATCTCAACAAATGAGATTCTTCGGGTGGTCGAAGCAGCACATTATCAACTAAGTCTCTTCGATTATACCAAAGCAGTATCTCAACGAATGAGATTATTCGGGTGGTCGAAGTAGCACCTTATCAACTAAGGCTCTCCGATGATACCAAAGCAATATCTCTGAACAAACGAGATTCTTCAGTTGGTCAAAGTAGCACCATATAAATTAAGGTTCTCTATTGATACCAAAGTAGTATCTCAATAAACGAGATTCTTCGGGTGGTTGAAGCAGCACCTTATAAACTAAGGCTCTCTGATGATACCAAAGCAGTATCTCAATAAACGAGATTCTTAGGGTGGTCGAAGCAGTACCTTATAAGCTAAGGCTCTTCGATAATACCAAAGCAGTATCCCAACAAACAAGATTCTTCGGGTGGTCGAAGCAGCACCTTATCAGCTAAGGCTTTCCGATGATACCATAACAGTATCTCAACAAACGAGATTCTTCATGTGGTTGAAGCAACACCTTATCAACTAAGGCTCTCCGATGATACCAAAGCAGTATCTCTGAACAAACGAGATTCTTCGGTTGGTCAAAGTAGCACCTTATCAATTAAGGCTCTTCGATGATACCAAAGTAGTATCCCAACAAACGAAAGTCTTCGGGTGGTCAAAGCAGAACCTTATAAACTAAGGATCTTTGATGATACCAAAGCAGTATCTCAACAAACGGGCTTCTTCGGTTGGTCGAAGCAAAACCTTATAAACTATGGCTCTCCAATTATAAAAAAGTAGTATCTAAACAAACGAGATTCTTCGGGTGGTCAAAGCAGCACCTTATAAACTAAGGCTCTTTGATGATACCATTGCAGTATCTCAACAAACGATATTCTTCGGGTGGTCGAAGCAGCACCTTATCAACTAAGGCTCTCCGATGATACCAAAGCAGTATTTCAACAAATGAGATTATTCGGGTGGTCAAAGTAGCACCTTATCAACTAAGACTCTCCGACGATACCAAAGCATTATCTCAACAAACGAGATTCTTCGGGTGGTCAAAGCAGCACCTTATCAACTAAGGTTCTCCGGTGATACCAAAGCAATTTCTCAACAAACGAGATTCTTCGGGTGGTCGAAGCAGTACCTTATAAACTAAGGCTCTTCGATGATACCAAACCAGTATCCCAACAAACAAGATTCTTCGGGTGGTCGAAGCATCACCTTATCAACTAAGGCTCTCTGATGATACCAAAGCAGTATCTCAACAAACGAGATTCTTCGGGTGGTCGAAGCAGTACCTTATAAACTAAGGCTCTTCGATGATACCAAAGCAGTATCCCAAGAAACAAGATTCTTCGGGTGGTCGAAGCAGCACCTTATCAACTAAGGCTCACCAATGACACCATAGCAGTATCTCAACAAACGAGATTCTTCAGGTGGTCGAAGCAACACCTTATCAACTAAGGCTCTCCAATGATACCAAAGCAGTATCTCTGAACAAACGAGATTCTTCGGTTGGTCAAAGTAGCACCTTATCAATTAAGGCTCTTCGATGATACCAAAGTAGTATCCCAACAAAAGAAAGTCTTCGGGTGGTCGAAGCAGCACCTTATAAACTAAGGATCTTTGATGATACCAAAGCAGTATCTCAACAAACGCAATTCTTCTGGTGGTCGAAGCAGAACCTTATAAAATATGGCTCTCCAATTATACCAAAGTAGTATCTAAACAAACGAAATTCTTTGAGTGGTCGAAGCAGCACCTTATAAACTAAGGCTCTTTGATGATACCATTGCAGTATCTCAACAAACGAGATTCTTCCGGGGGTCGAAGCAGCACCTTATCAACTAAGGCTCTCCGATGATACCAAAGCAGTATTTCAACAAATGAGATTATTCGGGTGGTAAAAGTAGCACCATATCAATTAAGGCCCTTCGATGATACTAAAGCAGTATCTCAACAAACGAGATTCTTTAGGTGGTCGAAGCAAAACCTTATCAACTAAGGCTCTCCACCGATACCAAAGCATTATCTCAACAAACAAGATTCTTCGGGTCGTCAAAGCAGCACCTTATCAACTAAGGTTCTCCACTGAAACCAAAGCAATATCTCAACCAATGAGATTCTTCGGGTGGTCGAAGCAGTACCTTATAAACTATGGTTCTCCGATGATACCAAAGCAGTATCTCAACAAACGAGATTCTTCGGGTGGTTGAAGCAGCACCTTATAAACTAAGGCTCTCCGATGATACATAAGCAGTACCTCAACAAACGAGATTCTTCGGGAGGTCGAAACACTACCTTATAAACTAAGGCTCTTCGATGATGCCAAAGCAGTATCCAAACAAACAAGATTCTTGGCTCTCCGATGATACCAAAGCAGTATCTCTGAACAAAAAAGATTCTTCGGTTGGTCGAAGTAGCACCATATCAATGAAGGCTCTTCGATGATACCAAAGCATTATCTCAACAAACAAGACTCTTCGGGTGGTCGAAGTAGTACCTTATAAATTAAGGATCTCCGATGATACCAAAGCAGTATCTCAACAAACGAGATTCTTTGGGTGGTTGAAACAACACATTATAAACTAAGGCTCTCCGATGATACCAAGGCAGTATCTCAATAAACGGGTTTCTTCGGGTGGTCGAAGCAGAACCTTATAAACTAAAGCTCTCCGATGATACCAAAGCAGTATCTAAACAAACGAGATTCTTCAGGTGGTCGAAGCAGCACCTTATAAACTAAGGCTCTCCGACGATACCAAAGCATTATCTCAACAAACAAGATTCTTCGGGTGGTCAAAGCAGCACCTTATCAACTAAGGTTCTTTGCTGATACCAAAGCAGTATCTCAACAAACGAGATTCTTCGGGTGGTCGAACCAACACCTTAAAACTATGGCTCTCCGATGATACCTGTAGCACCCTAAAATTTGCTCTCTTACTTTAGTACTAACTGGCTTGTGTTTCATTCCATTTTTGCATTATCATATGTGCATATCATTGGTTCTTAGCATGAGGTCAAGGTGTCTGAGGCTGTTCAGGAGGAGAAGGTGTTCTTCAAAAGGGTCAAGTTCCATACCATTTATCAGGAATCAAGGGTTGGTACAAAGTTACTAAATATGGAAATGACCTATAATTTGAAAGTTTCCATTTTGGGCAAGTTTTTACACTACAGTCAACTTGACTTTTCATCATCAAGGAAGCTTCAAATGAATTTTTCTCAAACATGAAAGTTGAAGATCTTTTTCTCCCCTTTCCAACAAGTACTAGATGGTCTCCATATCATTTGTGAAACGCAAGTTATGATCAAAAGAAGGCAAGGTGGTTTTTAGGGTTTCTCATGGTTCCATTTTCACAACTTTTGCAATTTTGGGACATAGTGACCTATAATTGATTCCATTGCTTCAAGGCACATTCTAACATCAAAGTACATTCTATAAGGATCATTTTTAGCCTTTGAACCAAGGGATTCCATGACAAACCCATCACTTATTTCCCATTATGCAAAATTGCAAGATCATTCAAAACTCATGAACCAAGACATCTCAAGGCCCAAATCCAATTCAGGTGTGATTAGCAATTGAGACATAAGTGATCTATCATAAAATACATGGGTGTACATGCATGGAGGAGGGTGTATGTCACATTATGAAAATTTGTCAAATGATCCAAAACTCATTAACCAAGGAATGATTGAGACCTAATTGCTAATCAGTGTGATAACCCTAGGTATTTAAGCTAAAATCATACACTCATTAAGGGAGAACACGCGATTTTGGAGAGTTTTCAAGAGTGAACCCTAAAACTTTTCTTCATCGAATCTCTCAATCCTTTAGAGTTTTTCCAAAACTTCTTTCACCATCTGAACCCTTGGGATCCATAGAGCACGAAGCAACCATCGTTTGCAGCTAACAGCGAGGATACAGTTTGCATAATCTCAGGTTAGGGCATTTTTGCATGATCTTAAAACTCTACTTTTAAATATGCATAAGGATCTGTGATTGTTGCTAATGACTCTGATGTGTTTTATTTTAAGTTTAGACGTGTATTATGTGCATATGGTGAGATTTAAGTTTTGGACCCATACTTTGTTCCGTTCGATTCTCTTTGTGTGTTGATTATTTGCTATTTTTAATGTGATGTTATTGATCCCCATTGAATTCTGGTCAAGAAGGTATACTTGTTTTCATTATCTGGGTTCTTTTGAGTTGCAGGTCACCGGAAGGGACGACCGGAGCTAGGGCTCCGGCGTCTGGTTTTCTTTCTCCGGCGAGGTAGGGTTTGTGGGGAAGATGAAATCATGGTCGTCCATTAGCCAGATCTGACGGTCTATACATTGCCACGTCTTTTAAAAATATGTTTTAATTTAATGGTTCGTGTGTTTGCTAGCCTACGTTAACTATCGTGTGCCTCAGATCTTAATCTCTCATCTTGATTAATTTTTGAATGTTTGACTGATTTGCATGCGTTGATTAGATCTGACGAATGTGGTCGTGCCAACGAATTAAAATAAGCATGTGCATATCACGTGGAGTTGTATTTAGGTCAGACCATGATTAGTGTGCGTTTCCCCATGACTGATACCATGCGCTTTCAATCTTGACCTTCCATCTTGCTTACCTATGATTTATTTGACTGAATGCCACGCGTTAGATTGATCTAAAGGTGAGTATGGAGTCAACGTGGTGGACTGGGTTCACGTGTTATCTTTTTTTGTTTTTCTGATGGATTTTTGGGTTAGGCTTGCTTTCCACACCTCCCAGTTAAGCCCAGTTACCATTTTCAACGTGAACCATCTGCTATTCACACCCTCCATGTTTATTGCCATATTTTTATTTTATTATTGCATTTCATTTTTAATCTTTAAAAATAGTTTTTTGCATTAAAAAACTACAAGAAAATTCATGAAGCATTTTTAGAGTTTTATAAAATTTTCTCAAATTTTATTTTTTATTTTTTATTTTTATTTTTAGCATCTGAAATAATTATTTGTTTAATTTCTTTTTGAATTTATTTCATATATGCATACCATGACTTGTTTATTTTATTTCTCACCATCCATAAAACCTTTTGAGTTCATTCTTGTTGCATTGCTTCGCAAACACATTGAATTGCATTAAAACATTTTTCTCTCATTTTTAAAACTTTTTCATATTGCATTTTAGTCCTCCTCTTTTGCATATTGAGTCATGTTTCTTGTCTGAACTTTGCATAATTGTTTGGGTGACCTATCTTGTGAATTTTTGCCTGAGTTTCTAATATGATGTTTGTATCTAGTTGAGGTGTTTTGGGTTTTAATTTGATAATTTTAGAAGATGTTTTGCTAATTGTTTGATTGCTCTTTGTTTGAGATCTTCTTGTATGCACATCTTTGATCATGTCTGATTACTTGTTTGAAAAGGCACTTGTGCCATCATTTGGGTTTGCTTCTTTGACTTCATAATTCATGTTTAGGTCATTCACATTCTGACTTGGATGAATTTTCTTTGGTTTGTAACTATTTCTCTTTGGTTTGTGATTTGTTTGAGTTTCATTTGTCTTATTGTCACTTATATCTGTTTGTACTAACCTTTTATGCAGGGGATGAGGTAAGTTATTTGAGGGTGTGGATAGTTATCCATGTCCACTCTCACTCTTTCTTCCTCTCATCTTTTCTTTTCTTTAGGCTTAGGTTGTTGTCAAACCTCCCCTTAGGGCCATCTTTGCATGATAACATTAGGATATATTTCCCCCTTAGTGTTTTTTTTCTTTTCTTTTGAGTCCCTCTTCTCATCTCATAACATCTCTAAGATACTTAACAAGGTCAACTTGCCTTGCACACAAGCCTTAAACATAGGAAATGAAGATTGAGGGGTCCCCCTTCTCTCTTATAGAGTGTTGAGCATACGTCCCATTGGGGACGACCATGCGACGCATTCGTTCCCGTGTCCTAGACTTTGGTTCAAGGTGAGTTATGAACTAACTCAAGTCACTTCTGTCCTAAAAAATACAAACAAACTTCAAACCTTTTTATCCTTCGGGATTGTCAAACTAAAGGCTATTTTCAAAAAGGGCACGTTACTTTCCGTCTGAGTCGCAAACAGGCATCGACCCTAACTGCCGGACGCGAACTTAACGGCGCTCATAAAAAACATAAAAAGAACTTGGTCCGAACTACGTTGACTCTGAATTCCCCGTTGCACAAAGGGGGTACGTAGGCCTAGGATGACGACGTCCTACCGAGTCTGTCTTTGTTTTCCCCTCCCCCGTTTTAGTGCAGCCATAGATGTTAGGATAACTCACCCTTAGATAGACAACAAGCGTGGATCCCATCGAGTACGATGGACGCGTGGGGTGCTAGCACCTTCCCCTCGCTAACCGACTCCCGAACCCAGGCTATGGTTGCGATGACCATTCCTTTCCCTCTTCCTCAGGTTTATGCGGTGTTCCCTTTCCCTCTCTTGGGAAAAATTTACACGGCTGGGGACTATGTTTTCCGCGCCACTTTCGCTTTTGTACCTGGATGAAAATCCTGGGAGCGACGGCTGGCGACTCTGCTGGGGACTCTGGTTGACCTATGCTGGTCCATCCCTAAGCGAGTCAATCCTAGCGCTTGCTTGTCTTCGTTCTCTTTGGGTGTTTTTGTTTTTGTTTTGCTTTATTTGTTGTATTTTATTTTTACTGCATTTTCTGCACTGCATATTATTATCAGCTGCTGCACTGTTTTTCTGTTTGGCGGGTTGGGAGTCCTGAGAGATAAGCCCAATACCCAGGCTTGAGCGTACACGTAGGATTAGCGTGGCAAGTAGTGTGACTCGTGTGGCATTTGGCCAGACGTAGTATACATGAAAACTCCACATCCAAACGAGGTTTTCTTCGGTAATGTTCTATCCTGCGCATTGGTGCAGATGATTGAATGTAACCTGGAAAACTGTCGACTCTGGCGACCATTCCCGAGGACTCAATAACGGTACTCCTCCCGAGACGTGATAATGGCAGACTAGAAATGGCAAACCCATTACACATGTCGATCCGAGGACCCAATACTGGGAACTTGCTATAGGGTTTCCTTTTGGGAAAGAATCAGTGGAAGCACTCCTCGATTGGCGATAGTACTGTACCCCGAGGGATGAATGTACTATTGCTTCTCGACCTCAGTGCCGAAACTGAGGACTTGCCATAGGATGTTTCTTTTTGAGGGGAATCAGTTGAGGCCTCCTCGATTGGTGATGATGCCAAACCAGAAATGGTGAACGTATCATCATTTCTCGACCTGAGAGCCTGTGATATTGAGGATCCTCGGCTTTCTAGTACCCACATGTGAGAGGGCAGGGTGTTTACAGGTTTGCAGGTAACCTTGACCTTCAACATACCCGGTTTTCTGATCAGCAGATTTATCAGTGTGGTACTATGGTTATTTTGGTATTCTGGGTAGTTGGGCAGACTTTTGAGATTATACAGTCGTTCGGTGCAGTAGTTGTCCAGTATGTGTGGCATCCTTGATCCCATGTGTGCATTTGCATCATCATTTTGCATCCTAACATGTTTATTCATTCGCAGGGCTGCATCCTAACTTTGATTCTGGTTTTTGAAGATTATTAAGGATGAGTACTGAGAAGAAAAAGAACATCATAATGTATAAGTTCCCATCACTTATTCTGGATCCTGTTCACAAGATTGTGTCTATGGCAGAACATGGGGTATTGGCAGACTTTAGAGGAGAGTATGGAAGAATTATGGATTTTGCTCGCAACATCACTGAATATGAGTATAGGGCTTTGTACACTCTGGTGCAATTCTATGACCCTCACCTGCGTTGTTTTCTATTCACTGATTATCTTTTGGCTCCGACATTGGAGGAATTTGCTCTCATTCTGGATGTTGACATTAAAAAAGAGGCTCCTTTCTATCCTTCTAAAGAACTTCCTGATTTGGGAAAAGTTTCCGAGGCTTTGCATTTGGATTTATCTTTGTTCAAAAATAACGTTTCCAGTAAGGGAGGGTGTAAAGGTTTTCATGTGAAATTTTTGATAGAACAGGCTGCTGTGTATGCTAAGGCTAGATGTTGGTCAGTTTTCAACGCCATCTTGGCTATGTGTGTCTATGGAACAGTGTTGTTTCCAAATATGAAGGATTTTATGGACATGCACGCTGTCCGGATATTTACCATGAAGAATCCGGTACCCACTTTGCTTGGAGATCTGTATTATTCAGTGCATTATAAGAACGAGAAGAGGAGGGGAGGACCCCTTTATTTTTGTGTGCCAGTCTTCTACAAATGGTTTGCTGACCGTCTTCCCAAATCTGGGGCATTTGTAGATACTCAAGGAACTTTGGAGTGGTCCAAAAGATTGATGGGCTTGAGAGCAGATAATCTAATTTGGGTTAACCGTGACTTGTTGGGCCAAGATATCATGATTAGTTGTGGAGGTCTCCCAAATGTGCCTCTAATAGGAAAGAAAGGGGGAATTAACTGCAACCCTATTCTTGCTATTAGGCAATTCGGGTATGCCTTGAAAGAGCCACCAAGAGATGAGGAGGTCCAAGAATCTTTATATCTGAGTGGAGAAATCAATCCAGAACTGTTAAAATAAGCTACGAATACTTGGGAAGATCGTCATAAGAAGGGGAAGATTTCTTTTGGGAAGAGCAACAACAGAACATTTCCCGCGTACGAAGGTTGGATTCAGAAAAGGGTAGAGATGGAGCTTTTTCCATTCTCCAAAGAACCACCATCTTACCCCTTGCTGATTGAGCCTCCTACCACAGTTGAAATAGAGAAGTTTAACAAGTTGTGGGCTGAAAAGGAAAAGCTGCGAGAAGAAAATAGTGAGCTACAAAGAGAGATTTATCAGTTGAAACATGAGCGGGGTGAAGCTGTTCATATCGCCAAGTTGAAGACAGAGCTTCTCGCTAAGGCAGAAAAGGAGCTAGCTGACAAGGTCACATCCAGACAAAGGATGAAGCAAGCTCTAGAGGGTATCAGTAAGGTTCTCGAGTCTAAGAAGGAGGAATTGGACAAGGCTTTGTTAAAATTTCACAGGTTCAATGCTCACCGAGTCACTGCAATGGCTGAGAATAAGCGAAAGGAAGACGATTATCTAGCTCAGATTGATCAATTAAAGTTAAGCTCAAGAAGAAAGACGCTGAGATCCTATCAGGGGTATTCTAGAGACAAGCAGTCGAGGGTCGACTCAATGAAGCCATAGCCTCCATAGAGGAACTGAAGATCCAAGCTGAAGTGAAGAGGCCTAGAAATGAGGGTCCTAGCATGGATGGGGTTTTTGGAGAAGACGCTTGGGAGTTGCATTACCGATACTTGGAAGGGATCATGCATAGGAGATACGTTCTCATTCAAGAGCTAATTCAGAGACCGAAGCATCCCGACACCAAAAAGTTGTTCAAGGAAATTCAAGACTGGAGCAAAAAACATAATGGATGAGGGGATTGACACTTGTGGACTTTGATGACATGCCGTAGTTTTCTGTTTTCTTTCATTATTTGGACCACCGCCAGGCTTGTTGGTTGGGATCTATGATTATTGTGTTCAGACTTGTTATCTTGGATTTGTGATTGTTGACATTTGGTTTTCCTCTGGTTTTCTTAATATATGAGCAGAAGTTCTGTTCTATCTTGTTGTTAAACTGGAATCAAGGGGTGGATCGCCCTGCGGATATTCAAACATATTCATTTGCATTTGCATATTCATAATCATTTTGCATAATCATTTTGCATGACAGGTGTTTATCTCTGGTGTTCTTACTTTGTTCTCCTCCGCAGTACAGGATTGCAGATCAGCACACTCACCGGTATTCTACCAGACAAAATCAGAAGAGGCTCATGGATCAGCTACAAAATGAGATGACTGAGATGCGGACTCGCATGAACCAATTCATGGATTTGATGCAAGGGGTTGCTCAAGGCCAAGAGCAGTTAAGGACTCTCATTCAGCTACTGATTGCGAGAATTGATGAAGAGGGTGTCCTTTATGGAGGACTTCATACTGGTGTTACTGGTAACAATGTTCAGAATGGCCCTCTGGGCGGAGGTATTCCTGTTACTGGTGTTGTGATTCCTCCGGGCGGAGGAGAAAATGTTGTGTTTCCTACTTTAGTGGGGGGAGGTAACAATGTCAGCGCAATTCATGGCCGTCAGTATGATGATCTTCAGGAAGATGCATTCTCTGTGCCAGGTGGGGATGCTGGTCCCCAGATTGACAATGATCAGAGGTTCAGGTTAATTGAGGAACAACTAAGGGGTGTTGTGAATCAGGATTCTGTGGGTATGAATCTAGAAGATTTGGGGCTGGTTCCAAGCGTTGTTATCCCGCACAAGTTTCAGACTCCCACTTTTGAGAAGTACAATGGTATGACTTGCCCAAGGACTCACGTCAGGGCATACGCAAGTAAAATGGCTGCGCATGCGAAGAATGAAAAATTGATGATGCATTGCTTCCAGGATAGCCTATCTGGGGCATCCCTAGAGTGGTATATGCAACTAGAGAGGAAAGATGTGCGTAGTTAGAGAGATCTGGTAGGGGCATTTATTAGACACTATCAATATAACACTGACATGGCTCCTAACAGAACACACCTGCAGAACTTATCATAGAAGAACAATGAGAGTTTCAAAGAGTACGCCCAGAGGTGGCGTGAACTGGCAGCGAGGGTTCAGCCTCCTATGTTGGAACGTGAAATGATAACTATGTTTATGGCCACCTTGCAGGGTCATTACTATTAAAAGCTGGTACCGTGTATGACTGGAAAGTTTGTTGACTTGATCTTAGTAGGAGAGATGGTGGAAAGCGGAATTAAGGCGGGAAAAATATCAGGCGGTGATGGGTCCTCATCTGGAGGAAGTAAGAAGCCTTATGCCAGTGGTTATAAGAAGAAGGAGGGAGATACAAATTCCGTGTCATCATATCGTAGTAGAGAAGGACCTCGTCAAAACTTTAATCAGCAGGTGGCTTCTGTAACAATCCCAGCAGCACCTCAGTAGCCAGCAGTGTCTCAACAACAAAATCAGGCTCCTTGCAGATCACAGCCTCTGTCTAGGCGGGATAGGCATTTCGACACTCCACCTCTTCCCCACTCTCAGTTATTTCAGCATTTGTTGCAGTTACAATTAATTCAGAAGAGGACATTGGCTCTACCCACTGGCAATCCACCTCCCGGTTACGACGCCAACGCCCACTGTGAGTTTCATTCTGGGGCACCCGGAAATTATATTGAAAACTGTAAAGCTTTTAAGCATCAGGTTCAAGATTTGGTGGATTCAAAAGCCATCAATTTCTCCAATGATGCTCCAAATGTGAATCAGAACCCGATGCCGAATCACGGTGGGCCAAGGGTTAATGCTATTATTAAAGACTGTGAAGACTTGAGTTTGATTTCAGATGTGAACGAGGTTCAAACTCCTTTGCGTGTGGTAAAGGAGAGACTGTTGAAGGGAGGGGTATTTCCCGGCTGTGATGAAGGTTGTGTAGGATGTGTGTCGCAGCCAGGCGGTTGTGATTTATTGAAAGCAGGTATTCAGAAAATGATCAGTGAAGGGGTATTACAGTTTGGCAGGGGTTGTAGGCAGAGTAAAGTTACTGACAGAAAGATTGATGTTGCCACAATAACAATTCCATTCAAGACAATAACTATATCAGCGCCGGCGAGACCAGCGCCGGTCATTATCACTATTCCTGGGCCAGTCCCGTATGAGAGTACCAAGGCCATCCCGTGGAACTATGGGGCTGAGGTATTTGTTGATGGTAAGAAGTAGGAATTGGTAAAGACATCAGTTGTGAATACAGGGGTTGAGAATCTTGTTGAAGCGGGGGCTATCACTAGGAGCGGTAGAGTCTTTATTCTGTCTGAGGATCAAGTTGGCAGTTCAAAACAAGACAAAGGTAAATAGATGATGGATGAGTCTGTACAGAGGCAGGAAGCAAATAATTCTATGACAAAGCAGGTTGTGGATACTTTCTCAGAAGACGTAGAAGAGTTTATGAGGCTGATCAGGAAAAGTGATTACAAGATTGCTGATCAACTTCACCAAACTCCATCGAAGATTTCCATTCCATCCTTACTGTTGTGCTATGAGGCACACCAAAATGCATTACTGAAGGTTCTGAACATGGCTTATGTACCGCAGGAAATATCTGTCAACCAGTTATAAGGGGTTGTGGCTCATGTGAATGCTGGAAATGGTTTGGGTTTCACCGATTTAGATCTGACTCCAGCTGGGAGGAATCACAACAACGCTCTGCATATTTCAGTGGAATGTCGTGGTTCCTTAATGTCGCATGTGTTAGTGGATATTGGGTCGTCTTTGAATGTGTTACCGAAGAAGGCTTTGATGAAATTGGATACTCGTGGGTTGATTTGTACACCAAGTGACTTGGTGGTACGTGCTTTTGATGGCTCCAAGAGGTCAGTTTTTGGAGAGTTAGTTCTTCCAATCAAGGTGGGTCCTGAGATTTTCAACACCACCTTTTACATAATGGATATTCAGCCTGCCTATAGCTGTTTGCTGGGTCGCCCTTGGATCCATGGTGCTGGGGCAGTAACATCTACACTGCACCAGAAGTTGAAGTATATGGTGGATGGCCATGTTGTGACTGTTTGTGGTGAGGAAGAGATCATGGTGAGTCACCTATCGACCTTCAAGTATGTAGTGGTAGATGGTGAAGTACAGGAAACTTTGTGCCAAGCCTTTGAAGCTGTGAAAATTCCCGAAGAACCCCCAAAGGTAGTCAGTCAGCCAGAGGTGGTTGCCCAACCCGAAGTTGTCAGACAACCAGAGGTTCCGATGTCTTCTTTCAAAGAGGCGCGCGCTATAGTTGAAGCTGGTGGCTCTCAGAAGTGGGGCAGTGTCATTGATGTTCAAAGAAAGCAAGATACCCATGGACTAGGGTACAAGCCACCCCGGCGAGCTCAAGAGCCTCCCAAGTATGCTGGTCTAATTCGGTTCACAAGTGCTGGGGTTTTCTTTAATCAGGTTAATGCTATTGAGGATAAAGGAGATAGTGACTGTGACATGGATGAGTGGATCCGTCCCTGCACCCCTAGTCAGAGCTTAGGCAACTGGTTTTCCGAGAAAGTCATCCAAGTGACGCGCCCGGAGTAATTTACTTTTGTTTTCTGTTATGTTGAATCCTACGTTCTGCCCAAGACGTAGTGATATTTATTTGTAGGGCTTGGATGTTTTATTTGCTACTTTTATCATCAATAAAGGACGTTTTTTTATTCAAATATTTTGATCCCTATTTTTATGTTTTTACTTTTTTGCATTAACCCACATCAAAATGGCAATGTGTTTTCTTGTTTGTTGCACTCATAATAAACATAAAACATCCATCATGCAGGTTTCTTTGTTCAGATTCCACCCATCATGACTTAGCTATGGCTCGATATGACTTCGACAATCCTATCTATCAGGCCGAAGAAGAGATTGATGAAGACTGTGACTTACCAGAAGAATTAGCCAGGCTACTGAAACAGGAGGAAAAGGTTATTCTACCTTATCAAGAGGACGTTGAGACTGTTAATCTGGGAACCGAGGATGTTAAACGAGAAGTAAGGGTTGGGACTGCCTTGGAAGACACTGTTAAAGGAAGATTGGTTGAATTGCTTCAAGAGTATGTGGATATCTTCGCCTGGTCCTACCAAGACATACCCGGGCTTGACACTGACATTGTTGCACACCGGTTGCCGCTTAAAGAGGGTTGTACTCCAGTTAAGCAGAAATTGAGAAGGACGAAACCAAATATGGCTGTCAAGATCAAGGAAGAGGTTCAGAAACAGTTGGACGCCGGGTTTCTCGCTGTGACAAACTATCCTCCGTGGGTTGCTAATATTGTACCTGTATCTAAGAAGGATGGGAAGGTCAGGATGTGTGTCAATTACCGAGATTTGAATAGGGTGAGCCCGAAGGATGATTTCCCGCTCCCCCACATTGACGTGTTGGTGGACAATACCGCTCAATATTCTGTGTTTTCCTTCATGGATGGCTTCTCTGGGTATAACCAAATCAAAATGGCCCCAGAGGACATGGAGAAGACTACGTTCATAACACCGTGGGGAACATTTTGCTACAAGGTAATGCCCTTTGGACTGAAGAATGCTGGGGCAACCTATCAGCGGGAAATGGTGACTCTCTTTCATGATATGATTCACAAGGAGATTGAAGCCTATGTTGATGACATGATTGCGAAGTCACAGACAGAGGAAGAACACTTGGTAAACCTCCAGAAACTGTTTGAAAGGCTGAGGAAGTTCAGACTGAGATTGAATCCGAACAAGTGCACTTTCGGTGTGAGGTCTGGTAAATTGCTGGGATTCATTGTTAGTGAAAGAGGTATCGAGGTTGATCCTGCCAAGATAAGAGCCATACAGGAGCTTCCTGAGCCAAGAACAGAGAAAGAGGTTTGCGGTTTCTTGGGGAGGTTGAATTACATTGCTAGGTTCATCTCTCATCTGAGAGCCACGTGTGAACCAATTTTCAAGTTGTTAAGGAAGGATCAAGAGGTCAGGTGGAATGAAAATTGTCAAGAGGCATTTGAAAGGATAAAGAAGTATTTGTAGGAACCTCCAGTCCTTAAGCCACCGGTGTCCGGGAGACCGTTAATTATGTACCTTACGGTTCTTGAGAACTCAATGGGTTGTGTACTCGGTCAACACGACGAGACAGGTAGGAAAGAGCACGCCATTTACTACCTGAGTAAGAAGTTCACTGATTGCGAATCAAGATACTCTATGTTGGAGAAGACATGTTGTGCACTCGCTTGGGCAGCCAAGCGCCTGAGGCAGTATATGTTAAACGACACAACCATATTGATTTCGAAGATGGATCCGATTAAGTACGTGTTTGAGAAGCAAGCACTTTCTGGAAGGATAGCCCGTTGGTAGATGGTTTTGACAGAATACGATATTCAGTATGTTTCAAAGAAGGCCCTTAAGGGAAGTGTTTTGTCAGAATACCTTGCTGAACAGTCGGTCGAGGATTATCAGCCAATGAAGTTTGAGTTTCCGGACGAGCATGTTATGTTTCTGAAAATGAAAGATTGTGAAGAGCCGCTGCCTGATGAAGGACCTGAGATTGGGTCTCAATGGAAGATGATTTTTGATGGGGCTGTCAACTCATATGGTAATGGAATTGGGGTAATCATTACAACCCCAAAGGGTTCTCATATACCTTTCACTGCCCGGTTAGCATTCGTGTGTACCAACAACGAGGCGGAGTATGAAGCATGCATCATGGGGTTAGAGGAAGCAATTGATTTGAGAATTAAGAACCTCGATGTCTATGGTGATTCCGCGTTGGTAGTTAATCAGATTACAGGAGAATGGGAGACTCGTCAGGCAAATTTGGTACCTTATAACAACTATGCCAGAAGGTTGTTACCTTTCTTTGACAGGGTGGATTTTCATCATGTGCCCCGAGCTGAGAATCAGATGGCTGATGCGTTAGCGACATTGGCATCCATGTATAAGGTGAACCATTGGAATGAAACACCTTCGATTAGAATCATGCGTCTGGACATACCAGCTTTTGCGTTTGCAATTGAAGATGTGTCTGATGGCAAACCGTGGTATCATGATATTAAGGTTCTTCTGAAGAGACAGGAGTATCCAGAGGGTGCCTCCACCAAGGATAAGAAGACTCTGAGAAGGTTGGCAGGAAACTTCTTTCTGAACAAGGATGATGTGTTATATAAGAGGAACTTCGATATGCTCCTGCTACGTTGTGTTGATGAACACGAGGCAGGCTTATTGATGGAGGAAGTTCACGAGGGTTATTTCGGTACTCATTCCAGTGGACACACCATGGCTAGGAAGTTGTTGAGGGCAGGATATTACTGGATGACTATGGAGTCTGATTGTTTCAAGTACGCCCAAAAGTGCCATAAATGCCAGATTTATGCAGATAAGATGCATGTACCGCCTACGCCTCTAAATGTGTTATCATCTCCTTGGCCTTTTGCAATGTGGGGAATAGATATGATTGGAAAGATTGAGCCCACTGCTTCAAATGGGCATCGTTTCATTTTGGTTGCCATTGACTATTTCATAAAGTGGGTGGAAGCAGCCTCGTACGCCAACGTCACCAAGCAAGTGGTAGCTCGGTTTATAAAGAAGGATATCACCTGTCGTTATGGGGTCCCGAAGAGAATCATTATTGATAATAGCTCGAATTTGAACAATAAGATGATGGAGGAATTATGTCAGAGCTTCAAGATCGAGCATCATAATTCTTCTCCATATCGTCCGAAGATGAATGGTGCTGTTGAGGCGGCGAATAAGAATATCAAGAAGATTGTGCAGAAGTTGGTGGTAACATATAAAGACTGGCATGAGATGCTACCTTATGCCCTGCATGGTTACCGTACTTTGGTGCGTACGTCAACTGGGGCAACCCCTTTCTCATTGGTATATGGTATGGAAGCAGTTTTACCCTTAGAGGTCGAGATTCCGTCTTTGAGAATTCTGGCAGATGTGAAGCTTGATGAAGCTGAATGGGTGCGTTCCAGACTGGATCAGTTGAACCTTATTGAAGAAAAGAGATTGGCAGCCATCGCACATGGTCGGTTGTATCAGAGCAGGATGAAGCACGCCTTTGACCAGAAAGTGCGTCCTCGGAGTTTTCAGACAGGTGAATTGGTTTTGAAAAGGATCCTTCCTCCTCAGACAGATCACAGGGGCAAATGGACTCCAAACTACGAAGGGCCATATGTAGTAAGAAAGGTCTTCTCTGGTGGAGCCTTACTACTTTCAACTATGGATGGCGAAGATTTTACATCCCCTGTGAACGCAGACGTAGTCAAAAAATACTTCGCATAAAAGAGACCCGCTGGACATAAAAAGAAAGTCCAGGAAAAAAGGGGCACCCCGGCGAACCATAAAAAGGAAAAGGTTCGAGCAAAAATTAGGGATAAAATGTAAAAAAGAAACGTGTAACCCCGCAAAGTTGAAAACCGGGAAAGGCAACTTTGGCAAAAATGGGTATCCCGATGGATTGAAAACCTGAAAAGGGCGATCCAGGCAAAAGTTAGGGATTTATAAGCGAAAGACTATGGTCTGCGTTCGATCTGTGAGCACTTTCAATACCTGGGAATTCTGAAAGAAAGGAATCAGTACAGCTGGTCTCTTCAAAGGTCAAGATATTTGTGGATAAGCAAGACATATGGGTCATAGCCGAGTCGAATCATGGTGGATATATGTTCCCGCATTGCCGACATATGTATTTTCCTTTTGCTTTTGCGCAATTACCTCTTTTTAGGGATTGCTTCCAATTGTAAATGCCTATTTACAGGCCACTTTTCTCAATGAAATTTTCATTTCACTCAGAGAGCTTTCCGTTTGTTTGTTTTACTTTTACTGTTTTGTTTGCAAAGATGTCCGATATTTTTGATAAACATTGCATATAAAACTTCGAGCTTTGCAGAGCATAACGAAAAGCAGTAGAAATTACTTAGGCATTAATGGTGATAGTCATGTTGTGGCATATTCTATTTGTTGTTATTTGACTTGCAGGGCAACAGCATTGTACTCCCCCAGTAGGGTTGCTCTCCCCAGCGTTGAGATTGCACCTTTCCTCAGCAGAGCAGACCTTTTCCAGCAGGAGACTTGGGAAGTATTTCCTCTGGATTAAGACGTTATTTCCCCACAGAATCAAGGTGTTCACTTCCCCCATCCAGTCAGGAAGCGTACTTTCCCTGACAATGTCATATTCTAGTCCCCAGCAAGGTGGGAGTAAAGTCATTCTCCCCATCAGCAGGCTAAGTTCAGCAGTACCCCCAGGCAGGATGGTATTATGGATTGTTTTCCCCAAGCAGGATGGTATTATGGGCTGGCATCCCCCAGCAGGTCCTAAGCCCATCTGTTATTGGCAATCCTCAGTAACAGACTTCCGGTTCTGTTATCGGCATTCATTCTCAACTCCCCCAGCAGAGGAGGAATCTCAGGTTCGATGTCACCTTCAGTAAAGGACAGATGTAATCCCCGGTAGTGTGGATGTTCTTTTGGGATTTCATCCCCAGTAGAATTTATTGATCCAAAGGGTTGGTCAGCGTGATCCTTCTCAGCAGAGTTCTTGGATTCAGAGGACAATTTATTTTTGTCATCCCCAGCTGAATTGGTCGTTTCTCTCCAGCATTTATTTTGCTGGAGAGACCCCTTTTGCATATCATAAGCATTTGCATTGCATCCTCAAACGCGTAGCATTTCCACTTCATGTGGAGCATTACTGCAAAATTCAAACATTTGCATTCGAAGCATAAGCCAGGTTTGATACTTTCCTTGCCAGTTCTCTTTCTCAGCAGAGATGGCATAACTCAGGAGATTTTGGAGGGATGCGTTCCTCATACTTGTGCTCACCGGCAGAATCTTTTATTTAGACTTCTCCTTTCCCCGGCGGAGTCATCTTATCTGTGGATCGTGAGTCCGTTAGAAGTTTGCCTTTGTTTGGCCCTTCTCTTTTGTGAAATCCAGTTCTCGCCTGGTAGTCAGTTCTCGCATGACATATTTTGTTTGCCAATTTCCTTTTCTCAGTAGGGGTGGCTTAAACCAGAAGTTTTATTTCACGTTATCCCCAGCGAAGTCCACTTTATGTTGGTCTTCCTTTGCGAGTGCAATTGAGGTTGTATTCGTTTTGTGGGTGCGATTGAGGTCGTATTCATATTTTCTTTGTGGGTAGAGTGATTGAGGTCAGTCTTCCTTTGTGGGTACAATCGAGGTCGTATTCGTCCTTCCTTTGTGGCAGAGTGATTGAGGTCAGTCTTCCTTTGCGGGTACAATTGAGGTTGTATTCGTTTAATGGGTGCGATTGAGGTCGTAGTCATATTTTCCTTGTGGGTAGAGTGATTGAGGTCAGTCTTCCTTTGCGGGTACAATTGAGGTTGTATTTGTTTTGTGGGTGCGATTGAGGTCGTATTCATGTTTTCTTTGTGGGTAGAGTGATTGAGGTCAGTATTCCTTTGTGGGTACAATTGAGGTTGTATTTGTTTTGTGGGTGCGATTGAGGTCGTATTCATGTTTTCTTTGTGAGTAGAGTGATTGAGGTCAGTCTTCCTTTGCGGGTACAATTGAGGTTGTATTTGTTTTGTGGGTGCGATTGAGGTCGTATTCATGTTTTCTTTGTGGGTAGAGTGATTGAGGTCAGTCTTCCTTTGCAGATACGATTGAGGTCGTATTCATTTTGTGGGTGCGATTGAGGTCGTATTCATGTCCTTTGTGTAAAGTGATTGAGGTCAGTCTTCCTTTGCGGGTACAATTGAGGTTGTATTCGTTTTGTGGGTGCGATTGAGGTTGTAGTCATATTTTCCTTGTGGGTAGAGTGATTGAGGTCAGTCTTCCTTTGCGGGCACGATTGAGGTCGTATTCGTCTTATTTTTGTGGGTATGGTTGAGGTCATACTCCTTATTCTTCAGCATACTCCTTTTTGTTATCCTCACCATTAGCAAATTTCTGGGTTCTTTTGGTATTCAATCCCTGTGTATCCTGGAATGTCTGAAAGCCGTCGCTATCATACCTTCTGGACCAAGTTGATTGAATAGGGGCAGCTGTAGCACCCCAAAATTTGCTCTCTTACTTTAGTACTAACTGGCTTGTGTTTCATTCCATTTGTGCATTATCATATGTGCATATCATTGGTTCTTAGCATGGGGTCAAGGTGTCTGAGGCAGTTCAGGAGGAGAAGGTGTTCTTCAAAAGGTTCAAGTTCCATACCATTTATCAGGAATCAAGGGTTGGTACAAAGTTACTAAATATGGAAATGACCTATAATTTGAAAGTTTCCATTTTGGGCAAGTTTTTACACTATAGTCAACTTGACTTTTCATCATCAAGGAAGCTTCAAATGAATTTTTCTCAAACATGAAAGTTGAAGATCTTTTTCTCCCCTTTCCAACAAGTACTAGATGGTCTCCATATCATTTGTGAAACGCAAGTTATGATCAAAAGAAGGCAAGGTGGTTTTTAGGGTTTCTCATGGTTCCATTTTCACAACTTTTGCAATTTTGGGACATAGTGACCTATAATTGATTCCATTGCTTCAAGGCACATTCTAACATCAAAGTACATTCTATAAGGATCATTTTTAGCCTTTGAACCAAGGGATTCCATGACAAACCCATCACTTATTTCCCATTATGCAAAATTGCAAGATCATTCAAAACTCATGAACCAAGACATCTCAAGGCCCAAATCCAATTCAGGTGTGATTAGCAATTGATACATAAGTGATCTATCATAAAATGCATGGGTGTACATGCATGGAGGAGGGTGTATTTCACATTATGCAAATTTGTCAAATGATCCAAAACTCATTAACCAAGGAATGATTGAGACCTAATTGCTAATCAGTGTGATAACCCTAGGTATTTAAGCTAAAATCATACACTCATTGAGGGAGAACACGTGATTTTGGAGAGTTTTCAAGAGTGAACCCTAAAACTTTTCTTCATCGAATCTCTCAATCCTTTAGAGTTTTTCCAAAACTTCTTTCACCATCTGAACCCTTGGGATCCATAGAGCACGAAGCAACCATCGTTTGCAGCTAACAGCGAGGATACAGTTTGCATAATCTCAGGTTAGGGCATTTTTGCATGATCTTAAAACTCTACTTTTAAATATGCATAAGGATCTGTGATTGTTGCTGATGACTCTGATGTGTTTTATTTTAAGTTTAGACGTGTATTATGTGCATATGGTGAGATTTAAGTTTTGGACCCATACTTTGTTCCGTTCGATTCTCTTTGTGTGTTGATTATTTGCTATTTTTAATGTGATGTTATTGATCCCCATTGAATTCTGGTCAAGAAGGTATACTTGTTTGCATTTTCTGGGTTCTTTTGAGTTACAGGTCACCGGAAGGGACGACCGGAGCTAGGACTCCAACATCTGGTTTTCTTTCTCCGGCGAGGTAGGGTTTGTGGGGAAGATGAAATCCTGGCCGTCCATTAGCCAGATCTGATGGTCTATACATTGCCACGTCTTTTAAAAATATGTTTTAATTTAATGGTTCGTGTGTTTGCTAGCCTATGTTAACTATCGTGTGCCTCAGATCTTAATCTCTCATCTTGATTAATTTTTGAATGTTTGACTGATTTGCATGCGTTGATTAGATCTGACGAATGTGGTTGTGCCAACGAATTAAAATAAGCATGTGCATATCACGTGGAGTTGTATTTAGGTCAGACCATGATTAGTGTGTGTTTCCCCATGACTGATACCATGCGCTTTCAATCTTGACCTTCCATCTTGCTTACCTATAATTTATTTGACTGAATGCCACGCGTTAGATTGATCTAAAGGTGAGTATGGAGTCAACGTGGTGGACTGGGTTCACGTGTTATCTTTTTTTGTTTTTCTTATGGATTTTTGGGTTGGGCTTGCTTTCCGCACCCCCCAGTTAAGCCCAGTTACCATTTTCAATGTGAACCATCTGCTATTCACACCCTCTATGTTTATTGCCATATTTTTATTTTATTATTGCATTTCATTTTTAATCTTTAAAAATAGTTTTTTGCATTAAAAAATTACAAGAAAATTCATGAAGCATTTTTAGAGTTTTATAAAATTTTCTCAAATTTTATTTTTTATTTTTTATTTTTATTTTTAGCATCTGAAATAATTATTTGTTTAATTTCTTTTTGAATTTATTTCATATATGCATACCATGACTTGTTTATTTTATTTCTCACCATCCATAAAACCTTTTGAGTTCATTCTTTTTGCATTGCTTCACCAACACATTGAATTGCATTTTAACATTTTTCTATCATTTTAAAAACTTTTTCATATTGCATTTTAGTCCTCCTCTTTTGCATATTGAGTCATGTTTCTTGTCTGAACTTTGCATAACTGTTTGGGTGACCTATCTTGTGAATTTTTGCCTGAGTTTCTAATATGATGTTTGTATATGGTTGAGGTGTTTTGGGTTTTAATTTGATAATTTTAGAAGATGTTTTGATAATTGTTTGATTGCTCTTTGTTTGAGATCTTCTTGTATGCATATCTTTGACCATGCCTGATTACTTGTTTGAAAAGGCACTTGTGCCATCATTTGGGTTTGCTTCTTTGACTTCATAATTCATGTTTAGGTCATTCACATTCTGACTTGGATGAATTTTCTTTGGTTTGTAACTATTTCTCTTTGGTTTGTGATTTGTTTGAGTTTCATTTGTCTTATTGTCACTTATATCTGTTTGTACTAACCTTTTATGCAGGGGATGAGGTAAGTTATTTGAGGGTGTGGATAGTTATCCATGTCCACTCTCACTCTTTCTTCCTCTCATCTTTTCTTTTATTTAGGCTTAGGTTGTTGTCAAACCTCCCCTTAGGGCCATCTTTGCATGATAACATTAGGATAGATTTCCCCCTTAGTGTTTTTTTTCTTTTCTTTTGAGTTCCTCTTCTCATCTCATAACATCTCTAAGATACTTAACCAGGTCAACTTGCCTTGCACACAAGCCTTAAACATAGGAAATGAAGATTGAGGGGTCCCCCTTCTCTCTTCTAGAGTGTTGAGCATACGTCCCATTGGGGACGACCATGCGACGCATTCGTTCCCGTGTCCTAGACTTTGGTTCAAGGTGAGTTATGAACTAACTCAAGTCACTTCTATCCTATAAAATACAAACAAACTTCAAACCTTTTTATCCTTCGGGATCGTCAAACTAAAGGCTATTTTCAAAAAGGGCACGTTACTTTCCGTCTGAGTCGCAAACAGGCATCGACCCTAACTGCCGGACACGAACTTAACGTCGCTCATAAAAAACACAAAAAGAACTTGGTCCGAACTACGTTGACTCTGAATTCCCCATTGCACAAAGGGGGTACATAGGCCTAGGACGATGACGTCCTACCGAGTCTGTCTTTGTTTTCCTCTCCCCCATTTTAGTGCAGCCATAGATGTTAGGATAACTCACCCTTAGATAGACAACAAGCGTGGATCCCATCGAGTACGATGGATGCGTGGAGTGCTAGCACCTTCCCCTCGCGTAACCGACTCCCGAACCCAGGCTATGGTTGCGATGACCATTCCTTTCCCTCTTCCTTAGGTTTATGCGGTGTTCCCTTTCCCTCTCTCGGGATAAATTTACACGGCTGGCGACTGTGTTTTCCGCGCCACTTTCGCGTTTGTACCCGGATGAAAATCCTGGGAGCGACAATACCAATGCAATATCTCAACAAATGAGATTCTTCGGGTGGTCGAACCAGCACCTTATAAACTAAGGCTCTTCGATGATACCAAAGAAGTATCTCAACAAACGAGATACTTCGGGTGGTCGAAGCAGCACCTTATCAAGTAAGGCTCTCCGATGATACCAAAGCAGTATCTCAACAAATGAGATTATTCGGGTGGTCGAAGTAGCACCTTATCAACTAAGGCTCTCCGATGATACCAAAGCAGTATCTCTGAACAGATTCTTCGGTTGGTCAAAGTAGCACCATATAAATTAAGGTTCTCTGATGATACCAAAGCAGTATCTCAATAAACGAGATTCTTCGGGTGGTTGAAGCAGCACCTTATAAAATAAGGATCTCCGATGATACCAAAGAAGTATCTCAACAAACGAGATTCTTCGGGTGGTCGAAGCAGCACCTTACAAACTAAGGCTCTTCGATGATACCAAAGCAGTATCCCAACAAACAAGATTCTTCGAGTTGTCGAAGAAGCACCATATCAACTAAGGCTCTCCGATGATACCATAGCAGTATCTCACCAAACGAGATTCTGCAGGTGGTTGAAGCAACACCTTATCAAATAAGGCTCTCCGATGATACCAAAGCAATATCTCTGAACAAACGAGATTCTTCAGTTGGTCGAAGTAAAACCTTATTGATTAAGGCTCTTCGATGATACCAAAGTAGTATCCGAATAAACGAAAGTCTTCGAGTGGTCGAAGCAACACCTTATAAACTAAGGATCTTTGATGATACCAAAGTAGTATCTCAACAAACGGGATTCTTCGGGTGGTCGAAGCAGAACCTTATAAACTATGGCTCTCCAATTATACCAAAGTAGTATCTAAACAAACGAGATTCTTCGGGTGGTTGAAGCAGCACCTTAGAAACTAAGGCTCTTTGATGATACCATTGCAGTATCTCAACAAACGAGATTCTTCGGGTGGTCGAAGCAGCACCTTATCAACTAAGGCTCTGCGATGATACCAAAGCAGTATTTCAACAAATGAGATTATTCGGGTGGTCGAAGTAGCACCTTATCAACTAAGGCTCTCCGATGATACTAAAGCAGTATCTCAATAAACGAGATTCTTTAGGTGGTCGAAGCAACACCTTATCAACTAAGGCTCTCCGACGATACCAAATCATTATCTCAACAAACGAGATTCATCGGGTGGTAAAAGCAGCACCTTATCAACTAAGGTTCTCCGCTGATACCAAAGCAGTATCTCAACAAATGAGATTCTTCGGGTGGTCAAACCAACACCTTAAAACTAAGGCTCTCCGATGATACCAATGCAATATCTCAACAAATGATATTCTTCGGGTGGTCGAAGCAGCACCTTATAAACTAAGGCTCTTCGATGATACCAAAGAAGTATCTCAACAAACGAGATTCTTAGGGTGGTCAAAGTAGTACCTTATCAACTAAGACTCTCCGATGATACCAAAGCAGTATCTCAACAAATGAGATTATTCGGGTGGTCGAAGTAGCACCTTATCAACTAAGGTTCTCCGATGATACCAAAGCAGTATCTCTGAAAAAACGAGATTCTTCGGTTGGTCAAAGTAGCACCATATAAACTAAGGTTCTCTGATGATACCAAAGCAGTATCTCAACAAACGAGATTCTTCGGGTGTTTGAAGCAGCACCTTATAAACTAAGGCTCTCCTATGATACCAAAGTATTATCTCAACAAACGAGATTCTTCGGTTGGTCGAAGCAGTACCTTATAAACTAGGGCTCTTCGATGATACCAATGCAGTATCCCAACAAACAAGATTCTTCGGGTGGTCGAAGCAGCACCTTATCAACTAAGGCTCTCCGATGATACCATAGTAGTATCTCAATAAACGACATTCTTCAGGTGGTTGAAGCAACACCATATCAACTAAGGCACTCCAATGATACCAAAGCAGTATCTCTGAACAAACGAGATTCTTCGGTTGGTCGAAGTAGCACCTTATCAATTAAGGCTCTTCGATGATACCAAAGTAGTATCCCAACGAACGAAAGTCTTCGGGTGGTCGAAGCAGCACCTTATAAACGAAGGATCTTTGATGATACCAAAGCAGTATCTCAACAAACGGGATTCTTCGGGTGGTCGAAGCAGCACCTTATCAACTAAGGCTTTCCGATGATACCAAAGTTGTATTTCAACAAATGAGATTATTCGGGTGGTCGAAGTTGCACCTTATAACCTAAGGCTCTCCGATGATACCAAAGCAGTATCTCAACAAACAAAATTCTTTAGGTGGTCGAAGCAACACCTTATCAACTAAGGCTCTCTGACGATACCAAAGCATTATCTCAACAAACGAGATTCTTCGGGTGGTCAAAGCAGCATCTTATCAACAAAGGTTCTCTGGTGATACCGAAGAAGTATCTCAACAAACGAGATTCTTCGGGTGGTCGACGAACAACCTTATAAATTAAGGTTCTCCAATGATACCTAAGTTGCATCTCAACAAATGAGATTCTTCGGGTGGTTGAAGAAGCACCTTATAAACTAAGGCTCTCCGATAATACCAAAGCAGTATCTCAACAAACGAGATTCTTCGGGTGGTCGAAGCAGTACCTTATAAACTAAGGCTCTTCGATGATATCAAAGATGTTTCCCAATAAACAAGATTCTTCAGGTGGTCAAAGTAACACCTTATCAACTAAGGCTCTCCGATGATACCAAAGAAGTATCCCTGAACAAAAGAGATTCTTTGGTTGGTAGAAGTAGCACCATATCAATTAAGGCTCTTCGATGATAACAAAGTAGTATCCCAACAAATGAGAGTCTTCGGGTGGTCGAAGCAGCACCTTATAAACTAAGGCTCTCCGATGATACCAAAGCAGTATCTCAAAAAACGGGATTCTTCGGGTGGTCGAAGCAGAACCTTATAAACTAAGGCTCTCCGATGATACCAAAGTAGTAGCTCATCAAACGAGATTCTTCGGGTGATCGAAGCGGCACGTTATAAACTAAGGCTCTCCGATGAGACCAAAATAGTATCTTAAGAAACGATATTCTTCGGGTGGTCTAAGCGGCACCTTGTAAACTAAGGCTCTTCGATGATACCAAAGCTGTAACTCAACAAACGAGAATCTTCAGGTGGTCGAAGCAGCACCTTATAAACTAAGGCTGTTCGGGTGGTCGAAGCAGTACGTTATAAACTAAGGCTCTTCGATTATACCAAAGCAGTATCTCAACAATCGAGATTCTTCGGGTGGTCGATGCATCACCTTATCAACTAATGCTCTCCGACGATTCCAAAGCAGTATCTCAACAAACGAGATTCTTCAAGTGGTCGAAGCAGCACCTTATTGACTAAGGCTCTCCGACAACACCAAAGTATTATCTCAACAAATGAGACTCTTTGGGTGGTCAAAGCAGTACCTTATAAACTAAGGCTCTCCGATGATACCAAAGTAGTATCTCAACAAACAAGATTCTTCGGGTGGTCGAAGCAGCACCTTATAAACTAAGGCTCTTTGATGATACCAAAGCAGTATCTCAACAAACGAGATTCTTTGGGTGGTCGAAGCAACACCTTATCAACTAAGGTTCTCCGATGATATGAAAGCAGTATCTCAATAAATGAGATTATTCGGGTGGTCGAAGTAGCACCTTATCAAAAAAGGCTCTACGATGATACCAAAGCAGTATCTCAACAAATGAGATTCTTTAGGTGGTCGAAGCAACACATTATCAACTAAGCCTCTCCAACATACCAAAGCATTATCTCAATAAACGAGATTCTTCGGTTGGTCAAAGCAGCACCTTATCAACTAAGGTACTCCGCTGATACCAAATCAGTATCTCAACAAACGAGATTCTTCGGGTGGTCGAAGCAGTACCTTATAAATTAAGTTCTCCGATGATACCAAAGTAGTATCTCAACAAACGAGATTCTTCGGGTGGTTGAAACAACACCTTATAAACCAAGACTCTCTGATGATACCAAAGCAGTATCACAACAAACGAGATTCTTCGGGTGGTCGAAGCAGTACCTTATAAACTAAGGCTTTTCGATGATACCAATGCAGTATCCCAACAAACAAGATTCTTCGGGTGGTTGAAGCAGCACCTTATCAACTTAGGATCTCAGATGATACCATAGTAGTATCTCAATAAACGAGATTCTTCGGGTGGTTGAAGCAACACCTATCAACTAAGGCTCTCCGATGATACCAAAGCAGTATCTCTGAATAAACGAGATTCTTCAGTTAGTCGAAGTAGCACCATATCAATTAAGGCTCTTCGATGATACCAAAGTAGTATCCCAACAAACGAGAGTCTTTGGGTGGTCGAAGTAGCACCTTATAAACTAAGGATCTTCGACGATACCAAAGCAGTATTTCAATAAACGGGATTCTTCGGGTGGTCAAAGCAGAACCTTATAAGCTAAAGCTCTCCGACGATACCAAAACAGTAACTCAACAAACGAGATTCTTCAGGTGGTCGAAGCTGCACCATATCAACTAAGGCTCTCCGACGATACCAAAGCATTATCTCAACAAACGAGATTTTTCGACTGGTCAAAGCAGCACCTTATCAACTAAGGTTCTTCGCTGATACTAAAGCAGTATCTCAACAAACGAGATACTTTGGGTGGTCGAAGCAACACCTTATAAAATAAGGCTCTCCATTGATAACAATGGAATATCTCAATAAACGAGATTCTTCGGGTGGTCGAAGCAGCCCCTTATAAACTAAGGCTCTTCGATGATATCAAATAATTATCTCAACATACAAGATTCTTCGGATGGTCGAAGCTGCACCTTATCAACTAAGGCTCTCTGATGATACCAGACCAGTATCTCTGAACAAACGAGATTCTTTGATTGATCAAAGTAGCACCTTATTAATTAAGGTTCTCTGATGATACCAAAGCAGTATCTCAACAAACGGGATCCTTCGGGTGGTTGAAGCAGTACCTTATAAACTAAGGTTCTCCGATGATAACAAAGTTGTATCTTAACAAACGAGATTCTTCGGGTGGTCGAAGCAGTACCTTATAAACTAAGGCTCTTCGATGATACCAAAGCAGTATCCCAACAAACAGAATTCTTCAGGTGGTCGAAGCAGC